>CM063186.1:61244372-62629372 GCA_031835075.1 Saguinus oedipus
ACCCGCCCAAGGTCACAGAGCTGTAAGTGGTGGAGGCAGGGTCTGAACCCGGCACACTGGCCTCACCTTGCGGGCTCCTACCTCTACACTGTCTCATGTTACTATCCTGTATCCATCTCCAGAATGAGCAGACAGCCGCAAGTTCTCCCCGAGGCCTCACTGTAGCCCTTGCATCTTGGCATCAGCTCCTTGGCTGGCCACGTGGTGGTGTTTCTGACTCGGGGTCTGGATCTCTCTCTGTATTGCTGAGTTCTGAGGCACTGAGGAGGGAGCCCAGTCCAGTGCTAGCTTCGCATCTCACAGCCCTTGGACAAATGTTATACCTGGAGGGCTGCACAAATGTATCATTTTCTTTCAAACTGTGGGTCTGTCTGAGCAGGAACTGCTGGGCTGGACCTCAGAAACTTCCTGACCCTTTGTCTGGAGTTGTAGGGTCTGTGTCCAGCAAGGCCTAGAGGCCACGTGAGATCCAGAGAGAGAAGCACAAGGCAGCTGCTGCCTCTGAGGCCTCATAGGAACTACGCAGTGAAGGAACCAGGCTTTCTTCCTTCTCCATGGCAACTAGGAGTGCAAGTCAACCTCGGAAAAGGATCGTCCATCTTTGGTTAAAAGAACGGTGAGTCCCAGGTTTGGTAAGGATGTAGTTGTGTGAGTGGATGGATGCCAAGTGCCCGGCCTGGTGCCTTTTCCACCATAGGCATTGAGGAAGGAGAGGTTTTGTCCCCCCTTCCTGGAGACGGTGTTGTGGTTTGTGGGTTGGGACCTTTTGGGTTCCTGGCATTGGCAATGGCACAGTGTGGGGTGGGGGCCTTCTTGTTGGAAGAGTCTCCTTCCCTGCCTGCTGGTGACAAGGGCAGGAAAAGAAGCCAGGAACCAGGCCAATTGCAATAAAGAAAGAAAGAAGCAGCCTCAGAGCCACCCTTGCCCTTTAATGAGGCAAGACAGACAGGGCCAGATACGGGCCCACTGCAGGGATGGGCAGTCTCTGGCCTTCACTGATGGATGCAGGACTTACGGCCCCACTGGAGGGGAGGGATGCAGGAACCTAGACTGTCCATGCTCAGATGCGGTCTGGGTTTAGAACTATAGGCCATGGGGCTGTTTAAAAATAATAGACCCATTCATTAGGTAAATCCCATGAAACTCCCCCAAAGATGAGTGAGGTAGGCAGAGGATGAGGCTCGGATCCTATTTACACATGAATGTCTGTTAGATTCTGGATTCAAAAGCCCTGTGTTCTTGGGTTTGAGATAGTCCTTTCTGACATGAGTGAATCGCAAATTCAGACTTCAGAGATGGTTACTTTTCCAGCAAGAGAACAGCCCTGAAACTTGGCCAGAGCACTGGTATCCCGGTGCTGCTGTAACAACAGTGCCACACGCCAGGAGGCTTGAGACAGGAGACGTTTGTCTGTTGCCTCACAGTTCTGGAGGCCAGGATCCAAAACCAAGATGGCAGCAGGGCTGTGCTCCTCCGAGACTGGTAGATGCCTTTCTGGTGGTGGACAGCATCCTTGGCACTCCTTGATTTTCAGCATGACCGCTCAGATCTCTGTCTCTCTCATCACACGGTGTTCTCCCTGCATGTCTCTCCTCACATGCTCTTCTCATAAGGATCACTGCCAGATTAGGTTAGGGCCACTTTAATGACCTCGTCTTAACTTGACGACATCTGCAAAGTCTCTGTTTCCAAATAATAGAGACTTTGGAAACAGAGACTTCCCAGATGTCTGTAGGGCTTCAATACGCATCTTGAGGGACAGACTTCACCCCCGACAGTTAGTCACATGTGTACCTTACAGTTGCCACTATTTCTATGACATGGAGTGAGACTGTAATTTACATTTTTTGTTGATGGAGTCTTGTTCTGTCGCCTAGTCTGGAGTGCAGTGGCGCGATCTCTGCTTACTGCAATCTTTGTCTCCCAGTCTCAAGGCCTCAGCCTCCCAAGTAGCTGGGATTAGAGACATACGTCACCATGTCTGGCTAAGCTTTGTATTTTCAGTAGAGACAGGGTTTCACCATGTTGGCCAGGCTGGTCTCGAACTCCTGACCTCAGTAATCTGCCCACCTCGGTCTCCCAAAGTTCTGGAATTACAGGCGTGAGCCAGCACACCCGGCCAAGACTCTGATTTTCATTAGGAACAGAGGGATCCTGCCTGTCACCAGTGCTACCTGAAAATGGGTTAATCAGTAGAGCAAGATGCTGTACCAGTGACTGCAGCAGTCATTTCCAATAGAGAATAAAAGCAGCCTTCCCAGTCCTCTGCCCTGTTCTGTTTTCTGTCTAGGGACACCCTCTCATCCTCAGACAAGTGACAATGAAGTGACAGTAAGGGCAAACCAAGCCACTGTCCAAAAATTTCACCACCTACCTTGGAGAAGCTCTCATTTCCCATCAGATATAAATGAAAAATCAGATATGAATCTGCTGGAAAATGAGAGGTTCCATTTCTTTTTGTTGTTGTTTTAAAGTTGCCAAGCTTTATGTAGGCTGTAATGGTTACAGATAACACACATGTAACCCTATATTCCATGTCTCCCGTGCAGTCCCCTGAGCAGGCTCAGCTACCCTTTCCCTCAGTCTCACTTCTTGTCTTTCCCCTTCTTGCCATCCCTGGTGGCCTGGGAGGCCAGGGAGCCCAGAGCACTTCGAATGGCTTCATTGTTGGGATCCACACCTGGGAGACTCTCTGGGACACTCTGAAGGAACTCGGGGTCCTTCATCATGTCGTAGTCATCCTCTTCCTTGGCTGGCTCAGATGTGTCCATGGCTGAGCTGGCATCAATGTCTGCTGATTCCGCTTGGCCAAACTGCTCCCTGCAGGGACATCTGCATGGCATGAACAATCTGCTCTTCCTCAGTCATACTGCTTAGGTCAGGAAGCCCAGTATGGCCAAACTCTTGCTGGCTGGTGGTCATCTTCAGCAGGGCATCGTCTGAGTCTTCAGTCCCAGTTGTAGCAATCCTGGCCAGGTGGGGTGGGAATCCCACCAGATCTTGGGGGAATCACCATGGTGGGCTTGGTCACACCTGAGAGCTCCCAAGGGCAAGAACCTTAGTCCTTGATCTTCTGCAGGGACATCAGCTGGATGCGCAAAACTCCATCTCAAAAAAATGGGACCCAGAATCAGAAAGTCTGATTGGATCAAGTTTATCCTGAATTGACTGTGAATTGACTGAATTTTGTTTCATTGTCAAGTTTAAGAACTCCATGATGGGGTGGGATGAAGGCTTGAGACAGAAATCATATTTCGTGATGGAAAAGGGAATCTGAAATGTTTCGCTGCCCACCTGAGTTCTGGTCTCAGGAAACTGTACTGACTTCATCAAGAAAGCAGATGCTGCATGCACCGTTGATCAATGCAGAAGCGGATGTTTACAGTGAGCAGTTGAAGCAGCTTCCCTCCTCACAGCTTGGAGCGTGGGGCTAGAACCCCCAGCCCACAGGCTAAGAAGCAAAGGTGGGTGATTTTACAACCAGTGCACTGGGTTGAGAGTGCTCCCACCCTCCAAAGTTCTTGTTCACGCAGAGCCTTAGAACGTGACCTCGTTTGGAAGTAGGGCTGTGGATGTAATGAGTGAAGGTGAGGTCACAGTGGATTAGGGTGGGCCCTAAACCAATGCGACTGCTGTCCTTATGAGAGCAGAGGAGACGCAGGGGGAAGATGGCTATGTGAAGGCTGAGGAGGAGATTGCAGCTATGCTGCTGTAGGGCGGGGCGTGCGCGGAATGGCTAGGGCCCACCGGAAGCTGGAAGGGGCAAGGAAGCCTTCTTCCCTACAGCTTCAGAGACAGCGTGGTTCTCCCGGCACCTTGATTTCAGAATTCTGGCTTCCAGAGCTAGGAGTAAATTTCAGTTGTTTTGAGCCACCTGAGTTGAAGGAATTTGTTACAGCTGCTCTAGGATGCTAATACACTGTTATAAAAATTCAGGTTTCTGCTGGGTGCGGTGGCTTCCAAAATGATGTAATCCCAGCACTCTGGGAGGCCGAGGAGGGTCACTTGAGTCCAGGAGTTTGAGGCCAGCCTGGGCAACATAGTGAAGCTCCATCTCAACAAAAAATACAAAAATTAGCCGGCATGGTGGTGCACAGCTGTGGTGCCAGCTACTTGGGCGGCTGAGGTGGGAGGATCTCTTGAACCCAGGAGGTTTTGAGGCTGCAGGGAGCCATGATCACACCACCGCACTCCAATTAGGGTGACAGAGTGAGACCTCGTTTCAAAAATAAAAATAAAAATCAGGGTTTCTGGTGCCTCTGCTCTATCTGAAATGATTGAGAAGCCTTTCTTCTAGGGATACGTCCCTCCAAATTTAGAACCAGGCAGGAGATTTCGGGCACAAGAGGGTCCCAGCGTGTCTGCATGGAGCATTCCCTGTACCCCGTTCCTAGTCTAACAGTTGACGTGGACCCCTGAGAGCAAATGTCCGCAAATCGCTCAGGATGCCCTCCCAGCCAGCGGAGAAGCAAGCAGAGGAAGGAAGGAAGAGAGACGCATGCACACAGGCTCTCTGCTGTCCAACAGGAAGGGGCCCAGGGTCTGTTTTCTTTTCCCTTCCTTTCGTTCATATCTCCAATAACTCTTATCTTTCAGCAAACTCCAGCAGGCCCCAAACAAGCTGAGAAAACATCCAACTTCAAAGGTTTTGCACAAATCATCTTAAAGGCCTGACCTAAGCCTGGGAAAGCCGGAACGAAGCCCAGAAATCACTTCTTACTTCGTTGCCGTTTAACCAAGACCCTGCTCCCCTCCATAGGTCACATCTGTCACTGCCCCCTCACTGCCCACCCCAGGTCCCAACCACCTGAGACACCTGCACGATCCGCCTCAAAGCAGTGAGTTAGAAGCCGTGCTCCTGGTTCTTGGCTGGTGGCTTTAGTCTTATTCTCGGGGGCTGGGTGGGGGCACCTTAGGGGGCTGCCCTGTAAGAGCTGTGGTTTAATTTCCTTTGCTACTTTACTTAGCTCTTCAGTCTCAGTCTCAGCCAGTGAACTGTGTCTCTGCCATTGGTGGTGACACTGCTGTCAGGGAGAGGAAGATGCTTTTTTTTTTTTTTTTTGAGAGGGATCTTGCTCTGTCCCTCAGGCTGGAGTGCAGTGACGCAATTCTGGCTCACTGCAACCTCCACCTTCCCGGGTTCAAGCGATGCTCCTGTCTCAGCCTCCTGAGTATCTAGGATTACAGGCACCCACCACCACGTCCAGCTAATTTTTGTATTTTTAGTAGAGATGGAGTTTTGCCATATTGGCCAGGCTGGTGTCAAACTCCTGACCTCAGGGGATCCACCTGCCTTGGCCTCCCAAAGTGCTGAGATTATAGGCGTGAGCCACTGTACCTAGCTAGGAAGATGCTTTTGTGAGCTGGGACAATTGTGAGTGAAAAGAGGAGAAAAAAAGTAAAATAACAATACTAATAATGCCTTTTCTCTGGTCCTGGAAAATCTACACGAACTTGTACTTTACATCTCTTGTCTGGATTTAGTTGACAAGCAAGATGGAAGACCAGTAGAATAACTGGTGGGAAAAATACTTGTACAGCAGCAGGTTGGTTGAATAAAATAAGAGATTTCCAGTCTCAGACTGGATACATGCACTTAAGATCAGCAGACATGGCCGGGCGAAGTGGCTCACACCTGTAATCTCAGCACTTTAGGAGGCCAAGGTGGGTGGATCACGAGGTCAGGAGTTCAAGACCAGCCTGGCCAAGATGCTAAACCTTCCCCTCTACTAAACAAAAAAAAAAACATACAAAAATTAGCTGGGTGTGGTGGCAGGTGCCTGTAATCCCAGCTACTGGGGAGGCTGAGTCAGGGAATTGCTTGAACCTGGGAGGCGGAGGTTGCAGTGAACCAAGATTGCACTCTGCACTACAGCCTAGGCGGCAGAGCAAGACTCCATCTCAAAAAAAAAGAGCAGCAGACCTGTTGTGAGTAAAGCCTCTGTAAAGTGAGCGCCATTGCAGGTGAGATGGGGTTGTGGAAATCGGTAGGACCGATCACGAAGAGCTCTTCCCCTCCACCCAGGAAAAAAACGTTCCTAAGAACTAGCTGTGGCAGACGGCAGCCTGCAGAAGGAGGGGGCACCTCTCAGCTGGCCTTCAGCTGCAATACAGACATGGGAAAACCAGTGTAGGTTCTGGTTTGGGTCCCACTGGCTGCATGTGCCTGGATGCCATCGGCCCTGCACGAAGGTGGCCACTGAGGGGCCCTCGTGGGAGCTGAAATTCAACCAGGGCTTGGTCCCTGCCCGAGGTGCCAGGAGCCTGTCCTTTTCTTCTGGGTGGTTCACTCAGCAAGGGTACTTTTTGTAATTCAGCCACCCAGATGGGGGTGCCTTCTTGCTCTCCGCCCACCTCGATGAAGCACCTTTATTTTCTTATTTGGCCAGTTTCAGGCCACGTGAGAATCACTGATATGACAGAAGAGTAACGTTTCTGGGGTTGCATCTTAGGAAATTTCACTGAAGGAGGGGTATAGAGATGATGTCATCGACCACAGGACTCAAGACACAAGCCCAGAGCACACGTCGGTTTGGCGGGGCAGTGAGCCCGGCCGCTGCTGGGAAGCTGACCTTCAGAGCTTTCACGTGAATGGGGCCATTGCCTTCAGCTTTCGTTAAGGTTTTTTTTTTTTTCTTCTTTCATTTTTGGTCTCACTCTGTCCACCGGGCTGGAGTGCAGTGGTGTGATCTTGACTCGCTGAAACCTCCGCCTCCTGGGTTCAAACGATTCTCCTGCCTCAGCCTCCCAAGTAGCTTGGATTACAGGCACCTGCCACCATGCCCAGCTAATTTTTGTATTGGAGACTGCGTGGAGATGAGGTTTCACCATGTTGGCCAGGCTGGTCAAAAGCACTTCAATTTTGGAGGCTTAGAAGGTGGCTTTGCTAAATTCTGTGAGATCTGTTTGGAAATACAGGATGGAGGGAAGGAGAAGACGAGCAGGGAGCACTAAGCAGGAGGCTGCTCCTCCAGCCCTTGGTCTTCTGTCATCTGGTGGACACTTTCGGAGGGACATCCGGACATCTGCCGGCTCCCGGTCTCCAGCCCAGCCTCAGGGGCTCTTTGCCACTCCCTGCTACCCTTCCCTACCCGGAGTCCTGTCCTCAGTCTTCTTTTCTTCCACAAGTCCCTGTATTGGTTTCCAAGTCATACTGGATTAAGGTCCACCTTCTTGCAGGATGACCTCATTGTGACTCCACTAACGACGTCTGCAACGACCCTATTTACAAATAAGCTCACATTCCGAGGTTCTGGGAAGAACGTGAATTTGGGGGGGCACTATTTAACCCCATAACCCCCCCTCCAGTCTCCACTGGCATTGCAATCACCCACAGATGCTCCCAGCCTAGCGGCCAGCCCATCAGATCGCTTACTGCGCCTACCCTGGTAGCCTCGTCTTCTGCTCCAGAAGCCCTCCTCTTAATGTTATGTTCCTATGAAGAAACCATTTGTCCTTTAACTATTTAATTATCTCTAAGCTACTGTACCTACATTTTCTTTTTCTTTTTTGAGATAGAGACTTGCTCTGTCATCCAGGATGGAGTGTAGTGGCGCGATCTCGGCTCACTGCAACCTCCACCTCCTGGGTTCAAGCAATTCTCCCACCTCAGTCTCCCGAGTTTTCACTGCAAACCTGCATACGCAGCCTTTTTGTTTTATGGGCTGGGTTCCTACAGAGAGTTATTCGTGAGGGACTGAGCGCATTTAGGCTATTAGTAAAAAGTGATCGAGGTTAGAATAGCGCTGCCTCCTCTGTGTTTGAGGCTCTCGGGTTGCTGCTGGGGGCGTGTTGCAACGTCTGTCCCGGGGCCCCAACCCAGACCTACCGAAGCAGAATTTCAGGAGGGGAGGTTGGGAATCTGTGCTTTTATGTCAGCCCCTGTTCCAATCCAGGTGACTCTCATGCATTGTGAAGTTGAGAGTCATTGATTTAGACAGGTAGATGATAAATATTCTTGGGCTACAGAGCCAAAGACAAAGCGAGGGACTTACGACAGCTCGTGGGGCCAGCTGGACAAAGCCAGCAGGGATTTATTGCTTCTCGGATGATCAGTGCTTCCACAAGGCTGCTGTCATCTCCTGATGACAGAACAGCATTCTCACAGAATCAGGGGGCTGGTGGAGAAAATCAGGGCGTCTTCAAGCAACCCCGTGGGCGGCACCGGGCCCGGAAGCACACACAGAGTCTACCTGTCCTCCCGCGTGACTCCTGCGAGGTGGAGAATTAGAGCATGTTGTTCATTTCTAATGTCTGCTTTGCTTTTGGAAGCAGCCTGGGGCAGCTCAGGCGAGGTTTTCACGGTGGTGTTTGACTTGGCTTAGCTGCAAAGGTCCTCCTTTCTAGTCTGTTTATGGCAAGTTAGCACACAGCCCCATATCCAGGAGCCAGCAGAAAGCAGGGAGTGAGCAATGAAATGAAATGTTGGCGGGGCTGGGTTGGGCTTCCCCGTACCCGTCCTCTCTTCTGGGAGCTCGCCTGAGGTCAGGCTGGGCACAAGGCCACCTCAGACTTTCAGCCTTGGACCTGTTACTGCAGCCCAAGTGACAGTGACATCTCAGACAGTGACACGTCCCGCTGACCAACCACAGGGTCTGGAGGGTAAGTTCCCAGGAAGGAGATACATTCCATTCTTTTTTAGACAGAGTTTCATTCTGTCACCCAGGCTGGAGTGCAGTGGCGCAGTCCTGGCTCACTGCAGACTCCACCTCCCAGGTTCAAGCAATTCTCCTGCCTTGGCCTCCTGAGTAGCTGGGATTATAGGCATGCACCACCACGTCTGACTAATTTTTGTGCTTTTAGTAGAGACAAGGTTTCATCTTGTTGGCCAGGCTGATCTTGAACTTCTTGCCTCAGGTGATCCACCTGCCTCAGCCTCCCAAAGTGCTGGGGTTACAGGTGTGTGCCACTGTGCCTGGCTGACACAGTCCATTCCTTAGCTCCCTCTTTGCTTACATATTTTCTTTCCTTTTTATGAAGTCAGCTCACCATCAGTAGGAAGTTGCTGGTTCTTTTTCATGTTTACTCCTAAGTTTCATATAGCCACCACCTTGTATTTTAATAAGCCTCACGATCACGGTGCCAGCCACCCCATCCACATTGTTTCATCTCATCTGCACAGAGCTCTACGCAGGGAGTATGACTTGATCCCATTTAATGATGAGAAAGCAAACTCAGAGAGCTTACATCGGCGGCCCAAAGCGGCCCAGCTAATTAATACCTGGGGAGCGTGGCTCAGCAGCAGGTCTCCTCAGCAATGTGCCTGCTGTCTGCCCAGCCAATGGCCTGCTGCATCCTGAACCCTGCAGTGGCCCCTTCATCTTTCCTTCTCTGCCTTTAGGAGGAAAGGATGATGGCTTATCTGAGGGTTCAAAGATTTCACCTGGGTCAAGCCCCATTTGCATAAAATATATCTGCCCAGTTTCTATCAGCAATATGAAGAGCAAAGAAATCTACCTGTTTATATTGCCACATCTGTAGGGTATTAAAATACATTATTAATGGAAGTTTCTGTTAATCTCTCTCTCTTCTTTTTTTTAGAAAAGTGAAACCATGATTGGGATACACTAGGGTGGGTGGGAGAAACCAGTTAAAATCTGACCTTGGGGACATGGCGATGGTCATCTGACCCAGGGAGGGTCACATTCAAAGAGCACAGACAAGGTTCCCCAGAAGTCAGTGGGACATTTGGGCCCGAGACTATGAAACGGAACTGGAACTTACTGGCTTTAGGGAACAGGCCCAGTACTCCTAAATTTCCTCCTTGAGGATCTCCTTCCTTACTGTTTCCTTCTAGATATTCTGCTGCTTTGACACGGATGCCACCTGCTGACTCCAGACTCACACATTCCACTCAGCATGGGTGGCGACTGGGAGGCTCTGTCAGTGTCTCTTTTTTGGTAGCCTGGCCCTAAATTAAAGGGCCCATGGTTCTCTCTAGCTGAACACACCCCAGGCTCCCAGCTAGCTCCTGGCCCTCAAGAGGGGTTGTTTTTGATGACAGGAGGGAGATCAAAGTGAATGTATTTTAGGGTCTTGTTACTAGGCCACAAAAAAACACTGGATGGAAAGTCTTATGAATTTAAAAAGTCCATTAAAAAAAAATCCAAGGAACCCAAAAGCAATTAAGCTATTGTTTAAAACATAGACCCAGTGCCTGAACCCTACATACTCGTTTGTAGAGGTTGGAAGGGGTTAATGGTGCTATTCTTTCTTGAATGTTCTGGAACACACCACAATGAGCCAAAAACAGTCAGAGGGAACCATCATGAGGAGTAGTATGTGTTTACCTGTGTTAACTCCAGTATCCGCAATAGCGGAACCTTAGAATTATCCAAACTGTGCATGCTGGGAAGCAAGAGCTTTGATGGGTTTAGTAACTGGTCCAAGATTATGAAGTTGGCAAGAGGCAGGGTCCAGAAATGAACAGAGTCCTTTCTTCTGCAAGCTGGCTCCCATGAAATACCGTTCTTACACCTGTTGAGGTCTGATGTGGTATCATATTATACTACTGTACCAGCGGCAGGGGGTCAAGAGCAGTATTCCATCTCTGTAGTATGCTTAGGGGTCAGTCCTGAAATTAGCAGAGTTCGCTTTCCGTCATGAAGAGGGTGTTCCGAGGAAATGATATCTTAGATTGCTTTCTTTGAGTGCACAGCCATCATCGAGAGGCTTCGTGTTACTGAGACATCTTGTAAACTTTACAGCTACCGTTTTACACGTCATCAGCCTTCCCGATCTTATTATGGCGTTCACTTCAAACAATACTGAGTGTGTAAGAATCAAATGCAAATTGTACAGTATTTGACATGGATGTCTCTAGGAGCCAATATTCCTTAAATATCTTGGTTTCAGCATTATCCACTAACACTTTAAGAGTTTCTTTGTATTCATAAATAGAATAGTAGTAAGAATATAAGTTGGTTACTATAAAACAAAACACCATATTTCCTAACTACTAAAACATCTATGTAACCTTGAATCCATTTCACCTAAAGGAAGGAAAATGTTCTCAACCCAGGCTACACATTAGATCACTTTGGAAGCTTTGAAAAATTCTTAATGCCTGGGCCCCACTCCCAGACGATTAATTCAGTCTCTGAGAAGTGTGGTCTGAGAACTGATAATTTAGAAAACTATACGGATGGTTTGAACATGCAGCCAGCATTGAGAACTACTGAGTTTAGGCAAACATGGATTTTTTTTTTTCTTTTGAGATGGAGTCTTGGTCTGTAGCCCAGGCTGGAGTGCAGCAACGTGATCTCAGCTCACTGCAACCTCTGCCTCCTAGGTTCAAACGAACCTCCTGCCTCAGCCTCCCAAGTAGCTGAGATGACAGGTGGGCACCACCATGTCAGGCTAATTTTTGTATTTTTAGTAGAGATAGGGTTTCACCATGTTAGCCAGTATGGTCTCGAGCTCCTGACCTCAAGTGATCTGCCTGCTTCAGCCTCCTAAAGTGTTAGGATTATGGGTGTGAGCCACCATGCCCAGCTAATATGGTTTGGCTGTGTCCCCACCCAAATCCCATCTTGAATTCCCATGTGTTGCGGGAGGGACCTAGTGGGAGGTAATTGAATCATGGGGGTGGGGCTTTCTCATTCTGCTCTCATGATAGTGAATAAGTCTCAGGAGATCTGACGGTTTTAAAAGGGGGAGTTTCCCTGCACAGACTCTCTCTTTGCCTGCTGCCAACCATGTAAGATGTGATTTGCTCCTCTTTGCCTTCCACCATGACTGTGAAGCTTCCCCAGCCACACGGAACTGTGAGTTCTCCATTAAACCTCTTTCCTTTGTAAATTGCCCAGTCTCAGGTATGTCTTTATTAGCGGCTTGAAAACAAACTAATACCCCAACCAAGAATGGATTTTTAAATTCATGGAATTAGGTCTGACTAATATCAATGCATTAATATATAAAGGTCTACATTATGCATTATAATCAAGAGTTTTGAATATAATGCAACTGAAATATATGCAATGAATACAATGCATACAATAAGTCATTAACATCCAGGCACAAGTAGATGCTTAATAAATATTACTGAATTGCTGAATAAACGGCATCCTACAAAGTTTTAAATGAAACATATATTTTGATGAAATTAAGATGCCATCAATTGTAGGATGAAGCGTCACTGATAAAGAAAAAATTAAATGATCACATGCTATCCAGGATATGTCACAGCCTAACTTCAAAGATACTAAAAAGGCCAGACATGGGGGCTCACGCTTGTAATACCAGCACTTTGGGAGGCCAAAGTGGGAGGATCACTTGGACCCAGGAGTTCAAGACCAGAGTGGGCAATATAGCAAAATCTCATCTCTAGGTAAAAATAAAAAATTACCTGGTCATGGTGGTGCACACCTGTAGTCCCAGCTACTTGGGAGACTGAGGCAAGAGGATCACTGGAACAAACCTAGCAGTTTGAGGATGCAGTGAGTGATGATCATGCCACTGCACTCAAGCCTGAGTTACGGAGTGGCGCCCTGTCTCAAAAAAAAGTTAAAAACAAGAAAAAAAAATTTTTTTTAATTACTGTATTTTTCTGTCTACACCAACTGTTATACCATTAATTTCCACTAGATGCCGCTGTGATCTGCTACTTCAAGTTCCCGAAGACAATCTGAATGCCAATTTTCTCCAAGGATTTAAAATGGAAATAATTCATACCCTTTGGACACAAAAGATATTTTAACCATCTCATATTTTAGGGGATTGTGGCTCATTCTTTCTCTGTGTTAGGGTCTATCCAAAGTATCTAATGAAGTGTAAAATTATTTAAAAAGGAAATTGAAAAGTGTTAACGGCTGGAGAGAAAACAATTGCTTCCCTTATATCCACGTTCCCAAATTTCACATTTTGCATGTAACTCATGACCAGTCTGCAGTGGGCCACAGAGGAGACAGTAACACTGATAGGAAGGCTGATGTTGACTTAAATGAAGTAATAAGTAAAACCTGAAGGATAGAGGGCGACATCCTCTGATTTGAAGACAGCAGATCATGGTACTGATCTGCTGAGTGACTCGTGGTACTGAGTGACGCATGAGTCACTCTCCAGAGACAGGAAAAGCTGGGTGGAAAAGGAAATCTGGGCTGATAGGACCGGGCCCCGAGCTTGAAGCCAAGCCCAATGCTCACCCTGGGCATCGACCCAGGTCCTCCCTGGCTGAAAACCTGGAAGATTTTCCCTGCTGGATGAGAATCACTTTTTCAGCAAAACGATGCAGGCTTTAGGGCCCAAAGGAAGCCCATGAAGAGACGTGCTTGGAGCAATGCTTCCCAGACTCTCCGATCTCCACGGAATGAGAACCGAAATGGAGAATAAGCATCTGAAAACCTGTATAACAAATTTAAAAAGTTTTACGTCTGCTAAATCTAATAAAAAGAAGCCGGGATTATATTTCATATGTCTTCATTTCATATTTCATTTTTCTAGTAATTCTTTTGGTATTTTGCAGAAGTATTGGTCCATAACAGATTAGAATTTAGAAAAAGTAGCCCTTCAGCCCAGATAGCTTTTGAAGCACTGCAGAGAGCCCACCCCAAGCTGCTGGCAGAGGCAAGGCCAGGGCGATGACCCCATCACACCCCTGAATAATGCGCTAGTAGACAAAACAGGTAAGAAAGGGCGGAAGAACAGGAGCACCTTGACGGTAAAGGACAGGATGACTGGAGAGGTAAAAAGAGATCCTAAGAACGGAACACCCTGGGGAGCCCAGCATCTGAACCCACAGTCGGCAGCTCACCAGAACCCAGCCGTTCTGCAAAGGCTGGGAGATTCCACCATTGCTGCTCCCAGCACCTCCCCGGCCCAATGCATAGACAAACCGCCTGGAATTGACCTTGGGATAAGAGGAACTCCGGTGGTTACAGTAAAAGGAAAATGCAAAAACACTCAGAATTGCCCAAGTCTTACATAGTCAGCTTCAAAAGAGAAACAACACAGAGGTCCATTGTTAACCCTTTCCTGCTTTGATCCGCCCAAAGCCAGCCGGCTTGGATGGAGGGAGGCGTAAGGCACTGTGCATTTCCATTTATGGATAACTGCGAGCAGGCCTTTCTGCTTCTCTGGAAAATGCCCTGTTACACTGGCATACCGTCAGTGCCTTTTTTAGAAAGCCATTTGACAATACCTATCAAAATGTAAACTGTGAGTACTCCTCAACTCAGCTGTTTCTCTGCTAGAAATTCATCCCCTAATTATTCACACTCCTAAAGTAAAGCAAGGGCACAAATAATACAGGATCCAATACTCTCTGGCTCTTTCTGAGAGAATAAAACTGGATAAAATCTCACTGTTCTCTACAAGAGATTAGTTAAGTAACTACGGTACACCCATATAGTAGATTTACGTGCACCATGAAAAGATTAAATGCGGCCGGGCACGGCGGCTCATGCCTGTAATCCCAGCACTTTGGGAGGCCGAGGCGGGTGGATCATGAGGTCAAGAGATGGAGACCATCCTGGTCAACATGGTGAAACCCCGACTCTACTAAAAAGTACAAAAAATTAGCCGGGCGTGGTGGTGCGCGCCTGTAGTCCCAGCTACTCGGGAGGCTGAGGCAGGAGAATTGCTTGAAACCGGAAAACGGAAGTTGCAGTGAGCCGGGATCGCGCCACTGCACTCCAGCCTGGTGATAGAGCGAGACTGTCAAAAAAAAAAAAAAAAAAAAAAAAGATTAAATGCTCCTGCATTACTAATATGCAGAGTTCCAGGACTCAATGTTAAGTGAAGGAAGCAAGCTGAAGTGCAGTGGGGACAGCACCATCTCATGTATGTAAAAAAGAACCAACGGGCCAGGTGTGGTGGCTCACACCTGTCATCCCAGCACTTTGGGAGGCCGAGGTGGGTGGATCACCTGAGATCTGGAGTTCCAGACCAGCCTGGCCAGCATGGCAAAACCCAGCCTGTACTAAAAACACAAAAATTAGCCAGGCATGGTGGCAGACGCCACCACAGTAGTAATCCCAGCTACTCAGGAGGCTGAGGCAGGAGAATCGTTTGAACCTAGGGGGAGGAAGTTGCAGTGAGCTGAGATCACACCACTTCACGCCAGCCTGGGTGAAAGAGCGAGACTCCGTCTCAAAAAAAGGAAAAAAAAAAAGAAAGAACAAATGCATTTCTGTCAGGCAGAGAGACCCTCTGAGGGCTGCACAAGGAGCTGGTCACAGTGGTCATGTGGAAGGTGGAGCCCAGGGTCAAGGTCGGAGAGGACTTTCATTTTTAACTTCACACCCTTGTATGTGGTTTGCCTTACACAGTGCTGATTCATTATGATACCACTGGTCTCAGAAATACTTTTCTTAAAAGTTGTATATAATTACCACATATATACATAAAAACAAATAAAAACATGCACACATATGTGTATCCCTTTCACCTTCTGTGCTCTCATCCAGGGAGAGCTGGGTAAGGAGACTGTCTTCTCTACTTTGGAGCTCTTAGTATATTACTCTATATCATGAACACTCTTGGCCAAAGAGTATTTTCAGTGCTGTCCTGAGCTGAGTATGTTCTGCAAATGCATTATTTCCTCCATCGTGGTCTCCCTTTCTGCCACTCATTTCATATTCTAGAGAACAGCTTTGACTCACAGTTACTGGTAAAAGCTGTTCTGGACTTGCCCTGAAGATACCAAGGAAGAACATCATAGAGCCAGGTATCCAAAGGCTACTTTCCAGGCAGCTCAAGTTGCCTTCATGGAAATGGTGGAGGAGGCAGAGGTGAAGTTCAGGGACAGGTGGAAATCCTTCACAATCCTAACGAGCATCACTAACAGCACCGTAAGGCTGGGAGAAATGACCAAGGGGATTTGAAAAGAGCACTAGGCTAGGAAGCTGGAATTAAGCTTATAAAGACCCACGGAGCACACAGGCCTTCTGTGTCATGGCCTGACAGATGCGGTGGGGGGCCCCGAGGAGCCAGGAGTAGTGGGCAGAGGGTAATGCAGCGCAGAGCCACCCTCTTCAGGGACACTGGAGCACCGAGGCCAGTGCGCAGAGGAAGAAACCGCTAAGGTTTCTGTTAGCCAGGGTGGGCTAGCTGAATGTCTGCAACATCACTGAAAACAGTCACAAGTAGCAGAGACAACGGCCTTTTCTGGAACTCCCTTGGGGAGCACTGTGGGAGATGGAAGGTTCTGGAATGAGGGGTTATACCTCGAGGGTCCGGCTTCAGGACATTGTCCTGTGGGTCGGTAGGTGTCCTTAATTGTGGGGCTTTTGTTTTGCTGAGAAGAGGCTGCAAGTTTGAGGCAGAAAATGAAATATCTGGAAGTAAAGAAGCAGCTGAGGCTGCTCCCCCGCCTCCCGCCCCTCGCCGCCCTTTCTTCCTGTTGGTCCCTTCCTTTGTTTATTTAGAGCCCTCAGCCTTTCCTCTAGGTAAATATTGAACAAATATTTTTAAAACCACTGTTTAAACAGTGTCCAATTGTTACCCTGCCTCCACCTGGCCCTGGGCATGGCGGTGGTGTGTATTGTGCTCCGTCCTGACTCTCTTTGGTTGAGCCGGAGGTGGCCCTATCCCTATAGGCGGCCGTAGCGCTACAGGTGGAGATGGCTGCCCACCTGCCGTGAAAACACTTCCGGTGTCCACCATCTTGGGAGGAGCTCAGATGGGAAACCACAGGCAGGAGAACGTGGCTGGGCATGGAAAGCAGGAGTGGCTCTTTGTATTACTTTGGGCTAAATTAGGAGAAGGATCGACATTTGGAGGTGGTGTTGGCTGCAGGGAAGGAGGAGTTGGGATGGAATGAACATTTTTAGCCCAGAGAAAGAGGGCAGTGGTTGTTGGCTGAGGCGTCTACTGAAGGACTCCCGTGGAGAAGACACATAAGGTGGGGGCAGAGTCCCTGTTGAGGGGGTGGTGCCCATCCCACACAGAAATTCCTTCTCTCTGACAACTTTAGACGTCTTAGCAGCGTTGCTTTTAGACTGACACATTGGAAACCAAAAGTCCGTTTACTGACCACCTACGTAACCTGTGGATCCCTCAACAACTGAAGGTTTAGGGCCCTATCACACGGAGAGGTCCAGCCTTTGCTACAGCAGATGGTGTAAACTCCCACAGCCCAGGTATGTCCAGGGCTCAGCTGGGTTTTTAGCCTCCTTATCCTCAAACGTGGCAGGCACAGCTCTGGGCCAGTCAAGTGCTGAGCTTATCCAAGACATTCTTCCACCAGTCAGACTGGAAATACCGGAAAAGCAGTGGCAGCTGCCCTCAGAGGCAGTGTCAGTATTTTTTTTTCCTTTTGGCCAGTTCCATTTCGACTAGAAACTGGAATAATAATTACAATGCTACATGTTTACGGATTTTAACTAATTGATCCCTTGGAGTCCTCTTTTGGGAGAAAAGCATTCTACCCACCTCATACATCAGGAAAACAAGAGGCCATATGGTTTGGCTGGGCTGGGTGGTCCCTGGTGTCAGTAGGAGAGTGGAGGCTGTGGCTTCAACAGTTCTTGACTTCTTGGCCTGTGTCCAGATCCCTGGGCCTTGCAGCCCCTAGAAAGGTGACACATGAGAAATTGAAGTGGACCAGACCGTAAACTCTCAGGAGCAGTTGCCTCTAGAGAGGAGGGCAGGCCTCGTGGCCCTGCCTGTGCCTGTTTCTCTTGGAGGGACAGGTTGGAGAGGAGGAAAACCCATTACTACAGGAGTGTTTCACCCACCTTTAATTACCAGTTAAAACAAAACATTCTGTAATGAAAATTCCCCTTGAAAGAAAACTCCAAGTTGCTGTGAAGGTTTCATCTTTCCCCTTGGAATCCCAAGGTCTGCAGCCATGTAATCCAATGTTGGTCTGGAAAAATATTTGTCTACAGGCAAACCCACATGGGGTGTTGGGGGTGACTGTAGAGGGCAGTACAGTAGTCTTCAGCAAGAAGACCCCTCAGGTCAAGCAAGCCCTGGCCTACTCATTAAGAACACTCTTGCCGGGCGCGGTGGCTCATGCCTGTAATCCCAGCACTTTGGGAGGCCGAGGCGGGTGGATCACGAGGTCAAGAGATCGAGACCATCCTGGTCAACATGGTGAAACTCGTCTCTACTAAAAATACAAAAAATTAGCTGGGCATGGTGGCGCGTGCCTGTAATCCCAGCTACTTAGGAGGCTGAGGCAGGAGAATTGCCTGAACCCATGAGGCGGAGGTTGCGGTGAGCCGAGATCGCGCCATTGCACTCCAGCCTAGGTAACAAGAGCGAAACTCAGTCTCAAAAAAAAAAAAAAAGAACCCTCTTAAACCTTTTAATACAAGGTAGATATGTTTTCTTCTGATTCTGTCTTCTCTGTTGCCAGCAGTGTTTTTCTCAACAAATTAATGTGAGTTGGTGGTGGATGTAGAAGAGGGGAGAAGGGAAACCAAGCTCTCCGATGGTTATGGCTATTTCAAGACAAGGGAAGTGGTAGAAACACAGAGGGAGGCAGGCCGGGGAGCCTCTAACCCCAGCAGGTGAAGACACACACAGAGGCATGCAAGTCAGCAAACAAATTCTGGCTGGTTCCCAGAGGGAAAAGCTCGTGCTTTCCAAGTGAGCAGCTGTGATGAAGCACAGCCGTTTTTGTTGTTGTTGTTAGTATTCCTCTCACATAACTTCAAAGCTAAAAAATCCTCAGTGCCACCATCTTCGTATTTCTTTCTTTTTTTAATTATTATACTTTCAGTTCTGGGATACGTGTGCAGAATGTGCAGGTTTGTTACATAGGTATACATGTGCCATGATGGTTTGCTGCACCCATCAACTCATCACCACGTTAGGTATTTCTCCTAGTGCTATCCCTCCCCTAGTCCCGACCCCCAACCCCTGGCAGGCCCTGGTGTGTGATGTTTCCCTCCGTGTCTGTGTGTTCTCATATTTCAACTCCCACTTATGAGTGAGAACATGCGGTGTCTGGTTTTTCGTTCCTGTGTTAGTTTGCTGAGAATGATGGTTTCCAGCTTCATCCATGTCCTCACAAAGGAGCTGAGCTCATCCTTTTTTATGGCTGCATAGTATTCCATAGTGTATATGTGCCACATTTGCTTTATTCAGTCTATCACTGATGGCCATTTGGGTTGGTTCCACGTCTTTGTTATTGTGAACAGAAGCAAACTCTTTTCACAATGTGTGGAAGCAGATTACCAGCCCTGTTTGGAAGCACAACGTTGTCATCTCAATGGTTTCTCCTTCTGAATCCATAATAGGTGTTTACTTAGACCAGATCCCACGTTGCTTTGTGTCATTGTCCAATTTTCTTATGTGGATTTTACCAATTCAATTGTAGATGTTTTCGTAACAGGGACCAGAGCTTTTCCATAATCAATAGTAGTTTAAATGATTGAACAAAAAGTTTCCCCTGTGTGCAATCAGCTGAGAAACATAAACTAATTTCAGTCTCATTTCTAGCGCTTGATTTTTCTTCCATCATTCTAGGTTTCCTGTCTGGCCCACACGTCGAGAGTCCTCCTGCGGCAGGGAGCACATCTGTGAGCCATGTGTTTCCCTTCTTTGCTCCTGTACAGTGGTAATTTTTTTCTTGGCTACTACAGGAAACCCAGCAGATTCAGATGTACAAGAAACCACACCAAGATCCAAGATGATATTCATTGATGTTATCAGCGGGTCTGATGCCAACATCTGCCTAGAGAGGGCTTACCCTGAGAAGCTTATCCCAATTCTAAGTTTGGTTGGTCTGTTTTGAGGTGGTAGCCTCATATTGAAGTAATTTCCTCCCAGAAAAGGGTCTAGAAGAGGTTTATTTGTAATCTATTTTATGTAGCTGTGACTGCCTCAAGACGCCTGCAAAGGGTTATTAAGAGTGTGTGTCTGGGCATGTGGATAACTGTTCCAGCTCAACAGCCTGTGAACACCATTAGCAGCCCTTGAAATGGATCTCCAGGAAATGCTGGCTGTTAATGACTCTGCCCTGATGCTCCTATGTGAGCAGAACAAAGAGATAATGTCCAACTTTGCAAGTAGCTGAGCGCTCTAAATGGATGACTAGCTAAGGGAGAGGGAGATGCTGTGCCATCCGGAGTCTGGAAGACATTGCCAAAGGAACAGTGGGAAATTAACAACTCTCCCATGCTAGGAGGTTGACTTTCCAAACTGATAGACGAGTGACAAACTGATAGACTATGGTGCTGTGTCCCTTCTACTAACTGAGGGAGGGCTTCACCTGAAGCAGTCAGAAGTGCTAAGAGAAGATTTATGTGGTAAGGGAGAGGGAATCTTTCCAACAATAACTATTAATTGGATTTCATTTTGTAGAAGAATATTGTATTAAGTGTTTGGAGATAGAAAAGTACGGCATGCCCTCGGGATGTTTGTAATTTACTTGGGGAGATAAGACACATGATTGAAAAGCTAGTTAAAATACAAGGAAATAGAATATCCACTCTCTGTAATAACATTCAGCCACTAAAGTGGATGAATCTGATCCATATGTACTCAGAGTTGAGTGGGATAATGTCAGTAGCAGAACAAGACACTATCTATGTGAAAGTTAAAGCAAAACACACAGATGTGTATGAACATATATGTGTATGCATGTGAACCTGTGTGTGTATGCACACACCTGAAGGGGAACTGGAGGAGAGCCCATGGAAAAAGAGCCAGAGGTTCCTTTTGGGGAGGGAAGTGAAATTGGGGAGGACAGAGAAGGGCGCCTTTCATATTTTTACCACACATACTTTTGTATTGAATACATTATTTAGACCAACAAAGCCTTTCTATATTTCTTATGTAAAAAAGGAAAAGAATGAAGAACATAGGCACAGAGCAAGTACGTGATGGATGCCAAGGGGTGACGCTAAAGGTGAAAGTGGGAGCCTAGTCTGCCCATCACCTCACGAACGCTGCTGCCTCTCTTCTTCCTCCTTGTTTACAGAATCCCATTTTTGCTCAGGAATCGACCTGCCTGTGTCTCAGGAGATATCTAGAGAAACCTAAAATCATGGGGGTCCCATCCCATCCATCTGCAGTGATTTGTTGGGCTTGGTCATGCGATGCCCTCAGAACCAATGAGATTGGAGGGACTGTCCAGGGGCTGCTGGGTAAGGCTGCCTTGCTCTTAAAAAGAGAAACAGAAGCAAAAGGACCACTTTTTCCTTCAACAGGAAAGCACCGTTTCTGGACGTGAGTGATGACTGGCGATGCGGCAGCCATCTGAGCCTTAGGGAGCTATCCCAGGGACCAAGCCAAACTCGGAGGAGGCTGGTAGAAAGATGGAAAAGACTGAATCCTTGAAGATTTTGTTGAGCCACTCAATCAACCTACCCTAGAGCCGTCCTAGCTTAGGACTTTGGCTCCAGTGAGAGAACACATTTATTTTTGTTTAAGCCAGCTGAGGTGGGAATATGTGTTACTTTCCAAATCACACACCAGTCACAGGGAGCCCCGTTTGTGAGGCTTCAAGCCTCTTGGGTGCCTCTGAGGGGAAGTTTGAATCCTTAGGGACATGGCCTCCGGGAACAAGAACGAGAAAGGGTCATAAACCCTCTGTGGCTGGGGAGGCAGAAAAGTCATCCTGAGCTAGGGGCACTGTTTGCCCTGGCACCTCAGTGGGTGAGAGGGACTGCTAGGGTGAGGTAGGGAGATATATTTAGTACAAGTAGCCCCTCAGTCTGGCCCCTGGGATATTTGATACGAGTTCTTTTTTTTTTTTTTTTTTTTTAATTGATACAGATTCTAACTCTTTTGCCTAGGCTGGAGTGCAGTGGCATGACCCCTTTTGCCTAGGCTGGAGTGCAGTGGCATGACTCCTGCTTCCTGCAGCCTTGACCTCCTGGGGTCAAGTGATCCTCCCACCTCAGCCTCCCATGTAGCTGGGACTACAGGTGTGCATCACCATGCCCAGCTAATTTTTTTTGTATTTTTCTTGTTGTTGTTGTTGAAACAGGGTTTCCCATGTTGTCCAGGCTGGTCTCAAACTCCTGGACTCAAGTGATCCTCTTCTCTCAGCCTCCCAAAGTGCTGTGATTACAGGCATGAGCCACCCTGCCCAGCCTACAAGTTTGTGACAGAATCAGAAGGTGTAGTTGGAAACCATCACAGCTTCATGATAGTTGAAGGGAAATTTTCTTCCTTCAGAGAAGAAAGCATCACTGCTGTCATGGGGAAAGAATATTAGCAGCCTCATGGGAGCTGGAGTAAGGCTGGAGTTGGGACGCTGGCCAGCCTTGCAGAGCCATAGGTAGGGTGCGGGGGCTGGGCAGGCAGAGCCCCAGGCTGTGCTGTGGTGGGGACGAGGCTGGGCAGGCAGAGCCCCAGGCTGTGCTGTGGTGGGGACGAGGCTGGGCAGGCAGAGCCCCAGGCTGTGCTGTGGTGGGGACGAGGCTGGGCAGGCAGAGCCCCAGGCTGTGCTGTGGTGGGGACGAGGCTGGGCAGGCAGAGCCCCAGGCTGTGCTGTGGTGGGGACGAGGCTGGGCAGGCAGAGCCCCAGGCTGTGCTGTGGTGGGGACGAGGCTGGGCAGGCAGAGCCCCAGGCTGTGCTGTGGTGGGGAAGAGGCAGGCAGGGGGAAGGCCCACTGCAGGTGTTTCCAGGGTGCACCAGAAGCAGTGATGGTTTCTATTGGTTTGTAGATTAATCTACTTGAATGAAACTCCACTCATCCCAAACTGGTATTGATTGAAAACATCTTAAAGTGGGATAATCTCTTGCAGTATGTTGGAGCCGTGCCCCTCAAGACAGAACAGGAAAATAAAGTCTTATTGTGATTGCGTGTGTGTGGAGAGAGAAGGAGAGAAGAGAAGGCCATGGGAGGAGAGGAGAGGAGAGGAGAAGGGGGAGATGGGGAGGGACAAGTCCTGGTTTAAGCTGGTCCTGAGGAGCGGGTGGCTGGTTTCTGCATTGAAATCGCTGTTTTCCTCTCTTGTCTCGCCTCCAGCTTGAAATCAACCACCTCCCTCATTTCTTGGAATGTGGTCGAGGAAAGCTTACTCTTACAGTGGAAGCCCCGGGAGAAAGTGGAAAACCCAGCCGCGGGTCTTCCCACTGTGAGCTACTGAACCGTAAGGTCACTCAGAACGACTTGAAAGTGCTTCAGGGGCCATAAATGCTCAACTCAAATCTCGTGTAAAACTGTTCCCATTTCATGCCTGTTAGGATAGCCTGTATCAAAAACCAAAGCCCTTGAAGACGACAATTGTTGGTGACTGTGTGGAGAAACCGAAACGCTTTTGCGCTATTGGGATTGTTAAATGGCGCACCGGCTGTGGGAACAGTAGGGAGGTTCTTCCAGAAATGTGGCACAGAACGACTCCGTGGCGCAGCCATTGCACTGCTGGATACATGCCCAAAAGACTGAACACGGAGACTCAAGCAGCTCTTTGTCCCGCAGGGTTCATAGCGGCATTCTTCACAGTAGCCAAAGGTTGAAACAGCTCAATGTCCGATGGATGAATGGAGAAGTGAAATGTGGTGTATCCATACAATGGGACATACTTCAGCCTAAAGAAAGTAATGACGTTTTGGCACATGCTACGACGTGGCTCAACCCTGACAACACTAGGCTAAGTGAAATAAGCCAGACCCGGAAGGATAAATACTACTGGATTCCACTCATCTGAGGCATGTGGAATAGGTAAATTCACAGACAGAAAGGAGATGGTGGTTAGGAGGGGCCGTGTGAAGAGGGGAAAGGGGGGTTATTGTTTAAAGGATACAGAGTTTCTGTTTAGTATGATGAGAACATTCTAGAAATGGATAGTGGTAATAGTTGCACAACAATGTGAATGTACCTAGCCCTTTTATGCCTTGTTTTCCATTACTGGAACGCTGGGCATGTGGGAGTGATTTATGTCCTACTGCTCAAGGTCATTGCCAAAGTCTGATTTTTCACAATTGTCTGCAACTCGAAAAATTGCAACCCAGGCATAAATGGGTTAGTGCCACTAAATTGCACACTTAAAACTGTTTAAAATTGTGGATTTTATGGTAGGAATTTTTTTTTTTTTTTGAGATGGAGTCTAACTCTGTCGCCCAGGCTGGAGTGTAATGGCATGATCTTGGCTCATTGCAACTTCTGCCTCCTGGGTTCAAGGGATTCTGCTGCCTTAGCCTCCTGAGTAGCGGGGATTACAGGCACCTGCCATCATGCCTGGCTAATTTTTGTATTTTTGTAGAGATGGGGTCTCACTATGTTGCCCAGGCTGGTCTTGAATTGCTGACCTCAGGTGATCCACCTGCCTCAGCCTCCCAAAGTGCTAAGATTCCAGGTGCAAGTCACTGCACCTGGCCCGGTATGTATGTTTTAACACAATTTTTAAAATGAAGAAAAAATTTCTATTTACATAACTGTAATAAGGACACTTAGTTACTAAAAAATACACACGGTGTCCACCTGTGCGCTAAGGTGGGCTTCCCTTTTACCTTCTCTCTCTCTCTTTTTTTTTTTTTTTTTTTTTGAGACAGAGTCTCACCCTGTCACCCAGGCTGGAGTGCATTGGTGCTATCTCGGCTCACTGCAACCTCCACCTCCTGGGTTCAAATGATTCTCCTGTCTCAGCCGCCTGAGTAGCTGGGATTACAGGCGTGAACCACCCCATCCGGCTGATTTTTGTATTTTTTAGTAGAGATGGAGTTTCACTGTGTTGGCCAGGCTGGTCTCGAACTCCTGACCTCAGGTGATCCATCCCGCTCGGCCTCCTAAAGTGCTGGGATTCCAGGCGTCAGCCACTGCGCCTGGCCCTTTTACCTTCTCTTTGTGCTCACCTGGGAATCAAAGTTGTCCCAGAGTTTCCACCAGGGAGTTTGCATTTATTGCAGATATACCAGTGGCTAGGAAGTTTGTATCTCTTGTATGGATCCATTAAAAATTCAGACATGCTTTTCTCCACTCACATAAAGTCGCGGGAGCACCGCTGTAACACGCCCTATCACAGCCCAAAGAGCCAGTTGTGTATAAACAGCTTGAGACATGCTGAATTATGATGTATGTTTGTCCTTTTCTGTGAAGTTTTGATGCTTCTTGCCTGACTTACAGCTGTCAATAAGAATACAAGTGACCATCAGATATTGCCCACGGTTCTGCTTTCAAACAAAAACTTCCCCTCGTTCTCCTCTCTCCAGCATCTGGATCAGTTTAAGCAAAGAGCATCTTGACACAACCATCTGGAACGTCCTCTCGATTTCTGTATTCATCAAAATGTACAAGTATTATAAATTTGAACTTGTAAAATTAAACTTTACCAATAAAGTACTACATTAGTTTCAGACATTGTGGTTTCAATCAGATTTGAATTCCGAAAAGTTTCTGCTAATGAAGAAAAAGTTTGAAACGTGCTGCATTTGCTCAATTCCTGTTTGGTTCAGTTAAATGAATGCTCATTGAAGACTGTGTTCGATTCATAGCTGGACACACATTGTACACTGGTGAGAGACAAGGCATAGGACAGTTAAATTCGGATTGTTCTTGAGCCAAGAATGGTTTTACATTTTATTTTACTTCAGTTTTTTAAGATGGAGTCTCATTGCGTAGCCCAGGCTGGAGTGCAGTGGCACAATCTCAGCTCACTGCAAACTCCGCCTCCTGGGTTCAAGTGATTCTCCTGCCTCACCTCCAAAGTAGCTGGAATTACAGGCGTGCCCCACGATGCCTGGCTAATTTTAGTATTTTTAGTAGAGACAAGGTTTTGCCAAATTGGCCAGGCTGGTCTTGAACTCCTGACCTCAAGTGATCTACCCACCTCGATCTCCCAAAATGCTGGGGTTACAGGCATGGGCCACCATGCCTGGCCTGGTCTTTACATTTTAAATAGTTAAAAAATTTAAAAGAAAAATATCTCATGATGTGAAAATTATATGAAATTTGAATTTCAATGTCCATAAAACAAAGTTTCGTTGGAACGCAGTTACATTTGTTTGTGTTCTCTCTCTAGCTGTTTTCGTCCTACCACTGTACTGCTGAGTAGTTCTAAAAAAGGCCATAGAGTCCCAAAGCCCAAAACATTTACAGAAAAAGTTTACCAATCTTGGATTAGACAATGACCATATCCATGTGAAGCCTGATCATCAAGACCTGAGAAGTTCACCATCTGGATGTTGGCAGTGTTTCGGCAGCATTACTGCAGGGTTAGCCTAGATCGGTGGGTCTCCAGGCTGGGCAAAACCAGCTCCCAAGAAACTGTAGAGAAATGTGTGGGCACAGCTTTGATTTTAATGACAAGACTCGCCATGCATATTTAGTAGGCAGGGACTAAAAACGTTAAATGTCAGGCAGTGTTGGGTACAGCCTTCACAGTAGAGAGCAGGGAGTACCCTCAGAAACGGGCATCCCGGGAATTGCCGTGATTGATTTTACAAGGCAACTTGGCTAGGCCGTGGTGCTCAGATACTTGGTAAGCCGTTATTTTGGATGTGTTTGTGAGGGTTTTTGGCAGGAGGTTAATATTTAAATCAGCCCAGTTGAAGTAAAGCAGATGGCCCTCTCTCACATGGGTGGGCCTCACCCAATCAGTTGAAGGCAAGAATAGAACAACTTCTGACCTCTTGGAGCAAGAAAGAATTCTGCCAGCAGATGGCCTTTGTGCATCAGTTGCAATTTTTCCCGAGTCTAGACTGCTGCCTACCGCGTCAGATTTGGGATTCACCAAGGCTCCACAATTACATGTCAATTCCTTAAAATAAATCTCTCTCCAGCCACACACACACACACACACACACACACCCGGTTGGTTCTGTTACTTGGCAGAACCCTGACTAATATCATTACCCCAGAGCATCAGTTTCTCATCTGAAAGTGATTTTCAGTCCACTCATTCCTGTGCTTTGCAAATTCTACCTCTTTTTCAAATTTCAGAATTTAGAAAATTTCAAAAATAAGTTGACATTGCAAATTTCATCTCATCAAATGCTAAAGAAAAAAAAGGTCACACTCCTGCATCTAGGACTCGAATTCAATAGATGTGGTGTGTAATTAAACAAATGTGTATTGAACTCCAGTGACCCATTTGGCAGATGCTGTCGGGGAAGTGGTACGGAGATAGCGTATAGTCTCTGTCTCAATTTACCCAGAGTGGAGAGAGGGCAACTTTCAGGCACATAATGGGACTACCAGGCCATTTCTGAGAGGCCCTTTTACAGAAGCACAAATCAGGACCTGTGGGAGTCCGTCTCACAGAAGGTCATAACGCCAACCAATGGAGCCTCCCCACTAGTAAAACCTATTTTTCTCCCAATTATTATCAGTGAAAAGCAATAAGCGTCTCTGGTTTCTCACCCAAGTCCAGAGAGAGACAAGCCCTGGGTTCAGATGCTGGTCTTTCACACCCACCACATCATACCACAAAGACCTCACCCTCTGCAGGTGCACAACGGGAAGGTGTCGTCTATGTTGGTTACACACCCCATTTTTAGCTGGATGTGGCTAATTATTTTCTGTTCAAGACTCTTTCTTGTCTTTTTTATTTTTATTTTTTAGAAGGACTTTTACTCTTGTTGTCCAGGCTGGAGTACAATGGTGTGATCACGGCTCACTGCAACCTCTGCCTCCTGGCTTCAAGCGATTCTCCTGCCTCAGTCTCCTGAGTGGCTGGGATTACAGCCATGCACCACCATGTCCGGCTAATTTTGTATTTTTAGAGATGGGGTTTCTCCATGTTGGTCATGCTGGTCTTGAACTTCTAACCTCAGGTGATCGCCCTGCCTCGGCCTCCCAAAGTGCTGGGATTACAGGCGTGAGCCACCACGTCCGGCTGACTCTTTCTTGTCTTTTTCATCACACATAACTGCATTATTATGCTCTCATTGTAAGGATGTGAACCATAGGGCAGTGCAGAAAATAAAATGTGAAAATCTGTTATATCTGTTCTCATCTCCTCATGTCATTCATTACTGCAACAAAAGCCAATTGTCCTCCCTTTGGGAGGCTGAGGTGGGTGGATCACTTGAGGTTAGGCATTCAAGACCAGACTGGCCAACGTGGTGAAACACTGTCTCTACTAAAAATACAAAAAATTAGCTAGACGTGGTGGCTCATACCTGTAATCCCTGCACTCGGGAGGCTGAGGCAGGTGGATCACCTGAGGTCAGGAGTTCGAGACCAGCCTGTCCAACAGAAGAAACTTCATCTCTACTAAAAATACAAAAATGAGCTGGGTGTGGTGGCATGTGCCTGTAGTACTATCTACTTGGGAGGCTGAAGCAGGAGAATCACTTGAACCCAGGAGGTGGAGGTTGCAGTGAGCTGACATCGCACCACTGCACTCCAGCCTGGGCAACAGAGCAAGATCCTGTCTCAAAAAAACCAAAAACACCCCCAAAAACCCATAACCTATTGTCCAGTCAAGTCTTTCTTGCCACCAGAGCAGGGGACATGCCACTCATGAGAAGATCTTCTCTGTTGCTTCCAAGCATTCAGCCCTGCACTCAGTCCAGAGCTCACCCAGTGCAGAGTCATGGTGCCAGGGCATAGAGTCCAGATGCCAGAGCCACGGCCATCAGAGATGGTGGTTTTGTTTTTTAGGGCTCTGTAACGAATGATCACAAGCCATGTGGTGTAACAACAGGAAAGCATACTTTTGCAGCTCTGGAGACTGGAAGTCCAAAATCAAGATGTTGGCAGGGCTGCGCTCCCTCTGAGGCCTCTAGGGAGGAGCCTTCCTTGCCTCTCCCTGGCTTCTAAAGTTTTCTGGTCCTCCTCGGCCTGTCACTGCATCCCTCCAATCTCTGCCTCTGCCTTCACGTGGCCATTTTCTTTCCATGTGTCCGTGTGTCCAAATTTCCCTCTTACAAGGACACCGACCAGTGGATTGGGGCCTACACTCCTCCAGCATGACCTCATATTAACTTGATTACATCTGTAAAGACCCAAGGAAGGTGATATGGTTTGACTGTGTCCCCACCCAAATCTCTTCTTGAGCTGTAGCTCCCATAATTCCGTGTGTTGTAGAAGGGACCCAGTGGGAGAGAACTGAATCATGGGGGTGGGTCTCCTCACACTGTCTTGTGGTAGTAAGTCTCAAAAGTTCTTATGGTTTGATAAGGGGAAACCCTCTTTGCTTGGTTCTCATTCTCTCTTGCCTGCCGCCATGTAAGACATGTCTTTTACCTTCTGCCATAATTGTGAGGCCTCCCCAGCCACATGGAACTGTGAGTCCATTAAACCTCTTTTTCTTTATAAACTCCCCAGTCTTGGGTATGTCTTTATCAGCAGCATGAAAATGGACTAATACAGAAGCTCACATTCATACAAAACGGAGTTATGACTTGAACAAATCCTTTGAGGGGACACAATTCAACCCACAACAGATGGAGACTCCATACTTCTAAACAATCCAGAAGCCATGATGGCCCCAAGCAAAAAACTCATCTCTCTCCAAGGCCAGTCCAGCTCCACCATGGCACGTGGGCAGAGGATGAAAACACCAGCCCTCTTCCACGCTCCCCATGGACTGGTCTCACTGCTCTGCAGAATGACCCCCGTGGGGACCTGGTCCAAGGTCATGCGCTGCAGCCCCAGCAACTGCTTGCTTCAGTTTGTGAGCTGTGCAGAGCAGACAGCCCAAACAGCAGTGGCTTGGGGAAAAGCCAGACTTTCTTGAAAAGCTGTCATTTTGGAAAGAAAGAAAAAAATTCACTTATTTTTTGGATAGGTGCTGAGTATCAGAGATTTAAAAACTTGGCTCTGACCACAAAATATCTGAAAGTAGAGGCTGTTCTGTAAAGATCAGACTCTTCCTAAACCACCAGGCTGTCCAACCACCTCTTGGCAGCTTCTGAGGGACCCGTTGAAGTGGCCAGAGGACTGCCCCAGGGAAGCATGAGGGAAGCACATGGCCCCTTCTGGTAACTTGCAGAGGAGTGGCGATGGGACAGAGTGTGAAACTAGGGCAGGAATGGGGACATTTTACAAAGGTGGCTTCCCTCCTCTCCCGGGCTCACTGGTACACAGATGAGAGTTGACAGCTTGCTGAATAGCCATTGGGTTCAGAAATACAGCTTTAGACATATCATCTTGTAACTAGAGCCATCCAAACCTCTTCTTCTGAATGTTCCCAAGGCAAAAACACAGATTTTCACAACATTCCAAGAAAATCCTGAAATTGAGTCCTGTAGAGGGCTTGAGATTGTTTTGCCAAGGAAATAATATTCCACACATTGGAGGTCCATCTGCCTGGGCAGATGTCTGTCTTGGGAATGACAGAGTGAGGCCAAAAGCTGGTGGTCATTGCTAGGGGTGGGGACAGGGACACAGACTGGAAGAGGGCAAAGGGTATCACCCGATGCAGAGACAACATTAGCCTGGAGACCCCGTGCCAGCTGATGGAGGCAGGGGAGGGGGGCGATAGAAAGAGGACTCAGGAATGTGTCTATCATTCCTGTTCCCTTTCCCTCCACTCTCAGGAAAATGGCAGCATTGTCGCAATTCCCTAATGAAAATCACATCGGAAAATGTCTCGTGCTTTGTACAAGAAGGTCAGAGACTGGTATGACGACCTCAGGCTTTAGAATCTTCTATCGGTGACAACATGCCAGCTAAGAAATCCCTATCAAGTTATTACATGAAGTTTATGCATTAATTTTGAAAATAAAGGCCTGCAACTCCAAGCAAAACTCTTGGACTCCTCTTTATGAATCAAACTGATTCCCAACCTGAGATCATAGCCGGCTCCCTGGCCGCTGTGCTGATTCTAAAACCCACCTTCTTTTCACGTCCAATATAATGAAGGCAGCCACACCCCACCCGCAGCACTCCAGCCTTCCTTTCCCCAAGTCCAGGCTCCATTTCATGTGAAAAGGCACACGATTACCCCCGGTGGGCTCAGAGCCTGCTTTGAAATGAAGCAAATAAGAACCACAGAGTGACTGAAGCCCAAATCATGTGTCCTGACTTGGAGCAAATGCTCTCCCTTGTCTTTGCTTGTTAACTTCGGGAGAGTCAGGATGAGTTCCCCAGGATGGGTTGGGGGTTTGCACACATTCCTGCCCAAAGCGTGGCAAAGCCTGAGTGCCCAAGCAGCCAGGAATTCCCTCCCCTCCATCCCCCTCTGGGGCCTGTTCAGCCGCCCTCGTTTTCACGAACTCCACACAACCCACTGCGTTCGGAGGACCCTGTGATATACGGCGCCTTCCAGAGAACAGGAAGCAGATGCGCGGGGGAGGTAACCGGAGAACAGCTCGAGGAGAGGCGGCTGTCCCCGGAGCCCAGCACATAAATTACAAAGCACAATTTCGATTTCCAAGTATTGCCATTCCTCTCTTTCCCAAACTTTGGCCTTTTTGTGCTCAAGGTACATTTGAGAAGAGTGTAGCTTTCACCCCAAGATGACTTCTTCCCATTCCATTTTAATCATCCACTGCGTCTCGTGACAAAGTCATGAGCAGGGAGGACGCTTGTCTTCAATGCCCTGCCATCGGCCAGCCAAGATCGTGTCGTGGCCGTGGTCTTTTCTGGGGGCAGAGGAATTTGCTCAGGGAGAAGGGGAGAAGAGATGGCCCACACGGAGGCAGGCAGCCGTTCATGTCCCTGTGGAGGCTGAACCCAAGACCAACCAGGCACTTGGCAGTGACCATCCCTTCCCACCTCCCCAGGGACACTTACTATCCTGGCTGGGCCCTTCCTGACCCTCCCAGTGTCAGGGAGCAAGCTTGATCGCCCGCGCCCAGGGACTTGAGGGCTACCTGTCTTCCGATTGCCTTTGTGCAGAGCACACAGATGCCTTCAAGTAAGTTTCATGCACCTGTGCTCTGGCTGTCCCAGGGTTTAGAAAGGACGGATCCATCTCCTCTTGAAACTTCCATCTGAGTACACATAAACGGGGTGCGTATATATGATGAAAGAAACACTCTCAAACTACGTGGTTAGATGATCTGTGTTCACCCAAACTTTTGCAAACAAGAGACTGCACTCTGGTCTTAAACTTCCTTTTCAATGAAAGCAATCTAGGAAGTTTCCCAGTATAGGTAGTAGGTGGATTAGGCCAGCCACGGTGGCTCATGCCTGTAATCCCAGCACTTTGGAAGCCAGAGGTGGGTAGATCACGTGAAGCCAGGAGTTTGAGACCAGCCTGGGCAACACGGCAAAACCCCATCTCTACTAAAAATATTAAAAAAATAGGCATGCGTGGTGGTGCACGCCTGTATTCCCAGCTACTTGGGAGGCTGAGGCAGAAGAATCGCTTGGATCTGGGAGGCGGAGGTTGCAATGAACAGAGATTGCATCACTGCGCTCCAGCTCGGGTGGCAGGGCAAGACTCAATCTCCAAAAAAAGAAAAAGAAAAAAAGGAAGTGGATTAGGCATGATCCCCATTGACAGGTGGGAAGGGACTGCCCTTGACTGCGTGCTCTGAGATGCTCCAGCCCTGCCGTCCCCTGGAGTGTGACCTGAGGGACACAGAGCGGCACTGTCATCACCCTGAATGCCAGTTCCAAACACAGAATGGGACGCAGATGACCTCAACACCAGGACCTGACTGTTCTCCCTGAACACAGAGCCTTCTTTCAGATCCATCCCCATGAGCAGTATGAGCTGCAGGCAACATCCATCTGCCTAAGGTTTTTTTCTCTGATGTGGGGTCTCACCTGCGCTGTCACCCAGGCTGAAGTGCACTGGCATGATCACAACTCACTGCAGACCCTTGACCTCCCGGGATGCAGCAATCCTCCTGCTCAGCCTCCCAGGCAGCTGGGACCACAGGTGTGTGCCACCATGCCTGGCTCATTTATTTTTATTTTTTATAGAGACAGGGTCTCCCTATGTTACCCAGGCTGGTCTCAAACTCTGGGGCTCAAGAGATCCTCCTGTCTTGGCCTCTCAAAATGAGATTATAGGCATGAGCCACCATGCCTGGCCTGCCTCAGATTTTAACCTGCAGGAGGGAATGGGGAACTCAGTTATGGTGAGAAATGAGACCCCTCCCTTCAAGTGAGGGAGATACAGACCCTCAGTTCCACGTGACCCTGCTGTGAGCCCAGAAATGAGGGGGATGGGGAGTGTGGCTGCCACGTGACAGGCAGGATCATATACCCAGAGCCTGCTGGACCTGGGCCTGGTAGGGCAAGTGCTGCCACCTGATATTCTAATGTCACATTCAGAGATAGCCACTGGCCACTGGCCAGGAGGGCTGGTGGGCACTGGTGAGGATGGGAAACTGGACCCGTGTGGGGATGTCCCACCTGGTATGCTCTGCCGGGCTGTGACTCATGGAGGGAATAGGGCTCAGCACCCAGGTGACATCAGAGTCCAGGGTGCCACCTTTTCTCTGCTCCTTCCTAGCCCATGTTGTGGATGCAAGGCATGGGTGCCAGATACGTTCCCTCCCACTTACCCCCGGCTGCTGGGCCGCCTTGACTGCCCTTGGAGTTCTGGGCCCTCAAGAGCCTTCTCCATCACCTGCTTCCCATGGGCGCTGCTCCAACACCCATCCCAGACTCTCTGCGGGATATGCCAGTCAGGGCTCCTTCATGGAGAATGAACACAAGGCTCACCTCAGCAGGCATGGCCAAACCGCTCAACAAGCCACCAGATGCCGACCTCCTAGCCCAGCCCAGCCCTGTGACCTCGGGAGAAGGATAAGATGGACACCCTGATATCAAGAATGTGTGGTCTTGTGTGTAGCCCAACGCAAGTGCACAGAATAGGGGGTGTCAGGCTGGTGACATGCGCTGGGGACTCTGGGGCAGGAGGGATCAGCAGGTTTCAAGGGGAAGGTGAACACTATTCTGAGTCTTAAAGGATGAGGAGAATTGAAGGCGAATTCAAGTCAAAGCTAAATGAAAACAGAAAAGAAACAAAGAATTGAAGCTGGCAGCGAGGAGAAAGAAAAGGTTCCAGGGCCAGGAGACAGGACCGTGGTCAGAGAGGGGATGATGATAGGCGTTGGAGGATGGCAGGGAGTCCCTCGGCCACAACAGGGGATGCTGAAGATGGCAGAGGAGCCGGCATGAGGCCAGAGGGAGGCCAGACAGAGGAACTTTGGGAAACCTGGCAGAAGTGTGAATGGTGACTTCCAAGCTGGTGAGCACCAGGATGGAAAGGGCGGGTGATGGGTGTGGCAGCACGTGTGGAGTGCTGGGCAAAGGCCTTAAGGTGAAGCCAAGGCTCTGCCATTGACCACGAGGCACCACCGACCCTACGGTGACTCCTCCCAGTGGGAATGGTACCAGGAGCCATTGTTGTCATCAATTGTCCGCTGCCAAAGGGTTACACGGCGTCTTTAAAACTGGGGCTGGGTTTTAAAGACTTGAGAGGCTGAGTGGGAGCAGCGCTTGGAAAGTGTGCTCCCCGCCCACAAAAAGCCCGGCCCCTGGGCCAGAGGGAAGCAGCAGGATGAGGGCACGAGAGTGTTTCTGTTGGCGGGTCCAGCCCCTGTGCTCTGACATTCTCCGGCTCAGGGATGTCTGTTCACCCAGGTACCTACAGCGCCTCATGCTCTTTCCTTAGTCTCAGAACCACGGATTGGAAGCCAGAAAGAGCCTAGCTGAAGACGATTTAGTCCAGGAGGTGGCAGACTTTTCCTGGAAAGGGTCAGACAGTAAATACTTTCGGCTTTGCCAGCCACAGGGTCTCTGTTGCACCTGCTCAACTCTGCTGTTGTAGTCCCAAAGCAGCCATGGACAATATTTAAGTGAAATGTGCATGGCTGTGCTTCAACAAAACTTTATTTGTAAAAACAGGTAGTGGGCCAGACTTGGTCCTCCAGTCATAGATCTAGTGCTTGACGCTTCCATCCTACAGATGCTGAAGTGGAGCCTCAGGAAGATGGAACTGACTTGAACAAAGCTGCACAGCTACCAGGACCAGATCAGAACTTGCAACGTCTGCCCCTCAATCTTCAAATCTCTTTTAAAAACTATTCCACCAGCTCCTTCCTCCTGGCAAAGTGGGGTCCCGGAAAAGACCATGAATCTTATTGACTCAAGAGACTGGGAAGTCCAGGAGCACCTGCTGGGATGTTAGTGCTTTCAGTGGGGTAGAGAAAATAAAAACAGATGAAGGACTTGAGCATTTTTTAAAATGGAGTTTTCATTCAAATAAACTTTAAATCCCACCAGGCAACCACGGGCACTTCACACTCCTGAGGTTGGCCCAGCAATACCTGAGACAAATCTCACTCCCATTTAATTATCATTAATCTTCCCTCCAGGCTTTCCCATACCTGCTAAATAGCGCAATCCATCTCATCGCTGAAGGCAACTGCTAGGTGTGGCTGTGAGAAATCTCATTAGCGCAAATGCACTTCTGTATGGCGGTTCTGATAGGCCCGCCTCCTGAGACGAGGATGTTGAATGGCAAAATCTCAGCTCTGAGGACAATTGAAGCACTGGATTTCCCCAAAGTTTTGGCCACGCTCTGTAGTAAGAGCCTTTTATTATTGTCATTTTCAGCCACAGATATCCTGCCCTCCAGAGAAGAAAGCAGACACCTTAAAAGGACAAACTTGAGGATTCACAGTTACATGAGTGGTCCAACGCGATGAAGCTCAGCTGTTCCTCCTCCTGGACGTGATAATTTCACATGTTCAGACCACCCTGTCAGCATGTCAGATTTAAAATATTACACATAGAATAATGAAAAATTGCCAACATCTCACCACCATCTTTTGATTAATGGAGAGTTCCTTAGAGACTGATTGGTTTGTTTGAGTTTGTTCCCAGGAGTGACTGATGGCTATTTTAAAAAATACTTAGCTTAGAGCTACCCTCCATGAGATAATTTTCATACGCCTTGTGTAGCTGCATCCAGAATAATTGGACTTTATTGCCTTCCTTCCATGCATGAACTGAAGCTCCCTGGAGAAGCAAAACAGCTTCAGACTTTGTTGCTTTAATATTTCCATGTAGATCAGCTGCTGTGTTCATGGAGCCGCTTCCACCAGATGGCCAGCCCGCCTTGAAGTGACATTTCCCATTTCCCGTCGATTACTCACCAATGGAAAACAACGTGACACGAATCCCTCATTTGGGGTAATATCTGGCCATATTCTTGTTGTACCTGCGCTAAAGATAAATCATGTAATAATTTCTCAACTCTCCTGGGAGAAAATAGGAGAAATAACAGGTCACCAGTGTCTGGCAGGAAAAGGGAATCGTTACTGGTAAGACGTTCACTAGGACATTGAAATTTAATGTCCTAATTTCTTTTTTCCTTATTACTTGTTCTTCTGTATCTCGGGGGGAAAGAAACTTATTTTGGTTGTTGAAAACATTTAAGCTCTGGTTTTTAGGAAGAATCCTTGTCTTGGTCAAGTCTCTAGATGTCCTTCCCAAAAGCACCCATTTCGGTGCTGAGGTGAGAACGCATGTATTAGTTTTTGAAAAGCTCGATTTTATCTCCTGAGCAGACTCAAATGATTAATTCCCATTTAAGTCTTTAGCAAATGTTTACCTTTAAAAATCTTAGTAATTACTTTGGTACAAGGCTGTTACTCTCAGATCATCCTCGTTTTTCAACTTCTCTGTTTGATTCCAGCAAATCCTTTTAGCTGATCACTCTTTAATTACTGTTAAAGATGAGTAAGTTAAAATGACAATTTTATTAATAAGGTATGAATAATTTTCACTCACATTTATTCGGCCCTGAACACGTGCCAGGCAGTGCGGTGAGGGTGTTCCACGCTTTAAGCCATTTGTTGTCACCGCCATCCTGAGAGGCCAGGACTATTATCATCTATTATTATCATCTTCCAGACATGGAAAGTGAGACAGTCCACGTCCTACAGGCTGAGCAGGCTTCAGACCCACAGATCGGATTCCAAGCTTTTCACTGTGTTATTTTTCCTAACACAGCCAAGTGTTAGGAAACTCTTCTTTTTGGAATGTCCCAACTTTTCCTTTCTCAGAGGGAAGTCAGCCCTGTTATTTCCCAGATTCTGCTCTTCCCACCAGGCTGCAGGTCTCTGTCCATCCTGTCCTTGCAGGAGGCAGCAACAAGGAACTGGGCAAGGGTCCCTTCTGGGCAGATGTTGGGGAATGTGGGTCCCTGAGCATTCCGTCCGTGCAAGGGACATGTCCCTCTCCTGCAGACAAAAGTAACTTGGCTGCTGGCAAGTTACTTTTCCTCAGTGAAAGAAACTGTATGTTGGAGGCACCAGAAGGTTCTGGAAGCTGCAGAAGATTCTGGAAGTGGTGGAAGGTTCTAGAAACAGCTTCCTCCTCTTCCTCCTCTCCCACTTCTCCACCACAAGAAGCCTCTGCCGTAGTGTGAGCTGTAACCCTGCCTGGCCCTCCACCAAGCCTGCGGAGAATGTGAGCTCAGCTGTGGCCGCGGGACTCCAAGCAAGGAGGTCACCTGCCCAGGAGTTTACCCCGTTAGTCACTCAAGCTTTTATGCACTCATTGGTATTCATCCAGACAGCTGTTTTAGCTAGAAAGAAACACTTTCTCCTCACTAGAATTACAAATAATTTGAGCAGAAAACTACAGGCAAGACATATTAATTCTTTGAAAGGATATATCTTTTGGTACAAAGGATATTGTCTTAATCTAAAAATGCATTTCCCGACTGATACTTACATCTAGTGGCAGTTTCTGGCACACACAGAGTACATAGCTTGTTTTGTTTTGTCCTTTCATACCCGCCTCCCATGCAGGTAAAAAACCCACATCTTTTTTTTATTTTTTATTTTTTGAGAGGGAGTCTCGCTCTGTCACCCAGGCTGGAGTGCAGTGGCGCGATCTTGGCTCACTGCAACCTCCATCTCCCTGGTTCAGGTGATTCTCCCACCTCAGCCTCCTGAGGAGCTGGGATTAAAGGCACCTACCACCATGCCCAGCTAATTTTTGTATTTTAATAGAGACAGGGTTTCACCGTGTTGGCCAGGCTGGTCTTGAACTCCTGAGCTCAAGTGATCCGCCCGCCTTGGCTTCGGATTGCTAGGATTTCAGGCATGAGCCACCCACACCTTGCCAAAAAAGCCAAATCTTTAACCCATAGATTAATATGTGTCATTTGAATCAGTCTCTTCTTTAGTAACGTGTGTGAGGTTTCAAGGAATGAACCACTATGGAAATTTTTCTGTAATAATTTCCCTTAACCCTTATTTGGATTCGTAAGTCTAAAAAGTTACCATCATCTGACATTTGAAGTATGACCTATGGACATTGTCTTACAATCTTTTTCTTATTCCCTATTTATATTTATTTGTTAGTTTAAAAAATCATTGCTACCTGACATATGAAATAAATGCCATGAGAGCAACTGTTTTAACAACATCGTGCTGTGTAGTTTGTACGTGATGCAAATGTCAGAACTAGCACTCCGGCTTCCAGTCTCAGATCCTGCTCATCAACCCCGAATAACAGACACCTGAGCGGGCACCTGCTGGGGGGATGGGCTTTGATAGGACGATTAAAAAGGTGAGCGTTTCCATGATTTGCTTATGCTTCACCCTGCCTTTCAGTTAAAGATTAAGTCTTTGCATTGGATTTCAGTTCCAAGCCAGGTTGGGGGAGGCGGGGATGTGGCTATTTTCTTTATTTTTTTTAAAAAAACAAACCCTTGTAGATAGAGTTGGTTTATATTTAATTAATTATTTATTTATTTTTGAGACGGAGTTTCGCTCTTGTTACCCAGGCTGGAGTGCAATGGCGCGACCTCCGCCTCCTGGGTTCAGGCAATTTTCCTGCCTCAGCCTCCTGAGTAGCTGGGATTACAGGCACGCGCCACCATGCCCAGCTAATTTTTTGTATTTTTTTTTTTTTAGGAGAGACGAGGTTTCACCATGTTGACCAGGATGGTCTCGATCTCTTAACCTCGTGATTCACCCGCCTCGGCCTCCCAAAGTGCTGGGATTACAGGCTTGAGCCACTGCGCCCGGCCAAGTTGGTTTATTTTTAACAAGAGTAGAAGCATTGTGGGAAGCTGGTTTTCAGATTCCATTTCAGCCTCAGGCTGTGCTCTGCAAACGAAGACACAGCCTAGATTCTCCCCAATGAAAAGTGTGTCGGGGGTGGGGACGGTGCGGAGGTGGGTGGTGGGCTCTGAGGGAGCAGCTCCTCCTGCACAGAGATCCAGGTCACACGCAGGTCTGCAGTGACTCTGACCTCTCTCTGGCCTCACCTTTACGCCCCGCTTGCCTCAGACAAGCTCATGTGCCCCATCTCAGGCAGGTCAACCAACTTATTGAGAACTTACTGTGTGCAGGGCAGACCAATAGCCATAAAGGAAGTCTCTGTCTTTACAGAGATAAAGATGAGACAGATGTAGAAACTAATAAATCTAACAAAGGGCAGGCCACGTGATAATAAAAACGGTAAGCACCATTCCTGGTCTATAAATGTATTTTTAAAAGGCCTCTAAATATCCTTAATCAATAATAGCCTCTGGGGTAGGACAGGAGGGAATTGGAATGGGGCGGGGGGAGAGGGTCAGAATGAACTTTAGTCTTTTTCTGTTTTTCTTTTCTTTTTTAAATTTAGGAAAACATATTCTGCATTACCTATGTAACTAAAATATATTTAAAAATTAAATAAATCATCTATTTACTTTTTATTATAACACATGGCATTTAAGGTTATTACGTTATGTCCAATACATCTAGGTTTGATAGCTCAAAGTCAAGGATTCTGGAGAAGCAGAAATACTGACCCAGAAAATCTAGGTTCGCCTAGTTTAATTCCCTTATTTTACAAATGGGGAAATGTGGGTTTCTTGTGGTCTTTTTGTTGATAGGTGCAGGAAGACGTACACAAAGTAATTCATGGAACAGTCAATAGTGGCCTTGAAGTTTTCCAGAAAAACTACATCAAAATTCTATTTTTCAACAAAATCTGTTTTACCAGCCTCGAAACTTATTTTCTCCGAAGAGGCGCTGACGAACAACACCCGAGACGCTAGCAAGGGCACGAGGTTAGGAGTCGGGAGTCACGAGACTTAAATCCCGCCCAGGAGCCACCACGTGACCTTGGCGTCAGCCAATCGCCAGGCACGTCAGCCTCCTCACGGCAGCCCCGGGATTTTCCAAGCCCGCAGCAAACATTGCTACTTCACAATGGAGAAAGACTATGAGGTCAGAATGCTGGCCTTAAACAACGTCATTCCACAGGTTTCCAAAGCGAGAATCTAACTTACGTCTTGCAGGGTCTCTAATGGGAAACCTAGCTTGGTGGGGTTGAACACCAGGATAGGAAGGGCTTCTTTCGAGAATACGGGGAGGAAGGAAAATCAGTATTTTGGCCAAAAAAAAAAAAAAAAATTAAGTTACGATCAGAAATATATTTATCTAGAAATAAAAAGGCGTTCCCCCCACGCTGCCCTTTAAATATTCACAGCTGGCTCTCTGGCCATATAAAGTTACTATGCTGTCAAATGAGTCAATTGCAACATCTGTATTGGTGACCAACATCCTGTATCACGGGCTATCTAACCCTTTGAGTCACGACACCCCTGTTTGAGTAGTTTATTTTACTAGTACCAAGACTCTCCCGCGTTTAACATCTGTGGTGCTGCTCCTGAAATTCCTAGCTATAAAACAAGTAAATTCAGCGTGGTCTGAAATTCCAGAGCGTAGCCACGAACTACACAGAAAACACATTCAGAGGGGCCAGTTGGTAATGGAGCAGGGCTTAGCACAGGCAGGACTGCACATCTGGCTGTGCCTTCCCTCCGCAAGTGTGGGAAGAGGACCTGGGAATGCCAGGGCCCAGCCAGACGGAGAGAGGCTGGATGGTCTGCAGGGACAGGGGCTGTCCTGCCCACGTGGTCGGGAGGATACTCCCTGCCGTGCACCCTTAGGTGCCAGGTGGGTGACATTGAGTGTGACTGACTGTAACGCCATCTGCTGAGGCCCTCGGTAGGCCAAATACTCCATGTGCCTGGAGATGCTTTCAGCTTATAACTGTGAACTCAGCCTCTGTGTCCAGCATTGAGAGGTCTGCCCATTCTCTGGATGGGCACAGAGCCATTAAAATGATGGTTATGTAGAGGTTGTACCACGTGGGAAAATATGGATGATGAGATCACACTGAGGGAAATGAACAAACAGAACACAGGGTGGCAACATCGCCATGATGATAAATTGGTACGACCTCATGGAGCACTATACAGCCATAAAAAAGAGCCAGATTAGGTCCTTTGCAGGAACATAAATGGAGCTGGAGGCCATTATCTTTCTTTTCTTTTTTTTTGTTTTTTGAGATGGAGTCTCACTGTTGCCAGGCTGGAGTGCAGTTGCACGATCTTGACTCACTGCAACCTCTGCCTCCCAGGTTCAAGTGATTCTCCTGCCTCAGCCTCTTGAGTAACTGTGACTATAGGTGCACACCACCATGCCCAGCTAATTTTGATATTTTTAGTGGAAATGAGGTTTCATCGTATTGACTAGGATGGTCTTGATCTCTTGATCTCATGATCCACCTGCCTCAGCCTCCCAAAGTTCTGGGATTACAGGTGTGAGCCACTGTGCCTGGAGCCCATTATCTTCAGCAAACGACACAGGAACAGAAAACCAAATACCGCATGTTCTCACTTATAAGTGGGAGCTACATGATGAGAACACATGGACACATAGAGGGGAACAACACACGCTGGGCTTACCTGGGGGTGAAGGGTGGGAGGAGGGAGAGGATCAGGCAAAATAACTAATGGGTACTAGGCTTAATACCTGGGTGATGAAATAATCTGTACACAAATAAACATGTCCACGGCATGTTTACCTATAAAACAGACAAGTACATGTACCCCTGAACTTAAAATAAAATTTAGCATAAATAAATGAATTGGTAAGGATCTGACCCGCCTGTGCATCCAAGGACTAAAACTGAACACAGAAAAATTGCAATAACTTACTTCATTGGAGTGAAGTGATTAAAAAAATTGTTTTCATGGTATTAATAAAAGTTAATTATTTCAAAGACATCCCTGCTTTTTAGGGGAGTCTTGGGCAAGGCCTGGGGGTGGCATCTGCATGCAACACACGGTTGACAGGAAAGAGGGATGACGGAAGCCCAGGATGACCCCCCATGGGAGCCTGAGCAAGGTCGTGGACTTCAAAGCTCTTTGACAAGTACGGGATGATAAAAACATATGGCTTCGGGACAACTCCTGGTCACATCTTCCGTGTTGCCAATGCCTGGCAATCCTTCAAGTCACTCTTCCATATCAACAGGGCTTGTGCATTAGGTGAGTGTGCATTAGAAAGAGGCCCGATGATCACCATGGCACCATTCCATCAAGACGACGCACACACTCTGCAACAAAGTGCAGACCTGGCCTTACGTCCCTGACATTCTACCCTAGGAGCAAGCAGCCTCTAAATTATTTGTCACCGCTACCCTGAGTGTCCCATTTTCACGATGCCATCCAGCTCTGAGTTCAATCCTGCTCTTGCTCATTCCCCTGGGCAAGGTGTCGATCTCAGGCTATGAAAAGAGGCTGTGTCCCTGCCCCTTATATTTAAATATTGAATGGGTTGCATCTTTCCCAGCCATACCAAGAGGAAATGCAATCACCTCCCTCCCTGATGCCGGCATAATCTAACCGTCACAAGTCAGGAAGGTTTGTGGCAAGCCATTGATCTTGTTGTATATTTATGGCTATGGAAGTGTGAATGATATAGGATGAAAAGGAGAGGTGGAAACAATAGACTTTGTCCAAAACTGGGATGAGCTAAATTACAGCGCATTGATTCAATGGAAGATCGCTTATCTATTTCTAAAAATGCTTTGGAGGCCAGGTGCGGTGGCTCATGCCTGTAATCCCAGCACTTTGGGAGGGTGAGGCGAGCAGATTACCCGCGGTCAGGAGTTTAAGACCAGCCTGGCCAACATGGCAAAACCCTGTCTCTACTAAAAATAAAAAAATTTTTAGGTGGCATGCCCCTATTCCCACCTACTTGGGAGGCTGAGGCACGAGAATTGCTTGAACCTGGGAGGTAGAGGTTGTGGTGAGCTGAAATTGCACCACTATACTCCAGCCTGGGAGACAGAGCGAGACTCTGTCTCAAAAATAAATAAATAAATAAATAAATAAAAATATAAATATAAAATACAAATAAAAATACTTTGTAAAAATAAATGAATAAATAAAAATGCTTTGTAAAGACCACATGGTAATGGAAAAAAGCATGAGATATAAAATTAGGTGAGAAAAAGTACTGTACAATCAAAGGAATACAAATATATCCGTATGCATACACATCACATCTAAATGACATGTGTAGTCATGTTTTATTCTAGAAAGGAGATGAACAGGTGCATTTCCTTTCATGCATAAGGGAGTCCACAGAGAGTGGTCTGAACGGTGACTTAGTTGATTTTAGGAGCGGTGAGATTATGGGGAATTTTTTTCTCTATGACCAGCAATTTCTATAACATCACACATATGTAACTGAAAAATTATTATCTGAAAGCACGTGAAGTTTGTATTTTTTGGCAGCATTTTCTGCAGTTCAAATGGCCATATTACACCCTTCGAGTTAGCTAGGGGCACACCCTACAGCAAACACACCCCATGGGCCTGGCAGGAGGCAAACGGGCATGAAAGAAGGAAGGCAGAGCTCCCCCACCTCAGAGAGTACAGGAATCCATCCTCCCTGCAACACCATCTCTGAACGTTCTCCAGGGGAGGAGAAAGGCAGTCCTGCTGTGCTGCTCAGCACTTAAGCAGACTGAAAACAATCATAAAATGCAACTTCAGCTGCAGCCCAGCTCTGTGCACAGGTTGTTGGACGAGGGGCTGTCTGTCTGGGGGACCCCCTGACTCAGGCTTACCTTCATCCCCTGCTCTGTTTCCTCATCTGGAATCCAGCTGGCTTCTGCCTGTACCTGAGGACCTGGCCAGGAAAGGCCAATGGAGACAGTGGGGGACTGAGGACAAGAGTGGGGGCAGGCAGCCCACCCATTCTCAGAGCATGCTCAGTTCTCCCCTTAGATGCAGAAATCAGGTTACCTAGACTGAACTCATTTTAAAAATAACTTTCTTGGCCGAGTGTGGTAACTCACACCTGTAATCCCAGCACTTTGGGAGGCCAAGGCAGGTAGATCACTGGAGGTCAGGAGTTCGAGACCAGACTGACCAACATGGAGAAACCCCATCTCTACTAAAAATACAAAATTAGTCGGGCATGGTGGCACATGCCTATAATCCCAGCTTCTTGGGAGGCTGAAGCAGGAGAATCACTTGAACTTGGGAGGCGGAAGCTGCGGTGAGCCAAGATTGCGTCACTGCACTCTGGGCAACAAGGGCGAAACTCCGTCTCAAAAACCAAAAAAAGACTTTCCTGCATTCTTGCCTTTAACTTTGTGTTTTAAAGAAGCAGCTCTGTGAAAATGTTCCAACATTACCCGTGAGCTGTGAAAGAGGAGGCTGATAAGTTTATTGGTATCATTTGTATAAAACTCTGTGGGACAAATTATTTTCATAATTCTAGTGCGAGTAAAGCTCATATTTCCTAAAGATGGTTTTAAAACGTTTTTCCTGTTTTCTTTGACAGTAGAAAGCTGAGAGTGAAATTTGTGTTTAGTTATGCAAATGACATTAATGTGTTTATAGCACCTCCGTTCCCCTCCTTCCTCCCACCCACCATCCTTCTACATGTTAGAAAAACATTTTGTCTTTTTTCAACAGACTTTCTCTTTTATTATAAACTGCCTCAAATTCTTTTTAGGAGTAGATGTTGGTAAACCTGCATAGCAATACATCTTGAGAAAATTGACCATTGGCAGAGACACTTTCTTACCTTAAACAAGGTTGTAACATTGCTCAACTAAAAACAAATCTGCAGTGAGAAGTAAAAAAAAAAAAAGAAAAGAAAATCCAGGCTGCGGGACTGCCTTCAGAAAGCCAAAGTCGTAACAGAAATGCCTAAGAGACTGTTCTAGATGAGAATCAGTACAAAGACATAACAATGAACATATTGATCTTCGATTAGATCCCTTTAAAAAAATCTATAGAAGATATTTTGGATGCAATTGGGAAAAGGTGAATACGGACTGGATAGTAGATAATGCTAAAGTTAATTTTTTTAAAAATTAATGCTATTAGGCATGATAAAGGTATTGCAGAGATGCAGAAGAATGTCCTTGGTAGATATCTAATGAGATATTTATAGTCAAGTATCATGATTGTTTACAATTCACTTTCAAATGTTTAAGAAAAAACAGAACAAAATGTGTGTGTGTCTCTGTGTATGTGCAGAGAAACAGAGAAAAATATACACGGCAAAACAGAGACAATGATTGGAGTCAGGTGGACAGTCTGCAGCTGTTCCTTTCACTGTTCCTCCATCTTTGCTGCGTGCTTGAAATTTTCAGTCAGTTGGGTGGAGGTCTATGAAAGTCCAACACTTCAGATCAACCAGAAGTAGATGAAATCTGATGGCAACTCATTTTCTGGAACTCCAAGTGTACCCCCAAACAACTCAAATGTTTGGGATCAGTGTTAGTGGGTTTCAAGAAACAGTCATAAAACGTAGCAAGAAAGAGGAAAACAACCACCGCCACTACAGGTTTGCCACTGTCACTCTGTAGGACGGGGTGCAGAACTGCGTGTCCAGAAGAGACGGCATTTTAGGACTCTCTGCCCAGCATCCACCAAGCAGCCGGGAAGAGTAGGCCACGTATCAGAATCAGGACACTGTAGTGCACCCTGAACTCACCTTCATTGAAACCTATTTTTTTCCACAGTAGGAGTGGCCCGTTGCTGCAGGTATGCCATCTGGCCAGTGCCAAGTCTTCCTAACTCTGTGGAGATCACCCCAATGCGATGGGCAGAAATAAGGGCATAGAGAGCCCTGTATGAGTCACCTGACTCCCAGCGCCAGGTCAAGCCTGAGGAGTCCCAGTCTCACTCCCGCCTGGCGCACCCACACACAGAGCCTGTGTCTCAACTGTGCCTGGCCAGCGCAGTTTCCTCTGGACGGGGCGCTAGACGTGGATTCAGAGCTGGACAGCATCCACTGACCCCCCTCCAGAATGATGGCTGGGCAAGTCTCTATTTTAACCCATGCCAACATAAGGGATGCCAAGAACAAGCTTTCAGTCACATATTCGTTCATTTAAAAATGTTATGGAGAAACTTCTCTGTGCCAGGTTTTGTGTCAGATGGGATATGCATTTGTGAGCAAATCAGACAAGGTCTGCGCACTCGTGGTGTGTAAGATCTCCTGGGAGACATGGCAATGAAATGAGCAAAAAGTATGTGCATGGTGTGTGTGCAGAGTGTGTGGAGTGTGTGTGAAGTGAATGTATGTGGAGTCTGTGTGAAGTGTGGGTGGAGTGTGTGTGGAGTGGTTGTGTGTGTGGAGTGTGTGTGGTGTATGTGGAATGGTGTGTGGAGTGTGTTGTGTGTGGAGTGTGTGTGGTGTGTGGTGTGGTGTGTGTGTGGAGGCTGTGTGTGGTATATGTGGAGTGGTATGTGGAGTGTGTGTGGTGTGTGTGTGGAGTGCGTGTGTGTGGTGTGTGGAGTGTGTGTGGTGTGGTGTGTGTGCTTACACAGTCATTCCTCAGTGTCCACAGGAGACTGGCTCCAGGACCCCTGAGGATTCCAAAATCCTCGGCTGCTCAAGTCACTGATATAAACAGCATGGTGTTTGCGTATTTCTCATACACTACAAATCATCCCTAGATGACTTACAACACCTAACACAATGCAGTGCTATAGAAACAGTTGTTATACTGTGTTATTTGTATTGTTTTTATCGTTGTATTATTATTTCAATTTTTTCCAAATGTTTTTGATCCATGAATGTGGAGCCTGCGGATGTGAAAAGCCAACTGTACATCACATAGAAACGTATCTATTTACCAGCTGATTTGTTCCGGAAAGGAAATCAGTGGGGTGCAGTTGAACGGTGGCCTTAACCTCTCCTACTGATACTGAACACTGGGCAGCACGGTGCTCTGAAATCCCACTCGTTCCTGCCAGGAGCAGGGGGGTTTGAGGAGTGTCTCTTTGAGGAAGTGGCTGCAGGAAGAATTGACAGGCTTTGCTGACGGGGTGGATGTCAGAGTTGAGAAAAGAGGAGAAACCAAGGCTAACCTCCAGATGTCTGGTTGAAGCCAATGGTGGTGCCGATTCCAGAGAGAGAAACTGAAGTGAGGGAGGGGAGGGAGGGAGCTGGGGGACAGAGCTCCAGAGCTGCAGGTGGTACCTCTTGTGAGGTACCTACGAGTGGTGAATTCAGGATGCGAGGAGAGGGCAGGAGGCCAGCGTCAGCCAGACCTTGCAGGTAACGATAAGTAGTTGGATGTTGATTCTAAGCGAAGAGGAGGCAATGGAATTGGAAGCCGTGGATGGCCATGATGCGACTTGGGTTTTAGAAGTCCACCATGGTGCCTCTGTAGCAAGTCCACTGGAGGCGGGCAGGAGCAGCAGGCATTGCCTCAGTCTGAGAGACATCAGTTCTTTTCACAAGGACAGTGGCTGTGGAGTGGGAGAGAGGTGGACAGATTCCACATACACTTTGTGTGTAGAATTGACAGGCTTTGCTGATGGGTTGGATGTTAGAGTTGAGAAAAGAGGAGAAACCAAGGCTAACCTCCAGATTTCTGGTTTAAGCCAATGGTGGTGCCGATTCCAGAGAGAGAAACTGAAGTGGACGGGCTGGTAGAGAGAATGTGGAAGAGGTCAGAGTGCTTCATCTTCTGCGGGATGGCTCCTGCTTTTTGGTCAGTCAGTTGATGAATCTGGTACTTGCTGAGGTTTACCATGTGTTAAGCTCTGCACATTCACCTTCATGTACTTTTAAGACGATTTAAAATGATTTGTGATGAAACCCACAGGTAGAAGAAAACGATTGAAAAGGTGCATGTGTGAAAGCACAAGAGCTAAGTAACAAAAGGAGAAAAGAATCATATCCAAGTCCTAATCCTAAAAGAAACTGCTGCAATTACAAGCAAAGAAAACCCCGTAACTCTGAGTTTCCCAGAAGCCAAAGCAAAAAGGGAAAGTTGAGTGTTCTAAAGTCGATTGTCTAATAAAAAAGCATGCTAGCTTACTTGGGAAATAAAATTTCATCCTTATTCTCAACTTTGAAAGAATTTTTCTTAAGATCTACCTTCTTTAAGGGCCAATAATCAGTATAGTGGAATTGTTAGATTGCCAATAACAATTTTACACAAAATACAAAGGATTTCTGAAGAAAAGTAAAAACCCCGTGTCCCAAATGCCCGGTAGAATGGACTGTCAGGGGCACTGGTCAGGGGCACAAGTTAGTAGTAAGAGAAAACTTTGGCCTGGGTCTTACTGTCTTAGGTTTTGATAGCGTCTTTGTGAAGGTACCTCGCTACTCACTGACTTAACTGTTTCTTTTGTCTTAGGTTGTAGATTTCTTTCGTGACCCTCTCTCTTTAAACATGTGTGTGCATGAATGTGTGGGTGTGCGTACCACTGGAGTTGGCTGTAGACTTCCTTTTTCTTTCTTTCTTTCTTTTTTTTTTTAGCCGGAGTCTTGCTCTGTCATCCAGGCTAGAATACAGTGGCACAATCTTGGCTCATTGCATCCTCTGCCTCCTAGGTTCAAGCAATTCTCGTGCCTCAGCCTCCCCAGTAGCTGGGATTATAAGCATACACAACCATGACCAGCTAATTTTTGCATTTTTAGTAGAATTTAGTTGGCCAGGCTGGTCTCGAACTCCTGATCTTGTGATTCACCTGCCTTGGACTCCCAGAGTGCTGAGATTACAGGGGTGACCCACTGTGCTCAGCCAGCTGTAGACTTTCTAAAACATCTGAATAAACTTTGCACCCCTTCTCACGCTGCCTGGAAAATTCTGCATTCCCTCACCTTGGGAGAGCAAGGCTCACATAACATCTGTTGCAGACCTTGTTTAGGTCACACTGAAGATAAAGGAAGATGCAAACTCCTTTCTTTCTGATCAGCTGAACCCCAGTGACTGATGGCCGGGGAGCTCCTGGGGCACCAGTCTGTAGGCTCCAGCCTGAGACAGATTTCATGCTAAAAGTCCCGAGGCTGGCAGTGAAAGAAACCCCCAGACCTGGAAACTCACCCGTCCTGGGCCGCTGGACACCAGCTCATGGCCGCTCTCGGGTCTGTGCGGGTTCGGCGCGCCTTCTCCCTTGGGAGCCGCGTGACTCTCCTTGATCTGGCCTCACCTCGAGCGACAGGCACCCCAGCAGCCCCCCAGCAGCCCACCCGAGCAGCCCACGGCGCCCTGGGGGACTCTGCGGCACGCAGCTGACCACGCAGAGCCAGCCCTGGCACGATGAATAATTGACATGCGGAGTGGAATTACCGCTGTGGGTTCCGGGTCCCTCCCACAGCCTGCACCTGTCCCTGCCCCTGCCCTGCCTCTGCCCCGGGGACTACTGCTCATTTCAGAAATCAGGCCAATACCAGCACGTGCAAAATGCCTTGCTGCCTTGCCGGGAACACATTTGCATATTCAGTTTCAGGTTCAAATGTGTGTGCATCAAACAAGATTAAATAGCACAACCTGGGGTGGGGGATGTCCTCCTCCCACCTGGCAGGAGGTGGGTGAAAACTCCAGCTTTCAACAACCCCCCTTCCGCCCTGCACCCCAAGTGGCGTGGGGGTGTGGAGAGACCCAACTGCCGGGGTAGGGGCTCCCCTCTGGGGTAGAGGGATCCCCAATTTCCAAACTGAGGGCTCAGGGAGCACCCAGCTTCTTCTCTGTTCTCTCCTTTTTTCATTCATTTTTCCTCCAACAGGTATTTATTACACCTCCTATGTGCCAGCACTGTGAAGGGGGACAGGAGGGACTACAGCAGTGAACAAAAAAGTCCCTGCTCTTTGGGTTGGGGGAGACTGACAATTTAAAAAAGACTCAAAGAAATAACTTAGCTCCTGGATGAAAATAATAGCAATGACCAGGGAGAGGCAAAGAGAGGGACGGGGAGTTGTTCAGGATGATGAGGAGGGCCTTTCTGTCCTGAAGTTCCTAGATTCCACCTGTAACTTAATAAGTACGTTATTATTTGATAATAGCACTTGCCAAACACTTCTCACGTTCTAGGCTCTGTGATAAGTGCTTTAGCACTTTGCTTTTACATGATCATTGTAACAACTGAATGGCACGGATCTTCAATTGTGCCCACTTTACAAAAGAGTGCAATTGAGGCAATGGGTCCTGAGGCCAGTAGCTGAAGGATGGTGGAGCTGGGACTTGAACCCAGGCATCTATTTCCAGGACACCAGTCTGAAATTCTGCACTATAATTTACGTCTATTCACTTCCCCTCCCATTCAAATGTGGGACATGGCCAAAAATAAGCAAATACACATAGGGAGCATCTGAAAAGTAAAAAGCCACCCCCATACCATGGTATTTCTCCTGTTCTTGCCCACATTTCTAGTTGATTCCTAAAGTGAGAGAGAGAGAGCACGTGATGGTAGGGACTATTTACTTGGAAAGAAACTAAGTCAGCCCAGGGTCCCCAAGCAGCCCGGGAAGTCTGTGTCATGGATTCTCCTGTTCGTGCTGAGCTGCACCTGCTCTGGCTGAAATGCTGGCGGATGGATTTCAATGTAGCGAACCAGTGGGTGACAGTCAGGAACCCGGAAGCCACACCAGCCTCTGGCTCCCTGCAACCCAGGTTTCCATTACCAGGGTGCCACCTGCCAGCCTGGCAGGATCACACTACACCTTGGGCAGGTCCTTGCCCTGGGGCCCCTCTGCTGCCATCCGTCCCTCTCCCTGAGGAAGGTGGTGGGAAGGACAGTGGCCTTTCCTTGGCTGATGAGGAATGCCAGGGAACCAAGCCCCTCGGTACAGAAGGAGGGAACAGCCGAGGCTTTCCAGCATCCAGACCCCATCACGGAGTAGGCCTGCTGGGTTGTGGGTGCCTTACAAATCGGCTCCTTCTCCCAGGCCTCAGACAGTCATCCCTGCCTGCAGCTATTGACTGTTTGCATAGGAGGGGCTGGAGCTGGGATTTGGGAAGGAGAGGCAGGTCTGAGGCTGGGGAGAATTTGGATTTTCCTGTGCAGTAACCACAGGCAGCTCTTCCCTCCTCCGGAGCACACTCACTGTCAGATGCCCAGGGATCCAAGCAAAATTTCTTCATGTTTTATCCAAATAGGCCATGGACTTTGGAAGGAACTCTTTACTGCTCCTTCCTGCTGACCCGGCTGCAAATCAGCTTTTGATGGGATTGGACAGTTTGGAGAGATGGGCAACAATCACGCTGTAATATGATGACAGGGGCAAGACTGCAAGGACATCGCGAAGGAAGACACGTGCACAGAGCAACCATGTGAAAACAATTAGCATGACAAATTTACTAATTGCTGAAAGTAACTTAATAAGAAAACCACAGTGCTCTCTTATTAATCCTGGCTACCGCGGCGGGTGTCAGTTGCAGTTTGCTGCAGGAGGGATTGTATCAGGCCAGTGCCCTAACATTGTGGATACTAAGTGGAAAGAACTTGCATCTCTGCTGGTAGTTGAAAAATAAACCACTCTCCAGCCTCCTGCCAATGCAGGTGGCCTTGGAGGAGTGGGCATTTCTGAAACCCGTGCAGAGAGGGAAGCGGGGCTCTCTTGCCTTGTGTGACTCATTTTTGCACTTTCTCCACTTAAACCAGAGCAACAGACATTACTCAGATCTTGGAGGCTTAAGAATTGATTTTTAACAAACACAAATTCAAAGGCAGTATTTTTAAAGCGTTTTAAGGCGGAGTGGGTAGAAATGAGGTGGCAAGGGACTCACTCCATTCTGGGCTTGAGTGAGGAGCCTTCTAAAGTGCTCTGGGTTCCCAAGTCTTTCAAGGGCTGCTTGCTACACATAATCCTTCACAGAAATTAGGTATCAGTGCCTAGACATCGGGAGTAAATGCAATATTTTTTGGAGGCAAGGGAGCCCCTTAGCCCTCCAGAAGATCAAAGACAACCATCAAATGTGTCACCTTCAATAAGTCACGGGATACGAAGGACCATGATTTCCCTAACTAGAGGGGCTCTTTGTGCCTATATTTCTCTTAAGTTGCCCATGTCTGCAAAAATTTGGATCGTTCAAGCCTCATTTTTTTCCCTTGAAATATTTATAAAAAATAGGCTGAATTATTATTTTTTTGAAATATGTTTGTATCTGCCCCCACTCTGTTTCTGACCATTTATATCTCAACGAGAACTTGCATTTATTAAAGCTGGTGGTTCTGTGTGTACTTTATTGTGATGTTTTTGTAATTGCAGCTAACAGTGTAGCCTTTTCCCCCCCCAATGAAAAGGATCCTGGTCCAGAATTTTAGAGTCTTCAAGGCCAAGTTTGCTTTCCCTGGAGCATCCCCAGGAGATGTCTGCCCAGGTGGAGGAGGCGATTTAACTTCTTCTTGGACCCAGGACCTCACCAAGGACGGTCAGCTCCCGCAAGAGCCCTTCAGCCCTCCCTCCCGCAAAAGCGGGAGCCAGCGGGGTGGCCTTGATGGGTCATCCTGTCCAACAGCCGCCTTTTAGGAAACAGACTATAACCTGGGACTTATCAAAAGTTTGGAGAGAAATAATATTTCTGAGGTCATTCGGCCTCTGGCTACTTTGAGGTTTATTCTTGGATTAATCTTGGTCTTCAGAGACCTGCATATGGGCGTGCATTATTTTCATAGTTTTCTCTTTTTGCAGAATTACTTTCACTAAATTGTATGTTAGTCTTATTTTATTGACCTGCTTCTAAAGAATACTTGGTTAACAACACAAATTGTCGGGCCTCATCCCAGAGTCTGATTCAGCATTTCCAGGAACACGCTGGAAAGCCGTCACTGTCAAAGCATCTCTGTGGTCAGGTTCATGCCCTGTGACATATCTTCGAGAGTTCACGGCTAGAAATAGCTGGGCTTGTTCTGAGCAACAGACTTATTTTTTATCACTAGACACTGTGATGCTTCTAAGTAATCTTGTCATTTTTTTGGTTTGACTGTAGAAACCTCAGATTCAAATCCACCCCTAGCAAAAATGTGCATGGCCTTAGCACAGGTATTTTTTGTTCATTTTATTTTATTTCTTTTTGAGGCAGAGCCTTGCTCTGTCACCCAGGCTGGAGTGCAATGGGATGATCTCGGCTCACTGCGACCTCCACCTCCTGGGTTCAAGCGAGTCTCCTGCCTCAGCCTCCCAAGTAGCTGGGACTATAGGCAGGTTCCACCATGCCCAGCTAATTTTTGTATCCTTGATAGAGATGGGGTTTCACCATGTTGGCCAGGCTGGTCTTGAACCCTTGACTTTGTGGTCCACCCACCTTGACCTCCCAAAGTGCTGGGATTACAGGCATGAGCCACTGCACCTAGCCCTTTTCGTTCATTTTCTAGTGACTGCCTTTACTTTCTTTCCCCTCTGTTGAACTTTCCTCAAGCACTTACCTTTTTTATTATGGAAAATGTCAGACACAATGTAAACGCTTACCTTTTTATTAGAAAAAATTTCAAACATAGGCAAGAATAGTAAACATAATGAGCTCCTATGTATCCATCACCAAACTTTAATAGTTTTCAACTTAAAGCCCACCTTTAAACATTTATTTTAATCTTACCAAGATTATTCGAATCTTTGCAAGTCTCCCAAATTCTTTTTCTAATGAGATAGAGCGGACGTTATAAATAACCACAACACATCAGCGGCTCTTATACGTAAAAGAGATTTCTCCTCCCCGCCCGAGAGGACATCTGCCAGTGTCTGGAGACGTTTTTAGTTGTCACGACTGGGCAGGGGGCCGTGATGCTCTTGGGATCTAGTGAGCAGACTCAGCGACGCTGCTCAACACCCTACAACGCGCAGGACGGGCCCCCAAACAACGAAAAATCCGCCTCAAATGGCCACAGTGCTGAGGTTGCGCACTCAATGAAAATGAGTATTTTTCAAGTTAGACTGTTTCTAGGAAATTGACTTTTCTAGTCAGTGGGGTAGGGGGAGCCTCAGGCACAATCTAGCTGTCCTAAAGACTCTGTAACACGCACTCCCCTCGCGTTTGCCCGGCGCTGTTGGGAGACTGGCGGTGGTCTCGTGGAAGTCCTTCTCCTTTCACATGGTGCGTACAGCGAGGACCGCTCCTCCTCGGTCGGTTGCGCTTCAACGAGAGGTGGAGCACGCCAGCCCTGCACAGCCCGTGAGCTCACCCAGGGCAGCCGCATCTCCACTCCTCCCAAGGGCAGCCAGAAGCCATGGGGTTGTACGATGGAAATGACACTACCAGGTGGTATTTCAAAAGATGCGCTCACTGGGCCTTTCTTTTCAAAGGAAGCAAGTGGGTTGCCTCAATTCTGTCACCATTTACAGCTCAATGTAGTTGTGTCCTTTGGAGGATCAGAGGGTGGATCAGAGATTAAAAATAAATGGAATTGACTTTTCTAGACAATTTCCTAGGAATAGTTTAATTTGAAAAACACTAGTCCAACATAAGCATAACTTACGTTTTCAAGCTGAGAAATGTTCTAAGTATCATAGGTTTGGTGGTTTATAGGGTATTCATGGCACACATGCCGGGGTATCAGTAAGAAACTGGTTGACAGTGGTTGTCTCTGGGGAGAGCTGGGTGCTGGCAGGGCAGGATGGAGACCTACCTTTTCCTCTGTCCCCATCTGTGTCTTTCATATTTTATAATGCATGCAGGTCTTACCTACTTGAAACACATTTGAATAACATGGAGTACATGAATGTTTCAAAGGATCGGAAAACAACATTTTTATTTTAAAGAAAGCTTTTAAACGATTGTGTAAAGAGACTAAAAGGAACCTTCCGACAGGGCTTTCCAGAGTGCAGTGAGCCTCTCAGACACCTAGTGTGGCTCAGCAGCGCCCAGGCCATTAAGGGAATCAGAAACACGTGGCGGGACAGCTGCTGCTCCCGGCATGATGGATCAATTGTGCAAGAACGAAGTTAAATGCGAGGGTCCCTGTGCCAAGCTTCTGACACTAATGAGCCCTCAACTCCAGGAAGCGGGTCTCCCAGGGCCAGGCAGGGATGTGGCTGCTGAGCAGCAGACGGGAGGGCTGGGAGCCTCCTGCAGCCTGGCCGGAGCTGGCCACAGAATGAAGGTCCAGTCCTGCCTTGGTCAGCCACATGGTGGCCATGTGCGCCAGGGGTCACTCACCCTCTGATCCTCCAAAGGACACAACTATATTGAGTTGTAGATGGTGACAGAAGTGAGGCAACCCCCTTGCTTCTTTTGGAAAGAAAGGCTCAGCGAACATATCTTTTGAATTATTACCTGGTGGTGTCACTTCCACTCGTACAGCCCCAGTGGCTTCTGGCTGCCCTTGGGAGGAGTGGAGATGCAGCTGCCCTGGGCGAGCTCACGGGCTCTGCAGGGCTGGCTTGCTCCACCCCCTGGTCCTCCTTGTTCTCCTTGAATCCTCTGCCTCTCCAGCTCCCAGGGCCGTTTGTGAGTCCCTCAGATTCACCACATCCCCCTCCACCGCAGGGCCCCTGCAGATGCTGTTCCTTCCACCAGGCACACCCTTCCTTCTCCACTTTGCTTGGTTACCTCCTCCAGGAAGCCCCCTTTCCTACACTCCCCTTTCCTCCAACACCCCTCCTGATAGGCTGTCCCAACCCTGGGTCCTCTCCCTCCCAGCTCTCAGAGAGATGCATGTTCATCCTTTGTGCAATCACGTGATAAATGCCCATCTCCCCAGGGCTGGGCCATGAGCTCGTGGAAGCAGCATCTAAGTCTGGTTGGTTTGCTTGTCCTGGAGGCACATCAGGCCCATATTCAGTGGGACTCATTAAGTGTCCATCGACTAAGAGACCTAACGAAGAACAAAAACAGCCCTGCCCCAGAGGCAAGTGCCAACGCGCAGCTCACTGAGGGAATCCTGGAAAAGCAGCCATGCTCAGGGGAGCAGAGGGGTCTTCAGGATGTGGAAGAATGGGTTCTGGGCAGCTTGAAGCTTCTGTGGCTTCTCTAGGGTGGAGACCAAGTCTGTGGCAGATCAGAGGGCACGCCTGGATGGTTACCCAGACTGCACCACGGTAGCTCCCCGATGGACTAAGGCAGACCTCCCTGGAGCCAAAGGCATCGATGACCCCCTGGGATTGGTCGGTTGATGTGGGGAGGCCAGGGGTGGAAGGGCTAAGAGATCCTCCAGGGTGATCTGGAGAACGCGGAAGCCCCTTCCACACTGACCCATGAGAAGGGGGAGGTGTTCTTCTCTCTGCACAGCAAGGCCCTCCCTGACTGTGGTGACCCCGCCGCAGTGGCTGCCCCTTCTCCAGGCGCCCGTCACACCCTGAGCACATTCCAGTTGCTGCATCATTCACAATAATGCTCTTTCTAGATGTCTGGTGCCCAGCTAGGCTGGGAGCTCCCTGAGGGCAAGGACTGTGGGATACTTTTTCTTAATACTCAAACCATGCACAATGGCCCAATTATTAAGGTGCCCAACAACCTTCTACAGAAGGAGCTTATCATCGCTATGGGACAGCGCACAGAGGGTTCATAGCTGGTGGGTTTTTTTTTTAACTTGTCCATCTTGCTGCAATTTCTGTCAGCATGAGTGGAAATGGAGATCGAAAGACTGGGCTGTTGGCTGGAAACAAGACTTTTATATTCTTTCATGTGCTCATTACACACACACACACACACACACACACACACACAGACACACACACACACTCTCTCTCTCTCTCTCTCTCTCTCTCTCTCTCTCTCTCATCGGCTACTGAGAGTCCCTGCTGAAGCCAAAAGTGGTGGACGTGAAAGAAAATGCTGCAAAATGAGAAAGATGTATTTGGTGTTGAAAAGGAAATTGATGAGGAGAAGGAGCATATGGCTCCTGGGCGAGGCGAGCTGCCCTCCGCACTGGCAGATGTGCGGCTTTCTCAGAGCACCCCGCAGAGGCCCGGGGGACATTATTCCTTCACTTGCTTTCTGTGGAGAACAAATCGCCTCTAAAACATTTCCCAGAAAAAGGACTGGTGGGGCGGGAATTGTTTCTGGGGATTGACCAGCCACAGACCCAGCCAGAGAGCAGAAAGCCCAGGGTTGGCCAGCACGGCCACTTGTCAGCGCACGCACAAGGGCCCTGGAGGAAGTCGCATGCCCCAGGTAGAGACAGTGAGACGAGGGGGGACTCGGATCAGTAAACTTCCTCTCCTCCTTCAGGTCTTCACTCAGCCTCCTCCAGTTATTGGCCACCTGTGAAGAGGTCCCCACTTTATTCAACGCTGCACTGCTCGAATTCCCCAAACTTTCTATCTGCTCACCGCCTAATGCCAGCAACAGCCACCGTGCAAGACTCCCTGGGGACCCTCCTCTGGCCACATTCCTACTTGCAATTGTCCCCTGGCCTCCTACCCCGTCATGCGTGATTTTTCTCCTGAGCACAGATGATGCTCAAAAGCCCATTCATGTTACTGATTCTCAGCGGTAGAAATCTGTCTGCTGTGATTGCAGCTGTAATGAGGATAGACACCCCACCTGCACTGCCCCTGCTCTGCCTCCAGCAGCTAGAACACTGCCTGGTGCTTAGCGTGAAACTGTTACTTACGGCATGGCTGAAAGAATGAATGAATGGGAGTCACTGACCGCGGCCTTTTAGAATGGTAACTACCCTGTATACGCTCCAGAGGACTAGGTGGGCCCAACCTATATTCAAATTTCAAAACACCCAATGCATTTTCAAAAGAAGTTTGCTTGAAATTCACTGAATTGAATTAAATTCGCTGAACTTTCAGCCCAGACACACAGCGGGTCTGGATGCGGTGGGGGGCTTGGCCACTGTCACCACAATACCAGCTTAGCTCCTCTCCTCTGGACCCCAGAATAAGCTCTTTACCTTGATTTGTATGGGAATAGAGCTCAGGGCTGAGTTTTAATAGCTATATGTGGAGGGAGAATTGGAGGACCCTAAAGTCAGTTGGTTTGCCGAGAGCCACCCTTCCAAGAGGGGTCAGAGGACGATGCCAAACCCCGCTGTCACAGGGCTTCTCAGGTGCTGTCTGGAAAGTTGGGCCCGTGGCATAGGCCCCATTTCTAACCTGGTCTCCACCACGGGCCTGGATCACTTGCTCCTAGTCCCTCCCCAGTTCCCTTCTCAGTCCGGGTCCTTGTCCCGGCCTTCTCCAGTTCTTGGTGACCTGTCAAGAGGTCCCTGCTCCATTCAGCTCTGCTCATATCCCCCAAATTCTCTATCTGCTCACCACCTAATGCCAGCAAAGCCACCGTGAGTGGCAAGAGGCTCTGGGGCCACCAGCCATGGTCCCGACAGAAACTGGAGTAGGCTGAGGAGAGCCCCTCCCAATTTCGTGCCCACCCAGAACCTCAGAGTGTGGCTTTATTTGGAAATAGGATTTCAGCACATGGTGAGGATGAGGTCACCCTGGAGCAGGATGGGTTCTACTCCAAAATGACTGGCGTCCTTAGAAGCAGGCACCAGGAGAAGGCCAGGTGAAGAGGGAGGCAGAGACTGCAGTGACACAGCTGCCAGCCAAGACCAAGGAATGGCATGGCCGGCTGGCAGCCACTGGAGTGGGGAGAGGGGCATGGAACGGACTCCCCGGGGAGCCTCCAGAAGCAACCGGCCCTGCCTACCCTGCAATTTCAGACTTCCTGTCCCCAGACCCGAGACAGTAAATCTCTCTTGTACTTTGTTACAACTGCCCTTAGCAAACAAATCCAGAGAGACCACGATGGCTCGGCCCCTCCCCTTGGCTGCTGCACTGGGAGGAAGGAGGACCCCAGTAAGATCTCCAAGCAGATGCGTTGTTCCCCGCAGACGGGCTTTGTCCCTGGAGCCTCCCGCACGCTGGCGAGCAGACCTGGTCCACGCCTGGCACTACCTCCCACCGCCTCCTTTACTTTCCTCTCTTCCCTCTTTAGCCCACAAACTCCTTGAGGTCTGAGCATTATTTTGTCCGTGGCTTTGAGCAGTGGCTGGCACAGGGTAGGGGTACCACACATAGCTGTTGGAGTGTAGCCAGCCCCTTGTTTAGAGAAGAGATGGGTCTAACAGCCGGGGATGCTGGTCTCATGATCTGGGTTTGAGATGGCACCTCAGGTGGTGGGTGGAGGGGTGACCCTGAGCCAGCTCTGTCACAGTAGCCCCTCCTGAAGACCCCAGGTGCTCCAGGTGCCATCCCTAGGTCAGCTGTGCTGTAGGACCACAGCAAGGGGACGAATTTTCACGTGAAAAGAAGAATCACATGGAGGAAAATGCTCACTGGCTGTCGGAGATCAATGAAGCAGACAGCGACTCACAGCGGCCGCGCGTGTCCTGTCGGCCGAGGGGAGAGCGCAGCGTGACCCACCAGCCCTGCTGCCCCGGCCGCAGACAAGCCATCCTTCTGGGCTGCTGTTTTGATCATTTTGTTAAAGGACTGTTGAGGGTGGGAGGAAGTAAGAAAGGACGTGGTTTCATGTGAGATTTCTACAGTTTGCTAACAGTAAAAAATGGGAGAAGTGATAAAGTTACTACATTCATCAGTCATCCACCCCGAAACATTTGCAACTGATTATGTTCTTCAGGATTCGCACCGAGTCACGACGTATTCTTATAAGCAGTTTGCTGGCGTGAGCCAAAGGCAGGAAAACTAGAAGGTACCTCTGAAACACGTTCAGAAGAAACATTCTCCCAAGTAATAAAAAAGATATGGAGACCAGTAGTTGCTTTTCTCCGTGGCAAAACATCCAGTGCTGCTTTTAGAAAATAAAAGGAAATAAAATGAGAATGTTCTAGCAACTGCAGAGATGCATGCACTTTTCCTACCTATCTTAACAGACAAGTGGGCTTTCTGAGTCCTCTGCTCAGTATAAGATGTCCCGTGTGAAAGGCAGCTAATGGCCATGTTGAGTGGGCACGCTTAAGGACACTTAGGGGTTTATGTTATGTTTATGACTACGTTAAGTTGATCTGTTACAGGACTCGTTATCCTAAAAGGGTCACTAATGATATTTGCTGGAAATTTTCCACAGAATGCTTTCAGTGTGACCTCTCGAGATGGCCATGGTTGGGTTGGATTAAGGCTCTTAACTGAGCCAGAAAAATAAACTGATTTATGGCCAAACGGGTTTTTACTGACCTGTGGAGTAAATGAAATTTGAATTCCTGTGACAAAACAAGACAAAAACAAAACAAAACAAAAAAACCTTCCTGAGTTGGAAAAAAACTCTATTTTCTAGGATGAATGTCGAGGAATGCCAGGCCATTCTCAGAACAGCACAGGTCTCTGCTTTGAAACCTTGGCCTCGCTGCTGGGAGGAAGCTTTGATCACGCCCCTTTTCTTGCTCTGAGCTTGAATGTCTCTTGCTTTGGGATTTCTGTTTCATGCACTTTGTTTTTGAGACAGAATCTTTCTCTGTTGCCCAGGCTGGAGTGCAATGGCACGATCTCTGCTCATTGCAACCTCCGCCTCCCAGGTTCAAGCGATTCTCCTGCCTCTCAGCCTTCTGAGTAGCTGGGATTACAGGCGCACACCACCAAGCCCAGCTAATTTTTGTTTTTTCAGCAGAGACAGGGTTTCACCATGTTGGCCAGGCTGGTCTCGAACTCCTGACCTTATGATCTGCCCGGCTTGGCCTCCCAACGTGCTGGGATTACAGACGTGAGCCACTGCGCCCGGCTGTTTCTGGCACTTTCTGGCTACTTCCTTGGACATGTGGTTTAACCTGCCTGAGACTTGGGGGTGCAGAGGCCCTTCCTCAACCTCACCTCTAAGTGGGATAACCCAGCTTTCCTGCCACCTAGGGGCCAGCTGACACACACCAAATCCCTCGGCCCTAGGCCTCAACAGGACAGTGCTCAACAGATGGGAGCTAACGCATTGGCTGGACGTCACCGGCTCTTCTATGAGGCTGTTGAGCTGGGACCAGGGCATTACACGAGAAGGTAGCTGCAGCTCGAGGCCCCCGTCTGGTGGAAGGACTCCCCTTGAGCTGAACAAGGGCACTGATGGCATCTGGGGTAGCCTTCCTTCTACCTTCGATGGACCCCTGGTTTCCTGAAGCAAGAGATGCAAAAGGTGAGAGGAAGGGGGAGGAGGATTGGGGGGGTAGGTTTCTACACAGGAGGGGCCCAGCAGCTCAGCAAGGCAGTGATGCCCACCCGAGGAACAGGCCCCTGGTGGTCTCTGGACCAGCTTTTGCTCACGAGCTCTTGCAGTATGCACCTTCCGGTGACTGTCCCTTTGCTGCCTCCTCCTTTCAATGCTGTGAAAGCTCCGAGGGCCAACACTGGCATCCGAGGACCCGCCCCGCCATTCCCTCCACTCCTTTCCCTGTGCCCCCTCTTGGGCCACCTTGGCGACTCCTTAGGAAGGGAGGTGGTTGGATGGGATGCCGCTCACTTCATGGCCAGCCAGCCCTCCCCCACCACAGTCAAGCAGAGGACAGCTACACTTCTGACATTGGCGGTCTCATTGCTGGCCCCTGGCAAGACCTGCTATAGTCACAGCATCTGCCAAGGAGATATTCTCACTCCCCTTTAGGGTGAAGACACCTGTATGTGAGATGGGGGATAAGGCACGGCCGGCCCACATCACTCTGTATGGCGACAAAAGTGACTCCATCTTGGATGCTAATCTCCACGTTGACTGTTTAGCCACCACCCTGGGAATGTTGGTGCCATCGCTCATATCACTCGCTATGGTGAATATAGCATCCTCAGCTGTCCTGGAGGTGGCCTTCAAGTTTCTCTATAGAGCACACACCCACTTTCCCTATGGTATAGAAGCCTGGGTCTGGGGGTAACAGTGGGACATCTACTTGCCTTGCAGCTGCCCAAGACTATTTTTCTGTCTGTATGTTCCAGTAAGCCACTTTACTGACAAACCGGAGGTGTCTGCCTTGTCCTCTGCTTTCTCTGCTCTTTGTGTATCTGGCCCTTCCTGGCTGTTGAGCTGGGACCAGGGCATTACAGGAGAAGGTAGCTGCAGCTCGAGGCTTCCCTCAGTAATTCCCACAAGGAGGCAGCTCCTGCTCATTCATTCCTTCAAGGAACTTTGATGGTTTCCTGCTGCAGGCCTGGACCCTGGCTCTCCAGGAACACACACCCGGTCTCAAAAGAAGGGCTTGTCCAGGTACAACCAGAACACAGGGTTACAGGTGCCCCGTGAGGAGAGCAGAGGTAGGTGCATAACGGCCAGTGCAGGAGATTAATGACCACACCAGAAAGCCTTAGTGGTCAGGCCTGCCTTGTTCCAAGTGTTTCATTCACTTATTCCTCACAACGTTCGTGCAAGATGGCTACTGTAATTACTGCCAATTTACATGTGGGGAAAGCAAGGCACAGAGAGGTTAAGAAGTTTGCCCAGAGTCACACAGCTGGGATTCTGAGGTGAGAGTCGGCATTCTGATTTTTGGACCATTATACTCAGTATAACATGTTGCCAGCAGTACAGGCCTATAGCTGTCTTACCTCCTCAACAGTAAAGTTCCCTGAGCGCAGAGGATGCCATGGGATGCATTCTCATTGAGGAAGCACTTGGTGAGGACCGATTACCTTCCGCCCCTGCCTCTGCAGCACTGAGAGGCCTGGGAAGGTCTGCAAAATCTGCTGATCTCCCCATGAGCCCTCCAATTCTAAAAGCTCCCCCAACAAATGCCATTCGCCAAACTCTTCGATGTTTACAGAATTGCTCCTCAATCGCTGGGTATCCCCAACACACTGCACAGCCCCCTGAGAGCAAAAGCCAGCCCCAGCCTCCCTGACATTCCTGGAATGCCCCTGGGCTAACCAGGGGCCTGGCACAGGGTGAGCCATCCATGGGGATTTGTCAAATGAATGAGTGGATGAACACCTATAACTTCAACTTGGAGGGTGTGAAGAGGCTTGCTCTTCTAGAACGCCTGGAACCGTGCCTGACTCAGAGAGTGCTGTTTTTCTAGTATTTGCAATGCATGAGGAGGGGTTTCAGATGAACTGCCAAGATCTAGCAGGCTAAAACTGCTGTGGCTTTGCCAGAAATCACTGGAAAACACAAGCCAGAAGAGGAGGTCTTGGGTCTGAGTGACCCGTGCTCAGCGTGGGAATTGTCCAGTGGGGAAGGTGGTTTGGCTCCCGCGCCCTGCTCGGGGTGCGCTGTTATGCTTCCAAACAGGACTTATCAACGATTTAGTCTCATTAAGTTGTAAGAAAACAGGCAGCGTGTTCCAAGGTCGTAAGTTTTCTCAACGTTCAAATGTTTCCAATGTTTTGTAAAACCAAAGAGCGCAGCAGCCCACTGGGCTTTGCCGGGGTGATGGATGTATGTGGATTTTGTGAGGAATTTTTCAGGCTGCCTTGAAAGCCAGCTCGTTACGACCCCAGGGGCGCCAGACGTTTTCTGGTTCCTGAGAGGAGGCTGGTCAGATGGTAGGTGGGACATTGCCCAAAGACGCCTAGGTCTCACCCCCCATTTTTAGCTTTACCGGAAGCTCTGAGACTGCAAATGTGAACACAGCCAGGCATCCCCCGATTTTCTACCCCTGATTTCCTATAGGTCAGTGTGTGTGTGTGTGTGTGTGTGTGTGTGTGTGCGCGCACAGCACAGGGACACTTTTTGCACAGTGAATCTGATTTTGGTGGCACTTTTCTAGAATAAGGAATTTTAAGAATTCTCACTTTGATCATGTCCCATCCCACGTATCAGTTTTATCCGCAAAGATAACACTCCTGCAAACTCAGCTCCCAGTCACAGTGCTTCGCTCGGGCGCCCGAACTGTTGGTGGTCGGTGACTCGCCTCAGCACTTTACTGTCTGGCGCTGAGAGCTGCCCCACCGCTCACCTCTGGGACCCTTTCATCATCCAATTTGCAGTTCTCAGAGCAAAGGGACTTAGGGACTTGCCATTTGCTTCTCTTGGGTTCTCAATTGATAAGTGTGTCCTCCAGCACTTCTAGTTAAGTACATTAGAGGTGGGGAGGTCTAATTGCAGCAGATTCACTCAGGGCCAGAGGTGACCTAAGTCAGACCTCTACACAGCAGCGGACATGGAATCGAGTGGGAGTGCTGCCATGGTGGCCATGTGCCTTTCTGTGCCTGGTCCCTATAGTCCACTCCATCAAGGCCCTTTTATGGGATCTCATGGCCCCAAAACTATGGGTGTGGTAGGAAGACCACAGCTTTGGAGTCCAACAGGTTTAGGGTTTGGAGGTCTGGCTCTGCCCCAGCCGTGTATGACTTTTGGCAAGTTTTCTAACCCCCTGACTATATGGCTTCATCCTCTATGAAGAAAACGATGCATCCTCAGTGGGTGGCTGGCAACATCAGCCCAGATGACCAATATAAAAGCACTTAGAACAGCATCTCGGAAATAAGAGGCTCCAGCTCTGTGAATTCGCTCCTTGTTCACAGCTGTCTTTCTGAAAAGTCTCAACAAATGAAATTGCATTTCCTGTTGATTGTGGGTGAGCCCTGATTTTGGTGGATTCTCTTCTCTCTCTCCTCTCTCTCTTTCTGTCTTTTGGTGGTAAGAATATTTAACATGAGATCCAGCCTCTTAAATTGTATGAGTGTGCAGTAAAGCAGTGTTAATTATAGGCATAAAATTGTACAGCACATCTCTAGGACTTAATCATCTTGCATTAACTGTAATTGCATGCCAGGTGAAAAGCAACTCCCTGTGTCTCCCTCTCCCTGGCTCCTGACCACCACTGTCTACTCTCTGCTTCTGCGAGTTTCACTATTTTCACACTTATATAAGTGGACTCAAGGAGTATTTGCCTTTCTGTGACTGGCTTACTTCATTTAGCATAATGGCCTCCAGGTTTATCCACATTGTCTCATATTGTAGAATTTCTTACTTTTTTAGGGCTGAATAATATTCCATTGTATGTATAAACATCGTCTTTATCCTTTCATCTGTCAGTGGATATTTTAGGTTGTTGGTCCATCTTGATTGTTGTGAATAATAATAATTATCCTGCAATGAACACGATAGTGATAATATTCCCTTTAAGATGCTGACTTCAATCCTTTTGAAAAAACAATACTCTTATGTGGGATTGCTGGAAAGCATGGTAATTCTATTTTAATGTTTCTGAGGAACCTCCATGCTGTTTTCCATAGCTGTTAAACCGTTTTACATTTCCACCAACAGTGAACAAGCATTCCAGTTTCTCCACATCCTTGCCAACTCTTATCTTAAAAAAGAAAAACCATTCTAGCAGATGTGAGGTAATCTCTCATTGTGGTTTTGATTTGCATTTCCCTGATGATTAGTGATGTTGAGCATCTTTTCAAATACCTGTTGGCCACGTGTAAATCTTCTTTACAGAAATATCTACTCAGGTCTTTGGCTCATTTTCTGAATGGGGTTATTTATTTTTTTGCCATTGAGTTGAAGGAGTTCCCTTATATATTTGGGATGTCACTCCCCATCTGATATATTATTTGCAAATATTTCCTCCCATTCTGTACATTCTCTTCTTCCTCTGTAGGTTGTTTTCCTTGGCTTTGCAGAAGCTCTTTAGTTTGATGTAATCCCTGTTTGTCTATTTTTGCTTTTCTGGCTTATACTTTGTGTGTCACATCCAAAAAGTCACTGCCAAGACCAGTGTCACGAAGTTTTTCCTTCATGTTTTCCCCTAGAAGTTTCAGGTCTTAGGTTTAATCTATTTTGAGCTGGTTTGTGCGTATGGTTCAAGAGAAGGGACTGACTTTCATTCTTTTCCATGTGGATATATACTTTTCCCAGCACCATTAGTTAAAGAAACTGTCCTTTCTCTGGTGTACCAGTATTACTGGTGCCCTTGTCAGAAATCAGTTGATTGTGTGTCTCTAGGTTGATTTCTGGGTTCCTTATTCTGTTCCATTGGCCTACGCGTCTGTCTTTATGCCAGCACCATACTGTTCTATTTACTGTAGATTGCAATATAGTTTTGAATTAGAACATGTGATGCATCCAGCTTTGTCTTTCTCCACACTCTTTTGGTTATTTGGAGTCCTTTCTGGTTTCATGTGAATTTTAGGACTTTTTTTTTCTGTTTATTTGAAAAATGCCATTGGGATTTTCAGAGAAATTGAAGTGAATTTATAAATTATTTTGGATAGTATGAGTATTTTTAAACAATATTAAGTCTTGTAATCCATGAACGTGGGATACTTTTCTATTTATTTGTGCCTTCCCCAATTTACTTCATCAATATGTTGTTTTCGGTATTCAAGACTTTCACATCCTTACTTAAGTTTATTCCCTTTTGTGTGTGTGGAAGCGAGTTTATTAAGACAGTAAAGAAATAAAGAATAACTACTCCATAGGCAGAGCAGCCTATTCCCATTTTTATTCTTTTTGGTGCTATTATAAATGAAATTCTTTTAAAATTTCCTTTTCAGATAGTTTACTAGATAGTGTATAAAGTACAACTCATTTTTGGTGTGGATTTTGTATCCTGCACCTTTACTGAATTCATTTATTAGTTCTAACAAGATTTTTTTCTGGTGGAGTTGTGAGGGTTTTCTACATATGAGATCATGTCATCTGCAAACAGATCATTTGGCTTCTTCCTTTTCAATTTAGATGTTTGTTCTTGTCTGGAGTTATATTTTGATGCCATGAAGACATTTTATTTATAGACAATGTTTATATATTTTAAAGATTTGTGCCAAGGGAGTATATTTAATAAAAACTTAAATGACTTTAAAAATCTTTGCCTAACTTCTCTTGAAGGACGTCGTATACTGTGTTGAATAGAAGGTGGTGAGTATGGAGTTTTTTTGTTTGTTTGATTTTTCAGACAGTTTCACTCTGTCACCCAGGCTGGAGTGCAATGGTGTGATCTAGGCTCACTGCAACCTCCACCTCACTGGTTCCAGTGATTCTCCTGCCTCAGCCTCCGGAGTAGCTGGGATTACAGGTGCCCACCACCACCACCACATAATTTTTGTATTTTTAGTAGAGACAGGGTTTCACCTTGTTGGCCAGGCTGGTCTTGAACTCCTGACCTCAGGTGATCTGCCTGCCTCAGCCTCCCAAAGTGCTGGGATTACAGGCATGAGCCACCGTGCCTGGCTGACAGTTTTTATTATAAAAGGTATGAAAATTTGTCAACTGTTCTTTCTGCACCTATTGAAATTTAATATGATTTTTTTTGATAACATGGGTGAATTTATTTCTTAAGATTTGAGTGAAAACTTAAAAACAAGAACAAACAAAGCTTTTCATCAAGAGTAAGCATAAAATCTAAACGATTCTGCAATCATGCATTTTAACAGAAAGCATAGGTGTTAATACATTGTAATTTGTAACTGCATTTAAAAATTAAAAATATTTCTCTCCAAATTCAAAATACCACACAATCTTTAATCTTTTCTCATCTTGTTACCTTAGAAACATTTGTCATATGCTATCAGGAAAATATAGGCAAGAATTACTAATCAGTTCTTCATGATTAAAGAAACATTATTCTCCTTAACTGTGACTTTTTGAATCATTTATCTTTATTTCATTTCTGAAATATAACACAATTATACCTCCACTCTAGAGAAAAAGAGAATAAATACAAGTATCAAGGAGGCAGGAACATTCATGGAATTAAAGCAAAAGTCATAAGTGTTTGACTTAGAAATGTACATACCATTTCTAAGGAAATGGAAATTTTTAAAGTACAACTTTAGTTAAGGGGTGACATGTATGTGATAATTGACATGTATGCAACAATTTAAACAGGTATAAAAATGTGAGCTCAAAATCTTTAGGCTCAAATACTTGAAAACTTACTATGAATATGGAAAGATTTGTTTACATAAACATGTATATTTTTAGATAAAAATCAAGGGGTAGTGGCATCTCCCTGGTCCCTTAACAATATTTGAATTTTCCCAAAGAATTAGCAGCACCCAACCGTAAGTGTTGATTATGTGTTTCTAAAGGACCCATATAACAGATTAATTGGCAGTGTTCTAGCTTTCAGGAGAGGATGGATTGGGGTGTAAATATCTGGGATAAGATAGTGCATATCATGTGATTTTTATCTTTTGTTCTGTTAATGTGTGATTTTACATGAATGAATTTTTGCATGTTGAACCACCCTGGATTTCCCAAGAATAGAGTTCGCTTATCCTTGGTGAATAGCTAGCGTTGCTGTCACTTAGTCATGGTGTATGATCCTTTTTAATTCTTCCTTGTTTCTGATCAATGTTTTAGCTGAAGAGGCTCTAATAGTGGGCATAGAGAGTGTGAAAACGTTCATTCTTACTACGATTCAGATGTACAGGAAATGGTGCTGCTTTGTTTTTTCCAAGATGGATCTGATCTTCCTTAAGCCCCTATCCACTGGGTAGAAGAGAAAAGGTTTCTTATAAGCCCTAGTCCCATCCATAACATGGTGCATCTCAAGCTATCTGTGGTAAGAAATTTTTTGTTGTTGTTTGTTTTTAATTTCTAACCAGTCGCAGATACTTTCATCAAATCCAAGACATATGAATTACTAGGAAACAAAAGTTCTAAAAGCATAAAAAACATAATCTTCTATGTTCTATGATTGGTTTCAATAAGCATGAAATTATTGTTACAAGAGCTTCTCAACACCTCCTCTCCATTTTTACACCTTTATCATCCCACGCCGGCAACAAAGAGTTTGTGGACGTGTCCCAGTCCTCAGACTCACTCTGAGTGGTACTGATTTAAACAGACTCTAAGGGCTTAACTGGACCTATCGGTTACGTGGTGTCTGGGCATGTGGAGGGAGGAGGAGAGTTTCCATGCTCAGGAGTAGGGAGAAGAGACCCGGTCCTGATGCAGGTCTGCGGGCGCCGCTGCCTGTTCCCCACATGGATGGGCGGTCACCTGACGTCCATGGCTGATAGAACCAAGGGCAATTTTTTCTTGACCTATTAGGACCAAGTGGTTGCCTCTCTGGACTTGGCGGAGGGCAGGAAACATTTAGGATTCTGCCGTCTGCCTCTGGACACCATCAGATACAGGTCACTTGGTTCCCGCCATAGTGGGCCACTTGGCTGCCCCTCTGCCCCTCAGCTTAGCTATCTAGTGGCCACAGTTTCGAGCCACTAGCCCTCTCTGCCACACAGATCTCTTCCATTCTCTTGGTTTCTCAAAGGCCCTCTGTGTTGTTGAGAAACCATCCGGCAAAGTAATGTTGCCCCAGCAGAGAGCACCATGTGAGCCCTCTGTTTTCTCTATTCACTTCAATGTAGCAAATGCACTTCCCTCTCCCTGGGTCTCAGCTGGGAGAGACGTGTTAACACTCAGACGTCTGACAGCTGACTCCTCCTTCTGTAGGCTACCTATGTCCCACAATCCTTTACGACTGGAAGGAGCAGGCACCCCTCCCTCCTTTTTTCTGAATACCAACCTCTATGGTTTGGTCCTTCAAGCCTGGCTCTTGGTGTGCCAGTGGGATAGACAAGCGTTGAAGAAATGCTTTCTCTCAAAAAGACTTGACTTTCAAGATTCTTGTTTTGCTGCAAAAATCCTATTTTTCAAAACAGCAGCTGAAGATGAGTTTTTCCTTTTATTCACATTCCTTCTGTGCTAGTCCTGGGTTCTTTAGTGCATGAAAATGAGCAAAGAAAGCTATTATTACAATCATCTCTGAGGGATGATAGGTCATCTAGCTAATGTGTATTCATAGGGGTAATGTCTCTGATTAATCCATCAGCACCACTGTCACGTAGGGAAACAGAAACCTTGATTGAAGAGGACTAGGATGGGTACTGTTGGAAGAGGGTGGGACATCTGGCAGGTGTGGCGTTCCATGGGGCTTCATGAGCCTGCATCTCAGACCCTCTTTGGCAGATTTGAATCACCAGGAGGGACCCAAGCACTGGAAAAAGGCTGCAGCCAAGAGGTGGGCACCAGGAGGAGACAAGAAAAGCACAGGCCATCCACTTCACAATTCTTCACCTAGCCTGTTCTTCAGGGAAATGGGAACAAAGCTTCTTCCCATTTTCTGGCTCTTAAACCATAACATGACCACTTCTGAAATCTTCCTGAGAAAAAGGACCTATTTTCTTCCCTAGTGAAAAGCCCCACCAAGTCTCCAGCGTTGACGGCTTCCAACCCATGTGTCATTTTGTGTTTATGATGTTCTCATCAGTTTTGTTTTAAAAATTAATTTTTAATAATCTCTAAAGAAATGCTTTTGCCCTTATCTCTAAAGTAGTCAAAGGATCCCCTATCTATTCTGTGCTTTTTTTTTTTTTGCATGAACAGATTACATCTGGCGTCTTTCCCACCTGGGGCATAGACAGTGATCATCTGGGATGGAGACTTGGCTTGTTCTCAGCAGAGTCTCTGCTTGTCAAGCAGTGAAGTTTTGTGGTGAGCCCACTAGCCTGGGAATTCTAATAACCCTGGCTTCATGGGTAATTTGGGGTAAGTTATTCATTCTGTTCTTCATTTGGCTCCTCTGCAAAATGGGGCAAATAATAATATGGCATGATTTCGAAGCCATAACAAGATGATGGAAATGAAAGTGGTCACCTTCATCTAAACATGAACTTGGGTGCTGCAAAAATGCAGAATGAAATGTTATCGTTCTTCAGGGGAGTCACATTTCATGAAGAGCCCTGTGTTTTAATCACTAACTTAAAAGTAAAAGGAGGAAAGAAAAAAGTTAATGACAGCAGACTGAGATGCATGGGCTGCACCCTCTGCTGCTTAGGGAACAAGGAAGCGCATGACGCTGTTTTGCAAAGTTAATCACAGAGGACTCTGAAGGGTTTCATCTAGGACCAGTTGCAGGTAATACAGGAAAAATATTGCAGTCATAGCATCTCCGTGCATTATTGGGGTTTTAAATCCTAAATCACTACATACAATGTATATTCTGGTTTAGGCTACCCAGCTGGAAATCTTGGTCTGGTTCCCTTACTCCTGGGCTCTCTGCTAATAACTACACATGTAAAGGAAAAAAAAAAGAAAAAAGAAAAGAAAGCAGGGATTTTTTTCAAAGTTGCAAGTCAATGTGCTGTAAACATGGGTCTGAGGTTAGGATATTGAATTCCATGAATAACAACAGTCTGTCTTACTCCATTAATCACAGGTTTACAATCTCCACAGTCTTAGGAGCTATGGGGCCGTCACTGATAATTCTCTGTCAAAGAGAAATGGAATCATCTAGACATGTGCTTAAAGAGGAATTTTTCCCCTTGTTGATTTTATGTAGGAAATGATTATTAGAAAATGTTGGCTCCCATGGAGGTTCGGAGACTGTGGGAAGAGGCCTCGTGGTGGGGATAGTGGAGACACGTGGCGCCTTTGGCAGACAGGGCTCGGCAGAAAGAGGTCCAGCAATTTGTGGGGCAAGGTCTCTGCATGGTCTCTCCTGGGACCTATTCCACAGCAGTGAAACTAATAATCCTCAAATTCACTCCCTCTCCCCCAGGCGCCATTACACCGTATTTGAATTAGGTTATCAAAGAGACAGATGTGGATTCTGTTGTGATTCTCCAAACTCTTACGGAAACGTGCCCCTTCCCTAATGGGAAAGTATATTTGATGACCTAAAAGTTCACATGCCTTAAATCTGGCCACCCTGGTCCCCAGTCCAGGGATGGACCCTCATTCTGTGGAGATCTGAGAAATGCTGAAGATGAGGCAGGTGGCGAATGTGGCTCTCTGGGAGCTAAACCTGACATCCAACCAGGAGCTTGGGTCAGGATTTTTCAGCAAAATTAGCCTTTTCTTGCAGTATTATGCAAAGTTTCCACAGAAATCTGGGTGTCAAGAATACGTGTCAAGAAGGATGCCCATTTTCCTAAGTTAGGTGCAATCACCCGGTGCTCTACTTAAGTTTATGTGCAAGGATGCAGGCACCAGGAAAACTACCAGCTATCACTAACCCAACAAGAGCCATCAATCAGGGGTGAAAAGTGTGGAGAGTTGGGACTGAGTTGCCTTCCAACTTAAGGAAGGCAAACATTAACATCTGTGATTTGGATCCTTAAGATGACAGAACTACCAGTAAAACCCATTTCCAGTATCTAGAAAAGATGTGGTTACCCCTGGAGGACAGCCTTGGCCCCTTGAGAGAAGGGGCTGGGATTGAGTCTCTTTGGTGAGCAACCCCTAGATGGGATTCTAGAGTCACTTCCAGGGCGCTTCACTGAAGACCTCAGGTGACATGGGTTGCTGTGGTTGTAAAATAATTTCCCACCAAAGACGTCCATGTCCTCATCCCTAAAACCCACGAATATGTTATGTTACATGCACGGGGCAGTGAAGATTACAGAGGGAATTAGTTGCTACCAGGTGGCTTTAGAATAAGGAGATTATCAGGTAAGCCTGATGTCATACCAAGAGTCCTTAAATGCGAAGGAGAGAGGCAGAAAGTCAGAGCCAGTGTGATGTGAAGTGAGAAAGACTTGGCTGCCTCTTGTTCACTGTGAAGGTGGAGGAAGGGGCCACAAGCCAAGGAATGCAGGTGGCCTCTAGAATCTGGAAAAGGCAAGCAAGTGGATTCCCCCAGGCCCTCCAGAAAGGAACAAAGCCCTGCTGATACCTTGACTGAAACCCAGTGAGCCTCATTTCTGACTTCTAGAACTGTAGGATAACACCATTGGTGTTGTTTTAAGTCACTTGGTTGTAGTCATTCATTACAGCAGCCACAGGAAGCGAATACAGTTGCCTCAATGTTTTCCTCTGATCGGCACGTGTTACACAAGCATGGATTTTGCTGTCCTCAGAATCATTCACCTCATGGCACATTAGGTTGAGAACAGCAGTTGGCTGCATCCCCCATGTGCATTTGAGGGGCAGGGGGTCAGTTTGTCTCTCAGCCCACCTCTTCCTGCTGCTGTGAGAATGGGCATGAGGTCACCATCCTTTCTCCCCGGCTCTGTTGAAAGATTGCTGTCTCAGATACCAGAGCCATTGGTCCTTCAGAACCAACCCTGCGATCCTGCTAGAGCACTATGGTTTCCATTTTTCTCAATGTCTTTTTTAAAATTTTAATACACAACTCTGCCTTGTTGGAAAGATTCATAAAGCATAAGGCTTCCTGTCCCGGTGTGCTGGTAAACTGGTTCCGGAAGTGACAGAGTGCTGCATATAGCACTTGCCGATTTCTGTGGTGTAAACATTCCCATCATGGCCAATGTCAAGCTACCAGCTGAAGCTTGCTGAATGTGGAGTTGGGAAGAGATGTCCACAGTCTACTCAGGGTGGGCCCCAGCCCACTCTGAATGTCCTGGAGAAGGCTGTTTAAGTGTCATGCCTCTGAACCTTCAGCAAGCCCAGCACCTGGGGAGCAGATTGGCCCCGACCATAAATAGTGCTGTGGACTCTTCCAAAGCAGTTGTGCTTTGCTCTACAGCTGGTGATGTAAAACGTTCTCTCATCCCCCTTGCCACAGCTGCTCGAGACCCATGGAAATTCAGAAGAGCCAAAGAGCAGAGTCATAAGCTGTTGTGAGTTGATTATAGACATTAGGAACCAGTGGTCAGAGCCAGTTTCAACTCCAGATGGTACTTGCTATAAATCTTTTGTCCTTTTTTTTCTATCTTTTGTGCTTTTTACAGTTATTTTTGAGTCATTTGTTTCCAAACATAAGTCTAGTTTGAAAACTATTGAAACTGGAAGCCATCAGTCTTACTTTTTTTAAAAATCATATTAGCATGTCTCTTTTTATAGCCACCATACAGAAGGAAATCAGTAACTCTCCCTTCTACCGCTGCCTATCCCAGGATCTATTTGCTCGTAATTCAGTATGAAATGCTTAAACCAGTTTGTTGGAGGAATCTTAACACACATATAAAAGATAGCACATGAATATAATAATATAACCATTGATTTGATGATAACAGGGCATCTTTTATAAGACTGTTAGAAAGATTCAGTGAATTAATGTTTGTAAAGCACTCAGTCAACAGTAGGAGTTTGTTGTGGCTCCGGCCAGTTGTCCTGGCGCTTGAGGAGGCGAGGCTATGAGTTCAAGGCCAACCTGAGCAACATAACAAGCTCTCATTGATTAACCAAAAAAAAAATTGGGCTGGGAGCGGTGGCTCACGCCTGTAATCCCAGCACTTTGGGAGGCTGAGGCGGGTGGATCACGCGGTCAAGAGATCGAGACCATCCTGGTCAACATGGTGAAACCCTGTCTCTACTAAAAATACAAAAAATTAGCTGGGCACGGTGGCGTGTGCCTGTAATCCCAGCTACTCAGGAGGCTGAGGCAGGAGAATTGCCTGAACCCAGGAGGCGGAGGATGCGGTGAGCCAACATCGCGCCATTGCACTCCAGCCTGGGTAACAAGAGTGAAACTCCGTCTCAGTAAAAAAAAAAAAAAAAAAAAAAAAAAAAGGAGTTTGTTAAAGAAACAGAAACAAGTAAATATGACTTCTTAAAATTGAGAACTTAGATCTCTGACTAAGGAGACTTAGTCAAATATCACCCAACCCTATGAATGCAAATTGCAGAATCGCCAGATTACTTCTCCCTTCTGGTTTTCAAAGAAGCTTTTTTTTTTTTTTTTTGGTGACTTGTCAGTTGAACTGCACCCATGCAATGACTCTGTCCTCCGAGTTGGGGTTTTGGGGCCTCCCGGTCACTGCAGCCCCTCTGCACAAGCGCTTGCTCTTACAATTTATGAGATGCGTCTTGCAGCTGCTCCCTCAGAATGATTTAGATGGCCTTGGCTTGATCCTTTCCAAATGTGGGCACCAGCAGGCTGCCATGTGCAAAAGCGTTTTCTTATATGCACATTAAGTCGAGACGCAGAACCAAATCTCCAAAACCCAAATGAGGTGGTCCATTCACTTCTGGCCCCACTTTCCCTCCAAATTCACCCCAAAGGCCGGGTGAGAGCTCAGCTTCAGCAGGCCCTGCTTGCTGGGTTCAGGACCATAAATCAGGGGGCTCACATTGATGGGTGAGGAGGCCGGAACACATCCGTCTGCCATCGGGAAGAAGGAGGTGCTGGCGGCCACTGGGCTGACTACAAACTCATAAGCTCCTGGGAGTGTAAAGTTTGGGATAAAAGGAAAAGGTGAACATGAAAGATGCTGGAGCTACATGTTCCAGGGCATATCTTCATCCCGTTGTGAATTGATCTGTGGCCCTGGATTGCATCAAGTACATAGTACCTCAAAGCCTGTCTTTCAAGCGAGGAAAGACAGGCTGACATCCAGGACTCACCAACAATTAGGTGGCTTGGAGGGAGAAGTCTGCCCTGCCTCAGGTTGGAGCTTTGAGGGTATGCACATTTGCACAGATGAACTCAGAGAAGGCTCTTGCCTAGAAATTGAATCCAGTTTCTTTTTCCTGTATTTGTTTTGCAATCCACCCTTGGAAGGGAAAGTTGATGGAGGATAGCAATAAATCTCCAAGGCACATCGCTTCAATTAAGAGATAGAGAAGCCCAGAGGGGCCCAAGAGCTCTAAGGGGAGCCAACCGCAGATTAATGGATGCTGAAGAATGCTGCCTTCCAAGACGGGAACTGGCTGATTTATGTCTATTCACATATTCTGAAGCCTTTAACTCATGGACCTTCCTTAATCACAGCACGATTACATGACCACTTTCATTTAGGGGGCTGGGGGTGAAAGGGTCTGTTTATTTGATTGAGCTTTAATAACCGAGCTCTTTATTACAATGCTCTTGGTGAAAGCATTTTTGTAAACTGAGAACAGTTTCCATTTACTGCCTGGGTTGCTCCTGTCTCTAGACCCACATACCCCCACCTTGGCTGTTCTTAATATGCAAAACCTTTGAAACTGTCCAGGCTCCATTCACCTCAAATCCCAGGGGTATTTAACTCGGGGTGGTTTGGGCAAAATTAGCCTAGCCATTTAGTTTATGGAAGGGGGAAGGAGGGACATCAATGCATTTCCTAGGATAAGCCAACATCATTATTTTTTTTCACACATTTGTTTCACTCAAAGGACATTTATTCAGTACCTACTATGTGGACATTTAACCTACTATGTGAGATTCATAAATAAAGATGTTTCCCTGGCTGGGCATGGTGGCTCAAGCCTGTAATCCCAGCACTTTGGGAGGCTGAGGCGGGTGGATCATGAGGTCAAGAGATCGAGACCATCCTGGTCAACATGGTGAAATCCCATCTCTACTAAAAATACAAAAAATTAGCTGGGCATGGTGGCGCGTGCCTGTAATCCCAGCTACTCAGGAGGCTGAGGCAGGAGAATTGCCTGAACCCAGGAGGGGGAGGTTGCGGTGAGCCGAGATCACGCCATTGCACTCCAGCCTGGGTAACAAGAGAGAAACTCCGTCTCGATTAAAAAAAAAAGTTTCCCTTTTCTCACGAGCTCGCAGTCTAGTAGAGGAGACAGACAAGAAAATCAATAATCACGAAGAGTAAGAGGTCTTAGAGAAAGGCAACCGGGAATGGCTCAGAGAAGTGCTGTGGCACAAGAGGGCCCTAGAGCTGAATCTTAATGGACAAGCAGGAGCTGATGGAGCAGACGGGGTGAGGCAGCTTAACCAGGCAGGGACTTGCTTTACCGAGGAATTGCAGGTTGCTTGGGCTGGATAGAGCATGGTGGTGAAAACAGAGCTGCTGAGGTGGACAAAGGGTTGTTCTTGACCTGTGTGACTTACATGGGATGCCCTGCTCAGAACTTCCTTCAAGAAAGCCTTCCCTGCCCCACTTTAGGGTCCGCCTGAGCTTTTGAGCCAAGGTCACACTGATGTCAGGGTTGCCCCAGCCAACCCCTGAGCAATAAGGAGGCACGAAGTCCCAGCTGGGAAAAAAGTGCCACCAGTGCAGTATCTGCTATGGGCAGTCTTTGCTCTGGAGTCCCCCGCTTTGGGTTTCCCTAGAGCCCCTGGCACGGGGATGGGCCAGTGGGGGAGAGTTCCAACGAAGTGACTGATGTCTTCTGGCTGATGACAAAGCAAAACAAAGCCTAGGCTGGACACTGTGGCACAGGCCGGTAGTCACGGCTACTTGGGAGGCTGAGGTGGGAGGATCACTTGAGCCCAGGAGGTTGAGGCTATAGTGAGCCATGGTCATGCCACTGTACTCCAGCCTGGGTGACAGAGTGAGACCCTGTCTCAAGAAAAAATGAGGGGAAATACTCATTTTTCTACACCCCCTTTCGTCTTCTCACAGACACCCCACATATGCCTTTCTTTCCTTTAACAGCTCAGACTGGGGCTGCCAGCATGACGCCGCTGAACAAGCCATTTGTACAGCATTGACTGTCGTTTGAATCCAGTAACCCATCAACTTACTCAATTAACCAAACTGACTTTTTAGTTGTTCATTGCTGAATTGAGTGGTTCTACCAAATTTGCTGTGCTCTGCTGTTTTATAGCCCTAAAGTTACATGAGTGTGGTAAAGCCATTTCCACCAGTAAACTACAAAAAATATGGCATTTACAATATAAGGACAATGAGTTATTTTATTTCAAAGCCCCCAGATAATGAAGTCAATTTCCAACTCTAAAAATTAGTAAATAAAAGGAAAGTGTTAGGTTACATGTCAGCATTATGAAAGAGGCTTGACTTTGAGAGAAAACTCTTCATTCTGAAAAAATGTGATCTCTAGCTGATAGATGTCAAATGAATTATCAAATTAGAAAACCACCATTTTGTGCCTGGGTGTGGTGGCTCACACCTATGATCCCAGCATTTTGGAGGCCAAGGCAGGTGGATCACAAGGTCAGGAGTTCAAGACCAGCCTGGCCAACACAGTGAAACTCCATCTCGACTAAAAAGACAAAAAATTAGCTAGGTGTGGTGGTGCACACCTGTAGTTCCAGCTACTTGTGAGGCTGAGGCTGGGGAATTGCTTCAACCTGGGAGGCAGAGGTTACAGTGAGCTGAGATTGTGCCACTGAACTCCAGCCTGGCAACAGAGCAAGACTCTGACTCAAAGAGAGAGAGAGAGAGAGAGAGAGAGAGAGAGAGAGAGAGAGAGAGAGAGAGAGAGAGAGAGAGAGAGAGAGAGAGAGAGAGAGAGAGAGAGAGAGAGAGAAAGTCACCATTTTGTAATCTTGAATGAATTAACTGATTCAGTCCAGGATCATCAATGGATGCTACAAGTATTCAGGAAAGGGTTGACAGGGAACCTAGTAACCAGCAGAACCAAGTTCCTGTCCCACAAATCATCTGCTGGTCATGAGGTTGGGAAGATGCCTTTATAATAGGGAGAGAGCCGTGGGCAGTCTTCCCACCCAAACATCAATCTTGGAATCACTGAGCATGGGTAGCCTGGCACTGATGTGATGCAATACAAAATGTACAACTTCAGCAGTGAAGGCTTCTTGGCAAAAAGTGTTTAATCTGAACTTAATCTGTGAACCCAAAAGTACCTGAGACAGATCTCATTCCATTTAGAAAGTTTATTTTGTCAAGGTTAAGGACGCACCTGTGACACAGCTTCAGGAGGTCCTGATGACACCATGCCCAAGGTGGTCAGAGTACAGCTTGCTTTTATACTTTTTAGGGAGACATGAGGCCTCTATCAATACCTGTAGGATGTACGTTGGTTTGACCTGGAAAGGTGGGACAACTCCAGGGGTGGCTTTCAGGTTACAAGGAGATTTAAAAATTTCCTTATTGGCAATTGGATGAAAGAGTTATTATCTAAAGGCCTGGAATCAATAGAAAGGAATGTCTGGCTTATGTTGATGGGACTGTGGATACCAAAGTTTTGACATGCAGATGAAGTCTGCAGGAAGCAGGCTTCAGAGAAAATCAATTGTAAATGTTTCTTATCAGACTTAAGGTCTGTGTTGATGCTAATGCTGGTCAGCTTTTCCTGAATTCAGAAACGGAGGAGGGTATGATGAGGCATGTTCGACTCCCTCTTCCCCTCATGACCTGAACTAGTTTTTCAGGTTAACTTTGGAATGCCCTTGGCTGAGAGGAGGGCTCCATTCAGATGGTTGAGGAGGACTTAAATTTTTATTTTTGGTTTACAAATCAATTTAACATCTAACTTCCAATGCACAGGGAGGAACAAGGATGGAAAACAAAATGCATGGCTGTAAATGAATATATTTTTATTTTTTAAAAGCTGCTTACTGCTGGGCATGGTGGCTCATGCCTGTAATCCCAGCACTTTGGGAGGCCAAGGCAGGCGGATCACAAGGTCAGGAGATCGAGACCATCCTGCCCAACATGGGTGAAACCCCATCTCTCTCTCTATTAAAAATAAAAAAAAATTAGCTGAGCATGGTGGTGCATGCCTGTAGTCCCAGCTACTCAGGAGGCTGAGGCAGGAGAATTGCTTGAACCCAGGAGGTGGAGACTGCAGTGAGCCAAGATTGTGCCACTGCACTACAGCCTGGGTGACAGTGCAAGACTCCATCTCAAAAAAAAAAAAAAAAAGATAAAGAAAAAAGCTGCTTACTAACATATATAAATAAGTTAAAAGAAAAAAATAGATTGGGACAAATATAGCCAAATATGAACAACTGTTAAATCTGGTTGATGAGTACATGAGTGTTTCTCATGCTATATGCTCTTCTCTTCTGTATGTTTAATCTTTTTTTTTTTACAATATAAAATAAAAAACAGGAGAATGCTGTAAGAAGAATATTTTAAAATGAAAACTTCTAGAGAATACATCTCCTCTTTACCAAACATTCTAATGACACTGTGTAGAAAGCTGAATATTCTTGGAGGTTATGTGATATTACTGGCTTAGATGAGAAACAATTGAAGTTGGAAAAAGGAAGCAAGTTAGAGCATAGAAATGCACAGCACATTCATCCCAACACCCTACTGCAGTGCATTAGTAAAAGTAGTTATGCCATGTGTGGTTCACAGTATGTAAGGCTGTACAATTAAGGTGTTTTTAAAGCCTCCTCCTACCTCTCTTGTAATGCAGAGGTCATACAATGTCATGTGGACGTTTGCTAGCTGTTACTTCTTTTCTTTTCTTTCTGTTTTTTGTTTGTTTGTTTTTTGAGATGGAGTCTTGCTCTATCACCCAGGCTACAGTGCAGTAGCATGATCTCGGCTCACTGCAACCTCCACCTCCCGGTTCAAGAAATTCCCTGCCTCAGCCTTCTGAGTAGCTGGGATTACTGGTGCCCACCACCATACCTGGCTAATTTTTTGTATTATAGTAGAGACAGGATTTCACCATGTTGGCCAGTCTGGTCTCAAACTTCTGACTTTGTGATCCATCTACCTCGACCTCCCAAAGTGCTGGGATTACAGGTGTGAGATATCACACCCGGCCTTTTAGCTGTTATTTCTATTCTTTGTCCACAGCATGGTCAGTGGTGTTCAGAGTGACATTCAAAAATCCCAAGACAATGTGCCCTTCAATGCTTGGAAACACTCTTACCCTCACATCTAAGGTTGCAAATCCCAGGTTTCAGAGCAGTTCTTAGAGTTGGAAGGTTTCCAGTGGGATGAAGAGGGTGGTACATGTGAAGGAGTGAACTTCAAACCCACCCATAAACTGAAAAGATGGACGCTCTTGGAACTAGTGCCTTTTGGAACTAAGAACATACCGTTACCTCCAGGTGCCCGGATTGATCGAGACAAGCCCTGCCAAATTCCACTCTCTCGGCTGGAAATTCCAGGATACTGCTAGTACCAGTGAGTGACATTTTCTTGGAATGTCACCAGGGGTTATAAAGTACTCCCCCAACTCCTACATTTCTAAGGCATGAAAGGTAAAGGTCAGCATATAGAAAATTTAAATTATCACTAAAAACATGGCAATGGATTTAGCTGAGAAGAATCCACAAAGGATAGAGTCCAACTGAGTCATCATAAGCCCGTTTCTTAAGGACTCCCTCCCCACTCCATGAAATAAAATCTAGCAATGGAATTGCCAACTCCAGTCTCACTGAAACACAACAGGCTTTATTTTACAAGTGTGCTCTTTACGATTCTGCAATCTGTAGTGTACAGGGGAACCTTTTTGCAATTCTGGTGCCGATGCTCTCTGGGCTTGTTATCCCAGGCTTTTACTGCCTGTAGTTTGTTTTGTTTTGTTTTGTTTAGGGGTCGCTATGTAATTCCAGCCCTGGTGTAACCTGAATCTATGCAGGGGGCTTGAGTGGGTTGTGTGTGTGTGAACTGCATGTGCTCCCCAAACATCAGGAAGACCCCAAGGGTGAGTGTACCATACAGCCTTCCGTCATGAGAGTAATGTGGCTCTTTGTGCTTGGTGCCCTGGGTGACCTGCCCTCTGCGGAGTCCAGGAGTGGGGCTGTTTCTTCGGCCACCAACCTCTCTACCTCCACCCGGGTCTGACCCAAGATTGAAGAGGAAAACTTGGTCTTTGTAGCACCACACTTAGCCAGCTGACATGAGAGATTTATCGCCATCCCTTAACCCATTACACGGTAATAAATGGAAGTTGGCATCATTTCTTATCAGTCTAAGAATGTTTAAGCCTGACTAAATTCCTTTTTCTATAACCGGAGGGTGTAGAAAAATCACATTTGTTTTTTAAACAGATGCTTTGGAATACCCTGGTCAAAACCGTGGGCTCTGGGATATGAAACTCTGATTTAAACCTTGACTCTACCACTTACTAACTTTAGGACCTGACATATGACTTAAACTAAGCCTTAGTTTTCTTGTTTGTAAAACAGGCCTATTGATAAGATGATGCAGGCAAATTGCTTAGCTCAGTTCCTAGTATATAGTAGATGTCTCCTAAATAATAGCTACTAGTATTTCCAATCTTGCTCTTCCCTGCCCCCTGCCAAAACTGAAATGTGATTTACCAAATAACAATTTCAGGGTTATTTCAAAACAGTGTCTCCTATGTACATATAGGAAATACACTGTAAGAACTGGAGGGGGAAATTATAATACGAGGTATTAAGACTGCACTTACTGCAGCTCAGAAAAGATACAGAAAAGGGTGTAAATTATAAGTAGTTACAAAGTTCTGGGGCCCATTTAAGTCTGGGTATTATGTAGAAGCTTAACCAGGTGGTTTTGAAATTTTGCAATTGATATGAAATACTTGTATTAACTTTCTTCTCTATAAATCATCCTTATCAAAAGTATCATCACCACTACCACCATAGTTATAAACCCTTTAGAAGCAAAGACATGTTAATACATGGTTAAAACTGTAACACTTCAGTTTCTTAATTTATTTACTATCTAATTGGTCAAATTATTTATTTTATATCAAAAAACTCCATGAATCTACAAAAGTATCACTAGAATTATGTGAATTTAGCGAGGTTATAATATACAAAGTCGCTATACAAAACTCAGTTATATTTCTACATGCCAGTAACAAACACTTAAAGTGAAATTTCAAAAAATCAGTACCATTTAGGCATTAAAACTTCAAATACCTAGCAATAAGTCTAATAAAATATGTATAAGATACCTATATAAAAACTATAAGACATTTCTGAGGAAAACGGAAGGGGCCTAAATAAATAAAGGATATACCATGTTCATTGATTAGAAGACTCAGTATTGTTAAGATGTCTTAAACTTTTTTATTGGTTATATACAATATATATCTAAATTTCAGCAGGCTTTTTTGAAGAAATAAATGAACTGATTCTAAACTTTATATGGTAACACAAAGGATCTAGGATATCTGAAATTATTTTGTGAAAGAAAACCCCACACATTTAGAAGGCTTAAATAATATGAGTTCACATATATAAAACTACAGGAGTCAAGAAAGTAGGGTACTGGCATAAAGACAGAAATATAAATCAACTGAATGAACTGAAGACTTACACAATAGACCAGCAAGTACAGTCAATTGGTATCCCACAAGGATGTCAAAGTAATTCAATGGAGAAAGGAAGGTTTTCGTAATAAATTTTGCTAGAACTAGATATGCCTTATTCATACAATGGAATGCTATACAGAAGTAAAAAAGGTATAAGCTGCAGATTCATCCAACAACAGATTCATAGATGAATCTCAAATACAATACATGAAGCAAAAGATGCCGAACTCCAAAGAGAGTAGTTTGATCAATTCATAGAAAATTCAAATAAGATAAGAATAGTCTACGTGTATAAATATCTGCATAAATCAGAAAGTGATGGGAGAGAGGGGATTGACTACCAAGTGCTCAAGGGAACTTTCTGGTGAGTTCAAAAACGTTTTATATCTCGTTTTGAGTGGTGGTTGCCAAAGTACATACAATTCTCAATGATTGCTGAACTGAACCCCTGGTGGCTGTATATTTTATTTATGTTAATTATACTGGAATTATTTTTTAATAAGGACTAACTCCATAGAGGAGAAAATGTGGTAGAAAATTTCCTACCACAGAGAAACCATCTTTTCCATTTAACCTACATGACAAAGCTTTGGTTGAATTATTTTACATCCCTATTACATTTCTCCAGGATCCAGGCCATGAAAGTCCTTAAAGCCATCACAGCCGTTTCCAATGCTTCCTTCCCCTCCATCCCACCCTGTCCCCTGCGTCTTTAGATACTGGAAGAGATGATTTTAAGAAACAAAACTGCATTTAGCAATAAAATTCAAACTGAAAAACAGACACCCCTGTCTCTCCCTAAGAATAAAAGTGGTTAGAGCCACCTCACTGCATTATCGTCTTAAAGAAATCTCCTCTTTTCTCTTTTTATAGGATTGAAGTTTCTACTTTTGCAAATGAATTCAGATTACCAACAGTAGCCACGCTGATTGCTGTCTCATCTGCCATCACACAGTATGCAGGACCCCTTGGTGTACTCCTGGCTTCTCCCTGGTTCTGTTGGCTCTAACGTACCCTGATGCTTAGTGGTGCCAAACTGTGATAATCAGCAAATGATAACCAACAGCATGAATTGAGCCTTTACTACACTCCAGGTTCTATCCTATACCATTTATTTATATTCACTGATTTGTATCTCCACAACTATCTTATAAGGTAGGACCATCATTATCCCCATTTTACAGATGAGGAAACTGAGGCACAGGAGGGTTAAGTAACTTCCATCGAATATGTGGCAGGGTTGGGGTTTGACTCCAGATGGTTTGTCTCAGAATCCACATCTTTGTCACAATGTTATGCAACCTCTAATGCTTTATATCACAATGTCACAATGTCATGCAACTAATGCTTTAGCCAAAGGGAACAAATAGAACCACAAGCAAGGGCCGCTGCTGTGCACTGTGTTTGATCATGAAGACAGTCGTGGCAGCAGGTACAGTGCTTGCATGAAATAGAGACAATGTTTCTCAGCATAGGTAGACACTCACAAATGTAGTTCTGATTTCATGGAAGCGTATGCTGTTGAATTTTACTACACTGCAGCTGTTGATGTCATTCCTCTGGATTTATACCTGGTTTCACTGAACTACCTAGAGGAAGAAGCCTTCTTGCTTTTGGGGCATAAACAAGAGCAACACCTGCCTTCCAGGGAGATGAGCTCATGGAATCTACGAACAACCTCTTGAGAGTTTGTTAATGGAGAATGTAATGACATTTCTGCAGTGACTCCCAGAGACACTAGCACAGTCCAGAAACGCATTGGATTGTATCTTTTCTTTGGAATCAATCTTGCTATTAATCTACATGAAGGCAAAGTGTGTGTGACCCAAAATTATCCCATTTCCATGTACTCAGTGATTTTAAAAAGCCAACCATCCCCTCTTACCAAAGTGAGGTAAGAACGGAAGTACGTGTTGCTGACATTCTCTCAAGCCCAGATATATAAATCTGCCTAAATTCTAGGCAGTCAGAGTTACTTAATAACACAAGCTGGTGAATTAATCGTTGACGCCCAATCTACTCATTACAACACATAGAACTTTCTCTCTCTTTCCTTCCATCTTTCTTTTTTTCCTTGAACTCCTTGCCCACCCTACACCTATCTCACCTGGCGGCTCTAATCATTTTAATCGTCCATGGTTAAGCAGAAACTCAAGACTTGAAATAAAACTAAGCAGGGTTGTAATTTACGAGCTGTGAGTACCACTCACCATGCTGCCATGTTCCCAGCCAAATCCAGCGCTGTATCTGGAAAATCTTCTGGAGCTCTTCTTGAACATCTTACTCCCTCTCTTGGCAGGTGCCTGGCTCCTGACTTCTGCCTGGCTGGGCTGCGTGCCTCTCTCAGCTTTTCCCAGCTCGTCCCCCTGGCTTTAGCTGGGCCAGGGTGCTCGTCCTCCCTGGACTCTCGGAGGATGCCCAGCCTGTGCCTGCATCTGATATCTCTCAGGCCTCCCCCGGATCCTAGGCCCGTGGCACACCTAGTTTCAACTATCAACACTGCCCTCTCAGTACGTGCCATTCCTACTCTGTCCACTCTGAAAAGGGACCAGTGTTCTCTCAGGCTCAGCTCACAGAGTCCCTATTCTCTCAACAAAAGGCCAATCAAATACCAAGATGGTTTCACTGACGTCTCGCCCGGCTCGAATGACCAGTTTTCTTAAGCCTCATTGTTGCTGGCGACTGCTGGTGCCTCTTGGTGTTCAAATTCAGAAGAAAGCCCAGCCTGAGAGTGGCATTAGGAGACAGGAAGATCTCTGGTGGGAAGGCAAGGGCGTGAGGAGGGGACCATGGAAGAGACACGCATGGCAGGAGGGCCAGGATGGAGGCCCCTGTTGGACAGAAGAGAACAGGGTAGGGGTGGACGATGGGTGAATCCACGCAGGTGGTCAATAGTGATGGACACAGATGGTGGGCGTGGTGGCTCACGCCTGTAATCCCCATACTTTGGGAGGCTGAGGCAGGCGGATCCTTTGAGGTCAGGAGTTCAAGACCAACCTGGCCAACATGACAAAACCCCATCCCTACTGAAAATACAAAAAATTAGCTGGGCGTGGTGGTGCATGCCTGTAATCCAAGTTACTTGGGAGGCTAAGGCTGAAGAATTGCTTGAGCCTGAGAGATGGAGGTTGTAGTGAGCTGAGATGGTACCACTGTACTGCAGCCTGGGCAACAGAGTGAGACTCTGCACCTCTTCCCCCCCGCAAAAAAAAAAAAAAAAAAAAAAAAAGAGAGATACACACAGGAAATGACTTCTTAAGCAAAGAGGAAGTCCAAGGAAAGACAAGAAGATTCTTTAAAAAGAAAGTGAGATAGTGGAACTGGAAGAAGAGGATTGAAGCTGTTTTGTTGTCTAGGAAAGGTGAAGGAAGAAATGTCTTCCCTCTATGTATTTTCTGCCCCTGTAACTTTCCTAAGCATGTCCACCTCCATTTCCCCACATGGGCCTGGGGAATGGACAGGTTAGCTGTCTTGCTCACTGGGGGAGCCCACATGATCTGAGAGCTGGACCTAAAGCAGCCTGTACTCATCCTTGTTCATTGTTCTTCCCTGGCAGAGTCTATCCTCAGATTCAAGTTTAATCAACAGTATCACATGCACTGGGGTCTCTGGTGTGTCAGCCTCTGTCCTGAGTACCAGGGCAACTCAGCGTGGTGAACCAGGAGGCAAACCAGTGTCGGAGATGGGCGGGCCGGGGTTATCTGTTGCTGTTTTTTATTGAGCCAGGGTTTGAGTCTCAGCTCTGCTGCTTACCACTTGTACGGTCTTGGATGAGCGCCACATGCTTTCTGAGTTTTTGTTTTGATCATTAAATAGCTGTTGGGAATACTTGCAGAATCAAGTAGTAGAAGAAGTTAAATGCCTAGCACAGCACTCTTCACTCAGTGATTATAAGTGGCCTCCATAACCCCTGCTTCCTGTGTCCATGCCCTTGCAATGTGACATGGCAGACCTCCCATCAGAAGGTGGGGCTAATGCTCCATTCTTTGGTCTGCACTTGGCCATATGACTTACTTCCGTCAATGAGACAAGCAGAGATCTGAACAGTGCAGGCACTGGGGCTTCCCTTCTTCTCCAGCTAAGAATCATTTACCCAGCATGGAACAAGTCAAAGCTAGCTTCCTGGGGGATGAGAGACCGTGTGGAGAGAGGCTCCAACCGTCCAGGCTTCCACCTGAGGTTCCAGGCATGAAAGAGAGGCCGTCCTAGACCACCCAGCTCTAATGGAGCTGGCTCAGACCGAATTGATCACTTAGCTCACAGAATCCTGACGTGCAATAGACGTTTGTTATTTTAAGCTATTACGTTTGGAGGTCTTTGGCTTTTGTAGAAAATGCTGACTGGTATAGTAACTAAGAGCTGGGCATAACCGCCAACATTATTGAGGCCTTTAACACTAGGCACGTTCTAGGCTCCATCTCCTGGTGCCCATAACATGGCTGGTTTTCTTAGACCTCATTGTTGCTGATGACTGCTGATGCCTCTTGGTGTCCAAATTCAGAAGAGAGCCCAGACTGAGCGTGGCTTTCTTGGAAAGGAAAATCTCTTTCCCTCCAGAGATTTTCTAGGAAACAGGAAAATCTCTGGAGGGAAAGCAAGGGCGTGAAGAGGGGCCATGGAAGAGACACACGTGGTGGGAGGGCCAGTGTGGAGGCCCCAGATGGACAGAAGAGAACAGGGACGTGGTGGACGATGGGTGAATCCACCCAGGTGACCCCAAGAGAGATATACACGGCGAGTGTGTTGGCTCACACCTGTAATCCCAGCACTTTGGGAGGTGCCCAGGATAAATCACTTTAAGAGTTAAAAAATTTTATTTTTATTGCACCTGAATTCAGAAAGTATAAAAGGATACTAAAATACACTGAAGTAACCACAAAAATAGGTGTATAGGAAATAAATGCAAGTGTGGGAGATAGCAGATGAAGCTAAGCATGGTCCAAAAAAACAAAAGCAAACATACATGTGTATATGACGGCTGTGGCAGGTATATTACTTTGCTAGGACTGTCATAAGAAAGTGCCACCAACTAGGTGGCTTCAACAAATAGAGACTTGTCATCTCAGGATCCTGGAGGCTGGAAGTCCAAGACCAGGGTATAAGCAGAATTGGTTCTTCCGAGGCCTCTCTCCTTGGCCTGGAGACAGCTGTCTTCTTCCTGCATCTTCACATGGTCATTTCTATGTGTGTGTTTGTGCCCCAATCTCCTCTTCTTTCTTTCTTTTTTTTTTAAGGTGGAGTTTTGCTCTTGTTGGAAGGCTAGAGTGTAATGGTGCAATCTCAGCTCACCGTAACCTCTGCCTCCTGGGTTCAAGCGATTCTCCTGCCTCAGCCTTTCGAGTATCTGTGATTACAGGCATGTTCCACCATGCCTGGCTAATCTTGCATATATTGTTTTAAGTAGAGATGGGGTTTCTCCATCTTGGTCAGTCTGGTCTCAAACTCCCAACCTCAGGTGATCCACCTGCCTCGGCCTCCCAAAGTACTGGGATTATAGGCATGAGCCACTGCACCTAACCATTTGCCTCTTCTTATAAGGACACCTGTCATAGGATTAAGACCTTAATGACCTCATTTAACTTAATTCCCTGTTTAAAGTGCCTGTTTCCAACTACAGTCGCATTCTGTGACACTGGGAGTTAGGGCTTCAACAGACGGATTTTATGGGGAAGATGCAATTCAGTCCCAAACTGTAGGAAATAAATTTGCTCTAAGCTTTCCACAGACGACAACCAATGGGAAACCTACAGAGTCACACAAGTTCACCTCCATAAACTCATGAAAAACTGAACTACCTAACAGCTAGCACTCAGCCCAGATGGGGTTTCTACAAGCATTCTCATTAAAGAAAAGCTTTTGTGAGGCAGTGACATCTTCAATGCTTCTCTTATAGCAGAAACAATGGCAAGTTCCAAAAGATGTCTCTGACGCCCCTTCTCATGCATCGGTCAATGACACAGAGTGGAGGAGAATGAGGTGTTGATGATATTTCTCCCCAGCCTTATTAAACGATGAAGTAGCCACCAGCCAGGGTGACAATAAATCTCTTCACTAATCTTTCCCCTGGAAAGCCTCTGTTTCTTTGGACATTAAAGGGCTTTTGCTTGTTTGTTTGTTTTTGAGGCAGTTTCACTCTGTTGCCTAGGCTGCAGTGCAGTGACACAATCTCAGCACCACACTCTTCAGCCTAGGTGGCAGAGTGACAACCTGATTCAAAACAAAGAAAAAGAAAATGGAATGTGCTGGGCCAAGGGAAGGAGAGCAAGGAGAACATGCTTTGGGTACTTGTGGGGTCCCCCCAGGACTCATTACTGCAGGAGGATACAGAGGAACGGGATAGGGTGCAGAGCAAGGCATGCCATCTGCAGAAGAGAAGGACAGGCGCATGTGTAAATTGTCAATCTCAGAAAAGAGAATAAAGATTAGGAGTGAGAAACAGGAAAGCCGAGAGGTGCTATTTGAATGCACACATTGAATGAATGAAAAAAGTCTCACGACAGGATTAGATAGAAAAATGCAACTTTTCCTTTTTAACCAAAACAGGCAAGAACTGGCAGAGGAGACATATTGTGCTTGAGAACAGCTGTGGCAGTTTTTCAGCAATACAATCAGACATTTTAGGGAGAAGCTTAATAAATGGTTTGGATCTCAGTGGTCAGGAGAGGATGGAGAACAGATGTCAAAGGCTGACATTGATTTTCTGAGCAGGAAAAACAAGGGAGAGAGAGAATCAGCCAAGGACTGGGGACAGAGGATTGGAATGCCCAAGGTCAAATGCAATCTACGAATGTCTGCCTGGTCGCCACACGAGGACTCGTTCCACGAGGCAGCGCCTGTGCCTGCATGTGCACAGGAGGTTTCCATCGATTGTTCACCCAACATGGACCACCTTGCCTGGGACCCTCTTTGACACAAGCTCTATCTACAGCAAACCAGCTGTCAGGAAGGGGTCTCAAATCTCCAAGAACAGAAACTTCTTTTGATAGTGCATTCTGTTACCTTGAAGATGAAACTTTGCAATGACACAGCAAGACCTGCACTCAGGCCTCCTGTCCCCAGCCCTCTGCAATTCTGAGAGTGATGCCAGAGCACCTGTCCGAGGCCTCGAATGAGCTGTTGGCTACACCAAAGCATCTGGAAGGATACAAGAGCACCTTGGAATGACTATCATAAAAACCAGCCCCATTCCCCCACAATGCTTTCCCAGCCCTTCTGTAGGGTGTGGTTAAACTGAGTCTCATCCAGTTTTTCCTTCCTGCTAAAGACAGCCTGGGAAGAGGGGGCAGGTGAAAGGGTGCTGGGCTTGAGTGGCGGAGTGGGAGAAACCCCGAAATGCAAGCAGAGTGCCCTTCAGGGCACTGAATACCTTTGGGGGCTGCCTGATGACTCTTCACAGCAACCACATGGATTCTGGTAGTTCCACTGAAAAATCAGGGATGCAGGTGAAGGAGCCTCAGCAGAGATTGAGCCATGAGACATCCCACCTCTGCCATCACCCGCACAATCCAGTGACAGCTCCAATGCCACCTGAATGTGGCCCTTCTCCATCATCTCTCCCCCAAAGAAAATCTCCCTCTTCCTTCCTCAAGGGCTCCACATGGGTGGCCAACTGCTGGATCATTCTGAAGGTTCTAGGGAAGACGCCTTTCTTGCCTTTCCAGCTCCCGGCATTTGGTGGCAATCCTTGCTGTTCCTTGGCTCATGGCAACATAATTCCAGTTTCTGCCTTTATCATCACACAGTATCCTCCATGTCTGTGTCTCTGTCCAAATTTTCCTCTCATTATAAGGATACATTCATACCGGATTTAGGGCCCACTCTAACCCAGTATGACATCATCTTCATTGACTACATCCATAAATACCCTATTTCCAAACCAAGCCACATTCTGAGGTCCCAGGTGGGCACGAATTTTGAGGTGGGGGGGGATGCAATTCAGCCAAGCATCATCACTTAAGGGTAAAGAAGGCCAGAACTTTTGACTTTATTGGAATAACCAACTTTAACTGCAGTATCCTTGTTTCGTTCCTCCAGAAGCACTCTGAAATGAGCATCGATCCCTTTTCCAGTCCATAAACTTGGTCTAATACAAAGCTCAGCTTTCAAATAGAGGAGCTTTCCTGAGTTGCTGCAGGTAAGGGCACCTGTTCGCAGTGTCTGTTGGGCAGCTCAGGTTGGGGGTGGCTGTGGGAAGAAGGAAACCTACAAGATCATATCCACGGGAGAGAGCTCATTAGCATAACTCCTGGCTTGGTGTGCCCATCATGCACTCCCATCATCTTGATTGGTAGGTTTGAAAGGAGACCTGGGTCATGGGCAGTAAGAGGTTCCTGCACCTCTATTTACTCTCAGGAGTGACTGGCACTTCCAGCCTTGGGCTCCTCCAAGGATGGGCTCATCTCTGTTGGGTGAAGTAGGGTCTACCCAGTTCCACCACACCCATCTCCACCCCCTAGCCCCCGCCAAAATTGGACTTCTGTATTAGGGAGCTTATTTGCCCAAAGAGATAAGCCACATTCTCCAAGCCAGACTGTCAGTTATAAAGGTGGTCTTTGGGCTGGAATAAAGGTGGTCTTTGAGCTGGGTGCAGTGGTTCACACCTGTAATCCCAGCACTTTGGGAGGCCAAGGTGGGTGGATCACTTGAGGTCAGAAGTTCAAGACCAGCCCGGCCAACATGGTGAAACCCCATCTCTACTAAAATACAAAAATTAGCCAGGTGTGATGGTGGGCGCCTGTATTCCCAGGTACTCAGGAGGCTGAGGCAGGAGAATTGCTTGAACCTGGGAGGTGGAGGTTGCAGTGAGCTGAGATCCTGCCACTGCACTCCAGCCTTGGTGACAGAACCAGACTCCATCACACACACACACACACACACACACACACACACACACACACACACACAGATGATCTTTGGGTCTCCGTTGGCCTCATGCCTTTATTTCAGCGTTCATTTGGTGTGTGGATTGTGCATGAATTGTGCACAATTACAATAAGGGAGCCTTATTCCCTTAATCCACCAAAAAAAATATACCTGAAGCTAAAAAGGGAGTGTGCCCAACCCAAGGCAAGCTTGAACTTTCCATTAAAGGCCAGTAAGGAAATTGATTTCACCTCCGGGATTATTGCCCTGTGACAGCTGGTATGCATTCCAAACACGGCAACAAAGGAAAAGGCCACGCTGTGGAAAGGTGTTTAAGTGGAAAGCTTCCATACACCAAAATCTCAAAGGAGAGGAAGTTGCTGGCCACCCCCTTGGTTACAGTTCATAGTCATAAAGCCTGTTTCTATACAATAGACTTCCACGATCATCTATTTGCAAAAATGAACAAACACAGCCAGCATACTCTGTGCCTGTAGAAAGACCTGGATCCATACAAGTAACAGAAGAATGAAGAAAAGAGGGGAGAAAAGATTTTATCAAGCCTATTTACCTTAAGGGTACCTTAAAGACCTGCACAAACACACCTGCTACTTCGGTGCCACGGAGAACAGAGCAAACACGGCTCCCTTTAAAAGAAACTGGAGAAAGAGACTTTGCAGCCGCAAAGTCAGCCACCCCAGGAGGCACTAGCATCTCAGCAAATGAAAGCATAGAAGGCTCATCCTCAGATCAAAGTTATTTAAAAGGAGCCCAGGATAACACTTCTGAATTAACCCTACCTCACACATCGGGGACAGCAACGTGTTGAGGAATGTTAACCACAAACTGGGTCATTAGAAAGAAAAAAAAAAAAAGCCCTGTTTCTAGCATCTGCCCATTTCTGTGGTGTAAACACTTCCACAGTAGCTGATTTCAGGCTGCCAGCGCCGGGAGAGATGTGAAACACCACGTCAGTGTATACTATTTCCACCCTCTAGATATAATAGGTGGAGCATAGGGACTAAAAAAATGTACTAACACAATCAGGAAGTAAAAACTGCTAAAACGATTAGGAAGTGGAATGTACTAAAACAGCTAAGAAGTGATGAGTTCAGAATATTGATTACTTTTGTGGTAATATAATTTATTTAATTGTAAGCCTATGATTTTAAATGTTTAAATAGTGATTCTTTTAGCAACCAGCTCACAAAATTCGTGCAAATTTTATAATGGGCTCAAGCTGGGGCAAGACTCCAGCATACCATGATCTGGGAAGCGTTTTGAAGTGACAAAAATCTTCCTTTTCCTACCTCAGTTGTGGGAGGCCCATTGGGACAGAATACCCAGAGGTGACCACACATGCATATTTTCTTTCTTTTATTTATTTTTTTGAGACAGAGTTTCATGCTTGTTGCCCAAGCTGGAGTGCAGTGGTACGATCTCAGCTCACCACAACCCCTACCTCCTGGGTTCACGCAATTCTGCCTCGGCCTCTTGGGATTACAGGTGTGCCACCATGCCTGGCTAATTTTTTTGTATTTCTAGTAGAGATGGAGTTTACCATGTTGGCCAGGCTGGTCTGAAACTCCTGACCTCAGGTGATCCACCTGCCTCCGGCCTCCCAAAGTGCTGGGATTACAGGCATGAGCCACTACCATGCCTGGCCATGATGCATATTTTCAAAAGCTCTAGATGTGCCATTCTAATGGACACCCTGGCTGAGAACAATGGAAGTGTCTCACACTTCCATGTTACAGAAAGGGAAGCTGAGGTTCCAAAGTTTAAATGTCCTCTCTATTGGTTAACAGATGACTGAGCTGGAGAGTGACCATCAGGTTCCTTATCTTCCCTTAGCCTTTCCCCCACCCCAATTATGTGCAACTTTGGATCTGTTTTTGAAACATTGCACCTTATTTGAAATATTGCACCTATATTAGTAGCATAGGCCATAGAGCCAAGCCTCATTACTTTTTTTTAAAAAAAGAGATTGGGAGGGTGGTCTCACTGTGTTGCTCAGGCTGGTCTCGAACTCCTGCCCTCCAGAGATCCTCCTGCCTTAGCCTCCCGAACAACCGGGACTATAGGTGCATTGCATTCAGCTTCCTTTTGCATTACTTTAACAAGAACCAAAATAAAGTTTACCTTAATATCATTTATTTTTTAAAAGTGTTTAACAAGGAAATTCATAGGTAAGCCAAACTAGAAAAGAGACATCGATGTCCTCAAGAAACTTTAGAGACCAGCTTTCTCTCTCTTTTTACGTAAACCATGTGTATATTAATAACAATTCTGGTCTATATACTAAGAGAGGGTCGACTGAACTGGCAATGTTTAGTTAGTGGCTATTTTAAGTTATTCTAGCCAGTGGCAGTGGCATGTGCCTGTAGTCCCAGCTATTCAGGAGGCTAAGGCAGGAGGATTGCTTGAGCCCAGGAGTTTGAGTCCAGCCTGGACAACATAGTGAGACCCTGTTTCCATTTTTCAGAAAAGTTACTCTGGGTAGCAAGTTTACAATTTACTCTTCTGTATTTCTTTTATTATTTATTTATTTTTTGAGACAGAGTCTCACTCTGTTGCCCAGGATGGAGTGCAATGGCACAGTCTTGGCTCACTGCAACCTCCGCCTCCCGGGTTCAAGCAATTCTCCTGTCTCAGCCTCCCTAGTAGCTGGGACTACAGGTGCCCACTACCACACCTGGTTAATTTTTGTATTTTTAGTAGAGATGGGGTTTCACCATGTTGGCCAGGCTGGTCTCGAACTCCTGACCTTGTGATACACCTGCCTTGGCCTCCCAAAGTGCTGGGATTACAGGCATGAGCCACCGCACCTGGCCCATCCTTTCATGTTTCTTCTAAATCTTAGTTAGCAAGCAAAATGCTGTAGTGCTGTTCCATATATTTTTAATGTTTTTATAATCAGAAAAAAAGTTGACTTTTTTTTTAAAAGCCAAGTCAAGTGCATCCCTTTTCGCATCCAGACTTCTCATGAATTAGGTTTGGCTTCTCTTTCAAATTTTCCCGAGAGAGCAAGGAAAAGAGATCCAGCTAAGCTTTCCTTTTAGGACTTTTTACTGATTCTCCCCAGCGGTTTGAAGACAATCTTCTCCTGAGCTCTCCACCCCACTCTGAAGCTGCAAGGTCCCCACTGAACAGGACACATCTCCTGAGTGTCCCACCTTGCTCTTAGCAGGACAACTAAGCTTTCGGCTCCCACTAGTATGGAAATGGTTAGCACAAACCAGTTTCCAGGTCAGTGTCTCTCCTGCTGGTCGAGACACATTCCATGACTCATTGTAGACTCATCTCTCAAAGACATTAAACCTGAGTTTCAGCGAAAGCCAGTCCAGGTGAGCCCTGTACAGAGAAGAACACACCTGAGCCAAAACCAGGCTGGCGGATTCCAGCATCTTCGTTGTGCTCTCCCTGTGCCTCGGAGCATGAGTTTGAGCTTCGACTCCAGGCCCGGGGGATCCCATGCCCCCAGCCACCCCATGGCTGGAAGAGTACCCCTGTCTGGGAGAAGTCAGCTATAAACCCGGAAGACCAAAGCCCTGAAGGAGACGACCTTTGACCAGGTCCAGAGGCTTCTCCCTTGGTCCTCATGGTCAAGCTCATGATCACAGCATCTCCTGATGATGTCTTTGCCTTGCCCCCATCCCTATGGGTGGTGGCAGGGCATGGAAGGCAAGTGTGTGGGACTGCGGGTGCTGGGCTCGGCTGGAATCACCTGCTGAGGGGAGGCCAGCACATGTTTCTTAAGAAGAAGAGCACGCCTCTTATCCCCTTCTCTTCCCGGTGGGGCGGGCTCCTTAGAGCAAAGCAGCTTGGTTTTTTGGCTGGGCGCAGTGGCTCCACCTGTCATCCCAGCAATTTCGGAGGCCGAGGCGGGTGGCGCACTTGAGGTCAGGAGTTAGAGACCAGCCTGATCAACATAGCGTAATCCTATCTCTACTAAAAATACAAACATTAGCCAGGCATGGTGGTGCATGCCTGTAATCCCAGCTACTCGGGAGGCTGAGGCAGGAGAATCGCTTGAACCCAGGAGGCAGAGGTTGCAGTGAGCCGAGATCACGCCATTGCATTCCAGCCTGGGCGACAGAGCGAGACTCCCATCTCAAAACAAAAACAAAAACAAAAACAAAAAAAAACATAAAGCAGGTTTCTTTCCATGCTTCTGGTAGTTTCTGGCTTCTGCAGCCACACAGACCTTCACCACATTCTAAACCTGCATTTGCTGGCCACCTCCAAATCCTAAACCAAGCCCTCTGACCTCAGTTCTTCCCGTGAGGCCTTGTCCAGAGATGGCAAAGCTTCCCACCGCTGCTTTTCCCAGCACACCCCGCTGCCCCAGTGTGGGGGCTCCACTGACCATCGCAGGGAGAGTTCTATCAGCAGCTCCCTCTGCCCCTGTTAGATGTGTCACGTGGCCTCTTGGCACCTCAGTTGCCTCACTGGCGAGCTGGGGATAATAATGCCACTCCTGAATCAGTGTGGGCATTCAGTAGCTACTGAGTATGTAAAACTCTGCAAAAAGCAGAGGCCACTCCCATGCCAGAAACAGTCTCCACGTCTCCTTCTGCAGGCCCCTCCTCTGAGTCCCCTTGGTCCTCAACCATCCTGTCCCCATGTGTTATCAGTAGGGTTCTGAGACGAAATGCAAGATAGTTAAATTTAAATTTCAGATAAACAACAAATAATTTTGAGTATAAACATGTCCTGTGTGATGTTTTTATTTGCTAAGTTGAGTGATCTGACTCTGATGAGAGAGCGTGTTTCACGGCGCCGGATACCACGTGTGTTCCGTCTGTGCTCCGGCCCTCCCTCCTCCCTCCCCAGCCTGGCACAGTACCGGGCACATGGCCTCAGTCAGTAGGCCAGTGGTTCTCAGTAGGGCCAGGACTGCCCCCTAGGGGCTGTTTTGGAAATTGGAAGAGGCCTTTGTGATTGGCAGGATTACAGTAGGGGAGTTCCTGGCACTGAGGGGACAGGAGCCAGGGGTGCTCCAGGACCTGCCAGAATGGTCCTCTGTGTCGAGAGTTGTCCTTTATTCCATGCACCATTCAGGTAAATGACAAACCTGCTTAGGACTGGCTGAGCCCGGAAACCCGCTCCATAACACAAAGTGGAGTTTGTTCAGTATTTCCAGGCATGCAACCACTGTATTTTGTTTTGTTCATATCAGAAATTGCATCTGTGGTTTTGAGAGCTCAGTACATCGCACCTGCGTCAGCCTCTCTCTGCAGCTGTGGATTCCCTCAACTGCCTCTTGCTGAGGTCTTCATTTTGTCTTCCAGTGTAGACAAAGTGAGGCTCATCACATTAGGCATCGAATATATTTTACTTTGTTACAACCCTCCACTTTCCTTGTATTTTTCTTTCACATTGCACTTAACATATTACGCATTGAATGCACCTCTCTCATTTCGGGTTGTGTGCTGTGATACTTCTCTGGAACATGATCTGCACTTCTGTCTATGGTTTTTGTTTCAGGATGGTAAAAAGGCTGCTATAAAAATTGTTAGAAAAGGGATCACCCATAGAACAGGTCTGTGTTTTGATTGTGGTGGTGGTTACACGAATCTTGGCATGTGGTAAAAAGACTTAGAACGATGGCACACACAATGTACAAATGCCAAGCTTCTCATTTTGCTGCTATACCACAGTTAGTTACAGAAGATGGAGCCAGTTTCTGTCAGGGGAAACTGACAGAAAGAGGCATGGGGGCTCTATCTTGGCAGATTCTCTTGCATTGAGCATGATTTCAAAAATTTTAAAAAAGTTTTTGGTTTTGCTTATTTATTTGAGACGGAGTCTTGCTCTGTTTGCCCAGGCTGGAGTCCAGTGGTGCAATCTTGGCTCACTGCAACCTACCTCCGCCTCCCAGGTTCAAGTGATTCCCCTGCCTCAACCTCCCAAGTAGCTGGGATTACAGGCCGCCACCACCATGCCTGGCTCATTTTTGTATTTTTGGTAGAGACAGGGTTTCACTGTGTTGGCTGGGCTGAGCTCAAACTTCTGAACTTAAGTGATCCGCCTACCTCAGCCTCCCAAAGTGCTGGGATTACAGGCTTGAGTCACTGCGCCTAGCCCTGGTCCCCAAGGCTAATTTATTGATTTTAAACTTTTATTTTAGTTTTGGGAGTACGCGTGCAGGTTGGTTATGTAGTTAAATCAGCATCGCGGGTTTATTGCACGGATCATTTTGTGACCCAGGTACTAAGCCCAGTACCCAGGAGTTCTGTGTTCTGCTCCTCCCCCTCCTCCCGCCTTCCCCTCAAGTAGGCCCCAGTGTCTTCTGTTCCCTTTTCTGTGCTGCTGAGTTCTCATCATTTAGCTCCCACTTATGAGTGAGAACACGTGGTATCTGGTTTTCTGTTCCTGTGTTGCTTTGCTAAGGATAATGGCCTCCAGCTCCATCCATTTCTCTGCAAAAGAAATGATCTCCTTCTTTACAAAATATGTATCCTTTTAAGGGGGAGGAGTCACCAAGTCCTGACTTCAGGTTGAGAGCCACATAAGAGGTGAATCCGAGGCTTTCTCTTCCGGCCTGCAGGCTGGTCCTGGTTTGTGTACAGTTCTTCCCCAGGAGGACAGCCAGTCTACAGGATGACGCAAGCACCTGAGAGCTCCATCCACCTCCAAGCAACAGCAACAGGGAACTGGCTGCTGCTTCCACTCCCGGCTCCAGCCCTTGTTTGCTTGTCCTTTGGGGTGGCCAGATGCAGGCTCAAACCCCAGGTCCTATGGCAGGTGGCCTGGCCTTAGAAAATCTAAATGAAGGCAGAGGGGCCTCAGCAGATTGCACTCTTCCGCCGTGACCGAGGCCCATCGTCCACCTGGTTCCCCTGCCAGCCCTCAGACCCCCGCCTACCCTGGGTCACATCCTCTAAAGAATAAGGAATGCCTTGAATGCAAACTAATTTTATTTTAGGGAAAAAAGGGGGTAGGAGGAGAACGTGCGTGTACACATTTCAGAATTCGTGAAGCTCTCCTCCGTCCCTGGCTCCGTGTCAGGCACCAAACAGACAAATAATTCCCAGTTCTTCCATCTGGATTTAAGGTCAGACACTAGACCCCACGGGCTCCTCTCATCTCGGGGTGCCTCTTACACACCTGAGCTGGGGTGAGGATTCCGCTCACCCGCAGGGAATGGCAGCAGGTGGGCAAACCTGTAACCACTCCGCTGCTGTTAGACTAATGGGATGGGAAACACTTAAAATCTGGAAAGGAGAAAAGGAGGAAAAAGGGGTGATTTTAAAAATGGGTCACTTATTTCCTAGACAACATGGAAATACGTTAAAATACATTGAAATTTCCTAGACAACATGACATACACCTTGGTCTCTGTGGGCTCAAGCCAGAAACGGTTGTCCTGTTGCTCGCGTCTTCTGTGAGCCTGCTCTCCCGCTCCCCTTCCCTTCTCCTTCTCTCCTTCCCTCTCCCCTCTCCTTCCCTGTCCCCTCTCCTTCCCCATCTCCCTTTCCTCTCTTCTGCTTGGTCTCCCTCCCTCTTCCTTTCCCTCCCGTTCTGTCTCCCCCACTCCCCGATTCTCTCCACATTGTACCAGGATTGCCCCTCACCTGACAACAGTGTCCCCCTGCCTACAAGTGGAACATTGAATGTGTCCATTCTGCAGGGAGGGAGGGGCACTGACAGCTGCCGTACCACGGGGAAGCAGCGTTTCTTTCCCTCTTTCCTTTAAAGCTCTTTGCTCCTCTGGCTTTTCCTCTCTTCCCTTCACCTCCCAGCTTCCCTCTCCGGTTCTCTTTGTCTCCCTTTCCTTCCCGGTTTCTCACAGCAGAAACAGTGCCCTATGCTCACTGGTGACTTCCCCTCGCTGGAAGGTGGCATGTCCTGGCCTCCCTTGCAGCTAGAGTGACACGTGCTACTCCTGGCCTGCCTGGGAAGCCCTCCAGCCCAGGCCACCTTCCCCACTGCCTGAGGCTTGGGGCAGGTGCTGGAAGAGCAGAGCACCCTTACCCACTCTGCAGTGGGCTTTCTCATGCAGAGCCACTGAGATTGGGGCTATTTGCTACCACAATCAACCCTTGCCCATCCTGAAGAATACGCTCCTCCCATCCTCCCCTCCCGGCTGCCTGGGTCTTCTCTGCACGCCTCCCAGCTGGAATCTCTGGAGTCTCTCTCTCCTTGCTGTCAGGAGCACCTGCCCACAGGCCTCACAGCCCACGTGGCTGCAGATCTAGCCATGGTGAGTCACCCTTTTTCTACAATGTGTTTTACTTAAAAGTGATCAATATCACAATTGAAAGAATATCAACATTTTGTAGCCTGGATCTGCACTTTGTTTCCTATCATCAAAGCTTCTCGTGCCAATGACAGCATTCCAGCACCCACACTTCCTTCTTTCTCTCCAACAAGCATCCGTCTCAGTTTCCTCCAGGTTCTGGACTTCTTATGCCTCTCAGAAATCTAATTCTGAGAGTTTGAAATTCAGTTCTGTGCCTCCTCTCCACCTTCAAATCTAGAGTTTTCCTTGTGGCTCTTTCCACAGCCCCCGTCCCCACCCCCGCCGCACACAGATTCTTTCTTGTCGTGCACCAGGCACCTGTCCGCTTGTCCACTCGCTGCCCCTCAAGGATGCCATGACATCATTGTGTCTAAACCACCCAGCTCACCAAACATGTCTTACTGCAGATCCCACCCCCTCACCCAGCCTCGTATGTACCAGATGAGCTCGGGATCGACCTTGGCAAGAGAGTCTTCCTCCAGAAGGATCAGGTGACCCTTGTCCTTGAGTATTTGTGTTTTCCATCTTGTGTCCTCTTTGGGCAGAGTACACAGCTGTTGCAAGGTGGGGTTTGGAGTCAGGTAGCCCTAACCTCCAGGCAGACACATCGCGTCTGTGAGCCTCACGATAGTCTAGGAAGTAGGATGCATATTCCACTTCCCAGGCGGCTCTGATAAGGGATGCCCTTAGAAATGTCCACACAGATGATGAGGTCACGTACAGACTGTACACGGATGGAATGGTCTCGTACACACCTCCTCCTTTCTCTCAAATAAACTCATTCATCTCATGTCTCACTCTCTCAAGGGCAGGGGAGGCAAGATAAAGAGAAGCATTAATTTAAGTAATTTGCAGCAATCAGTGGCTGACAACAGTTCTGTGTGCTACCCTTTAGGCAGTGGAATTCTAACAGAAACACTACGAAAACCCCGATCCATCCATCTACCAACTCAAAGAGCTGGAGGGTGGTGGCAGGCAGCGGGGGTGGGGGTGGGGGTGCCACAGGTGGTGGCTTCACCTCTCCAGGCTTGGTTTGTTCATCTCTGAAGTGGCACTGTTGGATAAGATGGTCTCTAATTCCCTCCAGTCCTGCATTTCAAGATTTTGTAGTATTTTTTTTCTAAACAAGGTGCTTTTTTTTTTTCCTTTCTTTCTTTTTTTTTTTTTTTTGGTGAGACAGAGTTTTGCTCTTGTTGCCCAGGCTGGAGTACAATGGTGTGATCTCAGCTCACTGCAACCTCTGCCTACCAGGTTCAAATGATTCTCCTGCCTCAGCCTCCTGAGTAGCTGGGATCACAGGCATGTGCCACCATGCCCATCAATTTTGTATTTTTAGTAGAGATGGGGTTTCTCCATGTTGGTCAGGCTGGTCTTGAACTCCCGACCTCAAGTGATCCATCCGCCTCAGCTGCCCAAAGTGCTGGGATTACAGGTGTGAGCCACCGCACCCGGCCTACAAGGTGTTTTTTGATAGCACCTCTCAGCTCACCTTCTCCAGGGCCACACATTTGCGTTAGTGACTCTTCCTGGGGTCTGCCTTGATCACAGCAGCTTTCTCCACCCACAGCCATATTCCAGGAGCACATGTAGTCCTGCTTTGCATTTCAATGATCACGTGGGTGACTCCGTTCACCCCACAGCTGCCACATGCATCAAGTGCCTGAGTTTCTTTCTTGGTGATGGTGAGGTATCCTGCCAAAGTGACCACATTGGACCTTTATCATCATGGGAGATGCTGGTAACGGGCATGCTCAAATGTCAAAATGCCATCATTCTCACTCCACCACTGAATATCCCAGATTCTTTCAAAAGCTATAGAGACTAAAGCCCTTTGGTACAGACTGTTTGCAACTGAAAATCAGAAGTAAAGGAAAGAAGAAGAGGAAGAGGCAGAAGAGGAGGAAAGAAAGGAGGAAGAGGAGCAAATGGTTCTTCTGTAGAAAAACTGAACAAACTGCCTGAGTTAAAACCATGGTAGGTGATGGCACCTAACAGAATCCACCCCTCCATGGCATTTGACGGCCGCCAAGTCAAAAGACTCAGGTCCCTGTCCACTGCTCTCATGGGAAGCTGGCCAGCCGCTGTCCTGTCCGTGGAGGTCCCATTGGCCTCCCTGCTCAGGGAAGAGGCCCAGCCACAAGACGGATTTAGATGTGCAAGTATAGCTATGCCAACCAGATCTAGAAAAGTCACCCTACCCTCTCATTCTTAGGTATGATAGACAGTGACAGTCACAAAGCGTATGGAGTGAAAAACGAAGCTAAACAGACAGAACTACTTCTCGTGGGAAGCAGAAAGAATTCAGGAGATGGGAAACACTCTAAACAGTAGGCTGAAAGAGTCGAGAAAATGCTGCATTCTGAACTGGGAAAAGAGGCCATAAAAAGCCAATTGAAGAATACGAAAAAACTTTTTTTTTTAAATGGAGTTTTGCTTTGTTGCTCAGGCTGGAGTGCAGTGGCTCACAGGACAGCAGCATCACAGCCCCAAGACTCTGTGGCCCCCAGGCCCAAGCAGGAAGCCACCAGATAGGGTTGTGAAGGAATCCATCAGTCCCAGAGATGGACCCTCAGCTGGTGTGAGGTCAGCGGCCACGGCTGGAGCCCAGGCTGCTCGGATCGAAGCTGGAGAGATGATGGAGAGGAGTAGGAGGGACCTGAAGTCTTCCCTGGAAAGAATCCTCTCGCTGTGGTGAGTCAGGTTCCACTCATTCCTGATCCAATGACCGGCACTGGACGACACAGGAAGCAGGGATCTTGGGGGTCTGTCCCCATCCCGAGCCCCCAGAGTGAGGGGTTGTAGGAAAACTCATAGAGCTGCTCCCTGGGGCTCTGTGCCAATGTGGGCAAGAGGCACATGTTACCACTTATTTTGGGATAACATCAAGGGTCAGAGAAGGGACCCAGCCTGGCGCCTGTTACCTTAGCACATGAGGGTCCTGGAGAAACCACCGGGGCAGCTTCCAAATATGCCCCCAAGGTGACGCCTGGATGTGGGAGCCTGCCTTCAGGGCTACAGTCCAGCCCTCCACCCTGCAAGACTCCCTGGGAAGTTCCTTTGCCTCCCCAGAGCCAGAAGGGGCTGAGTGGGTCTGGGAGGATCCCCTCACCCACTCTCACTCCCCAGTGCTTCGGGGCTTGCAAAGGTCCAGGTGATTCCGGCAGAAACTCAACCTCAGCCAACTGGTGCTCCAGGAAACAGAGGGGCTTTTGACCTAATTATTCCCAATTGCTTGTCTCCATCGATCACACTCTCTTGGTAATTGCCCCACTCCCCACTTTGGGGAGGAGGCGAGGTTCTCAGGGGGCTACATTCACGTGGGATAAATGGGGTGTGATGCTGAGAACCGTGCAGGCCCTCACTTCCACACACTGCGGCCTTTGTGGAAGTGTTTTGTTTACTGCCATTAAAATTCAGGGAGCACGATCAGGGAGCATGTAGGCCCGTGGGGGGGACAGGGGCTGGCTCCTCAGGGGGAGACCCGGGCTGATGTAAGCAGAGCGTGGGCCTGGCCCTGCGGGGAGTCCCACCATCTGGGCCCAGATCCCACTTACACAGACACTGGTGTTTGCAAACCCTTGATTCTGTGCAGAAATCCATTGGTGGCTCCCTTTGTGGTGTCCATGTCAGGACCCCAGCCTCCTGAGTGTGGCATCCAGGGCTCCTCCACACTCCCCTGGCTTCACCCCTCCCACCTCACCTCCCGCTGTCCCCACTGTACTGCTTCCCTGCTCATTATTTCCGAAGGGGACCTTGAGAATGAGCACCTTGCCCTCGGCCTGACCTTCACTGAGGCCGGTGTCCTCCTGTGGATGCAGCCTTCCCAGCAACCTCAGCCAGCCCAGGCTCTCTCTGGCCTCCAGGGGATCCGTGCCTGCCCCCTCCCCTCCAAGCTCCTCCAGCATCCACAGTCTGCACCCCCTAATTGTGTCTGCAGGGCACCGGTTTCTCCTCACTTCTGTACCTGACACCCCAGCCAGCCTGTGAACCCCGGGGGGACTTTAGGTCCCAGCACCGAATGTCACGTAGCTCAGTGTGCATCTGTTGGTTGATGATGTGATCAGACAGCGGGTGCGTGCCAGTGTCATCTGCCCCACAGGGGGCCAGCCTGCCCATGTGGTTCCAGTACTGTTGACACTATGACTCACGTGCGGCTCCCAAGGCCGGTCTATGGAGAGGCTTCAGACAGCTGCAACCCCACCACTCCTGGTGTCCGAATCCTCCGTCCCAACAACTACATGCACTGGTGGCTCAAAAACACTTTCTGAATATCAAATGCAAACTCGATGGGTTGGGACTTGCGAGGACATTTTCATCAAATGCTGGAGGACTTACAGACTCACCTTTTCTTTTCTCCACCTTTTTTCCTCCATTCACCAAAACACTGAACTGAGTGGACGTCCTGGCCATCTCACTCGCTAATGGCAACCCTCCTAGACGAGCCCCTCCACTCTGGACGTGAGCCGGTGAGCTTCAGTGAACCTCACAACTTCCATGCAATAATGTGTATGCCCCCCGAAACCTCTGGTTCTTAACCAGGGGTGATTTTCCCTCCAGGGGACATTTGGCAACAACAGGGAACATCTTTAATCAAACAGTGGGAGGGAGGGGTGCTCCTGGAATCTAGTGGGACAAGCCGGGGATAAACATCTGACAATGCCCAGGACAGCCGCCCACGGGGAAAAAGCGAACCAGCCCCAATTGTCAATAACACCGGGTTGAGAAATGTGCCGTGAATATATCATAAAGTACGTCTCGTAGAAGGTCGTTCTATTTGGTTTGAATTGTGATTTGACATCTGCAACTCTTACCTGCCCGGGGTGGTCACCCACACCCCCAGAGGGAAACAAAGGGCCAGAGGGGACTTCTAACTGGGAATGGAGCCAAAAGGCACAAGACACCCACAGCAAGTGACAGTGAAGGGGTGCCCGGAGGTCTGGAGCATTTCTGGAAGCCGGTCTGAAGGGAGGGCTCCTTTTAAATCCCAAGCACTCAGTCAATCTAACTCACAGGAAGGCTCCAGATGAAAGGCCGATGAGAGATGTGGAAAGAGACACTTTTGTTTCTAAGCTTACGGAGAAGGGTGGAGAATTTTTTAACTGAGCCAAACCACACACACCTCTACTGGGGCATGAAAAATGTGCGCATCAACAAGACACAATCATGCACGTGACTCGGCTTTTCATGTGGGTCCCCCACGTGGCTCACCAAATGAAATGTGAAGGCTTATTTGTTTTGTGGAAATTCTCAAATAATGGCTCTGCCTGTTGCAGCAGGTAAAACTTGCAGCTGAATTGTGCTGGAGTTTTTCAACACAGGATTTCTCTGTTTGAGACAATATTTGAACAGATGGTATGTGGGGCAGCACAGGAAGGTGCCCAAGCAGTTTCCACCCCGAGACCGGGATCCCAGTGTCTTCCATGGTTGGCTGGTGTGTACTGTACATGGAACTTGGAGTCCTCATAGACCTGGCTTTCTGCATGACTTGCACTCAACTGGTCTTATTCCACTTATTTTTCCCCCTGGCATTTTATTGATTCTATCAGTTAGGATTACTTTCAGCTGCAAATAATGGCAAACCCAGCTAAGAGTGGTTTAAGCAATAAAGACAACGACTTACTTATCATTATAGTTACGTAACAAGAGTCAGAAAATTCCAGGGCTGCTGTCGTGGCTCAATGGTGTCATGGAAGGCTCTTTTTCTGCTTGGCTAGTCACAGTTAGATCATCTTTAAACTCATGACCCCACAATCAGATGTCTCTAAAGCTATAGAGGCAACATTTCAGGCAGGAACACCGTTGCCCAAGGCTGAAGGGTTACTAGAAAGTCCCAAGCTAACTGGTACACGTTGGGTCACCCTATGGCCACTTTTTGTTAGGGAAGGCCATCTTCCCCAGAAACTCCAACAGATTTTCCTAGGTATTTTGGAGCAGAAATAGGTCACATCGTTACCACTAGACCAATGGCTGGCAAGGAGGCCCAGGATCCCTGTGCTGTGATTCATCCCCTGGGGCTGGAGAAGACCCTCCCCCGGGCTTGCCCAACACTGAAACAGAATGGGGGTTTTATCCACCAGGAAGAAGGTGAGGAATCTGAACGTTTGCCAGAGTGCTCATGAAAACAGTTAATTTCCCAGTTAACCAAATCTTACCAACCAAGCAGTGTGTGTGTTAGATACATTATTCATTTGTTTATTCCTTAATTGAACAAATATATGTGCAAGCTCTAGCCTGGGCCAAGTGGGTCTAGGGGAACCTCCCCCACCGCCAGTTCACTCCCCCCACTGTGGGATTTGCAGAGCTCCAGGTGATTCCAGCAGAAACTCAACCACCAAATCATCCACGGCCAACTGGTGCTCCAGGAAACAGAGGGGCCATTGATCACACTCTCTTGGTAACTGCTCAACTCCCTACTCTGTTCTTCAGTTTTTTCATGAATAAAATAGACATTATTATACTTATTTCAGAGGATTGTTGCAAGAGTTAAGTAACTTAATGTAAGTAAAGTTCACAGAGCTTGCCTGGCACATGGTAAACAATTGATGTTAGCTATTACTATAAGACTTGTGGTAGTTTTTCAAATGGCTACAAATCTTTTTGCATTTCTTTCTCAGGTCGGGGGATGGAGGGGAGAATAAGTCTATGTTCCTGTCCTCTGAATCTGGGTGGACTCTCTGACTGCCTTGACCACTGGGATTCAGGAAAGAGAAATGTGACTTTGAGGCTTGGTCATAAAAGGCCATACCTCTTCTTCCCTGTTCATGGGAACACTTGCTCTTGGAGGACTACCCTGAGACCTCCATATTGGACAGGCCAGGTGGGGCACTCTGGTCCACAGCTGTAGCTGAGCCCAGCCTTGTAGTTATCCACATCAAGGTGCCAGACATCACGGTCCTTCCAGCCTAGCCAATTGGTACCAGCAATAGCCTCCATCCATCAACACCAAGTACAACAGAAGAATTGCCCAGCTGAGCCCTTTCCAAATTCATGATGCACAAAATTGGGTGCTATAATAAAATGATGGTTGTTTTAAGGTATTAATTATTGGAGTTGTTTGTTACACAGCAACAGATAACTGAGACACTACTCCTACAGTTGCTTATTATTACTATTATTAGTAGTTGTAGTAATATTAAGACTGTGCTGCTTGAACCTGGCCCTAACCATTTCTGGTTGATAAACTGCCCTTTAAGAAGCTACAGAAATATTACTTATGAACTGTTGCTCTAGGACTTGTCCAGGAAAATGACTCATCTTATGTGATCTGGCCCCAAAGAACATACCAAGCTCAGTATATAATAAACACTACCAAGCCAATATTTATCTTTTAAAACTCTGAAAAGTTCAAAGTCAAACCAAATGTCAAACTAACAAGCATGCCTCCCATTTTAAAATAAAAAATATAAAATCTAAATTACTGATTTCCCCTGAATGTAACAGAGGTGCCTGGGAGAACCTGATTCCTGTAATGTACCAGCCAAGGAAGAAAGACGCTAATGGTCTTATGTTCTTTCTACCTGTCAAAGTGAAGGAAAACAACACATTGCTTTTAAACAATATTTATGTAACACTCCCCAGAAGCTGTACATGCTGAAGTAAACTATAACCTTTCTCTCTTTAAACACCCTTTGCTTGTTATTCGAATAGGAAGTTATTCTTTCAGAAATTAGCTACATCTGTCAACCCAGCATTCATGACTGCCACATACAAAGTTCTTACCATATCCCATCTCCTCAGTAACTTTCCTTCGAGCTTAATTTTCCCCAAGGTTTCATTTATTTTTGTGAACTCCTGGGGCTTCCTGACAAAAGAAACCTTTAGGACTATAGGTAACCGTAGGTAACATGGTCTGCACGTTTAGGGCTATATTATTTTTTTATTAGATTTTTCAACTCAGAGTAAGACAGGGGGACAAATCTACGTTGAAGGCAATTAGTTTTTTATTAGTGGTTCCACAGACGCAACGTTTATTATTAACCTTAACGTACCAACCTTCTTGTCTCCTTCATGGGTTTAAAAGGTGCCCAGTGTGTTCTCAGATGTATTTTTGTTGGATGGGCATGGGTTATAGCTGTTTGGCAGGAAAGCGTGGGTTGAGTAGATGAAAATGTACTGGATTCTATCTGTGCAAAATTCCAATCACTCACTTCCTTATGTGCCATAAATTGATCAGGACAAAACCATCCCCTTCCCACCATTGATCATTGTTTATAATCCCTTATCCATGGAAGGGTGTTCCAGCTTTTGGCCTTGCCTGAAAAACACGAAGATTATTGCAATCTGAATTCCACCTGTGACTAATCCTGTCCACAGCCTCTCCCATCTGCCACGGACTCTCTTCCCTGTGACTTTTAGGGATACAGAGTGAGGTTGGTCCTGGCTACTCTCCAGAATTTCATGCTTAAGACAAGGACCAGGCAGAGGTGTCCCTTACCCATCTGGGAGAACATGACAGAAAGGGCCAGGATGGGGCTTTGGTGGAGGGTGGTTTAAGAAAGAGGAGGGTCTTCATTTTCAAGAGAATGCATTTGACCAGTCTGGCCCCAGAATGCATTCCTGGCCTCATCCATGAGGCATTCGATCAGCAGACTGGCTTTGGGGTTTCCTGGACACTGCCTGATCTGAGTGGAATCTGGAGAGTTGCAATCAGGCTCTCGGAAGACTGAAAGCAAATGGTGGATTGGACAGGTTCGTCTTCACTCTGCTTTTTCACCTTTTTCAAATTTGCCAGCCCCTCTGCATGCCACACAGACACAACCATCACTAGGTTCTCTGTTGCGCACCTATGGCGGTCCAGGCCCCGCCCAGCAGGCTTCCTGTCAGATTTTCCAGATTTAGTTTCAAATAGGTCATATTTATTATGCCCTGACTTGTTCCAGAAAGGGTTGGAGGCAGCTAACTTAAAAATACAATTATAAAAAGCCAATTTGACTTCTTATTTGGTTAAAGATATTTTGCTATAAATGTGAAACAAAAACTGAAATCCTCTTTTTCATTTTAAAGTGATCTTTCAAGATGATTACCTTATTTTACAACAAACAGACATTTCTAATAAATGAATTCCATTAAATATCTGTCCAAAAATTTCCTTTTGACCTCAAAATTACAGCTAATATATAGTGTTTTTTTTTCTTCCTAACCACAAGGAAATCAGAGGTCATTGTGTAAATGATGCAGAAGAAATGTTTTTCGTGGGCAAAACTGCACCATCTCTAGGATTTGGATAAACATTTATGTCATTGTGCTTGTCTGTGGCACAGTGCGGGGCAGGGGCAGGGTCCTCTGCTCTGATCCCCCCTGAAAGCTCTCCTTTAGTATTTTATTTTATATTTTATTATTTCATTCAACATCAAGGCACATTGCCTTTTAATTTTTTCCTTCTGTGGACCACTTGAACTCTCGTGTTCCCGGTGTTTATTAAAATACTCAAATGTCACTCTTTTACTTTGATTTTATAAATAAACTTTTGGCTGTATCTGTCAGGGAGAGCTGAATTTATAAATTCTCTGGCCAGACCAGGCTGTGCTGGGACTCAGTGGCAGTTCGTGGCCATGCAGGTGATTCCGCTGGCCCGGACGTTGCTGCCATTTCCTGACATGCCCTCCATTCCCTGCCCAAACATCCCTCAGCAATGGACAGATGGGAAGAAGGAGGAGAAGAGAAAGACACGGTCTGACCACTCATCCTCCTTCCTGCTTTTGTTCCGGGTGTAGATGGTGAGCCCGCCCCTGGCCCAGTCTTTCATGCAGAGCAGCAGGGCATTCTCTCCAGTGGGAAGTAGCTCGTGTCAGTTTCAATCATTTCCATTGCGGGCATTTCGCAGACCTTTTGAGAAAGGTGAGCAGAGATATCCAGTGCCTCGAGGAGCCCAGAACACACAGTCCTGGTTCCTGTCCTGGATCTTCCCCCCTGAGCAGAATCTCCTGATCTGAATGTGGGGAAGCACAGTGATCCCCAATCACAGAGGAATGTTGGAGGATCATGCCGTTCGCCCGCTGTGGAGATGCGTGTTTGGATTATGTGTTCTCATTTAGCAGCCTCTTGTTTGACAGGACATACTGCACGCCAGTCCTCTTGTTGACTTAGTTCCTGTGCTGGCAGAGCCAAATAAACTGAGTGTGAGGAAGAGTGTGACTCTCGGAGAGAGGACTGATTGGTGAGGACAGATGGGGGTGAAGGGGAATTGAGTAGAACTGTGGCTGCGGCTGTAAAAGAGGTGGGTGCACCCACATTCAACCACATGTGGGCTGCCCCGAAAGATTACAGGAGCCTGGGTTCTGCAGGCGCTCTATGTCCCAAGGTCCAGGGACTTGATTTTGTTGTTACTTTTGTGTTTTGTTTGTTTAATAAAATATATAATAGTACATCATGAAGCAAAACAGAAAAAGGAATGAAAGCATAAGGGGTGTCTTTTTTCTAAAAAAGACTCCCCATATTTGGAGCTCTGGGGGCAGGGCATTATGCTAAGCGGCTAAGCAGCTTTACACATGGATATCTCCGTGTGGGTGGCTTAGTCTGTTTGTGCTCCTATAACAAAATACCTCAGGCATCGCAATCTATATAAACAATAGAAATTTGTTGCTCACAGTTCTGTAGGCTAGGAAGTTCAAGATCGAGGTGGGCTGGGCATGGCGTCTCATGCCTCTAATCCCAGCATTTTGGATGGCTGCAGCAGGAGGATCACTTGAAGCCAGGAGCCTGAAACAAGCCTGGGCAACAGAATGAAAAAAATTTTTTTTAATTTGCTGGGCATGGTGATGTGGACCTGTAGTCCCAGCTACTCAGTGGACTGAGGTGGGAGAATTGCTTGAACCTGAGAAGCTGAGACTATAGTGAGCCATATTTGCACCACTGTCCTCTAGCATGGGTGACATAGTGATACCTTGTCTCAAAAAAAAAAAAAGAGAGATCAAGGTGGGAGCAGATTTAGTGTCTGGTGACAGCCCATTCCTGATAGGTGGTGCCTTCTGTGTGTCTTTGCATGGTGGAAGAGGTGAGCAATCTTCCTCAGAGCCCCCTTTATAGGGCTGCTGCTGTGGTTTGAATGTGTCTCCCCAAGTTCATGTGTTGGAAACTGAATCCTTAATGCAACAGTGATGAGAAACGAAACTTTAAGAGGTGAATAGGTTATAAGGACTCTACCCTCATGAGTGAATTCATATCATTATCAAGGGAAGGAGTTCATTCTCAAGAGAGGGACTTCGTTACAAAAGCAAGTTCATCCCTCTCTTGTTCCCTCTCTTACTTCCTCCGTGGGATGAGGCAGTGAGAAAGCCCACACCAGAGGTAGTGCCTCGATCTTGGACTTCCCAGTCTCCAGAACTATGAGCCAATAAATTTCCATTCTGTGTAAGTTACCCAGTCTTAAGTATTCTGTTAGAGCAGCACAAAACAGACTAAGATGTCCCTAATCCCATTCTTAAGGACTTTACTTCATGATCTAATCACCTTCTAAAGGTTTTACCTGTTAGAACTATTGCATTGAGGACTAGGTTTCAACATATAAATTTTGGGGTGACATAAACATGCAGACCATATGTTTGTCCTAAATTCATGTCGTTTTCACATGCAAAATACATTAATTCAATCTCAATAGCCCTAAAAGTCTTAACTTACTCTAGCATCAACCTAAAATTTAAGTCCAAAGTGTCATCTAAATATTCTCTCAATCAGATATGGGTGAAACTCAAAGTAGAATTCATCCTGAAGTAAATTGCTGTCCAGCTACAAGCCTATGAAATCAAGCAAGTTACATACTCCCAAATACAATGCTGGGGCAGAAATAGGACAGACAGTCCCATTACCGAAGGGAAGAATGGGAAGGAAGAAAGGGTCAATAGGGCTCAAGTAAGTCCAAACAGCACTAAATCTTCAGGCTGGAGACCAATCTCCTCTGACTCCGCGTCCTACCTTCTAGACACACTGGGGCAGGAGTTGGGGCCACAAGGCTTTGGGGTGGCCCTGCCCCCACGGTTTCACTGGGCCAAGCCCACACTGTAGTTCTCCCAGGTTGGTGTCTCATGCCTGTGGCTCTCCCAGACTGGAATTGTATGCTTATGGTTTTACTAGTCTGGAGTCTAGAAGGCTGCCCCATTCCCATGACTCCATTAAGCATTGCCCTAGTGAAGGCTCTCTGGTGTGGGCTTGCCCTGCAGGTGCCCTCTGCCTGAGTTGCATGCCTGAGACTCCAGGGGGTTCCGTCCTTCAAAATCTAGGTGGAGGCAGCCACACCCCCACAGCTTTTGCACTCTGTAGCCTGGTGGATGCCAAGGTTTACTGCCTATGCTCTCTGAAATCAGAAGATTTCAACTCCCCCGTGTCAGGCAGTATCACTGTGCTAAGGTGCAGTGGGAAGATCCACTGGCTCTTATCTTTGGATGGATTCTTTGCTAGGGAGCCTCTCAATTCTCCAGACCACTGGACTCCTGGCTCAAGCACCCACAGGCTTCACCAATGCCCGAACCCATCTGAGTCCTGGAGCTTAGGTGCTTGCTGTCACTGTGACCAAATCCCACCTTGGCTACTGTGCTGGACAGCGCAGATACAGATAAACAAATACCAGACCACTTTGGTCTCTTGCTTTTTATTAAGAGAAGAAAGGAAGTCCTTTCTCCATTTAAAGAAGTTATGGAAAAAGACTGGGCTGACTGTGAGTGGTAGAAAAAAATGGGGCAGAAGAACAAACTGTATTAAACAGGAAAAAAAAAAAGCAGGAAAGAGAAGCCTAGAAAAATAAACACGATGCAGGGCGATCTGTTTATTGGGTTGATTTCTCTGTAAACACGCGGCTGAGCGCTTAATACCCAGAACCCTGTGAATTTCTGACAACTATGGTGGGGAGGAGAGCGCTGTGGTCATCTCTTTCCGATCTGAGGAACTGAGGCCCAGAACACAAGCGCAGCTCACAGCTAAAAAGTAGTGATCACAGGATGCAAACCCTGTCTTTGTGGGACTGCATAGCCAGTGCCCTAAGTACTCTGCAATTTGACCCCAAAGCTTCAGTAGCGTGCCTTGGGGATCAGTTGTGTTTGAGCCAAGGTGGAAACTTTTCTGCTGGAAAGAGTTAAGAGTAAGTTACCACAGATCCAAAAGCAACCTGCTTTGCATAGTTTTCACCCCAATATCAACTGGAAAAATCAAGCAGGGAACGCTCCTTGTTGTAATAAGAGGCCAGGAAGCCACCACATCTTTCATAAGCAACATTAGGTGTTTCCTTAGGGAAAAAAAAACACTTTTTCTTCAGAATGGAAATGTCGTCTTCTGAAAGAAGTACCTGTTCATTATAAAGTGTCTAAAAGCAGAAATGTATAAAAGCAGAAAAAGGAAGATTCCTCTCCCTTTTCTTCAATTCCTCTCCCTGCTCTGTAAGAATGGATTTCCCAGTTGTAGATGGTTTTATACAATGGAAAAAGAGAATCCACAATATGGGCACCACTGTGTATAGAGATGTTTTTCCAAGGCAATGCCCTCCATGCAGTGCTTGCTTTTTTTTGGAACTGTGAGAGCTTCACTGATGAGTGGACCCTTAACAATTCTGCACTGATGGGCACATGATGTCATGATATTATAAATGACCCTGCTGTGAGCATTTCCCAAGCACTTGTACATCTTTACCCATCTTGACATGTTTCCACAGGACAGATTTCCAGGGCAGGTTTTTCTTTTTTTCATTTTTTCATTAAAAAAAATTTTAGAGACAGAGACTCTCTGTGTCACCCAGGCTGGAGTGCAGTGGTGAGATTACAGCTCACTGTGTCCTTGAACTTCCAGGCCCAAGTGACACTCCTGCCTCAGCCTCCTAAGTAGCTGGGACTACAGGCGTCCACCACCATGCCCAGCGAATTAGCTTTATTTTTTATAGAGATGCGGTCTCACCATGTTGCCCAGTCTGGCCTTGAATTCCTGGCCTCAAGCAATCCTCCTACCTCTGCCTCCCAAAATGCTGGGATTACAGGCACGAGCTATGGTGCCTGAACTACACAGCAGTTTTTAAAAGCCTGGTGTCCCCAAGCGTGTTATGCTGGGCCACATCCCCAAGGGAAACACCTACACCACAGTCACAGCACAGCCCACATTCCTGGCTGTGCTGTGCTTGCCATTGCAGGACCTCAAGCCTCCCAGAAGCACCCCACTAAATTCTGTACCTGGGGGGCAGGACACGAGCCTTCAAGCCACCCGCAGCATCCTCCACTTACTTTTTTTAACCTTCCCTGTTCTGATCTCATGAGATGACAATGCTCTGTTCCCTCCCTCAGCTGACAATGGTCCTCACCCACATCTAGCAAACCGGGGCTGGGGCTGGGGCTGGGGCTGGGGTAGTCAGGACCTTGATAATTTCCATGCCAAGGACCTGGCTCCATCTCTGGAGCCACAGGCCTCTGAGCTATCCGATATGACAAAGTGACCCCTTGGCTCCATCACACACAATCCAAACTCACTATTCCCTGGAGTCCTTCTGTCCCTGTCCTACAAGATTCCAGAATCTCCATATCAGGACAGTATTATTATGCTAAGTTGGACTGGAAGGTCTACGGGCTCTTACCTTTGAATGTGATTTTTCCTAGGGGGCCTCTTAGGCGTCCAGACTACTAAACTTCTGGCTCAAGCACCCAAGGTTTCACAAATGCTCAAACCCATCCAAGTCCTAGAGTGAGCAGGCTTAGGTTCTGGTTGTGCCCACACCAGAGATCCAGGTTTTTGGATCTCCATGTGTAGGGGGTGAAGGGGGCAACTCAGAGATTTTGAGGGGAGAAGTATCATCAGCATCTTCTTGGGTAGGAGGAAGATGAGGATGTGAAAACTAGAGGAGACAACATGGGGATTAGGGAGACATTCAAGAATGCCAGAATATCAGAACTGGACTGGACCTGAGCTTGCAGTATATTAGTCAGAGTGGCTGCAGTAACAAACAGCCCCAGATTCTCAGTGGCCACAACAGCAAACACACGTTTCTCACTGTATTACTGGGGCCCCTGATGTTGCTTTGCTCCATGCATCTTCTCATTCTGGGATCCAGACTCAAGAAGCAGCCATGTGGGTCTCAAGGCAGAGGAAAAGAGCAAGGCGGCTGGCAGGAGCTCCCACTGTGCTCTTCAGACAGAGCTTGTGCAAGCACCTGGCTTCAACCTTATGTGCGCACATTGCAGTGGCTAAAGCACGTCCCCTGGCTAAGCTCAAAGTCAAGGGACAGGGATGTATAATCCTTTAACAGGGAAGGGGGTATGAAGAATTGTCAATACCAACCCTAACTCTGCTATATACCTGGAGAAACTGAGGCACAGGAAAGGGAAGTGGCTTGCCCGAAGTCCACAAACCAGTTAGCAGAACCAGCCCTAGCAACAAATTTCCTGGTAATGAAGCCAATGTTCTTAATCCTGCTCGCAAAATGTCTTCCAAGAGATATTAACTTATATCGTTTGACTCTGTGTCCCCACCCAAATCTCATGTCGAATTGTAGTTGCCAGTGTGGGAGATGGAGCCTGGTGGGAGGTGACTGGGTCATGGGAGTGGATTCTTCATAAATGGTTTAGCACCATCTTCCCCTATCTCTACTAAAAATAAAAAAAATTAGTTGGGTGTGGTGGCATGTGCCTGTAATCTCAGTTACTTGGGAGGCTGAGGCAGAAGAATCGCTTGAACCCAGGAGGTGGAGGTTGCAGCAAGCCGAGAATGCATCACTGCACTCCAGCCTGGGCTACAAGAATGAAATTCCATCTCAAAAAACAAAGAAACAAAAAACAAAATGCCACTGAGATTTGTCATTGCCAGGTCAGGAAAGCTCAGAGCCTTTAATACACCACTGAGGGGCTGGGCACGGTGGCTCATGCCTATAATCCCAGCACTTTGGGAGGCCGAGGCAGGTGGATCACCTGAGGTCAGGAGTTCGAGACCAGCCTAGTCAACATGGTGAAACCCTGTCTCTACTAAAAATACAAAAATTAGCTGGGCATGGTGGCGTGTGCCTGTAATCTCAGTTACTCGGGAGGCTGAGGCAGAAGAATCGCGTGAACCTGGGAGGTTGAAGTTGCAATGAGCAAAAAACGAACAAACAAAAAAGAAAGCACCATTGAGATTTGTCATTGCCAGGTCAGGAAGGTGGGCTTCAGCTTTTTCTAACCTTTTTTTTACTTTTTTTAATCACAAAACCCACAGAAGCATCTGAGGAGCAGCGCACGGGGCTGGCACTCTGGGGACACACTTTGGGAAACACGGCAGCACCACGCCAGCAAGTCAGATGGACTTACTGCACCACCAGGAACATGCGACTCGAGTTTTAGGTTGCTCTAAGGAATGTTTTAAAATAACATAACCTTCATATAAATTCTTCACAGCTTAGAAATAGACACAGCTTTCATTTTTAGAAAGTTCCCGTTACTTTGCAAGGCCATCATTAATTTTGATTATTTTTTCCATTTTTATTTCTTTTCAGTTGCAGCCGAAAATGTAATAAATGTAATGAAACAGATATTCATAAAGTCGCTGGTGGATGAATCATGGGGAACTGGATAACGTTTTTGTCTACTATGACAGCCTTTATTTCTTTTATAAAAACAACAGACATCACAACTCACTTCTCAACAATAAAAATATGTCTTCACAAAACAAAAACCTGCATTTTGCTGTGATAATGGCAGCACGTCACGTCATTCTCAGCACATCTGAAACAGTCGTGCATGGCCTCTGGTTAGGGCCATGGGACTCCTCTGTAAAAGGCTACAGGAATTAGATCATCTCAAATCATTAGGGTATTTCTTTCCATGATGATTCTTTTGAGTTGTAACATACGTGAAATTAAAATAAACTTTATAAGGCTTTGGATTTCCCAAACCTTTCAAAGAGTAAAATCCTATTCAAATGGCTCAAGAATAACACGGTAAAATATACTCCAGTCCCCCTTAAAGGCGGGGGTACTTTTCTGATCTACTGGAACAGACTTAGAAACTGTGGCCAGGAGAGCCGGCTCTCTCTGCCATCCTCTCAGGCGGCAGCTCCACAGATCACAAGTTCCTGGTTAAAAGAGGCCTGAAGACCACTGACCTGCTCCCCGTGGGCCTGAGTCCTCTCCACTTCCTCCCTCCAGGTCACCATGAAGGCCCTGGGGACAGGTACAGCTCACAGCTAGAAAGTCGTGATCCTAGGATTCAAAGTCCGTCTTTGTGTAACTGCACAGCCAGCGCCCTCGTACTCTCCAGTTTTACCCCAGAGTTTCAGTGGCCTGCCTTGGGGCTCAATTGTGTTTGCCCCAAGGTGGAAAATTTTCTGACCCCCACCTGACCACGTGGGACAGGTCAGATGATATAAAGTTGTTCTTTACGTAGGACCGAAATGAACTTCCCCACAATCTCCATCTCTTGAGGGAGGAGGAATGAGTCTAATTCCTGTATCCTGCGACTGTCCCTTCGAATATCTCAAGACTGTCATCTTTCTCCCCAGTCTTCTCTTCCACAGAGCAAACATCCTTCAGCTCCTATGCGGCGCCTGGCATGAATATTTCTGAGGCCCTACAGCTGCTGGAGGTGGACATTGGCTTAAAGGAGCCCCATGAATCCGTGATGCTGAGACTGGGCAAAGACACCCACGCGCTGTTTCTCCTCCAGGAAATGGGGTGAGCGGAGGACAGGGGTGTCGGAGCCTCGTGGGGCTGCAGGGCCCGTCTCCCTCATTGCCTTGACTGTGCTCTATGACTGTGTCCCCACAGTCATGGAGATGGGACAGGACCCTAGCCCGACCTCTGTGTCACTGTGGCCTTTCTACCCAGTGCCAAACCAGATAATGTGTTTAAGACATGTCCTGAGTTGTATATGTAAAACCCTGCAACACGATGAGAAACACGTTTTCATCATTGTAACCATGCAGAATGTGGGGCCGTTTGTTCCTGGGTAACGCTGACTAATACACCCACTCAGACCCCTTCAAGAAGTCTGTGCAGTCACACACGGCTTAGCAACAGGGAGGTGTTCTGAGAAACTTATTGTTGGGAAATGTCATTGTCCGAACACGATGGAGTAACATACACCAACGTAGGTGGCATCAGTTACTGGACGCCCAGGGCACACGCAGAGCTTTTTGCTTCTAGGCTAGAAACCTGTGTAACACGCTACTCTACTGAATACAGCAGACACTCGTAGCACAATGCTAAGCATTTGTGTATCTAGACCTGGAGAAGGTACAGTAAAAATACAGTGCTATGATACTGTGGAATCACCATCATATATGTGGCCCATTGGTGGCCAAACCATTGTTTGGCCGTATGTTATGTGGCATACGGCTGTACATAAAATGCGTATGTGGAGACACACACACACACACACACACACCGCTTAGATCAGACACATGAATTTGTATATCATTTCTATTATTGTTGCAGAATGAAGTGCTTTGCCATTTTTATTAGTAGTCAATGGTCTACACTAAACTAAATCCCACGTTTCAGTTGGTTTTTCTGATCAGATTGAAAATATATTTAAAATATTATAAATCTTTTAGACTTGCCAAAAGAAAAGTGCAGTGAAATTCCTTTTACAAGATCACACACATCTTCAAATAATCCTGGGGCTCTTTTTCTTCTCAGCCTTCTCTTCCCTGTCCCAACGAATCCTGCAGGTAAGAGAAGGGATAAAACCAGGTCGAGGAAAGGGTTCGGTCAGTCCTTCTCTGTTTATGTCTGGGGCTGCCAGGGAAGCTGGCTGGTTTTCCTTCTGCTCCGTGAGCCGAGAGGCCTGGCATTCCCAAACTGCACACCCAAATGAGCCAGGGGGGCCTCCACTAATTACCTGGGTCCCTCTGCCTCCTGGCCTCCTTGGTGAACAGTAAGCCATTGTTTTGTAAAGGAGAAAATAACCTTTTAATGAGTGCATGCACGTTGCCCCCAGCATCTTGTCCCCAAGGTTTTATCCTGGAGGACACTCCAGGGAATGAAGCGCAACTGTGCCAGGTGACCCCACAGAGCGTCCTCACTCCTGCAGGCATCCATCTGACGTTAGACTCCACGGGCCAGGACTTCAAGATGAACTACGAGCAACAAGTAAAAGCCAGTTGCCTCTTCTCTGCTTGAGGGAAGTGGACCATAGAGTCAATTCATCCCTTAGTTGATTTACTGGCTAGCACAACATACATTCCGGAATATTGTCATTGCTGCAGCATCTGCTCTTCTCTGCCAGCAAACACGACTCCCCAAAGCCACACCAGGGCGTCACCTACTCTCCCACCTCTGCACATCCACTATATTTTTGTAATGACAAAGGGTGCAAAAAGCAAACAGTGTGAGGTCGGTGTGTGTTTTCCTAGCAGGGCAGTAAGAAAATACTTGCTACCTGAGATATTTCTTCAAGTCAGTGAAGCAAGCAGTTCAACATGTGGGTTGCATTATCCTCAGAGTTGAGCCTGGCTTTCTAACTCATGCTAAACAGGCGTCTGCCAGGGCTGAGTTTAATAAAAACTGCAACTTTCGCTACTTAATGCCTATAGGCAATAAAGATTCAGGCATCCCAAGTGCTTAAGAACAGGCTAATTGCTATGCACTCTGTCCCTAAATAAGTTGTCCCCAAAAAACAGCAGAAGACAATGACCCTGCAAGCATCCAAGAGGAACAGCTGTGATGCAAGCTTTGGAAGCGTCCACATGTGATGTGTGCAGAGCTGCCAAAGCTGCACCCCCGAGGAAAGCTTTGTGCAAGTTCAGACTTCTCCACCATCTGCTAACATGCCTCAAGACGGTTCTGTCCTAAGTGGATTTATGTTCCATCCCTTCACGACGCTTGCCCATGAGGAAGGCGACTATCCGGACTACATTAGTTTGGTCCTAGAGTTTCTTCAATATGCTCATGTTTCTGGTTATGCCCCTTGATTTCACTGAGATCATTACAAGAAGCGTCCAGACGAAGATGCTTAAGAAGCTTCTGCATTGGAGCTGACATCATTTCGTTATCAAGGGAGCAGCTAGTTTTGTCACCCAGGGAGCCCAGTAGATGGTCCAGCAACAAAAAAAATTTTTTTAATATAATGGCAGGGGGGAAATGCCTTTAAAAAAATGATTAAGCTTGGTTGAGACAGGCGGATCACAAGGTCAGGAGTTTGAGACCAGCCTGGCCATCTCTACTAAAAATATTTTTAAAATTAGCCGGATGTGGTGGAATGCACCTGTAGTCCCAGCTAGTCAGGAGGTTGAGGCAGGAGAATCACGAACCCAGGAGGTGGAGGTTGCGATGAGCCAAGACTGAGCCATTGCACTTACTCCAGCCTGGGCAACGGAGAGAGACTCTGTCTCAAAAAATATATATTAAGCTCCTGTCTCTCTAATCATGAATATTGCACAGCCCAGTGGCCACTAGGAAACTTATACCTAAATTCAATGATGGCTCCTTGAGGACACTGCTGGTCACATCCTCTTCCTTTGCATGGCCTTGATCTGTCACTGTTTTTGTTGCTGCATCAACACTGTCATATATATCCGGTATGTTATTACAGGTTCCAAGCCTTTTTAGATCCAGACAGAGTGTAAATAAGAAAAGCTAAGAATCGCTAGCTCCATAAACGAGTTTTGTTCTGTACATCTGCATGAATCACCTGCATCTTCAGGTCTGGAGACCTTGTCAAGGGACCAGTGGGTGGTCCCCATTAATAACAAAGTCTCTGAGACATGTGCAAATCCCAAAACTGGGGAGAAGGAATCCCCGCCAGCATAAAAATGCTGAGATTCTCTGATTTTGCAACTGGAGAGCAGGTGGCCACGGGTCTCTTGAAAGTGGCAACTTCCCCACTCAATCTTGGGAAACGAGGGGACAGGAGACCCTATTTTCTGTAAGATACATTTTCTGGGCCGGGCACCTTGGCTTTCACCTGTAATTCTAGAACTTTGGAAGGTAAAGGCGGGAAGATGGCTTGAGCCCAGCCTGGGCAACATAGTGAGATCGTATCTCTACAAAAAATTTTAAAACTTAGCCCAGTGTGATGGCATGGGTCTTTGATTCCAGCCACTCCAGAGGCTGAGATGAAAGGATTGCTTGAGGGCAGGAGTTGGAGACTGCAGTGGGCTATGATCGTGCCTCTGCACTCCAGTATGGATGATGGAGAAAAGATCTGATCTCACAAAATAAATAAACTAACAAACAAATAAATAAAATATTTCTGTAAGAATGCATTCTCACCTCTCTCCAAAAATAGTTTTTTAAAAATTCCTAGTCAGGAACTCCAAACTGTCACTGATTAAAGAGAAAAATCGTTGCTGGGAGATGAACAGCTTGCTAAAGCAGAAGTCTTTCAAAAGCTCACTAAAATATGGTGGCTTCCTCTAGTGACCTGGTTTCCACCAAATAGCTCTCCTATTGCCAACTGCACACAGGAGTTGGCAAGAGGTTAAAATTCATCCCACCCGATTTGAGATGTTTCCAGTTAAGAACATGCTGAGGTAGAAAGACCAAGTTCCTGGTGATGTTAGATGATCCTGGGGTACGTTGGATTGGCCGAGAGTCTAATCCCTGCTCTGCCTTTAGTAGTTCTACAGCCATGGGGATGTAGGGTATCCTCTTGGCCCCCCTTTCCTTATCTTTGAAATCAGAGCTATGTCTTAGATGCTCTCAATGTGTCTCCTTTTTCTGAAGCCTGTTGCAACTTTCCGGAACCATTTCTAAGGTCGCAGGAGCGCACCTTTCCTAAGGGGAATATTGAAAAGCATCCACCAGGGGGCGCCCGATTCAGGCGGTGGCGCTGGACGGGATAAACTCTGTGGACAGGTGAGGTGACCCCAGCTTTCCCATCCAGCTCTGGGAGGATTCCAGATGCCCCGGGATGTGAGATCCTCCCAGGGATTAGGCTAGAATCACACCATCTCCGCTACCAACCTGTTTTGCAATTTAGCCACACCTCTGAGCAGCTGGCCTGGAAGACTGTATTTCTGAAATTTCTGGCATTTGGAAGTTTGAGGCCAGCTGTCTCTCTGGGAACCATCTTTTGAGTACACTCACTTATATGATTCAGTTGCAGGCAAGAATCTGGAAGCTGCTGGAAGTTGGGGGGAAAATTCTCTGACTCTTGCCCTCAACCCCTGGCCACTGAGAAGTGGGACTGCAGCCAGTATGGCCGAGGTGTGATTGGAAAGGGCGGTCAGGGAGGCTCCGGGGGCAGGAAGGGGTGGGAGGAGCATGTCAGTGATGCTGTCCCCGGATGTCCTGAATGGATGCTTCTCTCATCAAAGCTGTAATCACTTGGCCAGGCTCAGTGGCTCATGCCTGTAATCCCAGCACTTTGGGAGGTTAAGGTGGGTGGATCACCTGAGGTCAGGAGTTCTAGACGAGCCCGGCCAACATGGTAAAACCCCACAAATTAGCCAGCGTGGTGGTGGGCGCCTGTAATCCCAGTAATCAAGAGGCTGAGGCAGGAGAATCACTTGAACCCAGGAGGCAGAGGTTGCAGCGACCCAAGATCACATCACTGCACTTCAGCCTGGGTGACAGAGCAAGACTCTGTCTCAAAAGAAGAAGAAGGAAAAAGTTATAGTCACTCGTGGGTCACATACGCTGCTTCAGGCACTACGATACAATATTTGTTGCCAGAATCCTTTTACGCCAGAGTGTCTGGGTATATCTATCTATGCTCAGGTCTGAGTGAAGAGCATACTCAGACACCAGATTGCTCTGTGATTCCAGAGAAGTTTTCCTGGATTCCTTCAGGTGCTGGCTAAGGCTGCTGAAGAAAATCTTCCCCGGCTCTGTAAACTATGTTTGTTGTGGATTGCATGTTGCTCAAAAAGATCTGTTGAAGTTTTAACCCTCAGGACCTGTGAAGGTGAGTTTACTTAGAAATAGGTCATTGCAGGTGTAATTTGTGAAGGTGAGGTTATACTGGAGTAGGGTGGGCCCTTTAACCAATCAGGACTGATGTCATTGTAAGAAGAGGAAATGAGGCACAGACGCAGAGGAAGAACGCCATGTGATCACAGAGGCAAAGATCAGAGGGACGTGTCTGCAAGCCAAGGAATGCCGGGGTGTGCCAGCAGCACCAGCAGCTAGGAGAGGCCAGGAGCGATTCCCCTCTGGCAACAGGGTCAGGTGCCGACACCTCGGTTTCAGACTTACAGCTTCTAGAACTGTGAGACAATCAATTTCTGTTGTTTTAAGCCATCCAGTTTGCCGTGCTTTGTTACAGCAACCCCAGGAAACTAGTGAATTGAGGTTGGAAGTATTTGCGTGCAGCACGATGAGACATGGTGCGTCCTGATTTTGAAAAAACAAAACAAAACAACAGCAATTGTTTGGTTTTCCTTTCCCAATCAGTATTACACTGCTCTTGCTAAAACTGAACATAAGGCAGCCTTGCAAATGATTTCCAGTCTTGGTCCACTCAACAATTCGTTTCTCGGTCACCCCCCTCCTCCTTCAGTATCACTGATCTTTCTTTCCCCTCTCCTTTCTCCACTTTCGAAGACACACGAAGCACTGGCCTCTTTCTTGACCCTGGCACTCGTTCTAACTAGCTTCATATTTCTCCCTCCTGTCACTCTCGAAAATCTACAGTCATGTTGGTTGACTGATAACCCTCCCACCAAGAAAATATAATGTCCACTGGAACCTCACAACGTGACCTTGTTTAGAATAAAGTCTTTGCAGCTATAATTAAGGGATGAATCTTGAGATGGCATCATCCTGGATTAGGTGGGCCTTAAACCCAATGACGGGTGTCCTCACAGGCGTCAGAAAGGGGAAGACACAGAGAGAGATACAGAGAAGGAGCCGCATGAAGATGAAGGCTGCCACATGTGAGGAGCATGAGGGCCTCCAGAAGCTGGGCACGGGAAGGATCTCCAGAAGCTGGGCACGGGGAGGGCCCCCAGAAGCTGGACACCGGAGGAAGGGTCTTCCTTGAGACTTTGGAGGGAGCATGGCCCTGCTGACACCTTGATTTCGGGTTCCGGCCTCCAGAACTGGGAGAGAACCCACTTCCGTGCCTTTACACCCCACAGTTGGTGGCATTTGTTGTGGCAGACCCAGGACACTGACGACAGTCTCTAAGTGCTGCTCCATGACTGACCATGGTCCCTTCCTAAAATACTCTTCAAACCTGGCTGCTAATGTTCTATCACAGTTTTCCTTCCTCACTGAACAAATATTTATTAAGCAGCTACTATGTGCCGGGTGAGCTGCAGGGCCCAGGGCTGTGGGTACAGTGACAGAAATGGTCCCTGTCCCAGGGAGTTTAGATTCTCCACTAACTGGTCTCTCCTCCTACTTTCCTTCCCACTTACTAAGTGTGGGTCTCCCTGGCTTCCACCGCTGTAGCCTCTGTCCCTTGAAGCTCAGACACAGGAAGGACCCCCAGATCTTTACATCCATCCTGGCCCAGCATCTCCTCTCCTTTCCCTCCTGCTCCACAGTTCCTCCTTGGCCTCTTGTCATGTCAAAGGGTGCCCTGTTCCTGCCGTTCTCCTGGGAGAGCGCCCAGATGTCGCCTGCAGTTCGATGCTACCCCTGACTTGACCATAGGAATGCCTGGCCTGGGACTCCTGGGTGCCCTTGGCTGGTCTCTCATGTCCCCGAGCCGTCTGCACTCTGGCATGCGTTAGACACTGTCACACGTACACCTCATATGGGAATCCCCTGAGGGCCTTGGGCAGGAGTCCAGCTCCACGCTGGGGAGGACACAGCCCTCTTCACTGGGCTCCCATGAACCCCAACAGGAATCCTTTGCCAAACTGGGCCACTGGCTGGTCCCCAAGCGCATCCCATCCCTGGCCTCCTCAACTGTTCCTACCGGCTTCTCCCTTCCCAGCTTAGACCTCACTTTTGTCTGGAACTTTCTTTCCTTCTCCAGAATTCTTAAGGGGGCATGGAGCAGGCTCTTCCTGGCTGTCTGTGCAGCACCCCATCTCCCACCTCTCTGTACCTGGAATCTGAAGACTACAGGAGCCACCCTGTGCCACCATGGCCTTAAAACCTTCCCACATAACGTGGCACCTTCTCACCCCTGGCCACGCTGCAGGAATACCCCAACAATAGGCAGAGTCCCATCGAGAAGGTGGAGTCACGACTAATTTCAGCCCTTGGGGTATATTTTAGCCTCCTTCAGGTTGAACATGAATCTCCACAAGAAATGAATGGAAGTAAGGCGATCAGCTCAGTGTGACGTGGAGTGGCTGCCCCAGACATGCCCCTCCTCCAGTGCTCCTGCAGGTTCTGAAGGCCCAAAGCCCTTTAACTCCAGAACGGGTCCACCTCCAAAGCCCCCTGACTCCAGAAAGGGTCTCGGCCCCTTATTATGGTGCAAGTGTATCCCCCCAAATTCGTATGTTGAAGTCCTAATCCTCAGGGCCTCGGAATGTGACCTTATTTGGAAATAGGGTAACTGCAGATGTAATTAGTTAAATAAAATCACACTGCAGTAGGACGGGCCCCTAACTGAAAATGACTAATGTCCTTATAAAGGGGAGAAACTTGGACAGACATGCACAGAGGGACGTCCGTGTGAGGACACGGGGAGAAGGCAGCCATCTACAAGCAAAGGACAGGCCTCAGGGAAAACCAACCCTGCCAGCACCTTGCTTTGGACTTCCAGCCTCCAGAGCTGCAAGCAAATACATTTCTGTTGTTTAAGCCACCCGATCGGAGGCACTGCGTTACCTTGTTACAGCAGCTGACTCACATGCCCCCATAGGGAGGACTCTCTCCTCACCAATTCCACCAATTCCTGTTCTTCAAGCCAGAGGACAGGCTGGGGTGAGGGGCAGGTGGAGGTTGGGAGGAGGCGGGTGGCAGAAGGGGCCTGGTAATCGGTGCAAGGTGGGGATTTGCTAGTACGACCGGAGTCCTGAAAGGGAATGTGAGATCAAGTAGGGAAGGAGTTGGGGAGGGACATTGACCAAATGCTCTTGGAAATGTCCAATTCCCCCACCCCAAGGACTGGGTCTGCCCCAGCCCTTTCCGGTGGAGACAGCCCCTCCACTCCAGTGTAGCCCTCACGTGGGCTGGTTGGGAGAGGCAAGTGTGGAACCCCGACTTCTGTCAATTCCTCCTTCCCTGTAACACCTTGGGCATCTCTCTTTTTGTTCAATCAACACCTAGGGAAAGTCCTGCCAAAAGCAGACACAGTGCCGGCAGTGGCCTGTGTGTTCTGCCCCAAGATGGAAGAACCAGTGACACAAGATGTCAGAACAGTCTCTGGACCTCAGTATGGTGTCCGTCAAGGCAAGGGCCTCCTGGAACTTGAGATCAGCCCCGGAGGTGCAGTTACCCAGCTTATTGGATGAAGTGCATCTGTGCAAATAGCCTTTGTTTTTTAAGATGGGGTCTTGGTCTGTCACCCAGGCTGGAGTGCAGTGGCGCGATTGCGGCTCACTGCAACCTCTGCAGCCTCTGCCTCCTGGGCTCAAGCAATTCTGTCTCAGATTCCTGAGTAGCTGGGATTACAGGTGCATGCCCCCGTGACTGGCTAATTTTTGTATTTTTAGTAGAGACAGGGTTTCACCACATTGGTCAGGCTGGTTTGAACTCCTGACCTAAAGTGATCCACCTGGCTGGGCCTCCCAAAATGATGGGATTACAGGTGTGAGCCACCTCGGATGGCCTCCCTTAGAAAATACTAACTCAAGCTTGTTCAATTAGCTGCCCAGGAGCTGTATGCAGCCCAGGATGGCTTTGCATGCAGCCCAACCCAAATTTGTAACCTTTCTTAAAACATTATAAGATTTTGTTTATATGTTTTTTTAAAGCTCATCAGCTGTCCTTGGTGTTTGAGTATTTTATGAGCGGCCCAAGACAATTCTTCTTCTTCCAATGTGGTCCAGGAAAGCCAAAACATTGGACCCTCGTACCCATTGCAGTAAAAGGCAAGCACTGTTTCCCCAAAGGGTGGGCTTGGTGGCTTATCCCGGGAGTGCTTCCCAGCCAAGGCTCTGGGCTCCGGGTGGGACATGTGACAAGGGCAGGTGGGTCCAGGGCTGGAAGCAGAGAGTTCTCTGCAGAGCCTGGTAGGGAGAGATCCTGGCAAGGCGTATCCTCTGCAGAGTCTGGCAGGGCAGGGAGGCCTGGCCCACTGCCCTGCTCTACCACAGTGTCCTGCCCTGGGGTCCCGGGAGGAGGAGAGAGGCAGGGATTGGGCGAGGCAGCCAGCCAGCCGAGGAGAGTCCAGGGCTTGCAAGGACAGATCAAGCAGCTTCTCCGTGTGGTAGTGGCTATGGAGGAGGACCTGGGGACAAAGTATCAGGGCCACGCTTTTGGAAACCAGGTGTTCACATGGTCGTCTGCACTTGCCCCCACAGCTATTGAAATGACCAAGACACATCAGTGTCTAAACATCTCCCAGACCACCCTTTCCACCTGGACATGCAACAGCCATCCTTTGAGAGCTGTGTGGTCTACAGGCCACACTCTCATTGCCTACAGATTCAGCTTGGAGAACAGGTCTGCAGCCAGCACTCAGCAGATCAGGGCCAGCTTGGAGGGGGGCCGGCCAAAGGACTGAGAGGCCTTCTTTGGTCTCCATCACAGTTCTGGGAAAGATGGAAAAAAACGGGGGTTGAGCAGCCGATATTCAAAATTGACCTATGTTGAGTGTTTGAGTTGCGAAAACCCATGAACAAGAAGTCTCATGTTTAGCGTTTTGCTGCCATAGATAAGGGCAGCTTAGGAGCGTTGCACATTTTACCATATCCTGGAATCAAAATAACCTCGCTGTCTATATCACAGACAAACCAATTTGGGGTTTCATCCTTTAGTAATTTTTTTTTTGAGATGGAGTCTCACTCTATCACCCGGGCTGGAGTACTGTGGTACAATTATGGCTCACTGCAGCCTCAACCTCCCGGGCTCAGGTGATTCCTCCACCTCAGCAGTTTGTGTAGCTGGGACTCTAGGTGCATGCCACCATGCCTGGCTAATTTCTGTATTTTTTGTAGAGATAGGGTTTTGCCATGTTGCCCAGGCTGGTCTTGAACTCCTGGCTTCAAGCAATCCACCCATCTTGGCTTCCCAAAGTGCTGAAATTATAGGAGTGAGCCACTGGGCCCTTCCCTCCTTTGGTGATCTGGATTAACCTGTGAACTGTCTGTCTTTTCCTACAAGTCTGAAAAAAAGCCACATCCTAACCTGAAAGGGAGATCAGGTCTGTAGGACTAGTGGGTGTTTTTCCAATGCCGCCTTCTTCCCCCCCACTTCTGCCCACAATTCCAGGTGGGAGGCATGCTGTCGGGGTGACTTCTTGGATTAGAAATTCCATGCCCTCACGGCTCTGAGGCCTGAGTAGCCAGCACTAACATCGGGGAGGTGGTGAAGGGCTGTTAGCTAATACTTATGTCTTAGCACCAGGAATTTACAAGAAAAATGGCCCCTGCTACTTCCAGAACTGATTGTTCAAAGCCAGCAGCCAGGCTGACAGCAGTCCTTCTCTTGGATGGAGGCCGACGCTAAATGATCACAAGCACCTGGAGGATCTGGGATGCCAGCATGACTGAGTGCTCCCATCCTCTGTCAAACCAACCAGCAAAGCGGCCCAGGGCTGCTTTACTCACCCAGTAATGCAGGCAAAATGCTGCATGGGTTGGACAGAATCCATGAGTGTGTTCTGGTTGGAACTATCTGAAAAATAACCTCTCTGGGGCGCTGGGTTGTTTGATTATTTTTTCCTAAGAAGGGCAGGGGAAAAGATGCAGGGACTTGACGTCTTGGCCCCCAAAATACACTCATTGTGGGGCCCAGGAAAGAATGCCATCCTTATGTCAGGCTGGGTTCTTGGGCTCTTCGTCACAGGATGTCTGAGCCTGTGTGGATGAAATGTTCTGGAATAGTGAGGCTGCTCTTTCCTTCGCTACCCGCATCGAACTGTGAAACAAGTTGTCATCCCAGAAGTGCCAGAGAAGGGGGTGGCCTCCTCATCCACTTCCCAACTAACTTCACAGGCTCCAAGTCCTGGCAGAAGGTGGCAGGTGGTGACTGCAGCACTGGGCAGCAGTGGTGCAGATGTGAGCATGCGCACCCCAATGGCTCTGAGCGATGGGGGACCCTGGCCATGCAGAAGAGGCACCTGCTGCCAGCAAGCCCTGTGGGGAAGTGGGTGTGGGGAGGAAGAAAAAGGAAACATCTTTCTTGGGCCACAGGAGTCCCAGCAGGAGAATGTGGCCCTGCAGGCCCTTGGCCCATCCATTCTTACCCCAGACCTCCTGGAAACTGCACAAGGTCAATCTCACATCACCCTGTAAAGACCCCTTGGCCACTTCCTGGGAAGAAGGACTGGGGCAAGTCACCGAACATAGCTCTTGACTTCGCCTTCTCCTCTGGCTAATTTCTCGCATAACAGGAAACATCAGAGCCACTTTGGTAAACATCAAATGCGTGGAGCATGTAAAGGTCCTTCCTAGAGTAGGATAAATGGGAGACTTCTTTCTTCGAGGGCTTCACTGTTTCTTAAAGCCGAGTCCTCCCGGCTCGAACAGGGCAGAGATAAAGGAATAGGAGCAGTTTCTCTCCTTTTGCCACGTTGCCCAGGCTGGTCAACCTGCCAAAACTGACCCTTTCTCATTGATTGCTTCTGTAACAAATTCAAGTGTCCCTGTTGGCAGATAGATACTTTGGGCAGACTAGAGCAAAGGTCACCAGCAATGCAAGACTTTACACTGTTTCAAATGTTAAAGCTACCAGCCCAAGACCACAGGAGCACACTTGTCAAACACAGTGAGCTGCATTAGCTTGCAAGGGAGCACACACCGGGAAACCACGGGACTTCTCAAACGGGGACAGTCAGCAAGGGTATCATTACGGGAACTAGTGGGGGTGTGGGGTGATTCTTGGGAGGGCTGATCAACTTGTAAACAAGGTGAGCTGCTGGAACAGCACCTTTCCTTTAGAACACACACAGTACACTTCAGCCTGTACGGTTACCATGAGGTTAGCATGCCCGTGGTCCTCTCGACAACACAGCCATCTGAATGAGGGTGAAGTTAGTTCAGGCTGCTGTAACAAAATACTATAAATTGGTTGGTCTATAAGTGACAGAAATTTATTTCTTAAGGCCAAGGTGGGTGGATCACTTGAGATCAGGAGTTCGAGACCAGCCTGGCCAACACAGTGAAACCTTATCTCTACTAAAAATACAAAAATTAGCTGGATGTGGTGGTGGTTGCCTATAATCCCAGGTATTCAGGGTGCTGAGGCAGGAGCATCCCTTGAACCTGGGGAACAGAGGTTGAAGTGAGCCAGATCATGTCACTGTGATCCAGCCTGGGTGACAGAGTAAGACTGTCACAAAAAAAAAAAAAAAAAAAAGAAGAAGAAGAAGAAGAAGAAGAAAAGAAATTTCGTTCTAGAGGCTGAGAAGTCCAAAATCAAGGCATAGGCAGATGTCATGTCTGGTGAGGTCCTGATTTCTGGTTCATAGATGATGCCTTCTTTCTGTGTCCTCACATGGTAGAAGGGGCTACCTTACTCTAGGGATAGAGGGGGAACAGGTGTCTTTTGAAAGGGCACCAATCCTATTCATGAGGCCTTGCCCCCAGCCTGCCTCCTACCATGACTTAATCACCTTCCAAAGACCCCACCTCCTGATACCATTGCTTTGGAGTTAGGATTTTAACACAGGCATTGCGGAAAGTCACAAATGTTCAGACGCTAACGATGAGCGTAGTTTGTCTTGAATGTCATGCTTTGGTACAGTTTATGTTTGAGAGTTTTATTGCTTGGGAGTTTTTATTCCACAGTTTTACAAGCCGAGACTTCTGTTTCAACTCTTTCTTTTTGCAGGCTAGATGCCAGGAGGTTCATTTTTTTTTTTAACTTTTCACACCTGATTTCCAAACTGTTGCATATTAAAATTATAGGGCCTTTTCCTGATTTACCAACTTTAGAACACAATCTATTAACTCATAGCTGTGAAAGATGCGTGATTTACTATCTATAATGCCATCCACCTAGAACTTCCAACTTCACCCAACTTTTGTTTGCTTTATTTTAGTCCTCCCCCTCCTCCTCCTCCCCCTCCTCCTCCCCCTCCTCTCCTCCTTCTCCTTCTCCTTCTCCTTCTCCTTCTCCTTCTCCTTCTCCTTCTCCTTCTCCTTCTTCTCACTATGTTGCCCAGGCTGAAGTGCAATGGCATGATCTTGGCTTATTGCAACCTCCACCTCCTGGGTTGAAGTGATTCTCATGCCTCAGCCTCCCAAGGTAGCTGGGATTACAGGTACACATAACCACACCTGGCTTATTTTTGTAATTTTAGTAGAGATGAGGTTTTGCCATGTTGTCCAGGCTGGTCTTGAACTCCTGACCTTGTAATCCACCCATCTCAGCCTCCCAAAGTGCTGGGATTACAGGTGGGAGCCACTGCGCCTGGCCCACACTGTCTGGTTCTATCCCAGGAAGTGGGGAGCCAGGGCTGAGAAACCAAATATCCTAGATCCTGGTCCCAAGTTCTCAGCCTGTGACTCTGCATACTGTTTCTTACAATACCAAAGGATCCTAAAGACTGGTTATATACGCCAGGCAGGGTGGCTCATGCCTGTAATCCCAACACTTTGGGAGGCCGGGGCGGGCAGATCATGAGGTCAGGTCTTTGAGACCAGCCTGGCCAATGTGCTGAAACCCCATCTCTACTGAAAATACACAGATTAGCCAGGCATGGTGGTGGGTGCCTGTAGTCCCAGCTACTTGGGAGGCTGAGGCAGGAGAATCATTTGAATCTAGGAGGCAGAGGTTGCAGTGAGCCAAGATCATGCCACTGCACTCCAGTCTGGACAACAGAGTGAGATTCCATCTCAAAAAAAAAAAAAAACAACTTTAAAAAAGATTGGTTATATAAAGACAATCTCTAACCCTGAGGCCTAGAGAGCCCCAGGAATCTAAGCTCTCAGTCTTGGACCCAACAGCAAGCCCTGTCTCAACTACTCTGATGGTCTCCTGGCCCCCACATCAGCATGTGCAGGCCCCTGCCACCTGTCTGCAAAGCCATCAAGGCACAGTGCACTTCGAAGCATCTCGTGGAGGACAGGATGTGGCTTTGCATGGTAGTTTGAAATGATCAAGAAAATCTGTATTCACTAAAATCTGAGCTGGAATTAGGATATGCGGACACTGTTAATGGCAGCGTGTCGGTGTTTAACAACTGGGGCCACAGGCCATCAGTTTCACAGGACGCATTTGAATAATGTTTCCGACTGTACCGAGGTGCAGGAAAAGCAGTACACGGATTGGCTTATCAGGAAACACATAAAGGAAAGGAGGAGGAGGAAGAAAACCCATGGGATCCCACAGGCTAAAAAAAAAAATGCTAAAAGGAAAAATAAACATCCATGTGTACCTCTTAAGTCTCACAAATCTGCAGGGATTTGTAACTCAGGAAAACCCTGAAGTGGAACACAAATCAAAAAGGGACCGAGAGCCATAATCCACATTCCTAAATTAGTTGTCTTTTCCGGTAATGAAACAAGAATCAGACTGTAAGTATACAGTATCTCTCCTTGTCATTGCAGCTTCTTTCATTGCCTTCTTAAAATATTACAAAGCAAACAAATCCTGCATTCTAATCCATTATAAACCAGTTCCATATCTAATCAACTTCGACTTGAAGCCAAAGCTGTATGAGCAGTGCAAACACTCTTTTAAAAAAAGTCATTCCAAGATAAGCAAAACAGGAAATTGGAGGTTGATGATGATGAAACTGATATCCAAATGGTAATCTGAGCAGTAAAGTCCCTAAACCCTTCCTGTACCATAAACAGAGTTTCTTGGGATGTGTTTCATTCGCCTTCCCCGGAGATTTGGCAGTAGGTTGCACCAGTTAGTACAAATCATCATCTTTCTCTTCCTTACCCCCATGTCGGCAGGCCCCGGCTAGGCTGCGAGTTCCCAGAGCACCAGGCGTGCCCATCTGTTCTGCTGAACAATGTGTGGTCCACCCTTTATCCAAGCTGCAGAGGGGAAGGGCAGATGGAGCCACCTTGCCTTCTAAGCGTCTGCAGCAAAAGCACATCTGTCCTCCAGGGCAGGTTCTCGACCCCAGCACTGTTCTCGTTTTTAGCTGGATCATTCTTCGTCGTGGGAGGATGGGGTGTCTTGTTTATGGTGGATGGTTCAGCCGCACCCCTAGCTTCTGCCCACTAGATGACAGTAGCACCCCTCCCAGATGTGACCATCAAACAAAGTCTCAACACTGCCACATGTCCCTGGGAGTGGGAGGAGAATCACCGCTGTCCAGAACCACTTTGCTGGGAAGAGCTCAGAGCATGCATTTCAATGGCGTTATCGCATTAGCCTTCCCCAGGGGAATTAGTTACTGAATGTCACCTTCTCCATCAGACTTCCCCTGAGCCCCCTATTTACACTCACTCACTATTTTCATCACTTATCATGTCAACTGTTTTGTATTCTGCCTCCCCTGTTACACTAGATGTATTTCCAGGGACAGAGTAAATGTTCAGAAACATTTGTTGGCCAGGCACAGTGGCTCATGCCTGTAATCCTAACACTTTAGGAGGCTGAGGTGAGAGGATCACTTGAGACTAGCCTGGCCCACAGAGTAAGATCCTGTCTCTACCCCCACACAAAAAAATAGCCAAGCACAGGGGCATGCGCCTGTGGACCTGGTTACTTGGGAGGCTGAGGCAGGAGGATTGCTTGAGCCCAGGAGTTAGAGGCTGCAGTGAGCTGTGATCATGCCATTGCACTCCAGCCAGAGCAACAGAGCAAGACTCTGTCTTTAAAAAAAAACTAAAATAAACTTAAAAAACATTTGTTTGATACGTAAATGGAAAGAAACCGAAGTTCACATGGTGTGAACAATGAAGAAATGGGCTGCCCACGTCGTCAGGGTGGCGTGGTAAGGAGGACCCAGGGTCCTGAGCTCAGTGCTGCAGCCACAGCACCAACAATGACTTTAATGACGCCCACTTGTCAGGGCCATTGGGTGTCAAATAGGGTCGTGGGTGCATGTGCCTGGCACGAAGCACAGGTGTGGCTGCTCCAGCCTGCCCTGCCCTCCCTCCTTTTTCCTGACTCAGCATCCTCAGCGCTTCCCCAGGATGCTCCCTGCCTGTGGACTCTTGGGCCCAGGGGGGGACCCTGCCTGCAGGTGACCTGAGGACCTGCGCTTTAGCAGCTCCTTCCTATTTGATCTGAGGCCTGGGTACATGGTGGTGGACCCACCTGCCAGGCCAACCCCTTGGCTGCCTGGCCTGTGAGCTCCAGCCACCCCACCTCCGGTCATCATCCTAGGCCCCTGAACAGTTCCACCTGGGCAGACCTCCTTCTGCCATCTGGGACCCCCAAAGATACCACCTTGCCTGATCAGGCGCTCCCTGCTCCTCTGCGGTCACTCTGTCTTAGGGAATGTCTGTTGTCCAATCCGGCACACTCCACGCTGTGGGTGCTCACACTTCTCAGAGCCACTGGTCCACAGTGTGTGCTCTGCTTGTGGCTTTAAACCACAGAAGTTTCTTTTTCTCTTACACAGAGTTCCAAATAGGGAGGGCTACCCAGCTCCACACAGTCACTCTGAAACCCAAGGCGCTTCCCCGTGTCGCTCCCCCATCCCATGGCTTCCTAGCTGTCTACGTGACTGAAGTTCAGTTGTCACCACGCCTGGCTTCCAGCCAGGGGAAGGGGAGAGAGCATACAGGAGATGAGACCTGCACAGAGACGTCAGTCCCAGACCCAGAAACGGCACTTCCTTACATTCTCAAGCACACCCCATGGGCAGGAATCTATTCCCACGGCCACACCTCATGCAAGAGAGGCCGCAAGGTGCAGGCAGAAAAGAGATGTGGGGTCCCTTCCCCACCCTTCTCCGGCAGTCATTTCCTGAGTGCTTTGCTGACTTCAGTCACCTTCGCCCCGGTGAGCTCCTTAATCCAGCAGAAAAGACGCACAGTCAGAGCCCGATCGAAGAGGACGCAGAGGAGCCGGCTGCCCAGCTGCTGCACATGCAGACAGGATCCCTACCAGGAGCAGACAGGAGGTGACATTTGCGCTGGTGTCTAAGACAGGGGAAGGAAGGGCAGGGTGAGGATTTGCATGGTCTTAAATCCATATGCCCTTGAATTTTTCAATCCTTGGGAAAATGAGTGAAACTCAGACCTGGATCATTTGACCATTAAAGATTTTGCAAGAGTTAGAGACACCATGTGGCCCAGATCACCACCCCTCTCCAGCTGGCCCCTTGATTATTTTTGTAGAGACAGAGTCTCTATGTGGCCTATGCTGGACTTGAACTCCCGGGATCAAGCAATCCTCCTAAGCAGCTGGGACCATAGGCACCTGCCACCAGGCTTGCTGACCTCCATTGGTTTCCAGGAGAAATTTTTTGTTTTCCAGGCAGGGTCTCGTTCTCTCACCCAGGCTGGAGTGCAGTGGCACGATCATGGCTCACCGTAGCCTCAGCCTCACCCAGGCTGGAGTGCAGTGGCACGATCATGGCTCACTGTAGCCTCAGACTCCTGGGCTCAAGCAATCCTCCCATCTCAGCCTCTGGAGTAGCTGGGACCACAGGCACATGCTACACCATACTCAACTAATTTTTTTATTTTTATTTTTTGTAGAGATGGGGGTCTCACTATGTTGGCCAGGCTAGTCTCAAACTTCTGTTGTCAAGAGACTCTCCACCTTGGCCTCCCAAAGTGCCAGGATTACAGGTGTGAGCCACCATACCTGGCTGGGGGAGAGACGTCTTGAGTGGCAGAAGAACAATTTCATTAATTCAAAGCCAAAGCCATTTTCAATGCCAGAAAATAAAAGTTGATTTAAATGCCTCATGACTAAGTACTGAGTCATCGTTTGGCATCATCATTATTATTATTATTTCTTACTTGTTGGGAAATTATTATTTTTTTAATGTTTTTATTTATCTTTATAACGTCTCCACTGGAGAAACCCTACGGAAGGGTACTGGTCAGGTAGCCACATGGCTACATGTCCCCAGCAGGCCTGGTTCCTTCCCCCAGAATCTTGGAGGCACAGCTGCCCCTCAGGGGCACAGAATACAGTGTGGCCCCTCTTTTCCTGACCTGAGATTCTTCTGTCTTGTCACCCCCATCTCCCACGTGGCCTCCCCTTCCCGAGACCCCTGGGTTCACCACGGACTCAGAAACCAGCTCCGCCTCACTTGCCCAGCCTACGACCTCCCAAGCTGCTTCCCCACCTGCCAAGACAGCAGTTAGTTACCAACTGCTGATTTGCCTTCTATGGCCCCCCTTACAACTCACCCACTGCACTCCAAAGGATCGTTTCTAAAAGGACATTTTATTTATTTTTAAAAATTTCCACGAGTCATTGGGGTACGGGTGGTATTTGGTTACGTAAGTTCTTCGGTGGAGATTCATCACCCGGGCAGTCTGTACTACACCATATTTGTTGTTTTTTCTTTTTTTGGTTTTAGATGGAGTGTCACTCTGTCACCCAGTTTGGAGTGCAATAGCACAATCTCAGCTCATTGCAACCTCCACATTCCGGGTTCAAGAGATTCTTCTGCCTCAGCCTCCTGAGTAGCTGGGATTATAGGCACCCACCACCATGCCCAGTTAAATTTTAAAAATATTTTTAGTAAAGATGGGGTTCTACCATGTTGGTCAGGCCCGTCTCAAAATCCTGACCTTGTGATCTGCCCGCCTCGGCCTCCCAAAGTGCTGGGATTACTGGAGTGAACCACTGCACCCAGCCTGTATTTGCTGTCTTTTATCTCTCACCCCCCTCCCACTCTTCCCCCAAAGTCCCCAAAGACCATTGTATCATTCTTATGCCTTTGTGTCCTCATAGCTTAGCTCCCACATACCAGTGAGAACATACGATGTTTGGTTTTCCCTTCCTGAATTAATTCACTTAGAATAATAGTTTCCAATCTCACCGAGGTCATTGTAAATGCTGTTAATTCATTCCTTTTCATGGCTGAGTAGTATTCCATCACATATATGTGTATATATATATATACACACACACACACACCACAATGTCTTTATCCACTTGTTTATTGACGGGCATTTGGGTTGGTTTCATGATTTTGCAATTGTGAATTGTGCTGCTATGAATGTGTGTGCAAGTGTCTTTTTTGAATAATGACTTATTTTCCTCTGGGTAGATACCCAGTAGTGAGATTGCTGGATCAAATGGTAGTTCTACTTTTAGTCCCGTAAGAAACCTCCACACTGTTTTCCACAGTGACTGTACTAGTTTACATTCCCACCAGCAGTGCAGAAGTGTTCCCTGACAGTAAAAGGGCATTTTAAATATAAAAGAAATGCAAGGTATTGTAGTGGTTAATTGCAGGTGTCAACTAGGCCATGGTGCCTAATTGGTCAGACGTCAGTGCAGATGTCGCTGTGAAGGTATTTTTTAGATGAAATTAACATGTAAATCATTGGATATTGAGTAAAGCCAAGTAGCATCACATGTGTGGGCCTCATCCAATCAGTTGAAGGCCCTAAGCAGAGACTGGGGTCTCCTGAAAAAAAAAGGAATTCTATCTCCTGGAGGCCTTCAGACTCAGGCTGCAATCGGCTCTTCCCTGGGTCTCTAGCCTATTGGTCCACTTCACAGGTTTCAAACTTGCCAGTCTTGGCCAGATGCGGTGGTTCAAGCCTATAATCCCAGCACTTTGGGAGGCCAAGGCAGATGGATCACCAGAGGTAAGGAGTTCGAGACCAGCTTGGCCAACATGGTGAAACCCCATCTCTACTAAAAACACAAAAATTAGCCAGGCATGATGGCAGTCACCTATAATCCCAGATACTCAGTAGACTGAGGCAGAGAATCGCTTGAACCCAGGAGGTGGAGGTTGCAATGAGCCAAGATTGTGCCACTGCACTCCAGCTTGGGCGACAAGAGTGAAACTCCATCTCACACAAACAAACAAACAAAAACCTTGCCAGTATCCACGATTCCATGGGCCAATTCCCGAAAGTTGTGTGTGTGTGTGTGTGTGTGTATAACATATTACATTTATATGTAACATAATGTACTTATATTACATATACGACTTATATATATATTCACATATCTATATGGAGAGAAGAGAGATATATCACATACATATATATATATATATATATAGATAGATATAGATATAGATATATATATATATACACACACACATATATGATATACATTCCATTGGTTATGTCTCTCTGGAGAACCCTGGCCAATAAATCAGAGCTACTCGTTGATCAATATTTCCTTGTCCTGTACATTTTAAGGTGTCTGTTTTCTTCTTATGATCCTAAGCTGGTCACCTACACACAAATGTGTTCTCCTCTTGAGTGGCACACTAGATATTATTCTCCTAAAAATTCAGTGGGGATTCCAAGTTTTGGTGAACCCCACAAGGATACTCATGCTCTAGTTCAGTAAGGATAATGAATGAAACTGTACCCAACTTCGATTGTCTGACCAAACTCAGGTATGATATTCATATCTGAGTGCCCCCCAAATACACATTTTAAAAGTTTAGCTAGAACTGAATAAATATAGTCTATTCACTTTGAAAAATCCCCCTTTGGCCACAATCCTGCAGCTGTGTATGAACTCTGCCCCACCTGAAACACTTTGGTGCTACAAAGAACATTCTCTTCCCCAGACACCATATCCTAGGAAGCAAGGAATTATTTGGGGATGCTCCCAGCTGGCCACCCAGTCTCTGTCCTCAGGGATCCAGAAAGCTCTGGAGGCTGCCTGGCTCTCAGGTCTGACCTGGAGCAGAATTGGGAAGCACGTGCATAAGGGCTCTTTCTCCCCATGGGCTCCGGAAACCAGCCTTTTCCAGCTCCTGTGGAATCACCCATGACATTTCCATTAGGAACACTTTTTTTTCTCTTGGGACTACCTGCTGATGTTGCTTTCATTTTCCATTTCGGCTTTGACATTGCAAAGAATGGGCTGTGTGGCAGGGACACCTCTGCTTTGAGGTCAGCACGGGCTCCTTACACCCCCAACTGGGCTGCACAGCCTGGCCAGACTAAATTTCATCAGCATGTTCTTTCACTTCTTCCAAGATGGCAGCACCTCCTGCCTGGCAGGCACTGCTGCTGGTCAGGTTGAGAATGTCCACATCTGGCAAATACCAGGCCTGGCAGAACCAGGAAAATACTGATACAGCCAATTGATGGGTAGCATTCATTCTTTCTGTCAGCATTTACTAAGCACCTACTAAGAGCCAGGGCTTATGCTAGGAGCTGAGCAAAACCAAACCAGGCCGCTGTCCTCCCGGTGGGAGGTGGGCATGAATCCTATTTATTTTGGATCTCAGAGTCCTGGTCCCAAAGCAGAGCTTCTATAAACATTTTAAATTGCATGTGTGAGTGAGAACACACAAGAGAGAAGGAGAGTGCCTCAGAGGGTTTGCACCTGACATGCCCAGAAGAAGCCAGTAAAAGCAGACCTCTGGTCAGGTGCGGTGGCTGATGCCTTTAATCCCAACATTTTGGGAGGCTGAAGCAGGCGGATCACAAGGTCAGGAGTTTGAGACCAGCCTCGCCAACATAGTGAAACATGGTCTCTACTAAACATACAAAAATTGGCAGGTGTGATGGTGGGCACCTGTAAGCTGGGCTACTCAGGAGGCTGAGGCAGGAGAATCACATGAAACCAGAAGGCGGAGGTTGCAGTGAGCTGAGGTTGTGCCATTGCACTTCAGCCTAGGCAGCAAAGTGAGACTCCATCTCAAAAAAGCAGACTTCCACCATTTGTTTCTCCCTAATGGAGAACCATCTCCAACACTCTATTAGGGAGAAAAAAACAACTCGTTTTTCTCTTGAGAGTCTGTACGGTATTGGTTTTCAATGCTTCAAACCTATGAACAATCACCCCCATGTGTAAAGCCCCATTTCACTCAAGAATCGTGTGTTCATCTCAAACACACGTTTATGTTTCTTGGTTGGAAAAGAAGAAAAACACTGAACGGACATTAGCGACCATTTCATTAAACCTGAGAGGAAGAGGAAGCTCAGCTTTCAGACTTTATCAGCACGGGAAGTGGTTGCACACTCAGGTGTGATGTGATAGCATTCACAGAGCACAGGAAATACTTCCGCCCTCCAGTCAGCCGGGACAATGGGACCGAAGGTAGCTGGGAGGAGGAGGAAGGGTCTGAAGGAATTTCAAGGAAGACATTGAAAAGTGGAGTGAAATCCTTCATTGTCAAAATGAGATCAAATTAGCAACAGTCTTATAAGCTGTCCAAAGTGAGGGACCCTCCTTTCCGATCAGAGAGTTTCTGTTTAAGGAAGTCCACGCCAGCAAGAGAGTTCCCTACATAGTGAGTTTTAGGAGCACACCCCAAGAACACTCACTGAATTCCCTTTGGCCTAACTTTCCAGAAGCCTCGCCCCAGTTTTATCCCTCCTCACTTTTGCTTAACCATGTAGGCCAAAGCTTCACAATGGCCGTGGATGACCCACAGGCTCAAAATGCCTTCATCCTAAGCCTCACCAGCAGCACGGATTTACTCTTGCTCCTAACACACTCTGTGTGCTACTGTAGGCGTCTCTGGGTTGCAGTTCCAGGTGCAGGTGGAAGAGAAGATGCGGCTATTGAATCCCTTCCCACTTTTGCTGCATAAAACCAGGAGTAATACACGGTGGCAGGGCCATAGGACTTGCTGGGCAAGGAAGACCAAGGTGGCAGAGCCCAAGTAATTTTGTAAAAAACAAGACAAAAAGCCCATACACTCTGCCAGGTGTGGTGGCTCACACCTGTAATCCCAGCGCTTTGGGAGGCTAAGGTGAGTAGATCACTTGAGGTCAGGAGTTCAAGACCAGCCTGGCCAACATGGTGAAATCCTGTCTCTACTAAAAATACAAAAATTAGCTGGGCGTGGTGGCACGTGCCTGTGATCCCAGCTATTCTGGAGGCTGAGGCATGAGAATTGCTTCAGCCCAGGAGGAAGAGGCTGCAGTGAGCCAAGATCGCACCACTGCATTCCAGCCTGGAAGGCAGAATGAGACACTGTCTTGGAAAACACACACACACACACACACACACACACACACACACACACAAAACCCTATATATATATGTTGGAATATCACTCACCCATAAAAGAAAGGCTGGGAGTGGTGGCTCATGCCTATAATCCCAGCACTTTAGGAGGCCAAGGTTGGCAGGTCATTTGAGGTCAGAAGTTTGAGACCAGCCTGGCCAACATGTTGAAACCCTGTCTCTACTAAAAATACAAAACAAAATTAGTTGGGCATGGTGGTGCACACCTATAATCCCAGCTACTAGGGAGGCTGAGGCAGGAGAATTGCTTTAACCTGGGAGACGGAGGTTGCAGTGAACCGAGATCACACCACTACACTCCAGCCTGGCAACAAAGTGAGACTCTGTCTTAAAAAAAAAAACTCCACCCAAATCCTACACACTCTATATGCATATGATAGAATATTACTCAGCCATAAAAAGGAATAGTTCTGGTCACCCTACAGTATGGATGAACCTTGAAGACGTGCCAGGTGTAGGAGGTTAGACACAAAATATGATACATTACATGACTGCATTGACATGAAATGCCCAGAAAAGGCAAATCCAGAGAGACAGAAAGCAGATTGGTGGTTTCCAGGGGCTGGGAGAAGAGAGGAATGGGGAGCAACTGCTTAATGGATAGAGGGTTTCCTTTTGCGGTGATAAAAGGCTTTTGGAACTAGATAGAGGAAGTGAGTGTAGAAATGCCGCTGAATCGAGCACTTTAAAATGGTTGGTTTTATGTTAAGTGAACTTCACTTCAATAAACACATGCACGCACACACATGCACACACACATGCACACAGGCACATGCACGGACACACGCATGCACACAGGCACATGCACGCACACACATGCACACAGGCACATGCACACACACATGCATGCACACAGGCACATGCACACACACACATGCACACAGGCACATGCACGCACACACGCATGCACACAGGCACATGCACGCACACACATGCATGCACACTTATTGCTTACAACCCCAAAAGAGGTCATAATTTTAATCTTTTGATTTCATCTGGATACCTCTGGGAAATTCTATTTATATTTTAAAAAATAAAACTCCTTAACTTTAGGGGTGTAGAGGGCCCAATTCCAGATCAACTCAGGAATAGAGGCATTTAGGGAAGGACACACAATGGCCTGCCCTTCCCCTGCCCATGCCCGTGCCCCCCTACTCGCGTTCCTGATGCATGGCTGATTTCCCTTTAGCAGAATGCAACCATAACGCCTCTTTGCAAAGCCACCCTCCACCAGTTGACTTCCACATCTGCAATAGGGGTTGAATGACATGGAGTTTCTTGTTTCAGTGCTTGAAGAAAGATATGGTATGTCAGATGTCACGGGACATTAAATAAAGCTGCTCAGAGATGGAAATTGTTGCCGTATTTATTTGGAAGTAACAGCAGCCACTTAATTGCAATTTGCAGAAACAAGTTATTGGCTGAGAGTTATTTTTATCAGTTGGTTCCGTGGTGGATTAGGTGTTTCTGCCATTTCCAAGGTGAGTGTCAAATGCCACAGGCTGTCCTTAGAGGCCAGCATCATCTCCCAGTGAGTCTTGGGGGACAGATGGAATTTGGTGAGGTGCTAAAGCACCGGGCTTGCCTGGGGGACCTACCTAATCTTGCTGCTGGTACATGGATCCTTTCCTTAACACACCCCAAAGAGGCTCATGGCTCACACTCCTGTGTCAGATGAAGGACACCACGAATGTCAACATTAGATTATTCTCTCTTTTTTTTTTCTGAGATGGAGTCTTGCTTTGTCACCCAGGTGGCAGTGCAGTGGCGCGATCCTGGCTCACTGCAACCTCCACCTCCCAGGTTCAAGTGATTCTCATGCCGCAGCCTCCCAAGTGGCTGGGACTACAGGCTCGTGCCACCAGACCAGGCCTAGCTAATTTTTGTATTTTTATTTTTGTATTTTTAGTAGAGAGGGGGTTTGACTGTGTTGGCCAGGCTGGTCTCAAACTCTTGACCTCAGGTGATCTGCCTGTGTCCACCTCCCAAAGTGCTGGGATTCTAGGCGTGAACCACGGTGTCCAGCCTACCCAAGATTATTCTGAAGCAGACATATCCAGTTTGGGATTGATTCAGGGCTTGGGCTTCCTTACCCTTTCCATCCAGCCTCATTCTTCTGGCTTGATAGCACCTCTGCCAGAGGACACAGGCAGTCAAAGAAAGGAAGAGAAAAACCAAGAGAAGCCTAGTTTGCAGCTCTGCACCCCCACCCTAGTACTGGGAGAAAATTAGAAGACAGAGGGTGGCTACATCATTTGGGGCCAGTGCAAAATGAAAGTGCAGAGACCTTCTTCAACAATTATTAAGAATTTCAAGATGGCAATAAAAGAGCTTTAACCCAAGGGCCAGGCCCTTTCAGGCATGGGCCCTTTGTCACAGCTTGGGCCTTGGGCCCATGAGGCCGGTGAGGCAGTGGGGGTGGCAGGGAGGTTGAAATACGCAAGAAACTCGAGTGATCCAGGCACCATCTCAAGTTAAGGGTTCCCCGTTCTAGAAACAGGATCTAAAATTGGACATATTCACTTGTCTGTTTTAAGCCTGGACTTCACCTGTCAAATGATGGGAGAGGGCAGGTTTGGAGAGACACTGCAGAGTCTAAATTGGGACAGGCTGACCAGTAGGAACCTGTAGGGGCACCCAGAGGAGAGGCAGCAGAGAAAACAGCACGCCCGTGACTTGGAGTCACCCAGCAGCCCCAATGCCCACCCCCCGGCAAAGTGAGTCCAGCAAAAGAGGTAGTGTCCCCCATCTCTGCAGAACAAAGTTTTCAGGGGACACTGATGGACCCAGATTCAGTCATGTGCCCATCCCTGAACCAATCACTGCAACTAGGAGACAGAGCACTCTCATCAGTCACGTCTCCCATGTGGAGGGGGAGGGGCTCCTTGATAGACAGCTCTAGCAGAAGCCACGGGGAACAGAGGATGTTCCCCAGCACAAAGCTGGTGCTGCTACCAGAAGGGCAATGGAAAAGCGTGTTCGACACAAAATATAAACCAAACAGGCCGAGTTTAATGGCTCACGCCTGTAATCCCAGCACTTTGGGAAGCCTATGCAGGAGGATCACTTGAGCCCAGGAGTTTGAGACCAACCTGGACAACATAGTGAGATCCCATCTTTATGAAAAGTTAAAAATTAGCTGGGTATGGTGGTGTGCACCTGTGGTCCCAGGGAGGACACACAGGTCCTGAGTGTGGGAGCTGAGTTGGGAGGCTGAGGTGGGAGGATTGCTTGAGCCTGGGAGGTCAAGGCTGCAGTGATTACATCACTGCACTCCAGGCTGGATGACAGAGCAAGATGCTGCCTCGAAAGAAAAAAAAACTATGTATGTATGTATGTGTATAAAGCATACAAAGCCAGCTATGAGTCAAGGTAAGTTGCACAAAAAAGGAAATTTTCTCACATAGTAACTCTACTCCTAGAGCAGAGCTATCTTCGGGGATTATGGGGTGCCATGGTCTCAGTGGTCCCCAAAATTCATGGGTTAAAAGTGAATCGCCATTGTGGTGTTTTAAGAGGTGGAACTTTTGGAAAAGGATGAAGTCATGAAGGCTCCACCCTCAGGAAAGGATTCATGTAAAAGGACTGGAGGGGCCGGGACAGTGGCTCATGCCTGTGATCCCGGCACTTCGGGAGACCGAAGTAGGTGGATTGCTTGAGGTCAGGAGTTCGAGACCAGCCTGGGAAACATGGAGAAACCCCATCTCTACTGAAAATTTACAAATTAGCCAGCCTGTAGTTCCATCTACTTAGGGGCTGAGGTGGGAGGATCGCCTGAGCCCCGGAGGTAGAAGCGGCGGGGAGCTGAGATCACACCACTGCACTGCAGCCTGGGTGACAAAGCAAGACTCTGTCTCAAAAAAAAAAAAAAAGGACTGGAGGGAATTAGCTTAGGCCGTTTTTGCTCTTCTGCCACGTGAGACATGGCATTCGTCCCTCTGGAGGAGGCAGCAACACGTGCTATCTTGGCAGTGGAGACCAGGCCCTTACCAGACACCAAACCTGCAAGTGCCTTGGACTCCAAGAACTGTGAGAAAATAGCTTTCTGTTCTTTACAAATTACCCAGTCTCAGGCATTTCGTTATAGTAGCACAAACAAAGATACGGGGACCTGCATGTTATCACTAGAACTCCTACCTATCTGGCTAACCAGTCATCCATATGTCCATCCATCCATCCATCCATCCACCCATCCATCCATCCATCCATCCATCCATCCATCCATCCATCCATCCATCCATCTATCCATTTATCCCTCCCCCAATGCGTCCATCCGACCATCCGTTGGTCCATCCATCCATCCATCAATCCATCCATCCATCCCTCCCTCCCTCCATTCATCCATCTGACCATCCGTTGGTCCATCCATCCATCCATGCATCCGTCCATCCATCTATCTGTACATCTATCCATCCATCCGTCCATCCGTCCGTCCATCTATCTCTCTTATGGCCCTGCTTCTCTCTGTATTTTTGAAGCACTCAGGCTTTGAAACCCAATTACTGGACTTCAGGGCCTAGTAATTCTATACTGTATGGCTCTGTGGCACTTGGCAATTTGCTTAAACTGTGTCTCAATTTCTCCATCTTCAAAATGGGGATAAAAACCTATCTCATAAGACTGTTATGAGGATGATTGAGTTCCTCTCATAAAGCACATTTGGGATAGATGGCACTTGGTAACTCTCTGTAAATGTCAGATGTCACTATAATGACTAAAGATGGGCTCCCTGCATATGGTTTGCGGTGCCGGGGATGGAAAACCGCCACAGAGAGCTCCCAACCTGTGTTATTCCATCTCAGCAAACCCGAAGGGGAGAAAGAGTGCTGCTCTTCCCAGCATCTATACATAAAACCCCAGAAGATAATTCTGGTGCCTTGACCCAGAGATGAGTCACTGGCCCATCTCTGGGTCACTCCCTGTAGCCAGGGATTGGGGTCCAAGGTTGACTGAACAAGATAGCACCAAGCCATTCATGAGGGATCTGCCACCCATGACCCAAATACCTCCTTCTAGGCCCCACCTCCAATACTGGAGATCATATTTCTTTCTCTTTTTTTGAGACAGGGTCTCACTCTGTTGCCCAGGCTGAAGTACAGTGACACAGTCACAGCTCACTGCAGCCTCAACCTCCAGGCTCAAGTGATCCTCCTAGGTCAGCCTCTAGAGTAGCTGAGACTAAAGGCATGTGCCACCACATTTGGCTAATTTTTTGTAATATTTTTTAGAGATGGGGCCTCACTGTGTTGCCCAGGCTGGTCCTGAACTCCTGGGCTCAAGCGATCCTCCTACCTCAGACTCCCAAAGTACTGGGATTACAGGAGGGAGCCACCACACCTGGCCTGGGGATGGAATTTCAACATGAGGTTTGAAGGGGACAAACATCCAAATTTAGCAGCTCTCCACTAGCAGCTTCCCAGAGTGATAAATACCAGTAATGCGCTATCATCTCCCCCAGGCTCCCACCCCTCCCCCACACTCAGGTCTAGCCCAAGAGCAAACCATGGGTTCTGCAGCAGCAGGCACACAGGATCCTGCGGTGTGCCTCGCCTGGAGTTCACACACAAGTGGACCTCTTCTCCTTGGCACAAACACAGAATTAAGTTTGCCTCTCAGAGACCACAGGCCAGAGGTAGCCCAATGTCAGAATCAGATTTCACTACCCACTTCCCTGGGGAGCAGTGAGCTTTGGACTCTGCCAGTCTAGAGACTAGAAAATCATGGGGGACCTCCAGGATACCTGTCCAGGAAATTCCGGGAAGCGAGATGAAGGAAAGGAACAAATGGGCCTGAAAGTGATTATGAGGACGGACCGGTCTTCAACCAGTGAGTGTGGGTACAATGAGGATACTTCCTTCTGCTGGCATTTGTCACCCAGCCCTCTCTTCTCAGAACTCCCAGTCTCCTCTTTTCCAGCAACTTCCCCTTTTCTGGCTTTTCTTCTCCCTCCAGAGCTTTACCTCTCCCCATACTGATCTGAATCTGAAAGTGAGACTCGCGGCCATTTCCCCTCCACCTCATCTGCTGCAGAGCCCCTGCCTCCACCCTCACGCACACACCTGACAACCGGCAGAGGTATCGCCTTTGTTTGCCAGTTATTGGAGACCAGTGGCATTTGAAAAGGTTATTTCTCGTACAGGAAACTGTACAGCCCAGGGACGGTCATCTTGTGAGCTTCTTTATTCATGAACCCTCACTCTCCCTCCAGGATTGATGGGTGACAGCTCCTCGCTCCGGGCCTTTCTTACATATATTTACAGTAGTCTCCCAAGTACACCCTTAATCAAAGGGGCCATGACTCGTTGACACATCTTTGGAATATTACTGAGTAACTCATTAAAATGTTAATAGCTTCTGTCCGGATGTATTGATCTTGATGTCAACTATTCTTGGAATAATAAATAAAGTTGATTTTTAAAATTTTATCTTGCAACCATGCTGAGTGATAAATGAGCCAAGAAGTGTCTGAAAAAAAATAAGTCACCTTGGAAGCCCCCGAAGGAACAGAATCAAATAGAGGGTCCTATCCAGCTCTGTGATGGAAAATGTTATGGCAGACAGAGTTAAGGGCAAACTCAATACAGAACAGAGGAACACACCCAAAATCCATGGACCGTGTTCCGCCCCTCCCCCGGAGGATATTTCTGAGTAAGTCAATCAACAATGGCAACTTTGAATCGATCATCTGTAAATATCTCTGGATGTCCCCAGGTGCTTTCAGCGGTGGAGCATGAGTAACACCAGATTTCGAGGAACCAGCATCCCAGGAGCCATCTTCGGTTTTCTAAGACTCACATCCAAGGTAGGTTTCCTCTGGCTTTCAGCTGCCTGCACCTTGCTTGCTGGCTTCTGCTAAGTTCCCCTTTCTACCTTTCTGGTCCTTGAAGATGTCAAGGCCACGTCTCACTGGCCTTCTGCCCTTGATGGTGCCTCCACTGGTCTCGATCAAGGGCCTTCTGCCCTTGATGTTCTGCCTGGAGGGCTTTTCCAGCCTCAGCTGTCCATGTCCTTCAGGTCTCCACCCACTGCCACTGCTGGAGAGAGTTCCGGAACTTTCCATCCTGAAACAGCTGCCCCTTGCCCCCAGCACAGCCCTCCCCAGCCTGGGCCTGCTGGGTATTTAAATCATCAATGTGCTTTGTCTACCTGCATTTTTATGTCTCCTCCCAGAAGGACTTGTAGGCACCATGTGTCTACCCATGGCAGGCACTCAATACATGTTTTGAATAAATGAATGGAAAGTCCCCTAAAACAACGACGGGATCTTGGGATGCCCAAAGGGGTGGAGCTGGAAAGGTCTCTAACAAGAAAAGCAGGGGAGAGGCTGGAAAGGGGCTGATGTGGAAAACCCCCTAGGAAATGTTTCCACTCGCAGGACAGGGAGGAGGAAGCGATTTAGTTGGAACGTGCATCTAGGCCTCCAGTGACTCCCTGGAGCTCCAACGCGGGAACGATCCTTTACATGGATCTGTGACTGTGGGCCTGAGTGCCTTGGTTTCAGGACCCGGTCAAGCCCTAAGTCAACGTTTCCAGAACAAACACCCGCGACCAGAAGCAGCAAGGGCCGCCGACGCACCACATCACTCTCCCGGCCAGGGCCGAGTCCTGCTAGGAACGTGATTATCATTCCTGACGATCTGCCGTCCCAGGCTGGCTGCTCCGATACCCGTCAATGGGCCCATTCAGCCGGGGCCCAGTTTTGCATATTATTCTCAATAAACATTCATAGTCCAAGCCATAATGGCCCTTTCAAGGCTCCTGCTTTGAATGCGCAGTGACAACAGAGTGCCTTTGTATACTTACATGTAAAAATACACTGGCCACCCTGTTGATACGCAGCATATATATTTATAAATATTTATCACCAAGTCATGGCTGACATTTTCAAAATGCTGCATTTGAAGTAGACCTAGTTTTTTCTGTCTCCCAAGCTGAGAGGCCAGACGAGGTTAATTAATCCAATTTTGCCTAATAATGTGTGGCGTAATGATCTCCATGCCCTGGTTTATTTGTCAAGGGGGGAGGGGGCTCCAAGGAAAGGCCTCAGTGACTCGGAAAGGAGGGGCCTCCCGACTGCAGCCTCGATCTGCAGCCAGCCGGGAGCAATGCAGGCGTGCGTGCGCACCTTCTGGGAAAGCGAGGAAGAGAAGAAGCTGGTAGAGAAAGAGATCCAGGGCCTGGACTTGGTTCTCCCCAGGAGAGGGGCTGAAGCTGCGGAAGGAACTTCTCTCTGATTCCATCTCCTCTCCCTGCCCAAGCTCCTGCGAGACACTGATTACTAGGAAACAACATTCCAAACTCATGCCAATGGACTGGAATCCTTGCTCTCTCTCCCTGCTGTGGTCGAGAGGGGAGCGCTTGAACCAGGATCTGGGGCAAAACAAGGGTTGGATCTGATAAAGACTGGCCGGCAGAAAGCCCTGGCCTTTAAAAAGTGAGGACGTCCAGGATGCCAGCGGTCTGACTTCTCTCATTAGGTTGCTTCCACAGACCGCCATGCACTGAGGACTCCTTGGAAACCTGATCCCTCTTCATTATCCCGACAAGCGCCCCCTGTTTTCTGCGTTTTGACTCATATTCAGACTTGTCTTCTAGCTCTTGAAGACAGGAGGACCCAGCAACAGGATAATGCTTGGAAAGGCGGTCTTGAAGCTGCTCCTGTAGGCTCTGAACTCGGACTCCGCCATTTGGCTCTGCTCAGCTCCAGCTTGGGTATCAGCTTTGCCTGGGAATTATGGGTGTCTCTCCTTTTCCTGCCATGCCTCTCAGTGTCCTAGGAATCCTGTTTACCAGTTCCCACTCTCTACCCACAGGTGGGCACCCAGGTCACAGAGCAGCAGCTTATCCTGGCTGGGTGCAGGGACTCATGCCTCTAACCCCAGTGCTTTGGGAGGTCAAAGCAGTGGGATCACGAGGCCAGGAATTCAAGATCAGCCTGGGCAACTTAAGACGATCTATCTCTTCAAAAAATTATCACTGGGGCTGGCACAATGTCTCTCATCTACAATCCCAGCACTTTGGGAGGCCGAGGCAGGTGGATCATTTGAGGTTGGGAGTTCGAGACCAGCCTGACCAACATGGAGAAACCCTGTCTCTACTAAAAATACAAAATTAGCTAGGCGTGGTGGCACATGCCTGTAATCCCAGCTACTCAGGAGGCTGAAGCAGGAGAATCCCTTGAACCCAGGAGGTGGAGGTTGTGGTGAGCCGAGATCGTACCATTGCACTCCAGCCTGGGCAGCAAGAGTGAAACTCCATCTCAAAACCAAACAAACACTAAAAAATTATTCCAGGATTATGGCGCACACCTGCAGACTGTTACTCTGGAGGCTGAGGCAGAAGGACCGCTTGAGCCCAGAAGTTCAAGGCTGCAGTGAGCTATGATCTCCTCCTCACCCCTGGACTGGTCACTGTCCAGCTCTGTGGGGCCAGAAGGTTTTCCATCCTTCACTTCTCTCCACCCCACACTCACCTTCACCCTCTTGTCTCTTTATTAAGCAAAACTGGGCTGCCAAATCCCAACACGTTCGTCCCTTTTAACATTCATTCAACCAAAACCTAAGCAGCAAAATGTATCTATTTAAAAATATATATATCAGGTGCCAGCAAGAGCCAGCTTAGATTTTAAGCCACTTTTTCTTTGGCTCACCTGCATGCCGCGGAGGCCCATCAGCACCTGGCACTCACTGACATGGTGTTTGAGTCACAATCGCGTTACTCAGCACACCCCTGCTGAGTGGATCGTTGCCCAGGTGGGCATTCACTGTACCCCATGTTCACTTCCTCATACCATACAGCCAGAAACCGGGTGAAAAAAAAATCCCAGTTTTGCTTCCTAAAACCTGCGTGACCTTGGGTAAGCTACCTAACCTGTCTAAGCCATAATCTCTTAAATAGGGCATATAAACATTCCACAGGGCAGGGGTGAGTACTCAGTGAGACAATTTGAGAAAGCACCTCGCTCGTGGCCAGGCCATAATATGTGCTCAACAAATCTCTATCGAATCTGTCGCCGATGAATTGACATCTAGAAATACATTTATTTTCTGTTTTTTAAAACAGGGTCAGGCTGGGCGCGGTGGCTCATGCCTGTAATCCCAGAACTTTGGAAGGCTGAGGTGGGTGGATCACCTGAGGTCAAGAGTTCAAGATCAACCTGGCCAACATGGTGAAACCCCATCTCTACTAAAAATATAAAAAATTCACTGGGTGTGGTGGCACATGCCTATAATCCCAGCTATTCAGGAGGCTAAGGCAGGAGAATCACTTGAACCCAGGAGGCAGAGGTTGCAGTAAGCCGAGATCACACCATTGCACTCCAGCTTGGGCAGCAAGAGCAAAACTCTGCCTCAAACACACACACACACACACACACACACACACGGTTAAAAATTTACAAGAAAAAAACAAACTCATTAAAAAGTGGACAGGAGAACATGAACAGACACTTCAAAAGAAGACATACATGCAGCCAACAAGCATATGAAAAACTCACATCACTGATCATCGTGGAAATGCAAAACAAAACCACAATGAGATACCACATAACACCACAAGTCAGAATGGCTATTATTAAAAAGTCAAAAAATAACAGATGCTGATGGTGTTGTGGAGAAAAAGGAATGCTTATATACTGCTGGCAGGAGTGTAAATTAGTTCTACTTTATACTCCCACTGTGGAAGCCAGTGTGGCAATTCCTCAAAGACCTAAGCCAGAATTACCATTTGACCAAGCAATCCATTACTGAGTATATACCCAAAGGAATATAAATCATTCTATCACAAAGACACATGCATATGTATATTCACTGGAGCACCATTCACAATAGCAAAGACATGGAATCAACCTAAATGCCCATCAATGATAGGTTAGATAAGGAAAATATGGTACATTTACACCATGGAATACTATACAGTCATAAAAAGGAACAAGATCATGTCCTTTGCAGGGACATGGATAGAGCTGGAGGCCATTATCCTCAGCAAATTAATGCAGGAACAGAAAACCAACCACTGTGTATTCTCGCTTTTAAGTGGGAGCTAAATGATGAAAACAAATGGACACAAAGAGGGGAACAACACACACCGGGCCTTCCTGAGGAGGGAGGGTGGGAGGAGGGAGATGATCGAGAGAAACCACCAATGTGTATGAGGCTTAATCCCTGGGTGATGAAATCATCTCTACCACAAATCCCCGAGACACAAGTTACTTACGTAACAAACCTGCACTTACATACCTGAACTTAAAATAAAAGTTAAAAAAATAAAATAAGGTTAAACAACACCTGGATAGCACCAGCAGCTCAGTCTTGAAGCTCGTAGCACTAATAAAGTTTTGGAAACATGTGAGTGCATCCAGCATTGTTTAGCAAAAACATTCCCTCTCCCCTGGACACCGTGGTACTTTATTTATGCTCTTGGGTATGTACATATCTTACCCCTGGACCATCCTACAGGTGGGAATTCCCCTGATTACATGTGTATTTAATGCTCCATGTATGATTTGTCCTCAGAAGCCCTCAGCTGGGGAGGCACTTAATAAATATTTATTAACTGACATTCGAGCGGACTCATGTATTAGATGCACTAAACGTACTCCTCAGGTTCCCTCAGCCTCCCCTCCCCCGGGCCCTCAGCTGCAGGTCCTGCCTCCACAGGTGATCAACTTCCTTGGGCCCATGTGGTTTTGCTGCCTGAAACCAACCACCTCCACGCCCAGAATCTCTAGCTCCTTCTGGTGTGTGGGGGCTCAGATGAAATCCACACCCTAAGGTATGATGGGATCTGGCTTCTCCCTGGCTGGGGAAGGAGCTGGATGAGGCAATTGATAGGACAGGGGAGTTAATTCCTCAGTGCATGGAGTTGGGCCAATGGGACGCAGGAAATTGGAGGAAACCTCGCTTCTCTCTTTCTCTCTTCGACACAGTTACTCCACACAGCCCACCTGGGGACATTCCTTGGAGCTGATGAGTATCCCTGCCAGGCAATGGCCTCTGTCTACACAGCATGCTGCATTGCTTCCCATCCTCCTTGCCTCAGTTCCCCTTGCCTACACTCTTACTGCCCAAAGAGTGCACCTTTCAAGTACGCCTTTGCCCTTAATCCTGGTTTCAGGCTGTCTTTCCCCAGGGACTCGGGCTGAAACAGGTCATGTGAAAATTGTACAAGCCAGATGCCAGGGAGGAAAAGGCTTTCTGAACTGAGACTATGTATGAGACAGGGGCTGGGGTTGTTAATATGCCCATTCCATGAATTTTTATTAAACCGTTTGATTAACATGGTCATGCCAACTACCCCCTTGGAACCCAGGTCATCAGAAAATCAGAGGCACCAGGCTGTGGGCCCCATGCGCCAGTTCACTCCCCTGGGCTCCAGCTCAGCTCAGCCTGATAGCCCAGAAAATCCTGCTCTCGGCCCTTTTGTGTCTGGGGCTGTGTCTTCTTTAGCAGCTTGCAAATTCCTGCCATGGAAACCCAAGCAAGAACAGAGAATCAGAGCAGATTCTTAGTAAATTAGTGCATTGTAGTTATGTAGGAAGAGATTTGCTCTCAGGTAATGAGGATGATACTCATGGCAGGTGCCTGAGTTGGACAGGCAGAAGGCCTTGCCCTCGGGGATGCCTGCTCTCTCTCAGGTCGGCTGATTCACAATAGGGCGCTCATTCAATTTCTGTCCACCCGAGAGACCGTGGGGGCAGAAGCCCAGCCATGCTCCTTCCTGATCAGGTCCCACTTACCTCCCACAGAAGAGGGGAAGAACGCGGCTCCTTTGAGTAAATTATCAATGAAAGTAACTATCTCATTTGCTGATAATCCACCAACAAGCGGACTCTATTGATCCTGGGTGACAGAGCGAGGTAGTTACATTCATATTAAAAGCAAACACACATCTCAGATTTGTATGGCACTAGGTTGTCTTCAAAATTCTTTTCCACGTATTGTGCAGTTTGATTACAATGGCGCAAGCCACAGCTCTCTGTAGCAGCCTTGAATTAAGTCAGAATCATAGAACAGCAGCAATGCCATAGGCAACCGATGTATTAGGCAACCGATGTCCCGATTCCAGCGGAAAGGCAACGTGACTAAGCAGAGGCTCTGTGAAGGGAAGGACTAGAGGAAGAGAAGTAGAAAGAGGGGGAAAGGGCCAGGCGCAGTGGCTCAGACCTGTAATCCTAGCACTTTGGGAGGCCAAGGCAGGTGGATCACAAGGTCAGGAGTTCAAAACCAGCCTGGCAGAGATAATGAAATCCCATCGCTACTAAAAATACAAAAATTAGCCGGGTGCGGTGGAGGGCACCTGTGATCCCAGTTACTCAGAAGGCTGAGGCAGGAGAGTCGCTTGAACCCAGGAGGTGGAGGTTGCAGTGAGCCAAGATCACGCCACTGCACTCTGTCTAGCCTGGGCTAGGTAGACAGAGAGAGGTGGGGGGAAAGAGTAAGAAATGGCCATGAAATTAAATTGGTGAACAGGGACCACTTTTCCTAGGGAGAAGAGGTCAGTGTGATTTCGAGGATTGGAATTTGATCTGTATCCTTTCAACTAAAGAATCCGATTCCTACAATGAACAGATTTAAAAGCAGTTATTTAACAAGTATTTGCTGACTGATGAGCGAGCACAGAGGTCAGCAAAAGAGGGCTACCAGCACCCCAAAGTGAAAGAAGAGAGAGCAGTGGAGCTGAAGCAACTGTGATTTCCAGGATGGAACGATTCATCAGGTAACCTTGAACGAGACTGTTAACCCTCTTTTTGTTGCTATGAAAAAGGCAGATGATATCTATTCCATACATGGCAGCGCTAAAGGAGGGTAAACATGATTGATCGCTGTGACTTTGAGGAAGGAAGACAGTATAATAAATACTAATTATAATAACCATTCCTGGCTTCTAAGAAAAATGCCTTTAAAGAAAGGAAGGAAGGAAAGAACGATCCCTCCAACAGGGGCCTCCTGGGACAGCCTTCGTGTGTCCGGCCTTGTGTGGGTCTGAATAAATCCAAAGGGAAAATGATTTGGTGACAGTTCACGACAGCAGGAGTAGGCGGAAGACCTTCTCTTTCTTCATCGTTTTTCATAAATTAATTTCATGTTTCAGTTGTCAAATTACCACAACTTTAGATTAATATACATGGGGCCAAGACTTGTGGGTAATTGTATATTTCTGTGCTTCACATAAATGCTAACTATAAACATTTAAAACGTAAAGGTCAGGCCAGGCGCGGTGGCCCACGCCCGCAATCCTAGCACTTTGGGAGGCTGAGGCAGGCAGAGCACTTGAGGTTAGGAGTTTGAAACCAGCCTGGCTAACATGGTGAAACCCCAACTCTACTTAAAAAAAAGTACAAAAATTAGCCTGGTGTGGTGGTGTGTGCCTGTAATCCCAGTTACTAGGGAGGCTGAGGCAGGAGAATTGCCTGAACCCAGGAGGCGGAGGTTGTAGTGAGCTAAGATCACACCACTGCACTCCAGCCTGGGCAACAGAGCAAGACTCCATCTCAGATATGTATATATATATATAGTAGAGACAATATATCATCTTTACTAAAGAAGGAGGGAGATAGAGAGAGATAGAGAGGTTGGCCAGGCACTATGGCTCACATTTGTAATCCCAGCACTTTGAGAGGGCAAGGCAAAAGGATTGCTTAAGTTCAGGAGTTCAACACCAGCCTGGGCAATACAGTGAGAGTCATCTCTACAAAAATTTAAAAAGATTAGCCAGGCAGGGTGGTTCATGCCTGCACTCCTAGCTGCTCCAGAGGCTGAGGTGGGAGGATCGCTGGAGCCCAGGAAATCAAGGTTGCAGTGAGCCATGATTGTGCCAGTGCACTCCAGCCTGGGAGACAGAGCAAGACCCTGTCTCAAAAAAAAAAAAACCCAAAAACCAAAAGGCCAGGTTCGGTGGCTCACGCCTGGAATCCCAGCACTTTCGGAGGCTGAGGGGCTGATTGGTTTAGTCAGGAGTTTGAGACCAGCCTGACCAAAATGGTGAAACTCTGTCTTCACTAAAATTACAAAAATTAGCTGGGCATGGTGGCGCATGCCTGTAATCCCAGCTACTCAGGAGGCTGAGGAAGGAGAGTCACTTGAACCCGGGAGGCAGAGGTTGCGGTGAGCCGAGATCACACCACTGCACTCCAGCCTGGGTGGCAGAGTGTGACTCTGTCTCAAAAACCAAAAAAAGTAAAGGCCATAAACTAGCTTCGTATAAAACCTCCAGTGTATATAATGACAGATATTTCATCATCTCTGACCCCTAGCAAATGTTTGCATCCTTGAGTGAATCCCTTCAGCTCTCTGTGGCTTTGTGATTCCAATCTCATGTCCTATACACTGCCTAGTGTCTCCTGGAAATGAACGGGAACATGCCTGAACCTTCCAGATCAATTTACCAGCCCTTTCGCTCCTCCCCTCTGGGCTCTCTGTTTCCTCCCTGTTTCTTGAGAACATGCACACGGTTTACACCGCGGTTTACAGCGTTTCAAGCCCAAACAGAACACGCTCCTCAGGGAAGGGGCTGATTGGTTTCGTTTTTGGGCAGCCCCGCGAGGGGTGGTAATTGACACTTGAACGATGACATGTTGCATTCCTTCATATCGCAGCAGTAATTGAACACACATGAACCCCCCTGCGCTGGTGACCCTGGAGTGTGCCACACACCTGGAAGTAGTGAGGTTCAATTAATATGTCACCGCCACTAATGGTGGCTACCAGTGAGAACCACCAGTCAGCTGCCACAGCCCGGTGGTCACATAAAGCAGAGAACAATGCAGGGTGAACCCCGGGAGTGGCTGCTGCACAGCAGAGCATCCCTGGACTGGCCCCTAAAATCTGGTTTGTCCAAAAAACTTTTTCACTTTTAATGACTCCAATTAACTTTACCTAATAGCTGTGTTCACCTCTCCCTCAAAGAGTTATTTTTGCATTAAAATAGCAAAATGGTCAACTAGAAGGAGACAGCAATGACCCAGCTAAATTTCTGTGATGACACTTTTAATATAAAAACAGATCAGAAATGGAGTGTGATATGGATATGAATATGAAAGGCGGGACTCAAGCCAAGGAAATGCAGAAAGAATGATGGATTCCGCCTCTTTCGTTGAGTCCCCGGAGTGCTTGTGGGGTGCTGACGGTAGCCTGGAGATACTGCAGGGTTATTGCAAGCCTGGTGGCTGCTCTTCCAGAACCACAGGCTCGGGGTGACAGCACAACGATGTGGGACATGTGCCCTGCCTGAGGCAGAGAATGGTGTACCCAGGGCAGCCTTAGCAGTGCCCTCCCCTCATCTGGAATCTCAGGAGACTTCCTGGAGGAAGCTGCATCTAAGCTGGAGGAGGAACAGGGGTGAGCAAGGGAAGGGAAGGGAAGGGAGAGCGGAGACGGCTCCAGGCAGCGGGGGGGCCAGCACCGCCAAGGCTACGAGGCCAGAGAGAATGTGGTAACATGAGGAGGAGGCCAGAAGGAAAGCGGGAGCTTGGAAGCCAAGGGCAGAAGTGAGCACTTCCATTTCAGAGCCTACTTGTGCTTTTTCCAGAACCAATAGCTACTGTCCTCTTTAAACACACAAACACACACACACACACACACACACACACACACACACAATTAGCATTCAAACAAGAGTAAAGCTATCATTTTTGCATATTCTTGGAGGAGAGGAAAATGGACATTTCATTTTATATCGGATACATTCCATTTAATGAATTAACAAAGTCTGGCAGTGCTGCCCGGATGAGTGGAAATCCGCCAAAGCTGAAGGCCAACAACCCTGTTGCAGAGTCCGACTGCTGGCTCTACCTGGCCACACCCCGGCCGGGATCTCCCTGACAGCCTTGTCATTCTGTCATGCACGGGCTGGCGGTGGCGTCCAGTGGGTCACCGAGTCTCTGGGCTCAGGCTTCCCCTGTAAGGTGAGGAGCTGAAACTTAGGTATGCTTAGGTTTGGCCTCCAGGGAGCACAGGGGCAATCTGGGACACCCCACTGATCCCTCTGTGACCCACTCTTAGCCCTTAAGCCCCCAAGGAGGGAGCTCTCCTCTGTATACAGGACCAGTCTAGGCTACTCTAGACATCAAGATATTGTAGGGTGCTTCCGGTTAAATCAGCAGCTGAAATAAACACGTTTATATGTTTTGTTTTGTTTTTTGACAGAGTTGCTCTATCATCCAGGCTGGAATGCAGTGGCACAGTCTCGGCTCACTGCAACCTCTACCTCCTGGGTTCAAGCAATTCTCCTGCCTCAGCCTCTTGGGTAGCTGGGATTACAGGTGTGCACCACCACACCTGGCTAATTTTTTAATTTTTGGTACAGACAGGCTTTCACCATGTTGTCCAGGCTGGTCTCAAACTCCTTACTTCGTGATCTGCCTGCCTCAACCTCCCAAAGTGTTGGGATTATAGGCGTGAGCCATCACGTCAGCCAATGTGTTTACCTCTACACTCTCCTCGAAGCTCACTACAATGACAGTAAAGGCAAAAAAACAAGGAACACACCTGCAGAGACAAAAAGGTCGGGAGAAGAAGCCGTGGAATATGAGAAAGCTCAGCAGCATTTTGAAGGGAGAACAGTGAATGGACTGATGGTCTCTGGCTTAGCGGGCTGGAGAGCGATGAGCTGCGCCAGTGACTGCACTGAGGTGGAGGCGGTGAGCCTTCAAGAAACAAGATGATTCCTGCTCCAGAATCACAGAAACACTCAGAAATCAGGGGCTCCAGGTATGTGTATATATATGCATATTTTTGAGACAGGGTCTCACTTTGTCACTTGGGCTGGAGTGCTATGGTGTGATCTAGGCTCACTGCAGCCTTGACCACTTGGGTTCAAGTGACCCTCCTGCCTCAGCCCCCCAAGTAGCTGGGACTATAGGAGCACACCACCACAATCAGCTAATTTTTTTGTTTTTTGTATTTTTAGTAGAGACAGGGTTTCACCGTGTTGCTCAGGCTGGTCTCAAACTCCTGAACTCAAGCGATCTGCCCGCCTCAGCCTCCCAAAGTGCTGGGATTACAGGCATAGCCATGGCACCTGGCCAGCTCCAGGTATTTCTGAAGGTGAGAGTACGCAGGCAAGCTGCAGAGGAGGATTGGTTGGAAGACTGTGCGGGGAAAGGCAGGCCTTCGGGCCCCTCCTGGGTGCAGTGGTGTTGCTGGTGATGCTCACCTGCTTTCTGAACGTCTGCTGCTTGACCTCCCCTTCAGAAACTGGATGTTTCCTCTCTGACCAGGTGAACCAGAGAGGCTCAGGGCACTGGATCCAGCTGAGGGCAGCAGAATGAAAAGCATGCTCACCTAACAGAGAGATCAACCCACGCCATCTAATGGCATTGAAAAGAATGGTGTAGTCTCAGAAGGACCAATGTTCCCGAACTTGCAGGATGTCACCTGAACCCAAACTGGAATGAGTTTGATGCCTCTCAAAACCGGTGAGCCTGCTGCTCTTCTCACATGTATCTCCATGTGTGGATGTGCACTGGAGCCTTTCTCTACCCTCTGAAGGAGAGAAGCATTCTGTTTAGGGGCTCACAGAAGAGAGGAACGTGAGAAGGCTGAGCAGAGTGGAAGATCCAACAGGAAACTACCATCTCCAGTCTCCCAGGCTGGGTTGAGCCTCGGCGGAGAGATGTGTTGACCTCAGCATGGGCAGTGTGCTGTAAAGGCCTCATTGTGTTGTTAGTCAAGGAACTTACTGTCCTTCCTTGAAGGACGATTATACTTCCTTATGTCATTGACAATGGACTTGGCCACATTACTTTCTTGGACAATGAAATGTGAAAGGAAGTGATGTGCGACACTTCTGAGCTAAGCCTTTAAGGGCCTATGCTTTGTTAGGACCATGGCCATCTCCTCTTTCTTTCTCCTCTGCTGCAAAACCAGCTTGTGCTGGACGGAAACTGGGTCCTGAATCTTTAGCTTGAGTCCAAGCATGAGGACAACATGCAGCAGAGCGAACATAGTTCGCATAAGAAGTCAACTTCTATTGTTCCAATTATCTACAAGGTTAGGGATTGTTTGTTACACAGCATACCAGCAGCAGAAACTGATGGATACAGCTGCAGTGATAGTTGCAGGATGGGCAGGAAAGACATTCTGTGCCTCCTGCATGGATGAGCATTGTTCCCAGCTCCTCCAGGACAGCTGTCTGGGCTGCTCCTGAAGGCGGTACCCTTGGCCCAGTCACCACTGCCTTTGCAGTGGACACCAGCAGTGGTGTCATGAAGAAGTGCTTCCCTCTAGTGGACTGTGGGCTGCAAATAAGTATGAGAGAGGAGTATAAGAGGGTATAAGAGGGGTCAGAGAGGGCGGATGTGAATACAGCATCTCCCTCGGAGAACCTCAGCTTTGCCCAGGACTTTGCAAGCTTGGAGGTCCTGAGTAGGAAGGTGGGAATAATAAATGACCCTGTTGGAAATGGGACACAAATTGTGTCAATTATTAAACTTTTTTTCTCTCAACTCTAACCGTACCTTTAGGCTTTGCTTTTTTATTTATTTCTGAGCCAGGGTCTTGCTCTGTCACCCAGGCTGGAGTGCAGTGGCACAATTACAGTTCACTGCAGCCTTGACCTCCCAGGCTCAAGTGACCCTCCTGCCTCAGCCTCCTGAGTAGCTGAAACTACAAGCACACACTATCATACCTGGCTAATTTTTGTATTTTTTGTAGAGACAGGGTCTCGCTGTGTTGCCCAGACTCGTGCATGCAATCCCAGCACTTTGGGAGACTGAGGCAGGCAGGTCATTTGAGATAAGGAGACCAGCCTGGCCAACTTGGTGAAACCCTATTTCTACCAAAAATACAAAAATTAGCCAGATGTGGTGGCAGGCACTTGTAGTCCCAGCTACTCCGGAGGCTGAGGCAGGAGAATCACTTGAACCCGGGAGGCAGAGGTTGCAGTGAGCTGAGAATGCCATCCCCCTGCACTCCAGCCTGGGCGACAGAGCAAGACTCTCTCTCAAAAAACCAAACCAGACAAAACAACAACAACAACAACAACAACAACTTTTTCTTCTTTTTTTTTCTCCTTCCTCTTCCCAATCCTCTATTCCTGCTCTGTAAAACGAAGGGGGATTTTTCCTTCTGATGTCTAATCAGTTGCAGAAATGGACCGAAGTCTTGAACCCAAGGAAGAGTAAGGTTGGATACACAAGTCAGACAGGATGGGAGAGGACATCTCTGCAAATGGTGGGACACACGGAAAACAGCAAAGGCCAAACGATGGTGGGTGACAATCCAGGGGAGGGAAGAGGAAACCATCAGCAGGGAAGAGCTGGAAAACTCCTCAGCAGAAACTAAGCTGAAGCACAGCGCTGGCAAAGGGGACTCTGGCAGGGTGTGTGTGCCTGGGAGAAATGAGCCTTCAGGTCCCCCACTCTGAGTGCCTACCAGCCGAGCTGAAGCTGACCCTGGCTGCCAGCCTCAGGCCTTGGGGAGGCCTGTCCAGTGTCTGTGGTCCCCTGACTCCCCACTCTGCACACCTTCTGGGCTTCCCAGCTGCAGTGGCCCAGGAAGGCCTCCTGCCATGTCCACCCCCACCAAGCTGCATCTCAGCCCTCCACCAGGGGCTGTCAGCACAGCCCCCATTGCACCTCCAGTGGCAGGAGCTGCGGTGACTCTGGAACCAGGGTCTGGCCTGACCCACCCAGGAGGCTCTGGCCACCGCTGGAAACTACAGTATAGCCTGGAAGGGCCGGGCAAACTCTGCCCGGGAGAGACAGAGGAAGGAGCCCGCAGAGAATTGCTCTCCCTGCCCCCTGACCCCACAGCCTGTCCCAAGCATCAGTGGTTAAAGGTGGCTTCTCCTGAGATGCCTTACGTGACCACGAGGTGCTGATGTCCTGGGTGTGGTGGCCAGCTGAGCAAGCCCCGCCGGGTACTGGCATTCCTCCTGTTCTGCCTCGCTTTCCTTTTTCCCACACTCTGGCTTCTCTGGGGTTGCACCAACCACCACCCCAAAAAGGGATTCACAAGTTAGATAAGATTTGCCACAAGCTGTTTTCCAGGGTGCTGAACTAGCTTTGCCTCAGGGAAAAAGGTACCTCTCCGTAGAGGGGTGAGAGGCTGCCTTCTGCAAATTCTGACCTCGTCAACGTTCTGGAATGGGTGCAGAGGCATATCATCTGTGTTCGTTTCCTATGACAAACTGGGAGGCTTACAACAAATGTATTCCCCCTCAGTCCTGGAGGCCAGAGGTCTGGCAACAAGGTGTAGGCAGGGCCAGGGCAGGATCCTTCCTCGCCTCTCCCAGCTTCTGGAGCTCCTGGCACTCCCTGGCGCTCCTGGCTTGTGGCGACATCCCCCTCCTCTCTCTGTCTCTGTGTTCACAGCACCTTCTTCCCTATGTTTCTGCCTAAGCTCCCTCAGCTTCCCACTTCTAAGGATGCTTGGGGTGCCATGTGGGGCCCACCCAGGTAAGCCAGGATGATCTCCTCACCTCAGAATCCTTAACTTAGCATCCTTCTTCCAAATAAGATCACATTCACAGGCTCCAGGGATTAGGATGTGGACATAGCTTTTGGGGGCACATTTTTCAATCCCCCATACCATTCTCACTCCCCTGGGTGAAATATATAGCAGGGAAAGAGAAAGGAAAGAAAATCAAGTGAAATTCCAACCCAACAACTCTAAAATGGAGAGAGAAGCATGAACAGGAAAAGTGTGACCTTTCCACTTCTAGTGCTGTGGCCCAGGAGAGATCCGGCCTTCAATCTTCATGTCAGCATGTGTTATTTCTTCCTCGAGAGAAAGAAAGCACTTCATCCGGTATTGCTGAGTGGAACGGCACACACGTGGGAGGGCCAGGAGTGGCTGGGTGTCCCCCAATCCTGGAGAGGATACCCCCACGACAGCTCATTTTAGTGCCTTTGGGCCAGAAAAGCTGGTGTGGAACTGTCAGTGTTCCCATTTAAAACCCATTTGTAAATGGCTCATAAATCACACCTTTAGAAAACTCACTCCTCATTATAGTTCTGCAGAGAAAAACTCTGTTCAGCAATTGCAATAAACGTGAGAGCCAGTAGCTTGTTTTCTCAGCAGGGGGTCATACGTAAGAGGGTTTTGCATGATATTCTTCAGTCTTAATAAAAGCAGGAATAGTCACGGGCACTTCTCCAAATGCACAAGTCTCTACTGTCGGACTTCACAAGGGCCGCTGAACACTAAGGGTGATTTCGGAGAAGCCAGAAAGGGTCACAATCCTCAAGACCTCAACCCTGCTGACCCAGCAAAGAACTGGTGAAAGTCCCAAACTGTACCGTTAGAACTTCCTTTCTTTGGGTTTGCCCCGGCCGAAACATTAATATTGTTGGAAGGGGTCATATTTGAAGCACAGTTTTGTTTATACACTTATTCTGGCATCTTCCTTCTTTCTTTCTTTCTTTTTTTTTTTGAGATGGAGTCTCACTCTGTCATCCAGGCTGGAGCGCAGTGGTGCGACCTCAGCTCACTGCAACCTCCACCTCCAGGGTTCAAGTGATTCCCCTGCCTCAGCCTCTCAAGTAGCTGGGAATACAGGTACCCACCACCACACCTGGCTAATTTTTGTATTTTTAGTAGAGACGGGGTTTCACCATGTTAGGCTGGTCTCGAACTCCCGACCTCAGGTGATCCACCTGCCTCAGCCTACCAAAGTGCTGGGATTATGGGCATGAGTCACCATGCCCAGCCTTTTTAAGCATGGTTTTGTTTATACATTTACTCTGGCATTTTCTTCCTTCCTTTCTTTCTTTTCTTTTTCAGACAGAGTCTCGCTCTGTCGCCCAGGCTAAAGTGCAGTGCTGCAATCTCAGCTCACTGCAGCCTCTGCCTCCCAGGTTCAAGTGATTCTCTTGTCTCAGCCTCTCAAGTAGCTGGAACTCCAGGCACGCACCATCACATCCAGCTGCTTTTTGTATTTTTAGTAGAGACAAGGTTTCACCATGTTGGCCAGGCTGGTCTCGAACTTCTGATCTCAAGCAATCCATCTGCCTCTGCCTCCCAAAGTGCTAGGATTACAGGCGTGGATCACCAATTCAGCATTTTCTAAGAGCAAGATGGTTATGGGACACGGTGAAGCACCAGACAGAATAAGGAGACGCTATTGAGGGTGAAGATGAACAATCACAGTCCAGGCTGAGTCCCCGGCTATGCCTGGAGAAGGCCTCTGTGACTCTGATTTTACAGAAAACCCGAAGTGTACTAAGTGCCTACTCAACATCCAGGGCTATGTTCCTCCACATGGAGTGTCACATTCAATCCTCACATTAACCTGTGAGGAAGGCACCAACGCCCCTCCAGGCATGAGTGGGATGGGATCTAAACGGTCGTTCCTAAGTCACTGGACCAGTCCACGGTGACACCAAATGAGTTAAGTGTATGCGTCCATAAAAAGTTAAGTTTTCAGCCGGGCGCAGTGGCTCAAGCCTGTAATCCCAGCACTTTGGGAGGTCGAGGCAGGTGGATCACGAGGTCAAGAGATCGAGACCATCCTGGTCAACATGGTGGAAGCCCGTTTCTACTAAAAATACAAAAAAAAATTAGCTGGGCATGGTGGCACTTGCCTGTAATCCCAGCTACTCAGGAGGCTGAGGCAGGAGAATTGCTTGAACCCAGGAGGCGGAGGTTGCGGTGAGCCAAGATCGTGCCATTGCACTCCAGCCTGGGTAACAAGAGCGAAACTCGGTCTCAAAAAAAAAAAAAGTTAAGTTTTACAAAAGAACTATAAGCAATAATTTGTATTTCCAATAATTGTGGTGTTGGCTTACTTCCCAACAAGATCCAGACATGACATATTCCTGGAGGTGGAAGTCTCCAGGGATGCCATGAAATAGACAGACACAGACAAAGAAAAGCTGAGCCCGAGAGAGGATGGAGGAGGTGCAGGAGAGGAAAGGAGGTAGACGGTAGCCCCTGTGGCCAAAACTGAACGGGAATCACCAGTGGCTAGAGCTGCCATATTCAGGAGGTGGCTGAAAGGCACCCGGGGCCGGAGTAACTAACTGAGAATCGGAGTGGCAAGAACTGACCTGGCCCCGTGGCGACAGGCCAGGAGGTTGGGTGGTCCTGAGGCAGGTTCCCATGGCGGCCCTGAAACTGAGATTCTCACTTTATGAAAAATTCCTTGAGAGAGTCTAAAGTGATCATGAATAGAGGGGAGGGGACTTCCCTAGCGATCGGCATAAGCAGAGGTAGAGTCTCTTTGGAGAAAACTTTTCCTCAAGTTAGCTCTGCAGGAATCCCACAAATTAAAATTATGCATGACTTCACAAGCAAAAACTGACAAATATTTGGGAAGGCAAGTCACTATGAATGACAGCTAACAGGAGCAAGAAACATTCCATCCCAAGGACTCCAGATGTTCTATCATTGCAAAAAAAAAAAAAAAAAAAAATGCAGAATAGTTAAGTATACAATGTTTAAAGAAGAAAGGAACTACTTACAAAGATGAATAAACAAGAAGAAACCATGAAGCATGAATAGGTAGAATCAGGAAAAAAACTTTAAAAATTGATTACTAGAACTATTGAATCAAAAAACTGAATGGATAAGTTAAATAGTAGATTACACTGTTGAGAGAATTCCCGAGCTGGAAGATATTTGCATAACTTATCTGGAATTCAGCAGAGAAAGAAAGAGCTGGAAATGTGAAAAATTTAAAAGATATAGAGACTAGAGCGAGGAGCTCTAGCACGGGGCTGGTAAGCACTGGTTCGTGTGCCAAATCCTGCTGGCCACCTGTGATGGTGAAGATTGAGCGGCAACTTGATTGGACTGAAGGTTACAAAGTATTTGTCCTGGGTGTGCCTGTGCGGGTGTTACCAAAAGAGATTAACGTTTGAGTCAGTGGGCTGGGGAAGGCAGATCCACCCTCAGTCTGGAGGGCACAATCTAATCCGCTTCCAGAGAATATAAAGCAGGCAGAAAAACTTGAAAAGGAGGCCTTTCTTCTGGGCTGGATGCTTCCTGCCCCCGAACATCAGACTTCAAGTTCTTCAGTTTTGGGATGCGAACTGGCTCTCCTTGCTCCTCAGCTTGCAGACAGCCTATTGTGGGACCTTGTGATTGTGTAAGTTAATACTTAATAAACTCCCCTTTATATATGTCTATGTGTTAGTTCTGTCCCTCTAAGAGAACCCTAATACATAACCTGTTTTTATAAATAAAGTTTTATTGGAAAACAAACTCCTTTGTTTACACACTGCCTTTGGATTCTGTCACACTGCAAGAGGGTTAGGTAGAGCGGACAGTCTACATGGCCCTCAAAGCCTAAAACATTTACTCTCTGGCCTTTTACAGAAAATGTTCACACCAGGCATGGTGGCTCATGCCTATCATCCCAACACTTTGAGATGCTGAGATGGGAGGATTGCTTAAGTCCAGGAGGTCGAGACCAGCCAGGGCAACATAGTGAGACCCTGTCTCTAAAAAAAAAAAAAAAATTAAAATTAACTGGGCATGGTGTCACATACCTGTAGTCCCAGCTACTCAGGAGGCTGGGGTGAGAGAATTGATTCTAGTCTGAGAGGCTGAGGCTGCAATAAGACATGATCACATCACTGCACTCCAGTCTCAGTGATGGTGAGACCCTGTCTCATAAAAAGAAAAAAACGTGTTCCTGATCTTTCCTCCAGAAGGAAAAAGTGGGAAGAAAGGAAGAGAGGCAATATTTTAAAAGGTAATGACTAAATTTTCCCAAACTAATTTAAAAAGTGAAGCCACATATCCAGAGAATACGACAAATTCCAAGCAGGCTAAATGAAAGACAGTCATGCTGCAATTCTGGGTTGAATTGTATTCCTGCAAAAGATGTTGAAATTCTAACTCTCAGCATCAATGAATACAACCTAATTTGGAAATAGGGTCTTTGCAGATGTAATCAAGTTAAGGATCTTGAGATGAGAACATTCTGGATTTAATATGGGATCCAAATTCAATGACTGATGTCTTCATACAAAAAAAGGAAAGAGAATGAGAGAATGAGAGAGAGAGAGAGAGAGAGAGAGAGAGAGAGAGAGAGAGAGAGAGAGAGGAGTGACATAAAGATACATGGAAGAAGCCACGTGAAAACAAATGCTGCTCAAGCCAAGGAAAGTGTGGAGCCACAGAAGCTCAAAGAGGCAAGCGGAATTCTCCCTGAGAGCCCTTGGAGGGAGCACGCCCCCGTAGACACCTTGATTCTGGACTCCTGGCCTTCAGAGCTGTAACAGAATAGATGTATGTTGTTTTAAGTCACCCAGTTTGTGGAAATTTGTTACGGCAGCCCCAGGGAACAAACAAATTTTGGTGTTGTCTAGAGAATAAAAATGATTCCAAGTTCTTTGCCATTCCCCACCCTAAGAGATAGTATTTATTTCCCCTCCTCTTCAATCTGGGCTGGACTGTTACTGTTTTAACCAACAGAATATGCAGAAGTGAGGCTGTATCAGTCCGTTGTCATGCTGCTAATAAAAACATACCCAAGACTGGGTAATTTACAAAGGAAAGAGGCTTAACTGACTCACAGTTCAGCATGGCTGGAGAGGCCTCAGGAAACTTGCGATCATGGTGGAAGGGGAAGAAAACATGTCCTTCTTCACATGGCAGCAGGAAGAAGAAAAACGAGTGCTCAGTGAAGGGGGAGGCCCCTTATAAAACCATTAGTTCTCTTGAGAGAACTAATTCACTAATATGAGAACGAGATGGGGGAAATTGCCCCCATGATTCAACTATCTACACCCGGTCCCTCCCATGACATGTGGGGATTATGGGAACTACAATTCAAGATTCGATATTGGTGGGGGCACAGCCAAACCATATCAGGTGCCATGCCAGGTCCAGGCCCCAGCCTTCAGAAGCCCTGGCAGAGTCTGTGTTTATACTGCTGGGAGTTGCCATCAAAGAAGTGCAGTGATGCTGCTGAAGACACATGGAGAAGCCAGAGGAGAGAGAGGCCGTGGGACCTAGAGGAAGAGAGGCCCAGCACTCCAGCTGAGCCCAGCCTTCTAGATGCCCCTTCTTCCAAATTCTTTAGAACCAGCTTCAAGCTTTGGCTCACTCCTGTCCCATTCCAGTTCTGAGAACTCCTGGTTCTCAGGACTAGAACTCCTAATGCTTTCTGGGTTCTGGAACACTTCCTCAGAGGCAGCTCAGAATCAGCCAGTCCTGCCCCGGGCCTTCTGTTACATGTGGGAAACCATCTTGGATGTCCCTGCCCAGTGGAGCCCCAAGAAGACTGCAGCTTCAAGCAACGTCGGCTGCAGCAGAAGAGCTACCCAGCTCATCCCAATCGACCCACAGAATCATGAGGCATTGACAACCTTGAGGAAGAAGAGACTCTTACAGATACAGGGATTGTAGGCAAAACCAGGTGGAGATAAATGACTTGGTTGCTATTCTCAGCAGATATGCTGAGAATAGTAAATTCTTTTCTCTCTCTTTTTTTTTTTAGACAAAATCTGGATCTGTTCCCCAGGCTGGAGTGCAGTGGCACGATCTCGGCTCACTACAACTTCTGCCTACCAGGTTCAAATGATCCTTCCATCTCAGCTTCTGCAGTAGCTGGGACTGCCGGCTTGCACCATCATGTCCAGCTAAGTTTTGTATTTTTTGTTTTTGTTTTTTGAGAGATGGGGTTTCACCATGCTTCCCAGGCTGGTCTCGAACTCCAGGGCTCAAGCGATCCACCTGCCTCAGCCTCCCAAAGTGCTGGGATTACAGGTGTGAGCCACTGTGCCTGGCCTAAACACTTATTTTTACAACTAACTAACTAATCTTACCAAATAAATAAAACATTAAATTATCAAATAAAACAAAACATCAAATTAACAAATACTGAATCAAATAAATCATAAAAACAAACTCATAGTTAAAATGTGCCTTATGGCGAGGAACTTGGCCACTCTGTGGAATTGTAGAGGCAAAGTGGTACTCACTTACGGGTAAACATGGGGACCTTACCCCATAGTCAGAAAGAGAACACACACCGTACCTGAGACGAACAAAGCAAGGTCACCCAAAAATGAGGAAAACCTTGTGCTTTTCCTGTTCCTGTAAATTACTCGCTCCTCAACAAAACCTTTACCCCAGACGTTTCCATTCGTCAGGACCTTTGTGGATATGACAATCGTGTGATAAATTTTGTTTCTCTGCCATGCACAGACTACTATAAATTCAGTGGCCTTTGTAATTTTGTGCATTTGTTTTCTTTAAATACCTGTTTTATTTGATGATTCGTTTCTTCTAGTCTCAGAACATCCTTGCAGATCTTTTTCAAGCAAGCTTTTTTTTCCCCAAATGCTGTTATCTCAAAATCTTCCATTCCCAGAAACCTTGAACTCAGGGAGGGCAGGCACAGTGGAGGGTCGGAGTGGGGCACTGCATGGAAAATAGAAGAATTAAGGGAAGATCTATGTGCTGAATAGCCATGTTCTCCCACTCATCTCCCAGAACATTGAAAATGAGGTGCCTTTTCTTCCAGGCAAGAAATTGGAGAATTTGTCTCTAAAGATTCTAAATGACCCCAGTAAAAATACTGCTGACATTAACAGTTAGGGCCCCCCACAGCCCCATTGGTTAAACAAACAAGCAAACCAATAACTCTCCAATTACGCTGCAGAGAAGCTCAACCGCCACGTGTGGCAGTGAAGTCCACAGACCTTCCATGCAGCTTCTTCTCTTACAGGGGAGCTCTCCAGGATCCTTCCTTTTACGTTGGTTTGTTTTGCTCTCTGTCATATCAGACACCATTCCCTAATATCTGTTATAGACATTTTTTCCTAGTTTTTTTTTTTTTTTTAGACAGACTCTCACACTGTCACCCAGGCTGGAGTGCAGTGGAGCAATTTAGGCTCACTGCAACCTCTGTCTCCCGGGTTCAAGTGATTTTCCAGCCTCAGCCTCCAAGTAACCTGGATTACAGGCGCCTGCCACCACACCAGGCTAATTTTTTGTATTCTCAGTAGAGACGGGGTTTCACTGTGTTGGCCAGGCTGGTCTGGAACACCTGACCTTGTGATCCACCCGCCTCAGTCTCCCAAAGTGCTGGGATTAGAGACATGAGTCAACGCAACTGACCACTTTCCTAGCGTTTTAATATGAGATGGTCTCTCACATGGTAGGCAAAAAACAAAGAGGAGAAAAGACAAATGTGGGCAGCAGATAAGAAGCTCAAAAATTAAAAACAAAATTCTTAAAGAGAACACAACACATCCATAAAACAAGAAGAGAATGATGGAGAAAAGAGGCCACAATCAGAGGGGAAGAATGGGCTCTTACAAAGTAATGATGCGCTCGCTAAAATGAAAAATTCACTAGACTGATTCGAAAAGGAATTGAAAAATTATCCCAGAAAGAAGAACAAAATGACAGAGATAAACTCGAGGAGAAAAAGATAAAAAGAAAAGCAAAAAGTCAATACAGAAGCCAACATCCAACAGTAGGCAATCTACAGAAGGCATACAATACAGAGAGAAAAAACTGTGAAAGAAAGAAGACCCCTGCCACCAGAAACTGCCAGCACTGAAATGCATGATCTTCCAGACTGATTAGCGGGAGAGTACCCAGCACAACGAATGGAGCAAAGCCCCCACAAAGACTGTTTCGAAAAAAATCTTACAGTCTTTCAGAGGAAAAAGAGTTTCTATTTCTAAAAATTAGGATGCTATCAACTTCTCAACGGCAACATTGGATGCTGGAAGACAGTAAAGTAACAGCTTCAAATATAATTTCTAGACTCTAGAATTATATAACTAGTCAACAATCCGAGAATGAGGGTAGAATAAAGACACAGATTGGCAAAATCCCAAACACGTGGACTCCCACGCATCCCTTCTCAGGAAGCTAATTGAAAATGTTCTTCTCCAAATGAGAAATGAACAAAGTAAGACAGGATGAGACAGAGAAACTAACACAGAGAGGCATGAGGTATCACAGCCCAGTAGAGTCTGACGGGGAATGGCAAATGGATTCTCTCAAAGTCACCCACAAAAATACCAGTTACATTATTATCATTATTATTTTAAAACGGAGTCTTGCTCTGTCGCTCAGGCTGGAGTGCAGTGGCACAATCTCAGCTCGCTGTAACCTCTGCCTCCCAAGTTCAAGCAATTCTCCTGCCTCTGTCTCCCGAGTAGCTGGGACTACAGGCACCTGGCTAATTGTTTGTATTTTCAGTAGAGACAGGGTTTCCTCATGTTGGCCAGGCTGGTCTCATACTCCTGACCTCAGGTGATCGCCCGCCTTGGCCTCCCAAAGTGCTGGGATTATAGACATGAGCTACCATGCCGGCCCCTTACTAACTACGTTACATTTGTATTATATTTGTGAGAGGTGTCCGTAACAGAAAGAAAGAATGAAGAGAGAGAAAATGAAATAAATGTACTAATTATAAAGGGAATTGGAACAAATTTCCAGTGGGGAAGCCTGACAGATATCACCTTAATCAAATGAGGAAATGTAACCTCAGTAGTAGTATGGCCAAAATCATGTACTACTTGAAAGGCTGCGATGAGAAGAACACAGCGCTGGGGCCAGAGATGCCTCACCTGGATCTAATCACAGGCAGCAGCAGACAGAAAGGCGGCTGTTTCAGAGTAAAGGAAACTCCTAAGACATGACAACTAAATGCAACACATGATCCTGGGTCAGGGAGGAAAAAGTTGGAAAGGACATTATTAGGAAAGTTAATGAACTTCGAAGATAAATTCTGGGTTAAATAATAGCAGTGTTTCAACAGATTTTCTAATTTTAATAATTGTATCAAGGTTATGTGAGAGAATCATTTTATTCTTAGAGAATATCCACTAAAGTGGTTGGGATAAAGGGTAAAGGATATCTTCACCCTATTTTCTAATGAATCTGAGAGAGAACATGGTTCATCAAATGGGAGAAAATGTAAACAATGTGTGAATTTAGGTAGAGGGTGCAGGAGAGTTCCTTGTACTATTCTTGCAACACTCATGTAAGTTGGGAATTATATAACAAGTTACCAAAAGGCTCATCATTTTATTATGGGTTCATTTCCCTAGAAGTTTACATTTTATAGTTAAAAATGTGGTTTTGCACTAGGCATGGTGGCTCATGCCTGTAATCCCAGCACTTTGGGAGGCCAAGGCAGACATATCACCTGAGGTCAGGAGTTCGAGACCAGTCTGACCTACATGGTGAGATTCCTGTCTCTACTAAAATACAAAACAAAATTACCCAGGCATGGTGGTGGTCACCTGTAATCCCAGCTACTCAGGAGGCTGAGGCAGGAGAATTGCTTGAACCAGGGAGGTGAAGGCTGCAGTGAGCCAAGGTTGCACCATTGTACTCCAGCCTGGACGACAAGAATGAAACTCCATCTCAAGAAAAAAATGTGGTTTTACTAAAGGAACCAATGAAGTGAAAGGCAGTATAACTCAGGTTAAAGAGCACCTACCAGAGGTAGACAATAGGTCAATTAACCTCCCTGTACTTCACCCTCCTCATCTGTCAATGTGACTAATAATAGTACCTATACCATACATTTGGAGGATTGTAGAAGGTAAAATGGGTAGCATCTGTACCACCTTGTTAAAAAAAAAAAAAAAGCTCACTTTAAGAAACATACCCTTGGGCTGGGCAGGGTGGCTCAAGCTTGTAATCCTAGCACTTTGGGAGGTCAAGGTGGGTGGATCACTTAAGCTTAGAAGTTTGAGAACAGCCTGGGCAACAGGGCAAAACCCTGTCTCTACAAAAACACAAAAATCAATCGGGCATGGTGACATGTGCCTGGAGTCCCCGCTACTCAGGAGGCTGAGGTGGGAGCATCACCTGAGCCTGGGAGGATTGCAGTGAGCTGAGGTCGTGCCACTGCACTCCAGCCTGAGCGACAGAGCTAGGACTTGTCTCAAACACAAGCAAACAACAACAACAAAAAACAGAGAAAAAAGAAAACATACCCTTGTGGGCACAACTCCTCCCTCTTTCTGCTTTCTCCGATTGCAGCGTGCAATGTCAATATTGTGTGGTTTTTTTGTGCAGTCTGTTCCTTTGTACGCCTGATACTCAAATTTTGTTAAAGATCCTACACACAAAGAAGATGGCAAGAGCCCCATGTGGCTCCCGGGATCCCACTGTTTCCCAAGACCTGTCTGGGTTTTCTTGCTTTACATTTCAGAAGCATTCCTGCTCCGAGAGAACTGAGACAAACTCACAGGCACAACCTTCTTTGTAAACACAGTAAAGAGGAGGGGGAAATAAAAGGCACACCCCTCAGTACCTGGGCTCTGAAAGCTAATGCGCTGGAGACAGTTACCTGTGGTCTGGGGACATGAACCTAGAATAGGAGTGCTGTATTTCTGCTTCCATCTATGAAGAAGTGTCACAGTAAACTTTGTACTAGGAACAACCACACAAGCTGGGTAAAACACAAAGGACAGCATTTGGAGCGCCTCAGAGAACAAACAGGACATCCAAATTGGATCCTGGAGAGGTCCTGCAGTGAGGAAACACGTGGAGGTGAGCCCCATTCTAGCCTCTACTTTTTCTCTTAGAGCATCTGCCAATTTAAAGTTAGGGGATGAATAAAAAGCAGTAGCCCGGAGCTTGCATTGATCTCACTGACAAGGCTGGGAAGGAAAACTATTTGAATGTAGAACTATCAAGGCAACTAGTACTTGAGGGGCAAAATTTCAAGGGTGGGGGGACTGCGGAGACAGGAGCTTCACATTCTATGTGGTTTTCATTAGAGGTATTTCCAGCTCAGGACTGAAAAGCAAATCACTGCTGTAAAGAAATTATAAATCAAAACAGCAATAGTCTTACTGACTTCAATAATGTACCCCCAAAATTCATGTCTTCCCAGAATCTCAGAAAGCGATATTTGGGCATGCAATAAGCAAGCATCCTGAGATGAAATCCTCCTAGATTTACAGGGATCTCTAAATCCAATGACTGGTGTCCTTATAGGAAGAGGTGATGACACAGAGACACAAAGAGGGGAAGCTGTGACCATGGAGACAGAGGGTGAGGCAGCTGAGGCCAGGGAATACCTGCGCCAGGCTGGGAGAGGCAGAAAAGGCTTCTTTCATGGGGCCTTCAGAGGAACCATGGCCTTCCCAGCACCTTGATTTCAGACTTGTGGCTTCTAGAACTGTGAGAGAATAAATTTGCTTTTTCAAGAACCCCATTTGTGGCAATTTACTTACTTCAGCCCCAGGAAACCATATAAGCCTCATAGTGCTGAGGATGTAAAAATCATTGCTCAGAGCCTGCCAGAGAAGAGGAACCCTGGTAGGTAAACCCAGGCTTTCAGATGTGACCCCAGAAGGACTGTGCCTCAGTAGAAAAGGAAATCGAACTTAGTCTTGACACGAGATTAAATTTTCTCAAGGATGAAAAATACTGCACCAAAAAGTGCATACATGACATGCAGAGCCAGTGTGACACTCTAACGTAGGTATAATTAGAGTGGAGAAGAGCTGAGAGGCTGGGGACAAGCAATATTTCAAAAGATACTAAACTGGAAAGTTTCCAGAACTGATGAAAGAGACATCAAATCACAGAATCAAGAGATGCCCTGCCAGCTCCAAAGAGGATAAATTATTTATAGGAAAATCAGTAACACGGATGAAAACCAAGACCAAAAATATATATATTTTTTCTTCCCCAGCTTGATTAGGTATAATCGACAAATAAAATTGTGTCTATTCAAGGTGTACAACATGATGTGATACAGATGAATATGGCTTGGCTCCCCAAACCATATTCTGCATCCCCACCCAAATCTCATCTTGAATTGTAATTGTCACATGTTGAAGGAGGGGCTTGTCATTCCCAGGGTGGAAAGAGGGAGGTGACTGGCTTATGGGGGCAGTGATCTCGTGATAGTGAGAGTCTCACAAGGTCTGATGGTTTTACAAGTGTTGGGCAGTTCCTCTTCATTCACTTTTGCTCTCCCGCCTCCTCGTGAAGAAGGTGCCTGCGTCCCCTTCCACCACAACTGTAAGTTTCCTGAGGCCTCCTCAGCCCTGCAGAACTGTGAGCCGATTAAACCTCTTTCCTTTATAAATTACCCAGTCTCGGGCAGTTCTTTGTAGCAGCATGAGAATGGACTAATACATACACATACACAGTGAAATGATTACCACAACCAAATTAATTAACATCAGAATTAGTTACCGTGTGTGTGTGTGTGTGTGTGTGTGTGTGTGTGTGTGTGAGAGAGAGAGAGAGAGAGAGAGAGATTTGGCACTTAAAATCTACTCTCTTAAGTGTGGGAAGGAAGTGAGAGAGGAGAAATTGCCTACTAGGTGCAATGTACACTGTTCAAGTGAGGGTCACACTAGATGCCCAGACGTCACCATTACCTAGTATCTTCATGTAACAAAACTGTGCTTGTGCTCTCAAAATCTTCAAAAATAAAAATTTATAAAATAAGAAAAAATATATAAAATCTACTCTCTTCACAGATATCAAGTAAAAAATATAATATTGTTAATTATAATCACCATGCTGAACCCCCAAAAATCTTTAAAATAGCTAGAGAAAAGTAAAAACACATTACCTTCAAAGGAGCAAAAAAATAAGGCCAATTACTGACTTTTCAACAAGAATAGCAGAAGCCAGAAGATAACGGACTAGAAAGAAACCTATGTAATGGGGGTGGGGAGAGGAGAGGACTATCTGCCTGTTGCCAGCATCATACCTAATGGTGAAGTACTGAAACATTTCCCCTTGAGACTAGGAATGAAGAAAGCATGTCTGCTCTCACCACTTCCAGGAAAATTGTATTGGAAGTTCTAGTCCATTGCACTGAGGCAAGAAATCAGTAAGACGTAAGAAGGACTGCAAAGGATAAAATTATAATTCTTTGCAGACAGCACGGCATGCTCTCTGGGCTACTTGGCAGGTGTGAGCCCTTCATCCACCCCTAGTGCAGGTGCTAGGTGTGTCCCAGTACAGAGGTTATGACCCTTTGGGGGTCTCCCCTATGAGCTGGGTTGAGGGAGCAGATGATTGAGGAGGAGAGGTGCCTGGCTTGATTTAGCTGCTTCTGGTCAGGCTCAGGGCATTTGTCTAGGGGCTGGCAGGAAGGGGAGCCTGACACTAGTGGGGTGCATAGGGGTGCACTGAGTTGCAAAGTGGGGCCCTTTGCAATCAAGGATAAAAAATGCTGTACTAAAAAAATGGATACTTGGCCGGTTATGGTTATTACACCTGTAATCTTAGCACTTGGGAGGCCGTGGCAGGTGGATCACTTGAGGTCAGGAGTTCAAAACCAGCCTGGCCAATGTAGTAAAGCCCCATCTCTACTAAAAATACAAAAATTAGCTGGGTGTGGTGGTGGACGCCTATAATCCCAGCTACTTGGGAGGCTGAGGCAGGAGAATCTCTTGAACCCAGGAGGCGTAGGTTGCAGTAAGCCAAGATCCTGGCACTGCACTCCAGCCTGGGTGACAGAGTGAGACTCTGTCTCAAAAAAAAGAAGAAAAAAAATTGACACTCATGTCTTGGTAACATCAAATATTCAGTCAGTCTTCACATCTCCCTGATTTCCTTATCCATTTGCCTGAATTAAGACGCAAACAAGACTCCCCCTTCTCTTTTTTGTCCTTGCCACTTATTTGTCGAAGGAACTGGGCTGCCTTTCCTATGGTTTCCCTCTTCTAGATTTGCTGGTGGCAGCCTATGATACTGTTTCACATATTTTCCTATTCCTGTATTTCCTGAAAATCTGTGGTTAGGATGTCTAGTTAGGGACTGAATCAGATTCACAGTTGATGTTTTTAGCCAGACTATTTTGTAATTTTTTATTTTGTACTCCATCAGGAGACACGTGAGATCTCCAAATCACTCTGGAGAAATCTCTCTCTCTTCCTTTCTCCCTGTGTGCCTCTCCTCCTCCCTTCCTCTCCCTGTTAGCAGTCATTGATGATAAGCTAATCATTGATACGATCTATAATCCCAGCAAAGGTTTACAAAATGCTGTATCCTCATTCTATTCACCTTCTTCCACACTCTAATCAGAACCCTTCCCTAGGGACAATTTTTCCCTCGTTAACTATATATGTATCTATAGACATAATTCCAGTGTTATATTTCCAGCATTTCATACACATTCACCCTGGAACTTTATTCCCTAATTGGGTATAAAGAAGAAAACTGAGCAAAAACAAGGAAGCCCCTGTGGATACTATTTTCTTGATTCAAGTAATTGATATTCCACCTATGTATCTTTCAACTCGGCATATGTAGGGCCATGCCAATATTTTGTTTACTTTATAGTCATTCCTGTAGCCTTTTGGCATTTGACGTTGTAAGTCACAATCATGTTTAACACATGAGCTCAGGGAAACTTTGATTGATAGGACAGATCACTAATATTTTTAAGGAGTAGCTCACAATTCTCAGGCTGCACTCAAAACAGCAGAAATTCTCTCCAAGAAAATGTGCAAATAGCAAGTTTCTGCAGGAGAGGAAACTCTCCAAGTTCATCATCCTCAGCTTTGGTTCACACTCCACCTGACTCATTTAATTAGACAAGGCCATCAGTCATTGAAAGCTAAAATTGACACTTCATGGCTTTTGCCAGAGAGCTCTGATATCTCCAGAGGAAATTTTCCAAGCTCTTGTGACAGACAGACCAACATCTACTGATGTTGCCACAGAGAAACAAAAAATAAGAAATGAGGCTTTGGCCTTGGTTTTTCCAGCAGTTGCCACGTGGACAGTCTGCCTGACCTTGGTGACAGCTGCACTCTGGCCACATTCACATAACAAATAGTTTTTGGTCCTCGACTGTGGGCCTGGTACACTGCTGGGTGCTGAGAGTGAAGTGCACAGGACGGGCAAACAGCCTGTGCTGAGCCAGGAGGCCCGGCCTCCTACTCCAGCCCCAGCACTCACTGGCCACAGAGTTTCAGGCCAAGCCTTGAAAATCACGTAGCTTCTAGGCATTGGAAGAGTTCCCGGGGAAAGTGGCACTCCACATCAACTCAGGAAGAGGCAGATTAAATTCCCAGCTCCCTCCCTTATCATCTGTGTGGCATGAGCCTGAGGTCATTTAGAAATGGTCAGACAGGAAGAAGCAGACAAAATGGGAGAGTGAAAGGAATATCCAAGGGAAACCTCGTAGCTATTGTTTCTTCTTTAATCAGGGTGTAATGTTCATATCGTAAAACATAATAACATGCACCAAGCTTAAGCACGGAGCATAAAGAACTTTTCACATGAATCCCATGTAACCACCACCCAGATCAAGACATAGAACTTTCCTAGCACCCCCAGTAGATAGATATTTTAATGTGAAAATACCAAGTCTAATTACGTGACTTCTGTTAGGTTATCACAATCAACCCTGCCTCACGCAGCGCCTCTCCTTAGCGGTGGCGATGGGTTTACAGTTTCTCATCTCACCCTCCTGGGGAACAAGAGTACCACTTATAGACTAGCCTACTGATCTGGGGGTACAGATGGAGCCCGAAGATCTGGCTTAGACTTTTTTTTTTTTGAGACAGAGTCTCGCTCTGTTGCCCAGGCTGGAGTGCAGTGCCACCATCTTGGCTCACTTCAATCTCCGCCTCCTGGGTTCAGGCTATTCTCATGCCTCAGCCTCCTGAGGAGCTGGGATTACAGGCACTCACCACCATATCCGGCTAATTTTTGTATTTTTTAGTAGAGATGGGGTTTCCTCATGTTGGCCAGACTGGTCTTGAACTGCTTGACCTCAGGTGATCCACCCAACTCGGCCTCCCAAAGTGCTGGGATTTGGGAGGCATCTGGCCTTGCTTAGGCTTCTAATGTGTAATGAGCTAATTGGCAAGTGCTGCACTGGCAAAATATGCAATCTTGTTCCCTTCTTAATGTACTAGCTAACCAGGCCAGACTTTCTTCATATTACAGAATGTACTAAATATCGTAAAATTACAACACGGTCAATAAAAGTTGGGGGATGTACCAGCATCCTTCTCAATAGCCAACCTGTGGGAACCAATCAAAAGTCCATCAACAGATGAATGGATAAACAACACATGATCTATCTATACAATGGAATTCTGATATATGCTACAACGTGGGTGGACTTTGAAAATCTTATACTGAGTGAAAGAAATCAGACCCAAAAGACCACATACTATTACATATGATTCCATTCACACAAACATCCAGAACAGGTAACTCTACAGAGACAGAAAGGAGATTAGTGATTGCTCGGGGCTGGTGCTTGGAGTGGCGGTATAGGAAGTTAATAGCTAAAGGGTATGGGGTTTGTTTTAGAGGTGATAAAACATTCTAAAATTTTATTGGTCACACCTATTTGCAAATATACTACAGGCCATTAAATTGTACACTTTAAATGGATGAGCTGTATAGTATGTGATTGCTATGTTTTGAATGTCTGTCACCTCCAAAACTCCCACTGAAACTTAACCCCCAATTAAGAGGATGGGGCTGGGCTGGGGGCAGTGGCTTCGCCTGTAATCCCAGCATTTTGGGAGGCCAAGGCAGGAGGATCGCTTGAGCTCAGGAATTTGAGACCTGGGCAACATGTCGAAACTCTATCTCTACAAAAAATACAAAAATTAGTTGGGCATAGCGGCTGGCACCTGCAGTCCCAGCATTTTGGGAGGCTGAGGCAGGAGGATCACTTGAGCCTGGGAGGCAGAGTTGCTGTGAGCCGAATCACACCACTGCCTTCCACTTTGGGTGACAAAGGGAGATCCTGTCTGAAAAAAAAATGGCTCACACTTGTAATCCCAGCACTTTGGGAGACTGAGGCAGGTGGATCACTTGAGGTCAGGAGTTCCAGACCAGGCTGGCCAACATGGTGAAACCCCGTCTCTGCTAAAAGTACAAAAATTAGCTGGACATGATGGCAGGTGCCTGTAATCCCAGATACTCAGGAGGCTGAGGCAGGAGAATTCCTTGAACTCGGGAGGTGGAGGTTGCAGTGAGCCAACATTGCGCCACTGCACTCCAGCCTGGGAGACAAAGTGAGACTTTGTCTCAAAAACATAAAATAAAATGAAATGAAAGTCACAGACACTGAGGAAAAAGCCAAGTACAGATAAAGGCAGATGGGAATGACGCAGCCACAAGCCTAGGAATGCCTGGGGTCGCCAGCAGCTGGAAGAGGCAGGGAGGCCCTTTCTCTAGAGCCTTTGGAGGAAGGATGGCCCTGCTGATACCTTGATTTCAGGCTTTTGGCCTCCAGAACAGTGAGAAGAAATTTTTGTTGTTTCGAGCCAGGAAGTGGAGGTGGCAGTGAGCCAAGATCACACCACCGCACTCCATCCTGGATGGCAGAGCAAGACTCTGTCTCAAATAAATAAATAAATAGCTTAGTACCAGGTATTCAACTATAGCACCAGAAAATGGACTAAGACCATGATTGTATCTCAATAAGGCCATATTTAAGAAAAAAAGAACAAAGCAGCAATATAAAGTAAGTTGAAATGTATAACTGAAAGGCTTCTTACCCAAAGATACTCATGATCAGCGGTCTGAGGAAGATCCTTCTGGTCCTCTCTACATGCAATTTTGTTGTTACTTTACTTAACCATGATCAGACAATATGTAGAACTTAATAGGTCTGGAATGATTTCTAATGTGTAACAGTCGGATTTAGGTGCCAATACCAGAACGTTCTTAAGCTATTTGAAGCACAAAGAGATTTAACAGAGGGACTCTTTGGTGTTTACAAAACAGTTAAAAAGACTGGACAGAGACACTAGACTGGCTGAGCAGGAATGGAGAGCACACAGAACTGGCCGGCCAGGGCAGCTGTTAGCATCAGAAAGCTGCCACTGGGACTGGTGAGTCCAGCAACACCCTTGTTAGCTGTGACTGAGGGAACTGAAAACCACCACTGGAACCGCTGGCTTCGGAGCCATGCCACTGGTGCCTTTACTAATGCTGCCAGGCACACATGTATCCAAAAAACGTATTCGCTGATTGTGCTCACAGCAGAAACCACAAAGGCAGCCAAAGTGTGGCTTCCACTTTCCTTCTCGAAGAAATGCATTCAACTGGTCACACCTAGTTCATATCAAGAACCTTAGCTGCAAGGGAGGCTGGGAAATACCATTATATAGCGAAAGGTATGTATCTACCGTGTTAGAAACTTTAAAAATCTTTTAAAATAGCTACATAACTTTTCTTTAAATATACATACATATTTATGCATTTATATAAATGCAAATATATATATATATATATATATATATATATATATATGCATTTAATTAATCAACACCCCCACTAATCTAGGATAGTTTGTGTCCAGAGTTTTATATTATGACTATTGATTCCAACATTTAATATTACAAATAGTAATATGATGATACTGCCAATTATAACAGCTATGGTTTATTTAATACTTCCTCCTCCCAGGCAGTGTGCTAGGGAGGTCCTTTTATATTCACTACATTTGTCAATCGTTTTTTAGTTAAGACTCAACAACTTGCTTATGAGGTAACTATTAACCCCATTGTACAGACAACAAAACTGAGGGTTAAAGACAAGTCGCCAGGTGCGGTGGCTCAAGCCTGTAATCCCAGCACTTTGGGAGGCTGAGGCGGGTGGATCACGAGGTCAAGAGATCGAGACCATCCTGGTCAACAAGGTGAAACCCCGTCTCTACTAAAAATACAAAAAATTAGCTGGGCACGGTGGCGCGTGCCTGTAATCCCAGCTACTCAGGAGGCTGAGGCAGGAGAATTGCCTGAACTCAGGAGGCGGAGGTTGTGGTGAGCCGTGATCTTGCCATTGCACTCCAGCCTGGGGAACGAGAGCAAAACTCCGTCTCAAAAAATAAATAAATAAATAAAGACAAGTCAAAGCTAGATTTGACGCCAAAGCTTGCGCCTTTTACCGCTACGCAAATACTCATGCAAAAAACTTTTTTGGTATTAGAAATGATCTTCATTGGCCAAATAACCAGAAATAGATTTAGATATTGTTCAAGAGCTGTGAATGTTTCCAAATCCCTTGAAATATAGAAATGAGCAGGCCAGATTCTCAGTCAACGTCACTGTCAGGACTGTGACCACCTCCCCAGTGGAAACTCGGTTTTATCACACAAATGCCTGGCTCGGTGCTTGGCACACGTGACCACTCCATGGATGTTTCCTGAGTCTACCGTGCATAACAGTGGGTGGGCAAGCAGGGGTGCGTGAAGATGCTCCAATCCAAAGAACTGCATTCCTTTTGCTGCATAAAGCACGAGTTGCATCTAGCCTAGTCCAGCTCTAGACCGCACATGAAAGTGAGGGCCTGGAACATGCAACTCTCTGTCCGCTTTGGCCACCTTCACACAGCAGGTAAGTCCCCCACTATGACTGTCTTGCCTGTGAAGAGGATGAACATGGTCTGATAAATCAGGCATCCAAGCAGCTGTGCACAAGGCTGCAGGTTGCATCTATTCTTTTAGGTAGGTCAATGGGAGCAATTTTTAGCAAGTGCAACTGCATCACTTTGGATTATGTAATAAGTTAACTGTCCTATTTAATGCTGGTTCTCTAAATCAATATTAGCCACTCATACATATTGTCACAGTCCACCGATGCCCACACAAGTTACACTGTAAGCCCGAGGGCTTCAGAAGATGCATTAAACACTGCAGGCCACCAAATAGCCTTCATAAGCCTTGCCCTAATTCTCTCCCAGGAAGGGGTTTATACTTAACACAACTACCAGCTGAAGGGCTTGGTGTTGCTAATACCTTGGACCTCCCTGTACTGTTTTTTCCTGCAGAGCAAAGTGTAGTAGCAAAATGATTGCTCTTGGGGCCAGGCACGGTGGCTCACACCTGTAATCCCAGCACTTTGGGAGGCCAAGGTGGGGGAGGGTGGATCATCTGAAGTCAGGAGTCAGAGACATGCCTGGCCAACATGGTGTAACCCCATCTCTACTAAAAATACAAAAATTAGCCAGCATGGTGGCGCACGCATGTAGTCCCAGCTACTCAGGAAGATGAGAATCACTTGAACCCCGGAGATGGAGGTTGCAGTTAACTAAGATGGTACCACTGCACTCCATCCTGGGTATCACAGAAACACTGTCTCAGAGAAAAAAAAAGATTGCTCTTGGGAATTTCACCACTAAGATGTCAAAAACCTGTGGCACATCAGCTGGCCTATAACAAGGTGGGTCTATGTGCCCAGGGATTTACTTGGTCTTTCAGACTATATCACATGGAGTTTTCTTAAAGTCTTTCTCCCCCTTTAAAAAAATCCTAAAGTTATCAAAGATAATCCTTTCAGTGCTGCCTTCCCCAGCCCTTGGGCTACACTGTTCAGTTATCCTTTAAAGAACAGACTTGTAACTTGCATTATCAATAGAGAAAATACCTGGAGAAAACACAGATGTTTTCTGGCTCATGTCACACAGTCCATTCTGAAATCTATGAAGCTGTATCAGGACTTCCTGGCACCATGAGAGGAAGGTTGGGAGGGGGTATTAGTCAGACCATAATGATTTTATTTATTCCACATGGCCTAAAAACATGTTTGAACATAATGTGCCATAATTTTTCTGGTGATTTCTATGAATCAGCTTTTAATTATGAATAATGTTTTTAGAGATACTCCTGACAAATTTTACCCAAAGTTCTCTTGACAGCTGTCACATAAACTATCCAAAATGAAGCAACTTGCACGGCTAACACGGGAAATCAAAGCATGGATTTCTAAAAGATCTATTAGTCATCTTTGCTGAGAACAAGAGTCTCACGGTTCACACATGCAAAGGGTGGCTGAGAAATTCAGATCAGCAAATATAGCTAGAAAAAGACGTTTACTGTCTAATTGTTCAAAGGAGTTTTGTACAAATACAAGTTTTGTAACTTCACTTGGAGCATTTTTTCTTTTCTTGTAGCTAGGAATTTTCTCTGTGTTTAAATTATTGGCTTTCTAATCCTCAGCTGACGTTTTGCAGCTTTTAAGGGATCACTGTGGCTACAGCAGGAAGCGTTCTTGCTCCCTGGCTCAACTCAGGCCACTAAGAAATTAAAATGTTTGTGCAAGATAATGAGTATGAATTTCCATTTCTGAGATTTACTTTTAGAAAATCCAACTACTGAAACTCAGTCAAGTAGGGTGCAAGTGACATGGTGTCAAAGAACAGATGGGTGGAGTCAGCGGTGGAGTTCAAGTGCTCCTGGCAGGTGTATGTCTCCTGGAGACCGCTTTCACTTGTCAGAACTGACACCTTCTTCAAAAATGAGGACTAGGGCTCAGGCTAAGCAGAAATATAAGTAAGTCAAGTAGCTTTCACTGGAGCACCCTTAATGTTGCTTAAACAGGGAGGTATTTTCTGTACAATTACCTTAAGTAGGCTCCAATAAACACAAAAATTACTTTTGCATGGGTAACTACAGCGCTGATCTTTTTCCTTCCCCGGCTCCCAACTATCCAGGAATAAAGCAAATTCACACAGAAGTATTCCAGGACTCTCCACCTTGTTTAGATTCTTTAAAAGGAATTGGAGGCTGTGGCTTTCCATCCAGGGTCGAGAGCTCCCGAGCAAGTCTAACGTGGCACGCGCTGCTTTGCCAGAGGAAGCGAGTGTCTACCTGTGTCATTGAACGGCCCTCCTCCCACCGCGACACCTCCGTGCTTTTTTTTTTTTTCTTGTATTTATTCAAAATTAGGTACGTCAATAGCGGGGGGCCTGACAAATAGGAGGACCTCTCCAAAATCAAACCCAAGATTGAACATAGGTCTCTCGCATCATAATAAAGCGGTTTAATTGGCTTCCACTGTGGGAGCGGAGTGGCACTCGCCCAACCCCTTTGAGCCCTGCGCACACTCGCACCACGACCGCCTCTCCCTTAAAGAGGAAAACCACGAGAAGGGACCCCGACTGCGCAAATCTGTGTGCCCTTCCGAGGAAGGAGCCCGAGGGCTCACTCTGCCTGCTTCAAAAGCTTGTGGGAGAGAAGCAGCGAAAAGAATTCCGTTGTTAGGTTAAATAAAGTCTTAGTCTACACTCGTAGCGTGGAAAGGGCGATGGTGCAATCACCATGATTATTTTGTTTCCGTCCTTTATAAAATGAAGACAGGACTGAAGTCGGTACCAAAATTATTCGTAGACCACTCGGTTCGAAGTCACTCCGTAGTTAGCAGCCGAAGCTATCTCCAGGAAAAAAATGTTCTTAAGCTGAAAAACGTGAAAATTTAAAGTCTTTCCTTTTACAGGAAAATGTGCTGCACTCCTTGACTGCTTCAGGATTTGCTCTAGCACCTAGAAGGAATTCTGGCTCAGTGCAGGGGCGAGGGACAGTGACGGGCATTGGACCTTCTTCTTCCCCAATCGGGGACCACGCCAGGTCTCCTCGGAGAAGGGTGAACTTCCAGCGCGTGGATTCAGAGCAGGGCGTAGGCGAGAACTGGGGATACCTCTGGGCTTTGGCGAAGCTAAGGAAGCACTGGCTTCTGATTCTCACTAAACATCTCAGTACCCACCTGCTCTGAGTTCCGAAGTCTCCCGCCAACCCCACAGGGGTCCCAGCCCTGGTCCTTCTCCCCGAGCCGGAAGAAACTGGGGAGGGTGGGACGGAGAGGGGGCTGGCGGAGAGGGAGGATGGGAGATGGGTAGAGGCTGCCCGCGTCAGGGCCGGGACAGACGCCCGCTCGGCCCCAGGCACGCATGTGAGCGTCATGCACAGTCGCCCTAACACCGCACAAGACCGTGGTGGGATACGCACTGAGCTCCCTACCAGGGGTGTGTGCGCGCACCCAACGATCCCTCCTCCAGGTGCGCGAGCCGCTTGTGCGGCCGTGCACACTGCGCCCCCTTCCGCCCACCTGCCTGGCCTGCGTTTCTAACCACGCGGGCGGTCCCGAGACTTTGCGCAAAAGGGAGGATCCCGACGCCCAAAAATTGTATTTCTGAAATAATCCCCGGAGCGGGCGCCCAGGGCTACGGGTGGAGTTCCGAGCCCCTTCGCGGAATTAACTAGACTTCTGGCGACCGGGAAGCCTGCCACTGCGCCCGCTCCAGCCGCCCTTGCCGCGTGCCCGAGTGTGGCCCGCAGCTCCCGAGGCCCAGGTATGTGTGGCCTAGGGCCGGGACTCGTCACCGCCCCAGTGCCAACACTTCAGGGCCTGACCAGATTGGGTGCTCTCCATGCGCCCGGCGTGGCCCCGCCGCCGCTCTGATCTGAAATCTGGCTTTCTCGCGCGCGGCGGAACCTCTCTGACCCGGAGCAGCCCTCGACCGTGGGCTTCGTCTCCTCCTTCTGGAAGGGATAAATGGGCTCCCCGACAGTCACGTCTCAGGAAACTCACCTTTCACGCTGGCCTTCAAAAGAAAAGAAAGAAAGTAAAAGAAAAATCCGCTCGAAGCGGGAAAATGTCCACGCCCCGCCCCAGCCTGGCTGGAGGGGCCAACCCAGCGCGCCCGCCAGCACGCCGCCCTTTCAGTAACTTTCTCTCTTTAAACCTCCAACGAATTAGCGTGCCTCTTCTTACAGATTTGTTGAGATTAGGAAGTAGATTCCTCACTGATAGCGTTGCTGCAAATAGACCACATATGATATATATATATATTAGATATTATATATATATAATGAGTCTGTGTCTTTAAAGGACTATAGCAGCCCTATTCTATGTTAAGGGTTGGCTATCACAATTATTATATGCTTAGGAAAAAAATATGAGCCCCGTATGTCTGTGCCTTTCTTGATGTACAGAAATATTAATCTCAGGTGGATAGGTTTTGTTTCTTAAATGGGAGTTTTTGGTTCATGTCTTTGAAGGGCTGGTTCCCTACGTCATTTATGAACTAATCGGTTTTCAGATTTCCAGGCGGTAATTTATGTAACCACTGAGGAATTTCAGTGCACACCAGACTCAGATTCCTCCAGCGCAGGGGTTTACAGACGAGTCTTGGGCTCCCTGGAAGCCGTCGGGTTGTTTCTAGACCGAAAGCAGGGCTTTGCAGCATCTCCCCGACCCTGGACTTTGAGGCGATGTTTCCGTTAAGCTGGGCCGAGAGCCCTCTGGGAAGAGGGCGCCAGGTCGTGGGGGTCGAGTGGAGGGCCAGGAAGTCGGCTCTGGATTCTGGACTCCCTTGTCCTTGTCCTCTTCCCCAGAATACCTGGCCAGGCCCAGGGAGCCGACCCTGAGTGCTCCAGATGGGTCCCCACCCTCACTGAAGGTCACTGGATGTCTGTGTATTGTGAGGGGCCCACTGAAGTCCCGAAGCCTTCTCAGGGACCAGAGAGAAAGAGCTTGGGAGACAGGAAAGGAAAATGCAGAGGAAAGGACTCAACCCTCATCCCCAGGTAAAAATAGAAGGAACGTGTGGCGACTCAGGTGCAGCTTTGGTCTCTCTCACGGAGTTTGCTAGTCACTATCATTAATTAATCACTATCATGAACTACCAGGGGACACCATTTTTATTCCCCTAAAAGTATTGGCTTGATGGGGATAGAGAAGTGGGGAGCAGCTATGCAAATCCTGAGACAAGAAGCACTGACTACTGACCCTCTCTCGCTCCCAGCCCCAGAACTCGAGGTTATCCCAGACACCTGAGTTCAAGGAGAAGAACCAAGACAATCAGCTTCAGGCAGCCCCTTTCCCCGACAAGCTGCCCCGGAAGTGGGGGTAATCCCCGACCCCTGGGATTCTTCCATCCCTCCCTCTTCTCTTTTGAGGGAGACAGAGCTGAGGTCTGCCAATTGGGGGTGATGGCTTTGGAGCAATGGGAGCTCTAGACCAGGGCACACAGGCGGATCTGCCAGGGCTTGCTGCAGGTAACGAGATAATCAGACAAGTTGACTAACCTAAAAGCAAACACTTTCTCTAAAGGAGTAACTTCCAGTGAAGTAATTTATTAAAAGAAGCAAAAAAGAGACAAATTTCTCTCTCCTACTTGGGGAAACAGCAAACAACGAATCTCTGTCTTGGTCTCTAGAGGAATACATTATTCCGGACTTGCTCTGGATACCTGGAATTCCTTGTAAACAGTGGGTAGTAATACTGTGATTGCCCGTTTTTTTCTTTTTTCTTTTGGAAGTACCAATGACCCCAAGGACAGTTGGTGACGTCTCCACAGGGTTTACACAAGGAAAGGAGTGAAAAATCGAGGAATTATTTCATAGTCCAGACCAAAAATCCTCCTAGCCATGAAATGGTCATATATGTGATGCTGGACCAAGCGGACTTTTCTGGCATAACTATTTCGTAATTGATGGCGGGTGTAGACAAGGGTGTATAAACCAAATAGGCTTGAATTAACACAGTCCTGGATTTTCTGTTGCCTCTGTTTGCTGGGGCGATGAAAGTTCTTAAACTCCACTTCAGAGGTTGGAAATTCTTTCCCCTCCCCCACCTCGTTAGTGACAAGGTCTCTGATCTCCCGCCGCCACTACAACAGCCTTTCCCATCTCGAGCGTAACAGCTGGGAGTTCTTCCCCGGATCTCTCGCGAAAGTCGGTTTCCGCTGGGGATGGATCTCAGGTAGGCGCGGGCGCGGCCTGGGGAAAAACAGTTGCGGAGCATCAGAAGCGGAAAATCCAAGCAGCTGTGAGACGATCCGGCCCCGCCTCGTTCCTCGTGGGGCCTGAATTTCTTCCAGATAAGTTTCCTAATGGAAAATTTCTAACAGGTGGGGTAAGCCGTGGCTTGCTCGCACGCGCTGCGGGACAGACTGCGGGTAGGGATGCCCTGGGAGCTCCAGACCCCAGTGCGTCCGCTCCCTCTCCCCGCCGCCTTTCCCCAACCCCCAGTCTCCTTTCATTCCCGACTCTGCAAGCTCTTTCGGGGCCAGTGAGTGAACCGCCATATCTGACGGTGCGGACTCGTTGCGCTGCATCTGTACCTCCCCCCTGGGGCCCGCGAGGCTGGTCCGGGCGCTCTGAGCTGGGCCTTCGGCTTTAGGCCCAATGCCCAGACCCGAAATTTCTCCCCGCGCCAGAAGAGAGAGACGTAGGAGTTGTCCCAACCTGCTGTCACCGCCGCTGCTCCTGAGGACTCCAATGAGCGCCTGCCCAGTACTTTTCCATTCCAATAGAGCGTCCAACTTACTAAGTGTCCCACATACGGCCTGTGGGTATTCGCTCTAAGAGTCCTTTTCCGAGGGTCCCAGGCTCCCCTTCAGGCAGGGAGAGCTCCGGGACGGCCCCACCAAGAGCTGGGGTTCTTCCTTCCCGATTCCACCGCGGTATCACCGTCCTTCCTACCTGGGAAGCCTCGAGGTGCGGTGCCCGAGTACTTTTGGTACTTTGCGTGGTGCTGTCAGGGACCCCAGACCCACAGCTGTGTATACGGCGAAAGGATGTGCTTGGGCAGCTGCTGAGCTGGCGTTGGGCCTGGAGGTTATCTCACCCCCATGTATCTTCCATTCTTCAAACACGGCCTTGCGCTACCTCCCAAGCGCACGCTTCGAACCCGTGTTGAGGACGCGTGAACAGAGGCTGCGCCTGGGAAGACAAGTGCGCTTTCCTGTAAAATGCGGGAAATTTGCCTTGAGGAAAGTTTCCGTTCCTGTTACTTGTCAGGGTTCTCCCACTTCCACTTAGCCATGTTTCTGCGATCTGAGTAATCCCTTTCAAGCCCGAGAGGAATTCCTCGCGGTCCATAATTGAGGGTCGGAAGTCTTGGGGGTGAGAAACGCGTTAAATCCTCCCGAAGCCCAGGAGGTGCCAGAGCGGGCTCAGGGGCCGCCTGCGGAAGCTGCGGCTGGGGCCGGGTCGGTAGCCTCTAACCTCTTGGAGCCCCTTCTCCCAGAGGCCCCGAACCGGCAGCTGTCAGCGCAGCCAGGCGCCGAGGTGGGCCCAACTCCTCCGGCTTGAGCACTGCAGACCCACGCCGCTCGCGTACGGCCCTCTGCTCAAGCCGCTGCAACAGGAAAGCCCTTCTGGATCCGAAACGCCAAAGGAAAGCGCGTTCCTCTGTGCGCCTGGCTCGAGTGGCATCGCGGTTTCGGAGCACTTCGCCTGCGAGCAAGCTCTGGCCACGATCTGGGTTTCGCAAGGGGCTAGGGACAGGCAAGGGGCGAGCCGGGGTTTGCGCACACCTTCCAGTCCCTGGAGGGAGCCTGCGCCGCTTCGAATGCCTTCGAACTTTTGACCTTAAAAGGGGTCCCGGGAAAAGGGACAGCTACAGCTACAGCTACAGGCACGGTTGCCGAAAGCCAGGCCTTCCTGGTGAAGGGAAGGAAAGGGGGTACTCAGTCGCTGTCTGACAGCGAATTTTCGGAGCAGCAGGCTTTTGATCCTGGGCCGGTGGCGAGAGCGGTGACGTCGGGCACCCAAATCTCTGCGCCCGCACCCGCAGCCCGGTGTACTCCTGGCCCGTCCTGACCTCCAGGTCACGCACCACACTGCCCCACAGCTCTGCCCCACAGCTCTCCCAGCTGCGGCACACGGCCGAGTCCCACAAAATGTCGACGCCAAGGAAAGAACTGCCCTGCATCCTCTGCGCCTGTCTTCGGACCGGGGCGCCTGGGAAGCTGAACTCCTGGAAGAGGTGGGGTTATGAGACCGCCGTGGCAGGGGTGCGCAGAGGACTCTGGGCCGCACACCATTTCCAGGCGGCAGGAGCCGGACAGGAGAGGACAGAGGCATGACAAAAGGACTCTAGGTCCAAAGCGAACCTGAAGGAGAGCTCCGGAATGCCCGGTGGCCGCGTCTTCAATGGTGCCTTCTTCCTCCAATTGCCTTCTGCCCCGTCACCATGGGCCCCACCTGCGCCCACCCTGTGACCTGGCTCAGAGACCTTCGCCCTTAAGTGCCCACCCAGGGGCGATTCCCCAAAATTCCGGCTGCTCTGGATCCGGCTGCACGGCTGCCCGGGCAGTTGGGCCGTGTTTTCTCCGGCGCCCTGGGAGAGGCCTCACTGCTAGGCTGGGCTCCCCGGCCCCTCCCTTTCCCTGGCCTGCGCGCCCCTGCGGCCTTCCGCTCGTCCTGAGAATGCGACTGTCTCTCTTCACCTTAGTGTTTCGAGGACAGAAAGGGCAGAGGGTCACTTCGGAGCCACTCATGCCGTTTTCTTGTGTGAAATGGGGTGGAGGGGGACTCCTGGCTTTCCCCCTTTCAGCTCTTGGACCTGCGACGCGGGTAGGGCGAGGACCTGGGACCAGCGCTCGCTCGGAGGGCTCGGTCCTCCTCCGCAGGGCGCCTGGCCGGCGAATGGCGCTGCCTCCTTTCGGCCGCGCCTGCTGGTGACCTGCCCGAGAGCCACAGGGGACGCCTTGGCACCCCTCCTTCCCTCGCCCTCCCCGCCGCCCATCCTAGCTCCGGGGTCCGGCGACCCGCGCTCAGGAGCAGGTCGCCGCAACGCGCCGTGTGCACTCACCGCGACTTCCCCGAGCCCGGGGGCGCGCGGGTCTCTCCCGGGAGTCCCTGGAGGCAGCGACGCGGAGGCGCGCCTGTAACTCCAGGGCCGCGGCGGGGTCGGAGGCGAGATTCGCCGCCCCCGCCCCCGCCGCGGTCCCTCCCCCCTACCGCCCCCCCCTTCCCGGACCCCAGCGGCCAGTGCTCCGCCCGAAGGCGGGTCCGCCATAAACAAACGCGGCTCGGCCGCACGTGGACCGAGGAATTGCTGAGCCTCGCCCCAGACCGCGGGCTCCAGCGCTGCGTCTCAAGGCACAGGGAGCCGCCAAAAAGGGCAGGAGAGCGCGCCCGGGCCCGGGCCAGGCCCCAGCCGCCTCCGGCCCACTCCGCTCGCCTCCCGCTCCATGGCTCCGCGGCCGCCGCCGCCTTTGCCGCCCTCCGACCCGGAGGGGCCTCTCCCCAGCCGGTGCGAACACTCAGAGAAGGAGTAAGCAGAGCCTCCGCCTCCGTGCCCGCCGCCCCCACACCCCCAGGAAGGCCGAGGCAGGAGGTGGGAAGCAAGCGCCAGAAGGAGCGAGCAGGAACGGGGATCCGGGTGCCCTGGGGCTGTCCGGCCCGGAGGAGGCTGCGCCCCGGTCGGCGGCGGGCGCAGCGCGGGGAGGCGCCGCCGGGTTGCTCGGAACTCAGGCCTGGCGGCTGCAGGGACACATCTCGGAGCTCCGGGAGGCCCAGCGCACCTGCCTGCGCCCCGCGTCGTGGACTCACCTGGCTCCCGGAGCCCCCTTCCCCATCCCCGCCGCCAGAGCGGGGCTCCGCGGGCCTGGAGCACGGCCGGGTTTAATATGCCCGGAGCCGAGACGCAATGAAGGAAAAGTCCAAGAATGCGGCCAAGACCAGGAGGGAGAAGGAAAATGGCGAGTTTTACGAGCTGGCCAAGCTGCTCCCGTTGCCGTCGGCCATCACCTCGCAGCTGGATAAAGCGTCCATCATTCGCCTCACCACTAGCTACCTGAAGATGCGCGCCGTCTTCCCCGAAGGTGAGGCCGCAGGTGGGCGGCCGGGACGCTGGGGAGCCCGGCGGCCTCGGCCCAGGTGGGAAGCACAAGCCGGTTCTCCCGGAGGGGCTGCCGCGGCCTGGCGTCCAGAGCTGGGGCGTCTGAGGGAGGCTGCGTGAGGGTCTTCGGCTTCGGCGCTGGCTTGGGTAGAAGGGCCAGGGCCGAGGCGGCCAAACCTTCCCCTGGGCTGGGTGGGAGCGAATTACGAATTGTTCCAGGGCAAGCGGTTCCCAAGCCCGCACGGCGCGCGAGTTCTTTCTGGTTTTGTTCTTTCTGCCTTTCCTCCTTTCTCCGCCAAGGCATTCTGGTTTGGTTTGTTTTTTGTCTCTTTCTCTTTATTTATTTTTTCTTTCTTTATGATTTTCTTTCTTCCTCTTCCTTTCACTCTCGCCCCTTCCTCCCCCTCATTCCTTCCTTCGCCAGGGCACTGGTTAGTGTTCTTCCCTTTTCTGCCTGCCTGCCTTTGGAAGTTCACCCTGGTTTTGTTTTGCTTGCTTGCTTTCCCCTTTTCCGTCCTTTCTTTCTCCCTCCTTCCTTCTTTCTTTCTACAATTCCCTTTATATTTTCTTCATCCCCCCTCTCTTTTCTGTTCCTGGAGAACGTGAAGGAGGATCTCCACGCGCTGGGCGTCAGCGGGGATCACGGAGAGGCCCAGGCACTGCGGGCTGAGACCGCAGAGTGAGCATTTGTGCGGAGCCGGAGCCTCGTGTGAGACTGGGGCGCGGGAGGACAGGGCAGTAGACAACCCGGGGTGGGTGAGCTGAGATCCGGCTGAAAGCGAGGGGGGCGATTAATTTAAAAATGGCAGACGGAGCTGGGCGCTGCCGTTCTTTTTAGGACTGAAAATGTGCCACCGTGGGCCAGGGGTGTGGGACACGCGGTTCCGAAGAGTCGGAACAGAAAGAAATGGTGGCGCGCTGGGTGGGCTGCCCCGCGGTCCACGCTGGTTGCTGCTGGTGACGGTGGCCGCCCAGCCAAGCACCTCCGAGCAGCAGGTCTCAGGAAGGCCTGGTCACCACAGCGTTCGTTTTTGGTGTCCCAAGGCTTCCTGGCGTCTTCTCGCGCCTCTGCCTCCAGCAGCCGGGTCGCTGCGGCCTGGCTGGAAGGATTTTACTCTGCTGGGAGGCGCGCTGCTCTGGGGGTCTAATGAGACCTCTGGGTCCAGGAGCTGGGAGGGGTGCGCCGGCCTCTGGAGCCCGGGGAGCCAGCGCTGGGGTAGGGAGACAACTTCAGCCGTAGGGCGCCGAACGGTCGTGACAGGTGTCCCTAGGCCACAGGACGCCTCCAGAGCGCCTGCGAGGCGCTCTACTAGAAATCGGAAAGTTCTACCCTTTGCGTTCGGCGCTGCCAAGCCTGTTATTTTTGCTGGCCGCTGGGTCTGCAACTGCGCTTCTCAGCTCCTCCCTGGTGGAGCGCGGAGGGCCGGTCTGCAAGCGCGGCCTCCAACCGCGCAGCGCGCCGGCCCGGGAGCCAGGCACGGGAGGCCCGGGGCGCAATGGGCAGCGGAGGGGCCTGGAAGCGGACCCTTGGCCTCTCGGGAGCCACCCGCCGTACCGCGCGGCCGCAGGGCGCTCTCCTCTCGGCGCAGCAGTCCTTTAGCCCGCTGCAGGTTCCTCCCTTTCCTACTCAATGAGGCAAAGACGCCCCTGTCCCAGCCCCTCCCGCTGAGAGCTGTTGCCCAAGGTGGTCGCTATGGGTCTGCTCAAGGGTGACCCCTTGGCAGGGAAGTAGGGAGGATTCCACTCCGGCTGAAGTTTCAGGGGAAATTAAAAGAGCATTCGGCCTTATGAGTCTCCTTCCCACCTGGGGTAACTGGTTTGCTGGGATTAGCCGTTTCTTAACCGCATGCAACAAAGCAGGTGTGGAATCTCAAGGCTCCAGCCTTCTTTACTGCCCTCTGCCCGCTTTGGAAATTTAAAAAAAAAAAAAAAAAAAGCTTTCGAAGAAACAATCCAAAGATTAAATGATTTGTGGTCAATGATTTCGATTAAACCAGAAATGAGTAAGGGAGGGCTGAGAAAAGGTCTGCTCAAAGCCGTTCCGTGTCTGAGGGGTTTCCCGCGGAGCCTGTTAAAAGCTACGAAGTGGTGGGTGTCCGGCTCAGCCGCCTTTAAACCGGGTCTGTGCGCTCTGGCTCTGGAAAGCAGGTCTCCAGGCATTTGGGCTCAGAATTGCTGGGCTCTGAGTGTGTGCGGGGGTGGTCCTTCTGGGGTTCAGGCCTTGAGCAACTTGCCCTGATGGCAGGTCTGGGAGCAGTTGAGGGGCCTCCTGTGTGTCTTTTGGGGGGTGACCCTGGAAGTTGGCACTCTGGAAGGAGCTGTTTGGCCCTAGAGTTTTGGAAAAGGCCCTGAACCTGTAGGGTCCTCCTCGGAAAGGGAAGGGAGCAGTGCCCTAGTTCCTCCCCACTCCATTCGTGCAGTGCCTGGGGTAGGGGCAGACCTGGAGGGGTGGACACGCATCCTTGGAATTCGTGAGGACCGCTCTGGGGTCTGGGTCCTGCAGCGCTGGGTGGCAACTCCGTTGGGTCACGTCAGTGTGGGGCTGAGGAGTAGGGAAGCCCGGAGCTTGGGGCAGAGGAAGAAGACGCATTTAGAAAGACCTCCATTATGCAAACTGGAATCCATTTACGCAAACTGGTCACCCTTCCAGCAGCTCCAAAGAGTGGCAGTGGAATGGCGTCTTGATCGAGTTAACCTCTTCTCAGGGAACCTGGTTTGTTTCTGCCAGGGCGGATATGGCCGCAGGGCTGGAGTGGCATCTGTCTGAGCTGCCAGGGTCAGGGTGGTGGACCTAGGAATGTTTAGGGCCAGGGTGGTCCCGGGCTGTGGTAAGGGCTCCCAGATCACCTCAGGCTCTCAACTGCAAGGTGAAAAAGACCCAGGAGGCATTAATCTGGCAAGGGCGGTCTTGCCTGAGAGCAAGCAGATTGCTGGGGTAAAGAATCTAGAGACCAACTTAGGACTCTGGAAGAAAAAAAAAAAAAAAAAAAAAAAAAAAAATATATATATATATATATATATATATATATATATATATATATATATATATATATATCATAGTCCTAAGGAACTGCAAGAATCGCCAGATTAACACTTCATGCCTGGGGAAATTGAGGCCAGACTGGACACAGCCTTTTCCTAAGGCCCCATAGCAAGGGCAATAGCAGGCCATTTGCTGCCACCGGAGTCCTGTGGGGTCTGTTCTCACCCCGCTACACCCAGGAGGCTGCCAGCCTCTGCCCCTTTAACCCAGATCTCCTCAGGTGGCAAGACAGAAGAGCACAGAGGGAGGCCACCAGAGCCAGGGTAACCACCCAACTCAACCAGTTTGAGGGCTTGGGGGTCCTTTCAACGTTTATAGCCAGGTTTGAGGCCCCACTGTCATGTTGTGCTGCTCGATCTTGGTCTCCTTGTCTGCAAAATGGGCCCCTTCACGATGCACAAGGTTGCTGTGATGAAGGGTGAGGTCGCACAGGCAGAACTGTGCCCCAAGGGTGGAATGCTAAGTGTTGTTCCTACGCCACTCACCCCTCCCTGTGAGCTCCCGATCTTCCTTGGGTTAAAGGAGTCTTGAATGGCAGAGCTGGGGGACTCACTGCCTGGACTTTGAAGACCCCTGCTTTCTGGGTGGCTTTTTCACCGCTTCAACAGTGAAGTAGTAAATGGGAGGTAGATAGGATGGGGAAGAGGACGGAAGAGCAAGGCTGGCTTTGGACATGGGCTCGAAACTTGGTCAGGTGGCCCTCCTGCAAAGTGTGGCCTTCTCTTCTGGAGAGAGGGGCTTCGGAAACTGGGAAAGCTCTGGGGCAGGTGAGCTCCAGTTGCTCCCTGGCTGTAGCTGCTCTGACCACAGGCAGCAGAACCCAGGGCAGCCTCTGCTCCTCAGAGGTAGGAAGAAGCATCTCCAGCACCAGACTCAGCAGTGCCACCACCAACCTGGCACAACCGACTGGTCCCAGAACCAGACTCAGTAGTGAAGTTGGAAACCAAGGTTGAGCCTCCCCATCTCCCTTTCCCCAACTGTAAAGACCCAAGACATGTGCGAGTGAAAGAGGCAGAAGGAATTGCTTCTCTAGAAACTGCCGTTGGCCCACACAAGAAGAGTTGGAGTTCAAAGTCTGAACTCTTCCAGTGACCAGGAGCCTTTGGGTTTAAATTCAGCTGCAGGTGCCCATCACCACTTCCACCTGAGCAAGCTGGGCAAAGCCAGGTTATCTTAGGAATTGTTTCCCAGACTGAAACAACTTGATTTGGAGAGTTGGGTGAAGAGAAACTTACCCTATAGACCTCAGGGCATCATAGGTGTGAGGCCACTATCTACCGCAGCTAGGAAAAAAATGCAGATTTATTAAAAGAACAATGTAGATTTTTACAAACTTTTCCCCGTCTCTGCTTTGAAGCCTACCGGGCTGCAATCGGGGATCCTGGAGGGAAAGCCCGCTGGCGCACAGGGGACAATCCGGGAAGTGGTAAAGCGGACACCAGGGCACAGGGCCTGTGCTTTCGTTGGAAGCGAGGAACTGGAGCAAGCGCTGCAGATTCAGCGCGGGGCTGCCTCGAGGAGGACCCGAATCCCTGGCCCCCCGGGGTGGAAAGGAAGCCTCCCGGCGGCGGTGGGTACCGAGCTTCTCGGAGCTTCTCGGAGCCGGCGGCTGCTGGGGCCGCGTCCGCACACCCGGATCCGGGCTCCGGCATTGGGGGTGCGGGCCTTCGGTCTGTCCTCAAAGCAAGTAGGGTACCTGTGGGCAAGCCTGGCCAGGCTAGGAGCCTCCTTCCTTGCCCCTCCCCGTCGGCCGTGGGAGGCCTGCTGGGGTGTTCCCACGACCACCCCCTTCTCACCCTATCCCCAGTTTGGAAAAGGGCTCAAGGGCGGGCTTTTCAGGGACCTGGGAGAGAACAGGAAGGCCCCGAGACTGGAGAAGGATTGAAGCCCGCAGAGGCGCCCCAAATTGCGACAATTTACTGGGGTCCTTGGGTGGGGAAAGGAGGCTTAGAGGCTCAAGCTGTAGGCTGTCCTGGAGTGGCGAGGTGAGGACCTGGCCCCAAACTCCCTCCTTATGCCCTGGCGCAGGTTCGAGGCGCCTGGTGTCCCCGGGGTAGCCCCTTGAGACTACCGCCCCTGCAGGGGGTCCTGCTGCGGCTTCTGGGTGGTAAACGCTGAGGTCGACGGTGAGGGAGCTGTAGAGGCTGCCAGCGCGGACAGCACCAGGATCCGGGTGTGCTGCATGGAGCAGGGAGCAGGACGCAGCTGGTCCTCACCCTCCTCTCCCGCCAACACGTATCCTTCTCGACTTTGGAGTGGTTTGCAATCCGAAAGTGTGACCTAGCGTCCTCAGAGGGCGGCCTACGTGCCAGAGGTCACGCTCCCCATAGACACCCCTTTCCCTTCCCTCGTCCCCAGCTCCCTCTGGAGAGGGTGATAATTGGGGGAGGAGAGGCTGTTGGCAGGGAGGGGGTGGAAAGCCAGAGCGGGCTGCACCAAGTGTGGCAAACACCCGGGCCTCGGGCTGGGCCGTTTCATTTAATTCCACAAAATCCCATTTTAGAGGTGAGAAATAGAGGTTAGAGGTCGGGCTCTTCTGGAGATCAGACCCCAAAGACGGGCCCAGCTGGCGTCTTAAACCGGGGAGGGAGAGTCGGGAGGAGGTGAGACCCCTGTACCCAGGTGGGGGCTCCCAAACTGTTGCAGATTTTCCACACTCCCAGGTGCGATTTTCCGTGGAGCGCTGGGAGTAGGGCAGGCACTTTCTTGTAGTTAACCGCATTCGATATTCACAAGAACCCTGTGAGGAGTCTTTGTCACTGTTTCTAGATGCCTGAGGTTGCCGAGGGGCAGTGAGAGAATGGCCGTCTAACCTGCTGTTCCTACCAAAGTCCACACCGGTCTCCCCAGCTGGACCCACGCCACCACCCAGTGAAGGCGTGAGGCTGGCTGTACCTCCTTTACAGGTCTCCTTTAGGTCCCTCAGGAGTGTGGCGGGGGAGGCTGCCTCACAGAGCAGGCCCTCTCTCCCGCTTCGCTCCCAAATACTCTTCATGGTGTGGTGCTGTTTGCTGTCTGGGACCTGAATCTGGAGCTACCCCCAGGGCCAGCTCCCGGAGAGGAAAGGTCACTTGGAGGCAGTGTCCGTGGTGTGAGGAACAGCAGGCAGGGTGTGGGTACCCACAGGCACACACAGGTGCTGGGGGGAAGCGGGGAGGGAGGCGCTGGCTCCCTTTCCCTCCATTTCTCCCTGGGGGTCCCAGCAACCTGGTCGTCGCTGACTTCCAATGGCACAGAGTCCCCACAGGTCCTGCAGTGTTCTGCAGGGGTGCAGGGAGCCCCCATTACCGAACCCCTCCCCCCACCCCTCTACCACTGGGCAGGGAACTACAGGCTGGGTTGGGGACTCCTGGCTACTCCAGGAGAGCAGTGAGTGCTGGGAGCCGTTAACCCCGAGGTGCCTAGCCCAGACTCTTCCCACCCCCTATTTTTGAAATAAAGCCTTTGGTTAGGTCCAGATAAGGGCCACGTGCTCAGCACCTCACTTTCGCGTGAGCGTCTGTCCCTTTATATACCAAGACAACTTTCTTTCGTTACAAATCTTTTGTCTCTGCATTCAGCCCAAAGTAGATTTTTATGGGCTGAGTGAAGAAACTTTGTTCACATCGGTTTCTAATGGAAGAGCTGGCAGCGCCACCGCCCGAGGGTGGGGTGGCCTAGACACGAGGGTTCTTGGGAGGAACATCTAGTGCCAGGCCACCTCCACCAGGTCAGAAAGGGACGTTTGCACCAAATCTCCACCGGCAAAGCAGAGGCTTTGGGGAATTACAGGAAAACTGTAATGGTAGAACAGAACAAGTTCTGTTCTGGTATTTAAATTATGCAGAAAATTGTCCCGTGTGCCCACATTTGCATGTAGAAGCAGGGTCTTCCACAGGGCTTTTGGGCATCCCCGGCAGCAGAGTCTTGTCTGGGGTTCATTTCCCTAGGTGCGGATTTCTCCCCAAGTCTTCCCCCACGGGCTTTGCAAGAAGCCAGGGCCCAGGTGCCACTTTCACCTTCAGCACCGCACAGGCGAGGGTGGCTCCAGGTCACTGCCCACCCCCAGGAACGACCCAGCAGCAGAGAAAAGGACAGTCACCAGGGTGCATTTGTCCATTTTTAGAAATCAGAATTCCTAGGTCTTTAGTAAAGTCTTACTTCATCAAACCCCAGAGCCTTTAAATTTTGGTTCTTGCCATTGCTGGTTAAACGATTGTAAATGCTGCCGCCACCAGGCTGTCAGCCTGGGTGTCTGGGTGTCAGGGAGGAAGGGCCTGCTGATGAGAGCACAGGGAGCACCGCTGTGATCACGGTGATGATGGGGGGTGAGCGCGATTCCCGAGGTTAAAAAGCCACCTCTGCCCCCGTGGTGGAGGCTGGGGACCCTGAATAATGAGCTGTGATTGTATTCTCCAGATCGAGTTTGTGAAATTAGCCACCACCTCAGCCAGGATAAGCCCCTAAATCCTTGAGCCCAGGAGAAGAAATTAAAAGTCGTCTCTTTTTTAGCTGCGGAATAGTTTTGGGGTTTTTTGTTCGTTTGCTTGTTTTTTAAGTTTGTTTTTTTTTAAGTGTTTAGTTGCCGAACAGGGAAGGTTTTGTGAAGCCTTCCCGCTGCCCTGGGTGGAGGTGTCCTTGGCACTCCCGGAGACCGCTGAGAGACCGGGGCGTCCGGGGTGACTGCAGGGAGACTCCTGGGGAACCCACTTGGGGCCGCCTGCTAGGAAGGCAGCCCCTTGAACGGTCTGCAGGATCTCCCTGGCTGGTGAGGTTCCCCATCCCTCCTATCCTGTGCTGTCGTCCGGCGTCCTGCAGTTGGTTCGGTGCTGGAGGCACTGCACGCAGGCAGGAAGCAGCGGGCTGGTGCTGGGCCTGGCCTGCAGGGTTGGGGCAGGGGACACTCCAGCAGCCCGGGACTTACTCCGCAGGGGTCCCAGCTCCGGGGTGGGGGGCGGGCGCTAGGCTCGAAGGCTGGGAGGCGGCGGACGCGTCGTCCTGTGGTGGGGGTTAGGGTGCAGGCCGTGCACCTACCCTCGCCATCTGGTGCGGCAGCTATGGTGCTCATTGGAAGGTCTGCCGCCAGGCTCCCAGCGGAGATTGCGGGGAGCGGTTGGAGGTTGTTCCAGCCCACGCTAAGCGCCACTGCGTCGCCTGGCTTTCCTCCTTCCTCAGAGTGTGCAGGAAAAGCCTGGGGTCTCGCGGGGCGCAGCAGCCGGGCCGGGCCGAGGGCTCAGCAGGAGGAGAGCTCTGGCTGGCAGCGTCGTCCCTCTGGTTCGGAACACTCCTTGACATCCTTTGTGGAGGTGGTGAGGAAGAGCAGGAGGCCTGCTGAGAGGAGGGGCCCGGGGCCCCTAATTTTGTGACAACAGACCCTTTCCAGTTCGGCCTGTGGCCCATCCCTCTCCCACCGCCTCCAGATTGGAGTCTGCTCTTGGGAGTCCCCAGGTACACCCTTCCCAGGCAGAAGCTCTTGGATTGGAAGGGGGACCACTAGCGCGGTCCCCCTGGGAAAGCTGGGGAGCCCGAGGCTTAGCGTGTAGGGGGCTTTTTATAAGCCTAGAGCTGCCTCCTGGGCGGCGGGGACTTTCTTTCTCAGCCTCTCTGCCTTTGGGAAAACGAGGAGTTGCCAGAGACACAGGGAAAGAAAGGAGGGAGGGAAGGAGGGTCCTTGGGGGAATATTTACGGGTCAAATCGATATCCCCGTTTGGCCACGAGAATGGTGATTTCAAAGCAGATTAGATTACTTTGTGGCATTTCAAATAAAACGGCAATTTCAGGGCCATGAACACGTGGGCGACCCGAAGGAGCGGTGGGCCTGGCAGGTTTGCAGAGACGCCGGGGCTGCCGGCCGCGACGGGGGCTGCCGGCCGCGACGGGGATTTCTCCCTCGGCCTTTTCCTTTTTAACCGAGGGCAAAGGAGCGACTGCGAGAGCACAGATGGCGGCTGCGGAGCCTGGGAGGCGACTGCAGGACGTGGGGGACTCGTGGGGAGGGCTGGCAGCGTGCAGGGGTTCCGCGTGACCAGCCTGGCGCCCAGGCATCGGGCTGGGCTCTGTAGTTTACTGATTTGCTTTCTTCCCTCCTTCAGGTTTAGGAGACGCGTGGGGACAGCCGAGTCGCACCGGGCCCCTGGACAGCGTCGCCAAGGAGCTGGGATCGCACTTGCTGCAGGTAGAGCGGCCGAGCCAGGGGAGGAGCGCAGCCGCAGCAGGCTCCCCTCCGGCCCCCACCCCAGCCTAACAGGCGCTCCTTCCCCGAGGAGCCCCGGGCAGATCCAGAGGCTGCAGGGGGGCTGGGGATAGGGGTGGTCCCTACTGCAGAGGGACAGGGCTCCGGGATGGACCCTTACTTAGCGTGTCGGATGCGGCCTGTGGCCAACCCTACCCTAACCCTACATCTGCCCCCACACCCCGCCGAAGGCCCCAGGACTCCCCAGGCCACCTGAGACCTAGGCCAAAGGCGCCTCGCCTCCTGAGCGCGGTTAAGTCCTTTCCAGCCTCACGTCCTTCGGCAGCTTCCACCTAGCTTGCTCTAGGTGCTAGGGCGGGAGCAGCAGGAATGATCGCGCTGCCCTGAGCTCCAAAGTATTCGGCGCCGTTTGCAGGGGATGCGAGGATGGATAGACAGCATCGATAACAGAACATTAAAAGGGCGCTCTCCAGAGCTTACTGTGGGCCACATTCAGTTCCAGGCTTGAGCGTATCATCTGGCTTCCCCTCCCACCCAGGGTGGGTCCCATTTTTTGTTTGGTTTGTTTGGTTTCGGTTTTGTTTGTTTTTTGAGATAGTCTCGCTCTGTGGCCCAGGCTGGAGTGCAATGGCGTGATCACAGCTCACTCTAACCTCCACCTCCGGGGTTCAAGCGATTCTCCTGCGTCAGCCTTTTGAGTAGCTGGGATTACAGGCACCCACCGCCGTGACTGGATAGTTTTTGTAATTTTGCAGAAATACGGTTTCACCGTGTTGGCCAGGCTGGTCTCAAACTCCTGACCTCTAGTGATCCGCCCACTTCAGCCTCCCAAAGTGCTGGGATTACAGGCTTGAGCCAACATCCCCTGACTGGGTTCTGTTTTTAACTCCGTTTTTTTTTAGAGAAGGAAATTGAGGCACAGAGAGGTTAAATAACATGTCTAAGGTCACACAGCAAGAGGTGGAGTGGGGTTTACCCATTGGCCTAGCTCTAGAGGCCACCCGGGGAGCCTGAACTTGGTGAGGCCACCAGGCTCCTGCTTGGTTTGGGGCCAGGTGCTTAGCACCCCAGCCCAGGGCCATTCACCCTGCAGGAGCTGCGCCTGTCCCTGACCTCAGCTTTTCCCTGGCAGCAGTGGGGCTTTGCGGGTCTCCCGGGTAGCCCTGAGCACAGCCCGCCATTTCCAGATGGGTGGGTGGCGCTGGCTGGGGACAGATCCTGGTCTTTCAAATGCCCTTTACAGAGCCTCATCAACGACCGATTCATTCCCCCCTCTCCTGTCATTTGTCTCTGCCATCGAAAAATGCCTACCGAGAGCTGCTCTGCATTTCCGCCCTCTAGTTTATGTTTTACTTATAAAAAAAAAAAATGTTGGCTGCAGGATGCCTTGGCTTAGGTCAGCGAGTCAGCCGGAGCTCTGCATTTCCAAAAAGCAGACCTTTTCACAACTCTCTTGCCCCAAATGCCCTATTGTGGTTTATTTTTTAAAATGTATGCCTGGGGAAGAGAAGACCCGGGGAATATTTGAAACCCCAGCTTTTACAACATAAAGCACATGGTGTGGCCACACCGGGTAACGGTGCTCTGGGAGTCCTGCCCAGGTGGCCTCTGCTCCCCCGCCCTTCACTTCCAGCTCCAGCTGAGTGCGTTGCATGTTTCATACTCCTACATATTATAAGTGACACTAATATCAGGGACAACTAAGTGCTGGGGAACTTCAGTGAGAACCTGGCTGGCAAAGTCAACACCTCCAGACTTCTCCAAGCTACATTTCTTTAATTAATTCCGGAGTGGTGTGTGGACAGGCATCTTTGCAGTTATACATGTAAGTGAATTAGGTCATTTGAAGCTATAAAGGCATACCCAACGTTTTTCATTAAGAATATTATTTTTTTAGCTACTGCTGGCAACTGTTAGAATTTAATTATGATCATTTTCCTCTTTTCCTCGTTATCCCAGATATGGCTGGTTGTGAGATACTTTTCCACTAAATGTGTCTCCTTAATGCTTTTGGAGTTAAGCAAGCCTGCCCAAAGCACCAAGACATTTATAACTTTAGAAATTGCTATATAGTTTATATTTTTGGAACACCACAGGTTTAGTTGGGAAAATATTTTGCCGCTGAGTTAGAAGCTTGAAAGTTCGGCTTATAATCAAGATGCTGATTTTCACCCTCAGCATCGGGAAAGGTAGTGATAGTTTAGTTGGCAAAGACTTTTTGCAGCAAACTGTTTGAGACAGCAGAATTTAAGTATATCTTTCAAGTTTCACTTACGCTACATTCTTTTTAGCCCCCTCTCTAGGGGTGGTGGGGGGGGTGGCTTAGAGAAACCAAAAGTAATCTGGTTTCAATTACACGCTGTAAAAATAGAATTTGTGGCCAGAAATTAATTTGGAATATTTTTTATGGGGGCAGCATTGTGGGTTGTAAGAGTCTTTCACCAACTTTATTGCTTTTCTTTGGTTCTGGATCTAAAATATGAATGAGTAAATAAAATACAGTTTCCTTTTTCAAAAATAATTTAGTCTTTTTATCCTTGACACATAAATATAATCATTACCTTTTTATTTGTCTTAATTACCTCTTATAATTTTGCTTTATTTTTGAGGGCTAGCCAACTTAGGCAAAAATTAGAATTTTATTTGGGTAGTTTTCATTTTTCAGAAGTCGATACTTTTTCTCCTTGAATTTTCCAAATGTCATTTGATCTCTTGCAAATTCTAAATAATTAATTCTGTAGACATCGTCTGGTAAAATAACCAGGTATTTTGTTTTATTTTCTGGGCAGTGGTAGTGTTCGGAATTTATTATTCAAATGGTACTTAGAGGTAACTAGAAAATTGTGGCAAATAAAGCATATGTCCTAGTGGTAGAAATGACTGCCAATTATGACATAAAATGGTCTATATAGTGGTAGATTTTCCCCTAAGTACCACAGAACTCCGGATTTGTACTAAGTGCTAAAATAACCCCAAACAATAAAGCTACTACATTTAAACTGAGCGTGATAGGAATTCTCAAATGTTTTGCATGAGTTTTGTGATGTGGATGTACGATTGTTTCTAAAGTGCTTTAAAAGCATTTCAGAGCCTGGCTGGTGAACTACACCCTGGGTGCTGTTTCCTCTAGTCCTTCTTAAGACCCTGGGCTTCGTTTTTGCATTGAGCAAGCATGTGTAGATGACAAGATTTGATATATCCCTCCATCCCAGTGATCGTCCCATTGTTAGACTGAACTCTAATGCAGAATGATCATCTCTTATTCTGACGCTTTTATCTTTTACAGACTTTGGATGGATTTGTTTTTGTGGTAGCATCTGATGGCAAAATTATGTATATTTCCGAGACCGCTTCTGTCCATTTAGGCTTGTCCCAGGTGGGTATTGACTAATTTTATGTGCAATCAAAATATTAAACGAAGTGATAGCCGATTTTGATAGCCTCGCCCAACTTGAAAACGAGTCTGTTTAAGTGTTTGCTTTTGTGTGGGAACAGAATCCCAAATTGCAAAATTCTCTTCTCAGGCTATCCCTCAGGTGTTTTATTCTCCATATTACGTTTTACTTTTTTACTTTCTTTTTCCCCTGGGGTTCATGACCAGTGTGTCTTCACCACGTCAGCCTTGTTCTGAGATTCATTCTGTCCCATGCCCTGGACAATCTGCTTACGTAGTAATGCTAGATGCCCTGAAAAGAGCTTCACAGTGGGACAAGTTTCAGTCCACACTTGCTGGTCTGCACATGGTATTATGAGTTGCTATAAAGCAAGAGGTAAGCTGATGTGGAGCATGGATTTTATGCAGAATGTGCTTTGGGGAGAGAGAATGGGGAGGGGTAGATTTATGAGTGTTCACATGGAATTCAGGGTCATTTTTCCTGACTTTTTCCAGTTCAGTGGTTGTTTCAGCAAAGCATTTTATATGCTTGTGATAGAAACTCATAAAACTCAGTTTACTACTGTTTTGCACAGCAAGGTCTTAGTTTCTTTAGAAGATCTTAATATGACCCATTTTTCTGGAAATATGGAATCATCTTCTAAAAAGGGTCCATGGTTTCCTTAGAGGAAAGAGAAGGACTCAGCTTTTTCTCTCCCTGGTAAGCCAAGGGTTTGGTGGAGGATTTGGGGGCTTCCAGCATCCGTTGAATGTCTGAAAGGGGAGAGTGTAACTGATATTCCCATTCACCTGTCTGACTTAACAAATGCGGATCATGATTCTTAAAGTCACATTTTAAACTACATCTAGGAACTAAATGTTTCTTCACGTTGCGATCTATCAGAGTGATGTTTCACCACAACTGAAGACACACGAGAATGAATGATAGATGCAGTAGATAGGTTCCAGAGAGGCACATCAGGAATTTGAATTACACCTGGCTCCTGATGTAGCGAAGCCAAAATCAAACATGCCGATTCATGTGGCTTCAGTTTGCTCATTGGAAAACAAAATGACCACACTTGGCAAGCTGCATCTGGTGTATTCCTTTTATTTTTCTGCCAATACTTTTTTAAAATATAAACTTGCTATTTGTTTACAACCTTCTCTTCTGATATATGGATCTCCTTATCCAGGTCCACATGAGTTTATGTAACTCTGTTTCTTAGGCAAAGCCCTTTAAAATGAATTACATATTTAAATGATTTGGGAGTTTTTCTCTTCCTTTTCTCTGCTTTTATCAAACCAAGTCTCCCAAATACAGTTTCCTAAGGCTTGGCACTCGGACCTGTGTGATTCATGGGATTAGTGCACTTGCAGAATGGGAACTACTGTTGGGAGTAGGAAATTTACTATTTTCCATAATCATTAGGTTGGTACAAAAGTAAATGCGGTCTTTCCACTACTTTTAATGGCAATGACTGCAATTACTTTTGCACCAACCTAATATTACTCTCTGAATTTCTACCTTGCCCTGTTTAGAATTATTCAGGGCCCTTAAGTTGTACCTAGACTAGTTTCTACTTCTGACTTGGCTCAATTCCTTACCTTTTTTCAATAGTTTAGGAAACTTTTCATAGTCTTACAGTAATGTCACAAACACAACAAAACATTTCACATACTTTAAAGATGACTGGTGCAAAATCTTTTAAAACAGGTAAAGTCACCGTTATCAAATATTAAATTTAGATCAGAGCTCCCTAGCACTCAAAACAAAAAAGGGAAATGCATTCAGTTATACCGTTTCATTGTCTGACAGGGCAGGTTCTTAACCCACCTGAGCCATATAACTTAAATAATAAAATCATGCCTGCTCTATCTGTCTGTCTTTCAGGAGTGTGATGAGAAACAGATCAAAGTGTCTGTTTCATGTGATTTACAAACTATAGGGAGCAACACAAAAACCAGGCTTACCCACAGTTTTATTAGAGCAAAGTTGTTTTCAGTAGAGTCCTTTGGGGGCTCCTGTTAGGGATGCTTGGCCGTTTGGAATGCGCTGGCCCGTCAGCAGGTGCTGTGGACACCCCAAGACTTGCAGTTCACTCAGGCCATCCAGGCTAGCCTCTCTGTGTCATTTTTCTCTTTTTATGTGGAAAATAGAATTGATTGATTATGATCACAGTAATTGAGAAGGATCAAAATACTGGATAGGTGACAAATCTCCTCCGGTTCATGGTCAGCTCCATGGAAGGAAATCTAGGCAGACTGGCAAGTTGAAGTACTCTATTTCCTTGTGATCATAATCCAGCAGGAAAACTTTGCATCCTAATTTTGAGAGGAGAGGGGTTAGACACTACCTTTTCCTAAGAAGGTTGTACAGATACGTTGTCTCTGTCTCTTCAGTAGAAGTGACGGTTTCTAAAAATGTAAGTCAAACTGATCATTTCCCTAAGGCAATTGATTTTTTCTGATTTCTCTTCGGGGCTGCAGCCACAAAAACACTTTAAAGCTGACGTGCCCTCTTTGTCCGTGCCTAGGGAGCATTCCACGGTGAATTGTTTAAATAAGCAACAACAAACTTTTTTCTCAAATCTGCCTCCTGTTCATGATTAACTCCACAGAAGGAAATCTAGGCAGAATCACAATGTGTGTTTTTTTCTGTCTTCTTTACTTAAATAGTAAAATAAAGTATTGAATAGGATGTCAAATACTCAACTGGCTTTTAAAAATTTTTGTGCCTTTTAGATAATTTTTTAAAAAGGCAAATGTAACAAGCGTGAGACCTTTGTTAAAATAGGCTTAGATATTTTTTTTCAAAAGTCATGAGAGCTGAAGTGTTAATAAAATTTTTACCCAGTAGTCAGAGTAACCATTTAAACAGGTTTTCTGTTAAATAACGATAGTAGTAATAGCTGGTACATGCTCCTCTTTTGTGTTCCAGAAACTTTCAATTACTCTCAATGACATTATCTCATTAAGTAAAGATGTATCTCATGTTAATTCAGGGTTAAACTTTATGTTAAAAGTCATAGGGATTATAAGTCCCCAGGTCTGCCATAATTGTGTGGAAATGCACTGCAATGTGGGATTGTTTTGTTTTGTTTTTGTTCTAACCTCTCTAAATAACTACCTGAGTTCTCTATTTGAGGGTATAAAAATGATTCTTTATGTGTTATAAGCCCACCATTCCAGGTCTTTTATTAAGCCTTTTTAAAATAAGTGCTGAAACAAATCTATTTCATATGCTGACCTATCTAATTTATTTTTTTTTAACTAGTAAACAGCGATTGTTGCTGACAAACTTTGGTCCTAAAAAAGAATGACAGAGACCTTAAATGCCATTCCTCAGCCCAGGGTCTAAGTGTTAGGCAACAGAGAGGCAGCCTTTTAGCCCGAAAACTCCCTTTGGTGGACACACTCACACACATGTCCACACTCAAAACATCTAGACAAGTTCGTATCCATGTGGATGAGGTAGAGTTGGGGAAGCCATCTTTTTCCATGCATATTTACTAAATGATTGAGTTCCATGTGCTTTTTGGTTAATGCAATTATTTTACTTTTATTTAGAGAGGAGAAAAAATTCCCCTTGTAGCTGCTGTATACACTTTCAAGTATCCTTGGGTTATGTTTCCTAACCAACATTGCATAGTTATATAGCATCTAGATAACTAGTATACATGTTCAGATAAATGCAGGTATGTGTGAGTAGCTGTTTATGAGACACATAAATTAATGTCTTCCTTGAGATTATGGCCAGAAATAACCATAAACATATTGATGATACTGTTTGGAGCACAAGACCGAATCTTTTCACTTTTCAAAGAAAAAGACAGCATATTATGTTTGTTGACATAACTTGAACCCTGAAACCCAAACCATGTTATTTTAAAATGCTTAATTTACCATACTCAGCTAAACACCCCAAACAGAGTAACGTGCATTTTCAGAGTACCAAGCGGCTCTGCCCTTCCACACAGAATATATGCATTTAGTGCTGTATTTATCATGTGTAGTTTTCTTGGCAGGAAGAAAAGCTATTCAGCAAAACATAAAAAAGCTCTTAGTAGGAAAGCCATCCATTTTGTAGTTAGCAGGGTTTTACAAATACTAAAATGTCATACGGAAGGTCTGTTTTAATAAGGCTGATGTATGAGACCCAGGGAGTTTTATAGCGACAACCATCATTTTTTTTTCATGAGGTGGTCACATTTCTTTCAATGTTCAAAAGCACGGATAGATATGTAAATACAGGAAACACCATGTCAACCGTAATTTTGAGTTAGGTCAGGACTGTTTCATCATTCCGAAATTTATTCTTTAACAACATTTCCGTTATTTGAAGGCTGTTTTGCTTCCTAGTCAGCTCTGGAGTTTTCCCATGCGTTTTCTCGCAGACTGGAGTTTTCAGAAAACCAAGCCTTTCATCTGTGCAACCTCAGCCTTCTCCTTCTTCAAACGCATGTGATAAGAACGGGAACTCTGAAAACACGAGAAGCTACTCTGGGATTAAAATGCAAATCTAACCCTTAATCAGCACAGATGGAGGGTCTTTGTGCAGGGATGTCAAGATTTTCCCCAAAGCACATCACTTACTTTTTTCTAGAAAAGAAATTTGAACAAGCCAGATTTACCATTTTTCCCTAAAAACATGGGGAAGGGAGAAATTATAGGCCAATAGAAAATTTCTCTGTTTTGTTATTTTTTCTTTTCTTTTTTCTTTTTTTTTAGATAGAGTCTCGCTCTCTTGCCTAGGCTGGAGTGCAGTGCTGTGATCTCAGCTTACTGCAACCTCTACCTCCCAGGTTCAGGCGATTCTCCTGCCTCAGCCTTCCAAGTAGCTGGGACTACAGGCACCCACCACCATGCTCGGCTAATTTTTGTATTTTTAGTAGAGACAGGGTTTTACCATGTTAGCCTGGATGGTCTCAATCTCCTGACCTCGTGATCCGCCCGCCTTGGCCTCCCAAAGTGCTGGGATTACAGGCCTGAGCCACCGTGCCTGGCCTTTGTTATTTTTTCATTTTTAAAATAAACTGTTGAAATTATGAGTCAATATGTATTTTCTTTCTTTCCTTTTTTTTTTTTGAGTTGGAGTCTTTCTCTGTCACCAAGACTGGAGTGCAGTGCTGCAATCTTGGCTCACTGCAACCTCCACCTCCCAGGTTCAAGCAATTCTTCTGCCTCAGCCTCCTGAGTTGCTGGGATCACAGCTGTGCACGACCACACCCGGCTAACTTTTGTATTTTTAGTAGAGACGGGGTTTCACCATGTTGGCCAGCCTGGTCTTGAACTCCTCACCTCAGTGATCTGCGTGCCTTGGCCTCCCTAAGTGTCAATATATACTTTCTGAAACCAGCTCTCTTATTTCTTAGCCTCTGTTACTCCGCACCTGGACAAGACTTCTCAGTGCAGACCCATTGCCATCCTCAGGAAAAGAAAATGGTCCTGTCCCAAATGGCTGGCTTACATGTCGCTGGTTTATTTAAACTTTTTAAGGATTAATAGGAATGACTCAAAAGAAGAATGTTTAGCTTTCATTATTTTTCTTAAATGAAATCCTGTAATAACTTTTCAGGATTTCATTTAAGAAAAATAATAAAAAGTAAACATTCTTGCTCTTATTAGAGAAATCAGCAGAGCAAAACTCTATCTCAAAAAAAAAAAAAAAAAAAAAAAAGCCAATGTTCGTCTGGGAGATGTGTTGAGAACAGTGCCAGGCCTGGGAAGTGGGTGTTAAGTAGAGGAGAGGAGGATTTCTCTAATAGGATTCTCTCTGTTGCTCTGTTTGCATAATATTGGAAGGAAACATTCCATGAATAATGTAAAAAATAGAACTGCGAGAGCTGTTTTAGGGACAAGATGACTTAGCAGGCCAGAAGTATAATTTATTCTGAGTAAGAAAGCAACTTGCTCATCTTAACAAATTGGAAGAACAGGCTCATAGGAGTGCGATAAATCACTTCCCTCCTCCACGACCCCTTGGTCCCAAGTAAAAGCTGATGACCTAGATGCTAATCTGGAATGGCAGCTCCCAGGAGAACTGCTCCATTAGCAGCTGGCTGCTTGTCCTGTTGCGTGAGGTGGCACCTTCAGGATGGTGCTTTGCAGTAATTATGTTGTCTCTCCTCTGATGCAGAGCCAGAGCTCCCAGCAACACCTGAAGCAAGATACACCTAAAAATAAAAGGGGAGTGGCTCGGGACAAGACATACCATGACCTCCTTTTGTTATTTTAAATTCCCCTCACTCCTTAGGGCAGGGTCAGAGAAGGAATCCTCCAGACCCACCCTAGGTTCTTTGCCACCCAAGGACAGTTTCCCACATGCTTTGAGTTTCCTCCCAGGCTGGGCATGGGGGCACCTCTTGGCGCTGGAGGAAGTCCTGCCACTGCCCTGGGCCTCCCCTGAAGAGTGCTGGCGTACAGCGACTTACTGTTCTTGTCCGACACCCTCAGCACTATGGATTATAGCTCTAAAAATAGGATCCACCCACCACTGCTCAGAAAGCTGCTCTGCTAGTCATTTCTAGAACATTCCATGCCACTGTCCATCTTTAAGGTGGGTGGGGATCCAGGTGTCATCTCTCCTCCTGGTACTTATGTTTGGGAGAACATTCAAAAGTTTCTTAAGTTCAGGAATTTGGGCCACCAGGGACCTGTGTGAGAATCGTAACTATGATGGGTGTTTTCCCAGGGCCACCCATTCTTGCAAAGCAACATGGACGTGCTGTCCTCTGTGGCCTGTGTCTGGAAGTAGGTGGCATCAAGACTATTGAGGCAGCAACCCCAGGACATAATCCTCACATAATGTGGCTCTCTGGAGCAGGCCCAGACCCTCCCGCAGGTCACGCACAGCCCCAGCCACACCCCTGGGTGGGAGCCACAGAATTAGCACAGTCATCTTGGACAGGGAAGGTCAGAGATACATTGCTGGCAACATGAGAAAGGCCTGGCAGTGCCTGAGAGGCTTGGCTCAGAGCCTACGAAGAAGGGGCCTTTGTATGAGTTTGTGTCCTCCTTGGGTGCAATGGGGCCCCACTGTGGCCGGCCAGTCAGTCTCAGAGTGGACAAGGCTCCACAGGGAGCACCGTGTGGACAGGACAGCTGGCCTCCTGGCTGGCCAGTCCCCTCTGATCGCCAGCAAGGGAAGGACAGAGACCCTGGCCTGGATCGGTTTCAAGCCCTATTCTGTATGAAGGACGCTGCCCAGACCCGCAGCACCACCCACATCTGGTGCCCGCCTTTTCCATCCTTCGCTTTCTAGTTCTTCCTGCTAAGGGTTCTCTTGGCTGCAGGCTCAAGCCTTGGTGCCCTGGCCTGTTTAGACAGTGTGGGAGACAGTTCAGAGCTCGGACCTCTGTTGAGAAAAGAAAACTGTTTCTGTATTTGGCCAAGGTGTGGGTTGTCAGCAGAGATCAAAGTTCTGTTCCTGGCAGGGTGTGCACCTGTGACACACCTCGCCCCTCCCTCTGTGCCGATCCCAGAGAGTTGGTGGCATTTCTGACCCTTCCCTTCCGCGGCAGGTGGAGCTCACGGGCAACAGTATTTATGAATACATCCACCCTTCCGACCACGACGAGATGACTGCTGTCCTCACGGCCCACCAGCCACTGCACCGCCACCTGCTCCAAGGTATTCCATCTAGAGGAAGAAACAGACTGAAAGCAAAGCGATGTTCTTAAGTGGAACTCAGGGCTTTGCTTCCCATGTCTGCCAAGTGGCTGGAGCATGACTAGGACTGCCCAGCCCCGGTCTCTCCAATGCACACAGCACCCACCACGCAGGGATTTGCAGATCTACCTGTGTCTTTTAAGCCAGTATTAATCAAGCTCCTATTGTTGGCCAGAAACTGTGTGGACTGCTAGGTAGAAGACAAAAGAGGTCTATGCCTGCTCCGTCATGTGCTCTTGGTTCAGAATTCCAGGGATTGCAGGGTCAGGGTTCTAGACCAAGCTTCTCCTTAACCACGTAAGACTCGGGGATCTGGGGGCAGTCCATGAAATTTTTTGGGGAAAATTACATATGTGTTTCCTCCAGTTGAAATTTAGTATTTCCTTTGCTTCTGATTATAGATGATAAACCATCTTGGGATCACTAGGACCTGTGGTTTTGCTAACAACAGAAATCACAGATATTTTCCATATCATATTAAAGTTGTGCAGGTATTTAAACATATTGCTTATGTTCCACATGGCTACTTGAAAATTTCAGTTCTGAGAGACCTGGCACCGAATCTTCTCATGTATTAATAAAGCAGCACATTTATATCCATATTACGGTGTGGAAATATTTTGATAATTATTTTCCAATACAGTTGCCTTTTTGGTAATTGTTGGAAATAGATGCTCAGTGCCATAAAGAAAAATTACCACTGAGACAAAGGGTCTTTCAGCAACGTAATTTTCACTTCCTGGACTGCAGGAAGGGTACTCTCACTAGCCATCTTGCCACAGGAGTACAGTGAACAAAGAAAAACACACAAATTTGTCCCTTATGCATTAGGGGTTCTCCTTATTGCTGTGTCTGATCTCCGTTGGCTGGAGCCAGACCTCACAACTTAAACTAAAACCCAATTGGCTAACAACTTAAAACTTTTCTAAGCAGGTAAAAGCAATGGAGAGCTGGGACATGCCTGTGAGCACGTCCAGCACAGATATCCTGGTTAAAGTACAAGCACTTAGAATGTACTATGTGCCTGTAAGCCTGGCTTGTTTAACAGCTACATAGGATAGGGCTTAACAAAGATATTATCAACTTATTCTTTAACAAGAAAGGAAACTTTAAAAAGGAACTTTTCTACTTCCCACAATAATCTTATATATTTTACTTTATGTATTTAAAAATGTTACTTCAAGTCAGGATCTGTAGGTTTTGTGCCATGGCACAAATCATCAAGAAATCCTGGTCATCACACAAATGACTCCTTAAATTTCAGTTGCGATGAGTGCTAGGAAGATACAGAAGGACTTATTCCGGGGAACCTGGCCTTTTAACTCCCTCCAGCCGCCCAGTGAGGCCAACAGGCCTCTTGACAAATGGGTCTTGTGTGTGCTTTGGACTACGGTACCCAGCTTGGCCAAAATACCCCAGTGGAACAAAATGCAAAAGAAGAGTCTTTAAGGGTAATGAGAACAGAGTAGCTAGCTGCAGGCAAAAAATGAGTTGCATTCTTATTGCTCTCTTCTGCGGGGGTCATTCTCGGGCTAGGAAGAGAGAATACAGAATGCCACACTCAGTTGTAAAATGCCTTGCATACAGTTCTGTGGCCCCCAGATTCCAGCTCCAGAAACAGTCACTGGAGTTTAATTATTCCTTACCAGGGAGAGAGACTGGCATATTGGCTTCTGAAATGAGAAGGGGGACCTAGTTGTAGCTAAGTTCTGATTCTTGGAAGTGATATATCTGCACACATCAACATGAGTCATGGCTCTGAAGAGGTAATTTCTAACAAAATGAGGGCTAGGCTAGAACATCGCAGCTGAATCAGATTCTTTCCCTGTGGAGTTGTTTAAAGCTGGACAAAGATGACAGGTGTCTTAGAGAATTGCAGAGTGTCGTGCTGTTGTTGTTTTTGAAAATTGCACAGTATGGTTTTTTTTTTTTTTTTGAGTCAGAGTTTTGTTCTTGTTGCCCAGGCTGGAGTGCTGTGGCATGGTCTAGGCTCACTGCAGCCTCTGTCTCCAGGGTTTAAGTGATTCTCCTGCCTCAGGCTTCCAAGTAGCTGGGATTACAGGTGCCCGTCACCATACCTGGCTATTTTTTTATTTTATTTTTTTGTATTTTTAGTAGAGATGGCGTTTTGCCATCTTTGGCAGGCTGGTCTTGAACATCAGGTGATCCACCTACCTCTGTCTCCCAAAGTGTTGGGATTACAGGTGTGAGCCACTGCCCTGGCCTGAAAATTGCACAGTATGTTAACTGTATGGGACTGGCCTTTCTCCCCTACCGCTGGTTTCATTTTACCTTGCTTGGGTCATAACCTCCTGAAGAGGGATTGTACATGACAGCAAATGATTCTTGGGTATATCATGAGACCTTTTCACCCCCTGTTTCTGTGGCCTTCAAGTCTGAAGCAACAAGGGCTGGAAGCATTGAGGCCGCACCTGACTCATTTCCACAGCCAACCGAGGGGTGTAGGGGTTGAGGTTCCCAAGTGCTCGGTTTTTTCCCCAGCTGCTCCCTTGCAGAGCTGACTTTCTGTGTCTGAAATGACCCCCATTATTTCATGATAAATGTGTGAGAAATGGGCTCCCCCCAGAACTTAGTAGTTAATGATAGCGTGATATATTTTAGACCTGAGCTTCCACTCCCCCTGCTTATCTAGAAATGGCTGGGGCAGGTGGCCATGTTAGAGGGAAGCCTCCCGCCCACAGACACTAGCTGCAGGGGGAATTGTGGGTAAAATATGGCAGCCTCTCCAAGTAGGGGATTCCTAGTTGGTGATTCCTGAGCTTCCACAGGGCAGTGACGTCAGGGAGGGTGGAAGACCTTGCTTCCATTCCTAGTGGTAACTTCCTTTAAAAATGCATTTATTAACCTCCACCAAAGGGCTGTTTATTTAGAGTGGGGTGACCTCGTCCTCCCTCAGAGGTCCTTCTCTATTTGTTTCTCAGCACATTGGTGTCCCTTCCTGAAGCAGAGGGTGTTTCCTTAGGAGACACATTTGCCTTGACAATAGTGAGGTCAGAGATTTGTGTGTGAGGCCTGTGGAAGCAAAGACAGTAAGTAGGAAGGGCAGAGCCCTGGAGAGACAGAGACGACGGTGTGGTCCTTCCGAGCTAGGAGTGAGGCTGAAGGCGTGGATCCACTGAGCCTGGGTCACACGCACTCAAGTCCTGCTACCCTGAGGGAGGTTAGAGGCTTCTGGGCCTTCCTGGAGCCCACAACCCCCAGGAGCGGGTGACGGCAGGTGGAGCTCTGCAGGGCCCATCTGGGGCCTCAGGGGTGGCCTCCTTTGGCTGCCTTCCTTTAGAGCTGAGGAAGCCACACCAGGACTGGGCTGGTGTCTCCACTGCCCCACTCAGATCTCAGCCAAGGCTAAAGATCTCTGGGCAGGGTCTGGGCAGGCTGAGAGGCCTCTGGCAGCTGCATCTGGCCCTGGGAACGCATTGGTGAGGTTGGAAGAAGGATGGGGGAAGGAAGCCCAGAGAGATGGCTGCCAACCTCACCTTGCTCCTGCTTGCAGAGTATGAGATAGAGAGGTCGTTTTTTCTTCGAATGAAGTGCGTCTTGGCGAAAAGGAACGCGGGCCTGACCTGCAGCGGATACAAGGTACGGGGAGCCCTGGGTGCGGGGAGGAGCCGGCCGTGGTTTCAGGAGCGTCTGCAGAAAGGAACGCACGGGAGCACACACGTGTCCTCTCCACTAACGTAGCCCTCTCCAGCAACACGGTGTACAGTGTCTTGGAGGCACATGTGAGGGCCGGTGTTATAACAGGATGTTCTGGGCTGGCTGGAATTCATCGCATAAGACCAGGAATCAGTCTGGCTTCGGGCAGATTTGATTAATACCTTGGCGCTTCGCATGTGGGCCAGCCCTGCTGGAGCCACCGCCCCTGGAGTTTATGGAGGCCCATCATCCGGGGCACGGTGCAGCCGGCCGTGTACCCAGAGCACGGACACTGCTCTTCCCCTTGGGACGTTCCACCAAGTTCCCTGCTGCCAATGACGGTGGCACGACGGTAATGCTAGAGCCCTTGCCAAGGTACGAGGAGAGCTTTCCTGTGCAGCACCGCATCTGGGCCACTCTCCCAAGAGTCACAGCTGCCCTTTGGAATGAGTGGCACCGGCTGGGGTTTGTAGTCAAGGACCAGAGGAGGAACGGCAGAAGGGGCTTGGTGGCAGGGCTGGGACTCTGAGCCCAACCCATGATCCTCCCTGGCTGCACTTCTCTGCCAGACACCACCACTTGTTCTGGTTAATTCCAGAATGGGGGAGAAGGTCTCAGGCATGAGAGTCAGCTGCTCCCCAGGGAAAGGTGGGCAGGGGTAAGTCTGTGCTGAGTGCCCCCCACCAACCCTTTTGTCCCCTCTCTGGACTCCTTAACCTCCTCCCGGGCGCCTTCACTGCTGTCTCTCCCACCTTGGAGGACAGACGTCATAACCCACCACTATGAGGCTGGAGGCTGCTAGAAACTTTCTTCCAGGAGGATTTGCCCCGTAGAAAAGGAAGGAGGAAGGTGGGGTGAGAGAAAAGGGTGCTTTGGTGCTTTTGTGCCTTTGTCTTCTCTTTCTGGAAGGCCCTGCCCCAGCCCCCCTCTTATCCTTTGACCTGTATCTCATGTTGCTGCTACAGTTTGAGGGATATGTTTCAGATGCTAAGCCTCTTTGGGCCAGGGTGGGGAGCCCCCAAGTGCCAGCAGACATTCTTCAGGGAACTTGGGTCTTTCTGCCAAGGGACAGGATCTTGTTGTCATCCAGGCTGGAGTACAGTTGTGCAAACACAGCTACTGGACCCTTAAACTCCTGGGCTCAAATGATCCTCCCGCCTCAGCTGTCTGAGTGGCTGGGACCACAGGTGCACACCACCACACCCAGCTAATTTTGGTGGAGATGGGTCTGACTGTGTTGCCTGGGCTGGTCTTGAGTTCCTAGCCTCAGCCGGTCCTCCCGCCTTGGCCTCCTGAAGTGTTGGGATTACAGCAGTGAGCCACCGTGCCTGGATGGGCTTTGACTTTTTTCTGCCACTTATTAACTGTCCACTGTCCAATGTTAAGCAAAACACGACACTGTCTTGTTCTTGGTTTCCTTATTAGTAAAATGGAAGAGCAGATGGGAGGGTTTTAAGATGTGTTTCAGCCCTAGAGGTGATGAATGCATTCAGAAATCCTGGAGGAAGCGTTTTGGAACAGAGAATTTAAGGCTAAGATGCTTCACTGCTGGCCTGATGATAACGATCCTACCAAGATTTCACAGACTGCAGCTTGAATAAATGCTTCCAGTAGGAGGCTTGAGGCTGTGTGGATGTTTCTATCTGACACTGAAACACTGCATTCTCGTCCATCTGGTTATTGACTATGGCAATTGGAAGGGCTTCTATAGGGCCACTCTGGCTTATTATTATGAGGGGATAAAATCTGGAATTATAAATAAAGGAAATAAAAATACATTAAAAACGAAGTACTGGGGCTGGGCACAGTGCTCCACGCCTGTAATTCCAGTACTTTGGAGGATTGCTTGAGCCCAGGAGTTCAAGACCAGTCTGGGCAACATAGTGAGACCTTGTCTTTACAAAAAAATTAAAAAATTAGCCAGGCGTGGTGGCACATGCTTCTGGTCCCAGCTACTCAGGAGGCTGAGGTGGGAGGATCACTTGAGCCTGAGGTCAAGGCTGCGAGCCATGATTGCACCACTGCACTCCAGCCGGGGTGACAAAGACCTTGTCTAAAAAAAAAAATCTACCAAAAGAATTGTTTACTGGAGTGAGACCCCATGTCCAGTGACACAGATGCCAAGTTCAGTCCTGTCAGAAGGTGGCAAGCAGCACAGTCACTGGTGTGAGGATTCTTGTCGCGGTGGCTCATTCTTTTTTTTAGACAGTCTCACTTTGCTGCCCAGGCTGGAGTGCAGTGGTGCAATCACGGCTGACTGCCGCCTTGGCCTCCCAGGCTCAAGTGATCCTCCCACCTCAGCTCCTGAGTAGCTGGGACCACAGGCATGTGCCACCGTGGCTGGCTAATTTTTAAAAAAATTTTTGCAGAAATTTGGCTTCTGCCAGATGCCTTTATTGTGTTACCTACTCACAGCCTGGCAGTGAGCTAATAATGTGTATCTCCATCGTATATCACAGAGCCCTAATTTGTAGTTACTGATAGTAAAGGTAATTGGAAAGACAACCCTTTTATTTCATTATGATATTTTGTTATTGTTTGTTTTGTTGCCCAGGCTGGAGTGCAGTGGCACAATCTCAGCTCACTGCAGCCCCCGCCTCGAGGACTCAAGGGATCCTCCCGCCTCAGCCTCCCAAGTAGCCGGAGACTATAGGCACCCACCACCATGCCCAGATAATTTTTGTATTTTTTGTAGAGACTGGGTTTCACCATGTTGCCAGGGCTGGTCTCAAACTCCTAGACTCAAGCGATCCCCCAACCCTGGCCTCCCAAAGTGCTGAGATGACAAGAATCAGCCACCAGCTATCATATGGTTTCATAAGAAGCACAGCTCTCCACTTCTCCTAAGCAATGGACCAGTGCCTGTCAGCACACTGGGCTGTGCAGCCGAGTAGAAGCTGGGCTGGGAGAGATTCCAGCACGCTTGAGAAAATGAGCCAGGAGGAGTGGGCACCAGCCCAACCCTGGGCGGCCAGTGGCTGACCCTGCCCTCTCCACTCCCAGGTCATCCACTGCAGTGGCTACTTGAAGATCAGGCAGTATATGCTGGACATGGCCCTGTACGACTCCTGCTACCAGATTGTGGGGCTGGTGGCCGTGGGCCAGTCGCTGCCGCCCAGTGCCATCACCGAGATCAAGCTGCACAGCAACATGTTCATGTTCAGGGCCAGCCTCGACCTGAAGCTGATATTCCTGGACTCCAGGTGAGTTCGGCACCTGCCGCCACGGTTGTGGCCTTTTGGAAGACACCGGTGGCAGAAATGGCCCCGAAAGTGGCAGCCTAGGCCAAATCCCAACAAGGAATAAGTCGTGCTAGGAATGTGGACTAAATAGCAAGGAATGAAGTAAAACCAGTTTATGAACCGAAAGAATATATGTCGGCCTTAGGACTCAGGGACTTGTTTTATTTAATTTACTTAGGATATTTGAATCACTAGAGTTTGAAATGAAAACATGTGCTGTGAGCACAGCTTGGCTGCTTTTGAAGGCCATGATGTCAGAGTGCTGCCTCCTGTGTCCGAGGAGGACTTTAGAACACACCGAAGGTTTCCACCCTGAGTGTGGTGTGTGGGCCTTAGCACTCAGGCTGGTATGAAGCCCCCACAGGGCTGAGGCTGGGAGCAGAGAGGCTGCCTTCTCTGGAGGATGCTCTGCTCACAGCTCACGGGGGCCCCAGTCCGCATCTGGGCTGGGAGGAGAGGATTCGATGACATCATGTCCCCTGGCTTCGGGGAGGACCTGCTCTCCAGACCTCTGCCGTAGTAGCCTTCACTCTCCCCCAGAGCCAGCTGCAGTCCCAACACATTTTTAAAAATTAATTTTAATTTTTGTTTGTTTATTTTTTTGAGATGGAGTCTCACTCTGTTGCCCAGGCTGGAGTGCAGTGGTGTGATCTCAGCTCACTGCAACCTCTGCCTTCCAGGTACAAGTGATTCTCCTGCCTCAGTCTCCTGAGTAGCTGGGATTACAGGCACGTGCCACCATGCCTGGGTAATTTTTGTATTTTTAGTAGAGATGAGGTTTCACCATGTTGGCCAGGCTGGTCTCAAACTCCTGACCTCAGGTGATCTGCCTGCCTCAGCCTGCCTGCCTCCCAAAGTGCTAGGATTGCAGGCATGAACCACTGTGCCCAGCCTAAAATGGAATTTAATTTTTAACTGACAAATGTGAACTGCGTTTGGTTATCAGGGTTTGGTTCATGAGGGTTTTGTGGTATTCGTAGGGCGCAATGTGATGCTTTGACACGTGTCCACGCTGTGGAACAATCAAACCCCTCCCAAGTCTGGAGGCCACACGCTGGTGAGGCCTCTAGGTTCTTATGTGCAAAATAGCAGAGCAGCCTGCCCACTCACTGCTAGGAAAGTTGAAATTCGATAATACACTGAAGCGCTGGAAAGAGCAAAGCCTCTCTTACAGCAAGGCCACGTTGGCTCTTGGCCTGTAGGTTCCTTGGCTGTGCAAGCAGGAATGAGACATCAGAGACCCACTCCTGATGTGGGGTGTGTGTTCGATGAGTCTTCGGCGGGGAAAGGAGAGATATATCTTGCTTTCTGTATGTCCAGAAGCCAGGATTTACTGCTTCCTTTCCTTTTTTACTTTTAAAATTGTGGCAAAATACACATCACATAAAATTGATCAATTTAACCATTTATTGATGCTCTATGAAGAAAAAAACAAATCTTCCTAGTTAGGGGCGAGAGATACAGACAGGAAGCCGGGCGCGGTGGCTCACGCCTGTAATCCCAGCACTTTGGGAGGCCAAGGTGGGTGGATCATAAGGTCAAGAGATCCAGACCATCCTGGCCAACATGGTGAAACCCCATCTCTACTAAAAATATAAAAATTAGCTGGGCGTGGTGGCATATGCCTGTTGTCCCAGCTACTCAGGAGGCTGAGGCAGGAGAAGTGCTTGAACCCAGGAAGCGGAGGTTGCAATGAGCCAAGATCGTGCCACTGCACTCCAGCCTGGTGACAGCGAAACTGTCTCAAAAAAGAAAAGAGAAAGACTGGAGTTGGTTTGGCTCCTTGAGATGCACTTCGGGACCACTCAGAAGCAGGGAAATGACAAGGGTGAGCGTGTTAGCGTCACCAGCATCTTCCCAGAAACGTCAAACAGAGGAAGCAGTGCTCTTTGGGGAAAGCTGCCAGCACCTCTGGGGTCAGCCAAGAGTGACAAATGCCATTTTCCTGCCATGCAGAGGGAGGCCCTGTAGGGAGAGAAGATGGCCAAGCTCTCCCAGCCGGGTGCACCCCTCTGCTCCGTCTTTTCTGACTTGGGAGCCACTTCTGAGAGGCAGCTGGAAGGACATCGGCTGCCCAAGGTCATTATCAAAGATCTGGGAGGATCTGACTGGTTTTTCCCTTGTTTTGTCTCCTAGTTTTTCTCTGGTCATTCTAGGAAACCCCTGAGACTGATGAATTCTTGAGAACAGGAAAGAAGGGGCATCCCCAGAGGAGAGACATGAGGGCTTTTCAGGCTGTTCAATCCACACTGCCTGGAAAGGCAGCTGTGAGCACAGGGGGTGGTGCCTGAGGGGGCCTGGATGGGGCTTTGTAGTACTCGTGAGGGCTCCCGCATCTCAGGGTGTGGGGGCTGCACCCCTGGAGTGAGCAGGAAAGACGGCTGGTGCTCTCAAAGGAGACGTCCTGCCTCTCCCTGATCCCTGGTTCTTCCTTCAGGAAGCTTCTAGCAAAGCCTTGAGGCCTTTTCTTAGCTGCAGTCATGTGGGACAGGCTGAAGGGGGTCAGAAGAGTGCCAGAGAGACCTTCCCAGTCACCTCGGTCAGTCTGTGACCAGGGGGGATGCGGCCTGGGCTGGCCCAGCCCCGGGAGAACAGCAGAGTGGCCAGGCGGCGGGGTGGGGTGGGAAGATGTCCCTTCTGTGTCCAAACCCCAGGAGCCAGGCAAGGGCTTGGCCCAAGGTCCAGTGGCCCCAAGTCACAGGAGTGAGGGTGGCAGGACTGTCTGGCTCCACAGCCGTCGCAATCCCAGACACAGCTGAACTCGCCATAACCTGAAATTGGGTTCGTCGGGGTTTTGTGGTATTTCACTTTGAAACTGGAGCTGATGCTTTTGCTAAGGATGGGTGAACACAGCGATGTTTGGGGTTTGGCAGATCCTTCTGACAGGTCTTCAGACACTAGAAGCTTGGAAAAAACCGGGAGGGCAACCTGCCAAACCCCTCCATTTCCCTTTAATTTTTAAAGCCAGTGTGTACTTTGATGAGAAACTTAATACATGTGTTTCTGATTCATTTACACGTTTGGGGCCGTTGTTCTGTAACTGTGCATCCAAAGGGTCTGGGAAGCCTCTTTCATCCCCACGCAGTAGAGATGCCTGGTTTTCTTTTTGGGGGAAGCCAGACAGCTCAATTTTCCTGCCACACAGAGTTAGACTCTGATGGGGCCTGAAGTTCTAGGTGGCCCTTAGACAAGTCCCCCGATCCCCAAATGGCTCTGGGCTGGGCAAGTTCCCTCCCCCAGCACCGCAAGCCCTGTCTCCTTCCTACCCCAGAAGAATCTCCTACCATGGAAATGTGTACGCCAAACAGCAAGCGATTCCAGTGAAACATGAATCTCCCAAGATTTACGACCCAGAGCTTGAGCAGAGCTTCACAGAAGGGGAAGTGGGTTAAAGAATGAAAGTGAGGTCAAGTTTCCCAGTTTAATTTACAGCTAACATCCCCTATCCTAGTAAGGAGAGGCCCCAGCCCCGGCCCTCCTTCTCTCCCTCACCTCACCCGGCCCCCAGGATTGACTCTGCACCAGAGCCTTGCCTACACGTCCCTCTCTTTCATCTGTTGTTGAATATCTATCAGCAAGGTGTTTAGGACCACCTTCAAGGGCATGGTGCCCAGCCCCATTGCCCAGAGCCTGGGAAACCATCGTTGCCATGTGCAGCTTCCACCTACAGCCACAGCCATCCTGATGCGAGTGATGATGTGGTCTTGGATGCTGAGAGCCACTTTGCTTCAAAGAGCCAAAGTGGGAAATCCATGTGCCCCGGGCTTCATGAGAACACAGAGGGCTCGTGTCACTTAAGTCCTGGGAAAATGCTTCCATTTCTCTAGAGCGCTTAAGGCTTTCCTTTTAGTCATGATATCTTAGGTTATTATCCTGTCTTCTGGGGCGTCTGAACCAATTCTCTCCTGATATGAGGCTTAAAGGTCTCCAGTTATTCCATAATTCCCACTGGTAGGAATCACCCAATGGCTTCATCCTGAGACCATCTGTGCCGGTCAGCAGTGTCTAGCGTGCAGCGGAGGTTTAAACACTTGCACTCGCAGTGGCTGAGACGTGCGAACAACTGTCTGCAGACAGAGGGATGGATGAGCCACAGGTGGGATCTACATAAAACAGAAACTTATTCAGTCCTAAGAAGGAGTGAAGTTCAGACGCATGCCGCCGCATGGATGAGATTTGGAAACATCGTGCTGAGTGAAAGGAGCCAGACGTACAAGGCCACGTGGTATACCATCCATGGATGTGAACTACCTCGAAGAGACAAATCCCTAGAGAGAAAGTAGAGGCCGGGCACAGTGGCTCATGCCTGTAATCCCAGCACTTTGGGAGGCCGAGGCGGGCAGATCACGAGGTCAGGAGATCGAGACCAGCCTGGCCATTATGGTGAAACCCCATCTCTATTAAAAACACAAAAATTAGCTGGGTGTGGTGGTGGGCACCTGTAGTCCCAGCCTCCTTGGGAGGCTGAGGCAGGAAAATCGCTTGAAACCAAGAGGCTGTGGTGAGCCGAGATCATGCCACTGCACTCCAGCCTGGGAGACAGAGCAAGACTCCACCTTAAAAAAAAAAGGGAGGCTACTGGGGACTGGGCAGGGGGCAGCGGGAGCTGATGTTTCATGGGGGCAGAGTGTCTGTTCGGAGTCATGGAAAGCTCTGGAAAGGGGCAGTGATGCCTATTCCACAACATTGTGAGGGCAATAAATGCCACTGAATTGTACGCTAGAAATGGTTACCATGGTGAAGTTTATATTATGTATATTTTACCACAATTTATTAAAAAATCCGCACAGGACCATATCCCCGAGGCCTTCCAGGAGTGGGTTCTTTCTCCCCGTGGGAGCTTTCTCGCAATCTCAGGATCAAAGTTCACTCATAAGCGTTCCCCGATAAGCTGAACCGCGAAAAAGGCTACAATTTTAAGCCATCCCAAACATTATCTTAGCCAGTGTGTTCAGAACATTCCCATTTATGAATAGTGCTACATCCTGCCCCAGACTAGAGTTCAAAGACTTGCTTCTTGTAAAAAAGATCATTCTCAGTTTCCAAAATCAACATTTCTCCCTCGAGCCTTTTAGCACTTGATTACTTGGCAAAACCAATGTTGGTTTAAATGAAAGGCAGTCTGCAGCGTGGCGTAACTCACTGAGCCACCGTGCCCCCGCAGGGTGACCGAGGTGACGGGGTACGAGCCTCAGGACCTGATCGAGAAGACCCTGTACCACCATGTGCATGGCTGCGACGTGTTCCACCTCCGCTACGCACACCATCTCCGTGAGTAGCGCGCCCACCCCAGCCACGGGAGGTTGCTGGTCAGGGAGGAGGCGCTGAGGACAGAGCTGGGGGGACGTGTCCCTTTTGTTGGTGCAATAATCATCCATGATACACACTTGAATCTCAGGCCTTCAGTGTGGTTTCCTCCACCCCATGATTAAGTATGGCTGCCAGGTGTCGGTTCTCAGGCAGCCACGAGCACCCTTCCGGGGACACTCTGGCAGGTGTAGGATCGGGAAGCTGCCTGGATTCTAGATGGTGGATGTGGAACCTAAACTCTGATGTCTGGATGCCATTTGCGAATAACAGCAACAATGGCAGAAGAACTGCTAGTTACGGAGCTCTTACTGCTGTCAGGCACTAGTTTAAGTGACTAAATATGTTACCAGCTCAGTGAGGGAGGGTCTCATGGCCATGACCTTCATTTTACCAGTGAGGCTGCTGAGGTCCAGATAAGCCACTTGCCCAGCTGGGAGTGGCAGAGCTAGGAGCTGAACCCATACAGAGCCCTGTCTCCGACTGCCGTACACCTGCCAGCTAGGGGAAGCCGGGGGAGGCCCCTCTTCCATGATGGGAGAGGTCACCTTGGAAAGGGTGAACAAACGCCAATTTGATTTGCCAATGGAGGCGCTTTGGGAACATCTGGATTTAGAGGGGGTGCTCTAGTCACTGAAATGTTTAAAGAAATGACACTTTTGTAAAATTAAAAAATTTTTAAAAACAGTCTCTGTCGCCCAGGCTGGAGTGCAGTGGTGTGATCTCAGCTCACTTCAACCTCTGCCTTCTGGGTTCAAGCCATTCTCCTGCCTCAGCTTCCTAAGTAGCTCAGATTACGGGTGCATGCCACCCTGCCTGGCTCCTTTTTGAGTTTTTAGTAGAGACAGGGTTTCACCATGTTGGCCAGGCTGGTCTTAAACTCCTGACCTCAAGTGATCCACGTGCCTCAGCCTCCCAAAGTGCTGGGATTACAGTCATGAGCCACCGCTCCCGGCTGTACACTTTTCTCTTAGAATCCAAACCGAGCAGAGAATAATTTGGTTGGAGTGGAATGCCTCATCTTCCTGCTGTCCAGCCCTGCCACGCCCATGGTTGGTTGGGGGTGCTTTATAATGGGGTGCAGATGGTTAGAGGAGCTGGGTCTTCTGCAGTGTGGCCCAGATGGCATGTCCTCGGTTCTTGTTCCTCCTTGTGTTGGCTGAGGGACATTAGCGGACAGGCCACTGGTGTTGCATGGGAGGCGGGCGGCAGGCCTGCAGGCCACTGGACCCACAACTGCGTGATGTGCTGGGTTTGGTGTGGACTGGGACCTGGGAAGCTCAGTACTCCCAGGGTGTCGCTGTTGCTCTTCCCTCCCCAAGTCTCTACAGACAGAAACTGGTGACAACTAGGACTTCTGGCTGGGCAGGCACGGACAGCTTCTTCTTTGCTCCTTGCTGTGTGGGAGACTTAGAGGTGTGAATGACCCTTTTTTTTCTTTTGTTAGAGACCAAATCATGATCTCATAATCATCTCTGTCATTCTGGACACCAAGCTTGGTAAAGAAGCAACTGCCTAGTGTTTGGATGGGAACTTCAGGCTAGTGTCACAAATTTGGGAGCCGGAAAGCTTTCTTGTGCAAACTGGGTATGGTGCTTCAATTCTAGAAATCCATATCCAGGATACTTGAACAGGCAGATATGAAGAGGGGAGTGGAGGGGCTCTGGAGTAGCAGGAGCAGTTGGAAGATAAGAGAGGCATCTGCCTCGAGGCATGGAGCTGTGCTGTGCACCCAGAACAGCCTGGGACTTGGAGAGCGAAGGTGAGGGCTCACACCTCCACGCGCTCCCCCCAGGGGGGGATCTGGAGCCCCCTTCCACAGAGGCAGGAACATTCTGGGGGAGTCTAAAGTGCATCCCTGAATTACAGCAAGGGAAGACCTGTTCTTCACAGAGGGCTGAAAGGCAGGAATTAGGCCTCTAAGCACAGAGACAGAAAACAAAGGGAATCAGAAGTCTCATTTTTTTTTTTGGTCTTGCTCTGTTGCCACACTGAAGTGCAGTGGCACGATCTCAGCTCACCGCAGCCTCCAACTCCTGACTTCAGGCGATTCTCCTGCCTCATCCTCCCGAGTAGCTGGGACTACAGGCATCTGCCACCACACCCCACTAATTTCTGTAGTTTTAGTAGAGACAGGGTCCGTCCATGTTGACCAGGCTGGTCTTGAACTCCTGATCTCAAGTGATCCACCCACCTCGGCCTCCCAAACTGCTGGGATTACAGGCGTGAGCCACTGCGCCTGGACAAAAGTCTTCCTTTCAAATACACACTGCCCTTTGTCTCACACTGCCCGGCTAACCCAGGAGCAGGGTGGGTTTTCCCCTTGTGCTTTGGAAAGGTACTGAAGGCCAGGGTGAGGCTGAGTCAGTGGCTCCTGTGTGCCCATCATGGGTGGATGCTTTTCACTTACAGACTCTGACCTGCGGGCATTCCAGGGAGCTAAGTCCCTCTCGTGCCCTTTTCCCAGGTGATCAGGATGAGACTCGGGTCACTTGCCCAGGGGCGGCAGTGGAGCAGGGCAGGAGCCAAAGCCACCCACTGGCTCTCGTGCTGTCAGCCATGGTCACCGCCACATCACACCGTGAGGCTTCACCTTGGAGATGCGGCTGTGGCTGTTCCAAAGGAGCCCTGCCCTCCCAAGCCCACCTCACCAGACCCACAGGTGAATTTATTTGAGGGGTCTCCTGTGGTTTATGTGATCAAGCCACTTTATCTTACTGGAAGTTTCCAGACATTGCAGTTATTCCATGGGACTCTGAAAGGGCAGGCAAGACAGGCTTCCAAGAGACACGCAGAAAAGGCAGGCGTGTTTAGAAATTAGATGGGGCACAGCTTTCTTTTCCGAATGAGCCGGAATTGGTAATTCAAAGAGAACAGAAAATAGTGAGATTGGCAGTGATTGCTGCTGTCCTGTGACTCTGACTTAGCTATGGCAGAGACATGACCAGGACAGAGGGCACCCCAGTCAGGCTGGGGGCTGGTGTGGCCTTGGGGTTCACCATGAGTGTCCTTGCCTCAGTTTCCCCGGCAGCTTTTAGAGGGTGTGGCAGCAAGGGCAGCCTCAGATGATGGGGGTTCTTTGGTTCTGGTGTGGGAGCCACCTGCAGGGCTGAGCAGCAGCCTCCCCTCAGAGCACTCAACTGGGATGTCATGTGCTTCTCCAAAGCCAGAACTCTCCGGGGAGACAGTCAACTCCAGAGCAGGGCCTTCAGAGTCAGGGTCTTCATGGTGTGGAGCTTTGTGATGGTGGAGGCCTTGCTCTCCTTCCCAGGTGCAGAACCTGGGCCAGAGGGGCCAACCCCAGGCCTCCTATTCCTGCCTCTCCACCCCCAGGGCTGGGTGGCACCTATTTGATTTCCTAAAACTCCAGAAGCTGCCCCTGAGCTTCTGGTTGAAGTGCTCTGGTTGATTTGGACAGTGGGTAGACATGCGTAGAGGAGTGAGGAGTGAACCAGGGAGAAGGGGCCACAAAGGGTATTGTCCACCAGCTACAGCCATGGGAGGCTGGCGCTTAACCCTGGCGACACCCGAGTGTCATCAAGCAGAGGGAGAGTGAGCTGAAGTATTGATACCCCCATGCCTGTCAGTCAGTGGCTGGAGAGCCGCTCTCAGGGGGCCTTGATTGCCCGGCTTACCCCCAACATGGTCAGAGTGGGCCCAGCCACAGAAGGGCCTCAGTGGGAAGAGCAGGTCAGGCTGCTGAATGTGGGGGCCAGAGCAAGGCCGATGTCTTCACAGCCTCTCCTCAGCTTCCTCCCTGCTGGGCCTCCATCCAGGCTGTGTGCAGATGTTCTCTGTTCTAACCCTTCACAAGTTTCTCCCTTCCCGACCCTATCTGTCATCTTTCCCATGTCCACACAGGCCGTGCCTCTCTCTGGGGGTCCCTGTTGGCTGACAGGAGCGTCCTCACAGCCAAGCCCCTGATGTGTGAGGGTGAGGGAAGCCCATCCCCCACTCTCCAGTTCTGTCTCCACTGCTGGCTTTGTACCAAAGGCTGCTGCCTTTCCTCTTGGGGAGATGTGCCCCGCTATTGCTTGGCCCCATAGAGCCCCATCAAGGGACCTCAGGTCTGAACGATGCTTTTGTCTCGTGGTGTGGAGACTTGGGGACCGTCTTAGTGTCCCAGGGCTGCCATCACAAAGCACCATAGACAATTAGCTCCTCACAGCCTGGAGGCATTGGCAGGGTTGGCTTCTCCTGAGGCCTCCCCCTCTCTGTGTCCTCAAAGGGTTGTTCCTCTGTGCCAGTCTGTGTCCTAACCTCCTCTCCTTCTAAGGACACCATTCATATTGGATTAGGACCCACCTAGATGACCTCGTTACCGTAATTACCTCTTTAAAGGCCCTTTCTTCACATAAAGTCCCGGGCTGAGGGACCGAGGGTTAGGACCTCAACAGAGAAATCTTGGCGGGCACAATTCAGCCTGAAACAGGTCATTCCTTAGTATGCCGTGTCCTCGCTCAAGTCGTGGGGAGGGTCCTTCCCATATTTTAGCTGGATAGGCTGGCTTGGGGAGGAAAAGAAGGAAGCTGAGCAGGTGGGAGGCCCCATTTTGAAATGGGACTTGTTAGTCCCATCACACAGTGTTTTGGTGGCTGACAGCAGGGCTCAGGGCCTGGCTTGAAGGAAGGGCAGTGGGGCCAAACTCTTTTGAGACAGAGTCTTGCTTTGTGGCCAAGCTGGAATGCAATGGCACAATCTCAGCTCACTACAACCTTTGCCTCCCGGGTTCAAGCAATTCTCCTGCCTCAGCCTCCTGAGTAGCTGGGACTACAGGCGCCCACCACCATGCCCAGCTAAATTTTTGTAATTTTAGTAGAGGTGGGGTTTCACCACATTGGCCAGGATGGTCTTGATCTCCTGACCTCGTGATCCTCCCGCCTCGGCCTCCCAAAGTAAGGTCTCCCTGTTTGAGCCTCCTGCGCTCTCAGGCTCCACCACGGTCCCCACTGTGGCAACTGTGGACCTGGGACTCAAGTCTTTCAACCCGATAAGATAGAGCTGGCCCTGTGGCTGCCTGAGGGTTGCAGGGACACAGGCAGCCTGCCAGCTGCCCTTTATCTGCCACAACCGAATATAGCTGGAGGTGGCCAGCAGTGACAGCAAAGCCCCTGTGCCCCTCGGGATTCCTCACAGTGGGACACCCAGATGCATCTGTCATGGGCAGTGGGTGAGATCACTGAGAGCAAGGACAAAGCAGACAGCTGCCAATAGTCAGGGCCCAAGTGAGGCCACTGTCCCATCTTCTGAGGCCTCGCTTTCCCCACACCAGTGGCCAAAACCAGGAATCTTTGGGGTTGGGGCCGAGGTTCTGCGGATGCCTGGTTGGAGGTGAGAGGCGGTGGTCCGGGAGGGCCCAGGCAGCCTGATGGTTTGCACACGTGCTTCAGAATGTTGTCTTCACCGGGAGCCAGAGTCCACAGGGGCTGAAGAAAGCACAGCCCCTGAAGAGAAAGAATTCCAGCCTCCAGAAACTCCAGCTTGGTCAGGAGGAGCAGGGCCAGCTCCACTGGCTTTGGGGAGCACAGGTTTGCAGAGGTCAGGCAAGGGGCACCTCGGATGGGAGAAGGGGGCATGCGGGCGTCTGTTGCTGTGGTCTGGGTGTCACCAGGTGGGCTCTCGAAGTCAGAACTGTGCCACAGAATTCTCCAGAACCTTTTCTTCCTTCCTTCCTTCCTTCCTTCCTTCCTTCCTTCCTTCCTTCCTTCCTTCCTTCCTTCCTTCCTTCCTTCCTTTCTTTCGTTCTTCGTTCTTTCTTTTTTAGAGACAGGGTGTTGCTCTGTCACCCAGTCTGGAGGACAGTGGCGTGGTCGTAGCTCACTCCAACCTTGAACTTCTGGCCTGAAGCACTCCTCCTGCCTCAGCCTCCTGAGTAGCTGGGACTACAGGCATGTACCTCCATACCCAGCTGATTCTTAAATTTTTTTTTTTTTTTTTTTTTTTGAGACAGAGTTTCTCTCTTGTTACCCAGGCTGGAGTGCAGTGGCGCGATCTCGGCTCACCGCAACCTCCGCCTCCTGGGTTCAGGCAATTCTCCTGCCTCAGCCTCCTGAGTGGCTGGGATTACAGGCATGCGCCACCATGCCCAGCTAATTTTTTGTATTTTTAGTAGAGACGGGGTTTCACCATGTTGATCAGGATGGTCTCGATCTCTCAACCTCGTGATCCACCCATCTCGGCCTCCCGAAGTGTTGGGATTACAGGCTTGAGCCACCGTGCCTGGCCCTTAAATTTTTTTGTAAAGCTGGGGTCTTGGTCTGTTGCCCAGGCTGGGCTTGAGCACCTGAGTTCAAGTGATCCTCCCATCTTGACCTCCCAAAGTGCTGGGATTAGAGGTATGGGCCTCCACACCCTGCCTTAGAACTTTCTGTAAAGAAAAGTGAACACAGGATCACATCAGCCACTGTGACCCTCCCATCCCACACCTTACCCACCACCTGTGGCTGAAGAAAGGCACCAGGCTCAAGCTTGGCCTCAGGCAAGCTGGGCTCTGCCTCCCCTGCCTCCTCTGCCTCCCCTGCCTCCTCTGCCTCCCCTGCCTCCTCTGCCTCCCCTGCCTCCCCTGCCTCCTCTGCCTCCTCTGCCTCCCCTGCCTCCCCTGCCTCCTCTGCCTCCCCTGCCTCCTCTGCCTCCCCTGCCTCCTCTGCCTCCCCTGCCTCCCCTGCCTCCTCTGCCTCCCCTGCCTCCTCTGCCTCCCCTGCCTCCTCTGCCTCCCCTGCCTCCCCTGCCTCCTCTGCCTCCCCACTTTCTTTGTTTCATGTTAGGGAGACTTTTTCTTATATGTAGGAGGAGCTGGCAGAGGCTTGTGATCTGTTGTCCCAGACCCTCAGGGAGGGCTGAGGACCGCCTGGTGCATAGGCAGAGAAGGGCTCATTATCAATAAACCTGACAATCTGTGTCAAGGGGCACTGGGCTGGCCACGGTTTGGAAAAACCACGATGTCTGCGTGGATATTCTTCTAAGGCTGTTGGGAATTTCACCCCGCTCTCTAGGTAGGCTCCTGCCCGGAGTGGGCCAAGCCCAGACCACAAAGAGAACACAGGCCATGCCCAGCTGTGAAAATATTGTAATGTCCACTTTGGAGGCCAAGGCAGTCAGATAACTTGAGGTCCGGAGTTTGAGACCAGCCTGGCCAACATGGCGAAACCCCCTCTCTACTAAAAATACAAAAATTAGCCCAGCACGGTGATGTGCACCTGTAATCCCAGCTACTCAGGAGGCTGAGGCAGGAGAATCACTTGAACCTGGGAGGCGGAAGTTGCAGTGAGCAGAGATGGCGCCACTGCACTCCAGTCCGAGCAACAGAGCGAGACTCGGTCTCAAAAAAACAAAAAAAAGTTTCAATGTCCCAAAAAGGCTTTGAGGCCTGAATAGGTGGTTTACAAGTTTCAAGCAATAATGATTATAACAAAATTTCAGGACATTATAGAGTACCTGGTAGTAATGTGGGGAGAACACACTCCAGATGATATACAGTGGTCATGCACTCAATGCTTATGGGCCAGACAGGTAACATGAATGAGTGGCAAGTATAGGGCAATAGGGAGTGGTGGAGCCTGTGGCTAACTGAACACACGAGGCGTCCAGAGGCATTCTGAGTAACAACACTACGACACCAACAACACATCTGGTACCAGGGACACCAGGTTGCAGCCATTCTATGGCACAGCTGCGAAGCAGAGGACAGAGGCTTGGAAATAGCAGGCCGACTTGGAAGGAGTTTCCAGCCCATTGGACAGGGTGTTTGATGGATATTATAGGATTGATCATCTCTGCTGCCTTCTGCTGCTGCCTTGCTTGCCTCTGACCTAGAAATGGATGAAGAAGTTTAGTTTATCCTCACATCGTTTTTACATCCCTTTTTTTTTTTTTTTTTGAGATGGAGTCTGGCTCTGTCACCCAGGCTGAAGTGCAGTGGCATGATCTCGGCTCACCGCAACCTCCGCCTCCTGGGTTCAAGCAATTCTCCTGTCTCATCCTCTTGGGTAGCTGGGATTACAGGCTCCTGCCACCATACCCAGCTCATTTTTGTATTTTTAATAGAGATGGGGTTTCACCATGTTGGCCAGGCTGGTCTTGAACTCCTGACCTCAGGTGATCCACCTGCCTCAGTCTCTCAAAGTGCTGGGATTACAGGCGTGAGCCTGGCTTAGATCCTCTGTAGATGCCCTTGGAGCCGTGTGTGGAGGTAGGCTGGTTTTGTCTTGCTGATGAAGGTGGGGGGAACCCTGTGCACTAAGGGGGAGCCATAAGTAAAGACAGTAAATCATCATACATGTTGTCCTAATCCTTGGAGGCAGTTTTTGACATTGTAGGTATACCTTGTCCCTTCTGCTCTGTGCCCAAGGGTACTGGCTGTCAGGCTCAGCCCATCTTCTGGGGTCCACCCTACAATGCGGCCCTTGTGGACTCTTCCCTGAGATGCCTCTCTCTCCTCCAGGGCTTTCCTCATCTTCTTTTTTTCTTTTTTGAGATGAAGTCTCACCGTCACCCTGCCTAAAATGCAATGGCACAATCTCGGCTCACTACAACCTCTGCCTCCCGAGTTCAAGTGATTCTCCTGCCTCAGCCTCCCGAGTAGCTGGGATTACAGGAAACCACCACCATGCCCGGCTAATTTTTTGTGTCTTTAGTAGAGACAGGGTTTCACCATGTTGGCCAGGCTGGTCTGAAACTCCTAGGGGCTTGACAGGCACTGCTAGGAATAGATTTTTGAGGTTGAGGAGCTTAGCAAGCACTTGTTCTCTCTAAATCCATGGATGGATCCTCACGCTGAGCCTGGTGCATCTCTTGGTTATTTTGGGACCATAAACAAATTGGCTGAGTCTCCCTTAAAAGGTGAGCCCACCCCACCCCAATATGTATCATTGGATGCATTACATTGAAAGTAATGGCAGCCAGGCGCGGTGGCTCACGCCTGTAATCCCAGCATCTTGTGAAGCCAAGGCGGGCAGATCACGAGGTCAGGAGTTCAAGACCTGCCTGACCAACATGGAAAAACCCGGTCTCTACTAAAAATACAAAAATTAGCCAGGCCTGATGGTGGGCGCCTGTAATCCCAGCTATTCAGGAGACTGAGGCAGGAGAATTGCTTGAACCCGGGAGGCAGAGGTTGCATTGAGCCGAGATCTCGCCATTGCACTCCAGCCTGGGTGACAGAGAGAGACTTAGTCTCCAAAAAAAAAAAAAATAATAATAATAATAATGGTAAAACTGCAATTACCTTTGCACCAGCCTAATAGCTGTAGAGAACTTTCTGGAGGCAGCTGCTCCTCCCTCCTCCCACAGCTGCCACTTTGAGGACACCTGGGCTGAACCCCAGCTGTGCCCTCAAGCTCTGTTGATCCCCATCTCCTGGTGCTGCCCACCCCGCACGGTTGTAGTAGGGATGGAATGAGATAATCCTGTGAAATGAGCTGGAAGTAGACACCATGTATCTTTTTGTTAAAGAAGCAAACCCCCAAAGGAGAAGTGTTGTCAGGCTTCTTCTTTCTTTCCCACTGCCTTTGCCTACACCTTTCAGCAGCGATCTGAGTCTGCTGAGATGCAGATGTTAAGCCTGGGCCGAAAAGCGCTGCTCTCTGCACCGTCCCAGAGAGGCCTCTCTCCAGCTGGTGGCACTGGTATGCTTGTTACACAGCAGCACTGCCTCATGTCTCCAGCTTCATCCTGATGAAGATTGGATTCCCACCTCCCAACCCCCACAATCTTTTTTCCCATGGAAATAAATACATTTTAATTCTGATTAAACCTCCTTCTTGTTGGAAATTTAGAAAGTCAAGGAAAGCTGAAAAGAAGAAAATGAAAATTACCTGTCACTTTCAGTCAGATAAGAGTTCATATGTATTGAGTCCATCAGCTGTGTCTGCCAATATTCCAAATCCTCAAATAGATCATCTAATCTCTCAACGTCCATGTGACATAAGGACTGATTATCCTCTTTTTATAAATGAGGAAATTGAGTCACAGGGGGGCTGGTAGCTTGTCCAGGATAACACAGTTTGGGAAGGTGGTGTGTGCATGTGCCCACTTTTTCATAATTAGGGTTCTGCTTTATCCACTTCTGAATCATGTCTTCCCTCACTTAACATTGTATCATACACATTTCCCATAATGTGATAATTTCTTATTATTCATCATTTTACTGGCTGCATAGTTTGCCATAATTTATTTACTCTTTCCCCTACCGTTGAACAGTTAAGTCTCTCCCCACCCCTTTTCCCTGAATTTTCAGCAAGACTGCAGTGAAACACTTTGTACATAAATCTGTGTTTGCACTGCTCACAATTTCCATAGGATCAATTCCTAGAAGTGAAATCAGTGTGTCCGAGGGTATGAGCTATCAGACAGCTTTCCAGAGGACCACAGCAACTCATCCTTCCATCACACATGAAAATGCTCTCACTGGCTGGACGTCGTGGCTCATGCTTGTGATCCCAGCACTTTGGGAGGCTGAGGCAGGCAGATCACTTGAGGTCAGGAGTTCAAGACCAGCCTGGTCAACATGGCAAAACTCCACCTTTACTAAAAATGCAAAAATTAGCCAGGCCTGGTGGCAGGTGCCTGTAATCCAGCTACTTGGGAGGCTGAGGCAGGAGAATTGCTTGAACCTGGGAGGCAGAGGTTTCAGTGAGCCGAGATCATGCCATTGCACTCCAGCCTGAGTGACAGAGTGAGACTCTGTCTCAAAAAAAGAAAATGCCTCTCATCATAGATTAGCCAGTATCACCTGTTGGCCTTTTATTACTTTATTTTTAGATAAGATTTACCTTTTTCACCATTTTCAGTGGTTTTTAGTTATATTCACAGTGTTGTACAACTATCACCTTTAATTCCAGAACATTTCTATCATCCAAAAAGGGACTCTCACTCCCAGTCCCCCTCATCCTTCAGCCCCTGGCACCCGCTCATCTGCTTTCAGACTCTGTGGCTGTGCCTTTTCTGGACATTTCATGTAAAGGGAATCATACAACGTTTGTTTCTATTTTAGCGTCTGTCGATCTGATGGGTGGGATGGGGGAGTTGGGCGTTTTTCATCATTTTGCCCATTTATATTTATTCTCTGATGAATTGTTCATGCTCTTTGCCTGTATTGCTTTAGGGTCTTTGTGTTTTTATCAATCTGTGCAAACCCTTTATAATCTTAAGGTGAATAACTCCTTGCAGCGTTTTCTTTTGCACCAAAATATTTTGATGTGGATGAGAAAGAGCCATCTGCAAGGTGAAAAAGAACCGTAAAGGGCCTTGGACAGCCCAGGGATTGTCTGGGCAGAGACTGGGGCCTCACCTAATGCAATGATACAAAGGCTGCATTTCTGTTGCATATGAGCCTTGGGGAGTTTCCTTCAGTACCAGCTGGTACAGCCACAGACTCAGCCCCTTTGGCCACCTCCCCGAATCTCTGCTCAGGCAGCTGCTGGTTAGGGCCAGGGGCCAGTCCTGCCTTGAGAAGCAGGAATGTTCTGGAGCCGGGGACTTGGGCATCCGTGGGTATGTTTCTAGACTTGTGCTGTCCTCCCCTTCCCTGGAGAAGCTTTACCTCTCCACTGTCCACCTGCAGGTTCTGGCACTTTCCTCCCCTGCCTGCCTCCTGGTGAGGTGGAATCATGGTTTATAGGTGTACTGAGCCTTTGCCTGAGCTGCTTGGCATAGAAGATGGGCCCATACAGCCGGGCCTGGTGGCTCACGCCTGTAATCCCAGCACTTTGGGAGGCCAAGGCGGGTGGATTGCCTGAGGTCAGGAGTTTGAAAGCAGCCTGGCCAACATGGCGAAATCCTGTCTCTACTAGAAATACAAAAATTAGCCAGGCATGAGGGGGGCTGAGGCAGGAGGATCGCTTGAACCTGGGAGGCAGAGGTTGCAGTGAGCCAAGATCGTGCCACTGCACTCCAGCCTGGGCAACAGAGCAAGACTCTGTCCTGAAAAAAAAAGAAGGGCCCATAGGCCCAATTTTCAGGAACTCTGTAGCCAAGCAGAGGTCTTTCCTACATAAACAACATAGCAAATTAATGGGCCCAAGAAAACTGGGATTAATGGGAAGAAAATATAAATGGCAACAGAGTAACAGTTTCACTGTGGATATGCCATGTACCTGAACAGCGAGCATCAGCAACAGCCTGACACTTGGTTGAATGCACTTAACTGACAACTTGGTGTAAATAACTACATCACTCACCTGCTCTGCCCATTAAGGATTCGAGGATTAAAACATAATTGTGGCATTTTAGAAATTAAAAAGCAGATTCAATATTTTTTCACGCTACCCAGTATACACTTCGGTGGCTAACGTTTCCCTCAATGAAAGCAATGACTGTTAAATGAGAGTTCTTAACAGGTGGGAACTCCTTAAAGTTGTAGGCAAAATTCCTGTGCGGACATCTGTGTGCATATGCATGTATGTGTGTGTATGCACGCATGAGACACACACATGCCCCCTCCAGCGGAGAAAGCCTGCCCCCTTTGTCAGTTTCTCAGAGGTATCCTTAGGATGTAGGTCACCAATGGAGGCAGTATCCCAGAGGTGGGGCCTGTGAAGTGTCTGAGGACTCATGTCACCTTGTGCTTGCAGTGTTGGTGAAGGGCCAGGTCACCACCAAGTACTACCGGCTGCTGTCCAAGCGGGGCGGCTGGGTGTGGGTGCAGAGCTACGCCACCGTGGTGCACAACAGCCGCTCGTCCCGGCCCCACTGCATCGTGAGTGTCAATTATGTACTCACGTAAGTCACACGTATTTGTTTCTCTCCTTGCTCTCTTCCCTGTCCCACATCGGATGGCCCCGATACACACCATCTCTCTTTCTCTCTTTCTCAAACTGTTCATTTGTCTCCTTATTTATTTATTTATTTATTTTTTTGAGCAATCCAGTCATTTTGGAAGGTCCAAGCTATTTCTATGCTCAGCGGTAAAAGCCAAGTGCTAGGCTGCAGGGGCAGCCAGGAGGAGGGTGCTCTGCCCTGGGCATAGCTTAGGATCCCATCGCAGAGCCTAGGTGAGGGGCATGGGGGGTGGGTGGGAATGCCCCCGTCCTGAATAGAATGCAAAGAGCGTGCACGCCCCAGTGAAGAATACAAACTTGTGCCATCCATGCCCACAAACATTTGGGTCATCTTGGATGCTCCTGCTGCTTGAAAATCTCCCATTTTTTGCCTGTCTTCCTATAGAGCCTGTTGCAAATGATGATGAATATTTGGCCCTTTAAACACTTCTAAAGGTCAAGTTCAGTTAAAAGTGCTTATTTTTGTAAATCAAAAAAATATACATGTTTTCGTGGAGATGGGGTGTTGCTATGTTGGCCAGGCTGGTCTTGAATGCCTGGCTTTAGGCGATCCTCCTGCCTCAGTCTCTCAAAGTGCTGGGATTACAGGCATCAGCTCATGGTGTTCAACCTGCAAATACTTTTTTTTTTTTTGAGACAAAGTCTTGCTCTTGTCTGCCAGGCTGGAGTGCAATGGCGTGATCTCGGCTCACTGCGAACTCTGCCTCCTGGGTTCAAGTGATTCTCCTGCCTCAGACTCCCAAATAGCTGGGATTACAGGCACCTGCCAATATGCCCAGTTAATTTTTGTATTTGTAATAGAGACGAGGTTTCACCATGTTGGCCAGACTGGTCTCAAACCCCTGACCTCAGGCAATCCACCTGCCTTGGCCTCCCAAAGTGCTGGGATTATAGGCTTGAGCCACTGCAAATATTTTTAAGGCCATTAGAAGCAATAGGACATATGTCTATCTGGGGCCATGTATTACTTTCCACCCACCATAGCTATCATACGTTAAATCACCTCACTCCAGGCTCTGACCCCTGCAGTGCCCCAGCGCCATGGTGAAAAGGGTCCTCATTTTCATTTTATATAGGGTGAGGATTTAGGCTCTAGGTTCATTCACAGAATGACTTCTAGGTCCTATGTGTCTCAGAAGGCAAGTAATTCTAGCAAAACCGTCAGGGAGAAAACAGGTTAACCCTTTAGTTATTCTTCCTGAGCAAGCCTGTGGGCTGGTTCTCCAGGTTGACCTCCCGCGTGTGACCATGACCCTGCTGAGTTGGGTTCTTTAGGGCAGAGATGGGCCCCCGATGTGACAGTGCACAAAGTTGGAGGCCAGGCTCCCAGACCCGTGAAGGGTCCCCAGCTCTTGCCTCCTGGGGTGCTATCTGGAGAGGCACCAGGGCTGCAGATGCTCATGCTGGATGCAGGTAGATCTGATCAATGGTATTTCTGCCTGTTGCGTTTTCCCTTGACGGCTCCCCTAATGGCCCATGGCCCCGCCCCTCCCCCCTCCCCCCGACTGACAACTGCCCAGAGATGTGTTTGGGGCTTTATGGGACTGGAGAGAGCTCTGACCTGGCTCAGTATTTCCTGGGGTGGACCAGCCTGGGGCTGCAGACCGCTTTTATCATGAGGGTGAGCTGGCCTTGTCTCAAATCCCACCCACATCCAACCCCAGTGAAGACACACTGGGGCACTGAGAATGAGCTGCCCCAGGGTTGGGGCCAAGGAAGCTGCTCGGCCTCTGCTGCCTGCTGGACCTGACTCGGCCCACTCCCACCTTCCAGGGAGATTGAATACAAGGAGCTGCAGCTGTCCCTGGAGCAGGTGTCCACTGCCAAGTCCCAGGACTCCTGGAGGACTGCCTTGTCTACCTCACAAGAAACTAGGAAATTAGCGAAACCCAAAAATACCAAGATGAAGACAAAGCTGAGAACAAACCCTTACCCCCCACAGGTAACACGCACATCCTGAAGTTTGGGGGTGCTGATAAATTTATCCCAGGAGTTTGGGATGCCTGGACACGTAGGAATGGGGAGCCTCTCAATGCACAGCAGGGATGTCCCTCCCATGAAGCAAGGTCCCTCCGGGAGGTCCTGCATACACGACAGTGACTCCAGGGGAAGGCTGACATCCCAGTGAACTAGTCAAGTTTAGGAAACAGAAGACGCAATTGCTAAGGCACATCAGCCCATTCGAACCCATGGGTTAGATTCTCATGGGCTTGACGGGTTAGAATCCATGGGTTAGATTCCAGACTGGTGGGTTAGAGTCTAGATTGGTTAGATGGCCTCTGGGTTAGCGTCTAGGCTGGTGGGTTAGATTCTAGACTGGTAGATTAGAGTCTAGACTGGTCGGGGCCCACAACTGTAACCCCAGCACTTTGGGAGTCGGAGGCAGGTGGATCACCTGAGGTCAGGAGTTTGAGACCAGCCTGGCCAACATGGTGAAACCCCATCTCTACTAAAAATACAAAACTTAGCCAGGTGTGGTGGCAGCGCACCTGTAGTCCCAGCTACTTGGGAGGCTGAGGCAGGAGAATCACTTGGACCCAGGAGGTGGTGGTTGCAGTGAGCTAAGACAGTGCCATTGCACTCTAGCCTGGGCGACAGAACAAGACTCCATCTCAAACAAAGAAAAGAAAAGAAAAAGAAACCGCAAGTGTCCATGTGTGTCTGATGTGGAGTTAGCTTGGGGGTGGGGGCTCTCCTACCCTGGGAGCAGGTCACTGGGGTATCGCTTGCTGTGTGCCTGTCCCCAGTAGGACCTTGCAGTGGTGGTGAGAGTAGGGGGTGTCCTTGGCTGGGGTTGGGCCCCATAGGGACGGATCGTGCAGGGCCAGAAGGCAGCTTCCTGCCGGCCCCTCGCTGGCCCTTCATCCATCTCCTTTGCCATGCAGCAATACAGCTCGTTCCAAATGGACAAACTGGAATGCGGCCAGCTTGGAAACTGGAGAGCCAGTCCCCCTGCAAGCACTCCTGCTCCCCCGGAACCGCAGCTCCACTCCGAGAGTAGTGACCTTCTGTACGCGCCGTCCTACAGCCTGCCCTTCTCCTACCATTACGGACACTTCCCTCTGGACTCCCACGTCTTCAGCAGCAAAAAGCCAATGTTGCCGGCCAAGTTCGGGCAGCCCCAAGGATCCCCGTGTGAGGTGGCACGCTTTTTCCTGAGCACACTGCCAGCTAGTGGTGAATGCCAGTGGCATTATGCCAATCCCCTAGTGCCTAGCAGCTCATCTCCAGCTAAAAACCCTCCAGAGCCACCGGCAAACACTGCTCGGCATAGCCTGATGCCAAGCTATGAAGGTGGGTCTGGTCTGCTCATGGGGAAGGCGGGAGGACTGAGCACAGCGGGGGGCCGAAGCAGCCACAAGAGTGGGTGGCAGATGGAGACAGAACCTTCATGCTTTGGGCAAGCTTTCCCTCTTTCTGCTTCTAAGTAGGGTTTGCTGTGCTTTCCTGCTCTCGATGCAGGTGCTCCTCGAGGGTGCAAAATGGCAGCTGCCTGCCTTGGGGACTGACACAGTGACAGTATAAAGGGCAAAGGAAAACAGTAGCTGGCCTTCTCGTAAATCCTGAGCAAAGGGGGACAGTGATTTCTGATGTGCCGAGAATGCCCCAGTGGCATTTCTTTTGCAAGATTACTTTGCACCCTACCCAGCAGTGACTATCTGAGACAAACGGCCTCATTGTTTTCCATGCCAGTTTTGGAAGTGGGGAAAACCATGGTGGAAATTCATGAGCTTGGGGACAGAAATGCCACTCCCCAACCCAGGGCAAAGAACACAAGCCCTCCAGGCCTCAGTTTCTTCACTTGTAACATGGGGCCACAAGCTGTGATGGGCCTACTCCCAGGTCATGGCACACAGTAGGGGCCTGCTCTGTACATGCCCATTCAACAACAGGAAGGAATGGCCTTTCGCCTTCTCCTGGCGGCTGGCAAGCAGATGTCCTCTGCAGAGATACCGCCAGCTGCCCAGGACACAGACTCCTGTTTGCTCGACGCACCAACCCCAGGCAGATGGTGGCGGTGGGGCTGGAGGGTTAGCTACAGGAAATGTATTCTCGTTGCACCCAGACCTAACTGCTGCTCAGAGTGTAGACCAAGACGGTGCAGATGTCTTGCAGTGTCACTAAAATGCGGGTGAAGGTGACATCAGGATTATGTGCCCCAGGCTGGACACATCACACCTGTAATCCCAGCACTTTGAGAGGCCGAGGCAGGCAGATCACCTGAGGTCAGGAATTCCAGACCAGCCTGGCCAACATGGTGAAACCCCATTTCTACTAAAAATAGAAAACTTAGTTGGGCACAGTGGTGAGCACCTCTAATCCTGGCTACTCAGGAGGTTGAGGCGGGAGGATCATTTGAACTCGGGATGCAGAGGTTGCAGTGAGCCAAGATCATACCACTGCACTCCAGCCTGGGTGACAGAGTGAGACTCTGTCTCAAAAAAAAAAAAAAGGATGATGTACCCCAGAAAAGAATTACCAAACCCCTGCTTAAAGAGGAAAGGATCAAAGAGGAGAGGGCCCCGAAGTCCCCCACCCCTCTCTCGAGGCAGGCAGGGCTCTGCTCCTTCTGGGCCTCATACTGCTTTTTCTGCAAATCCTAGGAATCTCTTGCTCTGTGTTTCAACTGGAGGCTGATAACATTTCTTCCCAAATCTGAGACAAGGGATAGATTACGGGAGAATCCAGCCTTTCTGGAAATCACTCGGGCGTGTTTTTTCAGAAGTACCCAACTTAGAAAAGCACACTGGTGACCAGGGCCAGGCCCCTTACCTTTTGACCTGGCCTGTCCCAGGAGCCACTGATCCCTAAGATTTGCATCCGCCATACCCATGAACACCTTGAGTCCCTGACATAACCAAGGAAGGGACCTTCCAGAACAGCCAAGCAAAGGAAGGCAAAGGGTTTTGATAACAGCTGAACATCGGACCCACTTGAGATTGACTTAAAGAGTTTTTCTGTGTGTGTCTGAAGCTGGCTAATGCAGTCACGTAGTATCTGACTTTTACCACTATTTTAAAAGTGAAAGAGGTTAACAATCTCCTTGTCACACCCGTGATAAAAAGTGGACCAAAGGTGGTAATTTGAGGCAATTTACGATCAGCTTCCTAGTCTCTTTGGTATTAAAGGAAGACAAATGTTGCCAAAAGATGTTAAAAAAGAAAAGCCGGGAAGCTACTTAATGTCAGGCGTCTGACTGAGTAGACAGGAATGGTTATTTTTCATTAAGCCACGAGGAAACAATCAGGGTGGTTACCCACCCCCCTCCCCCACTGAGGGACTGACAGAAGAAATCGGGACAGACAAGGCCATCTAACACTAAGGCCCCTGGTGGCCTCTAGTCCCCTGCTGTCCAGTCAGGTAGCCACCAACCCCATGTGGTCTAATTGTGGCCAGTGCAGTGAGGCAGGTGTGACCTGTGCTCTGCATCTCAGTACCAAAAAAAAAAAAAAAGTCCCAATAATTGTTTAACACTAATTGCACACTGAGATAGTGTTTTGGCTATGGTGCATTAAAGGAAGTGTATTATTTAACAGGCATCGCACTTGTTTCTCTGTAACGTGGCTCCTGGAACATTTCAGGTCGCATCTTGAGATTGGATCGCGCGGACTAGACTGAGAGGCTGGAGGGCGACAGCGACCCTACGGGTGGAGCGCGTGGGCTGCGGAGGGGTGGTGGGCGCGTCCGGGTTTTGGATGGGAGTGGGGTAGTTGCGGCCGCGCCCCTTGCTGCCCGGGGCGAGCGTCCCTCTAACGTGTTGCCTGTCCCCGCAGCGCCCGCCGCCGCCATGCGGAGGTTCAGCGAGGACACCGCGCCCCCGAGCTTCCCGAGCTGCGGCCACTACCGCGAGGAGCCCGCGCTGGGCCCGGCCAAGGCCGCCCGCCAGGCCGCCAGGGACGGGGCACGGCTGGCGCTGGCCCGCGCGGCGCCCGAGTGCTGCGCGCCCCCGGCCCCCGAGCCCCCGGGCGCGCCGGCGCAGCTGCCCTTCGTGCTGCTCAACTACCACCGCGTGCTGGCCCGGCGTGGGCCGCTGGGGGGCGCCGCACCCGCCGCCTCCGGCCTGGCCTCCGCCCCCGGCGGCCCCGAGGCGGCGACCAGTGCGCTGCGGCCCCGGCACCCGAGCCCCGCCACCGCTTCCCCGCCCGGAGCGCCGCTGCCGCACTACCTGGGCGCCTCGGTCATCATCACCAACGGGAGGTGACCCGCCGGCCACCCGCTCCAGGAGCCTGGGCCCTGCCTCCGGGGGCTGCGGCGCCACCGAGCCCGGCAGACGCGCGCGATCTACAGTAATTTATGCAGAGACAGCTATTTGAATAGGACCCCGCCGCCGACTCGCGGATTTCCACGGCGGAGGCCGCGCGCACGGGGGCCGAGGCCCGAGGCGCGCCCAGCAGTGTCTTGCGAGGGCCGGTGAGATCCAGTTGCTGGGGGCTTGGTTTCCTCACCTTGAAATCGGGCTTCACGCATTTGGCCTTGTCCCCGAGGTTCCAGGAAAGTCTCGCTGGGAGCTTGAAGCGGTTTCACTCCGCAAATATCCTCCACTTTGAGGAGGGAAACCCACCCTGCCACAGTCCACTCTTCCACGTGGATGGCGGATCTGGGAGGGGACGCCTGTGTCCCGAGCCCTTTTAGATGCTTAGGTGAAGGCAGAAGTGATGATTTTAAGTCCTATGAATACACAACTCCACTGTCTTTAAAAGTCATTCAAGAGTCATTTTTTTTTTTTTTTTAACCCTTTCTTCAATACAAAAACCAACAAACCAAGACTGAGGGTGATCATGCAATTCCATTTTGTGTGTCTGAACATGGGTGTGCTTCACAAGCACATAAGCAAGCCCTTAACTCCCCCAACCCTTATGAACTCTTGAGAAAACCAAGAATAGCATCTTCAGAATATATTAAATAGGCATTAAATGCAAAAATATATATGTAGCCAGAGAGTTTATGAGAATGACCCTGTCCAGCTTCATTATTATGTGGCAAAATCCCTCTGGCCCACACAGATCTGTAATTCACTAGGCTTGTGTTTGCTACAAATAGCGCTAATAAAATTAAATTGCATGTGCAATACGGAACACTGTCAATGGGTCCGGCACCTCCTGGAGGAAAAACGTGAAGGGGATGTCATGAAATGATGTAGACATTTGAAGCATTTCTACAAAGCGAGAAAACTTCATAAGAACATGTCACGTGTGCAACAGGTAAACAGAAATCCCTTCATAAAGCACCAGCAGTGTTTAAAAAATAAGCCTCCATTCATTTTTATTTTTTGTGGGTTTTGCTTAAAGATCTCAACATTGAAAAATTCCATCATGGCTCCGAGCTGCACCCACGCGCTGATCCACCATCTTTCCATTTTCTTTCCACTATAAACACTGCATCATATTGCTGCTTTATCAAAATGATTTATTTCAGGAAACTTTTTCCACCTTTCTGAATGGAAAGAGGTTTTCGCAAATGTTTTTAACTCGTCATTCTAGAATCAAAGGGCACCTACACGGACTGCTCTCAAAATGTGAACTGGTTTCTTTGCCAACCCTGTGTCACTTAGTGAGGACCTGACTCAGTCCCTAACAGGGTATCTGTCAGTGGGCATCAAGGTACAATTTGCAAATTTAGGACCGTGGGTCACGCAGCGAAGGGGCTTGCATGGTGGGAAGGGATGCACCCGCCTCTCCATGTACTCAGCTATACCTCATTCACAGCTCCTTGTGAGTGTGTGCACATGAAATAAGCCGAGGGTACTATTTGTTTTTTATGTTCACGAGTCTTGTAATTAAACCGTGATTCCTGAAAGGTGTAGGTTTGATTACTAGGAGATACCACCGACATTTTCCAATAAAGTACCGCAAAATGCTTTTGTGTCTACCTTGTTATTAACTTTTGGAGCTGTATTTAGTAAAAATAAATCAAGGCTATCAGAGCAGCTCAATAAGAAAGGTTACTGCTGAGAAAAAAGACCCTATTTTACAAGTGACAATGTAGACAGGCGTAACGGATTGTATATGTACTGGAAAAAGAAAATGTGTACTAGCAAAACGTCCTTGTCGAAACAAACATCACCATTTTCATAACCTAGAACATGAAGGAAGATTCTTCCACGAGCTGGCTTCAGGACGGCCAGGGCTCCGTGCAAAGTTAACAGTGCTGTTACTATGGCAACCTAATATTGTTACCTCCATCTTTAAGAGTCTGCACATTTAAGCTGGGGATAGCGTTTCTTGACTTCTGTGAGGCTCTGGCAGGGGAAGAGGAAGCATTTTTAATATATATGCCTCTCTTTTACAAAAAGGAAAAAAAAAAATCGTCGTAGGCCCTAACATGTACCATGTTGACAAAAACGCCAGATCAAATGGATTTGAGAAATAAGCCCAATTCAAGGCTGGCTCAGCCCTCCACAGGGCCTCCCAGGGAAAGGAATTCCTTTATGTTGTTGGAAGCCCTTTTCTAGAAAAGCCATTCCATTCATACCTTTGTAGAGCAGCGGGCTGGGTGTGGAGGGCAGCGGAGGGTATCTGTAAGAGCCTGTATTTGCCACCTCCCTCGCCCCCACCTTTTTATCCTTTTAAAACTCCTATCAGCCCTGCCTTCAGCCCTTCCTTCCGCCCTAAGAGTGGGGGAGGTTTAATATGGCCAATGGATCTTGTATAAAGTCTACCTAAGTTTTAATTTACCCCAGCTATAAGACAGTTAAGGTAGACTGGGGGGCTGCTACAGATAGAATGGGAAATGAAGAACATTTGCAAATAAATGCCATAAAATCACAGTGGCTTGGAATTTTAGTGAATCACAGCCCTTGTGTTATCTAGAATGCATTATTCAAGCTGTTCCTAAACTTAAGTATGACATATAAGGTTTAAAATCTTGGGGGAAACACTGTTCAGATGAAAAGTCAAGCAGTTTCCACAAAAGAGTAAGAAATATCCTAAAAATCTAGAAGTTGTTACATTCAATTTATTTCTCACCTCCGTGAAAAGGGTTTTTGTTTCTGGGTTTTAACTTTCATTCTTTGGAGTAATAGTATTTCTCTTGTGTACAGCGCTGAATACATTTGTCAATAATATGTCAAAAAAAAAAAAAAACCACCTGGCTTCTTAATACTTGGAAATACATAAATATTCCTTACTATGTAAAACACTTTATTTATTTTGTAAAAATATGTTCAAATATGAATAAAAACACAGTAATCCAAAGTAGTTGCCTACTTTTAAAAATGAAACTTGTAAAAAGAAGAGGGAGTCCACACCACATAGAAAGTCTTAGTTTATTTTGGTAGATTTACTTTTTATAGGCATTGGTTTAAAGTGATTCTTTTCAGAGACATTCTTTGAAAAGCTAAAACTGCAGAGGCTTCCACTTTCTTTTATTTCAAATATGCATAGTGATTAAGGAGGAATAAGGATTCTCCCATGTTCTGCCGGATAAGAGCAAACAGATCTGGAGAATGGAGCCCATCCTGCCTCCCTGGTACATCTGAAGCTTGGGGTGAGGCTGGCTCTGCTCTTTGTTCCCAGACTCCAGGGCAAAAGGGGAGCATGCTGTACATGCTGTGGCTTTGGGGACCCCCAGAGGCTGCACGCTGCTGCCCGTGCTCCCCGTGGGCCTGTGCACCACACTTCACTCAGTCACTTGCTCTCACATCAGACAACGTCAGCCTGCGGCAGTGAAACTCAACCGTGATTTTACTTCGAACACAAAGCCTTCCTACTTCCACCACTCCCTGGCACCGCAGGGGTGGGGCTGGGGACGGGAAGCTCAGTGGCTGCTGTGTTCTTTTTTAGGGGGCCCTTCCCCAGGAGTCCCCCTGAAATCTGTTACCAGCCTGGAAAGGAGGATATCTTGCTTTTACAAAACACAGTCAATACTCAATGCACAGCCTCTAAAGCCAGGGATAATCCAGTGTTCTAAAAGCACCCGCCAATCCTGAGTTCAGTGACCACATTTTAAAGATCACGAGGAAAATGCCAAGTGTGCATTAAACCTTTAAAGCTCCTTGAGATCCTAGTTGCAGGGTGCATACTATACGGCCCAAACCGGAGAGAGGGATATAGCAGGTAGGCAGTTGCCCTAACACTAACAGCTATTGGGAAGATGCCTTTATTCAGCTAATTCTATAGGAAGCAGAGTTGCGAGAGTCTTTGGTTCAGGTGAGGCAAAGTCAGGTTTATGGAAAATGCGGCCTCCGCTTGAAGGCTGCCCCATCTCCCTCAAGACAACTGGGTCTCCTGCGAGTGTGGGCAGCCTGTTAGAAAGCAGAGGCACAGCAGGACGCCACGAACATCTCCGCATCCTTTGACAAGGCCACACTTCATTAGTTTTAATTTGCAGAAAGGAAATTAAATGATAACATTTTGTTTCCCAAAGCAGCATGGCCAGAATAGGACTTGAGCTTAAAACAAAACATAGCATGTTTTTCATTAAATACCCCAAAGACATTCAGAAAGTGATGATGGCAGCTCCGAGAGGGCCGGCCTTCTGTTACAAAGTCCGAGAAATGAAACTTGCGTCGTTAGCCTCGAGAGCTTTGCCCTGGATGATATTTTGCAGGTGCCCTCTCAAGGGTGAGTCCATTTTGTAATTTGGGGGTGGTGTAGACTTTTATTTAAGCTTCAAACTAATTTTGAAAGAAGACTTGGGCATTTGGAGAAAAGTGCTTTTCTTTTTTTGAGAAAAATAATTCTAATTGAAGCCTTATTTCCAAAATTACTTTTGAAGTTCTTTCAATGTTTCATTTCCAAAAAATACGTATTAGGTATTTTTCCTTCCTATGGGGGTGTTCTGTGCCTGACTGAAGGTAGACAGATTTTATACTAAAAACCACAAGTTTCTGGAATTAGCCTGACTGGGTAAGAGCTGGGTAAAGATGGCACTAGTTTACAGTGGAGGACTTTTGTTCAGAGCTGAAAGCTCCATCAAACTTTCTTTCCACTAATTTCAGCTGGGACTGGCAGGAAGAAAGAAAGCTGGACAAAAACTGGCCTTTTAAAGCTGAAAGGTAATGGGGATCACTCACAAGTTCAAGAGATAGGAGCGCCATGGCAAAGGCCTGGCGTCCATCTGGGAATAGCGACTGCGTATCAAAACGCTTCCTTTCTTTTGTTCTTTCACGAGGCCTGAGCACGTCAGATTTTCAATGTCTTCTTTTAAAGCTCCGTGTGCACACACGCATGCACACACATCAGCGGGCACTCACGCACACAGCCTCCCTCTGAACTGATGGTGTTTAGTATCAATAACGTTTTCTTCCTTGGTAATGAGGTAAAGGTTGGCGGGGGGCGAGAAAAACTATGACTTATGAGTAGAATGCCATGTCTTCTATATTCTGTGAACTGCACAGTCTTACAGGAATGCTCCACATTTCAGAGTGAATCTGACACTGGCTTTAAAGCTCCAAGTCCTCCCTTGTATGTGGCATGAATGTGCCTTCATTTCCAGCTATTAGAGCCAAGTCACCACCTCCCAACCAAGTGATGCTTCATCAGACATTTAAGGACTCTGAACTTGATTCTGTCTCTTCATAATAGGTAGTAAATTCAAACCTACTTAAGAAAGCAAGTCCCTAAGTAAGGACATTTAAACTTCCTTAGGAAAGGAGGGCTCACTGAATAATATCAAAGCAATTAACTGATTTCCTCTACAAAGTCATTGCAACGACACCAGTTGGCTGTATCTCCACAGGCGTTTAGACTTCGCTGTGGGACCACAACACAGGTGGAAGTCTACATTCCCTTTCCTTCATTAACAAAAACATGGAACAATGACCGAGGGCCAAAGCATGTTCTTAGTGTTAAATACCTCCCAACATGCTCAGAAACAGCACACGGTACTTCTAACTCAACACTGGCCAGGGCTCGAGAGCATATCTTGGTTTGTTTTTTCAGTCTAGGGGTAAAGGTCTCCACTACTGGGAAAATATCTCAATCCTCCCATTGCCGTTTCTTTCTTTTTTTTTTCTTCTGAGACTGAGTGTCACTCTTGTTGCCCAGGCTGGAGTGCAATGGCACGATCTCGGCTCACTGCAACCTCTGCCTCCTGGGTTCAAGCAATTCTCAGTCTCAGCCTCCAGAGTAGCTGGGATTACAGGGGTGCGCCAGCACGCCCAGCTAACTTTTTATTTTTAGTAGAGATGGGTTTCTCCACATTGGTCAGGCTGGTCTTGAAATCCTGACCTCAGGTAATCTGCCTGGGATTACAGGCGTGAGCCACCGTGCCCAGCCTTCCATTGCCATTTCCACGTAAAACTCTCCCTGTCAATAAACATAAGTCGAAGTCCCAGAAGGGAGAGCGACTTCCCACCTGTGCCAGGGCGTTCCCTAATCTAAATCTTCTACTTGTCAACCGTCTATCCCAGATTCTCCTCAAACACTAAAGGAAACGAGAGCAAAACAAACCTAAAAAAAACAGAAACAGAATTTCCAGATGTGTGGGCGTGGCCAGGCGACCGCGCTGAAAGCGGAATGCTCACTGCGGTGGTTCCGAACTGGGCTTGGACCCCAGGCAGCCCAGTGGCATCTCGACCTGCTGCCCAAGCGCCAGGCCGGGTGAGTCAGGAGGGCAGGCCCAGGCCTGTCTCAGGGACATCAGCACTACCGCCGTCTGGGGAGGATGAGGTTTCTCAGCATGTCGAAGGAGTTGCCGTCCGGGTGCACAGTCACAACCTCGCTGCCCTCCTGGTGAACCTGGAGGAAGCCAGAATCATCCAGGCCGACGATGGATGCCTTTGGTCCCTCCGGGCCACCCAGACGGACTTGCTGACCACTGAAAAGGAAGAACAGCAAGTCACAGGCGGGCTTAGGACAATGAGCTGAATAATAATCCATGGTGAGAGGGCTGGGTGCTGGGGAGGGGCTGAGGCTCACTGAGGGGAAGAGGCAGCCTGGGCTGAGCCTGACTTCCTTCCACCCAGGTGAAAGTTTCAATAGCTGCTAAAATAACCAGCAGGGTGCAAGTTCAACAAGGATGGAAGGTTCTTCACACAGCGTCACTCCTAATTCTGGTCATCTGCTGTCATGGTTCGAACCGCTTCTTCACCTCCAGCGCTTTTAAGAAACACTGTGTTACTCTAGGTCACTTGGCTGAGGTTGGAGGAAAAGAGGCTGAGCTGGCAAACAATGTTTTATCTTATAAAACAGAGTTGGGTCACGTCAACCACAAATGAAATATATCCTGAACCTACTTCTTTTGAATATTTTACAAATGAACTCAAGTCATATCCTTCTTAACAGCTTTCGAAGCATAGAATTTTCCCCTGAAATTTTTATTTTGAAGAATTTCAAATCTACAGAGCTGAAAGAATAGTACAATAAACCTCATATTCTCTTCCATTCTCACACCAAACGAAAATATTTTCCGTATTTGCTTTCTCTGTTCACACATAAACACACATTTTTTTTTCTGCATCATATAAAAGTAAGTTGCAGCTGGGTGTGGTGGCTCATGCTTATAATCTTAGCACTTTGGTAAGCCAAGGTGGGAGGATTGCTTGAGGCCAGGAGTTCGAGACCAGCCTGGGCAATATAGTAAGATCCTGCCTCTAAAAAAAATTTTTTTTAATTATTGGGGTGTGTGGCTCACTTTTGTTGTCCTAGCTACTTGGGAGGCTGAGGCAGGGGGATCAGCTGAGCCCAGGAGTTCAAGGTTTCAGCAGTGAGCTATGATGGCACCACTGCACTCCAGCCTGGGTGACAGCAAGACCCTCTCTTAAAAAAAAAAATAGAAAACAAATGGAAATTTAAAAAGTTTTTGAAAAGCTGCAGGCATGATGACACTTTCTGCTTAAATATTTTAGCATGAATCTCCTGAGAACAAGAACCTCCTACAAAATCATAACAGCACTAACTATGACCGCTCAGGAAACTCGGTCTGGATACAATAACCTAATCTACCATGTGGTCCATGCTCATGTCGTTCCCACTGTCCCCTCCATGTCCTTCGTGGCTATTTGCCTCCACCCAGGATCTATGGATCACACACTTTACATTTAGATGTCACGCCTCTTTAGTCTTCTCTAATCCCAAACAGTTCACCCACTTTTTTTTTGTCCAATTGCTTGTGTGAGGACACTGACATTTTTGCAGGACACAGGCCTGCTGTCGTAACATCAGTGTGTGGTCCCCAGACTTCAGCTGCATGAGAATCTCCTGGAGCATCTGTTACGACACAGGGTGCTGGCCCAGCCCCGGAGTTTCTGATGCTTAACGCTGAGGCCTGCCTGGGGATCTCACTTTGAGACCCACCGTTACCTAGAAGGTTCGACAATTTAGATGTGTCAGATCATTTCCTCACAATTAGAACCAGATTAAATCCATGTTAAACTCTCTCATGGATTTTGGTTCTTCCCACTGCATCCCACCAGGAGGCACAAGATGCCAGTTTGCTCCATTACTGGCGATGCTAACTTGATCAAGACGGTGTCCACGTGGTTTCTCCAGCAGACGCACAGAAGATAACCGTTTGGACCACTGCTCAGCCCCTCATTTTAAGACACTGAATTACTAATACTAAGGTACTAATGAAGGAGTAGGAAAGAATGAAGAAGAGCCAGCACTGACCTGTGGACCCAGTATCTGTAATAAAGGGGGAGGACGCTGTTGGGCCCTTTGTCCTGAAATGCGTCAATCAGTTTCTCCAGCACAGTCAAGGCTCTGGCGATGAGATAATCGGCTCTCAAGGGCTTCAGGGCTGCCGTGTGCTGCTTGTTGTATTCTGTGATGAGGTCGTTGATGCAGATGGTCGGGTTACTGTTCGTCACATTAAATCCACAGCCTGGACAAAAACAAACAACTGGGCAGTTCAGCCTGCTGATGGCACCACACATCCCTTTCTGCCACCTGGAAAAAGTGACAGTCCTGCCAACTTCCTGCCTCCTTGAACTCATTTCAGATTTTCTGTCTCTAGCCACTTGAAGAGTGACTTCTATCTTTTTGTCCATCTTCCTTTTTGTCCTTCGTTTACTATTCTTCTTCAAGCTAAAATCATCTCAGCCTTACTGCAAATAAGAAGTTGGGAAAAAAGAAAGCCACATTTGATTCCGTTTAATTCAATAGAAATTAGTAAATATGGGATAATATGTATGAGCATTGCCTCGGGAACAAGTGGTCTACCAAGCATTGTAGCTCTGCGCTGAGCCCAGTCTAGAAGAAAATCTCCTTTATTCTCCTACTTGAATAACAGATCACATGGCTGAAAACAGAGGTGTATGACTGTATACAGGACTTGGGGAGTAAACTCTGGATTCAGACATTTCAGACCTTGATCATGGCATAACCCTAGCTTGCATGTTCTACTACTTTCTTCTTGGAAGTCTTTGGTGCTAAGGTTACGCTTTTGGCAAGACACTGACCCACGCTCAGTGGCTTTTTTACAGGCTCCTAAACCAAGGCTTCATGAGAGTTCCCAGGGCGGTGTCTGAACAGGCTTCTCTGTGCAGTTAACACCACTATCCGCTCAGGGAGGGGCTGTGTCTTCAGAACAGGTGACCTTCAGTATTCAGCGGGGCCCTGAATCGACCTGCAAGAGGTCTTCAGTAAGAAACGAAATACTGCAAAAAGTAAGCAGTAAGAAAACTACCATGTTTTCAGTGACTCCAAGAAAAAAATCCCCAAGACATTCGACAGAACGATGTCATTTCTAACAACAGCACTCTGTGGCAAGTGCTCCACCATTTCCAGTGTGAAGGGAAGGACTGAATGGTCTCAGATCTGAAAACAATATACTGGCTATTAAAATACAAAGCAATGTCAATTACCTCCAGAAAAAACCAAGTAACTACAGCAACAGGACAGAATTTGCAGTTCATTCATTCATTCATTCATTCAATACAAACAATATCTGAAGCGCTTGCTGAAGGTAAGGCATTAAATTAAGTGCAATACAGCACTGAAAACTCTCCCCTGCATTCAGAACACAGGAATTCCCAGGATGAATAGCAACACTGACTACTGGCAACTAAGGCTGTGTCCTAAGGACCAGTGGGCACCCCTGCTGGCTACTCTGAATCCCCAAAGTCAGAGACCCCATCCCATGGCCTTCAGAATTCAATAAAAACTATGAATTCTCACCAAAGGAAAATGTTTCATTCTGCTACTTTTTAAAACATTTATTCATTTATTTTTTGAGACAGGGTCTCACTCCTGTTGCCCAGACTGGAGTGCAATGGTGTGATCCTAGCTCACCGCAGCCTCAATCTCCTGAGCTCAGGCAATTCTCCTATTTCAGCCTCCCAAGTAGCTGGGACTACAGGCACGCGCCACCACGCCCAGCTAATTTTTTGTATTTTTAGTGGAGACAGTGTTTCACCATGTTGCTCAGGCTGGTCTCAAACTCCTGGACTCAAATAATCCACCCACCTCAGCCTCCCAAAGTGCTGGGATTGCAGGTATGAGCCACCGCACCCGGCCTAGTTTTTATTTTTGAGACAGGGTCTCACTCTGTTACCCTGATTGAGTGTAGCAGCTCAATCAGAGTGACAGGGTCTCACTGTGTTATTCTGATTGAGTGTAGTGGCTCAATCAGAGCTCACCGTAGCCTTGAACTCCCGGGCTCAAGTGATGCTCCTGCCTCAGTCTCACAAGTAGCTGGGATTATGAGTTCAAGCTACTACGTCTGGCCTTCGCTTACCCCATGCTGATCATCCATGAGCCTCATTGTTATCTGGCCCCTACCTAGGGATCTCTGCATCAACTGCAATTATTCACTTAAAGATAGGAAATGGAAGAGGCTGGCGTCGTGGCTCATGCCTGTAATCCCAACACTTTGGGAGGCCAACGTGGGTGGATCATGAGGTCAGGAGTTTGAGACCAGCCTGGCCAACATAGTGAAACCCCATCTCTACTAAAAATATCAAACAATTAGCTGGGCACGGTGACATGTACCTGTAATTCCAGCTACTCAGGAGGCTGATGCAAGGAGAATCACTTAAACCTGGGAGGTGGAGGTTACAGTGAGACGAGATCATCCTTTTTTGCAATTCTGGAATTGTACTGCATTCCAGGCCAGGCAACAGTACAAGACTCCATCTCAAAAAAAAAAAAAAAAAAAAAGGAAATGTAGCTTTAAGGGTAGGAAGTAGCTTGCCCAGAGTGACACTGCCCCTTGGTGGCAGAGCTGGTAACACAGGCCTGTATTCCCTGGCTGGCACTTCGAACACATGGTTACATGTTTTTTGACCATTGCTGGTTTCTGACCACAGATAAGGGTTGACTGCCACAGAGTGAGGCTGATGACTGGATGGCTAGGAGCCTAAGGACCTCTGAGGTTGCCTCTGAATCCATCTTTCTGCCTGCATTGGATGTGCTAAGATGAAACAGGAATTCTTGACCCGACCTGGACCAGCCTGGAGCTTCTTCTGAAGGTTTGAACGATGGCAACTCTTTCATGGCCCGGGAGGGTCACGGTAAGAATGCAAGACGCCAGGAGAACTATTTTGGAAATTAACTTGGGCCGGGCACAGTGGTTCACGTCTGTCATCCCAGCACTTTGGGAGGCTGAGGTGGGTGGATCACGAGGTCAAGAGATCGAGACTATCTTGGCCAACATGGTGAAACTGTGTCTCTACTAAAAATACAAAATTTAGCTGGGTGTGGTGGCACCTACCTGTAATCCTAGCTACTTGAGAGGCTGAGGCAGGAGAATCGCTTAAACCTGGGAGGCGGAGGTTGCAGTGAGCCAAGATCACGCCACTGCTCTCCAGCCTGGTGGAGACTCAGTCTCAAAAAAAAAAAAAGAAATGAACCTTTCTTTTTCTTATTACAGAATGGTACGTTAAATGTTTATTTTCACCATTTCGAATTCGATGAGTAGCAGGAGCGTGGAAGGATGTAATACCACTTTGATGTGAGAGATCACAACACATTTGGTTTGATGTGATACCACTTTGGTGCTTTCCATGGTCACACACAGAAAATTCTAAACTCTGTGAAGTGCTTTCGACCAATCTCTCTGCATCTACATCCTGCTCCAAAACTACAAGACTCAAAGTAATCTCATATGATAATCTGCTCTTGCCAATGTAGGCATGCATAAACCGTTTTCATTTTTATCGTTTTATCAATCTAAAAATGCTGGGGGAAAGGTTTTGGAAACTTACCAATAAGTATATAAAATGTTTCTCCCATGAGCGTTGAGTTAACCAGAACTCCGCCGACCTTCATGAGGTCACTGTAATAAATATCGTTGGGCCACTTCACTCGTAAGTTGATATCCTAAAGGGAAATCTGCACATTAATTAAGCAGTCTCAGGACACAAGGGGCCTAGGCAAGTCACTGAGCTAAGGGAAGACAGCGGAAGCTAAGGTAACATGGACCTCGTCCTCCCCTTTTTCAGATAGCCAGTCACTTCTTTGGGACAATCCAGTATTGAAGTGCCTCTTGGGGCTAGGAGGTAAGGTCAAATACCTGAAGAACATGGTCTGCATAAACCCCAGCGTTCTTCCCCACCCCTCAGCACCATTTCTCATCATCCAAAACACTTTCTGAAGATGCCTACCTTGTAAATTAATTCATTATGTCAGTACCAGCCATTACCACCACCATGGAGTAGCTAACTAACAAACTAGAGCAGAGGATGGGAGAGAATAGTAATCTCAGGGTGCGTCTCCCTTCAGGAACCCATGCTTGAGAGACAAAGATGCCCCTGAATTAACGAAGGTCATAAAAGGCAGGTAGAAATGGATTAAGTACAATGCTGTGGGCAGGGGGCAGTGGCTCTCACCTGCAATCCTAGCACTTTGGGAGGCCGAGGCGGGAAGATCACGAGGTCAGGAGTTCAAGACCAGTCTGGCCAACATAGTGAAACCCCGTCTCTACTAAAAATACAAAAAATTAGCTGGGTGTGGTGGTGCACGCCTGTAATCCCAGCTACTTGGGAGGCTGAGGCAGGAGAATTGCATGGACCTGGGAGGCGAAGGTTAGAGTGAGCCAAAATCGTGTCACTGCACTCCAGCCCAGGTGACAGTGCAAGACTCCGTCTCAAAAAAAAAAAAAAAAGAATGCTGTGAAGACTCAGAGGAGTAATTCACTTTAGCAAAAGCCTTGCAGAACTGCTAATGGTCCCCTGGGGTAATGGAAATTGACTTGTCAGGTGGCATATTGCCTCCACATCTTGAATAGTGTGGTTTGTGGGGGCTCTGCCTGTCATCAGCTCACAGAATGGACCAAGAGTGGACAGTGTCTTGAACGACGCCACCCAGACCTCTGCCTATCCACTGTGACTCTGAAGTTGGGACACAGAGACTGGGCTAGCTGAGTGGGTGTCAGAACCAGCAGATCTTCGAAAGCTGGGGCTGGCAGCCAGGCTGTGCCATGGGTGGGTGAAAGAAGCCTATCTGGAGATGTGAAGCTGGAAGAGAACATTCAGCAAAATAAAGCTCAGGGACCAGAGAGCAGCCGACGGCCTCCAAGTTCCATGGGGCTGGTCTTCCCGCATCACCGGCCGCCCTGAGCCCCTTCTCAGCACTAGTCAACATGTTACTTACACCCAGCCCATGTGCTGGTGCTAGCCCATCCCTAGGGAACACAGGGAGAAATGGAAGCTTAGAGCAATGATGTAGCTTGCCTGAGGTTCTATCACTTAAAAGCCGCAGAGCTGAGATTCAAACCTTTCTGGGTGATGAATCCTATGCTATGCGGCCTGTCGCTTCCATGAAATCCCCTTCTTCCTTCCAACAGGCTTTCTTTTGACCTCGGCCGGTTAGAGCATATTAGAAGCTCATCTGCTCTAAATCAGCAGTTCAAGATGAGAAAAAAGTGCAGGAATAGGAGGAGCACAGAAGAACCAAAAGTCTAAGCCAATAAAGTATGGGGGTTTGCAACGACCCTGAACTGATAAACAGCTTCACGTTTCTTTTCTCTCTGGAACGGGGATTCCCATTGGGAAGGGTGGATTTGGCAATACCGGGAGACTTTCTTGGTTGTCACAGCCTGAGGGAGTGCTACTGGCATCTACAGAGTAGAGGCCGTGGACGCGGACACATCCTTTAAGGCACAGGACACCCAGATGACAAAGACGCCAGGACCCACGTATCAATTGTGCCAGGCTGAGAAAGTCTCCTCTAGGAAACCTGTGACTGGAAGACTCTGCTCTTCATCACTGCCCCCAGTTCCCTTTCCTGCTCCTCTCTTGCCTTCCCTGTGCCCGCCACCTGGCCAGGGGAATGAGCCCCTGCCTTGCCGGCGGGAGGGCACCTATGGAGTTCCCAGAGCTGTCAAGCTCCTCCACCATGTGCGCAGCCGCTGGTGCCGAGCGGGCCCTGCACGTGGGCTCCAGCTCGCCTTCACATCTCAAATCACATCAGTTCATGAAGTAGCTTATGAAACTCTGGGTTCTCACAGAGGTAAACAGGACCAACATTTCCAGATGAAGAGGAAGGCTGTGTGTTTATTTTTCATTTTCCCAATCATATATTCCAACAGTTGCTGTGATCCTCCCATGTAAAAAAGATCAAAATGAAACAAATCCTGGTTGGAAGAGCGGCTAACTTCGTGGGAGATGGAACAGGAGGACACATCACTCCTCTTCAAAGCCACACATGGTGGATACCACAAAAGAGGCTTAAACATTGCAAGTGCTGTCCGGTGCTGGAGGAAAGAGCTGGAAGGAGCTGGAGGGTCTGAGAATGAACTAGAGCTGGGCCTTAAGGATGAACAGAATTTTAAGAAGCAGAGAAGAGAGCAGGGGGCAGGGGTGCATGGGTAGAGGGAGGGTGCTGGGCCCAGAGGGACTTCACGGACAGAAGAAAGAGCAGGAGTGAGAACCGATAGCCCAAAGAAGGCTCTGGAAGGAAGGCCCAGGCACCAGTGGCCTCGCACACGGCGGAGGAGCTTGACAGCCCCAGGAACTCCACAGGTGCCCTCCCGCCTCTGGAATGAATGTCCCAGTGAGGCCACTGTGGGTCTGTGGAGGGTGGTCACGATTTGTGTGCTGAAGGTGACATCTGGTTAGGGACCAGTTGGGGCCCTAGTGAATGCAGTAACAAAAATGAACTCCAAACAACAGGGGCCTGTTTCAACCACCTAGCAGCTGCACTGTGTCAGCTAACTTGGCTGTGTTAGAAAAGAAACCCAATTCAACATCAAATGTCCCATCACACAGGTGAGGCGGGCGGCTGACTGCGGAAGAGGGGTAGAACACTGTACAAGCTTCTTAAGGACCACAAATTCCCCCAACCCCGTTCACTGCCAAAGGCGAGCTTCCCACTTCCATCCTGGCCCGCAGCACCTGGCACACGCAGCCTCTGTGCACAGCAGGCCTTCAAAGAATGCTTGCTAAGGGAACCTTGGGCTCCAAGGTCAAAGTCAAGGCCATGAAGAAGCTAAACAGACCAAATAGACTCATTTAACTTTCTCAGCTCAGCGTTTGTTTAACTTATTTTCCTAAGACTAACCTGTTGCTAGAGTTAAAGGTAATTTCTCCCATACCAGTACTATTTTTTAATTATTGCTATTTTTTTTTTTTTTTTGATATGGAGTCTCACTCTGTTGCCCAGGCTGGAGTGCAGTGGCATCTCAGCTCAGTGCAACCTCCGACTCCTGGATTCAAGCAATTCCTGTTGCCCAGGCTGGAGTGCAGTGGCATCTCAGCTCAGTGCAACCTCCGACTCCTGGATTCAAGCAATTCCTGTGCCTCAGTCTCCTGAGTAGCTAGGATTACAGGTATCCGCCACCACTAGCCATGCAGGCTAATTTTTGTGTTTTTAGTGGAGATGGGGTTTCGCCATGTTGGCCAGGCTGGTCTTGAACTCCTGACATCAGGTGATCTGGCTGCCTCAGCCTCCCAAAGTGCTGGGATTACAGGTGTGAGGCACCAAGCCTGGCCAGGACTTTCTCGTTGATGGCTTTCTGCTAGACAGAATGCACAGCTCAGGTGCTAAAGGCCAGGCACCTGAAGCCCCGTAACGGTGTGATACCCTCAAACCATCAGACATGCCAGGATGTTGGGTGCAGGGTAGTAAACGTCTGTTTCCGCGATGTGATGTAATACAAGAAACAGAGACGTCAGCAGTGACTACATCTGTGGAATACTGAAAATTCATACACAGTGAATATGAGGGCGTGGCCACATCACAGAAGGATTTGAGGGGCAGAGGGGAGGACTGTTTCTTCAAGGAAATGATGACAGGGCCTCCAAGTGTCCTTTGAGAGTCACACTCTTAACATCTTGCTTCAGGAATCAATCCAATTGTGCCTCTTTAGACTGACATAAGAGGTGTTGGGGGAGGGAGGCAGGGATCTCCTCTTTATATCCATAAGAAATTCTTCCAGGAACATTTGGGAGAGGCTATGGGAGGTGAAGCCCGACTACGGAAGGAAATGCTTCAGTCACTGGGTTAATTGTTCCCTCTTGCTTGTCTTTCTAATAATTGACAACAAAGCATCCAGGAGTAATGAGCAAGCAGGCACATGGGTCCTAACAGCTGGGGAAAGACGGCCCCAAGTGGACCTGCACATTGTGCTTGGCCAACGGTGGACAAAGGACGGCTCCGCTAGAGCACAGATCTGGTGAATGGAGGTAGGAAATGAGAAAGGTTCTCAGGTCCCAGAATAACCCTTTTCTTTTCTTTTCTTTTCTTTTCTTTTCTTTTTGAGCTGGAGTTTTGCTCTTGCTGCCTGGGCTGGAATGCAATGGCCCAATCTCAGCTCACCGCAGCCTCTGCCTCATGGGTTCAAGCGATTCTCCTGCCTCAGCCTCCCAAGTAGCTCGGATTACAGGCATGCGCCACTATGCCAGGCTAATTTTGTATTTTTAGTACAAACAGGGTTTCTCCATGTTGGTCAGGCTGCTCTCTAACTCCCGACCTCCGCTGATCCGCCTGCCTTGGTCTCCCAAAGTGCTGTGATTACAGGTATAAACTGCACCTGGCCCCCTTTTCAACAGAAATTGCAGATGAATAACTTCCATTCAGTCCAATCAAAAACATCCAGTGCTTCAATCAAAAAACAAATGGCCAGGTGCGGTGGCTCAGGCCTATAATCTCAGCACTTTGGGAAGCTGAAGCGAGCAGACTGCTTGAGCTCAGGAGTTTAAGACCAGCATGGGCAATGTAGTAAAACCCTGTCTCTACTAAAAATACAAAAAAATAGCCAGGCATCATGGTGTGCACCTATGGCCCCAGCTACACAGGAGGCTGAGGTGTGAGGATTGCTTAAGCCCGAGAGGTGGAGGTTGCAGTGGGCCGAGATAGTGCCACTGCACTCCAGTCTGGGTGACAGAGTGAGACCCTGTCTCAATTTAAAAAAATAAATGAACACCACCACCAAAAACTAAAGCACAGCCCCCATCAGGCTGTTTGAGAAATCTAAAGAACTGCGCAGAAAGGGAGCTCTGCGGAATGAATGCATTCGGGCAAGCCTGAAGCAGCATTAGCACTTGCTGCTGCTCTTACAACTCCGGGAGCACACTGCCGCCAGCTGTGCAAAGGGTAGGGTGAGGTTCTGCATTCACCAGTTATGGAAGCATGTGCTACAAACAAGAATAGGCCGGATTCTGCATGCATCATAGGGACGTGAAGGGAGACTGAACTGTACCTACCTGATACTCGGGAATGGACCTCACTGCTTCCACGACAGCCACGGACATCAGATGCTGGACAAACGGGATCCTCTGTCCCAGCTGGGATCTCAGTGGGATGGAGATGAGCAGAGTAGAAAGGGCGCATCCTGTGGGGCTCAGCCACGCGTTCCTTCCCCGTCCTGGAACACACGCCGCAGTGGGAAACACGCTACCTCGCCACGTGGACAGACACAGACACACATCATGCCAGGACCACACACTGAAGAGACGTCCCACTTGAATGAAGCTGGACTTACTACAATGCTTTACTATTCTGGGCTTAACTCAATAAAAGAAAAGCTTTTTAAAATCGGAAGCTCTGTGGCTGAAAAAGTTTCCAATAATTAGCATAACATTTTGCTTCTGTGAGCCTATCATGTGTGCCTTGATGACTCAGAGTCTTAAGTGTCTGAACGTGACTATAAGTTTAATTCCCACCATATAGTCCTGAAGGCAAACACAGAGACATTGGGAAACTGAGCTGAATCTATACGGATCCATGAGAGGTCCTGGAAGCCACTGTTTAGAAGTAATTCCTATTGTGGCGATGGTTGCACAGCCCAGCAAATACACTATTAAATAATAGCCACAGAGCTGTACACTTTATTTAATTATTATTATTTTTTAAGGTGGAACCAGGTTGGAGTACAGTATGTGTGATCTCAGCTCACTGCAACCTCTGCCTCACGGTTCAAGCAATTCTCCTGCCTCAGCCTCCCAAGTAACTGGGATTAAGGTGCCCACCACCATGCCCAGGTAATTTTTGTATTTTTAGTGAGACAGGGTTTCATCATGTTGGCCAAGCTGGTCTTGAACTGGCCTGTGATCTGCCCACCTTGGCCTCCCAGAGGTGAGCTACCACGCCAGCCAAAGCTGTATGCATACTTTAAATGGAGGAGTTCTATTTCAATAAAGCTGTTTAAAAAGGGATTCCTGATATTAACTGCGTTATTACTTCTCCTTCTTCTTCTTCCTTCTTTCCTCCTCCTCCTCCTCCTTCTTCTTCGAGACGGGATCTTGCTCTGCAGTGGTGTGATTACACCTCACTGGGCTCAAGTGATGCTCCCACCTCCAAGATCCCAGGTAGTTGGGACTACAGGTGAGTACTACCACATCTAGCCAATTTTTGTATTTTTTTAAGAGATGGGTCTTGCTAAGTTGCCCCAGCTGGTTTGAACTCCTGGGCTCAAGTGATTTTCTGCCTTGACCTCCCAAAGTGCTGGAATTATAGGCATGAGCCACAGGGCCTGGCCTACTTTTCTTAAAATTGAAGTTAGAAAAATAGAAGAATCCAAATGAGAGCAAGAGTTCATCAAAGTTCTTCTAGGATGTCTTTAAAAGAAAATTCACATACGGAGATCCACAGCTTCTGATAAAAAGATTTTTTTTCCCATTTGAATTATGTTCGAAAGACATGTTCAAGAGAAAGAAGTGAGAACAGCAGATTTCTTTTTTCTTTGGTTCTTATGAAAAATCCTAAGAGTCTATGAGAGAAGCACATTTGGGTGGGTGTGGCACTGGCTAGGGGCAGGGAGGGGCTGTGCCCGGGGAGCAGCCCCTGCACAGGGTCAGACCCCGGATGGGTCTGGGAGGATGTGGGCTTTCGCCTCTGGGATCAGCGCTGTGCTCCTCTGTGGTCACTGTGAGAATGGGCATGGTGCACAGCTCACCATGAACATGCACGGCCAGAGCCAGCTGGGGTGGGAACCAGCACACAAAAGGCCTCTCACGTGCTGCTCAGTACAGACACAGAAGGCTCCTTATGGAGAACTTTCAGGAAAATAAATGTCTCTAGAGCGCAGCGATGATCCACAGATTGTGAAGCTCAGAATGCATGTAGGTCACATTTGCCATCACAGGCAAACGCCCAGTGATTCCTGAGCATTATGATCTGAAGAGAGTGCTTTAGTTCTGCTGAGGCTGAACCTTCTGATCACTCCTTGCCTCTTCCTCTTCATTCCAGGTGGTTATAAACATGGACACGACTTCTAACTTAAGTCCCCAGATGATCAGCACATGCATTCAATGGGCTCCTGGTCCACAAGAGTCGCAGAGTTTAGAAAACGAAAGTAACAACAATGATAACAAAGGATGACTGACCTTGGCCCTGGGTCTGCCGGGCTGCGATGGCTATTAAGCCCACTTCCTGCGGCATCTGAAACATCAACCTGCAAACGGGAGAGAGACTGGTCAGGCCGGACATGGACACGCACGCGGGCACCAACGACTCACACAGGAGGGACACCGTTTATGTGCATCTGTGGGTGTGTGGCCACGAAGGGCCAACTTTGGTTTCCACTGGCCTTCAGGAACGTAGAGCCAGGAGGGATATCACCCTCCTTTCTAACCTCAGTGTAAGAATGAAAAGAGATGAAGAAAGCACCTTTTAACATCAAAAAAGAGCATGGGAGGGGGTTACTGCCTGAGCCGTAACTCCATTTATGTAAGACTCGGTTAGATTATATTGCATCAGAATATCCTACCACGTCCTTTCTCCCCCCACCCGCAACGTGTGTACCTTCTTCAAGTGACAACTAGCAATTCCTGACATTTGTTCCTACTTAGGGTGTGTTTCTGTTCGAACACTAGAACACAATCATAACAGAAGTTTCTGATTATTCAGAAAACCAATATGGTGGCAATAAAGCTGTTTAAAAGACACACTATCCCCTGAGAACTAATTATGATTTAACTATGGTAAATAAATCCACACCTTCTGAGGACGCAGGAGGGCCCTGCATCATTTTAGGCTTCAGTCCTGCTTTTAAAATGGTTTCATTTAAAAGAATACAAACTTTCCTTTGGGGGATAGGTGGAAAAGTACTCTACATCCCCACCAAATGAGTCGATATTAATTTTTTCAAAAAAAGGAAAGGAAAAAATAACACAAAAAAACCCTCAGAATTTTCTGCAAGCTGCGCTCTCCCTGTTTTAACACCACAGTATCCCAGCAGGGCTGCCAAAAAAAAAAAAAAAAAAAACCACACTGCAGTAGGACAGTTTCTCTCTGCACGCCCGGGAATCGCGCAACAGGTGCTGTGCAGGCGCAGTCCGAGGTAGGATTCCTCAACAGAGCAAAGATCAGGTTTAGCCACTTTGTCAGTGCAGATGAGAGGGGGGCGGCTGGGACAGGGATGTGTAAGAGATGGCATTTTGCAATAACATAAAGTCTAGGACGCGGTGGCTCAAGCCTGTAATCCCAGCACTTTGGGAGGCCGAGGCGGGTGGATCACGAGGTCAAGAGATCGAGACCATCCTGGTCAACATGGTGAAACCCCATCTCTACTAAAAATACAAAAAATCAGCTGGGCATGGTGGCGCATGCCTGTAATCCCAGCTACTCGGGAGGCTGAGGCAGGAGAATTGCCTGAACCCAGGAGGCGGAGGTTGCGATGAGCCGAGATCGCGCCATTGCACTCCAGCCTGGGTAACAAGAGCGAAACTCCGTCTCAAAATAATAATAATAATAATAATAAGTCTCCAGGCTTCCACAGTGGCCCTGCTGAGGACAAAGGAGCTCTAAAGAAAGACCCCACTCTGAGAAGCTCATCATCCTCCCCTCCCGGCTACAGAAACTGGGTGGAACTTTACAAATGGCTGCAACTCGGTAAGAGAAGAAAAATACTTAAAAGCAGAGAAAAACAAGTGTCCACTGTGCACCAATGGCTCACAGAGCTCCATCTGATGGCATATGCAGACCCCAGTTAGGACAGGGGGAATCCAGAAGACCCTTCACTTGTTAAAAAGACGTCAGGCCACACAGGGCAGGGGCTCGGCTGCTGAGAGCTGTCTTCCCACACGGCTGCTGGCAGGCGCAGGACGTTCTTGGGGAGCAGGCCGGCCTCGCCGCCCATGTGCCAGGCCCACTTCCATCTCACATGAAATACAGCTCAGAAGTATTTCTCTTGGACACCATGAATAACTCATTGAGATCGAGTGTGCTATACACCCCTGGGCTCCAAGAAGAAAGCGTCCTTTTCTTGTGTTGGACGGGCAGAAAATCCGAAGAAGGAGTCTTTGTCTGTGTGGGAGTTAACATTGTCTTCCAGGAACCTCTGCTTTCTGGAGGGTCCAGCAACCCTTCACCTGGCTTCCTAAGGCCCAGGGCTCTCGAGGTGATGGGGCGGGGGCTAAGGGGTGATTTAGCACATTGTGAGCAGATTGCAAAGGCCATCTAGGACATTCTGTAAATAAACGTGTAGACAGTGGACAGTCGTAGGCTATAGGCAGGGACAGTGATGGGAGGGGCAGGAAAAAGGTTGGTTTAGAAACCAAACACAGACTTCCAGAACAAAGAGAAATGATTAAGGGAACATATGCACTAAACTGCTAGAGGTTTGGCAGCAGTTAACAGGGCATACTAATGAGAAGAGGGAGTCTGTGTTGAAGGCCAAGAGGAAATTCTGCAAGGAGGGAGACAACAGGGGAAGGAGCTAATAATGCTCAGCTTGAGACAACTGGAGGCCGCCAGATTTATTTGTGCTATCTGAGATAACTCTGGGGCCAAACCGCACAGCTCATGGTCAACAAAGCAGCATTTATAAACCTTGTCAATTCTGCGTTTCTGAAAATGAATCTGCTTGAGTTTGCTCAGCAGAAAGGAGAGGCCATAAATGCATTTCCATGCATCCTTAGTGGATGATGGCCCTACAAAAAGAAAAGAAAAAAAAAAAAAGGAGGGGGTTACATAATGATTACCTCCCTGCCTCTGTATATTTTCCTTCCTTGCTGGCAAAGGTTGCGGAATAAATGCTTTCTGTGAGTGGCAGCCGAGTGCATTCACTGTGGAACCAAGCGGCACTCTAGAAAAGTGCTCTGTTTTGTACTCTCGTGCTGAGTCTGAAACATCCGGAGCCCCCTAAGGGTCGCTCCGCAAACAAGATAGCCTCCTGGCCACTAAAGACAGCCCAGTACCCACGGAGGCTCTGCCAGTGGTACTGCCCTGATTGTTACATGGTCCTTAAGATCAAGCTTCAACGATTGAGACTAACCTAAAGACAGGCCAGCATGAATTAGCAAAAAATCCGAATGAAGAAAAATGTAAATTCAGACCAAGTTCATTTACTTCGGGGTTCTGAACCCAAGAAAATAGTCCACAATCACCACAGCCTGAGCACGGGTTTCTGGCCATATCATCAAGGTCACGAAGCTGCCTCCGGAGCTAGGATCTCAAACAATGCTGCACTGCAGAATCGCCTGCAGTTTTAAAACACAACGCAGAAACAAACTGACGCTCAGATCCGGGATCCCCTCTCAATCCCAGCCTCCAGAGCCAGAGCTTTGGTGCGTCCCAGATGATCAGAATGCAGCTGGTCCAAAGACTGGGGTTCTAAACCACTGCTCCCAAAGCTATTTTTCAATGACTTTTCTTTTTAACTACATTTCTTTTAAAAATTTTCCAGAGCCACAACGTCAGAGAGGCAGTAATTCTCCTCTGGTTCCTTCAGTGATTGAAATGAAGCATCACATTATTTGGATATTTACTAGGGCAGCACAACAACAGTCCCACAAATGGAGAGCTTTCGTTTTCTAGAGCCAGAGTGGGGTTGGTAGCTGGGGACAAGGAAAAGGGGGAAAGGAACAAAGAATAGGCATTCCGACACAAAGTGTGCACCAGAAGTGCCATTACGTGGAAGACAGTCACTTAGTGTGTCTGAGTCCCTGCTGGTGTTCTGTCTCCCTACAGTGGCTTTATTCATGATCACCAGATGTCAGGCCTACCAGATGTCCTTTTTAGCCTCATGAGGCATAGTTAGGGCTGATGTATTGCTCAAACACACACACACACACACACACACACACACACACACACACACACGCACCCATACATACATACACACACTCGACTGCCACCTCAATACAGCAGGCTTCCAACAGTGAGCACACCAGCCAACATGGCACCATCTTTCCACTCACTGTAGGATTTCTCCAAGGTCTTGTAAATGAATGAATGGACAGGCCATAGAGAAGGGGTGTCTTTGGCTATAGATCTCAAGATTCCACACTACATGCAAGCCAATGGCTCCTTTGCCTGAGCACCCACCCACATGCTGAACCCTTGGTATGAGCAATGTTCTCATTCAAATGTCCCAGTGACTCTCAAGACATGATCATTGCCAAGTAGTCTCATTTTACTGCTGACAAGTGGAAGCTTCACGGGAGAAGCGGCCTGGTGAGATCACAGAACAGTCAACCAGGTTTGCCTGGCTCAGAGGCTCATCTTCTGACTCACTAGGAAAGAATCTTTTACTTTTATCAAAACAGAATCTTAAGGTAGAAACACCACCAGCTTTTTTTTTTTTTTTGATGAGACAGAGTCTTGCTCTTCACCCAGCAGTGGCGTGAACTTGGCTTACTGCAACCTCAGCCTCCTGGGCTCGTGATTCTTGAGCCTCGGCTACCCAAGTAGCTGGGACTACAGGTGCCCGCCACCATGCCTGGCTAATTTTTATATTTTTAGTAGAGATAAGCTTTCGCCATGTTGGCTAGGCTGGTCTTGAACTCCTGACCTCAGGTGATCTGCCCACCTCGGCTTGGGAAAGTGCTGGGATTATAGGCGTGAGCCACCACACCCAGCCAGTCAGTCTTTAAAATGCATTTGTGTTAAGTTTAACAGTCCTGGAGGTTATTGGGCTCTCCAGAAAGTTCTGAAAATTTACTTCCAAATAATAAAATCAAAATGGGGTTCTTGCTTTATCTTTTTTTTTTTCCTGAGAACTGAAACAGAGTCATCTTACATTTTCAAAAAATAAACACCACCAGCTTCGAGGCCAAGTTCATCAATTCTGTGCTACGTGTCTGAATAGGTATTTTCCCAACTCTGTACGCATTCTGCTTCAAATACTTCATTTTCCTTATGAAATTTACATAAATTATAATACTAATAGGAAGTTTCTTTACCTACAGGGTAAAGAGGTATCTGAAACATCTGGGCAAACAAAGAAACGTGAAGGTAATGAATTCCTTCCTGCAGAAGGGCGGCTCCCCCCAGCCACTGGAGCCCTTGCTTTCCACCCCAGGTACCGTTGCCTTCAGGGTAATTACGAGGAAGAATGCCCTGCCTGCCAGCTGGCCTGGAAACCAGGGTGCCTTTCACCACCCTGAGGCCCTGCGTGTCACCTCCTTTCCCTCTTGCAGCTCCCACCTCTCTCCAGAGCCTTCCCTGAACCCCGCCCTGCCAGAGATCAACCAACATGCCAGAGCTCGTTTGCCCGGGATGCTTAGCACCAGCTTAACTCTTCACTCAGTAGGACAAGGGGCCTCTTTCTTTCAGGCAGGGTTTTGCTCCTCGACATGCTGGGTTTATGGCCCGCCCTCATAAACGAAACTTGGTTCAGAATCCAATTCTATAACGGATTTTCATTCAATGGTTATTTTCTATCCCTTGCCCCCAATTCCATTTTCTACCCATCTCTCCTGGCTCTCTGCCTGTGGGGGCTGACCCCCTGAGGCCTGGGTGGGTTCATGCTTCTGGGTGGGTTCTGTGCTGGCAAGACATTTTATATCCTGTTCCCTTACTGAATTCTTGTACTGTTTGAGTTGTTTGATCATTTATTCTCAAGGCTTCCCAGATATACTATAATATCATCCACAAACAGGGTTTCACTTCTTTTCCAATTTTTTTTTTTTTTTTTGAGATGAAGTCTCATTTTTGTCCCCCAGACTGGAGTGCAATGATGTGATCTGGGCTCACTGCAACCTCCACCTCCCAGGTTCAAGCGATTCTCCTGTCTCAGCCCCCTGAGTAGTTGGGATTACAGGCACCTGCCACCACGACTGGCTAATTTTTGTACTTTTTTTTTTTTTTAAGTAGAGACAGGGTTTCATCATGTTGGTCAGGCTGGTCTTGAACTCTTGACCTCAGGTGATCCACTTGACTCATCCTCCCAAAGTGCTGGGATTACAGGCACGAGCCACTGTGCCCAGCCTCGTTTCTGATTCTTCCATCTCCAGTTGGCTCCTGTGTCCACTTGGATTGGGTAATATCTGCAGGACAACACTAAGTGTTACAGCAGTGGAGGCAGTGAGTGCATCCTGGCCTCAATCCTGGTCTCTGTGGAGCATGCTCTTAGGTTTCCCCAAGAAGCAGGATGCTAGCTTTAGGACTCTAGATCTCACCCACCCCGTCCCAACTTTAGAGTCTTTGAAAAATACGATTTCTTCCTTGCTCGTTCAGGCCCAGGTGGCAGAACTCCCCTCTCTGGGACACCTCCATCGTGTGTTTCCCTTCTACAGGATTCTCAGTTGGATCCTTGTCTGTCTGCAGCCCTGATGGCTGCAGGTATTGAGCAGGATGGGGTGGGCTGTATCCTCAACCCGATTTCAACAGGGACACTTCTGCCAGGAGAGGAGAATGGGCCCAGATGAAAAGCGGCCCTTTCCCAGGTTTCCCAAACCATCGCCCTCCTCCATCCTGTCTCTTTGCCTTCATCCTGCCTCTTCCCGCTCTGTTGAAAAGAAAATGCTTCCCATTTGTTAATTATTGAATGTGTTTGCTGCTCTTTTATTTTGCTTGACATTTTATAATCAATCTTCTGTATATGTTTATATATGCTTTTCTATTTAAGCTTTTTTTTTTTTTTTTTAAATCTAAAAAACACAGTACCATACCGCCAGAGGTGTCAGGAAACATGCTCAAATAAGGAAGGGCTCCAAAGGCCGCTCTGCCAACAAAACGCCAGTAAAATCTGAAACCCACGTTCAGACACACTGGGAACGTTCCAAAATGTGAAACTTAAAGAACTTCTTTATTCCAGTAAATCAGCTTCCCTGTGAATACCATCAAAATCTTGGGCTTTAATGAGTGAGGGAATATCAGAGGAAGGGGTGGAGAAGGAAAGGATTTGGACGAGCACAAAATTTAATTTAAAAGCTATGATGAGAAGTTTAATTTCCCCTCCCCCAACCAAACACATAAATCTTTCCTTGCATTTTCTTTGTTTCACTTTTTCCTAAAAAATCTGGGGAGGGAAAGGCATCTTGAACCATCTGAAATGACAGAGCGTCAGTGGAGTTTTTAATAATAAATACATGTTTATCGGATTCCTAGGAATTAAAGTGCCATATTAGCTATATGGGAGGATTCAAGGAAATCGTAAGCAAAATCGCATTCTCACTGAAGTGTGAGCAACCAGGGAGAAATGACATCGAGGGGAAGGAGAACCAGTGATACAAGGCCTCGGGTCTTTTAAGGAGTAGGGACAACAGAGGTGTCAGAGTCCGGGTGGGGATGACTCACTTTGGAAGGGGAGGTCGGCGCACAGCACATCCCAAGTGCACTGGAAGATGTGAGCATGTAGGCAGAATGAAGCTGGCCTTCACAGTGCATAATTCCATCTACAGGCAGCACCGCGTGCAGCCACATTTCAACATGGGAACTTTCCGGGGCCAAGAAGCTCTGAACACATAAGAGCATGGACTCCCCAGATTCCGACAGGCCACGCGTGAGCATGGGCTTGTGGGTGTCGGTGTGCCGCAGCCCTGCCACGTCCGCTCTGAGTGCAGGTCCAGCTCAGTTTTGGATGTTCCTCCAAGAGCAGTCCTCCAGGGCCACTGTGGGAGGAGGCACCTCTTGGGTGGGCCATTTGCACTCCAGCATAGCCTCTGCTCCTAACCATGATGGCTGCTGGTTCAAGGACCCCCTGCCATAGCCAGGAGGCATGGAAAAGACCCCACAGAGGCAATTGGCTGGGAAGACCCGCTGGGGTCACCTGCCTATGCTGAGCCTTATCTCCTTGTACATGAAACTGAACCCAAACCCTTCAATGCCCAGGGCCCCTAGGGAATAAAGTGCCACGCTGCATCAGAGCCCTGTGCAGGGCACTGTGGGCATGCAGCCACACTGGTTCTTCTCCCCTGGTTTCTTTTTTCATCATCAAATGGACATGATGGAAACCTCCTTTGCAGTCTCTCTTCTAGGAGAGGAGGCAGCACCTACATTCCAGATGCAGCCATTTTACAATCAGGCACTGCTTCCTGGTCCGAGGCGCTCGACCACAAGGATATTCTGCAGAAAGAGAACTCTCTCCCTCCTACCTCACATGACCCTACGGAAAGTTAAGGAAGGCGGCAAGGACCTGTGAAGACATCTGATCAGCTGCCAGGGTTATGCAGACAGTGGTTGCTGTTTTTTGTTGTTCCCCGGCTGATAAAATATCCAGGTCACCTGTGCTGATGACCAGACCCAACCGCTACCCACCACCAGGGATGCCAGGGCTTTCCGGGGAGACGCTGCTGCTGCTGCTTTCCTTTGCTTCGAATACCTCTGGCTGGCTCGAATTTGATCATAGGTTTACTCCATTTCCATTTTGCTGGATTCCCTCCACTTCCTCAAGCTTCTACAAAACCATGGGGCCACCACTCCCCACAAAAGATAAAACTGAGGTATTTTCTACAGATGCTATTTTGTCTTCCTGAAGCTGTTCTGTGCACAGGTCCTTTCCACACTCATACCAAATGCTCGGTGAAGCGTCTTCCTGAGTGTCCCCAAAGAGCACGTGCCACTGGCAGAGCTGATGGGCACACCTCACTCCCATTCACGCTGTGCCGAGCTCATGACTCAGCTGTGCAGGGCCTGTCCGGGAGCGAGGCAAACACCAACGCTGCAGAGTGACCCTTTGTCAACAGTGGGGACCCCAGTGGCTTCAGTGGCTTCTCCATTGGAACTTGGGGCTCACAGGCCTCCAGACCTACTGCTACATGCTGGCCCGAGGAATGACCCTCATAAAGCCAAGAATAGTAAACAGAGCTTAACATTCTAACAAAATCAAGATTGCTGGGTGTGCTTTCATGAAATGAAACTGCCTGGAACTTCTCATAATGTTTTTTACGATAAGCATTAAAATGCAAAGAGGAAGATTAAAGTTCCTGCTACAGACCAGAGCTGTAATGAGCACGGGAGGAGGAGCTGTGGGCAGGGTCCGGGAGAGAGGTTTATGCACTGCATTACAGTTGGATATTATTATATAAAATGAGTGTGTTATTAAAAGGATCCTGAAGTTATAAAAACTCAAAGGAACTTCAGTGAAGATGAATAACTTCTTTGGTGAAGATGAATGACTCTCACCTCCTAGAGACTGGGGTGCAGTCACGTGAGAGCTCTTTTACTGCTAGTAGTTGGATTTCATTGTTTTTGTGGGGCACTTTTTTGCAGGGGAAGGGGCAGAAAGATTACGAATACATTCTATGATTACGGAAGTTCTAGTGGGTATGAGAGAGTCCCTCTAGGCAGTAACTCAGTATCTTGATTTCCTAATAGAAAAAGGCAATAAGAAGGCCCATCTCCTATGGCCATGATAGTCACTTGATCTGATTTGTTTTGCTCTACTTCTTTTAATGTTTTTCTTTCTTTTCTTTTCTTTTTTTTTTTTTTTTGAGACAGAATCTCATTCTTTTGCCCAAGCTGGAGTGCAGTGGTGCAATCATAGCCCACTGCAGGCTTGACCTCCTGGGCTCAAGCCATCCTCCCACCTCAGCCTCCCAAGTAACTGGGACCATAGCTGTATGCCACTGTGCCTGGCTAATTTTTCAAATTTTTCTAGAGACAGGGTCTCGCTATGTTGCCCAGGGTGGTTGTTCGACTTCTTAAACAGAACATACCACCTCAGCCATTTAATGTTACAAACAGAATGAAATCAGTAAGTCACAAAACTGTAGAGTGATGTGGTGAAAAACATTTTTTAAATGCAGTTCTACTTATTTTAAATACATTTAATTAAAATTGTACCAGAGTATGGCTTTGGGTTTGATCTACTGAAGTAATTTGCACATTTTCCCTGTAATTTTGTTTGCGTCCATAAACTAGGAAATTTCCATTTAATCTGTGTCAAGACAATCACAAATTCTAAATCAGCAAAGACCAAAGTACTGTTTCCCTTTACCATGGTCAGAAGTGTGTAGGATATTTAGTTTGTTAATTTTCAACATTATGAGAGAAATCCCAACGGTCTGGAAAACAGAAACAAAAGATTTCATCCCATATACTAACACAATGCCACCTCGAGTATTTTCTAGTCCTTTCTCAAAGATGCATGTTTTAAGATTGTAATCTATTAATTAATAATTTATTGAAACCTGCTTTTTACTTTAATTGGTCTGAGCATTTCTGTATCTTGCCACAGTCTTTCCGCTGATGGACGATACTCCATTGAGTGGCTGTGTACAGCGTACTTAACCATATATCTTTGTGAGTATGAACTTTCCCGTGTATCTGATCCTTTCTTAGGGGTAGATTACTAGAAGTAGGATTACTCCGTCAAGCATATTAACTTTGTACAACTCCTGATGCCTACTGCCACACTGCTTTTCAAAAGGTTGCTCTAATGTACACTCCCACTGGGGTTTGAACAAGGCTTCAAAGTACCTGTTTCATTACCTCCTTGCCCATCCTGGGAAACTTCATTAAAAACCATTTTGGTGGTTTGGTTGTTGGCTGATGCAGAGGGTGAAAATGGCCAACAAACAAGCACACTGAAACGGCGAAGGATTAGGAAGTGGGGTCCCGTGATGCGACCTTGGCTCCTGCACTCACACTCAAGACAGAAAACAAGCACATCAGACCTATTCTGCATCCAGCTGCCTTTCCCAGGATCTTATGCTTCTGCTCATCCACGGAGAAAGATGCGAAAGGAAGCAGGAATGTTCCAATCTGGGCTGTCAAGGCTGAGACAGCAAGGGGGCTGTCTGCCCAGGAAGGCGGGTCAGAAGCTGCTGTTAACCACTCGGGAAGGGCAGCATTTCCATCAGCCTGAAGAGCACTTCAGTTTCTGGAAGCAGCTGATGGCACAATTTTGGTGTTCTTGCCATGTAAAAAAATGAGGAAGTCAGCAAAATGTTCTGAAGCCATTCCATCCACCATTTGGCCCATCTGTGTTGATTTGGCTGTGGTGTTGGCAAAGAATCTGGGTGCAGGGCAATGTACTTTGTAAACAGAAGAAAATGAAATGATAGATGCAGGGGGGCCTTCGTTTGAGCTTGCTTGTATTTACAGTGGGTTGAATATGCCTCAGCAAAGATCTTATGGGACATGAATCATAATAGAAAAAAGAGCAACATACAGGCTTGTCCAAAATCAAACCTACTAACCATGCCTCAGGCAACCCTAAGAAGCATCCTCTGTTATACAAACAATTCAAGGCTGGGCTTGGTGGCTCACGCCTGTAATCCCAGCACTTTAGGAGGCTGAGGCAGGCGGATCACGAGGTCAGGAGATGGAGATCATCCTGGCCGACATGGTGAAACCCCGTCTCTACTAAAAATACAAAAAAATTAGCTGGGTGCATGCCTATAGTCCCAGTTACTCGGGAGGCTGAGGCAGAAGAATTGCTTGAACCCAGGAGGCAGAGATTGCAGCAAGCCGAGATCATGCCACTGCACTACAGCCTGGGCAATGGTGCGAGACTCAGTCTGAAAAAAGAAATTCAAACATATAACAAGTAGCAGGAATCGCATAAGGAACCCCCACCTGGGATGTCCGGGGTAACGACATGCAGATCCCCACCCCAGCGGAGCTGAGCACCCGCCGGCCCACACAGCCAAGGCTCCGGGCAGCGGTGGCTGCTCAGGGAGGCCGCTTTCAGCATTTGCGAGAAGCTGCTCACCAACTGCCAAGTTCCTGCTGGGTCGGCCAAGAGGTATGAACCAAAAATGAAAAAACATGAAAGGTTTGTTTTTTAAAGGCAATACATCAAACATAAAAAGAGCTCTTTTGTATGAATTTTCAGTATGGGAGCCAGAGAGGAGAAAAAATCATTTTCTCTCCTGGGAGGAAGCAGTTTGACCTCACCTGCGACTTTTCTCTTACGGTGTGGATTTTTCTCACCCCATTAAATGTAACCTACTCTAGGTGGGTTAGTACCATGTGAGAGAAATAGAGAGTGATGGGGAATATGGCAGACAGGCCAGCTAAGGCTCAGACACAGCACCAAGCACCCTGGAGGGCGGGCCCTCGAGGGCCACGGAAGCGGGTGCCACGGGCCACGTGGAATGCCGCTGCTCCAAGGTGCCTGTTTGCTAGACACACAGGGATGAAGTTTCCGTGGATTCAAAACCCCTGCAGCCTCCCACCCCCGTGGCAAAAGCATTCTTTGCAAAAGGAAAGGAAGAAGAAAACACCAAGTTAGAATGGGGTTACCTACTTGCCGCTTTTACAAAGAAAGGGCTGGCTGGGAGGGACACAGCAGGTTTCTCACCATGAAGCCGTCAGAAAAGCAGTGGAGAAAACCAAGATGGCAGTTAGGTGTGGGGCAGCCACAGAGACAGGAGCGAGGGAGCCTTCAAAACTAGGAGCTGGGTGTACTACCAGCCAAGGTTCACGGGACTTTGCTCTGAAGAACAGTAAAAGACCATCTAAGCACCGGGTCCCTAAATCCCCTTCCCATTAACCAGGTGCCAATAGTGAAATCTAGAAGGGGACCCTGAATAAGTCACCCAGCGGCTGCCCCGCAGGCTCCCAGCACTAAGCTCTGGGGACAGGCAGCCTTTTCTTCTGTCACGCGGCAGAACAAGCTCACTTTGGCATCTGTGTGACCAGGGACGGCTGCCACCTGTGTGTCACTGTAGCAGTGGCCAGAGCAGAAGGGGCAGGTGGAACCTGCCATGAAATCCCTGACATTCAACTGTTTGGACCTGCAAAAATGGCTCTTCCCTTTGATTTACCCTGATGATGAGAAGAGGAGGAGGAGGAAGAGAGAGGGGAGGAGGACGAGAAGGAGAAGGGAAGGGGGGAGGAGGAGGACCATGACCATCGGCCAATTCTGCTGCATCAGTCCTGTGTGAGCTGCTGCTTATGATTTCATTTCCTCCTTGAACTGATGGGAGCAATGGCCATCCCCATCTGTAGATGAGGCAGCTGCTCAGAGAACTTAAGTCCAGGGTCACGTGGCTGGTAAGAGACATGCCCGGTCCCCTCGACAAACACTCACCCCCAAGTAATGAAGCTGACAGCCCGTGTCTCACTCCAGAACTACAGAGCTGTTATAACATGCTGAACTAGCAGCAAAGGGCAAGAACGAGAGGACGCAGGGAGAGGCTCTGGGGAGAGGGTGGTGTCCCCTCAGTCATGTGATCCCCCAGACTTTCTAGAGTGACTCAGGGTGAGGGCAGCAAAGATCCCATAATGCTGTCTCCACCTTCACTCTGTCCACCACCCCATCCGTGTGCTCCGTTTCCCTTTCATTCGCTTGTGTGGTCACATGGTCAGCATCCTTGCGGGCAGCTCTGTGGTCCTCCGGAAGCTCAAGCTTTGCCGTTGGACTTGAACGCCTCATGTGCTTTTAATCCCTGATTAAATGACCGGTCCTTGGGCTCTGGGGGTTCCTCCAAAGAGGAGGAAGCTTAACTTTACTTAGACCAATAAAAGGTTTGAGTTTTTGAGACCTTGAGTTTACGTCCAATAATTCTTTCTATGGTGCCATTCACTTCGCACATTTCCTTAGGTGCCATTCCATTTTCTCTACGGCCCCCACTGCCTACATGAGTTCGAAGAGCACCCACAGGCGTGTGCCTGTCGGAGGGCTCATGAGAACACGGGCCAGCAGGGTGCAGTCTTCTTAGTGCCGAGAAGCAAGGAGGTGGAGTGAGTAGCTGGTAGGATCAATTGTTATTTTTATATTAAAGCAAACATGTACCAGAATTATGGAGTAAAAATTATGCAAAAGTTACAAGCATGTTAGCATAAATCAGACTTTAAAGAAATTTAGTGGTAGTCAGAAGCTACATAAATGGTCAGGCATGTAGCAGCTGGTGCAACACTGTCCCTTTATAGCCAAGAGACCTCAGACAAGTTACTTAACCTCTCCCAGGCGGAGGCTGCGGTGAGCCAAGATCGCACCATTGCACTCCAGCCTGGGTAACAAGAGTGAAACTCCGTCTCTAAAGAAAACAAAAACCAAAAAACCTCTCCCACTGAAAGCGTCTCTCATGAAGACGCTGCTTTAGTCATAGGGTTGTTATGAGGATTTACCAAGTTAGTACCTATGTGGACAGCTGTTTAGAAGCCTCAGACCCCCCTGTGAATGTGCTTTCAAACCTGCCTTAGATTCTCAGCTTTTACTAAGGACAAGCTAGGGGTGTGACTGGGTTATGCTTGGCTCATTCTGACCTCCCTGGAGCAACTTTTGAAAAGGGGCAATCTTTGAGCTCTGGGGAGCAAACCCGTGAGGATACAGATGATTCAGTAACTATATGCCATGGGCCAGGCTCCGGGGTGGTTTCCATGAACAAACACTCTGGCTTTGCACCCAGGGAGCTGGCATTCTAGTATGTGTGTGCAAGGGGGTAGGAGAGACACAGGTAAATGCATAATGTGACAATGCAGTGAAGACACAAGGGGAAGAGAGAAGGAGAAAGGATGGGTGTCAAAGGGTCCCTGCGATAAGGCATTCATTCAGAGAGAAGACAGTGAGAGTATACCGTGAGGACACGTGATGGAGGACTGTTCCAGGCAGAGGCAGTGGCAAGGCCAAAGGCCCTCAGTAGGTTTGGAGAGGACCAATAAGGTGACTGACGTGGCTGAAGCACACTGTGTGTGCATGGGGTTGGCAGGGACAGGAATGAGGGCTATGTTGGCTGGGGGGCGGATTTGGAAGTGTGCAGGTCATGGTAAGAACTCTGGATTTTTTACTGAATGAAGTAGGAAGCAACACTGAGCCTTTCTAAGCGAAGAGGGATGAGTTAACTGAGTGACATTTTAAAGGAATTCGCCTGGCTGCTACCATGGAAAACAGCCTGGTGGAGGGGCCCAGCTCGAGGGTGCTGTGTGGGCTGGGCATGCATGCCAGCGGGAGGAACAGTGTGTTCTGCACATTTTGAAAGTGGAACCAACAGGACTTGATGATGAAGATGGATTCAAGAGCAAGTTCACGATTTCTGGTACACACAGCTCGAGGAAAAGGAAATTTGCTGTTTCCCAAAACAGGGAGGCAAGCGCTGAGCAGGCTGGAGGGTGGAATCTGGTGCTGGGCTTGGACGTGGCAAGGATAAGATGCCTATGAGGTAGCTCACGGACTCCAAGCAGAAGTCTGGAGTGGGAGGGAGTGGACTGGGCTAGGATATTCATTTGGGAATCATTATTGTGGAGATGGTTCTCAGAACTGTGCAACCAGGAGAGGTCAGCTAGGGAATGAGTTGGGCTAGAGAGGGGAAGATGTCTGATTAGTCTAACTTTGTTCCCTGGCAAAGGCAGAATTCTCAGGTTGAGAACTGGGAAACTCATGTCCCTGGTTTCTTTTTAGTAAACACGAAGCATGGTTACCAAGCCATGTCATCACGCTGGAACTGCGAAAAAGAGAAGAGATGAAATGAGCTTTGTCTTTGCCGCGACACACTGATGGTGCTCAGCTAGCCCACATCTAGGTCCCACAGAGGGCAGGAGGGATCCAGAAACACAGAGGTCCCCTCCTGAGAGGCTCATGCCCTTACATTCTTTCTTGCTATATTCAAAATGGGAGCGAATGATGACAATATGCATCTTCCCAAATACTGAGGGTCCTGGACACAAGCTACTGAAACAGCTTTCACAGCACTATGCTCCACACTCTGCCTAGCATATGGTAGGCATTTTATAAACATTTGATGAATAGTTATGAATATTTCTAACAGAAACCAGAAATTTTGGAGCCGGGACTCCTTTACAGCTCAAGAAATATGCAAAATTACAATTCCCTGAGAGACAAATGTCTGAAGGTCCCAAGCAGTCCAACCCTGTCCTGTCATAGCGTGAGACATCCTGGCTTAGGGAGTAAGCTATTACTAACTGTGGACAAGCTCTGAGGAACTGAGGGCAGAGATCCTGCCCTTAATTCCTTCCCCAGTGCCTGGGATAATGCCCTGTGCACAGCAAATGCCCAATAAATCTAAATAAATGTCGAATGAATGAGCGAATAAATATTCATTAAAAATTAACCAAACAGTTAATTTAGTTCACTCACTGGAAAAAAGAAAAACAGTGGAACTAGAAAAGCATCTTTTTAATTTAAAAGGTTAATTAAAGACAAGGTTTTAAAAAATATTTTGATGGCTTAAGTAAACCAAGCACACCTGGGGCTCAAAATGGTTGCAATCTGCAACTCTGAAAACAGTCCATTATGTCCCATGAATTAGAAAATGAGGGAAAGTTGCCTGACTCGCTTCATGACTCTAAGATAATCTCAATTCTTCAACCAGATAGTGAACAAGAAAACAAAAAAACCCAAGCACTTAAACACATAGATGTGAAAATCATGAATAAAATGCTAGTTAACGGAATTCAATGCTGCATCTTATGTGTATTACAACCACGCACTGTATATCCTAGAAATGCAAGGATGGTTTAACATCAGAAAAATGTATTAACATAATACATAACATATGGGTGGGAAAAATGAGGAAAATCATGATTTTTTGAAGAGATGCAGAACAGACATTTGGTAATTTCAGTAGCCATAGGTCAGTCCAAATGACCTATTAGTCTGAACAATTTAATGATTTTACTAGATACTCCAATTCCCAAAAGCATGTTTCCTTTTACTATTTAAACATTTTACAGCAATCTGTTTTAGATATATCAGCAGGGCCCACAAGAACTGTGAGGGACCAGGACTCTGATAATTCAGGGCGTTGGGAGACTCCCGCAAACCGGCAAATGATCCCATGCACCATCTGAGCCTTCTGGTCTTCCCACAGACTCTACCAAACATTATCAGGGCCACTAACGAAGAAGGAAGGAAACTACTTTAAGTGTTAGCTCTCCCTTTGACTCTTCCACTGGGGGATATATGGGGGACCCGTGTTAATAAATAATAAATTCCAGAAATAAAAATTCAGGAGAGACAAGCAATGCAGCACTTACAGAAAAAAAAAATAATCAGACCTAAATCTACAAGTTTATTAAAGTGACCTGTGACCTTTTATCACAATCTCTCTCTGTCTCTCTTTTTTTTCTCTCTCTACAATGGCATCTCACTCTGTTGCCCAGGCTAGAGTGCAGTGGCACAATCTCGGCTCAGTGCAACCTCCACCTCCCAAGTTCAAGCGATTCTCCAGCCTCAGCCTCCCAAGTAGCTGGGACTACAGGTGTACACAACCACACCCAGCTAATTTTTGTATTTTTAGTAGAGATGGGGTTTCACCATGTTGGCCAGGCTGGTCTTGAAATCCTGACCTCAAGTGATCCACCTGCCTTGGCCTCCCAAAGTGCTGGGATTACAGGTGTGAGCCCCATCTGTAATCTCTCTGAACACTGCCTTGACATAACTTATAGCTGTGCCATCCAAAGACAGCATTTTGTGCTATGTCTAAAAATCTTCCAATCTGGCCTTAAAACAAATATTCAGCAACGTAATAGAGTAACATCAGAAAAGAGTACTGGCTCCCATATACACAGTTGTTTTAATAGCATTTAAAGCCAACATTTTGTAAATATTATTAGAAATAATTTTTTATTTCTTCTTATTTAACATTAAAATTAATATAGTAAAAACATTATTTTATATTTTCAAAAGTGGCTGTTAGCATTATGCATTCCCACTGGTAACACATGGGAGTTCCAGTTTCTCCATTCTTGCCAACATTTGGTATTGTCAGACTTTTTTAAGTTCAGCCCTATTAATGCATGTGCAGTGGTATCTTACCATAATATTAGTTTGCATTTCTCTGAAGACTGATGATAATGAGTATTTTCTCATATGCCTTTAGAAATTTATACATTTTCTTTGCTGAAGTGTCTTTTCAAAAAATTTGCCTTCAAAAAAAAAAAACTGAGTTGTCTTAATACTGAGTCATAAGTTTCTTTATATATTCTAGCTACATGCCCTTGGTCAGGTATATGTCTTGTAAATATTTTCTCCCAGTCTGTGGTTTACGTTTTTCACTTTTAAACTGTGTTTTATAAAGAAAAGAAGTTTTTTTTTTTTTTAGATCAAAGTCCATTTTAATCATTTTTTCTTTTATAGTTCACACTTTTTGTGTCTTAAGAAATCTTTCCCTACTCCAACGTCACAAATGTGCTCTCCGAGAAGCCTAATAATTTTTGCTCCTATATTTAGGTCTATGATCCATTTTGAATTAAGTTTTCCATATGGTATCATGTAACAGTTGAGATTTTTATGCTATGCAGGCAGATATTCAATTGTTCAAGTACCATTTATTGAAATGGCTATCTTTTCTCCATTGAATGACCTTGGCACTTTTATCAAGCATCAGCTGGCCATATATAGATGAGTGTACTTCTGGACACTCTGTTCTGTTCCATTCATCTGTATATCTCTATCCTTATACCAGCACCCATGGTCTTGATTGCTGAGGCAAGTTAATTTTAAGATGTCTCCTGGATATGTAAAAATTAGGTATCTGAGTTGAACTACAGTTTATTTATATATCCAGGCAGCAAATAAATGTGAGAATCTGGAGGCGAGGGAAGAGATCAGAGATGTCAACTTGGACGTCATCAATCTAGAGATGATTCTTAAGGCAGGGGACTCAGGGACACTCTGTAGGACATGAACACAGAGAGGGAAGGAACTCCATCCCACCTGCATGCCCACTCGCATATTTTGGTCAGCCTGTGCTAACGAAGTGCTGGGTCTCCCCAGCCTCTCTCACCTGTAAGCAGTGCCAACACAGTTCCATCCGATTGGGATCTGCCAGATTTCCAAAGAGCAGAAAACTCAACCCTACAAACCAGAGTCCTGAATTCAGCCCAGAGCTCAGAAAGCTGCTCCAGTTTTCTAAGCCTCAGTTCCCAAATTTGGAAAAACAGAAGTTCAGTAAACAGCCAAAATCATAGGGTTGTTTGTGGACAACTAATAAAATGTAAACATTTAGACTCGCAAGTCCCATGAGGAAAATCCAACCGTCCCTTTTTCTAATCAGGGTTATGTGAGTTTCCTGTGATCCATTTCTACATTTATGAACCGTGATCAACATTAGCCACTGAAAACACAGGAAAACAACTTCTAGACACATCATCGTGAGCTCAAATGACCCCACAGACTCTGGCCAGCTTGACCCCACCACTCCATCATCAAAGAGGACCATGGTGAGAGCCTGAGGAGTGAGGCACTACTTGTTCATGGTGGCAGAGATCATCAGAAACAGATGTTTTCATGCTGAAAACAGAAGACACAGGTGTGGGCAGTTAGAATCCACTCCTGGCATGCAGCAGGTACTCCATAAGTACTTGGTGAACAAATAGAAAGAAACAGCAGTCATTTGAACAATCAGCTGAGAAAACAGAGGATCTGTGACCAAGCCCTCCAATACAATGAAAATGGACATCAGACATGGAACAGATGCAGTCACAGGAATAACAACAGCCACAAGGTGAGTGGAGGCAGCTCCCTGCAGGTACCACTCTCGGCAGTTTATGGGAAGTTACTCATTCATCCTATGGGGCAGCACTATTATTAACCCTGTTGTACCATGAGGAAACAGAGGTAGGAAGGCACTAGAATTACTCCCACTTCATAGGTAAAGAAATTAAAACCCACCTCAGTTGCAGGGCTGGGACTTGAACCTAGCTCATCAGACTATGGGGTTCCACGGCCTATGGCTCAGCTATAATACTATGCAATATTCTCTCCCATCTTTGGAACGTCTGCTTCACTTCAAGTATAAGACAGTAACTAAAAATTCCCTTTCCATCATCTGTCACCTTAAAACAACCTAACTCATAAAACTTCAGAACGAAAGCCCTGGTATTATGGAACCCACCAAGAACAGCGAGTTTGGTGTCGGCTGCCATTTCTAAGTGGACAGTGTTAATTCCCTCCACTTAGTTCAGGGGCGGAGAGTGGTGCTGAAGTAAAGAGATAAGATGACGAGCCTGAAGTAGCTTCATCACAAAGCATCTATGGCTGCATTATGTAGCTGTGTCATCTGTGGTGACATTCACCTGAATGGAGATTCTATCGTGGATATGGTTCCGGGATGCCTGATGCTGATGTCATGGGACATGCAGGAAATTTACATATTTCCTATATAACTACGTGGCTGGATGTACTTATGTAGGAAAATTAAAGAACAAACTGGTAAATCACTGGTAAGCTGCAAATACCTCAATGATTACCCTTGTTATTCACAGCAGAGATGCAAATAACTTTTCAGCCTGCAACTGTCCACTAGAAATCGACCTTAGTAATTGCTTCTATCCTATGACATTTTAGAAATCAAGTGATCATACAAATTAGCTCTCCAGCCCAACTCATCTGTGCCATATTCTATTATAACAATGGGAGAGGGTATGACAATCAAGAAAAGGAAAAAGCACAGGCATCTGCCTCACAGTTCAATTTAATAGGAAAAGAGTAATCTGAAAGGAAAGAGCAAATACACAGATCAGGGCTACACCTGCCATTTCACTGCAAGGCACATGGCCGTCCTGTCTGCAAAGCTTCTGGAATAGCAAGTGTGGTGCACAGTAAGCGCTTCATCAGTGCAGTTCATCTTATTATTATTAACGTTTCTAGCATGAATGGATCTCAGTGTATTAACTTTCCTTTCTAGTAAAGGCATGCACAAAAATTTGGCAAACCTTCAGATATGGTTTTGCTTTATTGTGAGTAGTTATGTTCTACTTATAAAAATTGTAAACACATTGATTTCATTTCTTTGTTTTATACATTTTTTAATTTTTTGTAGAGATAGTATCTAACTATGTTGCCCAAGCTGGTCTCAAACTCCCGGTCTCAAGTAATCTTTAGGCCTTGGCCTCCCAAAGTATTGAGAATAGTGTAAGCCTTGATTTTATTTTCAGTTGCACTTGTAGCAGCAATATGTATACATATATACATATATATATATATGTATATATGTATATATGTATATATATATAATACTCTTATATATATTATATATATATATAATATTCTTTAATGATATTATATAATGTATATGATGTAAGGTATACAAAAATACAACTATTTCATATGCTAACCGTAGCAAATAATATTCTTTTTTAAAATTGTGGTTAAGCAGGGTAGGTTAACATTAGCTGAAACAAGTTCAACTGCAGCGGTCCAAGTCCAGGGCTAGTCAGGTGGCTCTCCTCCAGGCAGTGACTCAGGGCCACAGGCCTCTTCCAACTGTGACGCTGCCATTTTCCTACAAGACCTCCAAGATGGTGGCATAAGGGGAAAGAGACGGTGGGAGAATCTCATGGGCCGGGCCCGGAAGAAGCATACTTCATGTCCATCTGTCTGTTGGTTGTCCAGGCAACACCAGCCCAACTGAAAGGGGGCTGTGTACCCAGGAGAAAAATGAAATAGGGTTGGGAATCACGTACTATTTTCTCTGCCCAAACATTCTCTCCATGGACAATTAACATCTGCCTTTTATTTTACAGAGGTTTACATGGCACTTTTCACTATGTCTTATTTATTCATTCAGAAAAATTAGCCAATTAAAAAACGTTGAAAAGTTGCTATTGTTATTGCCATTTTCCAGGTGAAGAAACTGGCTTGGAGAAGTCATTTAGCATCCAAGCGGATGAGTGGCACAGCTAAGACCTCATTCCCTGACCTCTGCATCCAAATCTCAAGCCCTTTCCATTTTTCTTTGCATCGTATTAAACTTCAAGAACAGGATTCCTGTGATAGAACAGATTTATGACAGACGTAGGGTTACCTTTTTACTCCCAGTGGGATTCAGTGTCGTGTAATTCCATAAAAAAGGCACCATCCTCACATAGTTCATGGGGTAGATTCAACAGAAGAGCCTGAGAGCAGGCTTTCACCAGTTCATAGTCACATGTTAGCCAGTTCAGGAAGCGTTTCAAAAGTGAAACGGAAGTTAATATCCTGATAATCTCAAAATAAGACCTCTAATTCTTATTTAGAGGTCAAAGAGACTGGTGCAGATATGGGTGAACATGATTAAATGAAAATCATGGATGTGAGGAAAAACTCTGGGTGATCAGAGTCCAGTTCCTAACCCTGTCCCCTTCACTAGACATGAAGCCCACGTGGAATAGTCATTGTCATCGTGACAATTGGGGGGATGGAGTTTGAAGACAGGTCAGAACACACTACCAGGTACACAAAGCCCGAGGCGTCACTGAGCTGGGTGTGCAGTGGCTGTCTGGCACATCTTCGTCCATTGACAAGCCAGCCTTCTTCTTTTGTTTTGAGACAGAGTCTTACTCTGTCACCCAGGCTGGAGTACAGTGGCACGATCTCGGCTTACTGCAACCTCTGCCTCCGAGGTTCAAGTGATTCTCCTGCCTCAGCCTCCTGAGAAAAGCTGGCACTACAGGCACACACCATCACACCCAGACAATGTTTGTATTTTTAGTAGAGACGGGGTTTCACCGTGTTGGCCAGGATGGTCTCAATCTCCTGACCTCTTTGATCCACCCGCCTCGGCCTCCCAAAATGCTGGGATTACAGGTGTGAGCCACCGCGCCTGGCCAAGCCAGCCTTCTTGATGGGAAGGAGGCTCATGGCCCAGTCTCAGCTGAGTCCACTCCTGCAGGCAGGGAGCAAGGCGGACAAAACATCCCCAGCTACCTTCTCCATGGTCTCTGCCTAGAGAGACCATCAGTATTTCTATGTTCAGGATGGAACAGGCTTCTGTAACATTAAAAGCAATGATTTTCTCTTTTCAAAACAAGGTGTCATGTGCAGTATTAAATCTGGATTCCAGAAACGCTCGCACAGGGCGACCTTGTGTGCAGAAGTTTATTGCCAAGGTTCCAGTTTATGCCCACGAGGTGCACAGCGAGGCTCCTGGAGGCAGCAGCCAGCTTTTGGCGTTCTCTTACAAGCTCACAGACTGACAGGCTTGGCTGTAGGAAGTATCCCGTGACTGATTTATTCTTCAATCTCAATTCTTTTTTTTCTCTACATGAATCATTTCCATGTTTCCAAAGCAGAAGTAGAAAGAAAGAAAGAAAAAAACTTCTAAGGTGAAAAAAAACTTCCAAGGTTCTTTCTTTTCTTTTCCAAAAAAGGCTGCAATACAGGAATGGATTTGCTGTCAAACATCCATTTCAGGAAACCATGAGTTAGAATCAGGCAATTTGATGGGCAATTGGGTCTCAATTTCCCCATCAGAAACGTCTGTGCACACACACACATATCCACTCCCAAGCCATCCACCTCAGCAGACCGTGAGTTTTTAGGGAGACCGAATTTCAGCCAGGAAGGCAGTTTCCTTTTCACTGTACCAACATAATGCTTCATTACACCAAGACACAGCACTCTCGATCTGCCAGGTCAATAAAGAACGAAGCTTAACATTTACAGTCTCCTTTAAAATGCTAAGCATTTCAATCTTAAATGCATGTGCGGCCCACCAATCCGCTTCCCCGGCCTGCGTCCAGCTCTTCCTGTGGTTGAGGCTCAAATGATCTTCCACGGGGTCCATTAGTTCCTCTTGGCTGGTCCCTGGGTTCAATGCAATGCTCTCACAGGTACAGTAACTGCCACTCACATGAAACCCCCAAGTTACACTTTGCCTCGCTGACAAGGGCATGGGGCGCTGCATCCTATTCCATTTTGTGGGTTCTTTTGATCACCAGAAGGAATTCTGAGCCACTGAGCTAAGTAAATCAAGTTACTCATAGGCTGGGATCTGGGAAGCTGCTGGGTTCCTCCATATACCATCAGAAGCTGAACTTGTCCAGAGGCTACTGAAGGGTCTGCTCAAGAATCCTACAGCAGGTTGCCCCAAAATTACCCATAATGACCTAGGTAGCTGACTAAGCCACAGCCCACCTTAAGTTCCCCCAGGCAAATACCTGGAGTGTCTAATGACTAAGCGAACACATGGAGTGTCTCATGTCCTACAGAGCTAAAAATGACCCTCCTATTCCTTCCTCCTCCTGCCATCCCCATCTCTCTGACCCTCTGTGGTCCTCAAAGTGCATTCAAGTCTCCTGGCCAGAATGTGGGCAAGCGCTTGTATGTATTTGCTGTTTACTAACTGCTGCCATAGTAGATGGCATTTCTAATATGGTATACATCTACCAGCCAGGGGTGGTGGCTCATACCTGTAATCCCGGAACTTTGGGAGGCCAAGGCAGGTGGATCACGAGGTCAGGAGTTCGAGACCAGCCTGACCAACATGGTGAAGCTGGAGGCTGAGGCAGGAGAATTGCTTGAACCGGGAGGTGGAGGTTACAGTGAGCCAAGATTGCACCACTGTACTCCAGCCTGGGCGACAAAGCAAGACTCTATCAAAAAAAAAAAAAAAAAAAAAAAAAAAAAATCTACCAAACAACACCAAACTTTCGGTATTCTTTATGTGACCATTAAAATAAAAATCGACCTTGGCTACCTATAATGAATGAGCCAAGTAAAAGCACCTCAATCCTGGCGTCCAATTCTGTCAGCTGCTATCTGACGTAAGGTTTTTTGACAGCTGACAAACTGTCTCTCTATGGTTTCCTCTTAACAGCTCCAGGAGGTGGCAGGGCCAGTACAATCATCCTCGTTTTGTATCTGAGCAAAGGACATTGCAGAGTCGCAAAATTGGTGAAAGATTCTACTTTCCACTATGGCAAGAGGTCTCAGTGCATAGCTAGCCCTAGGCCCTAGGCGATGCCAGAAACATGACAACATAAGTAAGACTTTTTAATAGCAAAGAAAGCAAGCTAGTAAGATGTCCAGCTTGGGAGATATGAAGTTGGCAAGGATAAAAGATGCCTTCAAATTAAAAAAAAAAAAAAATCTCTCTCTTGGTTAACCCTCACTACTCCACCAAAAATAACAGCAAAGTCCGGGTATCCCCTGGAAGCCTTTCAGGTTCAGGTCTGCACCGTCTTCCTTGCTTCCTCCTCCCAGGCTGCGCCGAGTCCAGGCCCAGCTCTGGGCGCTGTGTTTACAGGCAGGGCGGCAGGAAGGACATGACCTCCCCGGCTCCGCGGCAGGTTAAGCAGCCTGATTGAACGTGGCTGCTAATTAAGGGCCCGCCTTGTCTGGCAGGGCACCGGGGTGCCTTCTGCACTTGTTCATGACCGCAATACCTCGCTCAGAAATTAACTCTTGATGAGTGCAGACGGGGCCCAGCTGGTCCTCCCGAGTCCTCCCAAATAGATAAATGAAGTGTAATAAGAATGCTGCTGTCTGCCAAGGGAAGAAGGGCTCTCCGTGACCTCCTGGTAAAATCCAGAGTATACTTTTCCTGTGACTTAATTCTCTGCACTGGGGACACCTAACGTAGCCAGGAATGGTGTGAACAGACCACTAGCCACAGGGGCGGCATGGAGGCTTCCAACACCAGACGTCCACTCTATGAAGCGCAGTTAAAAGAATACAGAGGCGATTTACGAGAAACTAATTTTCAATTGGCAAACGTTTTCAGGAGGTGTGATGATCTGCTTTTCTCCATAACTCTTCCTGGGCCCGGGGACAATGGTGGCTCCTATTACAGCTTACAAATGGTACAATCATTCTGCTCAGGCTTCAAACAGTAAATGCTCATCTTCCATCACTTACAGAGGGATTCTTTCCCTAAAGCTCTATTTAAGGAGAGGTAAGTTGTGGCCATCATTGTCTAGGCCTTCCAGATATAGACACGTTCTGGAGCACACGGCTAAGCTGCCCTGAGATGCCGTGAGTCCAGAGGTATCGCCCCTGAGCTCAGCACAGTCAGGACCAGAGCGTCTTCCACCATTCATCTCGGGAAGCCAACACACACAGCTGGAAATGGGGAGGGCTCGGAGCTGGGAGACTGGGAACCATGTGTGGTCAGAAGCCACCTCACTGCCCTGGCCTACAGTGTGGCTCAGGTGTGACATTGTCTTTGAGATACGACAGAGACAAAAAGCAGGCTGAGAGCCCCTGCTCTGAACTCTGGATTGCCACGAAGCCACATCTTTCTACACCTTTTGAAAGAAGCAGGCGAGGTTTCCAAAGAAAACAGGTGAAAGACAGGTGACAGTCAGTGAGCTATCTTTTGCCAGCACAGCAGAAAAGTAGTTGCTGGGCTAGAAGCAAGACGGAAAGATGAAGAAATGGGCAGAAAAGGTATTTGGCACCTTGATGAAAAATTTCAAAAACCAAAGGGTAGCATGGTGAAACTAGAACAATTCCCCGAAGACTAACGGTGTGAGGAACGGACAGGTAGAGGTTGTAGAGACTCTAAATAGTTTAAGAGAATGTATTGGTTGTCATTGCTGTGTAACAAATGAATGCAAAACCAAGCAGCCTAAGACAACTTAAGAAGCCCGCAGTTTCTGTGCACCCAGAGTCTGCGTGGAGCTCAGCAGGATGCCTTTAGCTCAGGGTCTCTCACAAGGCTGAACTCAAGGTATCAGCAGGGACTGTGGTCATCTCAAGGCTTGCCTGGTGGTGGCTCCACCTCCACTTTGCCCACTCCCAAGCTTCTGTGTAGGCTGCTGCAGGCCTCATTGCCTCAATGGCTGCTAATCTTTTGCCCTGGGGCTACTCACAGCCTGTCAGCTTGCCTCCCTCAGAGCTGGGGGGAGGGGGAGGGGGAAGAAGAAAGGCAAGCAAGACAGAAGTTACCCAGGAGTGCAAAAAAGGAGTGCCATCCCATTACTTTTGCCATATTTGATTTGTTAGACATGACCCAGTAGGTCCAACCACCTGCAAGGGGAGGGGCTTACATAGGAGCATGAAAACCTGAAGACAGAGACCACCAGGACCAACAAAGGCTGCTGACCACAGAGAGACTCTTTACTCACGGGATAAACCTGGAGCCTGAGTCTCCCATGGCGAGCCTCCTAAAATGATGGGAGGGAGAAAGGAGGGAGCCACACGCTAGGCCACACGTCAGCATTACTATCATTCATCATTCATTCAGGGCCCACAAGGTGAGAGCATCTGGGTGTGGATTTTAAAACAAAGTAAACATGCCAGACTGAATTCATGCTTAGACACAGCTGCTCAGAGGTGACCACACTAAGGGGCCAACTTTTTTTTTTTTTTTTTTTTTTTTTTTGGGACGGAGTTTTGCTCTTGTTACCCAGGCTGGAGTGCAATGGCGCCATCCCGGCTCACCGCAACCTCCGCCTCCTGGGTTCAGGCAATTCTCCTGCCTCAGCCTCCTGAGTAGCTGGGATTACAGGCACGCGCCACCATGCCCAGCTAATTTTTTGTATTTTTAGTAGAGACGGGGTTTCACCATGTTGACCAGGATGGTCTCTATCTTTTGACCTCGTGATCCACCCGTCTTGGCCTCCCAAAGTGCTGGGATTACAGGCTTGAGCCACTGCGCCCGGCCAAGGAGCCAACTGTTTATAACTTATCCTTCCTTCTGATCTGCGCACTGCCTGGTGTGGCTCAGCTCTGTCCCCGCCCTAAGAAATATGTGATTCCAGAGGTGCATCCTCACAGGAATAACCACTAACGCCGAGTGAGGGCACGTGATGGAGACGCACAGAGGCCAGCACTTTATGACCATCACCACCTTTCATCCTAACAATGACGCTGTTCTGTGGGTCAGGATGGGTGGATCAGGAGGTGGGAGTCCCCGTGGTTTGGGCACCGATCAGTGCCTGAATGTTCTCAGGGACACTCCCTTGCATTAAAGCAGACAGTTAGACATTAACAGATCTCATGACTCAATATATAACTGAATCATTATATTAGGGGCACACTACACAACTGTTCACTTAGAAAATCTAAAAGAATCAGCTAAAAACAATTAGAAAAACCTAGTGAAGTGTATAAAATGAGAACGCAGAAACACTACCATGCTACCTTAGGACTCTGGCAGTAGCTGAAAAGTAAGTTTTGTGATAACTCATGTCCACTGTAGAAAATCTAGAAAATTTTAAAAAGTAAGACTAAGGCATTAAGTGCCAAAAGACATTTCGGTCTATTTTCTTTGATGTATTTTTCTGCAATACATGGGTGAATACATCATTGTATTTTTAAAAATTGTTGTCACATACACTAGCTGAGCATCTTGCTTTTTTCAATTAACGTAACACTGAGCAATTTCCTATGCTCCTGTTCTTCAGAAATCCAGTGCTAAATGGTTACTGAATAGCTCATCATACTATGAAAACCTAATTTTAAAAAACTGTTTCCTTTTATTCATTTAATTGCTCCCCCCAAAAAATCAAAATTGTATGCCTGTGTTCCTCATTTCCTGTCTTTACGTTAACACATATTTCTTTACATTTTTCAGTTGGCTGCAAGTTAGAAATACAGTATGTGTTTTCAGTCTGCCTACAGTCAACACGGTACAACCTCTATCATAAAGAACTCTTGTCACCCTTGAGGTCCCTATCTACCCCTGGCCTTTACCTCACAGCTGTTACATGTATCTCATCTCTAGATGTTATAAGCCTCGCAAGACAGTGTTATAATTTTTGCTTAAAATTCTTATCTGATTAACAATGAAATTAAGAAGAAAAAAGCAGAAGGAAGAAAACTAGTATTTCGTATTGACCCAAATATTTTACCATTCCAGTATTCTTTATTCTTTTCCAAGGACCTGAGTTCCCAGCTGGTAATATTTCCCTTCAACTGAAAGAAGTTCCTATAGCATTTCTTACAGTACAGGTCTGCTGGTGATAAATTCTCCTAATTTTCTTTTATCGAAAAAAATCCCCTTATTTCCCCTTCAATCTTTCAGTCTTTTCTCTCTCTCTTCCTCTCTCCTTCTCTCTCCCTCACTCTCTCTCTCTTTTACAGGTGAGACCAGGGAGGCAAACACCTCTGCCCCTCGAGAACTAAAGAACGCGGAGAGTCCGACCACCGCCTGTACAGAGCTCGAATGCCCTCCCTGCTGCTGTTCTAATGCCTGTCCCATCTGCAGTGTTAGAAAGCAAGCTTCAGCTTGATACAGTGAAACTTGGGGGATAACACAGTTTGCCTCTTATAGAACTAAGTATGAAAATAAATTCATTTAGCAGTGCTCCTTGGAGAAATGTGGCTTAGAAGTCAAATAATTTAAAAAGACCTCTGTCCCATGTAAGACACTCATGAAACAAAGCTCTGGTCATAATGAGCCTCTAAACTTTCAAAACGCCTGCTTTGGAGACCTCACCTGCTATTGAACACGATGTCTACAGATGGTGTGAGACAGCGGAGGACCAGGAGCGGGGGCTGTGGTGGCTGGTATGACCCAGCCACTAACTTGCTGAATGATTAGAGAGAGACACTGTGTCTCACTGGGTCTCAGCTTCTTAACCGGTAAAATCCAGAAGTTGGGGAAAAGCTGGCCAAGCCACTTCCCTGCTTCAGCATTCCTGTGAGTCTTTATTGTTGTGGGCTAGCTGGGACCCCTAGGACGCTGGGCAGCCCCTTCCACTCCACATGATCGTTCTGCTCAAGAAGAACTTGTAAGAGCCGCAGGCCTGCCTCACAAACATGACGAAGCGTGTCCTTCTACACAGCAAGAGGCTCAAGGTGTGTGTAGAGCCAGGTCAAGGCGAAAGGTTTTGAGGAATCAATTCTGTATCAAATCTCCTCTATCTTTCTTAGAGTCTGATCAAATTGGGAAGTAAGAGATTTTTAACAAATCTCATGGAGAGGGAGGAAAATACCTACCTACTATGGAATTATCTATAATTTTTCTAACACACAGAGTGTTACCTAAGCTTTGATGTCCCATATCCTTTATGTCATTTATGGTAAACTTTATCCTTTGGTTTTTGATCAACTGTTAGCTGCAGAATGAACGTGCCTAAATTATCACTGAAATCCAGCAAATTATGTCTTAGAAATGTTAGTTTAAAAAATAAGTTTAAAAATCATTTTTATGAGTCTTTATAAGTTCAAAAATATAGCTCTCATTATTTTGACTTTGTTTAAATTGCTAAGAAAATTATTTCCTCAAGAAACAGAACTGTACTCTTTACCAAATTTAGTATGTTGAAAACTGAAAATAAGAAATTATATATGAAAGAGCAAGCCAGAGACAACATACCAATATACAGAAAATATAGAGGGAAAAAATACTAAATTTTTCACTCTTTTTCTCCTCTTAAAAAGAAAAAAATCAGGGCTGGTGCAGTGGCTCCTGCCTATAATCCCAGCACCTTGGGAGGCCAAGGTACAAGAATGGCTTGAGTCCAGGAGTTCAAGACCAACCTGGGCAACAAAGTGAGACCTTGCCTCTATTAAAAATAAAAAAATTAGCCGGGCATAATGCTATGTGCCTATTGTCCCAGCTACCTGGGAGGCTGAAGTGGGAGGATTGCCGGAGCCTAGGAGTTCAAGGTCGCAGTGAGCTGTGATGGTGCCTCGACACTTCAGCCTGGGCAACAGAGCAAGAATCTGTCTCAGAGAACAAAAGAAAAGATCCACAAGAAGCCTTGGGCCCCTGTTTTCTGGCAATATTATGCTATGCATACTTGCAAATATGTAAACTGCATGGATAATTTTGCTGTAACTGGGAATGTCACTTTACCAGATTATAAATTTAGTCAGCATTCCTCTGAACAAACTTGCTCATGATACTAGGCAACGCAAACACGCTGCCAAACAACGGGTGTTTTAATATTCTAGCTTCTATTTCTTCCAAGACATAATTTCCTGTAATAATCTCACGCATGCCTAAGGTCCACAGACATTCTTATTTATGTTTTTCAGTTCAGTATGCCAATAGCAAGAAGACTCATTCTTGAAAGGCTGAGTTTTTCAAATGAGTCCTGAAAGATTTCTACCAACACTGCCTACTTCCCAAGCAGGGATCATGGGAGAAAGCATATTTTTAAGAAAATGGTTCTAATGCCATTTTGTTTAAAGCACTGAGAGATTTACAATGATCAAGTAATATGCCAGTTTCTTTCAAAGGATGCCAACATTTGATGCCAACACAATTACAAGTTGGAAAATGTGTAATGAATCAGGCGGCTCATAATTTCCCGTAGAATATGTGTGTACAACTTATTAAATGACATAAAAAGCAAAGAGTCATGGCAAATGTTGAAGCCTTCAATCTGAGTTTCATTGCTTTGGGGCATTTTCATCAAACTCCATCATCTGGAAGTACCTAACAATGAGAAATATTAGGTCACAAGCTGTTTTAGGAACACCTGTAATACCTTCACCTAATGAGCCCAATAAACGAGAGCTTCGTGTTCCTCATCAAATAAGAAAATGTAATAGTCAAATCTGACATAATAAGCCCAAACTCAAACTCTGGAGAAATGAAAATACTCACATGGAGAGCATTTTCTCTTCCAAATTTTCAACTCTGCCAGGTCCCTCTCCTAAAGCCACCTGGTGGAAAAATGTGCCCCCAGTGCTAGGCCGGTGTGAGTTTCCCAGAGTAGGGCTTAATTCATTTGGAGGTCTTTGGAGGCTCAGAAAGAACAGCATAGACTGTTCCCTTGATGGTCACTGTCCTCACCTCTCTCGCTCACCCCAAACACGCCACAGCCTAGGTAAGGAGAAAGACCCTACTGACATCTTATTCAAAACCCCAATTCCCACCCCTTTCAAGGTACTTGCCAGGGAGGTAAATGGTGTTCTCTCTAGGTTTCCTCCTCCAAAATCATTTGTATACTTTGTCTATTTTCACTTTCTCCCCAAAAGGGCTACACTATCGTTTTCTTCCAACTAGAGCTGCCAGATTTCACAAATAAAAATACAGAATGCCCATTTCGATGTGAATTTCAGATAAACAACTGATCATTTCTTAGTATGTTGCAAACAGTGTACTTATACTAAAACGTTGTTTATCTGAAACTCAAATTGAACTGGGCATCTCGGATTTTATCTGGCAAATCCATGCAAAACATTCATAACATGGGGAATGAGAAATTAACACCTTTACCTCTTTCTGGTAGTCCAGGAAGTAGAGAAAAGGCAGCTCTAAAAAGGGGTAGACGTGAGAAAAGGGAAAGGGTAAGGAGAAAATAAGGCCTTCCTTATTTTTAGAGTTCCACGTGGTCCTTCACAAACTTCAATGTGCATACAAATCACCCAAGGATCTCGTTAATTTAACATGTGGATTCTGACTGGATATAATTGTGGAGTCTGGAATTCTCCATTTCTAATCTCTTTCTAAGCAATGCTGATGCTGCTGATCCAAAGTTCGTTTCACTGGTAAGAGAACTCCAGCCTCCTTTATTCCAGAAATTGCATGGCAAGAAGACGCAGTGCAATGGGTGGAGAAGCTGGTGGAGGAGTGGGGGCCCTGGAAGGCCAGGGAAGGCCATGCGAGTGTGTGGATATGTGGCTGAGAAAAAGAAGGAGGCCAGGGATCAATGAAGCTTTTCCTCTTTTTTTTTTTTTTTTTTGAGATGGAGTCTCGCTCTGTCATCCAGGCTGGAGTGCAGTGGTGCAATCTCGGCTCTCTGCAACTTCCGCCTCCCACGTTGAAGCAATTCTCCTGCCTCACTTGCTAATTGTTTTTTGTATTTTTAGTAGAGACAGGGTTTCACCATGTTTGTCAGGCTGGTCTCGAACTCCAGACCTAAAATGATCCTCCCACCTCGCCTCCCAAAGTGCTGGGATTACAGGCATGAGCCACCGTGCCCGGCCTCAGTGAAGCTTTTCTAACAGTGAAGGTGAAATACGAAGAGTTGGTCTCTTCTGAAGTTACTTCTAATTCTTCACTGTGAGAAATAACCACTATTATCATCCATTCTAAGACATGAGTTTTGAGCAACAATACAAAATGCCCCACACAGCAAAAGCAGCAAACAATTTTAGACATGCATGCTTCTCATATTACTGAGAAACAGCCACGCATTTAAGGATCCAGCATAAGAGCCTTGTCACATTTGGACAAACTAGTAAAAACAGGGTATATGTTGTGTAGAATTCATCAAACTGGTGCTCAGAAAGGTGACTTGAGACTTCGGGACCTGGTCTGGTTTTGCCCTTCGTGACGTGTGTGCCGATATACACACCAATGCACACACTCGCATCACTTTCCAAAAGTGACTTGGAGAAAAGTTTTTCTAGTTCAGGGCATTTGCACAGGCCAAGGATGGTCAACTGAGACTCCCGGGGAAATACATTAGAGCCATACCAGTTCCTTGATGCCTCTGACTCAAGACGGAAAAGGAAGTCATTCGGAAAATGGAAATTATTCTTGTCATTCACAAAGCCTAAAATTCTCCCACCCCAGAAATTCCGCTACTCAACTAGTTGAGTATATGGAATGGGATGTCTCCATTAGTCATCTAGTCAAATGTGGACACGGGTCTGGGTCCTAACTTTTGGGAAACTCTTTTTCTGTAACTCTTTTTCTGTTAACAAATGTGTAACAAAGCACATTTGTTAAGAGTAACAGAGTCAGACTGATGGTGTGGAATTCTGGCTCTGACATTGTCTCCCTGGGTTCCATACTACTCTTAGACTCAGTTTTTACATCTGTAAAAAGGGATCAATAAAAGCATGTCTGGCTGGAGCAACATAGTGACAGCCTGTCTCTACTAAAAGTTTAAAAATTAGCCAGGCATGGTGGCACATGCCTGTAATCCCAGCTCCTCAGGAGGCTGGGGCGGGAGGATCACTTGAGCCTGGGAGGTCAAGGCTGCAGTGAGCTGTAATCATACCACTACACTTCAGCCCGGGTGACAAAGGAAGACCCTGTCTCAAAAAAAAAAAAAAAAGTGTGTCCCTAGGTTGCTGTGAGGGATAAACTTAATAACGTATGTCTAGGAATACTAAGGAAGAGTTTAGTGAGGTCACCTGTTAACAACTTGTCATTGTAGTTACTGTTTCTTTGCTAGTTTGCATGAAGCTCTGAATTGCTCAATGACTTAAGCTGGGAAGTGACCTTCCTTCTCTGCCACTCAGCCATTCTAGTAATCAAGCCAAACCTCTACTGAGGTCTCAGAACACACAGTTGCACAGGTAAGCCAATCCGCCCAGTGAAATGCGTAGTAGATATAGAAAATGGGCTATCCAAAAAGGTGACTTCAGGAAGTGGAGATACATGGCTCAGCCCCAAAGGCAAGCAGCCCGCAGCCACTACAAACCTAGTAAGTCCTCCCAGCTGCTTGCCTTATATCCACAGGTGTGAGGGAAATCGGTGGTAAAAATTTCCTTTTCCATGACTAGTAACCTTCTAAGAAAAGCCTTACGATGATACTAAGTACGTCAGCAAAGGATCAGAGGAGTCAGCTGTGAGCACTGCTCAGATCCCAGTAAGACTTTCAGTGGCCAAGATTAAAGCTGGCTTCCCTCTGCCACGCAAAGCAACCTGGTCTGGCTGCCATCCATAGGCTGCTGCCGGAACTTTTCAGAGCGAAGAATAAGCATTGATGAAGATGAAGACTCCATTAGAGTGGAAGATGAAAGCAGCAGATAGCGGGGTGCATTACATACCATACTCTTTTCAAAATGAACAAAAAGCAACTAACATGGAACCTTTGATGTAAAGGTAGATTATAAACATTGGTATTTTTTCTTTTTACTCACACTTGGAATTACTTTGGTGGCAGCCATTAATGTCTTTGCTCAGTCTGGACTTAATCAGTTTCCGTGTCCTTCCATGTAAAACTGAATCTTCCCACCCAATGACCCTGTATTCACCTTATTTGATTTTCTGGGTTTTCATCTTTCAAAAATCATCACATATCTTATGCCACGGTTGTGATCAGTTCTCCAACGTTTGTCTGGCTTTGGCCCAAGATTTTAAAACATTTTCTTTTAAGACGTGAGATTTCCTGATTTTCCAACACTCACCTATCCTCCACCCACCAGCATTTCTCTCCCTCATCCCCCTCCTCCGCCTGCTTCTCCACCCACTGCACTGGGTCTTCCTGCCTTTGACACCATGCAATTCCTGGAATAAAGGAGACTGGAGTTCTGTTACCAGTGAAACGAACTTTATGTTAGAGACATCCAAACTGTGTGGATTTGGTATAAGCTTCTTTCAAAAAGTACTACTCCATTATGGGGAATGTTTATGCCTAAAAAGAAGATTCTGTGTTCTATTGTGTCAGATGCTTTCAAAGTGCAATTGTTCAATTTGCAAACTGCAATTGGTTAACCAAGCTAAACTTAATTAGTCCAACGATCCTACACATCAAACCCTACTGTTTGATGTATTCTGCGAGATGTCCAAGCCGCCTACAGCTGGCTAAGGGTCACAATGAAAAGGCAGCCAGGCTTAGGTCTGGGAACTGAAATGAGCTGTTCTAAGTGGAGCTTTTCTTCCATTTTCTGAGGCTGCACTGCTCTGACCTTCTCCAAATCAATCCTTTGCGGATTAACATGTAAAGCAGTGTCGAATTAATTTCAGAAAGGGAATATGAGATCAGCCTAGGATCATACAAAACATCTAACTCCTAAATACACTAATGCTTCTAGCCATTCAATGAGAAGCTGTCAATAAAGGGAAAGGAGTCGGGGAGGGGCGGCCAGGAGGATTTGAAGGTTGGAGCAATCTATCAGACTAGTTAGCACACTGGCTACTTCTGTGGCATGGCTAATGCATTCCTCTAGAAGTTAATCCTATTTCTAAAGACCCTCCTGCGAGGAGCACATAGGCCGTGATGAATGAGAACTAAAATGCATTAAAATTCTCAACAACTTCACCAAAAGGCACACTATTAGATTCTGAGTGTCTAAAATAAGACGGTTCATTAAAAGTGCAGGTCTTAAAGAACCCGCTTTTGTCCCTACACACTGGGAAGAGGGGGGCCAGGGTGTCACTTGTGACACCTGCAGCCAAAATATTTTTACATTAGGTTGTCCAAGTAATCACACGAGAAACTCTACATGAAATGGCAAGGAAGACCTTTTTCACTAGCGAGCTTAAATAGCATTATTACGTGCCTATGCTGGGGGAGGCTGTGTGTTTCCCACAATGGTGTCATTAAACCCACTTTTAAAAAACAGACATGAAAGAGCACTTAATTTCCCTTTGGAGGAGCGGCAGTGTTTGAACACTTCTCTTTTTCTCTCATTGTATTTTGCTTGTACTCAATTAAGAGATAATTTAGTCATTTATCAAGGTGGAGTCGGGGCTGAGCATTTCTACAGGCATTTACTGCAGTTATCCTTACAGGCGAAAATCTGAAACCGTCTCCAGAACACAGTTAATAGTGGTGGGCCTAATACTGACTGGAAATTACATCTTGACAAGTTAGTTTCGAGGCCCTGTTAACAGCACAGGGGATGGCTGGATGGCCCTCAAGACTGATTGCAACAAATTACAAAGCAATGTTGATGCTAATGTCAGAAACGCCAAGGACGAAATACTTGAGTCTCTACAGAACTGGCAGGAAGCAGCAGCTCTGGAGGCTCCAGAAGATGAAAACACAAGGATAGTAGCACACTAGAAAGAGGAGGGACTCCACATGGCGTGTCTGTTAAATGAATGAATTAAAGAAAGGATAAATAGAATCAGATTGGCATCTGGACTCAGGACATTTATAGCAATTTAATGGACTGAAGTTTTGCAAAAGTTCATCCTCAATGCTAAACATTAGGTTCAACAGAGGAGTTCCCCAGAGGGGCGGGGGCTTGGGAGGATGAGACAGGAGCACGAGGAGATGGGATCCTGCCCTCTTGGTTTCCCCGCTTCACAATGAACACCTGTGCTGCATTTATTCTTTTGTAAGACTCGAACATTACACTGAAAATATGTGAAAGTAATACTTCCTCTGACCTTTCACCTTCACATCAGAGCCCACCACTTCTTTGTAGGGTCATTGATCCCACTAGAAACAGTGTTAACAGTCTAAACTCTGCTGTATCTGAACATCAAAATAATTAAGGTCTGATACTAACAGTATCATTTATAGAAAGCTTCTAATACAGCATCTGTTTTACATACACTGTCTGTAATCCTCACAATCCTTTGGGCAGGTGGCATCATTGTTTTACAGAAAGAACACCTGAGGCTCAGAGAGGGCAAGTCAGGTGTTAAAGGTCGCACAGCCAGCAGCCACCGCTGAGAGGATTAAAGTGAGGTCTGCTGGACTCCCAATCCATACTCTTTCCACTTTCCCATAGAGAAACAGTGCAGGAGAAAACATAATACCACATATCTGAAAGAAAGAAGTGTAACTAAGAAGTTCCACATTCGAAAGGCTGCAAGGTCCCTCAAGCTTAAAGTAAAAATGCTGTTAAATGATAGGGTCAAGGATTTTATGAATGAATAAGAAAGAACCATCCTATCTAAGCCAGGTTGAATGCACTCACAAGGCAGCAAAAAAAAAAAAAAAAAAAAAAAAAAAAAAAAAAAAACAGACTCAAGCCGCTTCAGGGTGTGTGACCCACCAAAAGCCAGGCTGTGTGACCCATGGAGATGACCACGAACCAGCCCCCCTCACTCAGTGAGAAGGTGGGTCCTCGGCCATTGGGAGTGATGCAAAGGAAGGGGCAGGGCCCAGGGAGCGGCGGCCTGACAGCCCCTTCCCATGAGTTGGGGAGTAGAGGACAGGTAGTGATGGTAGGGACAGCCCCGTGCCAGCTGCAGCGGAGGCATGGTTGGGGCTGCACCTCCACAGAGCTAGCGGGAACTGGGAACAGGTAAGACTCCTTTGGAGTTGAAGGGGCTGGAGCCCCACCCTCCCAGGCACAGCTGCAGCCACCAGCCGAGGCTGCAGTCTGGGACATCCCTGTGCTCTCAGGAGGCCCAGTAAGTCCCATCCCCTCACAGGCTCAGAAGTGCCTGCTCCTGCTGCAAAGCCTGTCCCTGCTCCTGGCACACACTCTGATTTTGGAGCAAGGTTGTGGCAGAGCCTGGGCATCATCATGACCCAGCCAGGTGTGCGCACACTTGGGGCAATGCTGACATGCCAGCCCCCAGCTGCCTCAGCCCCCACTGGACTTTGGGCACCCAAAAGCACAGGCGGGAGGCCAAGCGGGGACAGCTCGGAGTGAACAGCCCGGGCACTGGGGCCACCATGGAGTCAGGCTGATGACTGCGGGAGGCAGACAGGCTCCTGGGCAGAAAGTGGCAGGTCCCTGGTGAAGCTCCATCCTCAAGCCAAGGACAGCCTGAAGCGTTTCTTGAGTCTGGATAGCTTTTGTCTTTTAGATGACCCCAAAAGCAGGGAAAAACCAGAAGTCAGCTCCGTGGGTGGTGATCCCGTGGAGGGGAAATATAAACCAGAAAGTAGGATGCTGAGTGCAGACTGGGAGGCGACTTCACGGCCTGGACTAGTGCCAGCACTGGCGCCTGGGATGTGAGGGTGCCGGGCAAGAGGGTGTAAAAAGACAAACCAATGAGGTTGTCGGACACCTGGTTCCCATGTAAGAAACAGTGGAAGGAACCACATGTTCAGCTGACAGCATCATCCTCCTGCTTATTTCCTCAGCCAAGGGCTGAGGACTGGGAGACAGTCCACTTGGGTGATGGTGAATTTTTTTCACCCCGAGCAGACACCACCTTGGGCAGGGGGCCACACTGAGGGCTGAGCTGGCCACTGTGTCCAGGGGGCCATGCCCGGGGCAGATCTGCCTTCATTTCCCTGCTCTTCCCCTCTGTCTTTTGTGTATAGTAGGAGCACACGAGGATTAGGGAGAACAGAAAAAACAACTGTCTTTCAAGGTTTTGTTGAACCACTGCCAAGAAGACGTATAAGGCTGAGTTGACTTCAATTGCCAGACATCCATTCATTCCCTCACTCATTCATTCATTCAGTTCACTGGCATCCCCAGCTAACATGGCTACCGTGTCACACTTACCAAAAATGACTGGGAGATTTGTCCTTGGCCAACCCTGCGGAACTGTTCTCCCAAAACGTCCTGCTCTGCACTTTGCTCTGGCAGTGATCTCAATACAGGATTTTAAAACAAGGTCTCAGTACTTCTGCAACTTATACATTCACAGCATTATCTCTTAGGAACCTTAGTTACATCTATATGATATTTAAGCATGTGTTTTAAAAAAAAACTTCACGCGTTTTCTCTGAATAGACTGAAGACTCGTTGCTGAGTTTTTAGTACAAAGAAACACCAGTGATTATCTGAAAACTGACAAGTTTGAAGATGCAAAGTCTAGGCTGTAAGACGAATTTTAAATGTGCTCCTTTAAAACGAGAATTGTGACTAAAATGAAGAAACAGAAGGGAGGGGAGAGGAGCAGAGAGGAAAGGGGAAGAAGAGGAGAAACAAATGCCTGAGAGAAAGGTCCTATCGCAGGCACAGGAGCCATCAGGTGGCCTCTGATGGAAAGAGGAGAGAGGCAGCCAGTCGTCCTCATCCTCCCACATCCACTAATGAACTATTGTCAGGCTTGTGCGAGTTAAATTACTGCTGATACATCTTCCTTGTAAGTAAGATATGGTGATAAAGGCTCAATCCTTGGCTGGGTGCTGTGGCTCATGCCTGTAATCCCAGCACTTTGGGAGGCTGAGGCAGGCGAATCATGAGGTCAGGAGTTTGAGACCACCCTGGCCAACATGGCAAAACCCCATCTCTACTAAAAATACAAAAATTAGCCAGGCATGGTGCTGCGCAGTAATTCCAGCTACCTGGGAGGCTAAGGCAGGAAAATCGCTTGAACCCAGGAGGCGGAGGTGGCAGTGAGCCAAGATCGCACCACTGCACTCCAGCCTGGGCAATGGAGCCAAGACTCTAGCTTGAAAAAACAAAAAAAGATCAATCCTCTAATCTAATAGGTAACACACAGACTTCATATAGCATATTTATCTGACCTGATGGTTTTTTTAAATAAACTTTTTATTTTGATTTTTTTAACTAATAAAGTCACAATCTCTTGCCCAATGAAATAATTTTTCATGTACACTATTTTTAATGATAGTAATCACAGTTCTTTCGTGATGAACTTGGCATATGTGATGGGCACCAGCACATACACAGATGCCCTTTCAGATAAATCAACAGCTTGTTCAGGGAAGTATGGAGACAGACACAGATGCACGAGTGGTATCTGGATCGTTACTATTAATGTTAACTGTTAATTTTACCTCTCCTGGTAGTTCAAAATGTGGTTATGCAGGCCGATTATCCATGCATGGAAACATGCCCAGAAAAGGGAAGAACGAGAGTAGGACAAGATCTAGCTACAACAGGACAGAAATTTTTTTTTTCCTTTGAGATGGAGTCTCACTCTGTTGCCCAGGCTGGAGTGCAGTGGCACAATCTCAGCTCACTGCAACCTTCACCTCCTGGGTTCAAGCAATTCTCCTGCTTCAGCCTCCCAAGTAGCTGGGATTGGAAGCACCTGCCACCATATTCAGCTTTTTTTTTTTTTTTTTTTTTTTTTTGTATTTTTAGTAGAGACAAGGTTTCACCACTTTGGCCAAGGTGGTCTTGAACCCCTGACCTTATAATCCACCCGCCTTGGCCTCCCAAAGTGCTAGGATTGCAGGCGTGAGCCACTGCACCCATGACAGTGATTTTTAGAGCAGGATAACTAATTTTAAAAACCTATCAATAAACACAGCATTAATTCAGAGTAGGGTTAAAAGAAATAAAAACACCAAAGTAAAAGGATCACTCACTAAAATTACCTGTTAAATTGATGAGGGCATAACCACTTGGGTTTTCTTGACCTGTGAGCCTGGACTTCTCAGTGTGTTAAAGCATTGCCAAATAGAACAATGATTAATAGCCCTTTTAAACAAATCTAAGACCCCGCTGATGGCAGTACACATCCCAATTTCACAAGTGTTAAAATGTGTATTTTAGAACTGATGAAACAGTAATACATTAAGCTGAAACCAACCAAAACTACATTTCCCACTTACTTGGATAATGATGCACAATGCCCCGAAGAGAATGAGAACCAGGCAAATATTTACTGAATCAATGGATAGTCTAGGAGGTGACAGTCATCTGTTAGATATGGAATTACTTGCGTTTGCCAACACACCATCTTCTTTCCTCCCTACACTTGCCTGGGACACCCCTCTCTTAGCCTTTCATTATAAGGAACAATCAGTTCAATAATATGAATCTCTCTTCACTATGCATGAAGTGATCCTTCCTTGCAAACTAGAAACACGAACTTGTTAACCTCCTTCAAGGATGCAAGAAGACTCAGGAATCCTCCCACATACTCTGCACTTGCAAATATGTGTATGTGTGAACTTAAGTCTATGAGGAGACTAACAACAGCCCGTGTAACCAGCTTCAAATGTGCAGGGTGTGTGTGTGTGTGTGTGTGTGTGTGTACACATGTGTTTCAGGGCAGGGCAACTGCTGTATAATTTATTTCGTAAGTTTACTACCACCAGATGTACAGTGTCAGTATCACCTGTGTAAATTAGACACAACTGGGTTTTATATTTTGTATTACCTAAGATAAATATTTCTCCGTATTAGAGCTATGTAAACCAGGCCTATTTAGCTACTTCCCCACTCCCATTCTTGGAGGATAAAACCAATTTGTTGCCCTCATAGGTTCTCTGAACATCTAACCCTACAGCACCAAGAGAAACCAAACAGAGCAATGACGCCATGCTTGCTGGAACACCAACAAGGAAAGTGGAGGACAATGAGCAGAATTAGTACCAAAACAGACCGGGTGCAGTGGCTCACGCCTATAATCCCAGTACTTTGGGAGGCCAAGGCAGGTGGATCACCCGAGGTCAAGAGTTTGAGACCAGCCAGCCAACATGGTGAAACCCTGTCTCTACTAAAAATACAAAAAAAATTAGCCAGGTGTGGTGGCACATGCCTGTAATCCCAGCTACTTGGGAGGCTCAGGCAGGAGAATCACTTGAATCCAGAAGGTGGAGGTTGCAGTGAGCCAAGATGCACCATTGCACTCCAGCCTGGGCAACCAGAGCAAAACTCCATCTCAAAAAAGGCAACAAAACAAGAACTAGTACCAAAATATCAACTGTCAACAAAAACAACAGCAAAAATATGAGGGTATCAGAAACTCATTAACAAGCCACTAAACCAGCAAGCTTCCTGGGTAGCACAGGTAGAGAGAAACATTTTTGGTATAACCATGAGAACCATAAATTACTCATCAAAGTCCACTAACAAACCATCAGGGTGCATCTCAGCAAGCGACTGGACTGCTTCACCTCTGCTGTTCCTCACAGGGCTTTCCTGCCACTCTTCAGGACACCTTCTGACATCGTCACAGTCAACTCTGACACCATGAGATGGTATCTCATTGTGGTTTTGATTTGCATTTCTCTAATGATCAGTGATGTTGAGCTTGTTTTCATGTTTCTTGGCCACATAAATGTCTTTTTTTGAGAACTGTCTGTTCATGCCCTTTGCCCACTTTTTGGTGGGGTTGTTTTTTTCTTGTAAATCTGCTTAAGTTCCTTGTAAATTCTGGACATTAGACCTTTGTTAGACGGGTAGATTGCAAAAATTCTCTGCTATTCTGTAGGTTGCCTGTTCACTCCAATGATAGTTTCTTTTGCTGTGCAGAAGCTCTTTAGTTTAATTAGATCCCAGTTGTCAATTTTGCTTTTGTGGCAATTACTTTTGGTGATTTCATCATAAAATCTTTGCCCATGCCTATGTCCTGAATGGTACTGCCTAGATGTTCTTCTAGGGTTTCTATGGTATTGGGTTTCACATTTAAGTCTTTAATCCACCTAAGTTAATTTTTGTACAAGGTGAAAGGAAGGGGGTCCAGTTTCGGTTTTCTGCATATGGATAGCCAGTTTTCCCAGCACCATTTATTAAATAGGGAATCCTTTCCCCATTGCTTTTCTTTGTCAGGTTTGTTGAAGATCAGATGATTGTACATGTGTGGTCTTACTTCTGAGATCGCTTTTCTGTTCCATTGGTCTATATCTCTGTTTTGGTATGAGTACCATGCTGTTTTTGTTAGTGTACCCTTGTAGTATAATTTGAAGTCAGGTAGCGTGATGCCTCCAGCTTTGTTCTTTTTGCTTAGGATAGACTTGGCTATATGGGCTCTTTTTGGTTCCATATGAATTTTAAAGTAGTTTTTTCTAATTCTGTGACAAATGTCACTGAAAAGTCAAGAAACAACAGATACCAGAGAGGCTGTGATGAAATAGAAATACTTTTACGATGTTGGTGGGAATGTAAATTAGTTCAACCACTGTGGAAGACAGTATGGCAATTCCTCAAGGACCTAGAGCCAGAAATACCATTTGACCCTGCAATTCCATTACTGAGTATACACCCAAAGGAATACAAATCATTCTACTATAAAGACACATGCACACATGTTTAATGCAGCACTATTTACAATAGCAAAGGCTTGGAACCAATCCAAATGCCCAGCAATGACAGACTGGATAAAAAAAAGTGTGGTACATAAGCACCATGGAATACTATGCAGCCATAAAAAGGAATGCGTTCATGTACTTTGCAGGGACACGGATGAAGCTGGCACCATCATCCTCGGCAAACTAACACAGAAACAGAAAAGCAAACACATGTTCTCACTCATAAGTGGGAGTGAACAATGAGAACACATGGACACAGGGAGGGGAACAACACATACTGGGGCCTGTAAAAGAAGGGGAAAGGGAAGGGAGAGCATCAGGACAAATGGCTAATGCATGCACGGCTTAATACTAGGTGATGAACTGATAGGTGCAGCAAACCACCATGGCACACATTTACCTAGCCTGCATGCTCTGCACATGTATCCCAGAAATTTAAGCAGAAAAAAAAAAGAGAAAGAGAAAACTCTGACACCATCTCTGGCATCTCAGCAATCTCTTCTTTTTCTAGGTTTTCTTTCGTCCACACTATATAGAGACTTCCTCTACAGGGGGACTTTATGAGAACCAGAACCCACAGGAACCTGGGTGAGAGGAACCAACACAATAAACAAAGTGAAGAAACACACCAACTTTCCTAACCAGGGAAGAAACGCAAAGCAAGAAAGGAAGTCACATTTCCCTCCTATTCCCGTCACTGAAGAGATGGCAGCCAAATGGGCACGCTTACATTTTGGTGGTGCAGGAAAGTGCTCTGGCAGTAATGATACACAGCCAGTCACTGACACGCTATGGTCACTAACTTCTGACCCTGTTTCTCAAGTTTGTCCCAAATCTTCTTTTTGAAAGAAAGACTTTGGCATAGAAAATGTTCAATGTAGCTTCAGAATCACAAGAATTAGAAATTACCTCAATATCTAATAGTAGGTAGACCACTAAGGAAATTATAGCATGAGGCCAGGTGCAGTAGCTCACACCTGTTATCCTAGAACTTGGGAAGCTGAGGCAGGAGGATTGCTTGAGGCCAGGAATTTGGGACCAGCTTAGGCAACATAGTGAGCTCCTGTCTCTACAAAAATAAATATGAAAGTCATCCAGGTGTAGCCGGACGTGTGTCTGGTCACGACTACTTGGGAGGCTGTGGGGGAGGATCGCTTGAGCCTAAGAGGTCCCAGCTGCAGTGAGTCAAGATCACGCCACTGCACTCCAGCCTGGGCAACAGAGTAAGACCCTATCTCAATTATTATTAATAAATTATTATCATTATTGTCTTTGTGTTAACCAATCCTTGAGACTGGTTTGGTTCTGGTGTGTGTGTGTGTGTGTGTGTGTGTATGAGTGTGTGTACATGCACATATTCATATATATTGTTCTACCTGATTAAAAAAATACACTTCACTCATCTTCCAAGTAAGTTGGCCTTCTTGTTTCCATTAAAATGCAGAAGGTGGATCTGGTTCTACCAACCTTACTCAGGATTTATCCCCAAGTTGCTCCCTGGCCCAGGATTCTGGCAGAGCTAGCATAAGGGAGAGCACAGGTGGCTGATCCTGATGTTACCTGTAGACCACATACGCATCTCCACCATCTCCAGATGTCGGAAATGCCACAGCACAACTCTGGGGATACAGCTTCCAGACGCAAGCGGCACGTCAGAGACAGGAACAAGTTCACGGATAAAAGAAGCCTGCTGGTGACATACGATTTCAAACAATGAAGAGGGGACTAGAAAGCTGGCATTCTGCCAACCAACACCTTAGAGGGCAGGGGAGACAAAGAGTGGGGACAGTAAAGGAGGGGACATTCTCTCCCAACAAGAAGGAACAGATCCACCTGGAAGAGAGAGGGGATTTCTTCAAAGGGTATAAGGAATTAAGAGTTAACAAGTGATTTTTTAAATTAGAAACAACTGAAAGAATCCCGCCAACTTCACTCTGTGAACTACGATTTTAACTAAGAGTAACAAAGATGGAAATCTATCAAAACGCACAATTTTGTATTACACTGCACACTTGTGAAATGGTTCCTGACAAGCCTAGATGAATTTCACTTCCTTTAAGCCAATATTTGAAATACATAATCACCTTTTACTACTATTGGTTTAACTGCTTTTTCCAATGAATGAATATTTTAACCTTCATTTTCCCACCCCTCTCTCAGCCCATTCTTTATTTTTCTCTTGTGCTTTGAGCATCAGGAGTTGGATTCTCCCTGAGACGAACGGGTAGGGCACCAGGCAGAGCTTCGCCAATGACCACATCGCGGCTTTTCTACTTCCCAATCGTTAGGATTTAATGTCTGTTTTTGTTCTTAATTCCCGAATTTTCCATTTCACTGTGTTGCTAGTGGGTTGTTTTTCCAAAACCCTAAAGGCATGTGCCAAACACCAATGTCTGTCCCTTCTTAGGTGACAAGCAAATCAATTCCATCCAAGTTTGTTTCTAATTTAGCATGAAAGTATTCACTAAAATGTAATTTTAAAAAGAATATATAAAACCATGGAAAAATACATATAATGAAGCATATGACCCTTACTGATTACGAGACCAAGAGACTCCAGTGGCTGGTCTGGACAGGCTTCCCCCAGGAGAGGGGTTACGGGGCCACAAAGCAGTCTGGAGGGCTGTTGGTGAAAGCGAATGCCAGGCTCGCGGTGATGCCACTTCAGTGAGGGCACAGAGGCAAAAGCAAGCTGGTGTGTGAAAGAACCAGGAGCACTGAGCCTGAGGCGAAAGAGACAGCTGGGGTGGAGCACACACTGCAGGCAGTGCAGGAAGCCACGATCTTCCACGCCTAAGGGAAGGATCTTTAAACACAGAGGAGAGTCTGGCTTTGGTCCAGAATTTGATGGAAGATCTCTGTGGTGCATTGCAGAGATAACACCTCAGGAGAATGGTGGAGGATGAAAGCGAGGGTTCCAGAGGTAAGAAGCGACAAAAGGGGCCTTTTGTGAGATGAATTTTGAGAGCTGAAAGAGGGAGACTTGATAACTCGGTGACACAGAGAGAAATGAAAACTTGGATGGGCTGAACAGAGTCAGCCTCAAGTACGTGATATTGACCCACACCCCGTTTACCCTAAGACGAAGTCAAAGCACTCCTCCTTTAAGAAGCCCCTGCTGACCACCTTGGCCAGAGCAGGATAAAGGGTACCCCAAAGCCTTCCAACTCCTTCTAGGGTGCCATCCTGTCCTGAAGAGGCTGGAAACATTAATAATGGCATCTCCAGACTCCTATTAGGAGTCTGAGGAAGCAGACTGAGGTAAGGCTGAGGAAGCAACTGACGTAGGCATGTGCACATGAAATCTGGAAGGAGGAAGAGAGGCAGAGATGCTCTCCTGCCACTTCTCTTGAGGAATGCCACACCCAGTCCCCAACATGGTAGGCACAGCCAGACCAAGTATCCCAGGGCCTGGCCATGAGCCACCTGGGTGTTGTGAGTGGGTGCAGCTGCAGTGAGAACCCGCTCCCAGATCTCAGCCACAGGGCATGCTCCTGAGGTCAGCAGTTCCAGCAGTGTCCCCAGTCCCACCCCTGCCTCAGCAGGGGCCCACTTCAGTGGCTGTTTTTTAGGAGTTGTTCCTGGAGTCAGCCTGGCATCAGCGCCTCCAGCCCTCATACTGATCTCCAGTGAGATATGTGCATCTCCTGAGTTCGGTACTTGGTACACTGATGGCACTCGGAAGTCTGCGGAATGAATGAATAGTTACGCTTCACCGGAGCAGGCAGGATCAAGCCCCTGGAAACGTTAAAGGAGGTGCTGAATGAAACTCTGCTTTTCTTGCCATCATTCTTCCTTTTGTTCCAAAAGGGGGAAAAGCAGCTGCATGAAGTCGCTTTCTGTTCAGAAGTCCTGGAACTGAGCCCTGACAGCAAGGCCCACCCCGTATCCCCCGCCGCAGCTCCTCATCTCCAACTAGCACAGGTAAACAGTAACATTCTACTGCACGGCATTTTCTAGAATGGCTGTATATATGAAGTTGCAATGCATGCTATGCACTGCTAGTGAACTTTCCACAATGCCATAAATGAAATATGTAATATCATTACTCCCATTTTACAAATGAGGAAGCTCGTCCAAGTTTACACAGTTAACAGCGGAACTGGGACTCCATTCTGCTATACTGCCTCCCAGTAAAAGTTTACACGGTGAATACAGAACAAATATTCAAAAGAGAGAAAGAGGGGAAACAGAGGTGACAGAGGATCCAGTGTTGACTTAATAGGCATAAACATGATCTGAGCCTGATTACAGGCAAAAGAAATAAAGAAGAGCAGAAAAAGAAGAGTCACATGCATAGATACCAGGGTGCTATGAGGCTGTCTAATAACTCAGACCCGTGTCGGGGAGGGTCACAGAATAATGGCGTGCCTACAGTGGCCCAACAGACATAGGAAAACACTGATGCTTGTTGGCAGGCTGGGAAATGGAGGTGCCTTGAAGAATCCATGGGGAGCTTATGCTTGACATCTGTTTTGGGAGTAAAAAAAGGATGAGGAGTTTAAAGTTAAAAAAAAAAAAAAAGGATTGAGGGTCACTAGGAGTTCTTCAGTGAGCCTACCCAACTGGTAAATCAAAAATACTGCTGAACTGAGGCCAGGCACGGTGGCTCATTCTCTTAATCCCAGCACTTTGGGAGGCCAAGGCGGGTGGATCACCTGAGGTCAGGAGTTCAAGATCAGCCTGGCCAGCACAGTGAAACCCTATCTCTACCAAAAATACAAACAAAATTAGCCAGGCATAGTGGCAAATGCCTGTAATCCCAGCTACTCAGGAGGCTGAGGCAGGAGAATCGCTTGAACCCAGGAGGCGGAGGTTGCAGTAAGCTGAGATTGCACCACTGCACTCCAGCCTGGGCAACAAGGCAAGACTCCATCTCCAAAAAAAAAAAAAGAATACTGCTGAGCCAAAAGAGATGGGCATACATTTCCTATGGCAGAAGAAATCTCAGTTTTCCACGAGCAATATTTTTCACTTACAAGTTGAGTGTGCTCATTGATGAAACCTTGGTGACTTAGGGATTGTCTTTAAATCATACCCCTATCCTTTTCGTAACCTGAGACTCAGTGGTGAGTGTTTTTCTACAGTTGCTTCATGTTCTCATGAGATATTCAATGTTGTTGGATGTGCAGGTTCAGGTCTGATTCAGTGGGTTCAGAAAAAACTGAGTAATACCAGGGAACCAGTAGAGGGAACAGCAACAAGGGAGTTAAACTTTGCTAACATGCCATGATTTATTAAAAAAATAATTAGTCTCATAACTCTGGAGTTCAGTACTTGGTTTGTTGATGGCATTCAGAAGCGTGTGGAATGAATGAATGAATGAATGAATGGTTATACTTCACTAGAGCAGGCAGAATCAACACCCTGGAAATGTTACTGAGGTGCTAAACAAAAGAATAGCCTTTTTTTCCCTTCATTATTCCGCTTTTCCAAAAGAATCGCCTATTTGGTAATTCTTTTTCTCCCTCTAACTGCAATAGATAACATAATACCAGATTTCCACTAACAGCAAAAACAATTCACATTAGAAGGGGTTCTTCCATTCGCCAGAGTTAATTTTTTAAGTGGATAAGCAATTAAAGATGCCAAGTAGATTAAAATTGATCCCTAGCATAAAAGTTGTGATCAATAAAAAGCAATCTGTAAATCTGATTGCATGAATCCTTTTTACTTAAGTCCACCGTGGGCATAATTCTCAGGATCACCACTTTGATCCCACTTACTGGAAAATAAAATGGAATAAAAATATTGCTGCAAAACTGAGTTTTCAGAAAACAGTAAATAAAATATCCACTCTGAAATTTTTGAACCACTCATGGGAGACAAATGCACAATGATTAGCCTATGCAGCTAATGAAGGAAAATGCATGATTAAAAAGTCCCTCGGGATCAGGCCAAGTTCCTAAACTAGCAGGAAAAATGTGCAGCTTGTTTTATTTAACTGGTTCCAACAGCCCCTTACTGGTTTTCATGGCTTAATAACTTCATACATTGTCTTCGGATTCTTGCTGTTAGGATTTAGGCCACACTTCATCCATCTCTCCTCCTCCTCACTCAGTTATGCATCTGTTGCCAGTTCTATCAGATTCCTGGGAAATTCCAAACAGTGTACAACAACCCCCCTCTCTGCTTACCTATGAGATGTATGTCCTGCTGCTCAATTGTATGATAAGCACAGCCACGCTCAGCTTTTCAGTCCCTCTCTCCTCATTTGCTTCCTGCCCATCTCTGCCACCCATTACCTTGTCAAATGTACTAACATTCACATGCTGTTCAGTAGCAACTGTTACCTTTCATGATTTGTCCCCAGATTCATTCTGAAAGTTGACACATTCTAATTTTGTATGTCACGATACATAAACGTAACTTACATTATTAACTAGACAGATAATGCTTATCAATATAGATATACACTATACAGGTATTACTATAAAGAGTAATCGTCTTATTGCTAGATATTACTAAATATTAACATACTATGCAGATATCTGTAACTAAGCAGATATTTATAATCCTAGTTTGTTAGGATTACATTTCCTTCTCAATGGGTTCACTGTACCATCCAATGGAGGATGGTTCTAGTATCAACATAAAAAAGACCCTGTCTCCTCCCTCACGTAATTTGCTTTTTACTCAAGAGACTAAAAAACCTGAGAGACCTCCCCGCTCTATCCCCTTCCCACAGAGGACTTGCTTACGTTCCAGAGTGAAGCCGGCCCCTCTCCCCAACCCTCTCCCCCAGAGGGCAAGAGGGGCAGCCATGCAGCTACGCTATATGAGCTCATATCGGATGGTCTGGGGACCCTCTCCCATGGTACAACCTGGCTGCACATGCAGGGGGTTAGGGGTGTGTCCCCCTAAAAATTCACATGTTGCAGTCCTCACCCTCAGCACCTCAAAATGGAATTGCATTTGGAGACAGTGCCTTTCCAGAGGTGACCAAGTTAAAATGAGGTCATTTGGGTGGGTCCTAATCCAGTATGACTCGTGTCCTTGTAAGATGAGGACATTGAACACAGACGTACACAGAGGGGAGGTGATGTGAACACAGGGAGATGACAGCCTCTACAAGCCAGAGAGGGGGGCCGGGAACAGAGCCTCCCCCATGGCCTCAGAAGGAGCCAGCCCTGCCGATGCCTCATCTTGGACTTCCGGACTTCAGAACTGGGAGAAATGAAGGTCTGTTGCTGAATTACGCCAGGCTGTGGTACTCCGTCCCAGCAAGATAATACACTGAGTCACATCAGCCTCTTCCATGCAGACCTGTGGTAACTGAAACATTACAAAGCTCTGAGAGCAATGCGTGGTTTGTTCTTGGAGATCTTGAGTTTCTTGTCAGAATGTATTTCCTCTATATCTGTAGCTACAGACTTAGCGGCAGAGAGCTCTGTGTAACACACAGGGCTTGTCAATAAACAGGTTCCACTTTAGTGAAAGTGGACATGAGGACCAGGTGCGGTGGCTCACACCTGTAATCCCAATATTTTGGGAGGCTGAGGTGGCTGGATCGCTTGAGTGTAGGAGTTTGAGACCAGCCTGGGCAACACGACAAACCCTGTCTCTAAAAATAATTTTAAAATTAGGAGGGTGTGGCTGGGCGCAGTGGCTCACGCCTGTAATCCCAGCACTTTGGGATGCCCAGGCAGGGGGATCACGAGGTCAAGAGATCAAGACCATCCTGGCCAACATGGTGAAACCCAGTCTATACTAAAAATACAAAAATTAGCCGGGTGTGGTGGTGCGTGCCTGTAGTCCCAGCTACTCAGGAAGCTGAGGCAGGAGAACTGCTTGAACCCGGGAGGCAGAGGCTGCAGTGAGCTGAGATCACATCACTACAATCCAGTGACGTGATAAAAATAAATAAATAAATAAATAAATAACCGGGTGTGGCAGCACACATCTGTAGTATCAACAACTCTGGAGGCTGAAGCAGGAGGATAACCTGAGCTCAGGAAAGTGAAAGCTGCAGTGAGCCATGACGGTAACAGAGTCTAGCCTGGGCAACAGAGTGAGATCCTTTCTCAAAAAAAAAAAAAAAGGTAGACACTTAGGATCCCTACATTCGGGATGAGGAGGCTTTTACTCTGAGGTATCCGCCCTGGTTATCCTCAGAAAGCCATTCCATTTCTTCAAAGGTAGGAATCACAGGAATATTTTGCTTGGGGTAAAGGCTTGCCACGCTGCAGTGGAATAGAGGGGAAGAACACTGACTGCCACACATCTGACCCTGACCCCAGCCCTCAGTGAGAGATGCATGCAGGTTCAGAGGTGGGACCTCTGCTGGGCATGGGCTCCCTCCAGAGCTACAGGTCTCCACGTTACCCTAAGGCAGCTTCATTGCCGTCATCCTCCCGCTTTCCATCTCCCCAAATTTGGTTTAAACCTTATCTGCTGATAACCACCTTTAATTTCCTTTGATGTTATAGATGTTTAACACTCTTGTACAGTCTTTTTGGGGGGTTTCAAGAGGGGGAGAAGATAAAATAAACATGTGAGCTGATGACCTTACTCAAGCAGAAGCTTCAATCTACTTTTTTTTTTTTTTTGAGACGGAGTTTCGCTGCTGTTACCCAGGCTGGAGTGCAATGGCGCGATCTCAGCTCACCGCAGCCTCCGCCTCCTGGGTTCAGGCAATTCTCCTGCCTCAGCCTCCTGAGTAGCTGGGATTACAGGCATGCGCCACCGTGCCCAGCTAATTTTTTGTATTTTTAGTAGAGACGGGGTCTCACCATGTTGACCAGGATGGTCTCGATCTCTTGACCTTGTGATCCACCCGCCTCGGCCTCCCAAAGTGCTGGGATTACAGGCTTGAGCCACCGTGCCCGGCCCCGATCTACCTTTTTTAACACTGATTTCTGATATTAAATCAAATAAGAAATGTAGGGTTCTCCTAACTATAATTAACTCTCATATGGCTACATAAAGACATAAGTTATGTAAAACACTTCTTTCAAGCTCTCTTGAAAACATTTAAGAGAGTGGGAAGAAATGGAAATCTTTGAGGGTAGCCAAAGGGAAGGAAATAAGTTACAAGTCTCAGAACACCTAAAAAAAGTTATTGGGCCAGCACAGTGGCTCACGCCTGTAATCCCAGCACTTTGGGAAACCAGCGTGGGCAGATAACTAGAGGTCAGGAGTTCGAGACCAGCCTGGCCAAAATAGTAAAACCCCGTCTCTACTAAAATTACAAAAAGCATTAGTTGGGCATGGTGGTGTGCACCTGTATTCCCAGCTACTTGGGAGGCTGAGGTAGGAGAATCACTTGAACCTGGGAGGTGGAGGTTGCAGTGAGCCAAGATCGTGCCACTGTACTCCAGCCTGGGTGACAGAGCAAGACTCCAGTGTGAAAAAAATAATCAAAATAAAGTTACTGTTCACAGCAGCTATGCCATCTGGAAACAGAAAAGTATTCTATTTGGGTATGGAGTGGTTTAGGTAGGTCTCCTTTGTGAGAAGGGAATATATTTTTAAAAATTTTTTAAATACCATTTCCTATATCTTCAGTTCCAGAACTGGTTCTAAATCACTGGCTCTCAGCAATTTCACTAGAAATGCTCCCCAATGACCTGCCCTAAGCTAATAGCATCGAGATCATTGATTAGACACAAGACAAGCAGCCCAGGACACAGGGCACAGCTAAGCTTTTACAGCTCAGATTTTCAGCCTTTCCATCACCACAGAGGAAGGGGAAGAAAACTCCTCTCAGCTCCCTGAAGGATGTGTTCTTGCACATAAATTGGCACTTAGGTTCAATTAGATACTGAAGGCCTGGTCCTTTAAGGCCAAGCAAGAAAATCCCAGCTGGGCAGGTTACAGCTGGATATGCCTCTGCACCTCTCCTCCTCTGTCCTGTCTATTACCAGGCGAGTGTCCTCTGGCTTCATGTGCTGAGTTATAACCTAACGAAAGGAGCCTGATGAGGAGGAAGATGATGGAAAGAAAAGGAAGACAAAGATTCCCCTTACTATGCACATGGCCAGAATCTCAGCAGGCAAAATTATATCTCAGTGAAGATTCTAATGTAGATCACATACTCTGAAGCTTTTCTCTTTAACATGAGACTCAGTTAATGGCTGAAAGGGAGCCGGTGAGAAATGAAACAGTAAAGTACAAGAGGGCTCCAGCTTCCCGACCTCACTCACAGCCTCGGCTAGATTAGCACATGCCAGACACAGTTCTGTTCACTTTACAGTCATTGCTCCTTTAATACTCACAACAATGACACTCACAGTATCCTCACTTTACAGATAGGAAAAACAAGGCACAGAGAGGTTAAGTCACTTGCCCAAAATCACATAGCTAGTCTGAGGCAAAGCCTCAGCTCTAACATGGGAGGCCATTCCCTAACTCTTTGTTCACTGTTTTCTTTAAAACATGATCTTGGAATTACTTCCTCTCATTTAACAATATTATGCTAATTCAAGAGTTGCTGAAATGTATCCTTGAAGGTAGATACAAAAAAAGGATGCTCCTTCCAAAGGCAGCCCTCGTCACAGCCTGAAGCTTCAAAGGGTTGTGAAGGAGCCTCAGATGCTCAGCTGCCTTCTCTACACCACATTTTTGGTTCCACTGCTTAGATGACTAAGGAGAGTGTAAGAGCTTGTTCCTTATTTTCCAGCAAAGGAAGGGAATACCATGAGACAGAGGCCACACGGCACCCACAAATAGAAGACCTTTTCTTTTTCTTTTTAAAGGCAAGGTCTCACTCTGTCACCCAGGCTGAAGTGTAGTGGCGCAAACATGGTTCACTGCAGCCTTGACGTCCCAGGCTCAAGTGATTCTCCCACCTCAGCTTCCCAAAGTGCTGGGACTACAGGCACACACCACCATGCCTGGCTAATTTTTTTTTTTTTTTTAATTTTAGTAGAGAGGAGGTCTCGCTTCATTGCCCAGACTGGTTCTTGAACTCCTGAGCTCAAGTAATCCTCCCATTTAGACCTCCCAAAGTCTTAGGATTGGCCGGGTGCAATGGCTTACACCTGTAATCCCAGCACTTTGGGAGGCCAAGGTGGGTGGATCACCTGAGGTCTGGAGTTCGAGACCAGCCTGACCAACATGGAGAAACTGCGTCTCTATTAAAATACAAAATTGTCTGGGCGTCGTGGCACATGCCTGTAATCCCAGCTACTCAGGAGGCTGAGACAGGAGAACTGCTTGCACCCGGGAGGCAGAGGTTACAGTGAGCCGAGATCACGCCATTACACTCCAGCCTGGACAAAAAGAGCAAAATTCCATCTAAAAAAAAAAAGTGCTAGGATTACAGGCATGAGCCACCACACCCAGCTGAAAGCCTTTTTGACAAACTTTTTGAAACAAACATACACAAAAATATTTGATTCAGGGCCAGGCCCAGTGGCTCATGCCTATAATCATAGCACCTTAGGAGGCCAAGGAGGATAGATACTTGAGGTCAGGAGTTCAAGACCAGCCTGGCCAATATGGTGAAACCCTGTCTCTAATAAAAATACAAAAATTAGCTGGGTGTGGTGGCACATGCCCGTACTCCTAGCTACTCAGGAGGCTGACGCAGGAGAATCGCTTGAACCTAGGAGGTGGAGGTTGCAGTGAGCCAAGATCATGCCACTGCGCTCCAGCCTGGGCAATAGTGGGAAACTCTGTCTCAAAATATACATATTTGATTCGGACACTGATTCTATATGGAGATTTCAATATTTAGCAAAGGCAGAATAAGATGTGGAAATACTGCAAATGAACGGAAGAGGATAAGGCATCAGTCAAACCAGAGAGGGATAAATCAGATAAAACAAAGGAAGAAGTTCAAACAGAAGCAAGTGGTACAGGAGCCAGACTCCCAGCAAAAATGACCACTGGAACAACTGCCACTTAAAATATTTCCTGAAATCAAAATTAACTCATGAGACATGGACCTCAGTTTTGAGAAGAGATGATTCTCCTTTACAGAACTGCCACGACTGAAGAGGATCTGCTGGAATTCAGCGCAGTGGACCCATGAATGACACAATGGAACTGCATGGGTCCACTTATACGTGGATTCTTTTCCAAGCAAACGCAGATTGAAAGTACAGTACTGGCGGGATGTGAAGCCTGCAGTGTACAGAGGGTCGACTTTTCCTGTGTGAGGGTTCCATAGGGCTCACTGCCAGATTGAGTACGCCTGGACTTTGGTGCACTTGGAGGTCCTGGAACAAATCCCCCACAGATACTGAAGAACAGCTGGATTTATCATCGGACACACTGCAGCTCCCGGTGAATACTGGGGAGTTACTACACTCAGCTAATCTCTATATACTGAAGATATGAGGCTCCAGATTCCAAATGTGGAAGTGAAATTCCTTTTTTCTCCTTGTGAGTGCATGGGAGTCTGTGGGAGTGTGCATGAGGGGAGAAAACAGAATGTCACTGAGCACCAGCATGACGATGTCCAGGTGTGACCAAAAGGGGCCAAGCACGAGAGCAGCCAGGTGGGCAGGTGACCAAGAGGCTGATCCCAAGAGTGACTGAGCCCAGGCGTGGCCGAGCCTGACAGTGTCTGGCTGCTTTCAGTGGCCCAGCAGATCGAGGTTGTTTATGAAGAGACTCTTCCAGCAGACACTTCTAAGGCATCCTACTCCAAGTTCAAAAATACATCTTTAGGCTAAAAGAAGGGAACAACTTCTTTGCAGAAAGCAATGACCAGCAGTGAGTGTGTGGGACCAGGAGTCTGGCTATGCACTGTGACACCTGTCAGAAGCCTTCTCTAGAACACTCCTATTCTCCTAGATTCCCAGCCGAAGAAGGCCTTCAGCCTCATCTCGTCCATTCCCCAGTGTCCTGGCCGGACAAAAGCCACAGGCTGGGGGCAGAGCCATATCTAGCAGAGCAGGCAACTGCTTCCAAGATTTAAAGTAAATGGGGGATTCCAAGATGTCTGATTCAGATTCAAATCTGAATTTGGGCATTCAGATGTCCAAATACTGATTCTGATCAGTAAAGTCAGTGACGGTTTCGTCTTTTCTAAATAGTCACAAAGATTTTAATTTCATATTATGCCAAGAGTTTTATGAAGCCAAGGAACTTTCCAGTACTGAATATACCTATACAAGCCCCACAGAAAGGCAGCAAAAGCAATAATCATAATTATCACCTTTTGGGTTAAAAACTTGATTAAAGCCAAATGACAACTAAAATGTATTTTATTAGCAGTAAGAATAAATCCAGAGCATATGTGAAAGCTCGACTATGAAGTCATAATTTCTCTAGATTACAGCTGGAAGCAGTAATTTTATCACTCTGCCCCTCCCTAGTCTGTGCAGCCAAATACAGTTCAGACAGCAGCTCCGGGCGGCAGGGTGGTATCCTACTCACTGCGAGACCCTGGGGAGAGCTCCCCTCATGCCAGCCTCGCAGGCCACACCAGGCTCCCTGCTCTCCCGAGTTCACAGCCCTGGGCACCTCTCCCAATCCAGGGCAGAATCAGCTGTCATGGAGTAAGATGCCGCCACACACCCTGGATCAGCTGTCCCCAGCAGGCATGTCATGGCGTGATTTAATTAGCCACTGTGAAAATGTCATGTTTTGTGAGCAATGAGCAGAACCCAGACCATTTTAGACCTGAGAACATTACTTGGGGCATGTCAGAGGCGATGCTCTCTCTCTGTGGGCCCTCTTGTGTGTTTTTCATACCCACAAAGACCTGATTCCCATGTTTAAAATCAAACCAGGAGTCACTTGGCTTAGAGCGACCCTCCACACCCCACCACCACCCTGCCCACAGCCAACACACCTGACCCAAGAATGTCACGCGGATCTGCTCATGGTCTCGCCCCATTCCTATCCCCAGTGCCACATCTGAACCTTCATTCTTATTATGGTTTGCTTGGATTAGTGGCAGAGGCTCCAAAGGTTCCCCAAGGCAATCTCCTAACCACTATGGCAAAACTATTCTGGAGCATGGCCCCACTTACACAGCTCCATACTGGGAGGAGCTGATGTTCCTCCACAGTCGACAGGAGCAAGATCTATACTCACCCTGGGGCTGTAACAGGATGCTTATCTGTTTACCAAGACAGTGAAAATCCTGCTGCAATTTTTTTAAGGCAGTAGTGTTAGGGCATGTTCTAAGCTTCTTTCTCATGCAGTCAGAACTGGACCAAAATTGCCTGTTGAATGATGATAACCATATAAAACTGCATGGCAGCCAGATGTGGTGGCTCACGCCTGTAATCCCAGCACTTTGGGAGGCCTCGGCAGGTGAATCACCGGAGGTCAGGAGTTCAAGACCAGCCTGGCCAACGCGGTGAAACCCCGTCTCTACAAAAATACAAATATTAGTTGGGTGTGGTGGCAGGCACCTGGAATCCCAGCTACTCGGAAGGCTGAGGTGGAAGAATCGCTTGAACCTGGGAGGCAGAGGTTGCAATGAGCCGAGATCATGCCATTGCACTCCGGCCTGGGCAACAGAGTGAGACTCCATCTCAAACAACAACAGCAACAACAAAAACCTGCATGGCATTTGACATTCTTGGTATTGGGACCTGACCTGATTATTATTCAGAAAACAATTTATAAAAGTTTTGTGAAAACCTGAAGCACTATACAAACTATATGCTATACTGTAAAGTTTTTATAATCTGGGATCCTTTTAAATAGAAACTTCTACTAATAGGCAACTTGAAATCCACAACTACACATCACCTTTCAACTTTAGACATTAAAAAATACAGCACAATAAAGAAACCCCTTCATCCCGGCCATGTCCACAACAAGTAGGAAAACGTCCAAACAGAATGAAAGTGTCTGAATTATAAGTCCTTGTGAAAATACTATTAATCAAGTGGGAATTAAGGTTAACTTATCTATTATCATAATTCTTGAATATCAAACTCACAAAATTAGCAGCAGAAATATAATGATACTTAAAAAAAAAAAGATTATTTTCTCAGTAAGGCTGGCCCATGGAAGAATGAGCATTAGTAAGATGCAGAGTGGTCAAACGTGAAGAAATGAGTGATACTTTCTGGAGAAATTTGCAAGTTGGCTGCAATCATGAACATTGTATCAAGCCAAGTAATGAAAGCCGCCCTTGTCTGGGAAGTCTCAGTGCAGCCCAGCCCCTGGCCACACCCTGATGCCTTCTGCAGCCAACCACGTTCTTACAGGGGAGAGAGGAAGAAATGGCAACAAAATACACATGGAAAACAAAATAAATAAATATGTTTCCTGAAGCCAATGTCTGAATAATCCTTAGGCAATGACCATTCATACACTTGACAATTTCCCAAGTTTTTCTTTCCTCCTTCTTAAGTAAAATGGAAATCTAGGCCAATTTTAAAGGCAGAGAATACTTAGAAACTTTTCAGGTCATTTTGTCCCATTTTTGATTGACTAGTGTAACCTAGGCAGCAAGTGGATTTCAAAGTAGCAGAGAAAGGCATTCTGAGCTCATCCCCAGCCCAGCACCGGGATGCAGCGTCCACCTCCCAGGAAACTGGCCACTTACATTCCCTTGGCCCTCTTGTCCTTCTGCCTTTCTTGCCACCAGGTAGCTGGTCAGAATGGGAGTTTTCTTTCCTTCTGCAGCGGGTTGAATGATCACACACACACGCATGCCATACAGCCATGTCCTAATACCCACACTCTGTCAATGTTTACTTATTTGAAAGAAGGGTCTTTGCAGACAGAATTAAGTTACACTCTTGGCCGGGCACAGTGGCTCACGCCTGTAATCCCAGCACATTGGGAGGCTGAGGAAGGTGGATCACCTGAGGTCAGGAGTTCGAGACCAACATGGCCAACATGGTGAAACCCCATCTCTACTAAAAAAAAAAAAATTAGCTGGCGCCTGTAGTCCCAGCTACTTGGGAAGCTGAGGCAGGAAAATTGCTTGAACATGTGAGGCGGAGGTTTCAGTGAGTCGAGATCGCACCACTGCACTCCAGCCTGGGTGACAGAGTGAGACTCAATCTCAAAAAAAAAAAAAAAGTTACAATCTTGAAACGAAATCATCTTGAATTACTGGGGCCAGCCCTAAATCAAATGACACGTGTCCTTATAAGAGAGAGAAGAGGAGAAGACACACACACACACACACACACACACACACACACACACACACGAAGACAGAGGCAGAGACTGCAGTGATGCAGCCACAAACCAAGGAATGCCTAAAGCCACAAGAAGCTGGAAGGTGCAGGGAACAGGGCCTCCCCTGCAGCCTCCAGAGGGACTGTGGCCCTGTTCACACCTTGATTTCGGACTTGTGGCCTCCAGGACTGAGAGAGGATTTTCTTCTGCTGTGTTAAACCACCAGTTTGCAGAAATTTGTTACAGCAGCACCAAGAAACATACACTCCAGATACCCATATACAAATTATTCTCATTTTTGAAGCACCAAAGGAGCATTACTTCAACAGTTAACAGGGACCAACCTCCCGTCTTTAGAGCAATCTAAGCATTTGTTCTCTACAGTTAGATTAAATGGGATTAAACACAGGCACTGTATCACATATGAAATTGCTGTGCAAATACACATGGCTGAGAGATCCGAGGGGTCAACGGACAGCATTAGCACGTCCACTTCGTGAAGAAATGACACACGTCTCCACGCTGCTTTAGTGGACACTGGATCCAGTCCAATGTGAATGGCTCGCTTTCAGAAATGAATGTGAAACTGCTGACCGTCTTCTTTCAAGTCACATGTCAGGGGGTAGCCTGGGCAGAGGCCTGACTGAATCTTTCACACACATTGTAACCACTCACTATTTTTGTGAGAACTCGCTTTTCTTTCTAGATATAAACATGAGTACGCTTTGCTCACTGATGGAGTGTAATTCTTGAAAGGAGGGAGAGAAGAGAGGCAGCAGCCCGGGGAAGAAAGGACTGAGGGAGAACAGATGGTAGCAGATGACCTGAGCGGGGACCAGATGTGCGCGAGGAGACAGAGAACTTCAAAGCCAACACACAAAATACAGGCAAAGGAAATCAACAGGCACATCACAGACGACATCCAGTCCAAAAGTTCTTAAGAAGATGATCCAGCTCACTGGTAATATCCTACACACATGTTTCTGAAAATTACAAAATGTCTTAAAACAGAAGAAGCCTCAACCCCAAATATGGGTCCCTAGGGTCGTTTTCTGTTTTTTCGTTTTTTTTTTTTCTTTTTGAGACGGAGTTTCGCTCTTGTTACCCAGGCTGGAGTGCAATGGCGCGATCTCGGCTCACCGCACCTCCGCCTCCTGGGTCCAGGCAATTCTGCTGCCTCAGCCTCCTGAGTAGCTGGGATTACAGGCACACACCACCACGCCCAGTTAATTTTCTGTATTTTTAGTAGAGACAGGGCCTAGGGTCATTTTCTAACCCAACTACATTAACACAAGTTAACTCCAGAGAGCCACATGATGCTGCCCGTGACCGTACATGACAAATTCTACTGTTAAAATTTATTTCACTGGATGCCAAGAAGATGTAATAGAAAGTGCTATATGGCTTATAAATGGCCTACTTGTAATCTGTTAGCACAATTTTGGAAGTTCTTTCCAAGGAGCGAGAAAAACTTCAAAACATAAACAAACTAATCTTCACTAAGGCTCTGTGACTCACAGTAAAGGTTTAGGATGTATCTTAAATAGCTCATAAACAGAAAAAGCATGTGTGGATTTCTTTGAGAAGCTTATAACATCTTATAAGTTCACTTATCCTAGTAGAAACTTTACTGCTAATTTTTGCAGTAGAGTATAAGCATGGAACTACATGAAATAGCCATATTGCCTAACATTTATACCTGGCTTTAAAAAATTACTATTCCCAAATATAAAAATAACCTATCATTAGAAAAGGTAAGTGAACATTTCTTAAAAAACAATAGTTCAGTCTCCCTTTAGGGTTGGAGTACTGCCTTCCCAACTATTGATGGAGACTCCAAAAGTACCCTCTATGGAAAAATATTCAGGTATCTAAAAATGATTCCTCTGAAGAAGTGCTATATTAATGGTTTCCTTTGAAATATTTTTGAACCTCTTAGAGTGAAATCATGAGCCACAAAAATAATAAATGTCTCCCATGTTTTAAAACTAAGTAGTGACATCTTCAACATTATAAAGATTATGAAGTAATCTTCCTATAGGATGAGAAGGGAATACAGACTAAATTACAGTATTGTTTCTATTTTATTTAAATTAATTAATTTTTTTTTTTTGAGACAGAGTTTTTTGTTCTTGTCACCCAGGCTGGAGTGCAATGGTGCAACCTCGGTTCACTGCAACCTCCACCTCCTGGGTTCAAGAGATTCTTCTACCTCAGCCTCCTGAGTAGCTGAGATGACAGACGTGTGCCACCATGCCTGGCTAATTTTTATATTTTTAGTAGAGACGGGTTTCATCATGTTGGCCAGGCTGGGCTCAAACTCTTGACCTCAGGGGATCTGCCTGCCTTGGCCCCCAAAGTGCTGGGATGACAGGTGTCAGCCATTGTACCTGGTCACAATATTGCTTTTAAATTTGTAATCTTCAGTGGAAGAAAAATCCATGAGGATTTTTGTTTTTTCACAGAGGGCAGGGCAATAATTTAAAGACGAAACTACTTGGGGTAGGTATTTTATAGTATACAAATTATACCTCAATGAAAAAATTTAAATGACCTTAAATAATTTTTAAAACAGCAGGGACTTAGGCACCAAAAAACCTCTTGGAAGCATTTAGTTATTTTCCATCTTACTGCCATAAATTAAAGGTATTTCTTTTTCTTTTTCTTTTTCTTTTTTGAGATGGTGTCTCACACTGTCGCTCAGGCTGTAGTGCAGTGGTGGTGATCTCGGCTCACTGTAATCTCCACCTCCTGGGTTCAAGTGATTCTCCTGCTTCATCCTCCCAAGTAGCTGGGATTACAGGCACGCGCCACCATGCCCAGCTAATTTTTTGTATGTTTAGTAGAGACGGGGTTTCACCATGTTGGCCAGGATGGTCTCAATATCCTGACCTCGTGATCCACCCGCCTCAGCCTCCCAAAGTGCTGGGATTATGGGCATGAGCCACTGTGCCCAGCCAATTAAAGGTATTTCTTAATCTGCTAAAAATATTTCAACTGAATTGGCTTATACTTAAGTTTTAATGGGTCAAATATGTTAACCAAGGATATTCTTTTGGCTTTCCAGGGAATTCGTCTGTCTTCAAACAAAACAAACAAAATTAAACCACTGTCCGAACATTAGACACAATTTATAATGTGGTGAAGATTAGCATTCATGAAATGTGGTAATAAGTAGCCAAACTGTGAGCACCTTGTTTCTTACTACTTTGTAAGAGTAAAAATGGTCATGTGAGGCCTGAGCAAAGGACAGGACGATGGCCTCTGCCATGTGATCTAAAAGCCACAGGATGCAACTTTTGTGTGAGGCAAGAGGATTCAATCTGTGTGTGAAGGTGGCAAGGGCTAGGGCTGCACAACGTGGGGGCTAAGGGCACAGGAGTCAAATCCGTGGCTGGGAAGTGGCTTCTGTCCTTGGTAGCATCAGACCTTGGACAAAACACTGTCATCTTTAGACACAGGCTTCTCATCTATAAAACGGGGATAATACAACTTATGATTCTTGTGAGCTAATCTGTGAGGAAGCAGTAGGCAAAATGCCTGGCTTCACAGGCAACTGAAGACGTGAGCTATGTTCCTCAGCTGGCCTGGCTCTGTTCTTCAGCCACAGGTAGGCCTGGCATCCCAGAAATGCTTGTCATTTATAACAAGGGGCCATCAAGTCAGAGAACTCAAATGTCACTCACGAAAATCTAATGACCCTCAGCTCTCATCCATAACTCATTGGAAAACTGGTAGGACCCACTAAGGCTGACACAGGCATACCTCACAACCCAGCAATTCTACTCCTGGGTATACACTCAGCAAAAATGCTTACATATGTTCACCAAACAATCAGATGGTTCATGACAGCCTGATTCATAGCAGCCCCAAACCAGAAACAACCCAAATGCGCATTAATAGTAGAAGATAAACTAATTGTGGGATACTCACCTAAACAAGTATTTCATGGCAATGAGAATGAACCAAGTATAGCAACAACACAGATGACAAGTCAGAACGCAATGGTGTATGTTTCTGTCTGTATGAAATACAAAACCAGGCAAAACTAAGACAGTGTTCCCCAAAGCGGGGATGTAGACGGGAAGGCACCTGACAGGTGCCTCTGACTGCCAGAACCCCATTTCTTGAACTGGCTACATGTGAGAGAGGTTAGGCTGTAAAAATTCAAACGCTGCACCCTCAGGATGTGTGCGCTTTTCTGAATGCATATTACACTTCAATACAACTTTTAAGAAACTCTCTGGCCAGGCACGGTGGCTCATGCCTGTAATCCCAGCATTTTGGGAGGCCGAGGTGAGCAGATCATATGAAGCCAGAAGTTCGAGACCAGGCTGGCCAACAATGCGAAACCTCATTTCTACTAAAAACACACAAAAAATAGTTGGGCATGGTGGTGCACACCTGTAATCCCAGCTACTTGGGTGGCTGAGTCATGAGAATTGCTTGAACCTGGGAGGTGGAGGTTGTAGTAAGCCAAGATCACGCCACTGAACTCTACCCTGGGCTACAGAGCAAGACTCTATCTCCAAAAAAAAAAAAAAAAATCACCAAAAAACCTATCTTTATTATTGATAAAACCATTCAAGGCCACAAACCCAGGGCAGCCCACACCACCCTACTCTGAGGCCCTAAATTCTGCAGACCTATATCAGCCTAACCAGCAGGGTGGGGGGCCCAGGCCAGGGTGCAACATCTTCTCCCACCAACAATCTCTTTACATTTCTAAGCCTGACATCTCTCTGTTGCTTTGCACATGTCCGAAACTGAGCAGTTCTTCCTGCCATGGCTTGTCTTCCAGACTTCGGTGGCCACTGTATGGAAGCAATCTTCAGGTAAAAGACATGCCTCAGGCCAGGCGTGGTGGCTCACACCTATAATTCCAATACTTTGGGAGGCCGAGGTGGGTGGATCACAAGGTCAAGAGATCAAGACCATCCTGGTCAACAAGGTGAAACCCCGTCTCTACTAAAAATGCAAAAATTAGCTGGGCATGGTGGTGCGCACCTATAGTCCCAGCTACTCGGGAGGCTGAGGCAGGAGAATTGCTTGAACCCAAGAGGCGGAGGTTGCGGTGAGCCGGGATCGCGCCATTGCACTCCAGCCTGGGTAACAACAGCAAAACTCCGTCTCAAAAAAAAAAAAAAAAAAGACATACCTCAGGATACTGAGCTGAAATGATACCCAACTTCTTTCAATTAAACACATCTTGCCTCAGGCAAGTCATTTAAAAGAAGTATCTGTTAAGATACTGGCTAAAATGGTAGCTCACACCTGTAATCCTAATGCTTTCGAAGACCAATGTAGGAGGATAGCTTGAGTCCAGGAGTTCAAGACTAGCCTTGGAAACATGGCAAGACCTTGTCTCTACAAAAAAATAAAAACTTAGCCAGGTGTAGTGGCACATGCCTGTAGTCCCAGCTACTCAGGAGACTGAGGTGGGAGGATCACTTGAGCCCGGGAGGTTGAGGCTGCAGTGAGCCATGAATATACCACTGTACTCCAGCCTGGGAGACAGAGAGAGACCCTATCCTCCCTGTCCCTATCTCCCCAAAAACGAAACAAAGAAATATCTGTTGAGATATTAAAGATACAACTTTTAAGAAACTATTAAAAGAACAATTTGTTTGTAAAAGACTTAAATGAACACTAGTAATTTATAGAATTTTCTAATTAGGCATACATCATATCCTATTAATCTTAGTAAATTCAAAGTCACGAGTGCATGCAAAGTTATTTTTAAATATAGAGCATGTGGAAAAACAAAGGTTTCTGAAATTCTGTACATTCACTTCGAAAATGTCAAAATAGGCTGGGTACAGTGGCTCACACCTGTAATCCCAACACTTAGGGAGGTTGAGAGGTAGGAGGCCTGCTTGAAGCCCAGGAGTTAAAGAGCAGCCTGGGCAACAAAGAGAGACCCTGTCACTAAGAAATATTCTAAAAAATCCCTTGGGTATGGTGGCATGCACCTGTAGCTCCAACTGTTGGGGAGGCTGAGGCAGGAGGATCACTGGAGCCCAGGAGATTGAGGCTGCAGCAGCCACGATCATACTACTGCACTCTAGCCTGTGTGACAGAGTAAGACACTATCTCTGAAAGTTAAAATAAAATAAAATAAAATATCAAAATGACTACTTATTTGGATCACTATGCATGAGAAATAATTTCTTCTCAAAATAAATACAACCTCATATAAGAATATTTCAGTCAATAATGCTCCCTCTCCTCAGTGCAGCACAGGGAATTTTTAGGGCACGGAAACTTAAGATAGCAGTGGAAACATATCAGTAGACATTTGGCAAAACCCACAGAACTCTGCAGCACAAAGAATGAGCCGTCATGTAACTGACGGACTTCAACAATAATTGATGAATAGAAGCTCTCAATTGTAATAAATGTACCACATTCATGAAAGATGTTAATGATGGGGGAAACGGAGGGGGATTCAGTGAGGGAGACAAGGGGCAGGGTGGGAGTATATGGGAACTCCACACTCTTCAATTTTCCTGTTAACCTCAAACTGCTCTAAGAAGTGAAGTCTATTGATTAAAATATAAACAAATAAATAACACTTCCTCCCGCCTTCTAAGACGTCCGCATTTTACTTTGATCATTTTTACAGGAAACACCTACTTTAGAACACGCAGGCTGCAGGAAAGAACCAAAGCTTTCACATATTTTCAAGGGTTGCTGCTTGTATGTGTGAACTTCTTTCTCACTCGTGGTCAGTGACTTATAGAGACATGATTCTAACAATTCAGTAAGGAGAATGACTATCTTTTTTTTTTTTTTTAAACTCAGCTGGATACTGTCCTGTGTAAGAAAATATACCGCAAAATGTATTCAAATAAAAGCAAGAATAAGGGTCGACTTTAATACCGTGGGGAGAAATCCGATCGATTGGGTCCATAAGGAAAGATGTATGCATTTGGCGCTCCGTAATTACAACTGCTTTGGTGGGCAGCAGCACTGGTGAAACAGATGTTGGAGACCTATTAAAGAAGGGGTTTCAAACATCTGCTTACAATTTTAAGGCAATTGTAAATACAGCAGAGAAGGTCAATTGGGCCAATTAAGGCCGATGTGCAAATCCACCACTGCGGGTTTCTTTTCAAGCTTACGTGGACTTGACTTTTTATGCTTCCATTTTCTACAACCACAATTTTTTTTTTAAACCCAGGAAATGGGTTTAATAACTTTTGTCCATTTTGGTTGTTATTCTTTTTAAATGGAAGAAAACTTTCTGTTCAAAGAAGTCACTGCACACCTTTTGCCTCATCATGACTCATTTTCCTGCCCTCCCCTCCCAGGCTCACAGCCAGCCACGAAACTCTGATCAGAGGGGTTACCTGTTACCAAGGAGGTGAGGAATGCCGAATGCTGGGCTTCCTTTTTAAGCCAGAATGAACATGGGCAAGCGTCGCCTTCAGAAACTTCAGTGCCATGGCACACAAGTTAGCAGCACTCTCAGCTGTACGGACAGACCTGCTGGGAGCATTTGCTACTTCTACTCATGCACCTTCACCAGCTTTATTAGAAAATCATCAAGTTTCATGAACCGCAAATACAATGGCAAACTGTGCTATCCCTCATCTACGTATGTAAAACTGAAATTGTCCCATGGTGTGTGTGCAAGGCTCATTCAGTCAGAGATAGTAGCAGGGACATGCTCCTGGTTAATTTCAGGCCAGTGCTACAAAGTTTAAGTCTCACTTATTGCTCAACAATTGGCCCCCTGGGGTGGAGCGGGACTCAGAGACTGAGGGTCGGCAAAGAGGCAGAGCAGTCCAGCTCAAGGTTACTAGGTAAATTATCTTAAAGCTGAACATGTAATTGTTACTTGTGCTAAGTAAGTATAAAAAGTCCAAGTATTACGGGAATCAAAACGATCTCCTTTGGGAGAGTAAGAAATAAGCCTGGCCTCCCTTCTTTCCTATGAGCTCTAAGCGATGGCCACTGGAGTATATTTTGCCAGCCTTTTCTTGGTGGCCAGGAACACTCAACTGCTCTCTTTATAGACAGGAAAAAAGCAAGGTTAGGCAAACCTAGATTCAAATTCTGCACTTCTTAGCTGAGTGACCTCAAAGCCTGTTTCCTCACTTATAAAATGGGAATATTGCCCCTTCTAAAGCTCTAAAAGTTGATACAAAGTAGACTTTGTTGAGTACCTAAAGGTGATACATAGTAGATACTCCATAAATGTTGGTTTCCTAAAAGTGATACACAGTAGCACTCCACAAATTTAATTTCCTAAAGTTGATGTGCGGTAAGCACTCAGCAAATGTTGGCTTTGTAAAGTTGGTACATAGTAGGCACACCATAAATGTTATTTCCTTAAGGGGATACATAGTAAACACTCCATAAATATTAGTTTCCTAAAGTTGATAACTAGCCGTAGTCAATAAAGGTTGGTTTCCTAAAGAAAATACATAGTAGGCACTCAATAAATGTTGGTTTCCTAAAGTTTCTATACATTAGGCACCCAATAAATTTTGAGTTCCTTTGTCCTCCTTCTGAGACCTTTGGGACCTCCACCAAGACACTTCCAAGGGGCCTGGACTGGTGTTTCCACCTGGGGGGACAGTTCCCTTGAATGTTTCTATTTGTTTATTTATATCCTGTGTTTGTGCTGTTGTTGATGTTATTTGCTTTGTTTTTGGTGAAATAGAGAGTGGAAAATGAAACTACAAAAAAAGTTCTAAAAGAGGAATCCCTGAGGCAGGAGAATGGGAAGAAACAGTATTCAAAACAAAGAAAATTCTGAAGGAAAGTCAATATACTGCACAGAAATCTAGGTTGAGAAAGAACTGTTTTTCCCTTACATCCCCTTTTTACTTTTCAACCTTGAGGCTCAGCTCACTCAGGTCTGAGCAAGAATAAAGAGTCCCGCTTGTCTAAACAACTGCTAAGTCTGAAGGCAAACAGCTCAACTCCATGTGGTTCTTCAGCAACATTCCTGTCAACAAACCCCATCTTTGCTCGATTGGTCCAACAATGCCAGATTTAGAGCCATCCGCTCATCCTTCTTCCAGGATGCGAGGGGATTTTCAAAAGGCCATTCCAGGAACAGCTCTCACAATTTTTGTAGCCTTTTCAAAAACACAAAAATCTAATCCATTTGCTGCACTGCTTCAGCTATTCAGCTTAAACTAGTTTTAAAATCTTCCCTTCTGTAAAGAGAGATGTTGGAAACGCCACCACTGCCACAATATAAAATGATGGTATCTTTCTCTTTCGTAATCAAATTACCATAGTTTACTATAAAGCTTCAGATAGAAACCTGAGGGATGAGCAAGACAACCTGGGCTTCAGAAGAGAGAGATGGCATTTCTGACATTGAAATAAAAGCTTGGGGGGCATAAATCCTTTTTTAAAAAATCAAGTATTTAGCACAGGATTTGGGGTAAATACTGATCAATAACTAAGAGCCAGCAGTCAGAGCAGCTTGCTAGAATCAACATCATCTGAGTTCTAGCGCAGACTCGTTTCTACGAATCATTGAAAAGGAATTTCATGGTGCCAGCAGCATCAGCACAGAAAGTCCGAACAAGCACTTGGACAGTAATACCAGCATCTTCTTTACTACCCTATGATGGAGTCAGTTTGCTGGATTTCATATAAGCTAAGTAATGGATATCCAAGGTACCTTTAATTTAAAAAAGTTCTGCAAAGTAATTTTCATTTAAAATTGCATATGACAAACTGTAAAACCAAAATAACATTTGGGTCAAAACTCCAAAGGGTTGGGGTATCACTAAGCTAGGAACAGAAGACCAAGAAAGGATTCTATTGCTGATATGCTGAAAACACGGCTCTATTTCTTTCAACAGAGTTTATTGTTTTCTTTCTGTTTTACAACGGCAATACATATAAGAATTTTTTTTTTTTTTAATTTCAGAAAATTGCAGAGACTGGGGGAGATTTTTCCCCTAATTCTATTCCTCAAAGAGAACTGCCTTTCATATATTCTGGCAAAATTCTCTCATCTTCTTTCAATGCATGCACAAACCTTTTATGTATTTACTTTTTGAAAACAAAATTGGGTCGGACATTAGGTATCATTTTTTGATCTGCTTTTTAAATTTTTAAATGCTGTACAGTAGTTAATCAAATGGATATACAACTAACCTCCCATTATTAAACACTGCCAACAGCTTCCATTTTTCTGTATTAAAATAGAAAAGCAACAAACATCCACATATGTCAAACTTTGTCTCTCTCTCTCTCTCTCTCTCTCTCTCTCTCTCTCTCTCTCTCTCTCTCTCTCTCTCTCTCTCTCTCTCTTTGAAACAGAGTTTAGCTCTGTGGCCCAGACTGACATGATCTCAGCTCACTGCAACCTCTGCCTCCCGAGTTCAAGCAATTCTCCCGCCTCAGCCTCCTGAGTATCTGGGATTACGGGCTTGCCTCACCATGCCCAACTAATTTTTGTATTTTAGTGGGGAGGGAATTTTACCATGTTGGCTAGGATGGTCTTGAACTCCTGACTTCAACTGATCTGCCTGCCTCGGCTCCCAAAGTGCTGGGATTACAAGCATGAGCCACCACGCCCAACCCATAATTTTTTAATCTTCACTAATTTAGCATGTAAGAACTTACGTATCGTTTCCATTTTATTAGTAGAGATATTCAGGTGTTTTTCCACACTTTTACTAGTCACCTGATTTCTTCCTTTGGGAACTGAATGCCCACTTCCTGGACCTGTTTTTCTTTCTTCTTTCTGTTTTTTTTTTTTTTTCCCCTGGACCCATTTTCAACTGTAAAGCTTTTTGTATACTGAAAATATTAAACTTTTATGATTATTTTCCAACTATTTTCCTCCATTAGCCACCTGTTTCATAGCACTCCTTAATGCACGGAATTTTATTATTGTAGAAAACAACCAATCTGCCTTTTTCTTTTATCATTTTCCCTTGGATCTATAAGCTTAGAAAGGCCTTTCCTATCCTGAGAGCAAATACAAAATCTGCTTTACATATTGAACTAACATCAGGATGGTACTGATTTTGATTGCAATATTTGAGAAAGCAAAACAGACTTAAGGAAAGAAAAAAGAAATCCCAAAAGATGGGGAAAGAGGTGAGAAGGCTTCTAAAAATAACATTTGGCAGACATCGGCTCAATGCAAGTCTAATTTGCTTCTTAGTTAATGAAGGAGAAAATGGAGATGGCGAAGGAATAAAAGGTCCATTCTAGAATGGCAATAATAAAATCCCCTCTGAAGACAATAACAACATTCTTGTTATACATGGAAATCTAATACTAAAATAATAAAGAATATATTGATGTAACAGCACTGTGAATAAATTCCATTTAAGCTATGTTATTTTAACAATGACCCAGAAAATGTTAAAGTAGTTTGTTACATGCCTAGTTTGGCCCACTTAGGGAGCCACAGGCTCTCAGAAACATATATGGAAAAGGCCTTTTTGTCTGCAGTCAATGCATCCATCATGGGGCACCAACAGGCTGACCACAAAGAGCTTACACACAGATATATGTGCATATACAGCTAGATGTTGCTTGCATCAGAAGGTAAAAACATAATTTGGTTTATTTTGTAAAGTCATTAAACATAATCATAATCTCATTAGGATCCAGCAGAAAAGAATGACTCTGGCAGCTTTTTCTGGGTCCTTGGCACCTCCTTCTGTGAGTAAAAAAGGAGCCCCTGGGGGCATCTGGGTGGAAGGAAGCCATGGAGGCTGGAGACTCGCTTGCCTGGATGCCAGCCAGTGTGGCAAAGATATCCAGGGCAGCCTAGAGTTCCTGCTGGGGCCAGGGGCAGGAGTGGTTTGGGGCACAGCCAGGTGCCAGGCGGTATCCACCCCAGCCCCCACTAAACTGCTGGCCTCCGGCTCTGCCTGTCTTTGCTTTCTGGCTTGCTTTCCAGCCTGATTCTCTGACCTTCCCCTTGACATTGAGAGCTCTCCAACATCCATCCTTCCAATGCATTTCTTTTCTGCTTAAGTGACTCGGGTCAATTTCTGTTGTTCACAATCATGAACCTTGACTGTACAAACTCTTAACAGCTTCCAACAGATGTTAAAAGATGTGTGAGCTCACTTTGATGCGAAAGGGCCTGAGGATGGACACACACCTAATCCATGAGAAAGCTCCTCTCCTTCCTCTCCTGGCCTCCCCGTACTTAGCTCACGGTTTATCCTCTATTTTGTTCCTTTCACTTTCTTCTTGTCATGCCCAACTCTCCTCCCTAAAGTAGGTCTGGTGGCAGAGGTGAAGGCAGAGAGCAGAGGTGAGAAGAAAACAGGGAAGTGAGTAACTTTTCAGAAAACATTCTGTGTGACAGTGGCCACTTTCCTGTCAGAGGCTTAACATTTTTTTCCTATAAATATATTAAAAGTGAGTCAGACTTGGATTTGCACCTCAACATTATTGCTGGCGTTTTCAGTAACTGTATGTTCTCTACAAGTGTTCTCTACTAAAGAAGGGGCTTGGAGGGAGCAAAAGGGAGAATGGGGAGGCAACTCTGGGGCAGCTCACCTGTCTGGCCCTGTGTGGGGTTTCCTCTTAGGAATTTAGCAGGCTGCAGGGAAGGTGAATGCTGGGTACTAAGTACTACTTGGGAGGCTGAGGCAGAAGAATCACTTGAACCCAGAAGGTGGAGGCTGCAGTGAGCCAAGATCGCACCACTGACTCCAGCCTGAGCGACAGAGGGAGATTCCATCTCAAAAAAAAAAAAAAAAAAAAAAAGAATGGACAAGACTAATATTTGCTAGCACAACAGGGTGACTATAGTCAAAAATCTTCTAAATGTATATTTTTAAATAACTAAAAGAATATAATTGGATTGTTTGGAACAGAAAGGATAAATGTTTGAGGTGATGGATATGATTGGATTCATCCTGATGTGACTCTTACACATTGTATGCCTGTATCAACATATCCCATATACCCCATAAAACACATACTATGTCCCACAAAAATTAAAAAAAAAAAATTTTATTTTAAAAAGTGAAAGAGTCCTCCACATTTCAGAACACATATTTTTTAAAATTAGGGAAAAGGTAGAAACACAGTCTATGGCCATAACAGCCCGCATGCACCTGGCTTACCGATCTCAGGAGCTAAGCGGGGTTGGTACTTGCATGGGAGACCATCTAGGAAGGCAGGTACTCTAGGCTTAAATTTAAGTAAATCTAAGTAAATGTAAAGGGATTTTTTAAGATGACAGATTATACGCCAAAGTGCCACCCTGTGCCACCCATGGCCTCCTGCTGCAGAGATGCCCTGGGGATGATTTTCACTCTCACACAGAATTCTTTCATGTCAATCCCAAAGAAATTCCTGTCTCATCTCACCTTTCAGAATAATTCTACTTTTTTTTAAGTGCCTTTCTATGTTTAATCTGTGACTTGTTGACTTCTTTACATCAGCTGTTAGTAAATCTAAAGACAAATTCGTAACTGATGAGATAAGCTGGATTACCTGAAAGTTACCAGGAGACCACACTGGGTTATCCGACACCAGCCCGCCTGAGGCTTCCTCTACCCAGCTTCCCAGGGGCTCTCAAGGGGCTCCACGGGAAGGGCAGCTGGATTTCCCAGATAATTCCAGTCAGCAGCCAACACCCCAAGTCCTGCTGCCTGATGCCAGGCTGGCTGCTGCCCCACTGACAAGGGGCTCTCATATTTCCTATGCCAAGTGAAAGCAGTAAGGGAACAGAGTTCTTTCTCGAAAACACATATGCACTTCACAGCCAGTGCAGGGCCCAGCACACCTCTCAGAGGGGCATCAGAAGGTTCAGGGGACCAGATCCTTGGCACATCTGCCTCTAAAGCCTGATTCTTGAGCCATATTCTGAGACCTTGAGGACCCCATCCCAAGTCCTGGTGCATAACAGGTACCCTCTGCAGAGACCCCACCTGCCTGAAAGCATGTGTCAGATGCAGGACCCCGCTGAGGACATCGCTTCCTCATCCCTGCTGGTGCACATCTCCAGCAAGGATTCTCCTTCTGCCCCTCCCCATTTTAATCAGGACCTGACAGATTTATAAATTGCCTCCAATCATTTCTGGAACACAGTGGCACAGAAGTGGGAAGGACTGAGAGAAAAATAAAAAACACAAATTCTCTTTTTTTCTTTCTTTTTTTTTTTTTTTTTAAGATTGAGTTTCGCTGTTGTTGCCCAGGCTGGTGTGCAGTGGCATGATCTCAGCTCACCACAACCTCCACCTCCCAGGTTCAAGCGATTCTCCTGCCTCAGCTCTCAAGTAGCTGGGATTATAGGCGCCCACCACCATGCCCAGCTAATTTTGTATTTTTAGTAGAGACGGGGTTTCTCCATGTTGGTTAGGCTGGTCTTGAACTTCTGACCTCAGGTGATCCACCCACCTCAGCCTCCCAAAATGCTAAGATTACATGAGCCACTGCTCCCGGACAAATTCTCTATCTTTCAATGCAAGCATAACTTTTGCCATGGATTTTGGCTTCCTGTGACTCAGTGCACACTTCACCTTGAGATTCTCATGATGAATAGGATTGAAACTGTCCTAAAATAAAGCCACCTTCAAACTGTAACAAAACACCTTCCCAAGAGGGCACACAGGTACAAATGGTCTTAAGGGCAAACAATCCACAGAGCCTCACTCTCTCATGTGTGCTCTTTCCTAAAACAAGTTTATTCCAGAACAAGCTTGGAGTTTAGGCACACAAAGCTCTATTTTAAACCTCTGCTTAAACAACTGCCTTTCTCCCAAGTGACAAAGAAAGGGAGACCTCTCACCCTCCCTGGCTCTAACTATGGAAGGATGTATCCCGCGAGTGTAAAAACCTCCATGGGACAACACACAAGTCACGCAAAATTCTGATGAGAGCAAAGAATCCTCAGATCAATGTTTTTATAACAGCTTTTTTTTTTTTTTTTTAGACAGAGTTTTGCTCTTGTTACCCAGGCTGGAGTGCAATGGCATGATCTCGGCTCACCGCAACCTCCACCTCCTGAGTTCAAGCAATTCTCCTGCCTCAGCCTCCCGAGTAGCTGTATAACAGCATATTTAAAACATGGGATCAAATACAAGTATTTTCTTTAAAATGTATATGATTATACATTTGATATATGCATACGATGAGGTAGCATTAAAATTAACCATTTCAATTTTCTCAGCTAGCTTTAAGTAGATTAAAGTAAATGTCTTTAAATAAAGCATTAACAGGTACAATGATAATAAAAGAGTTTTCAAGCATAAAAATGGGTTACATTAGTATATCACTCTATGGGGAAGAATAATGGAAATATGAGTTCAAAAAGATAAGATAACAATGTAAAATTCTGACTATTAAAAAAGAGTTTCATATAACTTAATGGATAATGGCAGGCATCAAATAGGTATGGCATTTAAATTCACTGGATAAATTTTAGAAAGACATGTGACTCTGTGTGTGTGTGTGTGTGTGTGTGTGTGTGTGTGTGTGTGTGTGTAAATGAGTTTATTGACAAAGACACAAGGTCACGCTTCCCGCAACCCCCACCCTCCCCCAAAACAGGAGACATGAGACTCTTTTTGAATGTCAGTATTTGTCATATGTTAAACATTGCATCCTACAATTAAACTTTTGATGAAAATTGTTAGATGTCAGCTGAAACGGGTGTAAGGGGATTTACACACTTGCAAAATTATTTTAGGGGTACAACTAAGAACACTGAACTACCACGGCTATAATGGCACCCTACTACTCTACCACAGGAACAAAAGCTCCCGGGGTTCCCACCAGAGACAGGCACACTTGGGCCACAGGGAGGGATGCTTAGAGCCATGCTCATATAAAAAGTTCATTTTAACAGGGAACAGTAAGATAAGCATCAGAAGGAGATGCAGTGAGACCCTCAGAACTCTGCAGGAGGACTGACTTCTTAGGCACTGGGTTTCCTCTGGTTTATGAGAGTAGGATTCACAATTTGAGCAGTTCACGGTGGGGAAAAGCTTATGCAGTAAGTGCACTGATGAAGCAGAGGTCACAGGAAAGACCCCATAGCGAGGTCCTCTGTGGGTGCAGGACTGCCCCCTAGGGGACATTTCAGGGCTCTGTTTTTCTGGTTGTCATCATGACTAGAATTTAGCGCTCAGAGGGGCCAAGGACTCATGTTGTCTTGCATCGCACAAGGTCAGCCCTGGACAACGAGATTCCTCCACTATTAAAACAAATTTTTAACATTCCACTGGACACTCATTTATATGAAATACTTGTTCACAATGATCTGACTTCAGAATCTGATTCTATTTTTACAGGTAAACAAAAAGTACTTTCTGTGTAGCGGTAGTAAACTCTAAATATTCCAAAGATAGGACCACCATGTAAATCAAGGGGAAGCTGGGTAAAGTCCACGTAAGCACAAGCTGTTTCCCACTCTATGAGGCCACGTCATCTAAGGCTACACTATTCATGGTGTCTGGGTATGACCTTGCAGCCACCATGCTCATGATTTTTTGTACAGGCACATATAACTATTTCATTACATCTTCTTCTTTTTTTTTTCTCTTTGAGACAGAGTTTTGCGCTTGTTACCCAGGTTGGAGTGCAATGGCGCGATCTCGGCTCACCACAACCTCCGCCTCCTGGGTTCAGGCAATTCTCCTGCCTCAGCCTCCTGAGTAGCTGGGATTACAGGCACATGCCACCATGCCCAGCTAATTTTTTGCATTTTTAGTAGAGACGGGGTTTCACATGTTGACCAGGATGGTCTCGATCTCTTGACCTCATGATCCACCCGCCTCGGCCTCCCAAAGTGCTGGGATTACAGGCGTGAGCCACCGCGCCCGGCCTTCATTACATCTTCTTGAACAGTCAGATACAAGAACATATTAAGATGTATATTATTTTCTTTAACTTTTTATTTCTATACTGGTTTTTAGAATTATGTGCATAGGTAGTTTAACATATAAATTTAGCTTCAAGAGGTTGGCTGAGCTCAATGGCTAACACCTGTAATCCCAGAACTTTGGGAGGCCGAGGTGGGAGGATTGCCTGAGGTCAGGAGTTTGAGACCAGTCTGGCCAACATGGTGAAACCCCATCTCTACTAAAAATACAAAAAAAATAGCCAGGTTTGGTGGTGGGCACCTGTAATCCCAGCTACACGGGCGGCTAAGGCAGGGGAATTGCTTGAACCAGGGAAGTGGAGGTTGCAGTGAGCTGAGATCATGCCACTGCACTCCAGCCTGGGTGACAGAGCAAGCCTCCATCTCAACAACAACAACAATAAAAAGAGATTAAAGGTGGCAATACGAAATGTTTATTTGTTTGTTTGTAGACAGGACCTCACTCTATTGTCCAGGCTGGAGTGCAATAGCACAATCATGGCTCACTGCAACCTCTGCCTCCCAGGCTCAGGCGATCCTCCCAAGTAGCTGGGACCACAGGTGCAGGCCACCACCCCTGGCTAATTTTTGTATTTTTTTGTAGAGATGAGGTTTTTCTGTGTTTCTCAGGCTGGTCTCAAACTCTTGAGCTCAAGTGATCTAGCTGCCTTGGACTCCCAAAATGCTGGTATTACAGGTGTGAGCCTGCACACCTGGCCCAAAATATTTGTTATAAAAAGAGGTATGAACATGCTACAACATGGGTGAATCTTGAAAATATTATGCTAAGTCAAAGAAGCCAGAGGAGAAAGGCCACGTGTGATATGATTCCATTTCTATTAAATGTCCAGAACAGGCAAATCCATAGAAACAGAAAGTAGATGGTGACACTCAGGGCTGGTGGGTGGGGGGCAAGAGGGAAAGGAATGACTACTAACAGGTGCAGGATTTCTTTTTGAAGTGATTAAAAAAAGTTCTAGGCCGGGTCTGGTGGCTCATGTCTGTAATCCCAGCACTTTGGGAGGCTGAGGCAGGCAGATTACCTGAGGTAGGGAATTCAAAACCTGCCTGACCAACATGGAGAAACCCCATCTCTACTAAAAATACAAAATTAGTTGGGCATGATGGTGGGCGCCTGTAATCCCAGCTACTCGGGAGGCTGAGGCAGGAAGATCGCTTGAATACGGGAGATGGAGGTTGCGGTGAGCCAAGATCGTGCCATTGTACTCCAGCCTAGGCAGCAAGTGCAAAACTCTGTCTAAAAAATAAAAGAGTTCTAAATTTGAGTGTGGTGATGATTGCACAAGTGAGAATATAATTAAAAAACCACTGAATTAATTGTACGCTTTAAGTGGTTGAATTGTATGAGATGTGGTTTATATTTCAAAAAGCTTTTTTAAAGTATGGGCCAAATTTGGTAGAAAACCGCTACCCCAAACATGCTCACATGGAGGAGAAGTAAAGGGGAGAAAGGTAGGCCAGATCATGTTGGTGGGACCTGTACAGTCTCAAAACAGCTATGAAGTATCGGGACCCTTCTAGTATTTGGACTATGGAAGGCTTTCATTTTAAACGACACAAATAGCAATAAACATAGGTGAGACTTTCCAAAATAGAATCTATCTCAGATTACAAATAAATATCATGGCTTCTATGGGTCGAAAAGACATAAATAACACCTACCACACCAATAGCAGTCCTTTGAAACCCTCCAGACCCGATTAATACACCAGAAAAGCATAAAAACAGAAACTGTTCTAGGAAGTATATCTTCAGGTAAGGTAAAGCAGTCCCTGCAGCAACAAAAAGAAAAACAGAAGGAAGGAGAAACATGAATGCCCAAATAGCACCCACCACCAATAATCACCTAGTTAAGAGAAAACCACACCTAGGGATCATGTTCCCTCACCTCGAGTTATGAGGCAGGTATGAACCAGCACATGAAATGGCTAATGTATTCTAAAATCAGAAAACCGGCACAAAGGAACTAAGATTTACTAGCATGTCACACACACACATAGACATACACACAATGTAATTTCCCCTGGCAGCATCTTACTTTGATTACCTTAAGTTTGTTAATAGAGGCACCTCTCACTTTGCATGGTCCCACATTAACAAAGTCATACACATCGGTAACATGTCCATGGCAACCTGTGTGAAGTGAGGACACTGTTCTGATATGTAAACTTTCAGTTTACATGGTACTGTGCAAAGCAATAAATGTCTCTACCAAAATAGGTCAACTGTCATTATTAAAAGTCTTCTCTAATCTGGAGGTCTGTTTGAAAACCCGTCTCGAGACTGCTTGTCTCTTGCTCAACACTGCCATTCAAAACCCAAGCCACACAAGGTATTCCAGTTCTGGGTCAGCTGCTTCAGTGATATTCCCAAAGGAGAAGATGAACAAAGCTTCAAGGTTCTTTCTCCTTCCCCTTATTTAACCTTTCTTTCTGTTCCATCCTATTCCAAAGCTGCAGGTGGAACGGCAGAAGGCGGGAGTGAGGTAGGAGAGGCTCAGAGAACCTCTGTCTCCTTGCTAGCCTCTCATCACTAATCTGGTTCCGAAGAGGTTCACAAGGATTCATGCTGTTTGCTCTTTTATTTATGTACTACTTAAGGAGGAAGTCCAGCTAAGTTATTAATGATACCAGAAATCTTGGCAAGGCATGGTAAGAGGACGAGCTGTCATGCCAACATCCCGCCATTGGCCCTCCTTTGCTCACCCACCCCAAATCTCCAGGGCCCTCTCTGGGGCTCCTGCTCAGAGCTCCTGCTCCTCAGATGGCATCTCAGTGGCCCAAGTTCTGGTGGCTTCATCTAAGCTCCCCTCATCAAAGCAGAGTGATCCTGTTTTCTCCATAAAAGCCCAGTTTTTAGCTGGCCATGACTTAATTTTGGATCTTGGGTTGTTTTTTTTTAATCATATTTCTTTCTTTCTTTTTTTGAGACGGAGTCTTGCTCTGTCATCAGGCTGGAGTGTAGTAGTGTGATCGTGGCTCAATGCAACCTCTGCCTCCAAGGTTCAAGTGATTGTCCTGCCTCAGCCTCTCAAGTGTCTGGGACTATAGGTACATGTCACCACCCCCAGCTAATTTTTGTATTTTTAGTAGCGACAGGGTTTCACCCTGTTGACCAGAATGATCTCCATCTCTTGATCTTGTGATCCACCCACGTCGGCTTCCCAAAGTGCTGGAATTACAGGTATGAGCTACCACATCCAGCCTATTTATTATATTTTAAACATTTTCATTAGGTATTTAAAGTCATCTAGATTTTATTTTAAAAATCCCTTTCACTGCCCTTAAACTTAAGAAGTCTCATCTCATCAAGAGCATGACTAAATATCCACTTGATCCTCTCCTCCTCATTCCTATTTTTATATTTAATTCACTCATTTATGTGGAGTCATTTTTGAAACACCTCTAAAAGATAAATAATTCCAAAATTAGCTGCTAGCTAAACATTACTTGAAATTTCAGGATGGGACTCTGTCCTAACCACCAAGCCTTGTTTCCAAGAGATGCCATGACTGCTAAAACTGAGGGTGGAAAGATCAATGTCTTACAGAAAACAGAAGATTGGGGGGAAACAATTGAAATAGCACTGAAAATGTTTTTTAAATGCATCCACTCACTCGATAAATATTTACCATGCCTCCGTCTCATCCAAGCTCCAGGGATATAGCAGTAAGCAAAGTTTCTTCTGACTTTGTAAGGTTTAAGTGATAGGGAGGGAGGCAGGTGTTAAAGAATGCAATACATCAAGGGCAGAGGAGGCCCTGAAGAATGGTGGACGGAGGGTGCCTGCAATGAGGTGGTGGCTGCTGTCAGGCTGGGAGGGAGCCCGTCCTGCCATGGGGACCTCTGGGCATGTGCAGGTGACAGGGAGAAGGCCATGCAGCTGTGCGGGGCAAGAGCCTTCAGGGTGAAGAGGAAGCCTGTGCACAGTGCACCAGAGGCTAAATGATCCCCATCTACAGAGTGAGCCTACTCCCAAATGCTCCTTGTGCATAACCACTCCCCAGGCTCGGGACATCTGCAACAAGCTGGGAACCACTGGGGCAGGTTTTCCTGCCAGGTTTTCCATCTACAGGCTGCACCTCCTCTGAGGCCCCTAAGTCACCCAATGTTTGGCTTGGAGTTTTGTTTGTTTTGAGATGGAGTCTTGCTCTGTCGCCCAGGCTGGAGTGCAGTGGTACGATCTCGGCTCACTGCAACCTCCGCCTCCCAGGTTCAAGCAATTCTCCTGCGTCAGCCTCCTGAGTAGCTGGGATTACAGGCGGGTGCCACCACTCCCAGCTAACTTTTGTATTTTTAGTAGAGACAGGGTTTCACCATGTTGGCCAGGCTGGTTTTGAACTCCCAACTTTGTGATCCGCCTGCCTCGGCCTCCCAAAGTACTGGGATTACAGGTGTGAACCACCGTGCCTGACCAGCTTGGAGTTTTTTCTTTTGTCCCGGCATTCTTCCCTTCCTGACTTGGTTCTCCTACAACCTCCCTGGCTTCTCGCAGATGGTTTCTAAGCTGAAGAATCCATCTGAGTCTGGTCTTATACCCTCAGCTCTCCCCACTCTGTGAACTCCACCAGGACCCCCACAGGGTCTAGAAGAGGAGAGGGGAGCAGGACAACACCTGTGGTCTTGTTCTTTTGCCTAAGTGGACTGCGCTTTGCAGAGGCAGGAAGATGGAAGATTTTCATCTTTTAGTCTCAAAAGTCTGTCTCAAAACCACAGCTGGCAGGGCTTGCTGCACACAGCAGTGACTTTCACACAAGCTGTCTTGTGGTTAAAGGGCATCCAGCTCCAAACCCTAGATTATCCCTCAACCTTTTGAATTTAGTTTAAAATAAAATTGTAGGATTTTCAACAAGGAATAGAAGTGGTTCCAAGGTAGGCTTCACAAACCAGCATTCCCAGACACGTTTGTGGGGAAGCCTTCAGCAGCAATATGTTCAGGCACAGTGACAAGGGGATGGGGAAGAGGACGGTCTAGCAATAATCAATTACATCACTGAAGTCTCCTGGCTGCCTAAGGACACGCTGGCCCTGACCCCATCCTGAAATTGTTCCTTGCAGGTCACGTATTAAATCAATATTCATGCAGAGTCCACTCTGCAGCAGGCCCTGGGTCAGAATCAGCAGGATAAGATGCACAGGTTCCCTGTATGTGTGCACACACGCACCCCATATACAGTACATGTTGCAGGGGGAGGGGTTAATTTTAATTGAACACCTGCTCTGGTGTGTCTAATATAGTGTTTGACTTCATCCTTATTCTGAAGAGGCATTAATATTCCTTTCTTTTTTTCAAATGAAGAAACTAAGCAGAGAGAGGTCACATAACCTCCCCAAGGTCAGCCACCTAGTTAGTGGTAAAGCAGGACTCAAGCCAGGGTGATCAGACTCCAAAGCCAGGCCTCCTCCAGGAAGCCACACCCTTCCAGGAAGCCACACCCTCCAGGAAGTCAGGCTAATCCCCCAAACTAGCCACTAAAAGTGGCCAGAACTAGTCAGACCAATGTACAGAGAAAGCTGCTGGTGTTTTATTGTTTATAAGGTCCCAAGTTCAAGTTTTATTTGGAGATGTTCACATTTTAATTATTGCTTTTAATTGAAATGCACTGTAATTTAATATTAATCTTTGTGTAAGTCAAATAAACTAGGCTAAATTTTAACTTTGTTTTACTTTGGAAGGAGGAGAGGCTGAAGAAAAAAGCAATAAATGAAAAGGAAAAATTATTTCTCTTAGAAATTCACCTGATAGAGGGATTACTGCATTTTTTAAACCATGTCTAGTTTAGACACGGCACATCTGGTATGATAGATGCTGTGTATGAATGGAAACAAGTTTAGGGTAATAAATGTTTCCCAGTGTTAAAATAAACACCTCAGCGGTTCAGATTTTGGCCAGGCAATTTCTCCACAGTAGGAGGCACTTATCTACTTTAACACTTCGCTACTTAGAAATTATCACTCAATCAATTACCGTCCACCTGGGTTTATTTTTACAGAGAGCTTCAATAAAATGAGTGTGAAAATAAGTTAAACACATTCTATTCATTTTCTCAATTTTTCACCTCTCCCAATGGTGGTTATGTTGACAGAAAAATTACTTCATTTTATTTCAACAGGCATTTATGGAACGCTGACCAGGTTCTGCGCTAAGGGCTGGGAGACAGAGCGGAATGAAATGTGGTCCCTCTCATTTCAGAGCATATATAACCTACCTTTTCGCACAGGCAGGGTCTCTACAGCCCAAATGAAAGCAACCACAAGGAAATTCTGGATCCCACTATCTCCACAGACCTCCCCTCCTCCCCCAACACAAGAGACTCTGTCCTTTGCCCAGGTAACATCCCTGTGAGTGGTTACCTATGCAGTCCGTCAAACTCTCAGCTGCTTCCAGATAAGGAAATACTCTTTCACCAAGAGATGTTTTTTGTTATACTTCCTTTTTTCTTTCTTTTTTCTTTTTTTTTTTTTTGAGATGGAGTCTTGCTCTGTGGCCCAGGCTGGAGTGTAGTGGTGAGATCTCTGCTCACTGCAATCTCTGCCTCCCAGGTTCAAGTGATTCTCCTGTCTCAGCCTCTCGAGTAGCTGGGACTATAGGCACGTGCCACCATGCCTGGCTAATTTTTTGTATTTTTAGTAGAGATGGGGTTTCACTGTGTTAGCCAGGATGGTCTTGATCTCCTGACCTCATGATCTGCCAGCCTTGGCCTCTCAAAGTACTGGGATTACAGGCATGAGCTACTGAACCCAGCCTGTACTTCCTTTTTTCTTTTTAAACTTTTCTTTTAGGTTCAGGGGTACATGTACAGGTTAGTTCATATAGGCAAACTCATGTCACTGAAGTTTGGTGTGCAGAGCATCACCCAGGTACTAAGCCTAGTACCCGACAGATTTTTTCCTGATCTTCTCCCTCCTCTCACCCTCTACCTTCCAGTACGCCCCAGGGTTCACTGTTCCCCTCTTTGTGCCCACTCGTTCTCATTATTTAGCTCCCACTTAGAAGTGAGAACATGCAGTATTTGGTTTTCTGTTCCTGTGTTCATTTGCTTAAACTCTTTTAAAAGAGTACCTCCCTCTTACATCACTCTGATGTAAGCTTTTGAATTTCTACACCACCTGTCTTTTTAAAAATAACAGCTTGACTGAGACATAATTCAAATACCATAAATCCACCCTTTCAAAGTGTAAGACTCAGTGGTCTTAATACATTCACAAGGTTGAACAATTGTTACCACAATCTAATTCCAGAACAGATTTCTCTCCCCCAAGAGAAACCTCTCACACATCAACGGCCACTCCCATTCCTGTCTCTCCACCCCCCAACCAATCCCCTGCAACCACTAATCTATTACACTTACTATCCCCAAGGATTTGCCTATCCTAGGCATTTCCTATCAATGAAATCAAACAACATGTGGTCTTCTTCTGTGTCTGAATTCTTTCATTTTAGCGTGAGGTTTTCAAAGTTTATCCATGGTGTACATGCATCAGTACTGCATTCCTTCTTATGGCTGAATAATATTCCATCATATGAATAGACGTTTCATGTATTCATCCACTGATGGACATTCGGGTTGTTTTACCTTTTGGCTATCATGAGCGTGATGCTATAAACATCCACATGCACGCGTCTGTGTGGACCTCTGTTTTCATCTCTCTCGGGTAGTGTCTAGGAGCAGAGTTGCCGTATCACATGGTTAACTTTGTGTTTAACCTGCAAGGCACTGCCTGTTTTCCGAAACAGTGTGGAAGAGTTCCAATTCCTCCACATCCCTGCCAACACTTGTTACTGCCTTTTTTTCTGACAGTCATGGGTGTGAGGTGTGAGGTACCTCACTGCAGTTTTGACTGGCATCTCCCTGACGGCTATTTGGGTATCTTTTCATGTGCTTAGAAATAGAGCTGTTTTCCTTTACAAAATTTTCTAACATTTTTTTGGCATTCTTTTGAATTTCACATTTGACCTACAAGTTCAGAGCCTCTCAGCATCCGTTCCTCTCACCCTCCTGTAGTGTGGTGCGGTCGCCTGCAGTCGGGGCCTGGGCCACCATCACTGCTCTCACATGACGGGTGAGCCTTACAGAGCCTACATCGCATCTCTCGGACCTGGAAGGGGAAGGAAGAGGAAAGGCCTGGAGACTCCCAGGAATTCAGCAATGGCAGAAGTGAGCCCTGAAGTCCCAAAGTCTCTGGATTATTTTTTTCACCAAGCCATGCCATGTCCCTAATTCAATACTTGTCATTTTTCTTTTTTTTTTTTTTTTTTTAAGTGGCGGGGTCTCATTATGTTGCTCAGGCCTCAAGCAATCCTCCTACTTCAGCTTCCCGAATAGCTGGGACTACATGTGTGCACCACTGAGCCTGGCTTCACCATTTCTTAATTGCTACAAATTCCCCAAGTCCCATGAGACAGAAATGTACGTTCAGTCATATATATGAGTGCACATTATTCTCCCAGGCCTGATATGGAACAAGTAAAACAGTAATCCTATTTTCTGGGGGCAGAGTCCGTGAAGAAACATAAAAACAGTCACATAGGGTGATACACAGAGATTTAGAAATAGCACCATAAAAAAAAGAAAGAGGGAGATTCCACCTGGAGACATCAGCAAGGCTTCCAGAGGAGAGAGAGCTGATGTCGATCCACTGAGAACGAATCAGATGGAAAATGAGGGGGTGAGGAATCATCAGGGGTGGGAACAGCAAATCCAAAGATCCAGTTTCAGGAAATAGCAGGTGTTCAGTGAAACTAAAACAAAAAGTATGAGGGTCACAGGCGGGGTCACGGAAAAGGTCAAGGCTGGAAAGAGGCTGGGGCCAGTGTTTGTCAGTCTTCCCCGCCACGCTCAGGGTTGGGATTTTGTAGACTCAGAAATGCAAAGCCTGTGAGTTTTTGAGAAAGGAAGGAACATGGTCAGATTTGCACTTAAAGAGCTCACTACAGAAACGATGTCTCTGAATATCATACAGACAGATCTTTTCAGCATAGTAACAAAAACTGAAAAATACTGCAAAACGCCTAAACTTGTTCAAGATTCTCTTTGTATCATTTCTTCTTGGCAAAGTTCTGCTGTTGAAGACCCAACAATTCATCTCAACCACCCACCACAAGGTTAAGAAATGCTCCGATGCTGTGGTGTGGAACTCAGCTACATGCCACAAAGCACTGGGCTTCAAACCTCTGGCTCGCATATCCCCTAACAGAATTACAAAAAACCTAAAAAGCATTGAATATTTTTAAGTTTACATAAAACTTTTCAATCTAAGGACAGTTGCAAAGGATGCAATTTCTGGTTTGGGATCGATATTGACATTTAAATGAAACTATTATATCACCCTTTTAAGTGAGTTCGAAGGAATCAAAGTATCATGGAAATGTGTCATCCACCATCATCTAAAGTACATCAACAGGCCAGGCATGGTGGCTCACGCCTGTAATCCCAGCACTTTGGGAGGCTAAGGCGGGCAGATCACTTGAGTCAGGAGCTCTGTTCCTGGGGACACGGAGAGGGCAACTATCTTGCACGTTCTGCACATGTACCCCAAAACCTAAAATGCAATAAAAATTAAAAAAAAAAAAATACAAAGAAAAAGAAAAAGCAGGAAAGAAGCAAAGATGCAAAAAGGTGAAAAATTTTAGAAAATGGCATAAAAATGAACAATAAAACTTTCTTCAAAAAAAATAGAGAAAAGCTCTATAAATTAGAATTCTGTGGCTTGCCCCACACAAGGCCATCAGATTAGGGAGCAGACCCTCTTCAGCCTTCTCCTCCCCAGCTCCTGTCTCTCCTAAATGTATCCGGAGAACCTCTTCAGTCTTTGAACTGTTTTATTATTGCCATTTTTAAGCAGGGGGTCATCATTTCAACCCTGGTTGTTCCAAATGAATAGTAAACTGTGATAGAAAATTCTGAGCATTCCACCACCAGTGACCCTTACCATTCTGATATGGTCTAATAACTCAGAATTATTCCCTATCATACATGCTTTATATGACATCAGCTACCACACAGGTTTTTAATACACAGTAAGCAGGTGGCCCCAGCAATTTCTCTTATATCTCACATCTGGTATTGTACTCCATATAAGGTGCTGAGTCCTATTTTTTAATAAAAACATGGCCTGAGCTTGTAAAAGTTCAAGTAAAATATGCCTTTAAAACTGCTGTATTTAATTTCCAGTCATGAAAGTCTAAAATTATTGTAAAATAATACTCAACTTTTTTCATAGATCCATTCAATGAAGCTTAAAACTACTTTCCTTTCAGAAAGGTAAAGAGCTTCATAACTAACAGTTTCTTGAATTCACATGTGCTGTCTTACTTTTGTGAGCCTGAATTGTATACATTTTATAACCTTTCAATCTGGACGAAATTAGTTTGGTTAGTAGCGCAAAAGTAATAATACATGTATGTTTCTGGGCAGAGGTGGGGGAAGGGAATGGCAAGGCGAAGGGCAAAAATGCTGAGAATTAAACCAGTAACTTGAGACTTGGAGGAATTAATTATTTTTTCAAAAATGAAATCAACATAAACTAAAGATACACACGAGGGAGGAAGCATTGACAAATGTGAAATGAGTCTAAATATTATCTTATCATTAGGGAAATACCCATTTTGACTGTCATTACACTTTTACGAGGCTGGTACACAGTGTGGGGTAAAAGACTGGTGTAAGAATTAGATGATTTCTGTGAGTTCAAACTTATAACCGTGTACCTGACTAGATACGAGCTGTTGCAGGAGCGTTACGTCTCCTACTCAGTCTAGGAAAGGTGGAGTCCCTTTCATTCACAGGGCTATTTTCGTGATTGGGCAAATCCACAACGGAAACACAGGGATCACATTCCTTCGACCATAAAGTCCTCAAAAGCAATCCTGCTCCGTGTCAGCTGCTGCTAAATCAAAAGGTAACTTTCATTTCCTTTAAATAATTCAGTTTCATCTTTAACTATCATCTTCAACCACAGATTTTAAATTGATACTAAATTGGGTAACTAAGTAGAAATAAATTAGTAGTACATGATGCTGGCTATAAAAGCAAGCCAAGAACTTGAGTAGTTTTTTTTTTTTTTTTAAGGGTTCTGCTCTATTGAATCTATTCAATCATAAATATTTCTCCAAAGAACTTTTATATTAGTGCTCATTTTTTTCTTTTTGGGGGATGATGGAAAGGGGCAGTTACTCTCCCTTGTTATCACAAGTAAAATGCAAAAATAAGCCCACAGATGGTTGCAGAGGAAAAGGTCCTCTCAAACCCCAAAGGCCCAGGCGTAAACATATTAACAGATCTACTCAGTTTGTTGGCAGTTTAACAATAGCTATGCAGACTGAAGACACACCCTTGATGACCCAGTTCCCATAAGAGAGAAACATCGCACAGGTAGGTATATCTGGGGAGCAGGTTCCCCCATGGGCACCGCCACACTGGTTGTCAGAGCAAAACGACTGAAGTCAGCTGGCTGTGCATTCGGAAGGAAACAGCTTGCAGCTAACAAAGCAGGGTATGCTCTTATTGTGGTATAATATAAGCAGTAAAACGGAATGAGCTGATCAACTGGCTACAACATAGCTAAACCTCCAGAATACACGGGTGAATTAGAGTAACACAGCAGCAAAGACAGATCAAACTCCAGCCAAATCTACTTTCTCCTTCTTGGCAACAGAATTTTGCACTGCAACGTGCATCTCCCTCACTCCCCTTCTTCCAGCCAGGCAGGCCGGAACCGGGTTCTTGCCAGTGAAGCACACCACTCCAGCCTCACATGTTTAAGAGAAAATCTCTAGCCCTCTATTTCCACTCCTTTGTCTTATCTGCTGCCTGGAAAAGCAATGACCAGGCGACTGACCTAGAAAGTCACATGTTAAAGATGGCGGAGCCCGTCAGCCTGGGTCTCTGATTGACTGCATGGAACACAGCGGCCCAGTGACCTACACTACTTACTCTGTTCCATCACATCACGCAGAACTACATGCCCTTCTTTTAAAGCCAAATTATTGTCGAGTCTCTTACTATAGCAACTTAATCTTTTATTACAACATAGAAACATGCAGTAAGACGACCAGGCGCTGTGGGTGGCTCACACCTATAATCCCAGCACTTTGGGAGCCTGAGGTGGGTGGATCTCTTGAGGTCAGGAGTTCAAGACCAGCCTGGCCAATATGGTGAAACCCCATCTCTACTAAAAATACCCAAATTAGCCAGCTGTGGTGGCGCACGCCTGTAATCCCAGCTACTTGGGAGGCTAAGGCAGGAGAATCGCTTGAACTGGGAGACAGAGGTTGTAGTGAGCAGAGATCACACTCGGCCCCCTGCACTCCAGCCTGGGCCAAAGAGCAAAAGAAAGAAGAGAAGGAAGAGAGAGAAAAGAGAGAATAGAGAAGAGAAGGAGGGAAAGAAGGCAAGAAAGCAAGAAAAAGAAAGAAAAGAAAGACAAGAAGGAAAGATACAGTAAGATGCCTTGTATATTAACACCACATCAAAAAGTCTTGAAAAAGACAGATCAACCTCCTGACAGCGATTACAGAGGTGGGAATGAGAGACAGGAAGGGCATAGGCAAAAAAAATACAGATGGGATTAGGGTAAACTTTAGCGTTCACTTTTAAATTCATGAGCAGAAAATATATCCACTTATTAATCATATAATTGAAAGCTGATAATCTATAGAATTTAACAATTTTAATGACCAATTCTATTTTTTCCTCTAAATTTTTCATTAAAGTGGCATTTGGATTCTAATGTGATTCCAGTTGATATATCTTTCCATAAAGTATAAAGAAAATGATGACGAAAATAAAAATGGTCATGAAAAAAGGTGTCACGAGAACACTGTCTGGCACTCGCACTCTGGAAAGGGGGAAACAGCTGGCTGGCATGACCACTTTGCCCCACACAGCGGGGTCCTGTCCAGGCGTTCTTCCCCAAGGTTACCGAGTGAGCCAGGGCAGCTGACCCCATTTTGGGGTCTCCAGAACCTGGGAGAAGTCCATCTACCCTAGTCCAGGAAAGAGCACAGGCTCCAGGAGACGAGGTGAAGGCTCTGTCCACTGCAAGCCATCAGGTGTAGAGCAACCTCCCTTTCTCTAAGAGACAGTTTCTTCCAATGAAATACTGAGGCAGTGCACAGTGGGTGCCTGAGACATGACTCCTCGCACTCAAGCCTCAGCCGGAAGGCCCTAAGGAACCAACTACAACTTCTTTCAACGACCTGAGTCCATTCATTAAGCCACGGATGTTTCATTTCAGAGGAGTTTCTTTCCACCATCTCAGGAGCTACCAGAAAAGAGATTTTCATTTTCAAATCTCATTTCTTTCCAAAGGATTACTCATGCAAACTGCATTTCACGGGTTCAAATGCCCTTTGCTTATTAAAAAGCACTGTGAGAACACAAAACATGCTCAAGGAATTTCATGATAGAGAAAAAACAAATCTACTTTTGACAATTCTCATCTTTACCAGACTTGCTTCGTATAATTAAATTATCCACCCTAAAATAAATTTTCTTCTAGATACCACATTCTTATTTTTCTAATCCTCCATTTTAAATTTATGGATGTCCTTAATCTTGTGTTTATAACATCTGGGTTAAAATCACAGACTCACGGAACAAATCCAACCCCCTACTTAAAGAGAAAGAACAGAGGTCTTCTATCTAGAATCATTTTATGAACAATAGGGGAACTTTAACTTCTGGGAAACCCTAGATTCCTGCTTTAGAATCCTTTAGGAGTGGGAACAGGAATACGAACAGGAGAAAACCACCTTTAAAATAAAAACCTGTGAACTCTAGTTATAGCACCTTTGAATTGCAAAGAATCTGAAAAGTTGTTTGCCACAATGTTAAAATTAATTCCACACCAAAGCATGCATGTTTTTCATTTAAGAGACTTCAGAAATTGACCCTGAAGGATGTCAGCAGTGAAAGCTGGTTGCTTTTGCTTCTTGCCCATGTACCACTGTTAAGAGTACGGCCTCTGGCCACCAGTGACCTGGACACAGACCCAGCTGCCCCTCTGAGAAGCTGCATCTGGACCACTGCATCTCCCTGGGAACCTCACTGACACCACAGTCTTTTTACCATGAAGCGCCATGGGGAGGAAGAAAAGAAAATACACCTAACGTCCTCCTTAGCAGGCCTGATACGGTCTTTGCAGTTGCTCTCATTATTGTTAGCTATTAATTCCTTATGTTTCTTAGTTATTACTTGTATGATTTTCATTTAGATGAGCACATTTTCCCACCCATGTCTGAAAATATCTTCCCATATAACTATTAATTTTAAAACTGGACTACCAATAAATAGACAATATATTTGTAGCTACATCATCCTCGAACAGTTATTGGTAAATTTGCTGCATTTGCAGATACGAGTGTTTTCATCTCAGCTTTCCGATGAGAAGTGATTGTTCAGGAATCATAGTTACAAGTTTCCCTTAAAGTAACTGGAAGTCATAAATGGGGGCTTCATGACAAAATGTCACATGAGGAAAAATATCTCAAGGACCAGTTAGCAGTGAGAATTTTCAATAAAATTATGAGCTAGAGATATCAAGACTAAAATCCAAATACGAAGAGAAGAAAATGTCCTAACTCCCACAGGTCTGGTCCAACCGTTTTAAAGGACCTGGACGGAAGGGTTTGGAAAATGGCATCTAAGAAGGAGGAAAATTTAGCACCTACCCCTGGGCCCCGGCCCCCCACCCCACCTTCAACTATAGCCTTAGAGAGGCTCATTTGAGCAATTATAGAGTAAAATTACATCAGAATATACATTAATGAGAATATTTTCAATAATGCGAATGCTGCTAATTATATCTTTTCTTTTTAACATGAGGTAGAACATTTTATGGCAACCCTGAGACCCGCCGTGTGCCCAGCAGGGAGCCTCGTATTCCATACACACTTGTAAAGGCCATGACAGCAGGCTGCATGATATGAGGTGTGAGAAATGAAAACTTTATGTGCATACAAATTTAGATTTTTAAAATATTTTCACTAGGGGCATAAATAAAGAGAAATTAGACCACTGGGATTTCAGAAAACGAGAATACAGACTGTGATTTTTGTTTTAAATTTTAGTACTTAGAGTACCCAATACCTAAGAAGTAAATAATTCAGCAAGTTACCAAAAGTAACACTTCAGCTTTAACTTTATATTTTTATATAATTTGAGCTATTTTGTTCAAGGAAGGAGAACAAAATTGCTCACATTTAAGTAAAAGAAAGGAAGCAAGGAAGGAAAAAGTGCAGGAACACAGTCACCACCACACGCTGCTCTTTATCAGGCTGCCTCGACACATACATGCAACGAGGGTTACCAAAAATGCTACATAGATAAAATTTCCATTGATTTTTATTAAATCACAGTACTTTATAAAACTGTCCACAGTTGTCTGCCCATTATAAAAGTACTGACACATTACCACAAGGTTGGATTTTAGCATGAACATCCACATACCCACCACCTAGAGAAATCACACACTGGGAGTTAATATTTGTAAAACATGGCTGGGCGCAGTGGATCTTGCCTGCAATCTCGGCACGCTGGGAGGCCAAGATAGGCGGATCACCTGAGGTCGGGAGTTAGAGACCAGCCTGACCAACATGGAGAAACCCTGTTTCTACTAAAAATACAAAATTAGCCAGGCACAGTAGCAGGCGCCTGTAATCCCAGCCACTTGAGAGGCTGGGGCAGGAGACTTGCTTGAACCCAGGAGGCAGAGGTTGTGGTGGGCCAAAATCAGCCGTTGCACTCCAGCCTGAGCAAAGAAGCGAAACTCCATCTCAAAAACAAACAAACGAACAAAAAATATTTGCAAAACGTGTCTGACCAAGGACTGGTATCTGAGGTATACAATGAACTGCTACAACTCAGTAATAAAACGGCAAATAGCCCAACTCAAAGACAGGAAAAAGATTTGAACAACGCTTCGCAAATTAAGAATGCCAGCAGTGTCGTAAGTACGATAAGTATAATAATTCTTAACAACACCTGTTTTCAGGAAAATGCAGATTAAAAGGACAGCGAGATACCACTATACCCCAACCAGATCAGCTGAAAGTAAAAGACTGAGCACACCAAAAACTGGTGAAGAGGCAGAGCAACCACCTGCCATTAACATTCCGTTTTACTTGCTTTAGTACGTATCAACCCATGTACCCAACCATTAATCCATCTTCTCGCTTTATGCCTTTTCACGGAAACTACAGACACCCTCTTTAATACTTCAGCCTGCATACCATTAACTGGAAATCAACATCTTCGTTTTTATGTAACATTGACCTACATTGATATGCTAAGAAGCAACCATTCTTCTAATTTCCTCCCACCATAGATAAGATGTGTCTGTTCTGCAGTTTCATAAAATGGAATAACACAGTATGTACTCTTTATGGAATGTTTCTTTCACTCTGCATGTTTTTCAGATGTATGCAAGTTCATTTCTTTTTATTGTAAGTAGCAATAAAGTATATTAACTAAGTATATTTCTAAGTATACTGCTAAGTATACCTTTGTATAAATGTGCTACAGTTCATTCATCTGTTGGTGAACATTTAGGTTGTTTCCAGGTTTTGGCAATTATAAATAAAGCTGCTATGAACGATGATGGACAAGTCTGTGTAGACATGTATTTTCATTTATCTTGGGTAAATAGCTAGGGGTGGGGTTACTGGGTCATAGGTAGGCACACACATGCTTTTATCTAAAAACTGCTACATTTGTTTTTTCAGAATGGTCCTATCATTTTATATTCCCACCAATGAGGTTCAGAAATCGCAGCTGCTCTATGTCTTCACCAACATTTGGTGTGGTCAGTCTTTTTATTTCTCAGCTGATCTGGTGGGTATGCAGTGGTATCTCACTGTGCTTTTATCTGTACTTTCCTGACAACAGATATTTTTAAGGATTATTACACTTACTATACTTATTACAAAGCTAGTATTCTTAATTTGTGAAGTGTTGTTCAAATCTTTTGTCCATTTTTAAATTGGGGTATTCATCATTTTATTAATGAGTTGTAGAGGTTGTTTATATATCTCAGATATCAGGCCTCTGTCAGACATGTTTTGCAAATATTAACTCCCAGTGTGTGACTTATCTATTCATTTCTTCATCAGTACCTCTTGATGAACAGATTTTTTGGCCGGGCGTGGTGGCTCATGCCTGTAATCCCAGCACTTTGGGAGGCCAAGGCGGGTGGATCACGAGGTCAAGAGATTGAGACCAACCTGGTTGACATGGTGAAACCCCGTCTCTACTAAAAATACAAAAAATTAGCTGGGCATGGTGGCGCGTGCCTGTAATCCCAGCTACTCGGGAGGCTGAGGCAGGAGAATTGCCTGAACCCAGGAGGTTGCGGTGAGCCGAGATCGCACCATTGCACTCCAGCCTGGGTAACAAAAGCGAAACTCCATCTAAAAAAAAAAGATTTTTTTTTCCCTTTTAGGGACAAGGTCTCACTCTGTCATCCAGGCTGGAGCACAGTGGTGAAATCATAGCTCACTGCAGCCCTGATCTTTTAGGTTCAGGCCTCCTGAGCAACTGGGACCACAGGCACATGCCACCACGTCCAGCTAATTCTTTAAATATTTTGTAAAGATAGTCTTTCACTATATTGCCCAGGCTGGTCTCCAGCTCCTGAGATCAAGCTCCTGAGACCTCCCAAAGTGCTGAGATTATGGGTATAATCCACTGTACCTGGCAGAATTTTTAAATGTTTATGAAGTCTACCATCATTTTTTCTTTAATAGTGATTGCTTTCTGTAATCAGTTTAAGAAATTTCTTCCTAGTCCCAAGTCATGAAGATACCGTTTTCCTTTAAAGCTTTATGATTTTCACTTCTGTATTAAGGTCTGTGATCCATCTCAAACTGATTTTAGTGTATGAGGTGAAGTAGAGCACAAGATTCACTTCCTTTCCTATATGGAGCACATATGTGGTTACTGTATCACCACTTCTTGAAGAGACATTTCTTTCCCCATCGGATTGCTTTAACACCTGTCTCAAAAATCAAAGGCCAATAAGATGCAGATTTATTTCCAGGGTATTTGGCTCTATTGATATATTTCCTTGTTAATGCCAGTATCAAATAGCTTTGATTACTGTCACTGTATAGTAAGTCTTAAAGTAGTATGACTTCTCCACCAACTTTGTTCTTGTTCCAAATTACTTTATTATAGAACTCTTACTTTTTTTTGTATGTGTTAGAAGTAATGGCTGTGGTGGTCCATGTGAAGCAGCCACTGTGGGGATGCCAGCTGCAATGAGGGAGGTGTGGCCAGGGTTGCTGTACTCCACGGAGCTACCAGGGGCCAGGAATAGGTGGGAGCCCTGCTCCCTAGCAAGTCCGTGGCACAGGAGCCCCACGCTCCCAGGCACAGCTGCAGCCACCCAGCCACGGCTCTCAACCCAGGCATCCCTGCACTCTTGGGGGCCCAGGAAGCACCCCCGGTCCTTGCACGCTTGGAAGTGCCTACTCCCACTCCCTGGCTTCTCCCCGCGTCCAGCACCCACTCCAGTGCAAAGTTGCAGCCGAGCCTGAGCACCGCTATGACCCAGCCAAGTGAGCACATACTTGGAGTAGTGCTGACATGCCAGCACCCCCTCCCCCACTTGGTGCCTCAGCCCCCTCTAGACTTTGGGGCCAATGAATGCAGGAGGGAGACTGGGGGACTGAGTGTGTTGGCACAGGTCTGTCCCCTCAGCATGGACAACCTGGGCACTGCAGACAGCATGTTGATGGCAGAGGGAGGCAGACAGGCTTTGAAGCAGGAAGAATCAGGTTCCTGGTGAAATCACACCTTCAAGCCTGAAGCCTGGGGTCCAGGCTACCAGCTCTAGGTGAAGTCCACAGCCTGGAATAAGAACTTCATTGACAACTGTTCGGCCAATTGGATGATGCTTTTTCCAGGACCAGCCAGGACCACCCATGGACTAATCAGCACGCACTTCCTCCATTGTGACAACATAAAAACCCCCAGACTCAGCCAGACTCACACTCTCATCTGAATGACCTGCCTGTGGAAAGGAGCTACCTACCATGTGTCTACAGGTCTCCTTTCCGCTGAGAGCTGAACACATGTTGGAACGACCTGCCTGCGGAAAGGAGCCACCTACTACAGGTCTCCTCTTCACTATGGGCCAGAGAGGTGTTGAGATGACCTGCCTGCAGAAAGGAGCCACCCACTGCAGGTCTCCTCTTCACTGAGAGACAGACAGACATTGAGATAACCTGCCTGCAGAAAGGAGCCACCCACTACAGGTCTCCTCTCCACTAAGAGCTGGACACTCATCAGGAAGACCTGCCTGCAGAAAGGAACTACCCACTTCAGGTCTCCTGAGAGCTGTTCTACCACTCAATGAAGCTCCTCTCTGCCTTGCTCACCCTCCAGTTGTCCACATACCTTTTTCTTTCTGGACACGGGACAAGAACTTGGGACCCACAAAATGGTGGAATTGAGAGAGCTATAACACAAACAGGGCTAAAACACATCCCCCTGCTCTCCATGCTGCAGGTGACAAGGAGAGAAGAGATGCAGCCTTTTGGGGAGCCCAGACCTAGGGGCCTCCCAAGCCAGGGCTGTGACATTTTCTTTGGGACTCTGCAGTTCTTGGCATCTCCAAGTTTCTGGATGCCACCACTTTCCCCTTGCCCAGGTACGGGTGCCTGCAGCAAAGCCACTTATGGTACATCTGATCCAGCCTCATCCTTGCACGGAGGCAGCACCTGTGCCAGCGCCTGGAGCTGCCTGCCCCTCCACAGCAGCTGGTGTGCCTGGCTGTGCACAGTGGCCAGACCCCAAGCTAGCTCATTTACGCACCCCTCACCAGTCCACACCTGGCTCACTCTTGGCAGGCATGGGATCCAGGCTGATAGCGTGAGCCAAGCATAGCCTGCCAAGGCTGAATGAGCCCAGCAGGCCCAAGCAAAACTCAGCCAAAGGTACCACCAGTCACAGAGGTTTCCGGCTGGAAAAGCAACACCCTAAGGATCCTGTGACATTTTCATATACATTTCTACAAAAATTCCTGCCATGATTCTGATCGTGCTTGTACCAAATTCAAAGGTGCCAGCAAACTGGCACCTTACCAATACTGGCTCTTTCAAACCATGATCCTGGTTTCTCTATTTAGGTCTTACACAATTTCAAAATATTTCCTATTCGTCCTTGTGATTTCTTGCTTGACCAATGGATTATTTAGATGTGTGTTGTTTGCTTTCTAAATATTCGTGGGTTTCCTAGATATATTTTTTGCTATGATGTCTAACTTAATTCCATTGTGGACAGGGATATACTCTGTGACCCAGCATATAGTCTACCTTGCTGAATATACCAAGTGCACTTGAAACAAATGTGCATTTGGTGAGGTGCAGTGTTCTGTAAGTATTGGGCATCAGGCGGGTGAAAGCGGTTGACAGTGTTATCGAGATTATCCATGTTTTCCATGATTTTTGGTTAGTTGTTCCATTGTGGGCTAAGAGAGCATTGCTGAAATCTCCAACTATGACCCTGGACTTGTCTATGTCTTTTATTCTGTCCATTTTTGCATCATATATTTTAAAGCTGTTATTAAGTAAATAAACATCATTGTCTGTTCTCTATGAATTACCCCTATTGTCACTGTGAAATATCCCTCCTCAACTTTTGTACTTCTTTGTCTTAAAGTCGACTTTGTCTACTGTTTAAAAAGTCACTCCAACCTTCTTAGACTGTTCATGTGGTAATACATTTCCTATCCTTTTACTTCTAATCTGTCTTTAGAATTGAATTGTGTCTTGAAGAGAACATATACTTGGGTCTTGCTTTCTAAAAAATCCATTCTGACATTTCCTGCCTTTTAATTACAGAGCTTAGTTTATTATCATTTAATATAAATATTGATAGGGTTAAATTGAATTAAACCATCTGGTTAATTTTTGTTTTTGTTTTTTTCTGTGTGTGTATGTGTGTGAGTGTGTGTGTGTGTGTTTCTAGTCCTCTCTTCCTGACTTCTTTTGGATTTTCTTAGAATGGCATTTTATCTATGGGCTTTTAAACTGTGTCTTCTGCTTTACGTAATCCTACGTAATTTTAGTGTAATCCTAGGGATTACGATGTACATTCTTACCTTTTACATCTACTTAGCATTAATACTGTACCATGTCCAATCAAATGCAGAAACGTTACAATCTTATAGGTCCATTTGCCACCCCTTGTTCCTTTATGGTAGAGTTGTCTCATATGTATCCTATCAATATATGTAACTATGTAAGATGGCGTTACAGTTTTGCTTTACATATGTTAGGGGAGTATTTTAAATTTACCCAGCTATTTATCCAGATAGCATTCCTTCCTAAACACTCAAGTTTCCCTCTAGTGTTTTTCCTTTCTCCTTCTGAAACTTCCTTTGGCAATTCCTTCCAGCAGACCTGCACTGTAACACGTTATCTTAGTGTTCTTTTACCTGAACATGTATTTTGCCATCATTATTGAAATATTTTATTGGATATAGAATTCTGAGTTGACGAGTTTATTTTCCTTGAGCACTCTAAAAATATTGTTCCACTCTCTCTGGCCTCAATAATTTCTGAGAAAAAGTCAACAGACGTCCAAATCATTGTTCCTTGCTACGTGAAGTGCTGTTTTCCTCAGATTACTTTCAGTATTTTTTTTTTTAATCTTTGGTCTGCAGCAGTTTGACTACGATAGGCCTAGATGTACTTTCATCATATTCATCTGGCTTGGAGTTTGCTGAACTTCTTGAGCCTGTAAATTTATGTCTTCCACCAAACTGCGGGAACATTTAGCCATCATATTTTCCAATTTTTTTCTGTCCCTCCTACACATATATGAAACATTCTGATATCATCCCATAGGGCCCTGAGGCTCTTTTTAAAAATCTTTTTCTCTCTTCTTCAGATTAGATCATTATAACTGTTTTATTTTCAAGTTCATAGAACCTGAGAACATGAGGATGATAAAATTATCCTCACTGTGGCTAATCATTGAAGGGTCATTGTGAACTAGACAGAAGCTAGCAGAAACATGCAGCTCTAACTTTCAAAGGAAATTGTACTAACCAGAGATACTCTATCCCAAGTGAAATTCAAGTAAATAAATGAAAGTTTTATTTACTTTCATTTATCCAAACTCCAAACTACTATTAATGAGCACCTATTAAAGGTCAGAAATTGTACTGGCACTTCCATACTAACCATTGTATTTAATTTAGATCACAGCTCATTAATATAGGCATTACTGTCCACAATTCAAGACAATAGTACAGAGGAACAAAAAAGGAACTTGTCCCACTAATAAGCTCCAGAGACAGGACTTTGACTTAGGACTTTAACCCATTATAGCTCTTTCTACCACTAATCTCATTTAAAAAAAAATTAAGAGAATCATCGAGAGTTAAATATATTGCCTAACCTGATTTTCTTTTGTAATAAGATTAGTACATAAGTAGATATTGGAGGTATGGGGAACACAGTACATTATGATTTCAGCGAAGCATCTGTCAGAGGTAATATAGTATCAGGAACTAAGAATTAAGGCTCGTAAGACAGATAAATCTCTTCAATGCTGCTTCTCCCACTTACTCTTTATGTAACTCGGAAGCATTGAAACTCTCTAAGCTACAGCTACCTCCTCATTTCTTTAAAGAAGAACCATGATGATAACTCTCTCATCAGGTTTTAGTAAAGACTAAATGGTAAAAATGTACAGAATGCATTTATCATATTACCTGTCACATAATAGGTGGTGAATTAATGTTTGTTATTATTAAGGCGTGGTATCTCTTTGGACAAAAAAAATTTGAAATAATTACATAATAGTGAAATAATATGAAATGTTGTAAACAACAGCTATTAATCCCAACCTATTCAATTTCTATCAATGTCTGCTTGATTTTATAATTCACCAACTATCTACTAGAAAGAAAGACTGTAATGCAGTCACTACAGAATTATACAGAAGTGCCGGCTCAGAAAGAAATCTGTTTATTATTTATAATAGGAAAACACCAGCAATGACAAGAATGCATTCATGGAAGAGTGTTTACATAAATTACGATCAGACTCATTTTGCACGTGTAGCGTAGGAGGAAATAAAAGGGAAGAAGGCGATGCACCAGAAGATTAACATGATTCATGTCTCTTCAACCAATTAACAACATCTTAGCAATCCTTTGGGGAAAGATTACATTTTTCAGCAGTATTTGGATTCGGACTGCTGTTTTGGAACAGGGTGGGTTTATTGGGAGGCATTCTGGAAGACAGAGCTATCTCCAAGGTGACTGGAATGGGCTGCCTCCAGCCCTATATGAGCTCAACAGACCAGGCACAGAGGCTCACACCTATAGTCCCAGAACTCTGGGAGGCCAGGAATTCTAAAGCAGCCTGGACAACAAAGTGAGACCCTGCCTCTACAAAAGCTAGGAAAAAATAGCCAAGCATAGTGGCATGCACCTGTTGTCCCAGCTACTCAAGAGGCTAAGGTGGGAGGACTGCTCGAGCCCAGGAGTTCAAGGCTGCAGTGAGCCAAGATCACACCACTACACTCCAGTCTGGGTGACAGAGCAAGACCCCATCTCTCTAAAAAAAAAAAAAAAGCTCAATAAATATTTGAACAAATGGTAGGAAATACTCAGTATTTGGTGCTCAGACACATCCACAATACTACAAAGGGCATTCAAGCCCTCTTGCCCCTGAGGTGCCTGCCAGAGTTTGGACAGACATTTGTTTGTCTGATTTAGGGTTTAGCAGAAGTCAAGTCCCTCGTTTGATTCCAGTGATGACAACATTGTGCTGGAAACGTTTGGTGCACTTCATGACGGTTTTCCAAGTACCAACAGTAAAAATAGAAACCACCTGTAACGGTACAATGGTGCTCTATCTCCACTGCCTGAAACAAAAGCTCCAAGAAGGCCTCTTAGCAGTTGAGAAACACGCTCATTATTTTGCAACAGAAAGAAGGGAAGGGAAGGCAGGAGAAGGAAGAGAATGAAATCTAAAACAAAGCTAGAGAAAGCATTTTAATTGAGCTAAACAAAAACAAATTCTAAAAGTAGCTCCACATCAGAGATTCACAGCCCAGGTTTGCAACATCTAAGTTTCTTGTATTACCTCAATGGGCATCACAGAATGCTCAAAAAAAAAAAAAAAAAAAAAAAAAAAAAAAAATCAGATCACAGTTCATCTTGTTTCTGTTTATAAAAGAGAAGATGCCATCAGCTGTTTCCAGAAGTAGAAAGGGTACTGAAGACGAGAAGAATTAAAATAAAAACCAGGAAAGCAGGGAGAACACCATGACCTGCAGAATCCACCTGGAACACTCCACCAGGATTCCAGGCATATCTGACCCCTCACTCCGATTTCAGAGCAGGTTCTACACTCTCTATGTTAGCAAGCCACACAAGCTTTAACAAAATGTCAAAATCCAAATGTCAGCCAAGACCTCATCCAAGACTACTCCACATCTGCCCAAACTCCCCTTCCCCTTCCCAGAGCATGCCGAAGGGCATAGGAGCCGAGGGGCGTTTTCCACCACAGCTGAGTTCTTGCCACAGTATCATCCCCTCCTGCAGTCTGGGTGTTTGGGTTGGAAGCCATGCCAGCAGAGAATTTTTTTTTTTTTTTTTTTGAGATAGAGTCTCACTGTCACCCAGGCTGGAGTGCAGTGGCATTAGCTCAGCTCACCACAACCTCCTCCTCCCAGATTCAAGCAATCCCCTGCCTCAGCCTCTCAAGTAGCTGGGATTACAGGCATGTGCCACCACACCCAGCTCATTTTTGCATTTTCAGTAGAGACAGGGTTTCACCATGTTGGCCAAGCTGGTCTCAAACTCCTGACCTCAAGTGATCTGCCCATCTTGGCCTCCCAAAGTGCTGGGATTACAGGTGTGACCCACCACACCTGACCCAGCAGAGATTTTTCTTCTCGGATATCACTCAACTCTAATTGGAGACATCTGAACACCCACTTGGATTATCACCCCCACTCCCAACCCAGGAGGCACTTCATCTAACAGGGGCATGGAACTCACTTGGCTTTCCTGGGTTCCAGAAGGAAACTCCAGTTACTTAGCCTAACTACTGAGTAGTAGTTAGTAGAAACAACCTATGGCACTAGCGTGGGAAGCTGGGAAGCACAGAATGAAGCTGAGTTATGAATCATGCACACACAGACAGCTGTCGGGGGATACGTGCCAACCAGAGGTGCCACTTGCATTCTGTGTTGATGGGACAGCACCTGCAGTAGGCAGAGAGAACTTGAAACAGACCAAATGAAATCCCCATTGCCGTAATTCCTTTTTGGAACAGGGCAGGGCATAAAAAGAAGTCATCCAGATGATCAGCCAGCCAGACATTAAAAGAAAAGAACTGACCTTGGGCCAGCTGGGCCTCAGTGTCTGAGTTGGAAGAGCACTTCCAACTTCAATGGTCTTGATATCCACGCCCTGAAGAACCTGGGCTCTGAGAAGGCTCCTGGGGCCCATGTGGGCAGGGGGCTGTGCAGTACTTCACTTGAAAGGGGGCTTTACAGGCATGGTGGCACATGTCTGCAATCCAAGCTATTATGGGGGCTGAGGCAGGAGGATCACTTGAACCTGAGAGGCAGAGGTTGTAGTAAGGTGAGATCATCCCACTGCACTCCAGCCTGGGCAGCAGAGCAAGATTCCGTCAGAAAGAAAAGAAAAGAAAAAGAAAAAAAGACAAGAAAAGAAAAGAAGGAAGGAAGGGGGCATTATTGCTTTTAAAAAAAAGAAACTGGCCATGTATGGTGGCTCACAAGTGTAATCACAGCACTTTGGGAGGCTGAGACAGGTGGATCATGAGGTCAGAAGTTTGAGACCAGCCTGGCCAACAGGGTGAAAACCCCATCTCTACTAAAAACATAAAAATTAGCTGGGCATAGCGGTGTGCACCTGTAGTCCCAGCCACTCAGGGGACTGAGGCAGAAGAATCGCGTAAACCCGGGAGGTGGAGGGTGCAGTGAGCCGAGATTGTTCACTGCACTCCAGCCTGGGTGACAGAGCGAGACTCCATCTCAAAAAAAAAAAAAATTAAGCCACAGATCTAGTATAACTCTCTCATCTCACGGATGAGAAACAGACCACCGCTGCTGTCAAAAGAGCATGCAAGAAGGTTACAGTCTGAGGCTTTTCTATTTCATTTTTAGATAAATTTTGTATGCACATATTATCCAATTGTAAACTGAAAACTCTATTTGCATCAAGGTGACCTCTGGAACCAATGGGCAAAGAAAGAGGTAGGTTCAGACTTCCCCATCATTCCTCCCTCTTCTCGTCTCCTTGCCTTCCGCATCCAGAGAAAATCCTTCTCCGCCAGGCAATGACTTCATCGTTTTCCTTCTCACTAATTTGAATACTCTTATGGGAGAGCCAAACAAAAAACGAAAATGATGAATGACTCCTTGTGCAATGCAGAAGAAATGTGGCGTTTGGGATCTCAAAGTGACGGAATACCCCTCATGCAGAAACAGAACATGCTTCTCTCCGAAACAAAAAGCAGAAATAAAGGTATTTCAGAGCCCAGAGGGTGTTTGGCCAAATGGTAGGTGCGTAAAAGATTTTAAAGGGGCAGGTGAAAGCAAATCAACTCTCACCTCCAAAGCAGGTAACTTTTATTTGAAAGAAAAACAGAAGTTCCTCTAAATAAGCCACAAAGCTCAGTCAGGAGAGAAATAGAAATGGGAGAGAGCAATGCTTAACATGTAGGAGGGAAAATACCTGCTTGGTTATCTAGCATATTTATTTTATACATTTACAGGTTTTTACTCAAACACATTTTTAACATGGAGCGCAGCCTCTATCTGCACATCCTGTGTATCCAGGTGACTGGTCAGACCTCAATTATCAAGAACACTAACTTCTTAGAGCATCTGCAAAGTTCTACTTAAAAACTACTGTTAAATCATCATCCAAGCTTGGACAATGCTGCTTTCTCATCACAGATTTCATACTGCATCAGAATCTTGAAACATATTCTCACATTTTATTTGCAGTTTCCAAAGTGGGTGGCTATCGGCAGTGCCGTGTGGGGAAAGCACCTGTCTAAGTTGGTAGCTGCAGAGGGGATTAAACCAACTCTTGGTGACCACCCACTCCACGTCAGAGACTGCAATAGGCTTTCCACAGCGCCACCTGCTCTGACCTTCCCCACATGAATGACATTACCATGAGTGGGCATTACTGCAGCTTCCCCATTTTAAGACGAGATGTCATAGAATCTGCCTCAGGCCAGTAGCCAATGAAGAGGGCCTGTCCAGCTTTCAGAACGCCATGTAGCCTTGCCCAGTGGTAAATCAAACTTCAATAAACTCAGGCTGGTTTTTCCAAGGTCATGTCATTGGCCCTTCTGCTAAGGAATAGCTTCTTTACAATCTATAGACTAAGGCTGGGAGTGGCTCACACCTGTAATCCCAGCACTTTGGAAGGCCGACATGGGTGGATGTCAGGAGTTCAAGACCAGCCTGACCAACATGGTGAAAGCCCATCTCTACTAAAATTACAAAAATTACCTGGGTGTGGTGGCACATGCCTGTAATCCCAGCTACTCAGGAGGCTGAGGCAGGAGAATCGCTTGAACCCGGGAGGCGGAGGTTGCAGTGAGCCGAGGTTGCACCATGCTCTCCAGCTAGGTGACAGAGTGAGACTCTGTCTCAAAAAAAAAAAAAAAAAATCTATGAACTAGAGTGGAAACAGCTCAAACCATCAGAGTGGAAACAGCTCCAACCATCAGCAGATTCAGCTCACGGTTAAACTACAATCAACACACTTGGCTTTTTCTCTAAAATAAACCCAAACTAGGGGGAACAGAGTATAGAGAAGTCCCTGCCACCCACTTTATTAATTATCTTTTCTAACTCCAAACCTTGCCTTATTTCCTTTTCTGGTCTTTTACTGCTTTTTTAAATAAAGCAGAGGCATTTGACAAAATGAATATCAAATGCTGTTTTAATTAAGTAATTCTGCAGAGTAATAAACATCTGGGTTTTTTTAACAGAGGATGTAGTAATGTCAGGTGTACATGTTCTGACTGTCATGGAAGGTTTAGGGGTCTCAGGAAGGTGTGGGTGATGCACAAGCCATATCCACAGGACTGTGAAAATGTTCAAACCACTGCAGATTTGGCTCTTTTGAAATTACTGTAAATTACCTATGAAAATGACAATTAAAGGGTTAAGATTTTTTTAAAAAGAGAAAGTTCAATTAAAAAGAGACTTGCTTCACATACAAGAGAAACCCAAACATGAACAGTTGACTATATTTTCTCATTTTTCAAAATAGTTGGACTAAAAAAACATTTTCGGCAAAACAGTAACCAGCAACAAACAATTGGTTCTAGTATAATGAGAAAAAAACTGTTGAAATCTTCAACAAAAACTCCGTTCCAAGAAAATATCTACCATGCCGGGCACGGTGGCTCAGGCCTATAATCTCAGCACTTTGGGAGGCTAAAGTAGGAGGATCACTTAAATTCAGGAGTTCAAGACCAACCTGGGTAATATAGTGAGACCCCCCCCCCCCGCCGCATCTCTACAAAATAATTTAAAAATTATCCAGGCATGCTTCATGCCTGTGGTCCCAGCTACTCAGGAGGCTGAGGTGGGAGGATCACTTGGGCCCAGAAGGTTGAGGATGCAGTGAGCCATGATCAGACCACTGTACTCCAGTCTGGGCAACAGAGTGAGATCCTGTCTCCAAAAAAAATAACAAAAACATACGAACATCACAATCCTGAGTGCAGACCACACCAATTTGTTTCATGGACATCTACAGCATTGCTGTTGAAGGATGCGTCATGAAGGCTAAAAAGAACTGCACGTAAAGTTTGAATAATAACAAGAGTTTGATAAATATTAGCTATGTACTCAGAGCTCTGCTGACATATTATCCCAGTGTGCCCTTGCCCTATCCAGTGAGGCACCCTGAGGGCGGGCCCAATGTCCTCTCTATTCCCCATGGGTCCCAGAGCCTCACACAGGGTCTTGCACACACCTAGTGTGCCAGAGTAAGTAGTTGAGTAATTAAACTTTTTTTTTAAGTAGACTATTTCCAGCTACATTATACAGATAAGGCAATAGAAGCATAAAAGGTTACTGATTTCCCCAAGGTTAGTCATCTAATAAATTGGGATTCCAAACCAGGGCAGCAGGACCCCATCCCAAGATCTAAGTCACGTAAAATGAATGAACCATGGGCCAATATGCAATTTCTGCAAGCACTTTCTGCCCCAGATAGCCTACTATATCATGTATTTTTTTTTCAAAAAGTCTCATATACCCTCAAAAGACGAAGACTGCCACCACTGAAACATTCAAAAGATGGGTGCTGTGGGTTTGAAAGAGCTTCAACTGTTTTGAGCACAGCAGACGCCCTGCCACAGCTAGGCAGCTGCCTTACCCTGAAGGAGACCACATTTACTGCACTCCAGGTGACATTCACTCTTGCTGTTCTGTGCAAACTTGGAATGCTTCAAGTTGTCCAATAGTAAAATGATGTACAACTGCAACGGACTGAATGTGTTCCCTCCCCAATCTCTGTCAAAATTCATGTGTTGAAATCCTAACCCCCAATGTGATGGTAACCACTGGTGGAAGGTGCAAGAGTCATAAGGGTGGAGCCTTCACTAATGGGATTAATGCCCTTCTACCTGAGGACCCTTAAGAGCTCTCTCACTCCCTTTCCACCAGGTGAATATACAAGTCAGCAGTCAGCAGGGCTCGGTGGCTCATTCCTGCATTCCTAGCACATTGAGAGGCGGAGGCAGGCAGATCATTTGAGGTCAGGAGTTTGAGACCAGCCTGGCCAACACGATGAAACCCATCTCTACTAAGAATACAAAAGAAAAATTGAGTATGGTGGCGCATGCCTGTAATCCCAGCTGCTCAGGAGGCTGAGGCAGGAGAATTGCTTTAACCCAGGAGACAGAGGGTTAAAGTGAGTCGAGATCCTGCCATTGCACTCCAGCCTGGGCCACAGAGTGAGACTCCGTCTCAAAAAAAAAAAAAGAGTGAAGTCAGCATTCTACAATCTGGAAGAGAATTTGACCAAGCTGGGTAGCACTTTGATCTCAGACTTCCAGCCTCCAGAATAGTGAGAAACAAATTTCTGTTGTTTACAGGTCACTCAGTGGATGGCACCTCAAATTGATGAAGACATCAGCATCAATGCTGAGAGGACACTGGGACGGTCAGTTCTAATGAAAATGTCACCCAAATAACACACTATCGCTATCATAAACGGCAAACATCAGAACTCTACCCTACTTAAAAAATCAGTTACAAAATACGAAAACAAGCAACCAAGAACACTAAAAGCTAATGTAGAAGTATCTCTGAAAACCAGGCCACAGGATAATTCAACTTCAGGAGCTTGGCATGTGAAAGGTTAACTTATTCAGGTGCTGAATTAGAACAACAACAACAAAATTTTGATGGAGAACTTGCCAGAATAACCCTTCAGTCACAACTGTTACCAAAGTCAAAGGCTAAAGTTATATTTTAAACTTTAGAAGTAAATATTAAAATGAAGGCTTTTAAAAATTCTCCAATAATTTTCACTTTTAAAGTACCAAACTGACACATAAAAAAATTCGCACTAATTATTCCAAGCAATCAAGGTCTTTAAAACCCTTTATTTCACAATTACGCTAATATCCCATTAATTTGGGACACTTACCAATTTATTTATTCTTTGCTCATTACCTATGTGCACATTAAGAGTACACCAATAACACAATACAGGCATTAATATGTAAAACATCAACAAGAGCCATCTGGAAAGCTAATGAATAATCAAGGGATTTCAAATTAAACTACAGAATTTTCCCTTAGAATCTTTAGGACAACACTGTCAAGCTCAATCTATTCACTTCGCCTCCAGAATCAATTTTTCAAACTTTATGACAGGTCTAATCGCTTCCACCTGTGTCTCCAGCTTGACTCTTGACTGGCACGCTACCAGCCAGGGTGGAAATGTAGACAAAGACCCCTATTAGGATCCGGCTGTTTCTCTACTGTGAGGTCACTCAGCCATTAAATTAGTTCCAGCCCAATTTCTGTCCTCTCGGGCCTCGACTTCAGGGGAGGAGGGTGCAGAGTTGAGTCAGTCAGCAGCACAGAACCAGAAGGGAAGAAAAGGGGGAAAGATGTTTGGGACTGACTAGGTAGGTGTGCGCGCGGCTGAAAAGCTGGGGCAGGCCCCGAACTCTGAAGTTGAAATACTATTGTTCCTCAGTGACCAGCTATTCTCCCCAGTGCTTTCCTGTCCCCTTTTCCATTTTTAGAAAACATCTATTTTATGGCATTGTGTTTCCTTTTCTTCTTCACTTGTAGAAAGTCAACTGTCTCCCATACAACATTTCCTCAACTCACATGAGCCTGATTCACAAAATCAGGTGCTTTTAGCTCAGCCATCTAAAAGCGCCAGAGGCCACTGAGAGACGGGAAGGCTGGCTGGTGGAAGCTCTGGTGTGGGGGCATCGCCAGGGCAAAGGAGTTGAGCTGAAGGTGCCTGGAGAGCATCTAGTGCTACAATGCTGAAGCCAGCAAGGCTCAGGGAGGGGAGACTGTCCAGGTCACAGAGCTAGTGAATGATAAAGTCTTGGTTCCAGCATTTTCCCTACTAGGTTATGCGCTCTACAGCATCAGGAACAAGGCCCGACACACAGTAGCTGCAAAAACAAAAACAGAAACCCTGCACGTCCCTCCTGTATCACTGTGCCCACTTCCTTTCTGCCCAAAGCCCCAGTGCTCAGACCAAGAATGGTCTATGCAACTTTACAAACTGGCACACGCACCAGGATCTGCTTCTGCAAATGCACCGTCAGGCAAGGTTGCTGATTTAGCCGCCGTGACACCTCCTCCAGTGCCTCGCGCAGTGCCTGGCATATAGGAGGTGCTCCAGAAATGCTCATCCCATGAGGCAAAGAAGCCAAATCTAAGCCTGGAACATCAAGAGACTTAAACGGTGACAAATGAGAAATCAGCTTATTTAACAAGAAAATCTAAAATATTCTTTACAAATACGAAACTTCCAGCCCATGGCCAGCTCATTCAGAATGCACGAATATACACAGGAAATCAGCATAAGCAAGGAAGGTTATGCTCATCTGCTCACCACACACTGCAGCTTCACATCATTTCACTGAAACTTGGTATAAGTTAATCAAAAAAGATACTATCGGCCAAATAAAAGATGATTCCAAAGACAGCACAATGACTCAGTTATCCCAAGCTCCTATGTTTCACAGTCGAATCTCATGCTGTCTCCAGAGCAGAGGGTGGATTGTCATTTATCAGGAGATTAAATGGAATGTGCCGCACTCCCACCATGTCAAGGCAGAGTGAGCTCTGGGAGGGGCTTTTCCTGCAGTGACAATGGATTTGCACGGGCCAGTCCACACCCGCTTCCCGAGACCCCACTACCACCAATAGCTCACATTTGCAAAGGGATTCCTAAGCTGCAGCTGTTGGATGTGACCTTGGAACAAGAGGAAGTTCACCATCACAGACACAGACTGGATCCATGTCCCTGGGACTCTACCTAACTGTTCACAGGGAAACCTACCAGGAAATAGCACAGGAAAATAAAGGCCTCTGGCATGAAACAAAACCAGCAATACACGGGTATGGTGGCATGGCTAGGCCCTGTGTCCCCACACAAATCTCATCTTGAATTACAATTCTTTAATCCCCATGATCCCCACATGTCAAGGGAGAGACCGGGTGGAGGTAATTGGATCATGGGGGTGGTCCCCCGGCTGTTCTCATGATAGCGAGTTCTCAGGAGATCTGATGGTCTTGTACATGTGTGGTAGTATTCATTCTCCTTCCTGCCGCCCTGTGAAGAAGGTACCTTGCTTCCCCTCCACCTTCCTGAGGCCTCCCCAGGCATGCTCAACTGTGAGTCAGTTAAACCTCTTTCCTTTATAAATTACCCAATCTCAGGCACTTCTTGATAGCAATGTGGAAACAGACTAATACACGTAGCGCCCAGAAAGTGCTACCCTGACAACAGTGTGGAAAATTAATTCATGGTCAGGAAGATATGTCAGAGAAAATGGCTAGAGCCTTTTCTAAGCAAATGAGTTGGGTGGCAAAGCCAAGTCAGATTCTTGGGGAAAAGAGCATCACTCACGGGGTTTGCCTTTTTACTTTGAGGGTAGAGGGGGCTCAGTCATCGGCAAGTGGCACCCACATTGCCCTGTGCTACTTCCTGTCCCCAGAATGCTCTCCCCTCTACTCAATCACAAACATGCTTAAAAACTTGCAGGGTGGAGGCACAAGGTAAAGGTGGTGGGGATTAATCCTCTAAGAAAAGCTACTCAGGTGCTCAGAGAAATGAAAGCTCTCTACACCAGTACCATGGTAGCTCAGCTGGATTTGCAGTCAAAGAAGAAAATACCATGTCCTCCAAAATCTGTCAAAAATCTCCAAATCCTCTAGATTTGTCAACACCTAAAAAAAAAAAAAAAATTCTCTAATGGCTGAGCACAGTGGCACACGCCTGTGAGCACAGTGGCTCACGCCTGTAATCCCAGCACTTTGGGAGGCCAAGGTGGGCAGATCACCTGAGGTCAGGAGTTCAAGACCAGCCTGACCAACATGGAGAAACCCCATCTCTACTAAAAACACAAAATTAGCCGGGTGTGGTGGCGCATGCCAGTAATCCCAGCTACTCAGGAGCCTGAGGCAGGAGAATCGCTAGAACCGGGGAAGTGGAGGTTTCCATGAGCTGAGATCACGCCATTGCACTCCAGCCTGGGTAACAAGAGCGAAATTCCATCTCAAAAAAAAAAAAATTACCTTGAGTAAGCACTGAAACAAAATCAGTGTTGTAAGTCAAATAATTACGTGTGATCCTAAATCTGGTATTCCCTGGCACTATGAGAATGTGTATACTGCTTTCAGCGCCTCCAGCTATTTTTCTTGATAGTCTGAAAAACTGAAAGTACATGCCTGAGGCAGAATTCTAATTTTCTTCCAACGTCTACCCTCCTCCCCTTCTTTGTGATAGAAGCCTGGTTTCCAGTGAGATTCATGGATGCCTACTATAAAGACCACATTTATTTCCCAGCCTTATTTGTAGGTAGACAGGTCACGTGACCAGCTCCTGTTCATAATACATAAGCAAAAAGGTCATGTGCAACTTCTGTCCCTTAAAGAATTGCCTTCTTTAACCCTTCCTCCTGCTTACTGGCTCAGGTAAGAACATAAACACTGGGGTTGCCATCTTGGGCACATGCTGAAGGTGGCCAAGCAACTCAAGTTGGCCCGTGACACATGAGCCAACTGCACTTGACCAACGCTGCCCTTCCCATCTCAGCCCATCTCATTTGCAGGAGAGAAAAATAAACTTCCACCCTGTTTCTGTTTTGGGATATCTGTTGCACAGAGCGAAACCTAATCCTAATTGCCCTAGGAATTGGTACCTGAATCGGGGTTGCTAGGTCTCACATTTGATGTATGCCACCAGAAACAAGGCCTAGAAGTGTAGCCTGATATGGAGGAGATGGGCAGGGGATGGCCGGCAAGGACACAGGTGTCACAGGTTCTCCACTGGTGACCACTGCAGCAAAGCCTTCGATCGAGTCCTGATCTTCTACATGCGGGGAGGTGGACCTGGTGTCTGTTAGAAGCTGTATTCTTAGGAGACAGCTCTGAAAATTCAAAACGTCAGCGTTTGCCAGTCTTTGACATTCTCAGCAAAGTTCAAGCAAAGAGAAATAACCTCCAACTAAAGCTAACTAGTCTCAAGAAAGGGGGAAAAGTACAGATTTGATTAGAAAGGAGCTTTGTTTCAGCAACCAACAATCTAAGTTGAGCCTATGGGGCTGTCTCTGCAGCCCCAGCAGGAGATAAGACAGATGCTTCACTGCATAGAGCCCAGAAACGTGTATGATTAAGGGCCTGGCCTTCCACCCAAGCCCACAGTTTCATTTGGCCCAAGGGAGGTGCTATTAAATTGGGAGGGAATGGAATGGCAGAGCACTGAGGCCTTTAAAAGACCAGTTTTTAGGCTGAAAACTGTCTAGACAAGATCTTGATGGTTACTCACACGGAACCAATCAGAAGCAAACAGACCAGAGGGCTACTAAAGTCTTGAGAGACTTGTATCTTCACAGAAACCTTACGGCTGGCCTATAAAAAGCTGCGACTATTCAGTCCTCAAAACAACACCCAGACCCCAAATCCTCCCAGGAAGCGCGTGTTGGAAGCCCATCCTCTCCAGTATCCATCTCCGACGCGGTACAGAGAAGACCCTTTCAGAAGGCAAAGCCATGACCCTAAAAGATGCCAGGAAAGAGTTCCTGGAGGGCAGAACATGGATTGCCAGACAGTGACAAGGAAACGTACTGGCCACCAGTGCAGGAGATGCAGGGGGACTTGATGGTCCCGATTTCTACTACAGCGGCATGTCATATGGTGTGCTGCAGGCAGACAGCTCGTCTGTTTCAATTGACAGATTACAAGACCTCAATAGGCACATGTGGCCCTAAAAGAGAAAACAGTGCATCACCCAGAGACCCTGAATCTGACTGAGTGGAAGGAAAAGAATGTGATACTACGGCCATCTTCCTTGAGGAAGGGGTGAAGTTTTCTATAGAGAGGAAGAGAGATGCATGTGGATATCTGGGACCTCAGCAGAAACTGCTGGCTGTTCCCTACTGTGTCCTTCCTGTCATCCTTAGGAATACAACTCCCAGTTTTTAGCTGGTGCAGTTTCCATGACGGGGAAGGGGAGACAAGAGAAAGTTTTTAAAAATGGTATGATCAAGATCCAATCCTAATGTAAATTTCACTTACACTTCATCCCATCAGGAAAGAGCTGCTCAATGACAGAAATGATATACACATACGAGGGAGAAATAAGCACTGAGAGAACTCAGCCTGTGGTTTTGAAAATTTTTCTTGTCCTGTCCAACTGGTTCATCGAAGTGACCGTCTCTTCATGTTGACCAGGCTGGTCTCAAATTCCTGGGCTTAAGCAATTTTCCTGCCTCAGCCTCCCAAAGTGCTGCAATTACAGTCACGAGCCACAAAAAAAGTATACCACTTTTTTTTTTTATGAGACAGTCTTGTTCTGTCACCCAGGCTGGAGTGCAATGGCATGATCTCGGCTCACTGCAACTTCTGCCTCCTGGGTTCAAGCGATTCTCCTGCCTCAGGCTCCCGAGCAGATGGGATTACAGGCATGCGCCACTACTCCCTGGCTAATTTTTGTATTTTTAGTAGAGATAGGGTTTCATCATGTTGGCCAGACTGGTCTTGAACTCCTGACCTCAAGTGATCTGCCCACCTTGGCCTCCCAAAATGCTAGGATTACAGGCGTGAGCCACTGTGCCCAGCCGCATCCCACATTTTCAATAAATATTCAGAAACAGGAGTAATTCCACAAACAATAAATGCTGTTACCTGGAATTCTACACACTGGTGTGATACTAGCATTTGACACTGTTCTGGTAATGACTTCAAAGCACTAAAACAACGGTCCCCAACCTTTTTGGCACCAGGGTATAATTTTGTGGAAGACAATTTGTCCATGGGTGGGGGTTCAGGGTGGTTCTGGGATGAAACTGCTCCACCTCAGATCATTAGGTATTAGATTTTCTTAAGGAGCACACAACCTAGATCCCTCACATGCATAGTTCACAATAAAGGTTTGAGCACCTATGAGAATCTAATGCTGCCCATGATTTGACAGGAGGTGGGGCTCAGCCAGTAATGCTCGCCTGCATCACTCACCTGCGGCTGTGTGGCCCAGTTCCTAACAGGTTGCAGACCGGATGGGTACCAGTCCACAGCCTGGGAGTCGGGGATCCCTGCACTAAAAATTAATGTATGAGATTCACTGATTTGTGTAAAGTGGCAACCGGAAGAGAAGAGCTGCCAGTACACGTTACCTATTATTACTGCCACAAATAGACTACGTTTCCATAAGGATAGCTCATTAGAATGGTTTGGATTTGTGTTCCTTCCCAAATCTCATGCCAAATTGTAATCCCCAGTGTTGGAGGAAGGCCTGGTGGGAGGTGATTGGATCATACAGGTGGCTTTCATCCTTGCTGTTCTCATGAGATCTGGTTGTTTAAAAGTGTGTGGCACCACCCCTTGGCTCTCTTCCTCCTGCTCCCACCATGGAAGATGTGCCTGCTTCCCCTTCACCTTCTGCAATGATTTTAAGTTTCCTGCGGCCTCCCCAGTCATGCTTCCTGTACAGCCTGCAGAACTGTGAGTCAATGAAACCTCTTTTCTTTGTAAACTATCCAGTCTCAGGTCTTTATAGCAATTCGAGAACCAACTGATACACTCGTGTAGGATCAAATATAGTTCTAGAAATATTTTGGTCTTATTCTTGGAATGTAACAAGCCACACATTTGTTCATCCATCTATCTCGTGGTCCCTCTGACACCAAGGTGATCTCTTCAAATATCTTCTCTTTACAAAGGAAACTGCCTCCCACCCAGAGGACTTTCTTCCCAGGCTCACTGACTCAGTAGGCTTCTGTGAGAAACTTCACCTAGCAGTGTTAGGAAGGAACCCCCGGGAACAGAGGACGCAGTGCATCCATGGTTAGCTAAGGCCATCAACAACCGTTCATTCCATATCAGCTCTGCCCCAAGCAAGGTATTCATAACAATCAAACCAGACAAGAAGAGAAACAAAGATTCCTGAACACTCTCAGAAAGGCTAAAATATTGTTCCCCTTCGAAAAATAAAAACTCTTAACCCTATGGGAGTTTCCACCTCTAGTGCTGGCAAGCTCAGCTTCCATGTCTGTCAAACACTTTTACAGACCCAAGTTTACCAGAGGGTTTTTTTAGGTTTAATATCAAAAGTAAACTTCCTGGTATCCAAGAATATTAAGGTCATGTATTTATACAGGTTCTTTTTCACCCCAAAACACAGGTTGGACAGCATGTGGTAAAGCCCAGCCTTCTGCAGATGCACGGAAGCCTCGGTCCCTCCGCACGCTCTTGGTGATGCACTGCCCTGGCCCCGAGCTCAGGACCATACTTCCAAAGTTCCCAGACTGAGCTCACATGAAATATTCTTCAGTGTTCTCCAGGGAAACAACAAAAATGTTCTGAAAGTACATGTATTTTTTTATCTGAACTTCGCCTCCCCAAATCTGTTGTTCAATAACTTTTCTGATTTTATTTAGAAAATGTAACTATCATGAGTTACCCCTTCAATGTAATAAAGTCTTCACTTGAGTAACAAAGGATTATTACAGAGTTTGCAACAAGCAAGTGATGACTGTTCCATCTACAAGAACAGGCTTTTTCCTTTACCACGGGGAAGCAACGGATGTCAGGGGAGGGGCAGAAGCAGAAGAATTAGGGGACACTAAAAAATTAAAGTACCTACGACAACACAAATTAACTCAGTACACAACAACTGTTAATGAACATGGCTCACAGTTCCCCTCCCAGTCTGTCCGAATTGCTCTGATAATCCTCCCAAACGATTCAGCCAGTGCTTCCTCCAATACAACACATACACTAAAACCACCATCCCAATGATGCTAAGTGTGAGTCAAGAAAATGCTAGAGTTCGCTCATCATTTTATAGCAATGTAGCATTAAGTTCGAGAAACTATTAAGAAAAAAAGCCCAAAATACTCCCATTATTGAATTATACATGTGTCCAATCACGTGGTCCCCATGAGTGAAATGCCTAGAAACTATGAATCCAGTTATTCTGGGACTATTTCATTTCTTAACATTTTGGCCCCACATTGAGGGAAGGCACTTTTGTTATTCCCTTCCTCTACAACCCAATTTTTTAAACTAAAATAGTATTAGTGCTATTGAGGAGTTTTTAAAAACTCCTTTCATTTGTTTTCTACTTTTTAATCTTTAATCAAAGTCTACATAATGGAAAGAATCAAAAGGAAAACTTGCAATAAGAGTAAATTTCAAATATCCTAACAGGGTTGTGGACTGCTTTAAAAAGGTATTGGGGCTGGGCATGGTGGCTCAAGCCTAAAAGCCCAGCACTCTGGGAGGCTGAGTCAGGAGGATCGCTTGAGCCCAGAAGTTCAAAGTCAGCTTGGGCAACATGGCAAAACCCTGTCTCTACCAAAAATACTAAACTTAGCTGGGTGTGGTGACATGTGCCTATAGTCCCAGCTACTTGGGAAGCTGAGGCAGCAACATCCCTTGAGCTCAGAAGGTCGAGGCTACAGTGAGCCACGATTGTACCACTGCACTCCAGCCTGGGTGACAGAGCAAGGCCCTGTCTCCAAAAATAAATAAATAAAAGTATTGGATAAAAATGTACCAAAAACACTTTTCAAAATACAAAGCTCTAACTTTTTTCAATTTAACACAACTTAGGTGTCATTCAAACTTGCTATTCAATTGCCCCCGAAAAACGTCCTCAATTAAATGTCTTAACACTGATTGTAATTGCACAAAAGTAGAATGATAAGCTGAGTAATAAGGCCATATCCTTTTTCATAATATTATTTTAACAAAGAACATTCTGAAGGCCCAATTCAAGGAAGCAAGCCACAAAGCACAACCACCTTCCATTCCCATAAAAAAACAAATCTGTGATCAAAGAACTTGGACTTCCTTTCCCACAGTTGAACTCTTCTGAGGACAAGGGTACTTCCACCTTGCTAATAGGTCTAGTCCGAAGTATTCCTCTACAACTCTATCCCTCCCCAACTATTGGTAAGAGAGGATGATCAATGGAACAGGATTCCTCCCAGCAGATGCAGAGGAGGCCTGCTCACACCTTACCCATCCAGGAGACGCATCGTCGTGGGGGTCACTTCGGCAAACAAAATTACTTTCCCCAACTGCTTGGTCTGCAGATTTTGGCGATAGATCTCCAAGTTGAAATTTTCTGATGCGAAGGCCTCCACGTCAGTCACCACAGGTATATGAGATGGGGTAATTTCTACTTCAGACATGTAGGATGAAACAAATTTAAGAGAGAGCTGGCTGGATTTTATTTCTCCCTCAGAGTCCACGTGTTTCCCAAGCCACTGCATAAGAGGATCCCGGATTTCCTGTGTCATAAAGAAAGAAATGACAAGGTCGTAATTTGGAATTACATTGATGATGGTAGCTTTTCCTTAAAATGCCATTTCGGTAATATGAGTGCTTCCTAAATTATGAGCAATAAAAGCTAGATTAACATATTCCACACATCTAAACTATCAGATAATATAATAAATACACTCAATATGCCTATACTATAAAATAAGCTGTTCAGAAACCAGGATCCAAGAAACTCAGTTCGGTTCATGACTATACTTCTTATCTTACATTCTGTCACGATTTTCAAGATTCCCCTCCAGTCTAGAGTTCATAAGTAGTTCTCCAGTCCTCTGTGCATTTTATGGAAAACTTTTATCTTTCTGCCCCACAAAGAAATTCATTATCCTATCTAGAAAAACAACAATGACAGAAAACCCTGGGTGAAAGAAGTCACAGAACACAAAGCACTAAGGTAGAGAACACCTGGGCTCAGCCTCAGGTGTTAGACAAACTCCACCTCCTCACGTAAAGACAAGGCAAGTTGATCATCCACAAGGAAGACACTCATTTTCACAAAGGGAAAGTGGGGTACCCCAAAGCTGCCTTCTGTTTGCCCCAAATGGAGGTGCAAGGGGAGGACAGAAGGCAAAACCTAGAAGAGATGTTGCGCAATCCAGCCGCAGAGCCCTCTGTTCTGCCCCTGAAACCACACAGCTGCAGGAGGTTCCCCCACCCCAAACCTTAGAGTTCCCAGAGGCCTCTAAGGGTGGTTTATGGAACTCAGGGCTGAGGCAAGTCATCTTCTCAAGAGACTTGCAAAAACTTACTCAGATCTCAGTAAACACAGATCCAGGCTCGTAGGCCATCCTCCTGCAAACACCAGGCCCTTCAAGTCCAAAGCTCCCTGTGGCTACAGAGAAGTGGCTTCAAAGACTAAACTTAATTCAACTAATTTCAACAGACCAACCTTTAAAACTCACATCTAGTTTGCAGATAATACAGAGGAGAAGAGAACAAGTGAAATGACTTCAGAAGAAATCATGCAGAAGAAATCCAGGAGATGAAACATTTTACAGGACAGCTGGGCTGGAATCTTCAACTAGTCAATGCCACGGTGGAGATGCGGTGGGGACAGAGAGGTGGAAGGAGACCCAGTCTAGATCAGAAGGGGCTTAAAAGACATAATGAAATGAAATAGGTGGTTCTTCATTGGATTCCAATTTAAACAAACTAGCTGGAAAGAACAATTAGGAAATTTGAATGTGAACAGTATACATTAAATAACAAACTAGAATTACTGTCAGTCTTAAGTGATAAGGGTACTGTGGAAGCTGGGCACAGTGGCTCACTCCTGTAATCCCAGCACTTTGATAGGATGAGGGAGGCAGATTGCTTGAGCTCAGGAGTTTGAGACCAGCCCGGACAACATGGCAAAACCCTGTCTCTACTAAAAATACAAAAATCAGCCGGGCATGGTGGCATGCAACTGTAGTCTCAGCTACTCAGGTGGCTGAGGTAGGAAGACTGCTGGAGCCTAAGAGGCGGAGGCTGCAGTGAGCCAACAATGGGCCACTGCACTCCTGCCTGAGTGACAGAACCAAACCCTGTCTCAAGAAAAAAAGGAGGTACTGTGGTGACATAGGAAAAGTCCTTAATTTTTAGAAATATATATATGTCATGATATCTATAACTTACCCCCAAAATATATAAAATAAATAAAGCAAAATGTTGATAATTGCTAAATCTAGATGATGGGTATTTGGGGTACATGTTACAGTATTCTCCCTATTCTTTTTTATTTTTTGAAACAGAGTCTTGTTCTTGTCCCCCAGGCTAGAGTGCAGTGGTGTGATTTTGGCTCACTGCAATCTCCACCTTCCAGGTTCAAGCAATTCTACTGACTCTGCTTCCCGAGCAGCTGGAATTACGACACCCACCCGGCTACTTTTTGTATTTTTAGTAAATAACGGTGCTTCTCCATGTTGGTCAGCTGGTCTCGAACTCCTGACCTCAGGTAATCCACCCACCTTGGCCTTCCAAAGTGCTGGGATTACAGGTGTGAGCCACCATGCCTGGCCCTATTCTCTCTATTCTTTTCCATGTTTGAGAACTGTCATAATTAAGAGTAAAAAAAGTGGTGAAATAAACATAAGCTATTTAAAAATAATAAATTCAGGCCAGGCACAGTGACTCACACCTATAATCCCAGCACTTTGGGAGGCTGACAATTCCAGATCACTTGAGGCCAGGAGTTTGAGACAAGCCTAGGCAACATGGTGAGACCCCCATCTCTACTAAAAATACAAAAATTAGCTGGGCATGGTGGTGCATGCCTATAAACCCATTTACTCAGGAGGCTGAGGCAGAAGAATCTCTGAAACCCAGGAGGCAGAGGTTGCAGTGAGTTGAGATCATGCCACTGCACTCCAGCCTGGGTGAAAGAACAAAACTCCATCTCAAATAATAATAATAATAATAATAATGAATTCAATTGACCATACACTGGCAACCCATTCCTTCCATCATCTATTCAACAAATGTTACAGAATGTCTCCCATGTGGCAGGTAGTCTCACAGGCTCTGAGAAATGAGCAATGATCAAAGGGGCCAAAATTCCTATCTCTGGAGGGTTAATGCTATAGGGTGGGAGTCAGAAAGTTAAAAAAAAGGCCAGGCACAGTGGCTCATGCCTGTAATCCTACCACACTGGGAGGCCAAGGTGGCGGATCACTTGAGGTCAGAAATTCGAGATCAGCCTGGTCAACATGGTGAAACCTCATCTCTACTAAAAATACAAAAAATTAACTGGGAGTGGTGGCAGGTACCTGCAATCCTGGCTACTTGAGAGGCTGAGGCACGAGAATCATTTGAACCCGGGAGGTGGAGGCTGCAGTAAGCCGAGGTTGTGCCACTGCACTCCAGCCTGGGTGACAGAGCAAGACTCAGTCTCAAAAACATAAATAAATACAATACAATACATAGAGTGGTAGAGAGTAATAAGTACAAAGGAGGGGCAAGGAAGCAGAGAAGAGAGAAAAGAAGAGAGGGAGGCCACTGGAGATCAGACAGACTGAGGAGCTGATGAGAAGGCGATGCTTAAGGAAAGGCTTGCAACAAGGGAGGGAGGCGCTGGGACAAAATCCAAAACACCATGTCATTATATTTATTTCTAAAGGGACTCCAGCAAGTGCAGAAGCTCCTGGAGTGGGGAAAGAGCCTGATCGGGGCACAGAATTTGAGCAGAGTGAGCTCGGAAAGAAGGTGGAGTGCCAGGGCCAGAGAGGTGGAGGGGGTGGCGAGGGCCATGGTCCACATCGTGCAGGGCCTCAAAGGCCACTGTGAGGACTGGGCGTTCACTCGAGGACCAACAGGGAGCGCCAGAAGGTTCTGGGGAAGGGCGTAGGATGTCCTACCTCTGTTGGAGCAGGATCGCCCCACTGACTCCTGTGTTGAGAGCAGCCTGAGGGGAACAAACAAGCAGAGAAACTAGTTATGAAGTCACCTAAGTGACCCAGGAGTGGGACCACTGCCTGGACCAGTGTGTGGCAGACATGGTAAGAAAGGACAGCATTCGCAGTATACTCTGATACTGGCTACAGGATTTGCTAACAAGTCATACTTGAGATGTTAGAGAAAACAGAGGCTCACAAAAGAGCCCAAGATTTCTGGCCTAAACACCTGGAAGGAGAGAACAGCTGCTGGAAATACCACAGGGAGAGCAGGTTTGGAGAGGAAGAGGCAGGGGGTCAGCCCTGGGTGTGCTAAGTTTGACCTATCTATGAAAATCCCGGGGCCGGGCACGGTGGCTCAAGCCTGTAATCCCAGCACTTTGGGAAGCCGAGGCAGGTGGATCACGAGGTCAAGAGATCGAGACCATCCTGGTCAACACGGTGAAACCCCGTCTCTACTAAAGATACAAAAAATTAGCTGGGCATGGTGGCGCGTGTCTGTGATCCCAGCTACTCAGGAGGCTGAGGCAGGAGAATTGCCTGAACCCAGGAGGCGGAGGTTGCGGCGAGCCGAGATCGCGCCATTGCACTCCAGCCTGGGTAACAAGAGCGAAACTCCGTCTCAAAAAAAAAAAAAAAAAAAAAAGAAAATCCCATGGGGGCCAGGCACCATGACTCACACCTGTAATCACAGCACTTTGGGAGGTTGAGGCGGGCAAATGACTTAAGGTCAGGAGTTCAAGACCAACCTGGCCAACACGGTAAAACCCCATCTCTACTAAAAATACAAAAATTAGCTGGACGTGATGGTGTACATCTATATTCCCAGCTACTAGGGAGGCTGAGGCAGGAGAATCCCTTTAACCCAGGAGACGGAGGTTGCAGTGGGCCGGGACCATGCCGCTGCACTCCAGCCTGAGCAACAAAGCAAGACTTGATCTCAAAATTTAAAAAACAAAAAAAGGAAAAAAAAATCTCATGGAAACAATGAACTGGCAGTAGAATATTTGAGTCCAGAACCCAGGGGAGAGGTCTGCACCATGCACACCAATCTGAGAACTGTCAGGCTGTGGGTGATCATGCAAAGCCAATAAAGAGGGTAAGCTCCACGGAACAGTGACCGGCTGAAGAGAGGATGCGAAGTAGGGCTGCTTCCACAAGGCACCGCAAACTGGGGGGCCTGAAACGACAGGAATCTATGCTTCCACAGTTCCGGGGGACTGAAGTCAGACATGAGCAGGTCGACAGGGCTGTGCTTCCTGGAAAGACTCTGGGGGATCTCACGCCCACGCCTCCTTGCTTCTGGTGCTGCTGGCACTCCGTGCTGCCCCTCGGCTTGTACACACATCATCCCCATGTCTGCAGCCACCATCACGTGGCGTTCTCCTCTTGAAGTGTCCCTGATTCTGTGTGTCTTCTAGTCTTCTAAGGACACTAGTCAGACTGGATTAGGGATCTACCCTAACAACCTCATCTTAACTTGATTACATCTGCGAAGACCCAACTTCCAAATAAGGTCGTGTGCACAGGCTCCAGGGCTGGGCTTCCACATATCTTTTTGCGGGGCACAATCCAACCAACAATAGCGATCCATGCTTAGGTTTCAGGGAGATCAAAAAGAGTCTGCAAAGGAGACTGAGAAAGGGAGAGAAAATCGAGTGTGTCTGTGGACAGCGACGGGGGGCAGTGGCTGCAGGAGTCTCCGGACTACAGTTTTGTAGGCTGGAAGACAATGGCGGTGCCGAGGAGACAGAGCTGAGAAGTGACTGCTGGCCTCGGTGCCGCAGAGCCCAGACTCTGATGAAAGCATTTTGAGAGGCGTGATGGAGACCACAGTCTGCTGGAGTTGTGAAAAGAGAAAAGCTGCAGACTCCAGGATAAAATCTGGCAGCATCTCTTCCAAGGAGAAAAGAGAAATGGGGCAGTGGCTAGAGGGAGGAATGGGGTGAAAAATTTTAATTTGGTTTGAAAGGGAGAAATAGCAGCATTTTCACGTTGATGTGAAACGTCCCCTAGAGAAAAGAATCCAGAGAGCCAGATGAGGTGGGACCCAGAGCATAAGCAGAAAGGTCAGCCTTGGGAGCAGAGACAGCTCACGCACAGGCTTGGGCGTGGCTCAGGCTCCCCTCTGGGGACACCTTATGACCCCACTGGTTCCAGACTTCTGTTGGCTCTTGCTGGTTGCACAGCTGTACAGACAGCCTGGTAACTGAACTTCGCTGCGCCCACCCTGCTCCACAGCTGCAGGGAGTTGGGAATCCTGGTGCTGGCGGCCGGTAGAAGTCATCTTATGATTGCTTCTATGTTCTCAATAAATAGGAATCAAGATCATCAGCTAAGAGAGAAAAGAAGGAAGGAAGTGTGAGGTTTGGGGAGGGAAGAATGAACATGACAACAGGGAGAGTGAGAAGATGAATGCAGTAGGGAAACCTTCTGAGCACCTTCCCCAGAGCAGCCGGAAGCATCTGAGGGCCACGGAAGGTCAGTGATTCTGAACTGAGAGTGAGGGGTTAGCATGATTTTGCATTTTTATCCCGCCACAGTCAGCTATCCAGCCACGTGGGCTTAGTACAGAGGAGGCGGTGAGCTGAGGGTGTACAGAAAGCAGTGACTGAGACTAACCGGCCACAAATGAGGCACTGCTGGAGACAGAAAGATAAAGATGAGTGATCTTGTCTGGGCAGAGTGAGAGGAACACCCCAGGACCAAAAAGGTGAGCTCACCAGAGACAGCTCCCAGAGAAGGTGTGCAAAATAAGGGGTGATCCTGCTTTCAAAGAAACCAGAAAAGTCATCACTGCTCATTAGAGAAATGCAATCAAAACCATACTGAGATACATCTCACACCAGTTAGATCATTAAAAATTCTGGAGACAACAGATGCTGGAGAGGATGTGGAGAAATAGGAACACTTTTACACTGTCAGTGGGAATGTAAATTAGTTCAACCATTGTGGAAGACAAGTGTGGCGATTCCTCAAGGACCTAGAAATAGAAATTCCATTTGATCCAGCAATCCCACTACTGGGTATATATCCAAAGGATTATAAATTATTCTATTATAAAGATACATGCACACATATGTTCACTGCAGCACTGTTTACAATAGAAAAGACCTGGAACCAACCCAAATGCCCATCGATGATAGACTGGACAGGGAAAATGTGGTACATATACACCATGGAACATTATGCAGCCATAAAAAATGATGAGTTCATGTCTTTTGTAGGGACATGGATGAATCTGGAAACGATCATTCTCAGCAAACTGACACAAGAACAGAAAATCAAACACCGGATGTTCTCACTCATAGGTGGGTGTTGAACAATGAGAACACATGGACACAGGGAGGGGAGCATCACACATTGGGTCAGTTGGGGGGACTAGAGGGGTAGGGAGGTTGGGGAGGGATAACATGGAGAGAAATGCCAGATATAGGTGAGGGGGAATGGAGGCAGCAAACCACATTGCCATGTATGTACATATGCAACAATCCTGCATGATCTGCACATGTACCCCAGAACCTAAAGTATAATCAATCAATCAATGATTTGTTCTCAGCAAGAAAAGAAAGAAAGAAACAAACAAACAAACAAACAAACAAACAAACTAGAAAAGTTGGTGGAAGAGGCCAAGCTCAAATGAGCTACCAAAAGCTACATTTGGGTCCAATGACAGCATTAACTTTCAGTTTTCAGACTACAGAGTATCAAGATAAATTTCAAATGGATTATTCCCTGTTCACCATTCCTTCCTTGGTATATGCTCTATTGGAAGAAGAAGAATAAATGAATAAATAACATACAAAGGTGATCCCCAAATCTCAAATCTGGCCATTAGTTATAACCAACTCTGCCCCTAAAACTTTGGTCAACGCCCTTAAGGCATAAAATGCACAGATCTGAATTTCCATCACTTTCCCCAGGGCAACTGGATGTCACCAAGCCACCACACAGGTTAGAGATACACATCAGTGAATAGGTCAAAGCACAAAAACAGAAAGATAAAAGTATTACTGAACTCAAGCAGAGAGCTAAGAGGTTATTCATCAGATGAAGTAATATAAATATCCCATTCAAAGTCAATGAAAACCAGGTGGAAACGACAAATAAACAACTAGCACTAAGCAGAACTTTCAGAAGAATAATGCAGGAATTCTCCTCTTAAATGAATCACCCGGATTGGCTATTGGATAACTGATTCACTTAAGAAATCTGAATGGAGCACCACTGTATCTCAAAAGCAGTACCACAGCAGCAAGAGAAGAGGAAGGACAGACATTGCTATAGTTTGAATGTGTCCTCCAAATTTCATGTGTTGGAAACATAATCCCCAAATTCATATGTTGATGGTACTTGGAGGTGGGGCCTTTGGGAAGTAATTGAGATTGATTGGGGTCATCAGGGTAAACCCCTTACAGTGGGGCTAGTGGCTTCGTAAGAAAAGAAAGACCCAAACTGGCACACTCTTGCCCTCTCGCCATGTGATTCCCTTCCCATGTTATAACACAGCAAGAAGGCCCTCATCAGATGCTGGCACCACACTCCAGGACTTTCCAGTCTCCAGAACCAAGAGCTAAGTAAACCTCTGTTCTTTCTAAATTGCCCAGTCACGGGTATTCTGTTATAGCAACAGAAAACAAAGTAAGATAGATGCATACACATGACTACAAGACGGCGTGACAAGTACTACAAAAATTTACCCAAACTATTCAAATACACACTTCTCTTTAGCAAAGTAGGTCCACCTGACTTGCCAAATTTAATCACCTAATCTTACCTGCATGCAAGGTGAGAGCCATATTCTCAAGAAATTATATCATCATTGTCATATCTACTCATTCCTTAAGTAACACTCTAAATTACTTGTTTTTGAAAGCAATACTTAGACATGTACAAATCTGCAAAATAAAAGTGATGAAAACAAGGCATGCAGGTTTTTTTCTTATGCCTATTTTACATAATCTTTCAGGGTTTACTCAGAACCAGGTGAATTACTCAGAACAAACAGAATCTAAAAGGTATCAAATGAAACCAGGAACCTTTTAAGAAACATATCTGTATACCACCCATAATTCTCTTAAATATTTGTATGCATTACAGTCAAATGCATTTTAAGTACCAAAGGAAGCATTTAGCCTCCCCCAAAACTTTCTCTCCACTCCACTTTATCCTTGGACAACATAAAAATTCTGAATAAAATTCTGGTTGTAAGAAATATAAAAATTACTATCGCTTTGGTGTATATCTGCCTGTTATGTCTTCTCAAACGCACTCAAATTATGACGATGACTTGAGAGCTACAGAATACATGCAGGGAAAAGGAATTAATTCATGACTCTTGGCTAAACTCTCCTAATGACCATGCAGTGTGAAAATGTCACTGAAAAAAAAAAGGTTTGGATCTTGGACATCAAGACAAGTGGGCTGACATATAAGTAGTATTACCCACTCTGCAATCCCCAAATCTACTTATTTCTTTGAACTCAACTACCAGAGGATAGCTAAAATGTCACTTACGTAGGGAGGATGTCTCTGACCCACAGCCATTTACAAACTTTCATAAACCCTTAGTTACTTTATAGCACCTATCACGACTATAATTACCTAATTTGTATAACCGCCTATTCAATGCCCAACTGTCTTATTAGAATATAAGTTCCATAAAGATAATACACATATGTTCCTATTTTGCTCCCAACTGTATCCATGGAAGCTAGGACAAAAGTGCATGCTTAATTAAGCATTTACTGTATAAATAAATGCATATTAAAAACTTTCCAAGGAAAACTCTCCAAGTAACAGATACACAGGTAATCAAGAGGTAAAACTCAAAAAACACAATGAGAGAGTATGGTCCTGAGATGGCTATGTAGCATCAAAAAGAAATTCACGATCTTTGAAATCATTACAGCTAGTTCTATTGACAACAGACAACCACTATCAGATTCCACTCCAAGGGGGTTTATACAATTCTAATTAATGTTATTTTTCTAACATTTAAACTTCAAGACTTTAGTATGTCTCTTCCTCTAGGATTTTAGGTTAATTAAATACAATTTAGGTGGAACCAACAGCTGAATGCTTTATAGTCACATAAATGTGGCCCTTTTAAGTGAGCCACAGTACCCAGTCATTCTCAAGAAAGGTGAATATATTTTTTGTCTTTTATTGGGATATGTTGCACAGGACATGAGAATCCCAAGGAATCTAAAAAAAAAAAAAAAGTACTGCAACTAATAAGTGAGTTTAGCAAGGTTGCAGGATACAAGGTCAATATACAAAAATTGGCTGGATATGGTGGCAGCACTTTGGGAGGCCAATGTGGGCCTGTAATCCCAGCACTGTGGGAGGCCAAGTTGCTCAGATCATTTGATGGTGAAACCCTGCCTCTACTAAAAGCACAAAAATTAGCCAAGTACAGTGGTGCACACCTGTAATCCCAGGTACTCAGGAAGCTGGGACATGAGAATCACTTGAACCTGTGAGGCAGAGGTTGCAGTGAGCCAAGATGGCACCACTGCACTCCAGCATAGGTGACAGAGTGAGACTCAGTATCAAAAAAAAGAAAAGAAAAATACAAAAATTGAATGCATTTCTATATACTAACAATAAATATTTGGAGCCTGCACCTCTTTAAAATATTTTTAAGCCAGGCACGGTAGCTAACGCCCGTAATCCCAGCACGTTGGGAGGCCAAGGTGGGCGGATCACGAGGTCAAGAGATCGAGACCATCCTGGCCAACATGGTGAAACCCTGTCTCTATTAAAAATACAAAATATTAGCCAGGCATAGTGGCAGATGCCTATTGTCCCAGCTACTTGGGAAGCTGAGGCAGGAGAATCATTTGAACCTGGGGGGGCAGAGGTTGCAGTGGGCCAAGATTGCACCATTGTACTCCAGCCTGGGCTACAAAGCAAAACTCCATCTCAAAAATATACAAATAGCAGCCCCCTGGCACCAAGAAGCCTTAAAGTGCCCCAGCCCAGAAGCTTAAAATATACACATACATATTTATAATTTTTAATGGCATCAATATGTCTGAAATATTTAGGGACATATTTAACAAAATATATGCCAGACCTGTATATTGAAAACTACAAAACACTTCTGAATTAAAAATTAAAGATATCTGGGCACAATGACCCACACTTTTAATCCCAGCACTTTGGAAGGCTGAGGCAGGATGATCACTTGAGCCCAGGAATTTGACACTAGCCTGGGCAACACCAAAAGACTCCATGTCTTAAAAAAAAAAAAAAAAAAAAAAATTTTTTGGCCAGGCACGGTGGCTCACACCTGTAATTTCAGCATTTTGGGAAGCCAAGATGGGTACATCATGAGGTCAGGAGTTCAAGACCAGCCTGGCCAAGATGGTAAAACCCAGTCTCTAGTAAAAATACAAATATTAGCCAGGCATGGTGGCACATACCTGTAATTCCATCTACTCGCGGGGGTGAGGCAAGAGAATCGCCTGAACCTGGGAGGCAGAGGTTGCAGTGAGCTGAGATCATGCCACTACACTCCAGCCTCGGCAACAGAGTGAGACTCCATCTCAAAAAGAGAGAGAGAGAGAGAGAAAGAGAGAGAATGCTAAGAACAGTGAAAAGACAACAAACTGGGAGAAATTATTCACAATACTTACATCAGACAAAGGACTTGTATCTGGAATGTAAAAAAGAAGTCTTAAACAAAATTATAAGAAAACAAACAATTCAGCTTAACAGACACTGGCAGTGTCTGTTTCTTTCAAAAGAAAATACCAGATCGCCAACAAGCACATGAAGAAACGCTCAGCACCATTTGGCAACAGGAAAATGCAAATTAAAACCACAATGAGATACCATTATAATTCCACCTGAATCATTAAAATTAAAAATTATTTTGAGCCTAGGAGTTTAAGCCTGCAATGAGCTATGAACACACCACTGCACTCTAGCCTGAACAACAGAGCAAGACCCTGTCTCTTAAAAAAAAAAAAAAAATTCTGGCTGGGCACAGTGGCTCATACCTATAACCCCAGCACTTTGGGAGGCTGAGGCAGGAGGATTGCTTGAGCCCAGGAATCTGAGACCAGCCTGGGCAACATAGTGACACCCAGTCTCTACAAAAAATACAAAAAAAAACAAAACTAGTCACGAGTGGTTGTACACACCTGGATCCCAGCTACTCAGGAGGTTGAAGTGGCAGGATCACTTGAGCCCAGGAATTCAAGGCTGCAGTGAGCCATGACTGTGCCACTGCACAGACAGCCTGGGCAACAGAGCAAGACCATGCCTCTTAAAAAAAAAGGACCTGACAATTTATCAAGTGTTGGCAAAGATGTAGAGTAACGAGAACTCTCATACCCTACTAGTGAGAATGCAAAATGGTACAATGATTTTGAAAAACAGTTGGCAGTCTCTTGTAAAGTTAATCATACACTTCTCATATGACCAAGAAATTCTACTCCTGGTATTTACCCAAAAGAAATGAAGACACATGTCCATACAAAGACCTGTATATGGATGTTCATAGCAGCTTTACTCAAAACAGCCATAAATGACAGCATATCCATACAACTGACTACTACTCAGGAAGAAAAAGTAATGGGCTACCCACATACGCAACAACAAGGACCACATATGCAACAAGGACAAATCTCAAAAACAACACTGATCAAAAATAAATACACAGAAGAGTATCCAGTACACTGTATGATTCCCCTTAGATGAAATTTCAGAAAAGACCAATCCGGCTGGGCATGGTGGCTCACGCCTGTAATCCCAGCACTTTGGGAGGCTGAAGCGGGCAGATCACAGGAGATCGAGACCATCCTGGCTAGCATGGTGAAACCCCGTCTCTACTAAAAATGCAAAAAATTAGCTGGGTGTGGTGGCACACGCCTGTAGTCCCAGCTACTCGGGAGGCTAAGGCAGGAGAATCGCTTGAACCCGGAAGGCAGAGGTTGCAGTGAGCCAAGATCATGCCACTGCACTCCTGGGCAACAGAGCAAGACTCTGTCTCCAAACAATTAAAAAAAAAAAAAAAGACCAATCTAATCATCTAGAGATAGACAGTAGATCAGTGATTACCTGAGGCCGTAGGCTTAGGGGTGGATAAGCAGATGAGAACTTATTAAGAAAGGTAACAAAGGAATCTTTTGGAATACTAGAAATGTTCTGTATCTTGATTGTAAAGGTAGTTACACATAAAACATTTATCAAACTGTACACTAACACAGGTACATTTTCTTGAATATAAATCGTAACTAAATAAAGTTGGTTATTTAAAAAAGCAAACAGCAACAAACCTATGCAACACTAAACAATACTAAAGCGCATGAGACTCCATATTCACTAACATCCAAAATAACACCAATATCTCCACTCCTAAAGACAGTGAATGCGTGAATCTCTATCTAGTGCAAGTTCAGAGTACTCTATGGCGGGTAAACACATTGTAGCGTCTGCTGTAGACAGACTGCAACTAAGATCCGAAACCCATGGTATGTATTTATTTACTGGAGGCAGCGTCTTACTCTGTTGCCCAGGCTGGAGTGCAATGACGTCATCATGGCTCACTGCAACCTTGAACTCCTGGGCTCAAGCAATCCTCCCACCTCAGACTCCCAAAGTGCTGGGTTTACAGGTGTGAGCCTCATCACTTTAGAGCGGTTCCACCCCTGTTCCTTGTCACCTGTTAAATTTACTAACAAGATTCAGTGTTTGATTCAAAATCTTTCTTATGATCTCCACTTACGTTTTGAAGCTTCTTTTCCCAAGAAACACCAAATAACTGATCTTAACCCATAAAGGTTTTCTATCTCAGAGACACATTTGCCTCATTGTAAATAATCAGATTAGTTGTGCTTCAGTCATAACATCGTAAGTTGCTAGGCAACCAGAAGTGAGTTAATCAGAAAATGAATCATCAAAGACAAGGCACACAATCTCCTTTTATGGGTGTCTTATTCTTAAACACTTTCAAGGAAACAGAAGCAAATATTTTGTCTACTCGTAATGGAATTTACATGACGCAATCCAATTCTTACCATTGGCATTTGACACGCAAAATACGGCAATTTCATGTTCACTTGGCATCTTCACTCACAGGATGAAGGCACACAGCACAGAAGATCTTTATCATCAAAAGATGGCACTCCTGGGTCAGGCGAGGTGGCTTGTGCCTGTAATCCCAGCACTTTGGGAGGCTGAGGTGGGCCAATCACTTGAGGTCAGGAGTTTGAGGCCAGCCTAGCCAACATGGCAAAACCCCATCTCTACTAAAAAACACAAAAATTACCCAGGCGTGGTGGTGGGTGATTGTAATCCCAGCTACTTGGGAGGCTGAGGCAGTAGAATGGCTTGAACCCAGGAGGTGGAGGCTGCAGTGAGCAGAGATCACCCCATTGCACTCCAGCCTGGGTGACAGAGCAAGACTCTGTCTAAAAAAAAAAAAAAAAATAGCCAGGCACAGTGGCACATGCCTGTAATCCCAGCTACTTGGGAGGCTGAGACAGAAGAATTCTGGAACCCGGGAGGTGGAGTTTGCAGTAAGGTGAGATCACACCATTGCACTCCAGCCTGGGCAACAATTGTGAAACTCCATCTAAAAAAAAAAAAAAAGGCGCTCCTGAAATAGGACTGTTTTTTGTCCTGATCTCATTTAAGGCAGGGATTGATCCTTGAGGTAGATGTTTATTCAGAGCACCAGTACCAAGCAAAGCAAGACTCCATGCAGGTTTACGATGTGCCTGTCTAGGTGTCTGTGTGTGTGCACCTCCTCACAGGCCCGGTCCCTTCTGCGGTGGCTTCTGTATGGCCACACTGGTCCCCTGTGGTCTAACCAACCCCTGCCTGACGTGTCCAGATTCCATACTGCCCGGCACTACACCCTGGCATGAGCTCCCAAGAAGAGCGCTTCCTGCTTCCCACCCTGTGTTCTGCCACTAGCCCCAAGCACCGGCACGCAAAAGTGAACGGACCTAGAGGGCTTCCACCTTCCGGTGGCACGCTTTGCTGAAACCAGTCCATTTTCACAAAGATCCGGGCGGACTGTTGCTTAGGAACACCCACGGGCCAAAATGAACCTGAAGATGTAGTTTATTTACCCCATCCATTTTGACCCAGGTGCAATATTTAAAAATTAAGATATTTCATATCACATTTCCTGCCTCTTTTGAAGAAGCAGCAACTCTTTCCACACAGCAGTATTGAGCCGGAGTCGAGCAGCCACCCGCACCCCGTGGAGAACGCGCTCCAGCTGGCCCTGTGTGTCCCAGCAGCCAGCTGCACTCTGTGTCGCCTCTCCTGCCCCTCCCCCAGGCCTCTGGGTTAGAGACCACTCATCTCAGCCCCAGCAGCAAGCCTGGAACCCATACAGCCATCCTCCTCCGGGGTAATGCGCCCTTTCAGTTAGGTCCATTTTAACTCACAAGACTAAGTCTAACGATACTCACTCTCAGAACAGAAGGGGACCATTTTGGTAGTTCCTCAAAAAGTTAAACAGAGAGGGCTGGGCGCAGTGGCTTCCACCTGCAATCCCAACACTTTGGGGTGGGTTGATCACCTGAGGTCAGGAGTTCGAGACCAGCCTGATCAACATGGTGAAACCCCCGTCTCTAATAAAAATACAAAAATTAGCCATGCATGGTGTCAGGTGCCTGTAATCTCAGCTACTTGGGAGGCTGAGGCAGGAGAATCGCTTGAACCCAGGAGGCAGAGGCTGCAGTAAGCTGAGATCATGCCATTGCACGCCAGCCTGGGCAACAATAGAACTCTGTCTCAAAAAAAAGTTAAACAGAGAATGAATACACCCAGCAATTCCACTCCCAGGTATAAACCCGAAAGAACTGACCACAGGGACCCAGATATGTATGCGCCAATGAACATGGCAGCATTCTTCACAATAGCCAAAGGCTGGGAATAATCCAAGTATCTCTCAACAGACAAATGGATAAACAAAAATGTGGCAGATATAATTAAGGGAATATCATTCAGCCCCCCCAAAAAGGTAGGTAGTTCTGATACATGTTACAACATGGATGGACCTTGAAAACATAATATGAATGAAAAGAAAGCCAGACACAAGAGGACAAGCATTGTATGATGTCACTTGTATGAAATATCCGGAATAGGAAAATTCATAAAAACGAAAGTAGAACAGAGGTTACCAGGAGCTGCAGGGGAAGGGCAAGTCTTTATTCATTGTTTCAGTTTCTGTTTAAGATGCTTTAAAAAAAGTTTTGGAAATAGAGAGTGAAGATGGTTGCACAATAGCATGGGTGTAATTTACACCACTGAACCAGAAACTTAAAGACAATTCTAACAGTAAACTTACGTTATATATATTTTATCACAATAAAGAAAGAAAAGGAGAGAGAGAATAGTCAAGGTCTCAGTCCCTTTACTCTCAGAAAGCTGTCCTCTGTGCAATTAACCATCATCCCCCTCCATCAATTAGCCCTGCAGACCTGGGGGAACAACGGACCGAGGGGTCCCGCTGTGCTCTCCTCGGGGTCCCTCCTTGCTGTCCCTGAGTATCGCCAAGAGAAGCCACTCAAGGTACCTCTCAGAACAGAAGTCGTTTCCAAAGTGACTTTCCACCTACTTCTCCTGCTAAATGATTTTAAGTTCTGCTTAGGCACCTATTCAGCTACAGCAACAGTGTGAAAGCCACCACTTTCTGCATACCCATCCCATGCCAAGCACTGCTAGGTGCTGTGGATACAAAACCCCCTGTCCTTTCCAGGCGACACCTCTGCATCATTAGCACCATCCATAGCAGAAGAAACAGGGCCCCAGACAGCACTGATGACTGCGCGAACCACACAGGCGGTACAGCACAGAGCTGGGATTTCACCCATGAAACCAAATCTGTCTGGCTCCCAAATCCTTGCTCTAATTCCTATCCCACAGTCCCCACAGAGACCTACCTAACCCAAAATGCAGCAAATTAGGGTTTTTGCCTACTTACTACAATCAAAATGCTGATGGCATCACAAAGATATAAACTCAATATAATATGCAACTATGAATAAACACAGAATGGATGTGTATGGCTCAGAGCTGGGGGCGGGATGGGAGGGAGAAAGGCAGTGGGCAGGGGTGGGAACAGAGCACTTGGTAAGAGAAACTTGAATCTGGCTCTGTGCAGTGGCTCATGCCTGTAATCCCAGCACTTTGGGAGGCCCAGGCAGGCAGATCACCTGAGGCCAGGTGTTTGAGACCAGCCTTGCCAACATCATGAAATTCCGTTTCTACTAAAAAATACAAAAATTAGCCAGGCGTGATGGTAGGTGCCTGTAGTCCCAGCTACTTGGGAGGCTGAGGCAGGAGAATCAATTGAACTCGAGAGGTGGAGATTGCAGTGAGCCAAGATCATGAGCCACTGCACCACTCCAGCCTGAACGACAGAGCAAGACCCTGTCTTAAAAAAAAAAAAAAAAAAGAATCTTGGCCAGGCATGGTGGCTCACGCCTGTAATTGCAGCACTTTGGGAGGTCAAGGCAAGCAGATCATGAGATCAAGAAATCAAGACCATCCTGGCCAACATGGTGAAACTCTGTCTCTACTAAAAAATCCAAAAATTAGCTGGGCGTGGTCATGCACACCTGTATAGTCCCAGCTACTAGGGAAGCTGAGGCAGGAGAATTGCTCGAACCCGAGAGGCAGAGACTGCAGTGAGCCAAGATCGCGCCACTGCACTCCAGCCTGGTGATAGAGCTAGACTCTGTCTCAAAAAAAAAAAAAGAAAAGAAACTTGAATTTGAACCTTGGAGCTACCACCCACTGTGTCTACTTAGACAAGGCTCTAAGAGGATAAGTACACTTTCAAAAGGAAACAAAGGTTTTATCATGTAAGTGAGCTACTGCTGACCTCACCCCATCCGGTTTCTACGGGAAGGATGTGCCATATTCACAAGGATTCCATCATGGAAGGACTGTGGGCAGAGGTAAGAGAACTCAAGAGCAAGGAAGGGGTGGCAAAGCACTTGGAACCAGCAAGGGACTGAAGGAGCAAGAGGCAGAGCTCTTAACGGAAAATAATATGAACACCTCAGCCTCTCTCAACTCCTGCCCATCAATCTCCTGCCGGTGCAGCCAGTGATGAGAAGCAACCAGAGTGAGGGGCACAGGAGCCCCGTGATGGGCCGATAGGTGAACAGTCCAGGGGCCTGCACATCTGGCCGGGTGGGCTCGCTGGTTTTGTCCCTCTCACATCCAGCCCTGCACAGCTCTGACTAGTCCCAGCAATAACATGAATTTCTACACAGCCTGATCTAGCCCACACCTGGAATGGCGATTCTGCAACTCCAAAGGATCATCGTCATCGGCTGTCTAACTCCCAGGAATATGAGTTCCTCCAGGGCTGAACTTGCCACAGTGCTTTCTAGATCCCCAGCGCCTGGGACACAGTAGGCACTCAATAAATGTCTGTTAAACGGTCTTCCTTTTATAATGTAAAATGATAGCTCAGGCTCAGATGCTGAAAGGCCCAGGATTTACTGCATTTTTTTGTTACCTGCCAACTAGCGAAGACCACAAAAGGCTTGAGTGGAACAGTAAAAGTGGGGAGTGAATAAGTCATTTCTAACAAGGCTGGTTTTATAGGCATCACACCTCCACCGGGCCAAATAGGCTCATTGTAGAGGCGGAATCTATTCTGCAAGTGCAGAGACCAAAGAGAAAGCCAGGGTCGCCTCTCACAATAAGAGGCGTGAACTTCCATGCGTGGGACTCATGGGTGCGGGACCAACATCCCCAGGAGTCTCTGGGGCCTTCATTAAGCCTCAGACTGACACAAACAGGCTTCTGACTGAGCGGCAGTGTGGGGTGGAGAGCACGGACAATGCTGGGGCTGAGCCCCAGGGGCCCACAGGCAGCCGTGCCCCAGGCACCCAGAGGTGGCCCATCCTAGCCGACATGCAGACCAATGTGATGGTTCACATGTCCCCTTCCTTCCGATGCTGACATGTCCCCTGGCCCCACCATCCTCAGCTATTTGCCTGTTACCTGCCAGCCCCACTTGGGCCTCTTGTGGGCGCAGGGGACCCTGGAACAGGATCCTGTCCTTAGCTCTGCCACCACCAGCTGGGAGGCCATGCGAGGCACTACCTGGGCTGACCTCAGCTTCTTTTTTCTTTTTTCTTTCTTTTTTGAGACGGAGTCTCCTCTGTCACTCAGGCTGGAATGCAATGGCGCCATCTTGGCTCACCGTAACCTTTGCCTACCGGGTTCAAGCAATTCTCCTGCCTCAGCATCCTGAGTAGCTGGGATTACAGGTGCATGCCACCACGCCTGGCTAATTTTTGTATTTTTAGTAGAGATAGGGCTGTACCATGGTGGTCAGGCTGGTCTCAAACTCCTGACCTTGTGATCCGCATACCTTGGCCTCCCAAAGTGCTGGGATTACAGGTGTGAGCCACCATGCCTGGCCAGCTTCTTTATTTTTCTAATGAGAAAACGAGAACATCTCTCCCTGGCAAAACTGAGCTTCAAGATTCAATGTTTAGCCTCCACTGTTTAATTCTCAGTTGAAGTTTTAACATTATGTTAGGATGCCAGAGTTACAATATATGTTACCTGAAAAGAGAGAAGAAGCGGCCCCATATCAGGAGGCCAAGAGCTTTCCGCTCCAGGGCCTTATCTTCGCAAAGGTTCACTGGTCCAACTGGCTGTCACCATGACACTCAGGAAAATCCAGAGAATCCCAGGGAACAACACCTGGCCAGGGCCTGGCAGGAGAGAGAGGAGTGGCGTCCAACACTGCCCTAGGTGTGCAAGGAGAGGGCAGATCTAAACCACATACTCAAGGCCGCAGTCTAAGAAGCTCTGCTTCAGAAGGTGCATTCGTTTATAAGAGAAAGGAGCTGACTGCCCAGTTGGTACACAGCATAGTTTCTAAATTGAAAAGCTTTTTTAATAACACCCAAAATGATTCCAACTTTTCCCTGAAACTCCGTCTGGTCAGTTTCCTCTTGCATGTCCAGAGCTGATTCCTCTAGAAACTGTTTAACATGATTGTTCAGAATAACCTAACAACCTGTGAGGTTATCTATCCTTCTGTCCCTGGATAAAGAGCTGGACTGCGCGGGCAACCGCTCGGACAGGGTGGTCTGTGCCCTGTTGGCCTGTCCCTAGGGCCTCTCAGTGCTCTCAGTGCATGGAGCCAAGGAAGCAGCTTCCAATCCATTAGTGGGAAAAGCCAAAACACTTTTAAGTGTCCAAATAAAACGCGCTTACTAAATGCCTACTATAAGCAAAATACTGGGAAAGGGATACAAAGATTAACAACATATGGTCCTTGCTTTCAAATCATCTTGCACGACAGTTTAATGTGGAAAACAGATATTTATACAAATAATACAACAGCAGCACTTACACAAACCATCTAAAAAAATTCTTATGGAAGTGACTAGATCTAAGGTTCCAAGTCACAATACTCGGGTTAGGAAATCGAAAGGAAAAATTCAAATCCTATATCGGTGACGTGATCATCAGTGGAATTTTCCCAGATCAGAGGGTAGAATCCCTTTGTTGAGTATAAAAGATCAACTACTTGTCCTCACAGCATCTGGCTGTAGGATTTTTTATGTTCTGTAATTTAAGACTTTTTTTTTTAAGAGACAGGGTCTTGCCTGCTTAACACATTGCTGAGGCTGGAGTGCAGTGGAGTGATCACAAACTCAACTCCTGGGCTCAAGCGACCCTCCCGTCTCAGCTTCCCAAGTACCTGGGACTATAGGTGCACACCACCATGCCTAGCCAATTTTTTTATCTTTTGTAGAGGTGGGGTTCTCGCTATGTTGCCCAGGCTGGTCTTGAACTCCTGGACTCAGGCAATCCTCCTACCTCAGCCTCTGCAGTGCTGAGATTCCAGGCATGAGCCACCACAACTAGCCAATTTAAAACTTAAAATCTTACTACTCTAAGAACTTTAAACAAATGTGCTTTATAAATGCTGGTTCATATGAAGATGGAATATGCCCCTCAACCAGTAAGGTGATACCAGGCCTTATGGAACCATCACAAACCAGTAGGCTACTGCTTTTACTTCAAATAAAACAAATACTCCCAGGGCCAAGTAGAAACTAGCGCTGTTCTCTTGAACTCCTGGAAGCAAAGATGTCAAAGCCTCTCACTCCGAGAAACAACTCACCATAGGGTCTGGGCTTCGTGGTTTACCTAAAGGCAGCAACATATGCATCTTTAAAACAAAAACAAAAGGCCCTTTATCAGGAAAACGTGGCGAAAGGTTCACCAGTGGTAAATCCAGGAGAAGGCTCCATGGGAATTGTGGGGTAGGTATACGACTCTTTTACCTTTTCTTTGGTTTTAATTTTTTTTAACAAAAAATTGGGGAGAAATAAAGGATTTTCCCCAGAAGCTTGAAAGGCCTTCCCAGCTCCTACATGAGCTGTGGATTTCTGTTCTGCTGCTAATCCCGGAATCATCAAAGAAACAGCCTTCACAAAGAATCAAAAAGCAAAATAGCAATGAAGGACACCTTTTAGCTTTTTGATCTGAACAAGCCTTCGTACTGCCTGCACTGGGGAAGGGCTGCTATTCGGCAGCAAGGACACCTCCCTGAAAAACCACAGATTTCCATCCTCACGGAGCCGTCCCTCCGGGGGCCGGGATCCTGTACAGCCCAAATGCAGGGCGCGCTTTTCCCGAGGACAAACCCCAGTGCATTTCATGAAGCTGTTCAGTATATGTGGAATCAGTGCATTAATAACAGCTTATTGGCACCGAATGAAAAACACACAAGCCTTAATCTTAGGTCTTGAATTCTGTCCAGGTCCTACGTCATACCTGGCTGGAAGAGCTACAGCCATAAGCATGCTTGGTGACTGGAGGCTGTGTAGTGAGACCTGAGTTTTGAAACCAGGATTGGTAGCTTAACAAAATTTACTGGTTGTAGAAAAAGTAAACTTGCCTCCAGGGAGGTGAGCTCAGCCTCACCATTCTGACAGCAGCCTCTGGTGGCCAGTTTAGTAAAAAGTGTTGGCTCTGATGCTGAAAGCTGGGACCTTCCCTTCTTAATGAAGGTCGCTGCAAGCAGACAGGCCATTCTAGGTAACAGCTGGGGGTGACTGGGGAAGCAGCAAAACCCAAACGAAGCCATGACTTTGGGCGATGTAAATCACTAAGTCATTGGATAATCTGTCTCTTGCATTTAAAAAAAAAAATGAAGTACTCTCTTTCAAAAGTAGAAAAATAAGAGAATCTGTTTTAAAAGGGCTCAAGTCACAAGGCAGATAATACGTACTCAGTTTGATAGTAATCACATTCCTTACTTGCATAGAAAGCCTTTAAATATTCAAGGAGCACAGATTCCTGCACAAAATAAAGCCCAGCTTGTCTACTTTCTCACATAGCACCCCACGGTACACTAACTCCTATGTACTGAGCGTCGGAAATTCTTCCTGCAATGTAAGGAATTGCTCCATATGGTAAAAACTTCTAGAAAATGCTGCGACCATTCATTCAGAGAAGAAAATTAAATATTCAGGATTGTAGGTGAGGCCTGATTTCTAGTGTCACAGATTCACACCATTTCACTGGATATAAATAGAGGAATGATCAGAGGCTGACAGTTGGCTTCAAAGGCAGAGAGGGTAAGAAGGAGACGCCATCAGCTTCAAGCCAACTTCTTCGTAAGGTGCACTCTGTCCTCAGCCGTCAGAGAACAATCTGGAAACAATCTGCTGAGCAGCTGCTCTCATCAACAAACTGTTTATTGTAAGAAAGTGGCTGGGTCAAAGGCTAAACATCAACCCAAAATGAAAGCATACAGAGCAAAAATCAATACCGTCCCTGCTAAAGAGACCCAGGACTTAGCATGGAGAAAAGAGAGGGTGAGAAACTCGTGTAGTTCTGAAAAAGTGAGAGTTAGAACAAAACTCCCATATTTCAACATTCAGGGTTCTTGTGCTTGTTATTCAAACTGGCGACTTGCTGCTATTTTCAGAATGGCCTTGTAACGGGTGGGGTAAAATGCGGCATTCAACAGGGATGGAGAAATCAACTTTGCCCAAAAAGTCACAGGGGTTTACATCAGTTGTTTCTTTCTCACATTTGTTTTGCAACGGAACCAACGTGCTTATTATACACACGTGCTTATTATACACAATGCATAGATACTACAGTCCGTCTTTAAATATGCCTAACTGGAAACTGGAAGGCTGACTGGACATGACATACGAAGTTTGGGTATGACAGAGGAATTGTGATTATGTTTTGAAACAGAGCTCGTATCTTACAGAGACGCATACTAAAATACTCGCAGATGAGAGATTTGAAACAGGATCTGGGAATTCCTTCAAAATAATACCGGCAGTGAAGTGGGCAGGAAGAAGTGAAATGAGACTGGCCATAAATGGTAACTGTGAAGGAGAGTGCTGAGTGCAGAAGAATCCGCTGCATTATTCATGTTTACTTTTGCATAATTGAAATTTGCTATGAAATGTTTTCTTTTACTTGTGTATAAAGTTCAACGGTTACTTTGAAAGAAAAAAAAAGTTTTCTTAAATATAAGAAAAGTATTAATCTACCAAGGCAAATTAATTAAGTCCTATGCCATGGTATTGCTAGGTTTCCAATTTGATGTTTTTAAGCACTGTCCGAGGTAGGGTTGCTATGTCCTGAGTTGAATGATGGAGAAGTAGAAAGAGATGCTCAAAGCGTCCCCACCAGACATGGGCCCCAGCAAGCCAGAATGTGACACAGAAACAGATAAGACAGTTTCCTACAGTTTAACTGCATTACGGAAAATGAGGGCATGCGTGAGCTGCTAGGAAAACCCAACTGTCACAAATAATGGAGACCAAGTTGTTAAAAGACAAGTTAGTACACAAGCTTTGAAAATACAGCTTTTTTATAAATTTAAGGCTGCTATGCAGTGCATTGATAATTCTTAAATTAATAGTACTATTAGAGAATTAGCCTGAAATAAATAAAAATAAAGCAGAGAGTAAAACATTCTTTCATTGTGCTGAAATTAACTGTGAAGAAGTGTCTATCTATGATTTTAACTTGTTCTAATATAAAAGTAAAATGGTAATAACCACAAATTCTTAGAAAAGAATGCATTCAAAGGAACTCCTTAAAAAGTTTTTAAAAAATTGTTTTTTTTGTCTAGTTACTTTGCTAAGACCAGCATAAATACTGCAGAGAGTCCTGGAAAGGATAAGGAAAGTCATCCTGTCTACCCTCCCTCCCGACAGAATAGTGAAGGGTTTGGTAATTGGAGTTTGGTGACCAACCAGGCACAGTACCTCATACCTGTAATGCCAGCATTTTCGGAGGCTGAGGCGGAAGGATCGTGTGACCTCAGAAATTTGAGACCTGTTTGGGCAAAAAAAAGTAAGACCCCATCTCTACAAAACATAAAAGTAAATTAGGTAGGTATGGTGACATGTGCCTGTACTCCCAGCTGCTTGGGAGGCTGAGGTGGGAGATCACCTGAGCTTCAGAGTTCAAGACTGCAGTGAGCCATGATTGTGCCACTGCACTCCAACCTAGGCAACAGAGACCCTGTCTCAAGAAAAAAAAATTTAAAAAAAGACATCTACTAGTGGGAGCGTGGGGCAGAGATAGGGATGGTTAACGGAGGCCAAAAAAAAAAAAAGAAAGAATGAATAAGACCTAGTATTTCATAGCACAACAGGGCGACTGTAGTCAATGATAATTTAATTGTACATGTTAAAATAACTAAAAGAGTATTATTTGATTGTAATACAAAGGATAAATGCTTGAGGCGATTTATCCCCCATTTTATATGATGTGATTATTATGCACAGCATGCCTGTATCAAATCATCTCATGTACCCCATAAATACATATATCTACTATGTACCCATTAAATTGAAATTAAAAAAATTTTTTTAAGCCATCTACCCAGACAAATTCATCTGGCCAATCTGAGACACTATACTAACCCCAACATCACAAAAGGAAAAAATACACAGAGGAAACCCTTCAAAATTATAGACCTTCGACCTTTAAATCATTTATGAACTAAAAAGCTACAGAAAAACTTTCCTTATTTACAGAAACGAAAAACAGGATGGGGGGATCAGTGGTCCCATCATTCAATTACTCTTCAGTGAACTGTTCCCCATAGGATTCATTTTTGTTCAGAGAAGAGAGCAACTTACCAAATGTTTACCTGGAGCATAGAAAGGCAAACTCAGTAAGTTTTCTGAGAAGAATATTCACTTTCGGCCAGGCGCAGTGGCTCATGCCTATAATCCCAACACTTTGGGAGGCCGAGGCGGGTGGATAATGAGGCAGGAGTCTGAGACCAGCTTGATCAACGTGGTGAAACCCCATCTCTACTAAAAATACAAAATTAGCCAGGCATGGTGGCACGTGCCTATAATCCCAGCTACTCAAGAGATTGAGGCAGGACAATCACTTGAACCCGGGAGGTGGAGGTTGCAGTGAGCCTAGATAGCTCCACTGCACTCCAGCCTGGGTGACAAAGCGAGACTCCATCTCAAAACAAAAAGAATATTCACTTTAAAAATTAATTTTAATTTTTTAAACTTTTACTTAATGCATGTAGGAGGCAGGTTGATTTAAACTAAAAGTTTTTACAGACTAGTGCTCAGGAAAGCCTCCTGGTGGGTGAAACTGACAAGGGTCCCATGATGGGCATGTTCAGCGATCTAGCTGACTGCCAATGGGGAACGCCAGTCTCCTTTCACCCACACCTACAATCTGAATCTCAGCCTCAGAGGCGTGACAGCACAGTGCCAAAGCAGCCCTCCTCTTCACCCACAGCCCCTGCCCCCTGCCCTTGGACACACATACCAGAGACCCACCAGAGACAAGAACACCTACAGAACAAAATTGTGCTGTGAGCCTCCCTGTGTCAAGGGAAAGTGCATTTCCCTTTTACCAGCAATCCCCAGACCCGCTACCCTAAGTCTTCTCCCACTCTCGAGGGGAAATGGGGAAATGAGCGCTCCACAACGCCACGTTCCATCTCAGCAATCCTACGTTTTTTTGTAGTTCTGGTTAAAACAGACATATGCATTTAAATAAATAAATGTATATATATACATAATCATAATAAATAAATATGTGTATTCATATGGTTGAAATTTTAAAAACTCAAATGCCCTTAAAAGTATCAATTAAAACACACTCTATGTTGTTTTAAATTAAAGCCATGTTCCATTCACGAAATAAAATTTGAACTGTAGAAATTTTTGGTAAGGGACAGCAACTCCAATGATCAATAAGAACTGAAATTACAGTCTTTAACACCAATATTTCTTTTTTAGAAAAAAAAAATTTTTTTAATTGACAAGTAAAAAAGATATAATTCCTGATATACCACATGATGCTTTGGTATATGTGTATGCTGTGGAATGGAAACTCCAATATCCCTTCCACTGATTATATTATTAATCCAAAGCCTGAAAATATTTTAAGAAAGAAAATACCCACGACGCCAACGAAGGGATCACGTAGAATTATACTGGAAACATGCAGTACCTGGACAGCTCTGTGTGGCCAAACCCGGCACACGGTACCTGGAGAGACGCAGCCACACAGAGGCAGCCACAACAACTAAACGAAGAAATCCCCCACTCAGAAGAAAGGAGCCTTCCCTTCTCATTCCCAGCAGAAAGTGCCTGAGGGACAGACAGACGACTAACCTTGGCTGAGTTTTCCTGCTTTCACAAGGAAGCACGTGAAATCCGCCTGGCGCTGACCTGTATTGGCCGAGCTCTGGCAAAGGAGCGCTCTCCTTGCACCCCAAGTTTTTTCCCGTCTTCACACTCAGGTGGGGGAAACAGGGGATTCAATATCACTCAGGTCCTCAAACTGCCTGTCAGTTTTGAAAGCCCCAAGAAACACTGTAAACATTTTTCTGAGACAGTGCAATTCTCTGGGCGGCATTCTCAAAGCATTAGCATGCATGGAAACAAAATGTGCTCCCCAACTATAATTCACATCCCAAGAACTGAAGGGGAACATTTATCAAACAGGATTCAGGTCTCAGACCCCGACATTCCTGAGCTGACACCACCAGTTCCGGCAGGGGAATGCCAGACTCCATGGTTCCCTGTCATCGGGCACCCCACGCCGCCGCACCCACCTCCAACCCTGGTCCTCAGCTGCACCTGATCACAGGAGCCCTTTGATCCTGCTCTCTAACCCAGTACCAGTGTGGGCTTATTCCTAGGATGTGTTTTTGAACGTGAGAGATGAAAATCCGCTCATGAGAATGTTCCAATCCCTTCTGGAGCCAGTCTCCACCAACTTCCCCAGGAGGTGAGGCCAGAATCCGGACCGCTCACACATGGCAGCTATTAGGAAGCCCGAGTGGGAGACAAAAAGCATGTGGTCTTGGAGGATTTTTTATTCCAAAAGAGGCCGCTTCCCATCCACAAATTTGTGACTGCATAAACGGCGGATATAAATAGACACAGGAAAGCAAACCACCCTTCTTAGACGAGATGCTATCCCAAGAAGAAAAGCCCTGAGCGGGAACATTCCCTCGGCCTCGGAGACGCCGTCACCCTTCCCCAGGCCAGACAGCAAAGGCCGCAATGCACAGAAACCAAAATCATCACAAAACCAATTACAAGTGGAAAACAACAAAAGTGTGTGTGCGGATTTCCCACCAGCACACACCTCTGCCCCGGTGTTTACTTTGCAGGCGCTGCTTTGGCACGCCTGTGGAAACAAGATTCAAGTGAAAAGGACACACGGTAGCTGAAAAGCCTTCTTCCCACAGAAATAAAACATTCTGAAGGGAGCACAGGAAAGCCCCAGAGTGTGATTTCTTTTGCAATTCAACGTCAAAACTCATCATGTCGCCTTTTGCCACGGGTATTATGTTTGATAACAGGAAGTCAGTCAAAATGAACAAAAAATTTCCAGTGTAGGTGAAGGGCGAGGGAAGAAAGAAAGGACAGAAAGAGGTATATGAAAGATCCTTAAAAACATTCAGAGCTATAAAAGCTTTTAAATGTTTGCTTTAATCTGCCAGCTGCCTTTACCCGGTGCCGTATTGTAAAACAGCCGCACAAGACCACAGCAGCCACATGTCAAGAGCTATTCAGGGTGCACCTGGATTTCTGACTTGCTCTCACATGTGGATCTCTAAAAATTATTTTTTAACTGTATTTTAAAGTTATGCTCGAAGCTCCTCCATATCTATACATTCAAGATTCAGAATTAGGATTAAAAGTAGGAGAAGGGGAGGATTCCACATCAAATACTATGCTAAAAAATGGCAGGCAAAGATTTTTTTTAAAGTGGAGAATTCTAATTAACTCATTAGAAAACTACGTGAAGCTGGGCTCGGCGGCTCACGCCTGTAATTACCTCACTTTGGGAAGCTGAGGCGGATGGATCACCTGCAGTCAGCAGTTTGAGACCAGTCTGACTAACATGGTGAAACCCCGTCTCTACTAAAAATACAAAAATTAGCCAGGTGTGGTGGTGGACACTTGTAATCCCAGCTACTTGGGAGGCGGAGACAGGAGAATTGCTCGAACCCAGGAGGCAGAGGTTGCGTGAGCTGAGATCGCACCACTGAACTCTAGCCTAGGCGACAAGAGCAAGACTCTGCCTCAAAAAAAATAAAAAAAGAACCAAAACAAAAAATAATGAGCCTCTTCACTGCCCTGTAAGCCAGCTTCCTCTCCCGGGGGCAAGGACTCCTTCCCTGCCCTGCCCTACTTATCAGCGTCACTGTGAGACCCAAATGAGATGGCGACACAGGTAAAGGCTTGGTTAACTAGAACACATGCCACAAAGATGAGGAATTATCCCTTGTTTTCCAGAAACATCCGCAGCAAGGGCTTGTACTTAGTAGGCATACAGATATTTGTTACACGAAGGGGCCAGTTGAAGAAGAAGAAACAACTTTGTGATATAACTTAGTCTCAGTTTCTTCAGAGAGCAACCAGCGTCTGAAAAGCAGCCCCCATTTCAGTATGTTCATGTATACTGAATCATCATGTTGCACACCTTAAATATACACAATTTAAAAAATGCAACATAAAGGACTTCCCAGGGTAGAAGAGTCTGTACCCATGTTTTGATATGTTTACAAATATCTAAACTATCCTTACCAACAAAACTTGCTTTTTAGGGGGGAAAAAGTTTCACAATAAAAATTTGGGGTTAAATCAAAATGAAATGTCATAACTAGTCTTTGCTTTTAAGTACATGTTACCCATTCTGGCCAGGGATGGTGACTCACACCTGTAATCCCAACACTTTGGGAGGCTGAGACAGGTGGATCATGAGAGGTCAGGAGTTCAAGATCAGCCTGACCAACATGGCGAAACCCCGTCTCTACTAAAAATACAAAAAATTAGTCAGAAGTGGTGGCAGGCGTCTGTAATCCCAGCTACTCAGGAGGCTGAGGCAGGAGAATTGCTTGAACCCAGGAAAGAGAGATTGCTGTGAGCCAAGATTGTGCCACCACACTCCAGTCTGGGCAACAGAACAAAACTCCATCTCAAAAAAAAAAAAAAAAAAAAAAAAGTGCATATTATCCATTCCACAACTCCCTGCTACCAAAATCACCAACACAAACACCACGGCGATTTTGCCCGGTTATTTCAGTAACAAACTCAGTTGTCACTTCTTGTGACAGCTACATCTTGATCCCAAGTGTAGGGTAAGTGGACACAGGACCCCTGCCAAGAGTCCAGCCAGCTTCTTTTTCTCAGAGCACTGACACACCATTAGCCACCGCTGGCCACGGTGAACACACACAAGGTTCCCAAGCTTTTTCATATTGGAAACAAATCTCGTGTTCACCAGATCCTGAGCGGACGTCCCAGGTGAGGGGAGCAATGCGCGAGGCCTCCAGTTACAAGAGGCAAAGGTACCAGCCTTCCTGGGGGTGGCACATCCCACCCTCTTCCACTTCCTGGGGGTGGCACATCCCACCCTCTTCCACTTCCTGGGGGTGGCACATCCCACCCTCTTCCACTTCCTGGGGGTGGCACATCCCACCCTCTTCCACTTCCTGGGGGTGGCACATCCCACCCTCTTCCACTTCCTGGGGGTGGCACATCCCACCCTCTTCCACTTCCTGGGGGTGGCACATCCCACCCTCTTCCACTTCCTGGGGGTGGCACATCCCACCCTCTTCCACTTCCTGGGGGTGGCACATCCCACCCTCTTCCACTTCCTGGGGGTGGCACATCCCACCCTCTTCCACTTCCTGGGGCTGGCACATCCCACCCTCTTCCACCTCCTCCGGCCTCACTGGGGGGATCAAAAGGGACCCACTGGCAGGCAACTCTGCAGGGGTGGAGCGTGGGGGCTGGCTCTGCCCCACACACAGGTCCAGGTCCTGGCCAGTCGCAACCCTCGAGCAGCCCCCTCCCCATGAGACGCCTTGAAGCGTGGCTGCCTGTGCTCTCCATTTCTGCTGTTGCTCTGGCAGAGCTAAAAAGGAAAACAAATTCTCAATTGGGAAAGAATTGCATTTTCTATTATTTTCTATCAAATTTGATATCAAATTTGATAGAAAATAAAATCTATTGAAATGTTTCTATAAAACATAAAATAATTATGTTTTTTCTGGTGTTCTGTGAGGGAAAGAATTGTGTTTCTTCTATAAAATCGGTGTCTCTCAAAAACACTCATGTCTCGGCACAGTAAAGATGTAATGTTGTTCACTGCCCATCCCCCACTGGCGATGGGAAGATGTGGCAGCCACCAGGTGATCCCAACCAGGACACCCAGCAGTCAGCCACATGGTGTTTCATTCTCTCACCCACCAACATCTGCAGAGAGGAAGCCATGGAGAGGTCCCCATATATGTGGTCTTGGAGGAACAGTTCAAAGGACTCTGCCGAGTAACTGGAACATCCAAGCCGGGGGGGGGGGGCACCCAAATTATGAACTCACAGCAGGGGTACCTTCCACCCACAGAAGCAAAGGGAGCACTTCAGCTCGGAGGCCCCCGCACACCAACTCACAGCTCACATTCACCGCGGGAGTCACAGCTGTCACAGGCCATGAACAAGAGTCACGGGTTTTACTGTCAAAGTGAAACCTTTTTAAATAATATGACAAATACTAACATTAGCCAAAGTGTCAAGACCTATATGAGATTCCCTGCCTTTTAACATCCAAGTGTGACCATATGTGAGATGCCTTCAAAGTCCAATGACACACAGTCATTTGCTTTTTAGTTTTTAATAACTAATTTGGCTCATTATAAAAGTGATATACGATCATTACAGAAAATGTGGAAAATACAGAGAAAGTATTAAAAGATTACTAAAATCACCCTTAAGCACCCCCCTAGAAATATATCCAGTATATACCAGATTTCCTTTTCCTTCCAATCTCATTTCCTTTTTTTTTTTTTTTTTTGAGACAGGGTCTCACTCTGTTGCCCAGGCTGGAGTGCAGCGGCACAATCACAGCTAACTGTAGCCTCAACCCCCTGGCTCAGGCAATCCTTCTGCCTCAGTCTCCTGAGTTGCTGGGACTACAGGCATACACCACCATGCCTGGCTAATTTTTGTTTTTGTAAAGAATACAAAATTTTGCCAGGTTGCCCAGGCTGGTTTCGAACTCCTGGGCTCGAGCGATCCACCGGCCTTAGCCTCCAAAAGCATTGGGATTATAGGCATGAGCCGCCGCACACGGCCTAGTCTTCCTTCTACGGAGATAGGTGTATGGCAAACGTGTGTTTGTTTGATGGTTTAACTTTTGTTCATTTTGTTAGGGCCCAAATTTCAATCCTGCTCCTAGGAGGTTCCATGAACTGTGAAAGTCTTGGCGGGAGGAAGCCCAGCTCAGCCGCCCAGAGCCTGCACCTCAGCCAAGCCCTGCTTCCTCCCGGTGTCAGGCGCGGTGACGCTGATGAAGTCACACATGACTGGGTTTTACAGTGGGAATCACACTCTAACGTGGCATTTGGGATCGACGAACGCCTCGGAGCACATCCTTCACAAATGCCAAGAGCCAAGTGTCATTGACGTGAGGGCTTTTTCTCCTCGGGTCTTGCTGGTATCCTTTCCAGTTACATCACATAACAGAGAAGTACATAAATCTTCTGCACTATTTGTCATAAAGAGCAAGTGTCAAGGCAGCAAACTGTATAAACACAGCTGGTACACAGTAAAACTATTTAGATAACTGGTGGATTTATTTTGTTATTTCATAACCCATACTATAATAGTACATAGGACACGGTAAATGTTGAATGCAAGACGAATATTATTAACTGGGACATTGAAATAATTTCTGCAGACCCAAAAGAAAGTGCCACCAATATAAATGGAAAACTATAAAATTATACTATGTGAAACTGATATAGAGAGAAAAAAATTAAATCTCTGAAGAACAACTTTATAGTTCTAGGATTCGGAATGCCAGGCAGCCTAGCTCAGCAGCGACACCCTGTGGTGAGAGATCTTTGATTCCCAGCAACAGAGGCACAGGAAGCAGAAAGCGGGCCCAGACATCCAATCCCTAAGGCAGGCGATGAGCTGAATGGACAGGCAGAATTAGCAGATGACTGGGTGCCAAGATTCTTCCATGAAACTTAATTCCATGGGGATGATTGAGATCTGTTAAGTAGGGATGCCGGAAAGAAACCCAAATGCAAAGTACAAACCCAATTCCACTCCCAGTCTCTGTGGTCCAGGTCTATAAACACTGACCCATAGCACAGTGACTGGATACAGGAGGAATTCAGCCTTCTCAATCAGTGTAGATCCACGTTCAAATTCATTTGCACCATCATCCTTTAGATAACTTGTATTCCAAGAAAACATCAGATAGAACCCTGAATTCTGCCATTTCCTTCTACAGCAGATTCAAGGTCATCTAAGCAGAGTTATATATAAAGAGGCCTGGCACGGTGGCTCACGCCTGTAATCCCAACACCTTGGGAAGCCAAGGCAGGCACATTTTTGAGCTCAGGAGTTCAAGACCAGCCTGGGCAACATGGAGAAACCCCGTCTCTACAAAAAGCATTAAAAAATTAGCCAAGTGTGGTGATGCACACCTGTAGTCCCAGCTACTAGCAGGGGCTGAGATGGGAGGATCTCATGAGCTTGGGAGGTTGAGGCTGCAGTGAGCCATGATTGCACCACTACACTCCAGCCGGGGCAATAGAGCAAGACCCTGCCTCAAAAACCAACAATAAACATTAATAAATGAGGGTATGTACAACATACACATAAACATTCCATTCCTTGGGCTCCCAAAGTAAGGCAGAACTCAGTCAGAAATAAGCAACTGAGAGGAGAGTAGTCCACAGCACAGATACCCAAGAAAACCAGCAAGGCCGAGTGGAGGGCCCACAGTGGGAAGTAAACGTTTCTGAAAATAAACCTTTTCTGAAGTTATTATGTAATAAGGGGCTTAGTAGAGAGTGTTCGTCTCTGTGTATACAGAGCAAAATATTTGCTCTAATCATGTTCAAGCATTTCATTCCCAAGGTTTGTGAAAAGGGAACTCAATACTCCCACAATTGATCAATCAATAGGTGAAAATGTATCACCTCCCACTGCCCCAGGCTGTTTAAAAAAAAACTGAAAGAACAAAAATGTGAAGTGTCTGTTGTGTGCTTGAATATAAGCGGACACATGATACAAAGCCCCAACTTGGGTATTCAGGTCATACTCATCCTAAATACACCAGAAATGCCAAGAGTTCCAAACTTCTGCTCACAGGTGAATAACCTGGGGCAGGGCCGCTCTTTCCTATCCACTGCTCTGTCTAAGAGTCTGGAGGTCAAGTCCAAAGACCAGCATGATCAGAACTCCCAGAAAGGGCAGAGCCAGGCCACCTCACTCCCTGACTTCCCCGGCTGGGAGCCTCCGAGCAGGCACTCGCTAAGGTAGCCAGCCCCAGCCCTCCATACCCAGGAAAAGAGGGACAGAGAAGGTCTAGGAGAGTGGGACACCAGTCACACTTCCCAACATGGCCCTGCCCCACTCCTCCAAGGGGGGTTGCCCATAACACTTGAAGCCCTGAGAGCTGGTTTTATTTTGATTATTTTTTTATAAGTCACAAGTCAGAGGTGACACTTCCTTCTATTAATGCAACACATAAAAACAGAGATACTCCACTCTCTTGGGATGCTCTGAGTTCCTGGGACGGAGAGGCAAACAAAAGCCACACCATTAATTCCAAAGAGCATCCATCAAACCAGTGCAAACTGGCTAAAGACTGGATGAAAGTATAATAAAAGAAAGCTTCTTAAATAGAAGAAAAACATCCAGCCGGGCACAGTGGCTAACACCTGTAATTCCAGCACTTTGGGAGCCCAAGGCAGGCAGATCACCTGAGGTCGGGAGTTCAAGACCAGCCTGATCAACATGGAGAAACCAAAAATACAAAATTAGCCAGGTGTGGTGATGCATGCCTGTGATCGGGAGGGTGAGGCAGGAGAATCGCTTGAACCCAGGAGGCAGAGGTTGCAGTGAGCCGAGATTGCACCATTGCACTCCAGCCTGGGTGACAAGAGCGAAACTCCATCTCAAAAAAAAAAATCATTCATTACTATATTATTCATTTTTAAATTAAAAACATACCTGTAGTCTTTTAAAGCAAGGTAACAGGCACTTGTTAGGCACATTATACACATTTAACTCATTCAACCCCAACAACGTAGTAATAATTGCACTATTGTCTAAATAATACGATTTATGCAGAACTTTCACATATATTATTTCATCTAGTCCTCAAATAATCCTATAAGATATTCCAATCCCAAATGCTCTCAGATATTCTATCTGTCTTCTCCAAGTGAACCCATCATACCCAAATAGCTCATAGCTCTGCGATCCTCCAAAAACTAAGGGACACAGTGTAACACAAAAGAAATTGCCTCCTTTTTAAAAAATGTTGGGGTGAGAGGTAAAATTTGTCAGTTCAAGAGAAAGCAGGTAAGTTTGGTGTTTTTTTGTTTTTTTGAGACGGAGTCTTGCTCTGTTGTACAGGCTGGAGAACAGTAGGGTGATCTAGGCTCACCACAACCTCCGCCTCCCAGATTTAAGCAGTTCTCTCCCTCAGCCTCCAAAGTAGCTGGGATTACAGGCACCCAACATCACATCCGGCTCATTTTTATATTTTTAGTAGAGATGGGGTTTTTCCATGTTGGCCAAGCTGGTCTTGAACTCCTGACCTTGTGATCCACCCACCTTGGCCTCCCAGTCTGGTGTTTAAAGTCACCAAGACTATTGAGTGTTTGCATAAACTACATGGTTATGTCATTAAATTCACAAATTTGTCTGTTCAGAGAAAACAACAGAAATAGACAAAATAATTTGTCACAACGACTGCGAAACTGACAGCATGGCCAAGCCAGGGGGATTAGCAAGAACACACACCTGGAGAATCTGGCGACCTGCCCCAAACCAGGTATCAATCACAGGCACCAAGTGCAAGCATCGGCTGAGAGGAGTCCCGTGAGGAGACACGACTCACAGAGTGAACTGAAACTCGGAGCGCAGTTGCCACAAGATGGCAGACCTGAGCACAAACGTGACCGTTCCGAAGATTTGCTGACAGTTGCCCAAATCAAAACAAATGTTTTCAATCCCAAATGAATAAAATGATGGTTTCTAAATATACTCCTGACACAGGGACCCTCCTCCACCTAACGTGGAAAGGGCCACACCTGCGGACTTCACACCTTCCTAAGCTCTACTAGTTGCCCATCCCTTACACGTAATGCTCCCCTCACAAAATGAATACTTGCACATCTTGAAGATGATTTTCAAACCTGAAGTCAAAACAGAAATGAAAAATCAAAATCACAACCAACCAAAATAAAACAATGAAAGGCAACTGGTCGCCAGTGTGAAGAGGGCCCCACTGCCGTGCGCTCCGCCCAGCTGAGCCCACAACTCACCTCCGCGGCTGACAGCAAGTAAAGAGGCGTTAAGGCAGGAACCTGTTTCATGTCGCAGCTGAGGCCGAGGGTCGTCAGGATCTCTCTAAGGACTTCGTACCTTCTAAAATTGCTTGACTTGAGCAAGTTAAAATCTTCTGGAGTTTGCACGATGTCAGAGCTGGGAGGTAGTTCTAGGTGCACCTGAAGGGAAAAGACAACACTTTGTAAACTGGGGGCACTCACAGGCAGTAAGAAAAACAGTTTTTGGTTTTTTTTTTTTTCTTTTTTAATTTAGAGACAGGATCTCATTATGTTGCCCAGGCTGGTCTTAAACTGCTGGGCTCAAGCGATCCTCCCGCCTCAGCCTCCCAAAGTGCTGGGATTACAGACAGGCATGAGCCACGATACCTGACAAAAAAATTTCTTCACCAGTTTTCTTCTCCAAGTGAGCACATCACACCCAGATAGCTCATAGCTTTGCTCTCCTCTCAAAGTTAAGGGACACAGTATAATCCAAAAGAGAAAACCTGAACATGAATTTTTCTAATTATCAATAGCATATAAACTCTGAAGCTGAATATCCGAAAAGTCATGGCCCACAAGAAAATGATTCCAAAAAGCCTATTAAAATTGTGACTGGCTGGCTGGGTGCAGTGGCTCACGCCTGTAATCCCAGCACTTTGGTAGGCCAAGGCGGGCAGATCACCTGAGGTTGGGAGTTTGAGACCAGCCTGACCAACATGGAGAAACCCGTCTCTACTAAAAATACAAAAATTAGCTGGGTATGGTGGTGCATGCCTGTAATCCCAGCTACTCGGGAGGCTGAGGCAGGAGAATTGCTTGAATCTAGGAGATGGAGGTTGCAGTGAGCTGAGATCGTGCCACTGCACTCCAGCCTGAGCAACAAGAGTGAAACTCCATCTCAAAAAAAAAAAAAAAATTCAGGGTTGTCAGGCTGAGAGGCCATGGTGGAAATGACCCTGGACAGTCGTCTCTCTCCAGGTACTGATGTTCCACACTCATCAGTCATGTGGCCTTCTGCAAGTTACTGAACTTGGTTATAGGAACAAATATCTAGAAAGACAATTGTGCTGAAAACCTAATTGCAAGTGAGTTCAAGGAGGCAAATGAGTCATGCTGGAAACTTCCATTTGACCTACTAGCCATAACTGGAAAATAAAACCAGGGAAGAGAGCAGCCTTATTCATCATTTTAAGGGAGTTTGCAAGAGGCTGGGCTCATACCTGTAATCCCAACACTTTGGGAGACAGAGGTGGAAGGATTGCTTAAGCTTAGGAGTTTCAGAACAGCCCGGGAAACATAGTGAGTCCCTCGCTCTACAAAAAATACAAAAATTAGCCAGGCGCAGGTGGTGTGCCTGTAGTCCCAACTACTTGGGAGGCTGAGCTGCGAAGATTCCTTGAACCCAGGAGGTTGAGGCTGCAGTGAGCTATGATCGTGCCAGTGCACTCCGGCCTGGGCAAGAGTGCGACCATCTCAAAAAAAAAAGAGAGAGAGAGAGAGAGTTTGCAGGAACTCAAATACAGCAGGTCCTTGAATAATGTTGTTTCACTCAAAGTCATATAGTTATGAAGTTGATATGGGGGAAAAAAAATCACCTCCCCGATGGGGCCACAGTCTGTGTGGGTCTGCACATTCTCCCCATGTCTGCACGGGTTTTCTCTGGGTCCTCCGTTTTCCTCCCACATCCCCAAGCTGTGTACATCAGTGCACGGACATGTCTGCATGGCCCCGGTCTGAGAAGTATGGGTGCAGGTGTGAGTGTGCCCTCCCATCCCGGCCAGGGCTGGCTCCCCGCCAGTGCCCTGAGCTTCCAGGAGGAGCTCCAGCCGCCCGGCCGCCCACCATGCTGACCTCAAATAATTAGGGAAATAATTATCTTATGTTTTTATTAATCTTTCTTAAATGTACATACAACTCATATTTATTTCAATGTTTCAGTGTTTGGGCCTTTATTTAGAAGTTTGGTGATGTCTCTGGAACAGAAATATGCCATGGGAACTGACTTCTTGTTTGTATCAATTAGCCTATGGTAACACTGGCTTCATTATATGTCATTTCGCTTAAGTGTGCCGTTTCCAAGAACCTCTCAACAACTTTAAGTGAGGACTTACTGAGGAAGGAGGAGTAAGGTTTCTTGGACACCAGAAAGGCCTTTCCTGCCACCCTCCTTCCCCTGAGTCAATTTTAAGACTTGGAATTTCACCTGGTGACTTCAGGCTTTGTTGTCTAGTTAAAATTAAAATTCAAATGTCTCCACCTATCAACAGTCTGTCGTGGTATGAAGGAACTTACTGGAAGCTCTAGCTCCCCTGAGATCAGATTTTAAATGAGCATTGGAGCCCAGAGGTTGCCAGAACACTAAGTACCCAGAAAAGCAAACTGAGCTCCTTTGCCTTATTTTGTTTTGGCTTTGCCGACCGTATGCAAAGCTTCTAGCCTGATATTACAGAAGTATTATGAAAATAGAAGAGCATAGCGCCAGCTTTCAGGCCACTTAAAAATCTCTCAATTCCCACCCACGACTTAACCAAGCCAAATATATCAACCAAATGTTAAACGTTAAGGCCTGGCTGGGTGTGGTGGCTCTCGCCTATAATCCCAACACTTTGGCAGTCTGAGGCGGGAGGATCACTTGACGCCAGCAGTCGGAGACCTGGCCAACATGGCGAAACCCCATTGCCACGAAAAATACAAAAATTAGCCAGGTGTGGTGGCACACGTCTGCAATCCCAGCTACTCGAGAGGCTGAGGCACAAGAATCGCTTGAACCTGGGAGGCAGAGGTTGCAATGAGCTGAGACTGTTCCAGTGCCCCCCAGCCTGGGTGACAGAGTGCGATTCTGGCTCAAAAAAGTAAAGTTGAGTCTAATCAGAAAAGGTCTGCAGGACACTGCCCAACACGGTCCCCAAACCACCAGCTGGTCAGCTGCAGGCTGGCTGCTTCCCCCAAGACTGAGGACGCCGATCAGGGGCAACAGGTCAGGTGTGCCTGTTCTCTAGATAGCCCCATCTAGATAGAGACGGGGAGAAGCAGAAAAGCCAAACCCTCTAAGGAATCGTATCCTACTCAGTTGCTTCTACCCTAAATGCGCACCTCTCCTCTCCGGTGGAGAAAGCCATGCCAGTGTAGACAAAGAGCACAGCGGCAAGACCTATTTAATTCACGTGAGCACACGGCTATCCCAGAGATTAGCCCTTATGGGTGGCAGAAATGAAATAAGTCACGTTCCGTTCCCACCAGAGTCGATGGGATGAGAGGTACACGATTGAATGCATTTGAGCTCACTGGGCAGGGTGAATACACAGAGTATCCAAGGCACACACACCATGAATTGTATGAACTCATTTTCACATGAGAAAGATGCCAGGATGGGAAACTGGATGTGCTACAAGTGGGCCGAGTTCCAGGAGACCAGGAGGAAGACGGCCACTGAAACCCCAAGGACTGCTCTGCTTCACTGTCTTACAGTTTCAAGATGTAGGCGCTTCTACAATGGAAACAAGAAAAGAGGCCGCCTCCGGTTCTATGCTCTGAATGAGCAGGGAGACGTGGCACGCCAGTGTGTGGGTGGTAGATTTGGGCTCCTCATCCACAGAGGTACTGTACTAGAGTCTCATCCTCTGGGTGTAATCCTATTACCGTAATGACAGGTCTATTTCTGTAACTTGGCTTCTTCTAAAAGTTGAGACTTTTCAGTTGGACCGAAGACCAGAACTAAAAAAAAATGTCTCCAGGCACAAATAGGGAGAGAGAGTGGTACTGGCACCTAGTGGGTAGAGACCAGGAATGTTATTCCGCAGCCTAAAATGCACGAGACTGCCCCTCACCACGAAGAATTCTCTGACCCAAAATGTCAGTACTGCCATGTTTGAGAAACTCTGCCATAAAAGGCGACCCACTGCGACCATGTGCTAAGCTAAACAAAACAAAATCTTTCAAAATCCACTTTAGAGATTTTTCTGTGGACAACTTCATGGCAAACTCCTGGTCCGTTTGACACTCAAATGTCAGCATTAATCCACAGCCTTAAGTTTTCCCTGCAAACCCGATCAGCACACAGCAAGCATACAAACGTTTCCTCTCTTTCTTTATTATTATGAATGGCAAAGGCATCAAATCTGCAGCTTACTTGGCTGTGACACCACTGCCTAGGGTGCAGCTGTGTTCTGCCCTTGAAGTTCTTTACCTCCTCTTACTGGGTTACATCATCACTAGATTTATTACAGAGACGAAGGCTATGAAATTGAACAGGGTAAGAGGAAACTAACCAGCCTGTGATAATATTTATTTTTTAATCTCAGTAAGGTATCACAGAGACGCAGCCCTGTGGAGAAAACAGTGACCCTGTCACACAGAAGACTGGAAGTCATTTAAAATCAAAACTGGCATTCTAATCCTCTGAATCTGATTTGTGAAGCTGCATCATATTGCCTTTTTTTCTAAGGCAATGGACTGCAGTATCGAATTTTATGACAGTAACGGGGTCAATTTAAATGGTGCGGCGAGCAGATTTGCCATGTAACTCGGAGAAATGGATCGCAGCAGGGCCAAATCAATTTTCTAGTACACGTCTGTGCTCAGGGGTGGTAAAATTCGCTCTTCAAAACTGAAATATGGCTCTAGGAAGTCGGGTTTTTAAGTGGATTTTCTGAGAATACGCAGTTACTATAGTTACCACATTTGCAGATAAAGAGACAAGAGGAACATTTATTAGGCCTCCGAAAGCCAATTCATGCAGCCTGCAACCCTGCAGGAAACCTGCCTGGGCTGTACACATTCTCCTGTCCTAACGTCCTAATTCCTCAATTTTAAGCATCTCTGCTTGAGTATTATCTTAAGAACAAGTGAGTCGGTTTTAGAATTGTAAAGAAACAAATATATACTCCCTGGAAAAATGTGTGGCCAGAAAAATCAAGAGACTTTGCTTCCAGGAGAACTGGAAAAAGTCAAAGCATTACAGAAAACAAAACCAAAAAGTAAACAATTCCCTAACTCAATAAAAAAGTCCCTATAATAAAACAAAGTCTATTACACTTACCTTGGGAACTCTTTCGGACAAAATATCTATGTCTGCTTAGTCTTCTCATCACAGCACCAAATCCTTAAAGGCAACTGAACGTTCATCTAACTCAAATGAAAACCTTTTCCCCTAAGCATTAAAAGATTTGGAGCAAATAATAAAGAATTCTGAAATAGTCTATTAGCAGTTTCCTCTCCTCCTCTTTCCATTTTTTCCCTATGTATTATTATGCCACAAATCTAAGTAGCTTCAATATTGTCTTTTTTTTTTTTTTGAGATGGAGTCTTGCTCTGTTGCCCAGGCTGGAGTACAGTGGCACAGTCTCGGCTCACTGCAACCTCCATCTCCCGAGTTCAAGCAATCCTCCTGCCTCAGCCTCCTGAGTAGCTGGGATCAATATTCTCTTGTCTGAAGATTTTCTTCAGCACTTGGAAGACTGACAACACCTAAGAAAGGAATTGGGAACCTGAAGATGTTTTAGCATAAACTGCCTTGCCAATCAACTGTAGTGCTTCATCGTGGTGGTCACTGACATCTAGAATCAGGACCCTGATGGTTTTAACTTCCTACGTTAAATAAAGGCTCAATTCTATTAACCAAGGGGTACTCTGAGGCAGGAAAGCAGACTGACGTAGTTAAGAAAGATTATTACTAGTAAAAAACCAAACAAGAACTTTCTGACTAAGCCTCAGTTAACCAGCAAGCTCATTTATCCCTGACACCCGCCCTGTTCCTTCCTCACAAGTCTTTTGGTTAATCAGGGTATTCAAGAAAGCCCCGAACTAAACTAAACCTGCTCACTATCAGCAAAAGCTCCCAGCCAACAGTCAAAAACAGCCTGCAGCACACCAAGTCCTGAAACTTCGAAGCACGTAGCTTTAAAAGGCATATTCCCTCTCAAAGATCCCACAGATACCCAAAGATCACCAAATCCACGCTGCCCTGAGTACCTGGCAAAGAACAGCTTCTCCCCCATGAGTTCCAAAGGGCACATGCACAATCATCCTGTCCTTGTCCTCGTTCTCCAGGTGGCCCTGGAGCCTGCCAGGGCTGAGCCGCTCTCCGGGGCCTTCCTGGTACCTGCAGCCACTGCTCAAGACGCTGAGCTTCACCTCGCTCTGGTCAGCCTTGGAGAAAACTAAGTTCTGAACCGTCTTCCGCAGCACACCCTTGCTTGTCACCTGAAAGCCACCAAAGGTGAAGGATGAAGACAGGCCCAGCACCTTCCCTCCCTGAGACAGATAGGCCATGAACTTCTGGTATAGGACTTCGGGAATGGACTCCCTGGTAGCAATGACCAATAGCAGACAGTTGTCCGTCCACGGGTCTTTGAGGGCACTTTCCTCCAGCAGGTGGTAGAGAATGTAACTGTCAACGTCCACACAGTCAGCCAGCACGGACTGGACCTCCTGGAAGCGGTCGAGGGCTTCCTGGGAGTCGGAGCCCATATAGAGGAGGATGTTGGGCGCCTTTCCCATGAGGTTGACTCTCCTCCCCTCTCTTTCAGGGCCAGTCTCATCAGCAACACTCTCCAAACTGCTGCTATAATCATAGGGAAGATCTGGAATGTTCTCTGCAGATGCAAACTTGACTGACTCAATGGTGCTGTTCTCAAGTTCCAGACACTCGTGGCAACTGGACAGATGGAGGTGATAATGCTCGACGGGGCACCCTCCCCTGTCACCGTCCCCAGCAGGTTCACTCCCAGAGGCACTGCCTCTCCTCTGTTTGGACTCTTCATCAAGAGCCTTCTGGTCATCTCTACCAACGTACTCCATACCGTCTTGCTCAGGTTTAGTCTCAAGAGAAGATTCAGGCTTCAGTTCTAGGATCTGGGCTTGCTTGTTTGAGGCCTGATCCTTCACTTCCTTCAGGGTGGAGTCCTGCAAGCGCACCGCTAAGGCAGGAACAGGAGAGAGAGAGAATTAGCAGCACTTCTTGTGTGACACACAGGCCATCTCAAGAATCTCATCACCCTCTCTGCATTCTGGGACTTACATTCCAGGACAGCCACTGGCATGGCTCCCTCCTGCATTGCCCCTCAACCTGGGGACATCCTTTGGAAACACTAATTGTTCCTGCCTGAAGACCCCAAGTGAAATCAGCAGTTTGCCCAACATCTTTTACACCTATCGGAGAACCTAAGATCCTCTTACTGAATGGTGAAGAGAGTGAGATTCAGACTGGTGCCTTTGCCTCCTCACTTACAGATTCTATTTCTTTACGATAATGAAACTGAGCAATAAAAAGGACACATATCTAGAGTCTACCCCGCTATGCCCCAGTGAAATGTCAGTCTCAGAACATGTCATAGGATCAGTGGGAGAAGACTCTTCCCAGTATCTTTTCTCGGGACTGGAACATAAGTTGACAATCACTGATTCAAAAACGTTTATTGAGCACTTGCTACGTGTCAGACATGGTATTAGAGACATGTACGAGGTGATTCTGGATATTAAGGGATTTACCTACTTCCAGAGCTAATAAGGGACATTTATTTGCCCATGAGATGAAAGAAGACATTCATAGACATAAAAAGCCTGTTTTTAAGTCTAATCAAGGAAGAAGAGTTTACTTGTTTCCTGAAAAGCAATTTGTCCCAAAAAATTGTGGTAGACAAATTGTAAGTAAAAAGCTGCTTGATTTAGCACTTCATAGTAATCTAGCTATGCCTCCCATGCAATCCCAACTAGAGTCTAGACACCAGTTGTTCTGTATTAAACTGTATGACATAAATATCAGATGGGTTCTGAATATGAATGCCTCGTGAGCAATACAGTTATGAAACATTCTTGTTTAAGAAATTTAATAGGTCGCGCGTGGTGGCTCATGCCTGTAATCCCAGCACTTTGGGAAGCCAAGGAGGGCTGGTCACCCAAGGTCAGGAGTTTGAGATCAGCCTGACCAACATGGAGAAACCACATCTCTACTAAAAATACAAATTAGCCAGGTATGGTGGCACATGCCTGTAATCCCAGCTACTCGGGAGGCTGAGGCAGGAGAATTGCTTGAACCCAGGAGGCAGAGGTTGCAGTGAGCTGAGATCACACCACTGTACTCCAAACTAGGTAACAAGAGCAAAACTCCGTCTCAAAAAAAAAAAGAAATTTAATAAGCACAAAAATGTACTCTGCCACGCCCCCCAAAAAAATATACACTTGACACGTGCATAAATTGTATATTGTCATAGTAAAATCAAACATATTGACTGAATTAAACTGAAACTAAGCATAGCCCTTATGTCATACCAGTAACAACAGTACTCAACAGTCCTTAAGCTAATAACCTAGAGTGTCCCACTATGATAAAATCTTTTTTTATTTTATTTCTTTGAGACAAAGTCTCACCCAGACTGGAATGCAGTGGTGTGATCATGGCTCACTGCAGCCTCAACCTCCCTGCTCAAGTGATTCTCCCACCTCAGCCTCCCAAGTAGCTGGGATCTCAGGCATGCACCACCACACCCAGTCGATTTTTTTGTTTTTTGCTTTTTTTGGAGATGGGGGTCGATGTTGCCCAGGCTGGTCTCAAACTCCTGGGCTCCAAGTGATCCTCTTGTCTCGGCCTTTCAAAGTGCTGGGGTTATAGGCATGAGCCACTATGCATGGCCAATAAAACATTTTCTAAAGTTACTTACACATAATCTTTTGGGGTACCAGACCATTATCCATCTGGAGTCTATCTTCCATGAACGCTACCCCCAGCTTGCTGAAGTTGTCCACACTGGCTTCCGCAATTAACCGATAAGGATCCCCAGGTCTGCAAGCTAATGGCAAGCAACAGTCAGACCACTTGACAATCTGAGAAAAAGCAGAAGAGGGAGGAGGTAGGAAAAGACAGGTTGAGATTTTTCTTCTCTAAAATAACCAGATACTTTATTTTCCCCTTGAGGCTCTTACTACTAAATTACAGTCACTAATAACAAATTACTAGAAATTGCATTTTATTAATAGTAGAGTTGTTCTGAATCAAATATGCTCATCTGTACCTGACAACAGTGCTTATAAAACACTAAATACAACTCTCATTTAAAAGTACTGGTCTCCACTTTTTTAAGGAACTAAAAGGTAAAGGGACATTCCCCCGACACCAGAACAACATCGTGTAGCTCTTTAAAAACAGAGAAGAGAGAACGAGAAGTCCACAATACCCAAGGACCTAAATGTAACCTGTGGACCCGCTTTTTTCAACGTGTGATCCAAGACCAGGTGCAACAGACCTCCCAGGGAGCTCATCAGACCTTCAGAGTCCCAAGCACGACTCCCTCCCTACCTGCTGCACTGGACTCTGAAATTGAAGTCCAGGAAGTAGAATGTTCAAACCTGCTTCCCCTGTAGTTCCTGCACTCAAGGAACTGTGAGAACAATCCGAAAAGACTCTCCAGTTCCTGCCTGCAAGGAAGTTCACGTTCCCACCACAAGAGGGACGGAAAAACAGAGCAGGCAAACACCCCGCTAAGGCTTCCAGTTCTTACTACAGAAGACGTGGGACCGGGACCTCAAACACCCATACTCTCTCTGAGGGTTCCCACGGAGAAGAGAACCTACGAGGTGAAGAGCCCGGCGCTGCAGCCAGGGGTCTGAGCCCAAGTCAAAGGAAACTAATCATCACTCTCTGCCCTCAGGCAAGCTTCTGACCTTCACAGCCTCCTCATTTGTAAAACGAGAATACTGGCAATATTAATATTAATAAATATAATTTAAAGCTTGGTTGTATAAATGAGATTAAAGAGCATACCTAATGCCCCCTGTAAAAGCTTATATCTACCGGGATAAAGTACTCAATTACTGAAAGCTGCTTTTATTAGCTATCACAAATGTGGCTTTAAAAGCAGCAGTGAGCAGGGCAATCTTTTTCTAAGATGCCATGAATGAGTCCTCTACTTCCTAAAGATATCTTCTCAGGGACACACCACCCAAATGTCATAATTATAGATAAATAATTTTGAATTCCATTTTATTTATTTGTATGTATTTATTGAGATGAATACTCGCCATATCACCCAGGCTGGTCTCAAACTCCTGGCCTTGAGCAGTTTCTCCACCTCAGCCTCCCGAATAGCTGGGACGACAGGCTCAGGCCACCATACTTGGCTTGAATTCCATTTTATGGAATGGTGGGCTAGGGTTCAGAACACCTCCTAAAAACTATTTTTAAAATGCTGGATACAAAAAATGAATAAAGTACTACCTTAAAAGTCTAGAAGAACTGACTAGGTAATAGTGAAGTTCTAAGTCAAGTGCTGGGGTAAATCCTGAACCTTCCAGAGCCAAGGAGATTCCTGCAAGACAAGCCACTTCTGCCCCCAGGGTCCTTGCTCATCCAGGCAATTTGGCCTCCAAAAGTCAATGTCCAACTGGCGTAAGCACAGACACATAGTGGTATGGTTTGGCTGTGTCCCCACCCAAATCGCATCTGGACTTGTAATCCCCATGTGTCAAGGGAGGGACCTGGTGGGAGGTGACTGGATCATGGGGGCAGGTTCCCCCAGGCTGTTCTCGTGATAGGGAATGAGTTCTCACGAGATCTGACACTTTTAAAGTGTTTGGGCTGGGTGCAATGGTTCACACCTGTAATCCCAGCACTTTGGGAGGCCGAGGCAGGTGAACCACCTGAAATCAGGAGTTTATGACTAGCCTGGGCAACATGGTGAAACACAATCTCTACTAACAATACAAAAATTAGCCAGGCATGGTGGTAGATGCCTGTAATCCCAGCTACTCAGGAGGCTGAGGCAGGAGAATTGCTTGAACCCTGGAGGTGGAGGGTGCAGTGAGCCGAGATCGTGCCACTATACTCCAGTCTGGTGACAGAGCAAGATTCTGTCTCAATCAATCAATCAAGTGGTACTTTCCCCTCTCTCTGTCTCTCGCCTGCCACCATGTAAGACATGCCTTTGCCTTCCACCATGACTGTAAGTTTCCTGAGGCTTCTCCAGCCATGAAGAACTGTGAATCAATTAAACCTCTTTCCTTTATAAGTTACCAGTCTTGAGCAGTTCCTAATATCAGTGTGAAAATAGACTAACAGAAAAGAACTGAGAGTATAGAAATAAACACACATTCATGGACAACTGGTCCATGAATTTGGACAAGGGTGCCAAGACAATTCAATAAGGAAATAATAGTCTTTTCAACAAATGGGACCGGTACAACGAGACAACCACATGCAAAAAGAATGAAGATAGGCTGGGCATGGTGGCTCATGCCTGTAATCCCAGCACTTGAGGAGGCCACAGCAGGCAGACTGCCCAAGGTCAGGAGTTCAAAACCAGCCTGGCCAATGTAGTAAAACCCCATCTCTACTAAAAATACAAGAAATTAGCTGGGCATGGTGGCAGGCACCTGTAGTCCTAGCTACTCGGCAGGCTGAGGCAGGAGAATCACTTGAACCCGGGAAGTGGAGGTTGCAGTGAGCCAACACTGCGCCACTGGACTCCAGCCTGGGTGATTGAGCAAGACTCTGTGTCAAAAAAAAAAAAAAAGAATGAAGATAAACCTCTTCCTCACACCATGCAGACCATGTATAAAAATTAACTCAAACTGGATCAAAGACCTCATTGTAAGAGCTAAAACTATAAAATTCAGAGGAAAAAAATAGGCATAAATTGTCATTACTTTTGATCAATCAATGGTTTCTTAGATAAGACACCAAAAGTACAAGCAACAAAAGAAGAAACAGAAAAATTGGACTTCATCAAAATTTTTTCTGCTTCAAAAGGTATCAAGAAAATGAAAAGACAACACACAAAATAGAAGAAAATATTGGCAAATCACATAAGAACTATATAAGAACTAGGCTAATATTCAGAATCTACAAAGAACTAAAACAGATTTACAAGAAAACAAACCTATTCAAAAGTGGGTGAAGGATACGAACAGACACTTTACAAAAGAAGATATCGATGAGGCCAAGAAACGTGGAAAAATGCTCACCATCACTGCCCATTAGAGAAATGCAAACCAAAACCACATTGAGATACCATCTCACGCCACTTAGAATGGCGATCATTAAAAAATCTGGAGACAGGGAGGGATAGCCTGGGGAGAAATGCCAAGTGTGGGTGAAGGGGAGGAAGGCAGCAAAACACACTGCCATGTGTGTACCTATGCAACTATCTTGCACGTTCTGCACATGTACCCCAAAACCTAAAATGCAATAAAAATTTAAAATTTAAAAAAAAAAATCTGGAGACAGCAGATGCTGGAGAGGATGTGGAGAAACAGGAACACTTTTACACTGTTGGTGGAAGTATAAACTAGTTCAACCATTGTGGAAGACAGTGTGGCTATTCCTCAAGGACCTAGAAATAGAAATTCCATTTGACCCAGCAATCCCATTACTGGGTATATACCCAAAGGATTATAAATCGTTCTATTATGAAGACACATGCAAACGTATGTTCACTGCGGCACCGTTTACAATAGCAAAGACCTGGAACCAACCCAAATGCCCATCAATGATAGACTGGACAAGGAAAATGTGGCACATATACACCATGGAATACTATGTAGCCATAAAAAAGATGAGTTTGTGTCCTTTGTAGGGACAAGGATGAATCTGGAAACCATCATTCTCAGCAAACTGACACAAGAACAGAAAACCAAACACCATATGTTATCACTCATAGGCAGGTGTTGAACAATGAGAACACGTAGACACAGGGAGGGAAGCATCATACACTGTGGTCAGTTGAGGGGGGCTAGGGGAGGGACAGCTGGGTGGGGAGGGTGGGGAGGGATAATGAGGGGAGAAATACCAGATATAGGTGATGGGGGGATGGAGGCAGCAAACCACCTTGCCATATATGTACCTATGCAACAGTCCTGCATGATCCGCACATGTACCCCAGAACCTAAATTACAATAAGAAAAAGAACTAGTACAACTCAACAATAAAAAGACAATCCAATTTAAAAATGGGCAAAGGATATAAACAGACATTTCTCCAAAGAATATATACAAATGCCCAATAAGCACATGAAACACTGCCCAGCATCATCAGTCACTAAGGAAATACGTATCAAAACCACAGTGAGACACAATGTCATATCCACCAGGATGGCTGCAATCAAAACAGATGGGCAATAAAAACACTGATGAGGATGAGGAAAAACTGGAACTCTAATATATTACTGGTAGAAATTAAAGTGCTGCAGCTGCTTTGAAGAGTTTGGGAGTTCCTCAAAAAGTTAAACGTAGGCCAGGCATGGTGGCTCATGCCTGTAATCCCACCACTTTGGAAGGCAGAGGCAGGTGGATCACCTGAGGTCAGGAGTTCGAGACCAGCCTAACTAACAAGGAGAAACCCCATCTCTACTAAAAATACAAAATTATCTGGGTGTGATGGTGCATGCCTGTAATCCCAGCTACTCAGGAGGCTGAGGCAGGAGAATTGCTTGAACCCGGGAGGCAGAGGTTGCGGTGAGCCAAGATCGCGCCATTGCACACCAGCCTGGGCAACAAGAGCAAAACTCCGTCTCAAAAAAAAAAAAATTAGGCATAGAGTTACCATATGATCCAGTAATCCCACTCCTCAGTATGTATATACCTAAGACAATTGGGCCTAAACATAAGAGCATATCTAGATTAAACTCAGAGGATCTTCCCAAAGGCAAGCCCCAGAGGTCTTCACAAAAGAAACAAACTACAGGCCAGGTGCAGTGGCTCACATCTGTAATCCCAGCGCTTTGGGAGGCTGAGACAGGCAGATCACAAGGTCAGGAGTTCGAGACCAGCCTGACCAACATGGTGAAACCCCGTCTCTACTAAAAATACAAAAAATTAGCCAGGTGTGGTGGTGCATGCCTGTAATCCCAGCTACTCAGGAGGCTGAGCCAGAAGAATCGCTTGAACCTGGGAGGTGGAGGTTGCAGTGAGCCGAGATCATGCCACCATACTCCAGCTTGGGTGACAGAGGGAGACTGTCTAAAAAAAAAGAAAGAAAGAACAAGAAACAAACAAACTACATCAAGAAACAGCTGGCAGATCTGAACTTGTTCAATAAGAACTCATACCCAAAACCCATTCAGAAAGATATGGTCTCCACAACGGAAAGATATCCAGAAGTACTGTAGGTTTGGTTCAAAAACCATGGAGCAAAACTCAAGAAAGCCAAATACAAGTATATTTGGCAAAAACAAGAAGCTCAACAACAAATATCTGAGAATGAGGCCAGGTGCAATGGCTCACTCCTGTAATCCCAGCACTTTGGGAGGCCGAGGCAGGAGGATCATTTGAGCCCAGGAATTCAAGACCAGCCTGGGCAACACGGCAAAACCCTGTTTCTACAAAAAAAACTATAAATTTTAGCCAGGTGTGGGTACATGTGTCTGTAGTCCCAGCTACTTGGGAGGCTGAGGTAGGAGGATCACTTGAGCCTGGGAAGTTGAGGCTGCAGTGAGCCGTGATCATGCCATTGCACTCCAGCCTGGGTGACAGAGTGAGACCCTGTATAAAAAAAATAATAATCTGAGGGAGGCATCAAGCCCAATCCTTCTCAGGGAAATATGGACACACCCAAATGATACCCATCCTAGAGTTCATACAGATCACCAGGCACCCTCATTCCAATTCCACTTATGCCCCAGTGGCAGGGACCCTATAGACCACTCCATTGGCCCCATAATAGGCTGCTGCCAAGATCTGAACATATACTGCTTCTATTCCACCTCAGAATTCCAAGTTCATTCTCCAAGCTTCAATTTTAATTCTTTTAGTTCCTCATCTCTACAAAATAGAGACACAAAAGGTCACATATTGTAATGGCTTATGAAGATTCTCATACAAGAGAATACTTTTCAGCAGTAAGAAACAAACTAGACATATACACAACACGGATGGATTTCAACAACATTAGGTTGAGTGGGGAAAAAAAGGCACCAAAGTATACATGCTATATAATTCCACTTATATGAATTCCTAGAACAGGAGAAACTAATTCACCATGTCAAAAAGATTAGTGGCTGCCCAAGTAGAAAGAATTGCATAGAAAGAGGCACAAGATAAATGTATCGAAGTGACAGAAATGTTTCATGTCTTAATTACCTAGGCAGTTACCTAGGTGTATACATTCATCAAAACACATACAACTGTACAGCTAAAATCTGTGCATTTTATTTTATATAAATTATACCTCAATTAAAAAATTAATATGCAACAAAACTAGTAAGGACAGTTTCTTTTTTTCCTGCTTCTTTGTTTTGATTTTGGTCTTGGATTTTTAATTGTTGTTGTTTTTCCATTTGTTCAGCTAATAAGGTTTAGGCAGCATCAGTAGGTGGACAGTTGGCTTATGTCTCTACATCTGGTTTTTTGATCACCTCCCTCCATAATCATACTTGAATGACCTCGTCAAGCTCCCTTCATTTATTTTGGCTCTCCCCAAGACATTCTGCAAGTAGTCACCAGGGTAATCTCATTATTCCTTTAAAAATGTTGCACCATTCCTCTGCTTAAAATCCTTCCATGAATAAGTTCCGAAGATCTACTTTAGTTGTGGTGACTATAGGTTGTATATTTGTTTCTTGTCTCAAAAAAAGACCACATCATATGTTGTACCCCATAAATATATACAATTAAAAATACTGTGGCCAGGCATGGTGGCTCACGCCTGTAATCCCAACACTTTGGGAGGCCAAGGCGGGCAGATCACAAGGTCAAGAGATCGAGACCATCCTGCCCAACATGGTGAAACCCTATGTCTACTGAAAACACAAAAATTAGCTGGGTGTGGTGGTGCGCGCCTGTAGTCCCAGCTACTCGGGAGGCTGAGGCAGAAGAATCGCTTGAACCCAGGAGGCGAAGGTTGCAGTGAGCCGAGATCATGCTACTGCACTCCAGCCTGGCAACAGAGCAAAACTCAGTCACAAAAGAAAAAAAACTTTCTGGGCCATTTTTCATCGTTCAGGAAAAAAAAAATATGTCCACACAAAAAGCCTGTATGCAAACGTTCATAGCAGCATTATTCACAATAGCCAAAGGATAGAAAAAAATGTCTATCAATAGATGAATGGATAAATAAAATGTATATATCCATACAATGGATTATTATTCAACTATAAAAAGGAATGAACTACTGATACATGTTACAACATAGATGAATCTTGAATACATTGCGTTAAATGAAAAAAGCCAATAACTAAAGGTCACATACTATATGAGGCTATTTACATGAAGTATCTAAAATAGGCAAATCTAGAGTCAGAAAGTAGATTCACAGTGGCCAGGAGCTGAAGTGTCGGGGAGTAGGCAGTGAATGCTGACAGGTGTGTGGTTTCTTTCCGGTGTGCTGAAAATGTTCTAGAATTAGATAATGCTGATGATTGTATAATTTTGTGAAATATACTAAGAACTACTGAATTGCTTTTCAAGGGTGTATTTCATGACATGTGAATTATAGCTCAATTTTTTAAAGCAAAAAGAAGGGGAAAAGTCCGGGCAGTTTGCTTGTCTCTACACGCTTCCAGGACAGTCCGGTCAGTAAATGGACTCGAGTCCAACTTCCCAAACTTATCCTGGCTCCTCTGGTTAAGGGAGTGATTTGAGCAAATTACTCCAATTCCCCATGCCTCAATGTCCTGTCTGTAAGGTAGAGATAAGAGCATCTACCTTGGAAGGTTACTAGGAGCAGTAAAAGGGATCAAGTGCCTGCGCCATAACGGGTGCCCTTATGATTCCAAAATGCAGAGTCCTTTAGAGCAAGTATCCTCATGAGAAACCACATCATCCCAAACGGGCAAAAACCCATCTTGGCAGGGAGTGGAGAGGTGAAGAAAATCTTCGACAATACAACAGTCTGTGGCCCTCCGTCCAAGACTCAACCCTATCCCACAACTTTTTCTTTTCTTTTCTTTTCTTTTTTTGTGAGACAGGGTCTCACTTTACCACCCAGGCTAGAGTGGTACAATCATGGCTCACTGCAGCCTCAACTTCTTGGGCTCCAGCAATCCTCCCACCTCAGCCTCCCGGGTAGCTGGGACCACAGGTACGCATCACTATTACCAGCTAATTTTTGTATCTTTTGTAGAGATGAGATTTCATTATGTTGTCCTGGCTGGTCTCAAACTCCTGAGCTCAAGCAATCCTCCTACCTCAACCTCCCAAAGTACTGGCATTACAGGCATGAGCCACCGTGCCCAGCCCCCGACAAAATCTTATTTCTTAGTATCTCATTTCTCTTCTCAAAGTGAACTTGAATTCCATTATTCTCCTTGGAAAAACAATACTGAAAAAAAAACTTGAGAAACACTTCCTTTGAGGGAAAAATAATAAACACGGGCTTTTATGGTCAACTCACTAACCTGTGTAGAATATTTGAACAAAGAGAAACTCCAGAATGTTCCTTTAGCTCTACTTGTGGCTTTCCCTCCACCTTACCACCTCCTTCTCCCACCTCCTCCCAGACACACAGACAAGGGAAGTAGGATTCACCTGGAGGGTCAGGCCCACTCAATGTTTCAGCAGAATTCTGCATTTCAGAAATGACATCTTTGACTCAGGACAGACAGTCCGCTAATTTCCAGCTTTGGGAGGAAAGGATCTCAGTTCAGGAAGATGAGAAGATAAACTAACACTGTGGCAGGGCGGACTTTTGAGATGCGGGTGCATGGAAACATGGAAATGAACAGGGCAACCTCCCACAGGAAGCTAAAGGCATCCTTGTCCTCAGAGCCACCGAAGGAGGAGGAGAACCGCTCAGCCAATGGAGACTTGACTCAGAGTTTAGCTGTAAAAACACAGATTTAGCCCCCTGCAGTAGCAGGCATTGACAGTGTAAAAGGAGCCAGTAATGAAATTCTTACACACCCTGAGGAGCAAAGAGACAGGAGATAAACAAAGGAAGAGAAGAACAGGAAGAGCCCAAAGAACAACACGTACACACATCCCGATCGAGTTTCTCCACTCCGCCAACTGTTTCCTCACCTAAGTGCATTTCCTTTTTCTGGGAGCGTGGTCCATCAGCCACAGACTGTGCAAATGCCTTCAAGCAGCGCTGGGTGCTCCGATCAAAGCAGAGCGGCGCTGTCACTGATACGTCGTCCAGGGTGTTTGCCTTCCAGTGGATAAAGGCAAACAGGGCACTTCAAATTTGCACTTCGAGATGGAAACAAAGGCATGGAAAAGAGAAGGGAAGTCAAGCAAAAGGCTTACTGCCAAAGATCAAAGCTCAGGAAGTCCTGGCTGTCCCTAAACAAAGGAGTTTTCTCCTATAAAAGCAACCAACAGAAATCTGTTAAGTAACTAAAGCTCTTGACTTGATGTTACAATGTATGGCAGTAGGCAAGGCATATCTTCTCTGCTCAACTTAAAACTCACATCCAAGAAGCAGCCCAGGAGTAAAAGACCCCAGGTTAAACTAGCACAGTGACCCTGCCCAACATGGGGCATTGGCAGGCAGCAGCTCTACAGACAGTGAAGAACAGAAATCTCAACAACCCATGGGTACCTAGAGTCAGATCACAGATGCTGCTAATTTTTCTGACTCTTGTTTCTCCTCTTCCAAGTCATCATAATTCAATGTGAAGTTGTTAAAAAGTTCAAGTAACAAAGTGGATGGAGGAGGGCTAGACACACAGAGGTAAAGAATTTGAAAATACAGGGCCAGGAACCATGGCTAATCCCAGGACTTTCAGAGGCTGAGGCAGGTGGATCATGAGGTCAGGAGATCGAGACCATCCTGACTAACACGGTGAAATCCCCTCTCTACTGAAAATACAAAAAATTATTAGCTGGGCGTGGTGGCACACGCCTGTAGTCCCAGCTACTGGGGCGGCTGAGGCAAAAGAATTGCTTGAACCCAAGAGGCAGAGGTTGCAGTGAGCCGAGAATGTGCCACTATGCTCCAGCCTGGGTGACAGAGCCAGACTCCATCTCAAAAAAAAAAAGAAAAAAAAATGTTCTGAATAACTGAGAAAATAATACAAATATTATCAGAACAAATACCCTTGTTGCCACAAACAAGAGTGCTATTATTGTGTTCTGTAGATGTTCAGTACACCCCTGAGGCCTGCTAAGGTGTGTAGCATTCACATCCACAGTTACTCACTTCCCGCCTCATCCCCCCATTCCACTGATGTAAGCTGAGGAAGAAGAGGAGTTTTAAGAAGTATCCCAAGTGTTTAGTTATCCACTGCCATGGAGCAAACCACCCCATAATTCAGTGGCTTAAAAATAATCATTGATTTTTCTCACGAATCTCAATTTGGACAGGACTACGCAAGGACAGCTTAACTCTGCTCCATGTGGCATCAGGTAGAGTGACTCAACAGAGCTCGGTGACCTACTTTCAATATGTCTCTGTCACGGAACTGGAGCTGCCTGTCACCTGGGAGCTCAGTCAAGACTGTCTACGGAGAGCCACATGTCTTTCTCCTCCATGTGGATCTTGGCACTGGGCAGCTTGAGCTTCCTCACAGTATGGGAGCTGGACTCCAAGATGGTATGTTCCAAGGGCCCAGGTGGAGGCTCTAAGGTTTCTTGTGATCTAGCCTGAGAACTCTCAGATTGTCACTTCCACCGTATTCCACTGGACACACAAATCACTAAGGTCAGTTCAGATTCAAGGGAGGGGAAAGTGACTCCCTTTCAATAGGAGGAAAGAATTTGCAGCCATCTTCAAGGTGCTGAAACAAGTTTCTGCCATCAGTTAGTCTTCCCCTTCTGCATGAGAAAGACATGTCTCTAAATAGGCATGCTCCTTTGGCCTAGGAGCCTGCACGAGAGAGATGTAGAGAGCAGAGAGCTCACAGCAGAGTCGCAGCTGGAAACAGCAGCAGCAAACCTGCTCAGCCTACAAGTAACATACCCAAAAAACTAGGATTTGCTGTCAGAAGCCACTGGGATCCTAAGCTCATCTGTTACTTCAGCAATCTAACACAATGTGCACAACTGCACTCCTGACAGCAGCCCCCTAAGCCCTTCCTGCTATATTCCCCATCTCTACAAGTGATGTGCCACCCACCCACAGGCCATCACCTCCTAACCAGTAGGGCCATCTGTCTCTATTTCAGTGTTCCTACTCCCAACACTCATCAAGCTCATTATCTTTTCCCACATGGCCACAATCCGTTCCAGGTTTGCTCCCCTCCCATCCACTCTGCAATCTGCCTGAATTGTGATGTTCCTAAAGAACAAATCTGATCATTCTGCTTTAAAAAAAAAATGGTTTTAGCCTACTGTCCTTGGGATCAAGTGCAAATTCCTAGTTAACATATATAAGCCTTGCTTGATTTGTGTATTATGCCCATGTGCCATCCAATTTGAGTATATTCAATTCTGCTACACAGAAAACAAGGAAAACAAATGGCACGGGTGAAACTCACAGTGAGTCAAACACTTGTAAGACATGCTCAAGACGGACAAAATCAATGGAACATATGTGTGTAGAACATAGATAAAAAGGAAAAAACAAGAGTCTTTAGTCCTAGTCAGAAAGTCATGGGAGAACCAATATATATATATATATATATATATATATATATATATATATATATATATTTTTTTTTTTTTTTTTTTTTTTCAGAGAGACAGGGTCTCACAGCTTTGTCACCCAGCCTAGAGTGCAACAGTGCCATCAAGGCTCATTGCAGCCTCGACCTCCTGGGCTCAAGCAATCCTCCCATCTCAGCCTCCCAAGTAGATGGGACCAAAGGCATATGCTACCATGCCTGGCTAATTTTTCTTTCTTCTTCTTTTTTTTTTCAAATTTTTTTTATTGCATTTTAGGTTTTAGGTACATGTGATCTTTTTATTTTTTTTTTTAAGAGACTGCTGTGTTCCCCAGGCTGATCAGGGCCAATCTTATCAAATCTTAAATATTAGCAAGATACAAATCATGTCACTTCCAGATTGACAGTTATGTCACCCTTAACTTGGCCACCCATTTTGACCCCATGGATATACTGTCTAGAAACACAGATTAAAACACACACACAGCATCTCAGCAGGTCCCTGGTAAGCCACAGCTATTGCAGACATACATATCCAAATCTCTCCAACAGAGCAACTGTGTGCTGGCTACAGGCACCTTCCACCTTCTGGGCCCTTGTGCAACTTCAGCTCTAGTCCTTGTAATGACACCACTGGCAAGGAAGGCTAACGCAGCAGAGAGACAGGACTCCATGTATGAGCATCGCATGGCCCAGGATTCAGACTGCGGTCCTTCCATTCATAGGCACCTGATCCTAAGTTTTAGCCAATCCCAGATCTCTCCCCTTGTTTCTTGATGCATGTTTTGAATTAATGTATTAAACAGTGTGATTCCAGCATCTTAACACAGGCTATGAGCCTTCCTATTCTGTGACTGCTGGAATCACCTGCTTGACCATGTTCTTGGAAGCTACCACCGCATCAAGGTAATTTCCACACACAACATTCCATCCCTTGCTTTCCCCTCCGGCCTTATCTAGGGCGACTCCCCAACTCAGGTGAATGTAGACTCCAAATATACTGAACTGTGTGCAGTGGCCAGGTGCAAATGCTTTCTGTTCATCTGCACATGCTGCTCTACCTGGGAAGTCCTTTCCTCCTCTTTCACCTGATTCCTATTTTTCTCTTAAACCTCAGATATCACCTGGCCTGGAAAGTCCTTCCAGACCTGACCCCATCTAGGTAGGTCCCCCCATAATCCCTATCCATGCCTTCTATAGTACTTAACACGGTGACCTTTAATTGTTCATTTACTTAGCTCTCTGCTCTCCCACACTGTGAGCTCCTTACAAACAGGGAATGTCATCCCTGAATGAATCTTTCATCCCCACGTGACACATGCCTCCAGCCCTATCTAAGACACGATATGGAATACAACAGGCACTCAATAAACCCTCAATGGATACCCTGATCAAGTACAAGGAACATAAGCAAATTTCCTGTTTTAAAAAAAAAGAGTCGTATTAAGTTTTTTGGGTCAACAATTCTTACTAAATGTGATTGCTAATATAAGTACAGAAAATATCGAAAACTGAGCTGAATCTGCCATCACTTGTTGTTATTACCGCATCAAGCAAAGTAAGTGGAACATAGATGTTCCATAAATATCTGTTAATGAATGAATAAGTAAAAATATAAATATGTGAATGCTACATTTTTTAAACTGAATTTTTTTTTTTTTTTTTGAGACAGAGTCTCACTCTGTCCCCGAGGCTGGAGTGCAGTGGTGCAACCTCCACCTCCAAGGTTTGAGTGATTCTCCTGCCTCAGCCTCCCAAGCAGCTGGGACTACAGGCGCATGCCACCACACCTGGCTAATTTCTGCATTTTTAACAGAGACAGGGTTTCACCCTGTTAGCCAGGATGGTCTCAATCTCCTGACCTCATGATCTGCCCACCTCAGTCTCCCAATTTAAACTGAATTTTAAGATCCATTTATCTGTTGTTGGGAATCTATAAAGTGACCACAGATCAAAGCCATTTGAAATATCCAAAATTCAAAAAGATATTTTATATATCTTTAAGAGTTGTAGAGTCTTTATAATGCAAAAAAAAAACCAATTAGATCCCATCAAAATCAAAAGTCCTTCTTACCTAATAGATCTTCTATTTAATATCTTAGGATCCTGTCAAATTCATATAGCAGTGAAGTTAGGTGAAACACACATGCACAGATTCATAAGAGCCCCCCAAAACACAAAATCCCATCCATCAATCAACCTGAATGGGTACTGGCAACTCGGTTAGAAGACAGTGAGCTATGAGATCAACCCCTCTCTAAGTTTTGAATCCGAACTTATAAAATGGAGCTCACGGTAACAGCCAGAGTGGTCAAAACATGAATGGCTCTGGACATCTCTAGCTCCTGGTTGGAACACCCACTGACGTCTCTGATCACAAATGAAATGAGTTAACTGGACTATGGCAATCCTCCTTGTTGAGAAGGCCTTTTTCTACCCCAGAAAATTAAGAATTAAGTAACCACTATTCAGCGAGAAGGTCTTAACTAAATCTTCCTTGGAGAGTCAGTTAACTGAGACATAGCTGTGGCAGAGATGCTAATTACCTCCCAAATTGCCTTTCTTTCTCCCTTACAGGAACAGAACTCTCAGTTTCAGCTAAATCCATGACTGTCCAGCGAGAGGATGCATTTCTCAGCCACCCCTGCACCTAAGTGACCCAGGGGACTATGTGACTAAGTTCTGGACAATGGAATGGAAGCAGAAGTCACCATGTGACAGTTCTAGATGACAATAGTATGTTTTTTAATTTACTAATTTTTTTAGAAATGAGGTCTCGCTTTGGTACAGTGGCAATCAAAGCTCACTGCAACCTCAAACTTCTGGTCTTAAGTGATCCTCCAACCCCAGCCTCTCAAGTAGCTGGAACAACAGGCGAGAGCCACCACGCCCAAATGGATCACAGTTTTAAAGAGAAAACTGGTTGTCTTCCAACATTCTCTCTTCCCCCATTCTGAGGGCTAGAATGTGGATGAAGCTGACAGTGTTAGAGTAGCAGGGATAGTGGGAGCCAGACTCTAGCAAGAGAGAACAAGAACTCTACCCAGGATAGAGGAGGGAAGATGGGAGAAGGAACCAAGGAAGAAGATGGGGGGCGAAAAATGGGGGTTCCTAGATGGACTTCCAGAGCAAAACCACTGCCCAGAGAGGGAAATTTAACTTCTAGCTTATTTGAACCCCTGTAGTTCTGGGTCTCTTTGTTACACAGCTTAGCCTGTGTCCTGCATAATACAGTAACTATGTTCCTTAAGATGCTGTACATCTTTTAACCCCATAAAGACATACAATTAACAATTAGGGAAATTAAAAGCAGAGCAGTCACATTTTATGTTAAAAAGAAATCTGTACATATTTGACATTTTATGTAATTGCAATATTTTGGAAAGTCTGGCCTTGCCTTTAAGTTGCAATCTTGCTAAATTTATATATAATTTTAGAATATATAAGAAAACTTGGCTGGGCGTAGTGGCTGGAGCCTGTAATCCCAGCACTTCCGGAGGCCAAGGTGGGTAGATCACAAGGTCAGGAGTTGGAGACCAGCCTGGCCAATATGGTGAAACCTCATCTCTACTAAAAATACACAAGTTAGTTGGGTGTGGTGTTACATGCCTGTAGTCCCAGCTGCTTGGGAGGCTGAGGCAGGAGAAGCACTTGAACACGGGAGGCAGAGGTTGTAGTGAGCCGAGATCACACCACTGCACTCCAGCCTGGGCAACAGAGCAAGACTCTTGTCTCGAAAAAAAAAAAAAACAAAAAAAAAAAGAAAACTTCAAGTTTACCATATTTGTAAATTTAATACGGTCACGTATCACATAGTGTCTCGCCCAATGATAGATCACATACATGATGGCTGTCCCATAAGATTACATTGGAGGTAAAAATGCCTATGGTCTAATGTCACTGTAGTACGGCACAGTACCCACGTATTTGTGGTGATGCTGGCGTACACAAACTGGGCTGCCAGTCATATAAAAGTATAGCGCCGACAATTACGTACAGTACACAGTGCCTGGTAACTAACAACTGTTACTGGTTTATGTGTTTAACTATATTTTCTATTATTTTAGAGTGTATTCCTTCTACTTACTTAAAAAAAAAAGGGGGCTCAGAATTTCAAGACCAGTCTGGCCAACATGTGAAACCTCATCTCTACTAAAAATACAAAAATTAGCCGGATGTGGTGGCGGGCACATATAATCCCAGCTACTCGGGAGGCTGAGGCAGAAGAATTGCTGGAACCCAGGTTACAGTGAGCCAAGATCATGCCACTGCACTTTAGCCTGAATGACAGAGTGAGATTCCATCTCAAAAAAAACCACAACAAAACAGTTAACTGTAACAGCCTGAGGCAGGTCCTTCTGGAGCTACTCTGGGAGAAGTCACTGTTATCACAGGAGCTCACCGTTCCATGCACGTTACTGCCCATGAAGATCTCCCAGGAGGACACCTGGGCATGAAGGCCAGTGATACTGACAATCCTGACCCTGGGTAGGCCTAGGCTAACGTGTGTGTTTGTATGTTAGTTTTTAACACAAAAAAGTTTAAAAAGTAAGAAACAGGCTGGGCATGGTAGCTCACGTTTATAATCCCAGTGCTTGAGCGGGCTGAGGTGGGAGGATTGCTTGAAGCCAGGAGTTTCAGATCAGTCTAGGAAACATAGCAATTTGTATGTTCACAAATTTGGAGAGATAAATAAAAAAAGGAATAAAATTTTAAAAACAAAAGTTTTTTAAAAATGGGAAAATCTTAGAAAAAAGCTTTTAGGATAAGGATATAAAGAATACTCTTTTTTGAGACGGAGTCTCACTTCGTTGCCTGGCTAGAGTGCAGTGGCGTGATCTCAGCTCACAGCAACCTCCGCCTCCCGGGTTCAAGAAATTCTCATGCCTCAGCCCCCTAAGTAGCTGGGATTACAGGCGTATGCCACCTTGCCTAGCTAACTTTTGTATTTTTAGTAGAGATGGGGTTTCACCATGTTGGTCAGGCTGGTCTCAAACTCCTGACCTCAGGTGATCTGCTGGCCTCGGCCTCCCAAAGTGCTGGGATTACAGGGTGAGCCACCATGCCCGGCCTACTTTCTCTTATAATCCCAACAACATTTATTTCAAAACTGTGACAACAAGGACATTTTGGGGGTAATGGACATTCATTATTTTGATAGTGGGGATGATTCATAAGAGTTATGCAAGTGTTCAAAAACTTGGTGTCTATTAATCCAAACAACTTAAAAATCTAAAAAGAAACCAGGAGGAGGGGTGGGGGACACGAGGAAGGAGCAGGACGAAGCAGATGAACTCAGGGGTGGGGAGGTACATGTAGTTCTAGTTTCTATATTGAGCGGTGAGTTCATGGGTATTTATTATATTATTTCAAATCCACTGGTGAATGAGAGCCATGCATACACCAATGATGAGTACGTTTGGAACAAGGAGTATGGTTAATCCAATTTTGTGTACCTAGAGTCCTAAAATAAAATGAAATGTTTTACGATATTTAAAGTTTGTAAACAAAATGAATATTATTCAAAAATTCCTTTAAAAGTGATTGCAAATTGTTGCTGAACTTGTAAGAATTGTAAACTGGGTTAAAAGCCCAAGGAGTTGGGCTCGGTGGCTCATGTCTGTAATCCCAGCACTTTGAGAGGCCAAGGTGGGTGGATCACTTGAGGTCAGGAGTTCAAGACCAGCCTGGCCAACATGGTAAAACCCTGTCTCTACTAAAAAATACAAAAAATTAGCCAGGCATGGTGGTGGGTGTCTGTAATTCTAGCTACTTGGGAGGCTGAGACAGAAGAATCACTTGAACCTGGGGGGTGGAGGTTGCAGTGAGCCAAGACTGCACCACTGCACTCCAGCCTGGGCGACAGAGTGAGAATCTATCTCAAATAAAACAAACAAACAAAAATAAGCAAATTTGGTTTTGACTAAGACACATCAGTTCCTCATAGGACACAAGTAAACACGGTACTCACTGTTTCTGAAGAGGAGGATGATCTCTGTAAATTCTCACTTTGTACCCAAATGCTCTCTGTCACAAATGCTATGTGTTCTGCTTCAAGTATAAAAGGAGACACAAGAAATAGGGCCCACTTATTCAAGTCTTCAATGAACTGTAGAGAGGGAAAGAAACATAATGAGATTGTCACTTCACACCACAACTGCCATAAATTTCAACCCCCTCTGAAACATACCCTCCCTGTAATTCCAAGTAACATATAAATAAGATTATCTGGGCCATGCACAGTGACTCATGCCTATAATCCCAGCACTTTGGGAGGTCAAGGTGGGCTGATCATGAGGTCAAGAGATTGAGACCATTCTGGCCAACATGGTGAAACCCTGTCTGTACTAAAAATTAAAAAATTAGCTGGGCATGGTGGCACATGCCTGTAGTGCCAGCTACTTGGGAGGTTGAGGCAGGAGAATCACTTGAACGTGGGAGGTAGAGGTTACAGTGAGCCAAGACCGCGCCACTGCACTCCAGCCTAATGACAGAGCAAGACTCCCTCTCAAAAAAATAAAAAATTTATAAAAAAGCTTATCTGATGCTCTTCTGTAGGCCACATGAACCCAGTGTTTCTCATTTAACTGTGACTATTTAAGCACCTGCAAAAGCCCATCTATGACTCAGGACAGCTTTAACATCTCTAATAACTGTTTTCAAGCAATGAATTCTGAAACAGGGCTTATCCCCACCATTCCTCACTGCTTAGCACATTTAAAAATAAGGAGGCTGGTGGCATGGTGGCTCACGCCTGTAATCCCAGTGATTCAGGAGGCCAAGGTGGGCAGATTGCTTGAGCCCAGGAGTTCAAGACCAGCCTGGCCAACATGGTGAACTCTTATATCTACAAAAACATGCCAAAAAAATTAGTTGGGCATAGGGGCGGGCACCTGCAGTCCCAGCTACACAAGAGGCTGAAGTGCGAGGATCACTTGAGCCTGGGAGCCAGAGGTGGCAGTGAACTCAGATGGTGCCACTGCACTCCAGCCTTGGGCAACAGAGTGAGACCATGTCTAAAAAAAAAAAGAAAGAAAAAAGATGAGGAGGCCTAGAAGCTCCTTGGAAGCCTGAAGGCTGTTCCCCCATTTCCTACAGCTATCACAGCATCAGGCACAAGGCAGTTTTTCTTTTTGCCTTCCTTATAGTGAAATCAACCCTGCTCCTCCTCGCCCTGAGATCTGGGAAGTGTGCACCTCTCTGGATGCTCACACAGCAGTCAAATCCAGAGAGAAAAGCCATTTCAGGGAAAGGCATTTACCATATGCAGAGACACAATCAGACATACTTTAACAGAAATATCAACTCCAGTCAAAGGTGATTTTAGTTTTTTAAAAGGAAGATTAGAATCAAGCTTGGTTAGCCAGTCAGATATACCCACTTATTTCTTGTTTTCTTTCCTGAAATCTCTGTAAGAAAAACAGCAAATTGATTTTTAAAGGCTTTGACTTTATGAAGAAAAGAAAAAGATGAAATCTGAGCTGGGCATTCCGGGAGCTTTCACCATCACCCAGGAAAAAGGTAACTAGGCAGCTCCACCTGGTGCATATCGGATCAAAGCTGCTTGATAAAAACATATTGAACTAAATAATGAATTAAAATTTAGGGGAAAATTTGCCCCTCTCTGGGTAAACATAATTATCAATATAGTGGTTAAAAAATATGTCCACTTTATGCAGGCACAGAATGTGTATATTAAACAGACAAAAAGCTTGACATTGCCAATTTGTATAAACTATCTTTAGTTATACTAATCAATTGACTGTAGAGCATTCAATTATAAACATATACATTATTTATGCATTTGACTTTAAATGTAGAACATGTGAGAAAAGGCCAGACACAGTGGCTCACACCTGTAATCCAAGCCCTTTGAAAGGCCGAGACAGGTGGATCACCTGAGGTCAGGAGTTTGAAACCAGCCTGGCCAACATGGTGAATCCCCATCTCTACTAAAAATAGAAAAACTAGTTGGGCATGGTGGCCTGTGCCTGTAATTCCAGCTACTTGGGATGCCCCAGCAGGAGAATCACTTGAACTTGGGAGGTGGCGATGGCAGTGAGCTGAGATCTAGGCCACTGCACTCCAGCCTGGGCAACAGAGCGAGATCCATCTCAAAAATAATACATACACACACACACACACACACACACACACACACACACACACATATACATATGTATGAGAAAAATAAGGGCATGAGATTCAGGTGAGTCCTTATATCAGCCCAAGTAGACTGAGGTATCCACCAAATCATCAAACTAATCATATTTTAAATCTCAAAATAACAGCAGCCAACCACAAATAAATGGTCAAGCTTTCCACCTGTGGACCTTAAACATCACAGCTTAAACCCAACAACTATTAAATTTACTCTTTCCAAGCCGGGCACAGTGGCTCACGCCTGTAATCCTAGCACTTTGGGAGGCTGAGGTGGGTGAATCACCTGAGGTCAGGAGTTCAAGACCAGTCTGGCCACCATGGTGAAACCTCATCTTTAAAAAAAAATCATAACAAAAATAAATAAAAATAATTTTAAAAATAAATAATAAATTTACTCTTTCCTTCACTGAAATACTGAATGACTATTTCAGGTCAAGCTGCTATGCTAGATGGGCTCAGTTCCTAATGAGAAAAAGATTCGAACTAGCACAGGAGCTGTGATTTAAAGGCTATGGGGACACAGAGCATGACAGTCCCATCTAGTCCGGAAAAGTAGGAAATGACACAGCGATATCTAACCAAAGCTGTAGGCAAAGCTTACTGTGCAGAGTGGGAGAGCTGGGTTACAAAATCTCTGAAAGCAGCAGGCCACGCCTACTCAGGGCTGCGCAGGTGGGCAAGGGCTGAAAAGCACTAGTTATGGTCCATGTAGTTAACAGAAGACCAGTGGCGTCATGAAAATCTTCAAAAGCAAAACTGTCCAAGAAAATCAGACATTTCCATCTCAATGTTTTTATATGTCCAAAATTTCTATTCTGACCTATACCCTAACTGTAATTGATCCAATTTGGAAACTACTATAAAAAGCTCACCCCTCAATTTTTTTCCCATTTTAATGAGTCATCTTTCTCAATCAGGTTAATTCCCAAGGCTCTAAGCCACACATTGTATGTAACAAATGAACTTCTTCCCCTTTTGTCTGGGTAGTGCCAGTTATGTGGAGTTGGTACTAGTTATTTTAGGTGGTACTAGTTATGTGCATAACTAGCACTTTGGGGGACCTGAGGAAACAGTCATTCTTATTCAATGTGTCATAATACATACATGGTACTAACAAGAAAGAGTATATTTGATTTGCTAGTGGCACAATTTCATCCCATATCTAAGCATAGCCTCCAGGAAATGTTCAAACCTGAGATAAGATTCAATTTCGATTCAATTTCCTACAGGAGCTTTACGGTGTGACATATGCAGGAAATGTCATTTTAATGCTAAAATGAGGTAACCTTCCAGAAAACACAGGAAAGGGCCAAGAAAGTGATTAAAAGCAAAACATGTTTAAATATTAATGAGAACAATGCTAGCGATGTCCATGAAATTTTGTGAACTGAACTGTGAAGCCAAGCGCCTTTCCAAAAACAGCTGAATGGAAAGATCTATTGTTCCCTTTACAGCAAGGCTCGCAGAGTTTATACAGAGATTAATTGACTGGCCCAAGTCACAATGTAAGTGACAGAGTGAGCTGAACACGTAACCATCCTGAGCACTGGATCAAAAAAACAAAGGCTGAGTGTCGACTTAAATTGAAAAGATGCAAAGCCCATCAGTCGGATGCCCACGTTGGTGAATGATGCAACTGACAGAAGATGGAGGGGAGGAAAGGGCAGTTTTTGTCACTTTGGGGACATCTGACAAAAAGCTGATGACATAGGTGGGGGGGGTTTGTTTGGGATTTTTTTTAAGACAGGGTCTTGCTTTCTCACCCAGACTGGAGTGCAATGGCTCAATCATAGCTCACTGTAGCCTCAACCTCCCGAGCTCAAAGGATCCTCCCAAGTAGCTGGGACCACAGGTTCACGCCACTACACGGACCTAAGTTGTTTTTTTATTTTTTGTAGAGAGGGATCTCACTATGTTGCCCAAGCTGGTCTCCATCTTCTGGGCTCAAAGCTATCCTCCCTCAGGCCTCCCAAAGTGCAGGGATTACAAGCGTAAGCCACTGCTCCCGGCTGCCTACAGCCGTCTTTCCAGGTTCACGGTCACCCAAACGCCGGCTAGCAGAGTAGAAGAGGAGGTCGGGGGCAACCCCGGGTGGGAGCTGCTGGCGTCTGGCTGCCAATCCACAGCGCGCGTCCTCACAGGTGCACGCCTAGAGCCACGCCGCCACGCACCGCCCGGATGGCCTCGGTCCGTGGTCCAAGTCCGGCACCTCCGGCCCCTCTCCGGGCCCCGGGGCAGTCGCCCCTTCCGGGCCGCACAGGCCGCACTCGCCGCACTCAGGGCGCCACTCCCGGGTTCCAGAACTCCCGGGCTCCCGGCGGGGACGGTGTGCAGGGCCCGGGGGCGCTTCCGGCTCCCGGGGCCCGGGCCGCCCGCCCGCCCGACCCGCCCACCTGGCTGTCGCTGACGCAGAAAACGCGGCCGCCGCGGCTCAGGCACACGCGGGCGCCGGGGGGCTGCGCGGCCGCGCCGCAGAAGGTGAAGGAGCAGCACGACGCGCGCAGCCGCCGCACCGTAGCGTGCACGAGCGCAGCGGGCCGGCGACCCCAGCGCGCCCACAGGTACAGGTAGCACAGCGTGATGAGCATGGCCGCGCCGCCGGTAGGGCGCGCCCGGCTCGGCCGCCCGCCCCAGCGCTTCAGGCCCGGCCCCGCCCCGGCCGGAAGGGCCGCGCGGGGGTGGGGACGCGGGGGAGGCGGGGACCCAAAGGGTGACGCGGGCCACTGGAGGCTGCGGCGGGAGGGGCGGGGGAGCGGGGAGGCCGTGCCGGGGTGTGTGATGGGGAGCTCCGAGGCTGCGCCCGGGGCGGGTGGCGGCGGCGAGGGGCAGCGCTAGGACGAGGGGTGTGCATCGGGGTCAGGGGACGCCGAGGCTGCACCCAGGGAGGGGGCTCAAGAGCGGGTGGAGGCCGGGGTGAGGGGCCGCGCGGGGGCTGGGGAGTGGGATGGGGAAGTTGTGGATGCGGGGGAGGGGAGGTCCAGTGGCCGCCCGACCTGTTTAAACCTAGTCCTGTCTCCCTTCCTTAGAGGAGTGGGAGGCAGATTGTGGAGGGGGCTCTGCCTATGTTCATAACCGCCGCGGCCAACGTTTACTAACCAGCACCACGGCGGGGGCTCACACAGCCTCGACCCAGTCCACTTGGGAAAATAATATAAGCCCATTTTTATTAAATTACACTAAGCCTTCTTGCAAAAGATTTTAAGGTCAATCACATAGTCACAGGATGCAATAATGTTTTTTAAAATAAGGGCAGGAAACAAATTGAAGACAGATAAGTACCCAAAAGGCTGCCTCTAAAAAGACTGTGCCAGAAAGGCTCCCTAAGGTGTTCTTGCTACATGTGGGTCACCAGTTTGACTGTAAGCATCCTAACACCAGGGAGAAGGAAAACAGCCACATGATTCGGTGTTCATGTCTCCAAGGGAAGCAGAACTAGTCCTGACAGAGTCTTCTCCCATAGAACCTCAATTCTTTAAAGGCATTATGTAAAGAACGAGTCCTGAACAGCTCCGAAGCATAGCAAAGAATTCCATCCAGTGGCTTCCAATTCTGGCCTCGCTGCAAGTGGATGGCAAGATGCAGCAGAAGCAGTCATGTACACCACATGCAGGTCTTAATCCAAGGATGGTTTTTTGTTTGTTTGAGATGGAGTCTCACTCTGTCACCCAGGCTGGGAATGCAGTGGAGCAATCTAGGCTCACTACAACCTCTGCCTCCCAAGTTCAAGTGATTCTACTGCCTCAGCCTCCCAAGTAGCTGGGATTACAGGCACCTGCCACCATGCCCAAATTTTTGTATTTTCAGTAAGAAGAGGGTTTCACCATGTTGGCCAGGGTGGTCTTGAACTCCTGACCTTAGGTGATCCACCCGCCTCGGCCTCCCAAAGTGCTGGTATTTCAGGAATGAGCAACTGCGCCCACCCAGGCTAGATTTTTTTTTTAAGAGACAAGGTCTCATCCTGTCACCCAGGCTTTAGTGCAGTGGCACAATCACAGCTTACTGTAGCTTCAAACTCTGAGCTGAAGTAATCCTCCTGGCTACCATGCCCAGCTAATTTTTAAAAAATTATTTTTCATAGAGACGGGGTCTCACTATGTTGCCCAAGCTGGTCTCAAACTCCTGGTCTCAAGCAAACTCCTGCCTGGATCCCCCAAAGTGCTGGGATTACAAGTGTAAGCCATGGCTCCTGGCTCTAAGGATAGATTTGGGTTTTTTTGCTTGTTTGTTTGTTTGAAATGGAGTCTCTCTCTGTCACCCAGGCTGGCGTGCAGTGGCACGATCTCAGCTCTCTGCAAGCTCTGCCTCCCACGTTCAAGTGATTCTCCTGCCTCAGCCTCCTGAGTAGCTGGAATTACAGGCACATGCCACCATGCCCAGCTAATTTTTGTATTTTTAGGAGAAGTGGGATTTCACCATATTGTTCTGGCTGGCCTCAAACTCCTGACCTCAAGTGATCCACCCACCTCTGCCTCCCAGTGATCTGAGATTACGGCGTAAGCCACCACGCCTGGCCAAGGATAGATTTCTAAAGTACCTTGACCATTTGTTCATCTGCTTTAAAATAGCTGCATAGAATATCCACTCCCAGAACTTCAGACTTCTGGTGAGATAACAGTAAATTTTCCCATTGCACATAGCAATAGATTCTCTTTAGAGAGAATCCAAAAAGAAATTGAACTTAAAAGCAAGCATTTTGGCAGGGCATGGCTCACGCCTGTAACCTCACACTTTGGGAGGCTAAGGCAGGCAAGATCACCTGAGGTTGGGAGTTTGAGACCAGCCTGACCAACATGGAGAAACCCCATCTCTACTAAAAATACAAAAAAAATAGCCAGGTGTGGTGGTGAATTCCTGTAGTCCCAGCTACTTGGGAGGCTGAGGCAGGAGAATTGCTTGAACCTGGGAGGCGAAGGTTGAAGTAAGCCAAGATTTACACTCCAGCCTAGGCAACAAAGGCAAAACTAAAAAAAAAAAAAAAAAAAAAGCAAGCAAGCATCTCTGTGGACCAGAAATAGAAGAAAACAGTAGGTGATGAACAGGACTAAAGCCATATCCTACACTTTTCTCTACAGGACAGTGGCGGCTGGGAAGTGGGTTCTTGCATGGTAACAAGACCTTAAAATTGTGTCACTGGAGAATGACGTGCAGATCCCTCTGAGGAGAGGTGAGGCTGCCACTCCAAGACTCCTACGCTCCCTGTGTAGGGCTGCAAGTCATGAATTTGAAAATGAAAAGTCCTCAACAGTGATACATCCTAAATGTTTCACTGAACAACCTTTTAGATAGCCTTCTTAAAGTTTGCTGAATTATGGCTGTAAGAACCACTCCCACCCCACTAGGTATGGAGAGGTCATCTCTTCTATCTGAAGGTCCCCAGTATCTCCAGTTCTTCCAAATTCCCTAAGGGTTTTGAGACCACACCTTCCCACAGGTACTGTAACTCCACCTGGCCCATAGGAACTTTCCAAGTTTTTCCTTAGGTGTTTCAAGATATGGTCTCAGAATACATCATGGGAAAATTACATTTTGGGGTCAATCGTGTATACCAGTTCTAGGTAAAAAGCACGGGGACCACCGTGGTTGAACACGAGCTGACCCTTGCCCTGAAGAGGACTGATAACATTCACGCCTGGCAAAGGAATAGAGGGAGGAAGATCCCAAAGGCAGGGTGAGATGCGTTAAACAGTCACACAAGCTCTGTTTATGACTCCGCCCTAAAATGATTACATTTTTCAAAAGTCAAGGATAGAGTTTAGCTTCATCATCCCCATATAGCAAAGGAAGAGGGGAAGGATGCAAAAGTAATCCATCAAGGGATATTAATGTGTATGTACCTGATCCTCATCCTGAAGTCCCTCACTGCTCCAAGTGTGGTCTTTAGAGTGGCAGCAGCGGCATCCTTTGGAGGCTCACTGGAAACGCGGAATCCTAGGCCCCACCCAACCCCAAATCAGCACATTTTAACAAAATCCCAGGAGACTCGCAAACACAATAAAGTTAGAGAAGCAATGCTAACGCCTACCTCTCTCATTTCCTGGGTTTGGGCTACTCTAGACTCTAATTAGACATGTCCAAAATGATGTGGAAAGAAAGACCACAGACTAAGAACTTTTTTTTTAGCGACGGGGTTTCACCATATTGGCCAGGCTGGTCTTGAACTCCTGACCTCAGGTGATCCACCCACCTTGGCCTCCCAAAGTGCTGGGATTACAGGCATGAGCCACCGTGCCCAGTCGGATTTTTTTTTTAAGATGAAGTCTCACTCTGTTGCCCAGGCTGGAGTGCAGTGGCACAATCTTAGCTCATTGCAACCTCCGCCTCCCGGGTTCCAGGTTCATTGGATTCTCCTGCCTCAGCCTCCTGAGTAGCTGGGATTACAAGCACATGCCACCAGCTAATTTTTGTATTTTTAGTAGAGATGGGGTTTCACCATCTTGGCCAAGCTAGTCTCAAACTTCTAACCTCAGGTGATCCGCCCACCTCGGCCTCCCAGAATGCTGGGACTACAGGTGTGAGCCACCACTCCTGGCCAGACCAGGGATTTAGAAGCAAGATGTTGTCATTTATAAGAACACTGCAGAAAGGAAGAAGAGCGAACCAGCTAGCCACTGAAGACCATCTCTGTAACCCATCAACATGACTGGCTTTCTATGGGGAAAGTCTCCACAGTCTCAAAAAGTCTCTAGCTTCTTGTCCTTCGGAAGGCATGCCCTGGAAATAATAGTTTTGGGACAAGGGAGAGTAGAGTGTTTACTATTCCATCCCCCATTAAATATATGACAGAACTTCCCCAGGGAAAGCCTATTACACTGATGTTAACTCAGTACCTGTTGGAACTTGGAGAGCATTCAGAATTCCCATCAGTTAAATGGCCAGAACTGAGAAGGACAGCTTGTTTTTGTTTGTTTTTGAGACAGGGTCTTGCTGTGTCACCCAGGCTGGAGGGAAGCGGTACAATCCCAGCTCACTGCAGCGTCGACCTTCTGGGCTCAAGCAGTCCTCCCTCAGTTTCCCAAAGTGTTGGGATTACAGGCATGAGCCACCACACCTGGCTAACTTCTGTATTTTTTTGTAGAGATGAGGTTTCACCATGTTGCCCAGGCTGGTCTCAACCTCCTGAGCTCAAGCCATCCGCGCACGTCAGCCTCCCAAAGTTGTGGGATTACAGGCACGTGCCACACGCCTGGCTAATTTTTGTATTTTTTTGTAGAGATGGGATTTTGCCATGTTGCCAGGCTGGTCTCGAACTGGGCTCAAGCAATCTACCTGCCTTGCCTCCCAAAATACCAGGATTACAAGCATGAGCCACTGTGCCCGGCCTGGGATGCTTTCTAAGAACCAAGGAGCTATATAGAAAATCTTGAGCTCTACTCAGTAACTTTAATACTTACATTAATATGTTCTTTTTTTATTTTGCATGCTTTGATAATCAAGCAAAAAGTAATTTTATTTTGTTAATCAAAGAGAAAAGTAGATAATATTTAGAGCCAAAAAGAATTTAAATTAGAACATCTTGAACTATTGGAAATATTCATTTGAACTCATGTCTTTAAGGGGAAAATAATTACCTTTCCTTGCTCTGTTCACTGAGATGGCCTTAGAGTAGCCTTACCACAAAATGCACCTGAGTGCTCAGATTCTTTAAAGGGTGCTCTTCTCCCCATTACAAGGAACTAGAAATCCTTGGAGAAATCACTGATTCACATCCTCAGAAGATATGGGATAAGCTGGAGCATCACAGGCTAGGAAGCAGGGGAAGCTTCAAAGAAGAATAGGGCCAGGCAGAAGGATGCAGGAGACAAGCCAAGAGTGCTTCCACCACTAGCCAAATTAGGACGATTTGAGTATCAAATTGAAACACACCCAGTTATAAAGAGTCGGCTGGGCACAGTGGCTCAAACCTATAATCCTACCTCTCTGGAAGACTGAAGCAGGCAGATCAACTGAAATCAAGAGTTTAAGACCAGCCTGGCCAACATGGCAAAATCCCATCTCTACCAAAAACACAAACATTAGCTGGGTGCAGTGGCACACACCTGTAGTCCCAGCTACTTGGGAAGCTGAGGCAGGAGAATCACTTGAACCCAGGAGGCAGAGGTTGCAGTGAGCCAAGATAGCACCACTGCACGCCAGCCTCGGCGACAGAGAAAGACTCCATCTAAAAGAAAGGCTTGAAAGAAGCAAAGCCATACATTTATATTGCTGGATTAATAAGGAATTTATACATATTTTGGGTCTTATATATACTTGAAATGTGTTAGAGAATCTGGCTGTTTTAAAGACATTCTTATAAGTAATTTGAAATGGGTACCTCTGGATTGAAATCTTACTGAGTTTGTGAACAGTATTGAAACATCTAACAAAATATTAAGTTTGCCATTTTAATATACTGAATCTACTAGACTGATAAGAATTACATAATCAAGCAACTGAAATGTATAAAAAGGAAATTTAATTTAGGAAGGACTTGGGACCAGGCATAGTGGCTCACGCCTGTAATCCCAACACTTTGGGAGGCTGAAGTGGGAGGATCACTTGAGTCCAGGAGTTCATGACCAGCCTGGGCAACATAGGGAGACCCCATCTCTACAAAAAACACTTTTTACCTTTTTTTTTTCTTGAGATGGAGTCTCGCTCTGTCATCAGGCTGGAGTGCAGGCGCATGATCTTGGCTCACCGCAACCTCCACCTCCCAGGTTCAAGAGATTCTCCTGCCTCAGCCTCCCAAGTAGCTGGGACTACAGGTGCACACCATCACACCAAACTAATTTTTGGGTTTTTTTTTTTGGTTTTTTTTTTGAGATGGAGTGTCACTCTTTTTGCCCAGGCTGGAGTGCAATGGCGCAATCTTGGCTCACCACAACCTCCACCTCCCAGGTGTAAGCGATTCTCCTATCTCAGCCTCCCAAGTAGCTGGGATTACAGGCATGTGCCACCGTGCCCAGCTAATTTTTTGTATTTTTAGTAGAGAAGGGGTTTCTACATGTTAGTCAGGCTAGTAGAGATGGGGTTTCACCATGTTGGCCAGGATGGTCTCAATCTCTTGACCTTGTGATCCTCCCACTCAGACTCCCAAAGTGCTGGGATTATAGGCATGAGCCCCCACACCCTGCCAAAAACATTTTTTTTAATTAGTGGAGCATGGTGGTGCATGCCTGTGGTGACAGCTTCTCAGGAAGCTAAAGTAGGAGGTCTAGGAGGTCGAGGAGGTCGAGGCTTCAGTGAGCTGTAAATCGCACCACTGCTCTCTAGCCTGGGTGACTGAGCGAGACTCTGTCTTTTTTTTTTAAAAGCAGCTCTGGAATGAGAATAGGTATTTGTAACACACATAACTGATAAAGGATTCATGTCTAGAATATATAAAGAACTCCAAATCCATGAGGAAAAGTCAGAAACCCAAAAAAGGAGGACAGCTAAAGACGAAAAAGCACTTCAAAAACAGACTATACGCAGGTGCCTGATAAACACGAAAAAGCACTCAGTCTCAAAAGTAGGCCCAAATTAAGACCTTCATGAGCATCCTTGGCAGAAATCCCCTTCTCAAGCCCCAGAATTCTGGCCTCTACCCGCATTGCTCAAACATCTGACCATTTTCCGTTTCCATCCCTTCCATCTTTCTGCAGTATCTGGCATTCCTGGCCATGCTGTTTCTACCAATCAACAAAAACTACTAGATATTCAAACAGAGGGGATTTAATACAGAGAGTTGGCTACAACATGACAAAGGTGCTGAAACACCAGACAAGGGAGCGTGCGGTGGCTCACGCCTGGAATCCCAGCAGCACTTTGGGAGGCCGGGGGCGCGGTGGCTCACGCCTGGAATCCCAGCAGCACTTTGGGAGGCCGGGGGCGCGGTGGCTCACGCCTGGAATCCCAGCAGCACTTTGGGAGGCTGGGGGCGCGGTGGCTCACGCCTGGAATCCCAGCAGCACTTTGGGAGGCTGGGGGCGTGGTGGCTCACGCCTGGAATCCCAGCAGCACTTTGGGAGGCGGGGGGGGGTGCAGTGGCTCACGCCTGGAATCCCAGCAGCACTTTGGGAGGCGGGGGGTGCGGTGGCTCACGCCTGGAATCCCAGCAGCACTTTGGGAGGCCGAGGCAGGTGTATCACCTGAAGTCAGGAGTTTAAGACCAGCTGACCAACATCGTGAAACCCTGTCTCTACTAAGAAATACAAAAAATCAGCCAGGTGTGATGGCGGGCACCTGTAATCCCAGCTACTCGGGAGGCTGAGGGAGGAGAATCACTTGAACTCAAGAAGCTGAGGCAGGAGAATCGCTTGAACCCCAGAGGCAGAGGTACAGTGAGCCAAGATTACACCATGGCATCCCAGCCTGGGCAACAAGAGCAAAACTCCATCTGAAAAAAATAAGTAAAAGTAAAACACCAGACAAGGGACAGTGAAGTCACCCAGGGAACAGAAAGAGCGGATGACCCTGACTCTCTGCAGGGCTGAGGGCACATAGCACAGGTCAGGTTCCTATCACCTGGGATCCAGGGTCCCCTGGTGGAAGCTGGAACCCACAGATCAGTGTCGTGGGAGACGGAGCCACAGAGGAACAACTGCTGCTGGAGACATCGGCAGAGGAAGAAGGCAGAAAAATACTGCGGCTGCTCCACACGTCCAACCCAGTGCCCCCTGGCCAAACCTCACTAGAGGCCCAGTGGCAGAAGAGGCTCCAGGAACCTCCTCGTGGACCAGAGGAGAGAGAAAGGTGGCAGGAGGGAAGGGAGTGTCTATGAACAAACAGCAGGTGGCCAGCCCCTGGCCTTTCGGAAACTCTTCCCTTGGGTTTTTTTAAAATTCACTCTTCTACTTCTGTTCCTGTGTTTATGGGCTGAACTGTGACCCCTCAAATTCTAATGTTGAAGTTCTAACCCCCAGTACCTCAGAATGGATCTGCATCAGGAGACAGGGGCTTTAAAGTAGTCATTAAGGGAAAATGAGGTCACCAGGGTGGGCCCTAATCTATTATGACTGGTATCCTTATAAGGAGAGATTAGACACAGACATGCACAGGGGGACGGGCCTGTGAGGACACAGGGAGAAGACGGCTATCTATGAGCCAAGGAGAGAGGCCTCAAGAGAAACCAGCTCCGCCCACACCTTCGTCTGGGACTTCTAGCTTCTAAAACTGGGGAAATGAATTTCTGTTGTTCAAGCCGCCAGTCTACAGCACTTAGTTATGGCAGCCCTTGCAAACCAGCACTGCCGAGGTCTCCGCCTCTGTCTCTAGCCCCTCTCTGAACCGTTGGGCATAAGTGAGTCTTTGCCCCAGTTCTGGCCTCCCCTATGGTCTCTTCCTTGGACCCCATGCTCCCTCATGGTTCAGCAGTGACTCTGGCCATGATGCCCAGTCCTTATGGCCAACTCTGGCCTCTCCCAGGCTCTGGCACTGCAATCATGACTTCCACTTGTCTCTGCTTGGATATCCTGTCAGCATCTCAAAGGCAACATGAATAGAACCAAATGCATTTTTTTCCTCCCATGAATTATCTGTTTTTCCTGATTTCTCTTGTCTCTGTTCATGACATGTTCACCTTTTCACTGGGACCCAGAATTCATGCATCTTGGAGTCCCAACTTCCCCAGTCCCTGCGTCTTGTTTATTTCCATGGCAGTTGGTGGGTGGGACCTCTTCACAGTCTCACACTGTCCTGTCTTTCTAGTGCAGGCCCAGCTCAGCTCTCATCACAACGGGCACTAGCATGACAGCCTCCTCCAAGATTCCTGATGTCTGCCCCCCATTTCCCACGGTTCTGCCTCTTCCAGCATATTCCGCAGTTGACTGTGTGAAGTGCAGCGTTAAGTGCAGCGCTGATCCCATCACTCCGGCTTCTCAAACTCCTGCAGTGCCTTCCCCTGCCCCAGAAAGTGCAGACGATCTCTTGCGTGGCATTCAAGACCTTCCCTTGAGCCTAGGCAACATACTGAGACCCCATCTCTACAAAAAATTTAAAAATTAGCCAGGCATGGTGACACGTGCCTATAACCACAGCTACTCGGGAGGCTGAGGCAGGAGAACTGCTGGAGCCTAGGAGGTCCCAGATGTAGCAATCCATGTTCATACCACTGCACTCCAACCTGGGCAATAGAATGAGACCCATCTCTGAAAAGAAGAGACAAGGACCTTCCATTGGTACCCACCTAGCCAGGTCTTCCTTCATGCCAGCCATTCACTTACTCATTCTGCTGCTCCTGCACGCGAGGTGCTGTGCGAATTACTGGGTATATTTACTCCCCTCAACAACTCTGCAAGGCGGCCATTATTGTCCCCATCTTGCAAAGGAGGAAACTGAATTTCAGAACTGAGCTCCCGTGATTAGGTGGGAAAGCTGATGTTTGAATTTGTGTCCTTCTGGCCCAAAGTCCTTCACTGGATAAACTAGGCAAGCAAGAGCAAAGAATGCTCTATACCCAACAGAAATGCAAATGAAACTCAGGTTCCAAGATGCAAGAGTAGCAGAAGGTTCCAGGTGCGCCACTGCCAGCCCTGACAGCCTTTGTGTCCAGGTCAGTCAAACAGGCTGGGATTGTCCCCAACTTGGATACATCTGAAAAGCTGCAGGTGGGATGTCATCAAAATCACCTGGGAAAACAACCTGCTCTGAAAACAGGCATGATCCAAAAGGCAAAGAGGTTTGTGATGCCCATTTTGTGTAACAGCTGACTGTCAGTAATTCATTATTCTTTTAAGGAAGTTCAAGTATAAGAAAATCCAAAGTTAAAAACTAAAGATTCTAAATGCAATGTGATACTTGGACTGGATTCTAGAACAGAAAAAAGGACAAAGAAAGACTGGTGATATCTCCAGCCTGGGCAACATGGCAAAACCCTGTCTCTACTAAAAATATAAAAAAATTAGCCCAGTGTGGTGGCATGCACCTGTAGTCCCAGCTACTTGGGAGGCTGAGGTAGGACAATCACTTGAACCAGGAGTGGGAGGTTGCAGTGAGCTAAGATCTTGCCACTGCACTCCAACCCAGGCAACACAGTCAGACTCTGTCTCAAGAAAGAAAGAGAGAACTCATAAAATCTGAACAGATCACTTGAGGTCAGGAGTTCGAGACCAGCCTGGCCAACATGGTGAAACCCCATCTCCATTAAAAATACAAAAATTATCTGGGTATGGTGGTATGCACCTGCAATCCCAGCTCCTCAGGAAGCTGAGGCTGGAGAATCACTCAAAAGGCAGAGGTTGAAGGGAGCCAAGATTGCATCACTGCACTCCAGCCTGGGCAACAGAGCAAAACTGTCTCAAAAATAAATAAATAATAAGAATGTTGCATCAATGTTAGTTTTGGTAAATCCATGGTTGTGTAAGATGTTAACATTAGAGGAAGCTGGGTGAAGGTCTGAAGAACTCTATTTCTTTTTTGTAAGCCTAAAATTATTTCAAAATAGTAAGTTATAAAAATTAGAGGGTGACATTCTACTTAATTTCATCAGCATTCCTTTTTCCCCTGTTCCTAACCAGCCCTGTGATCTTTAGCAAATTATTTCATTTCTCTGGGTCACAGTTTTTCAACTAAAAAAAAAAAAAGATACAAGCCAGGTCATCTCTAACTTCCCCTCAATCTCTCAAATTCTGTGCTCCCCATACATTTACAATATGATGCAATCTACAAACATTTGATTTGTGGTGATCTCTTCTTCACCTTCGTATCTCTGGTATTTAGCATTGTGCCTATACATAGCTGGTGCTCACTGAAGGTTTTTGAAACTACCTCAAAAACTGAGCTTCATACCTCGGTTTGTAAAGTGAGGTAGAACTGTTAGCTCTTTTACCTAGTTGACCGCTAGAGAGCGAAGTGGTCACAAAATTTTTCTCCATTAAAAGCAAATTTATCTTCATCTAGCAGAGGGGAGTGGTCCTTTATATTTCAGGCATGTAAAAATCAGGTCCTGGTTGGGGGAAGGGAGCCATCTGTGAGCAGTTTCCTGCCTATAGACAGGCCCTCCAGTGGGGTGATTAGTACCATGAGCTTCCAGGTAAGCATACAGGGCCACTGCCCTCACCCCACTAAACCACTCAGCAGCCTCAATGGATGGGAGATTGCCCTGCAAATGGGAAGCCCCACTCCTAGTGTGTACATCATTGTCTGTCTTCCTAATTATCCTGGCTTATTTCTTGAACAAATGTTTCACTTGCAGAAAGGCAGCTTTAAGAGGTCGAATAAATGAATGTGGAAGGAAATTAATTAAAACCTTGACAACCACATGAAAAAGGCATTAGCCTTGAACAGGCGCAGTGGCTGGCTCACGCCTGTAATCCCAGCACTTTGGGAAGTTGAGATGGGTGGATCACAAGGTCAGAAGACCCAGACCATCCTGGCCAACATGGTGAAACCCTATCTTTACTAAATATACAAAACTTAGCTGGGCGTGGTGGCAAGTGCCTGTAGTTCCAGCTACTCAGGAGACTGAGGCAGGAGAATCACTTGAACCTGGGAGACAGAGGTTGCAATGAGCCAAGATTGCATCACTGTACTCCAGCCTGGGGACAGAGTGAAACTCCATCTCAAAAAAAAAAAAAAAAAAAGAAGGAAAAGGCATTAGCCAGTCATCCTACACAGCAGCCCAATATTGAGGCTGTGTGAGTTGCCATTTGTGTAGTGAAGCAATAGAGGCCATGGTATGGACTCAGAAATCCGGGGTTCAAATACTGCCTCTGACCCCCAACTCCCCAACACAGTGCACACATTCAGTGGCCATGTGACCAGAACAAATGCTTCTCTTTCCACAGCCCCAATGCAGGAATAATAATAGCATCCACCTGGTGTTGGGTGGGAGGATTCAGAGAGAACAGCCACACAGGGCTAAAAGTGGAGACTATTGTGACCGAGCAACTGCTGACCTGGACAGAGTGGACAGGACAGGAATAGAAGGGCAAGGTGCTTTCACTTCCATCTGCGCGAGAGCTCTTTGTGGGGAGACTTACACAAGCAGCGGTGGGGAGTTCCTTCCCAGTATATTGAGTTCCCTTCTTCAGGCACAGAAAACCCCATCTGCATAAATTTTTCTCAACTGGTCAGTCACGGTGCCAGAAGTCCCTACCACTTGAACTGCTCCTTCAGGTTAAGTCACTTTATCTGCCAACTGCTTTAGTTTAAACAAGTCAGTTTCCAAGTCCTGAGCTGCTGCTCTTATCATCCCATTAACATAGAAAGCTAAGATTACGGTGGCTCACACCTGTAATCCCAACACTTTGGGAGGCTGGGGCGGGTAGATCACCTGAGGTTAGGAGTTCAAGACCAGCCTGGCCAACATGATGAAACCCTGTCTCTACTAAAAATACAAAAATTAGCCAAGTGTGGTGGCGGGCACCTGTAATCCCAGCTACTCAGGCGGCTGACACAGGAAAATCATTGAGATATCATCTCAAAAACAAAGAAAAAAAACAGCAATATGGACCAGGCACAGTGACTCACACCTATAATGCCAGTACTTTGAGAGTCCAAGGCAGGAGGATCATTTGAGGCCAGGAGTTTGAGACCAGCCTGCACAACATAAGACTCTATCTCTACAAGAAATTAAAAATTAGCCAGGTGGCCAGGTGCAGTGGCTCACACCTGTGATCCTAACATTTTGGGAGGCAAAGGTGAGCAGATCACTTGAACTCAAGTTCAAGACCAGCCTGGGCAACATGGTGAAACCACATCTCTACAAAAATAGAGAAAATTAGCCAAGCATGCTAGTGTGCACCTGTAGTTCCAGCTACTCAGGAGGCTGGGGTGAGAGGATCACCTGAGCCTGGGGAGGTCGAGGCTGCAGTGAGCCATGATGGGGCCACTTGCACTCCAACCTAGGTGACAGAGCAAGGCCCCATCTAACAGCAACAACAAAAACAATAGCTGGGTGTGGTGGCCTGCGGCCTGTGGTCCCAGCTACTCAGAGGCTGAAGCGGGAGGATCACATCACCGCACTCCATTCAGCCTGAGCAAGAGGGCAAGACCTGTCCATATTAAAATAAATTACAAGAAGGAAAAGCAATAGGAAGAAGCAACTCAACCACAGCTATGTTACTAAAGCCCTAAACGGAAAATTAGCCCGTTTCCAGAAGAGGCCAAGAACAGATGATACGGCTGCACTGAACTCCTGCCTGTGCAGCCCGCTTTCTACAAGATTCCCGTCCTGGAAGATGATGGCATCCAGCCCCCATTCAAGCACCTCGAATATGAAAATGCAGAGCCTAAAAAGCCAGGCCATGAACGCACTATTCCTGTCTATAAATAACTCCCCCTGGGGAATAAACAGCAGGATCCACGGCAGGAAACCCGAGCCGCAGAATCTGGTGGGTTCTTAGGAAACCCACTCACGGGCCTGAGTCCCCCGTGGGAGCGGCGGCCCGGTGCCTGGACCCCCGAGTCCCCGGAGCCCCGGGCGGCCGCGCGTCCCTACCTGCAGGCCCGATCCCTGCCGCGGAGCACTGGTGGCCCCCGCACCCGCCCGGCTCCGGGACGGCGGATACGCACCCAGTGGGGTGAGGGCGTCGTCGCCAAGGGCAGAGCAGGTGGCAGCCGAGGAGTGGGAGCTGGAACCGACCTTGAGAAGGGGCCAGGTCAGGAAGCCTCTTGGCGCAGCCCCAAATCCTGCCCGCGCCCCAGCCCCGCTCAGGCGGCGCCCCTGCCACCTCCGGCCACACCGGCTGGGACGTCTGGCTCCTGCAGACCGCGCTTCCCGCTGCCCTCCTGCGCTGGGCTGCTCACACCTGCCTCGCCAGCCCAGCATCCGCGGGGATCCCTTCCTGTCCTTTAGGGCTTGCCTCATAGGTCAAACGTCACCTCCCAGGGAGGAATGGCCTATCCCCTAGCCAGGTGGGCCCCTTCCACGCTCGCCTGCACCACTCACCCACCTTGATAACTGCTTCCCCCTTGAGACTGCAGACCTTCAAAGGCAGGAAATGGGTCTGTTTTCCTGGCAAATAATGAAGTTGGCGGAAGGTTTTGCTAAATAAAGTGAGTGACAGACAAAAGTAGCCAAATCGGGCACTCTTGATGGGTTATTTGGTGAAGGAGGCGCAGAATGGGCTTAAGTAGTTACTGGATTTCTTTCCCCATGTCACTCCTCCCTAATTCTGATGAGGACTGAGAGCTGGATCTATTGATCTGTTAACTCTTAACCTGCCTTTTCTTTTCTTTTTCTTTTCTTTCTTTCTCTTTTTTTTTACACGAGTCACAATAACTCGTGTAAAAGTTATTGGCTCACTATAACCTCCATTCCCGGGTTCAAGCGAGTCTCCTCCCTCAGCCTCCTGAATAGTTGGGATTACAGGTGTCCACCACCACGCCCAGATAATTTTTGTATTTTTAGTAGAGTCGGTGTTTCACCATGTTGGCCAGGCTAGTCTCAAACTCCTGACCTCAGGTGATCCACCTGCCTCAGTCTCCCAAAGTGCTGGGGTTACCGGCGTGAGCTACCACGCCCAGAATTACCCTTCCTTTACTAAGAGCACTACCAGACTTCTCTTGCTACCTTAACGATGGAGTCCTAATTCTGCCATCGGAACCCTGAATCCTTCACTTTCAGCACAACAATTTTTTTTTTCTATTTGCAAACAGAGCACAACAATTTCAAGTAAAGACTTGCAGCCTCTCCTTCTCCGTTTGGGGGGATGGGGACTCTTTAATCTGTGGTGAGACACATATGATTTTTTTTTCATGCCGTTAATTAGAATACTATCCCCCAAAGAGGAAGAAATAAATAGGAAAAGGAATCTAGTCTGATGCCCCGGAAGAGTTTACGGATGGTCTGCAGAATAGCCCTACCACAAAGAAAATCGCAAATGACACAGCCTATCACTGCTGGGGTTTCTGGTAAAATAAGAGCTGAAGTTTAGGGATGATCAGACTTAGACTCAAAGTCCTCAATCACATGATTTTTGTTTTTTCTTTTTTGGTCTATCCTATCAATTACTGAATGTTAAAGTCTTTGACTATATTGTGGATTTGGATTTGTGTGTTTGTTTTGAGATGGAGTTTTGCTCTGTCGCCCAGGCTGGAGTGCAGTGCTGCGATCTCGGCTCACTGTAACCTTCGCCTCCTGGGTTCAAGCAATTCTCCTGCCTAAGCCTCCCGAGTAGCTGCAACTACAGGTATGCGCCACCATGCCCAGCTAATTTTTGTATTTTTAGTAGAGACGGGGTTTTGCCATGTTGGCCAGCCTGGTCTGGAACTCCTGACCTCAGGTGATCCGCCCACCTCAGCCTCCCAAAGTACTTGGATTACAGGTGTGAGTCACCTCACCCAGCCTAATCACATGATTTTTCATATTCCACGTTTGAGTGTCATTCTTCAACTGGTGGACCATTTTTCCCACAAATGTTTGCTCCCCTAATAGTGAAGAGAGCAGTCCTAGATAAAACAGTTTAGCCACATATCTGGCAAATCTTTAGGACATACCTCTATGTTCCATATTCCTACAAATGAGATTACCAAGTCAAAGGATATGACACTTTCTAAAACTACTATACATCATTTCTTACCTCCACTGTTGCATAATTTTATCTTCTAGTACATTTCGATAAAATTATCCTCTATCTTGGAGGTGATAAGACTGAGGACTGAGTTTAGAACACCCTTGGCCACACGAAGTGCTTTTTAAAATCTTTCTAAGTTTGATTCATGAAAATTCAATCTCTCTTTAAAAGAATAGTTTTTATTTCCTTTTGAATTGCTAGAAAAACTAATTCTTTTCCCAATGTTTTACTGGTCATTTGCATTTATTCTATTAATTAATGTGGATTTGGGATATTATTCTTATTAATTTATATAGGTTCCTTCTATATTAAGGATGTTAATTCTTAGGCTATCATATATGTGGTACTTTTTTTCTTTTTTTTTTGAGATGGAGTTTCGCTCTTGTTACCCAGGCTGGAGTGCAATGGCGTGATCTCGGCTCACTGCAACCTCCGCCTCCTGGGTTCAGGTAATTCTCCTGCCTCAGCCTCCTGAGTAGCTGGGATTACAGGCACGTGCCACCATGCCCAGCTAATTGTTTGTATTTTCAGTAGAGACAGGGTTTCACCATGTTGACCAGGATGGTCTCAATCTCTTGACCTCGTGATCCACCCGCCTCAGCCTCCCAAAGTGCTGGGATCACAGGCTTGAGCCACCATGCCCGGCCCTTATATGTGGTATATTTGTATCCCAACTTATCATTTGCCTTTTATTGTGTTTGAAATGATCTGATGCACCATTTTAAAATTCTAATTAAGTTAAACTTTTCACCTTTGCCTTCATGACTTTTTCCATTGATTTTATGTTCAGAAGTCCTCCCCAATTTCCCAAACTATAAATATTTCCTAGTACTTTTTTTTTAAAACAGAATCTCTGTCTCTCTCTCTCTCCCCTCAACCTTTCTTTCTCTCCCCACTCTCTCCCTCTCTCTGTTGCCCAAGCTATACAGAATGCAATGGCCCAATCACAGCTCACTGCAGCCTCCTTTACCTCCTCAGGCTCAGGTGATCCTCCCACCTCAGCCTCCTGAGTTGCTGGGACTACAGGCCTGTGCCACCATGCCAGGCTAATTTTTTGTATTTTTTGTATAGATGGAGTTTTGCCATGTTGCCCAGGCTGGTCTCCTGGGCTCAAGTGACCCACCTACCTCAGCCTTCCAAAGTGCTGGGATTACAGGGGTGAGCCACCACGCCCAGGCTTGCCTCGTACACTGTTTTGTGGTATGTTTGTTTGTTTGTTTTTTGCTTTAAAAAAATATTATTCAATAAATAGATTTCCAGACCTTGCATAGTTTCCATTCAATATTTCTAAGATTGACACATATCATTTTGCAAAGCTGCATTTTATTCATGTTCACTGCTATATAATATTCTACTGTGATCATATCCTACCTTATTTAGCCATTCTCCTGCTGATCAGCATGGAGTTATTTCCAGTTAGTTTCCTCTGACTAATAATCCTGTTATGAACGTCCACTTGCTTCATAACAGGAAGTCCCTGGGCAGGCATTTCTGGAGCCCCTGGGCAGGCATTTCTCTGGGAGTGGACGCATTACTACATAGGCCCAGAAAGCATGAATGTGCAGAATTCAGAGATATCGCTAAACTGTTTTTCAAAGCAGTTATACCAATGGACACACCCATTAAAGTGACTTTTGTGACTGGGTATGGTGGCTCACGCCTGTAATCCTAGTACTTTGGGAGGCCAAGGCAGGCAAATCACGAGGTCAGGAGTTCAAGACCAGCTGGCCAACATAGTGAAACCCTGTCTATACTAAAAATATAAAAATTAGCCAGGCATGGTGGCACGAGCCTGTAGTCTCAGCTACTTGGGAGGCTAAGGCACGAGAATCGCTTGAACCCAGGAGGCGGAGGTTGTGGTGAGTCGAGATCAAGCTACTGTACTCTGGCCGGGGCAACAGAGCAAGACTCCGCCTCAAAAAAAAGTGACTTTTGTTTTCGGCTCAGTATTTTTCAGGTCAAATATATTTTCCTTTCGATGTTAGATTTATACTGATTTTCACAAACTGGCTTGGAGAATTATGAGGTCCTCAAACACAAAGCCTCATATTGTGGTTCTTAATCAAGAAAATCTTTTAGAGGCAATGATCCAGCTAATTACAGATCCCCTACTGTCCACATCTAAATTTAGGTATGGCGGCCGGGATTAGACCCATGAGTCCTAGGACAATTCCAGGGGTGTTATGAACTTAAAAACTCTGGTGTAAGCATGGTGTGGGGAGTATTTGTAGTAATATGAGAATCCTGTGTACAACAGTATAAGCAGCTGCTTCAGAATCTACTGTTCTTGAAGAGGGAGACCCAGGCATCTCAGATCAACTTCCCCTTTTTTTCCTAAGACTGTAAACTTCCCCTTTTCATTCCTAAGACTGTAAACCAAAGCCCTTTTCATATGTAATTCCTGAGACTGTAAACTGAGATTCTTTTCATATGTAATTCCTAAGACTGTAAACCCAAACCCTTTCATATGTAATTCCTGAGAATGTAAACAGAAACCCTTTTCATATGTTAAGCTATAAACATCTAAAGTATAAGCCTATATAAAGAAGGAACCTTCCTTTGTTAGGTGAGCTTGGCTGTTAGGCAACTATGCCACCTTGCTCCCGGCGGAATAAACTCCTTCCTCCTGTATTCGGTGTCCAAGAGATCCATTTCCCATGGCGGCTCCTGCTACATTCTCACCTCCCATGTTCCATACAACCTCTTCTTTATTTTAGTCCTTATTTACTATGTTTGTTTGTTTATTTATTTTGAGACAGAGTCTTACTCTGTCACTCAGGCTGATTTATTTATTTATTTAGAGACAGATTCTCACTCTGTCACTCAGGCTGGAGTGCAGCAGCACAATCTCGGCTCACTGCAACCTCCACCTCCTGGGTTCAAGTGATTCTCCTGCCCCAGCCTCCCAAGTAGCTGGGATTACAGATGCCCGCCACCACACCTGGCTAATTTTTATTTTTTTAGTAGAGATAGGGTTTCACTATGTTGGCCAGGCTGGTCTCGAACTCCTGACCTCAACTGATCTGCTCACCTCGGCCTTCCAAAGTGCTGGGATTACGGGCGTGAGCCACCATGCCGGGCCTGTAGACTTTAATAGCAACATTCCTTATAAAAATGATTTTTTTGTTTTTGAGACAGGGTATATCACAGGCTACACTGCAGTGGTGCTATGATAGCTCATGTAGCCTCGAACTCATATGCTCAAGTCACCCTCTTGCCTCAACCTCCCAAGGAGCTGATACTACACACACAAACCACCAGAGCCAGCTAATTATTTTTGTATTTTTTGTTTGTTTGTTTTGTTTTTGAGACAGAGTTTCACTCTTACTGTATAGGCCGGAGTGCAATGGCAAAATCTCAGCTCACTGCAATCTCCACCTCCTGGGTTCAAGCAATTCTCCTACCTCAGCCTCCCAAGTAGCTGGAATTACATGCACGCACCACCATGCCTGGCTAGTTTTATATTTTTAGTAGAGATGGAGTTTCTCCATGTTGATCAGGCTTGTTGAACTCCCAACCTCAGGTGATCCGCTCACCTCGGCCTCCCAACATGCTGGGATTACAGGTATGAGTCACCTTGCCTGGTCTATTTTTGTAATTTTTACAGAGATGGAGTCTTGCTGTGTGGCCCAGGTTGGTCTCAAACTCCTGGCCTCAAACTATCTAACCAGCTTGGCCTCACAAAGCACTGGGATCATAGGCATGAGCCACCACACCTGGCCAAGAGTGAGTTTTTTTAAATTGGAAAATTGTAAATGTTCAATAAGGAACACATTAAGCAAACTGTGGTAGAGTAGTCACCACTTATCCACAAAGGGTATGCCCCAAGACCCCCAGCGGACGCCTGAAGCACAGACAGTACTGAATCCTATATTTCCTATTCATACATATCTATGATAAAGTTTATAAAGTGGGCACAACCACAAATTAACTCATAATGAAACGGAGTCACAATAAACTAATAATAAAATTAAATAAGGATGACTTGAACACAAGCACTGTGATACCACAATAGTCAATCTGATCACCAAGAGAGCTACTGAGTTACAAACGGGAGAATCTGCTGGACAAAGAGATGATTCGTGTCCCAGGTAAGACAGAACAGGACGGTGTGAGATTTCATCCTGCTGTTCAGAACTGCACACAATTTAAAACTCATGAATTATGTTATCATTTCTAAATGGGAGCTCAATAATGTGTACACATGGACACAACAGGGTGGAAAACAGACCCTGGAGACTCAGAAGGGTGGGAGGGAGGGCTGGGGGGGAGGGAGGGAGGGAGGGCTGGGGGGAGAGGGAGGGAGGTAGGTCTGGGTGGAGGGACGGAGGGAGGGGTAAACGATAAGAAATTACTTAATGGGCACAATATACAGGATCGGGTGATGGCTGCACTAAAAACCCAGACTTCGCCAACACCCAATATACCCATGTAACGAAACAGGGGTGCTGTATCCCCTAAATCTACCAAATAAAATAAATAAATAAAACTTATGAACTGTTCTGGAATTTTTCATTTTTTTTGTTGTTGTTGTTGTTTTTCATTTAACATTTTCAAACTGCGGTTGACCACAGGTAACTGAAATCTTGGAAAGCAAAAGCAAAAGGAGGAATTACTGTATCTCCACTCAGTGGTACAAAGTATAGACTCTCTTTCCAGAACCATTTGAGATTAAATTGCAGGCACCGTGACCTTCACCCTAAGTACTTCAAGCCATATTTCCTAAGAAGAAAAACATTTCTCCAACGTAAGCACACTGTGATGATCAGATTCAGAAAATTTAACACTGCAATAATTGGATTCAGGTATTAGCATCCATCCAATTAGTAGTAGCTAATAACTACTAGGCACATTTAGTCAGTTGTCCCAAATAACATTCCTGCTAGCAATATTATTTTTCCCAATTCAAGGATACACACGTCATTTAGTTGTCATGTCTCTTTTTCCTTTTTTTTTTTTTTTTTTTGAGAACGAGTCTCATTCTGTCACCAGGCTGGAGTGCAGTGGTGTGATCTCAGCTCACTGCAAGCTCCACCTCCCGGGTTCAAGCGATTCTCCTGCCTCAGCCTCCTGAGTAGCTGGGACTACAGGCACATGCCACCCTGCCCAGCTAATTTTTGTATTTTTAGAAGAGACATGGTTTCACCATGTTGGCCAGGATGGTCTAGGCCTCTTGACCTCATGATCCACCCGCCTCAGCCTCCCAAAGTGCTGAGATTACAAGCGTGAGCCACCGCACCCGGCCTTTATTCCCTTTTAATCGGGAACAGTTCCTTAGTCTTTCATGACCTTGACATCTTTTAAAAGTCACCCTCGTAGGCCAGGTGGCTCACGCCTGTAATCCCAGCACTTTGGGAGGCTAAGGTGGGTGGATCCCTTGAAGTCAGGAGTTTAAGACCAGCCTGGCCAACATGGTGAAACCTTATCTCTACTAAAAATACAAAAGTTGGCCAGGCATGGTGGCACACACCTGTAGTCCCAGCTACTCAGGAGACTGAGGCAGGAGAATCACTTGAACACAGGAGGTGCAAGTTGCAATGAGCCAAGATCGTGCCACTGCACTCCAGCCTGGGCGACAGAGCAAGACTCGGTCTCAAAAACAAACAAACGAAAACGCCAGCCCATTGGACTGCAGCTGGTCCCTCAATGTGAGTTTGCCTGATGTTTCCCAAATCCATTTCAGGTTATGCATTTTTGGCATGGGATGTCAGTTCAAACCGGTGATGCTGACTTTGTTCACACAGTTAAGTTGGTATCCAGATTTCTCCACTACAAAGGTTCCTTTTTTATATTTGTAATTCATAAGTAATCTATGGAGTGAGACTTTGGCATCTTATCCTCCAGTGCTATGGTTTGAATGCATTCCCCAAGCACATGTGTTGGAAATTTAATCCCCATCGCAGTAGTGTTGAGAGGTGGGTGATTAGGTCACAAAGGCTCTGCTGTCATTGTGAGAGTGGGCTCCTGATGAAGGGACGGGTTTGGCTCCCTTCCTTTCCTTTGCCCTTGCCCACCCTCTTGCCCTTCTGTTTTCCACCATGAGATGATTCAGCCAGAAGGAAGGCCCTCACCGGATGTGGCTCCTCAATGTTGGAGTTCCCAGCCTCAGAACCATAAGTCAAATAAATTTCTGTTCATTACAAATTACCCAGTCTCAGGTATTCTGTTACAGACGCATAAAATGGACCAAGACACCCAGCAAGCCTGCACCTGAATCGGTGGTGACTGTGTTGTTGCAATGTGGTAACTTTTTGTATGATTAGTCAAGGGCAGTAGTAAGGGGGGAATGCATAGAACAAAGAGTTCAATCTGAACAATCGCGCTAACTCTCTACCTTCGGACTAGCCAACTTTTCTAACTGTTGTTCCTTCAGCAATCATTATCTGGCATTCTCCTTTTCTACCTCTGTTTACATATTTGTTGGTAAGTTTATTTGCTTTTTAGTATTACTCTGCACTCGTGGATTCTCTTTTATTCAATGTGATAATTCATTACTGCCATTATTAATTTTGATATTCAAATTGTTCCAGGTTTGGCCACTGGAGCCCCATCAAGCCAGCTCCTTCTGACCTATCTCCATCATTCTTTGAGCATCTTCTTACATTCTGAACAAGCTGTGCCTGACTCATCGTTTACCTTCCCTGTCCTTCATACAATGAGCCATTTCTCCCAGGAGCTCTGGCTCCTTTTAATGGACAATGGTATTTAGAAACCAATTTATGGTCATGAGGAATGCTCATTGCTACTGGGGTGGCCCTGCTCCCCAGCTCTCTCAGGAGACAGATCTTGGAAATAAATGCTTAAGACAAAATGAAGAAGGCCGGGTGCAGTGGCTCACACCTATAATCCCAGCCCTCTGGAAGGCTGAGGCGGATGGATCACTTGAGGCCAGGAGTTCAAGACCAGCATGCCTAGCATGGTGAAACCCTGTCTCTACTAAAAATACAAAAATTAGCTAGGCATGGTGGTGCCCACCTATAGTCCCCGCTACTCAGGAGGCTGAAGCAGGAGAACTGTCTGAACCTGGGAGGTAGAGGTTGCAGTGCGCCAAGATCACACAACTGCACTCCAGCCTGGGCAACAGAGCGAGACTTCACCTCCAAAACAATGAAGAGAGTTATCCACCAAGTTTCCAAGTTTCTCCACTATGAAGTTTCCTTTCCTTTTGTATCTTTGCAATTAATAAGTAATATGTGGAGTCTCTCATTCTAATTCATGGACCTCTTCCTTTCCTTCCTTCACTCTGTTTTTTGAGATAGAGTCTCACTCTGTCACCCACGCTGGAGTGCAGTGCAGTGGCGAGATCTTGGCTCACTGAAACCTCCGCCTCCCAGATTCAAGCGATTGTCCTGCCTCCGTCTCCCAAGTAGCTGGGACTACAGTCACATGCCACCAGGCCCAGCTAATTTTTGTATTTTTAGTAGAGATGGGGTTTCACCATGTTGGCTAGGCTGGTCTTGATCTCTTGACCTTGTGATCCGCCCACCTCGGCCTCCCAAAGTGGTGGGATTACAGGCGTGAGCCACCATGCCTGGCCCCTTCACTCCATATTTTTATCTTCTCTCATAGTGAGGTTCCCAGCTCCCAAGAATATCATTATATTTACTTATTTGCTTAATCCTATAATACACAGAGAATATTTTCAGAATTGCTATACCAGATCACCACCAACTAAGTGAAGAACAAAATCTCTTTGTAGTTTTGTTTACACATGGGTGTAGTCAAAGAGCTGTATTAAAAGTTATTAGACTTTGCCTTTCTATGATTAATTTACTATGCAGTTTAGCGCATTTGTTCACTTCTGCTTGTATTCAATTTTAGTTTATTTTCCCCCATCTTATGTTTATTTAGTTTTACCTTTTACATTCTAAAACATTAACATGTTTTGAAAAGTCAAAACTGCTCCCAAAAAAGGTATGCCTGGAGATGGGTCATTTCCTCTCAGACTTTCACCCCATTCCCATTCACCCCCTGCAAATAACCAATTTATTAGTTTCTAGTTTTTTCTTCCTGGATTTCATTTTTCCCTTTCTTTTCTTTTTTTTTCCAAAAATAAGGAGATACTTGAATGTTTCACACAAAAAGTAGCCTAATACAGTACTCTCTATTTAACTTTTGTTCACTTCCTAGTACTGTATGCCCTGGAAATCACTGCACATCAGTGCACAGAGATCTTCCCTGCTCTTTGTTATAACGGCATTATGTAAACGTACCAGGGTTTATTCAACCAATTGCCTATGTTTTGGCACTGGAGTTCTTCCAAAATGTTGCCATTGCAAACAATACTGCAATGAGTGACTTTGTACATACATACACTTTTATATCCGTGTAGGTGTTTCTCCAGGGTAAATTCCTAGCTGTAGAATTGCTGGGTCAAAGGGTAAATGCATATGTAGTTTTGTTAAACAATGTTCAATTCTCCTGTCTAGGAGTTGGACCATCTTGCATTCCCACCAGCAATATATGAGAGATCTGTGACCCCACAGCCTGTCCTGTTGCTTTACACACATACCAACTGCATCATTTAGAACTCATGTTATCCCAGAGTACCCTGCTTTCTCTTTCTATGGGAGAAACCGAACAGCTTTCCATTTAAGGGCCAGTTTTATGTCATTTTTGTGCAGATTGTCAGTTTGAGTCTTTTGCCTATTTGGTCTTTGGTTCCCTCAATGTTTGAGTTATTTACGTATTTGAGATGTTAACCCTTTATCTGTGATACAGTTTGCAAATATTTTTTCCCAGTTTGCCATTTGTTTTTAATTAATGGTAGGGTTTTAGTGTTTTTTTTTTTTTTTGAGACCAGGTCTCTCCTCATCTAGGCTGGACTGCAGAGGCACGATCTCTGCTGATAGCAAGCTCCGCCTCCCTGGCTCAAGCGATCCTCCCACCTCAGCCTCAAAGTAGCCCAAACTAAATTTTCTTATTTTTTGCAGAGAGGGGGTTTTGCTACGTTGGCCAGGCTGGTCTCAAACTCCTGGGCTCAAGTGATTCTTGCACCTCAGCCTCTCAAAGTGCTGGGTTTACAGGTGTGAGTCGTGAGTCACAGCGTCTGGCCCAGCTTATTATTATTATTATTATTGTTATTTTTAATAAGATGAGGAGTTTTCCTCTTGTCCAGGCTGGAATGCAGAGACGCAATCTCGGCTCACTGCAACCTCTACCTCCAGGGTTCAAGAGATTCCCCTGCCTCAGCCTCCCGAGCAGCTGGAATTACAGGCGCCCGCCACCACGCCCGGTTAATTTCTGTATTTTTAGTAGAGATTGGGTTTCACCATGTTGGCCAGGCTGGCCTCGAACTGCTGACCTCAAGTGATCAGCCTGCCTCAGCCTCCCAGCTTCCGATTTTTAATGTTATTTAATATGCACCAATCTTTTTTTTCCTGGCACATAGACGTTGGGTCATTAGGAAGCCTTTCCCCACACGTAGGTCCTAGAAGAAGTCACCCGTGCTTTCTAGCGACGGGTAGGCTCTGCGGCTCTGGCCCTAACACGAGCGTGGGGCACGTGACCCAGGAGCCCGTGAGAGAGGTACAGTTCTCCCCAACCCTGGAGACTAGGCCGCGCCGGCCGCGCGTGCGCACTGACAGGCAGGCCGAGCCAGCCCGGGTCCTGAAGGGAGGAACGCGAGTGGCGCGAGGAGGCGGCGCTGCCTTGGGCCGCGAGGTCCCCGAGGCTGCCCTACCGGAAGCCCCGCCCCCTTCTGGCAGCTGAAGCCGGCTTTCCGGCCGTGCTGGCTGCAGCCTAGCGGCCCTGACTCGAGCACACCGCTGTTCCCGGGAGCTGCCCGGCGTGGACGCCCGACCCTCGCCCGGTCCTATCACTCCCCCGGCGAGCGCCCGCACACCCCCACCCCGGCTCGCAGCGCACCAGCTTACTTCTGAGGCCCAGAGGCGGCCGCTCCTGCGCCAGGTGGTCGCCAGCGAATCCCCGCCGTGCCGCGCTGCGCCCCCTCGCGGCCGGCCTGGCGATGCAGCCGGGCTCACTGCGCAGGGCCGCAGGGCCGCCCGGCGTCCTGCCCTGGCCGAGGTGTCGCGCGCTCCGGGATGCGGGCCATTCGCCGCTAGCCAGCTCCTGCCGCTCGGCCACCCGTCCTCTCTAGCTCTCGCTGCTGGGAGACGCGCCTCTGCCGCCTCCTTGCCGCGCTCGCTCCAGCCTGGCCCACTCCTGCGCCCTTACAGGGCCGAACTTCACCCTGCTCCGCGGAAGGCAGGCCCCACCTTCCTTCCGCGCCTTCCTCCCTGAACCCCGCCAAACACCGCGTTGCCCTTTCCAGCATCGGCGACCTATTCCCCAGTTCTCTGACACCACCTGAGTCAGCACCAACCTACTGGTTGAGGGATTAGCCCGCAGAGACTCCCTTCCTCCCTTCGCCAGCCACAAGCGGGATGCACAGAATGCCCGCATTTCTACCCTGCCCACTACAAACTGGGGGATTGCCACAGCTCCCATGAGGTTCAGCAATTCCTTGGGACGACATGAACTCAGGGAGGCACTTTACTTATTGTTAGCAGATTATTTTAAAGGACACAACTCGGGAACAGCCCAGTGGAAGAGATGCGCAGCACGCGGGCATGAAGGGCGGGAGTGCTGCCCTCTCAGCACCGCCGTGTGCCCACCTGCCTGGAAGCTCTCCGCACTGTTTAAGGGGTTTTTATCCAGGTTTCATTATGTCATTGGCCATTAGTGATTGAATTCCACCTCCGGCCCCTTTCCCTTCCCGCAAGGGGAGTAGGGACATGTTAGGGCTGAAAGTTACAACCCTCTGATCACGTGCCCCACCCTGAATCCATCCTAGAGCCTCATTAGCATAAACTCTGATTAAGGGACTCATTATGAATAACAAAAACACTCCTATTGCCTAGGAAACTCCAAGGGATTTAGGAGTTCTGTGTCAGGAACTGGGGACAAAGACCAAATCGATTTTTTATACCAAACTTCCTAACTAATAGCCTAATCTAATCTTGAGAAAAACATCAGACAAATCCCAGTAGAGGGACATTGTCCAAAGAGCTAACCAACCTAAAATCTGTCAAGGTTGCGAATGTTGTCAGAATCAAAATGGTGGAGTCATTTGTGTTAAAAGAGAGAGAGGAGGAAAAAAAAAACAAAAACCTGACAAATAGCGCTAAAGAGTTCTGTTCATGAATGCCCGATATCACAAATGCTCACAAAAGACCAAAACCTTGCACAAAGGCCATGTCAGCCTTCCCGAAAAAGGACTCCTGCCAGGACGTCTGCCCAGAAATTGCCTGCCCCTCAGACTGCTGTCACCCTTATCTTATCTTATACTTGTAGCTGAGGTTGATTATCAAAAACAGTGTGCGGCGCAGGAGCGGCGGCGTCTCGGCCTCAGAAGTAAGTCGGGGCGCGGTGGGGGGGGGTGGAGGGGTGGGCGCTCCTCCTCATTTTTCCTTTAAAAACCTTGTTTTTCCTTTACTTTCCTCAGTATACATATAGCTTAATATGGTCCACATGGTCCCATTGCAAAACTCTCTTCCCAAATAAATATCACTGGCTTTTAGAGAACCTCTCTCTGTTACAGAGGCCGAGAAACTCTCCCAGCCGAGAGGCATCTAAGGAGACGACGGTTAAATATAAGTGGTGTCCTAGATGGGATCCTGGAACAGAAAAAGGACACTGGGAGAAAACGGAGGAAATGTAAATAATGTACCAATAATATAAATATAATGTACCAATGTCGGTTTATTTTTAATGTGCCATATTAATGTAAGATACAAATATCAGAAATTGGTTTAGAAACTTTCTGCACTATCTTGCAAATTTTCTTTATAACTCTTCTAAAAATAATGCTTAAAAAAAAATGAGGGCTGAGTGCTGTGGGCACTTTGGGAGGCCAAGCTGGGAGGATCACTTGACCAGGAGTTCAAGACCAGCCTAGGTAACACAGTGAGACCCCATCTCTAACAACAACAAAAAAAAAAAATACAAAAAATATGTATATATACAGCCAGGCGTGGCAGTGTGCGCCTGTAGTCCCAGCTACTCAGGAGGCTGAGCGGGGAGGATCTCTCCAGCCTAGGAGGTTAAGGCTGCAGTGAGCCAAAATGACGCCACCACACTCCTGCCTGGGCAATAGGGCAAGACCCTGTCTCAGAAAAGAATCCTAAATAAATGAACAAGTAAACTAGAAATAAGCCAGATGTGGTGATACACTTCTATAGTCAGTTATTTGGGAGGCTGTGGTGGGAAGAAAGCTAGAGCCCAGGAGTTCAAGACCAGCCTAAGCGACATAGTGAGATTCTCTGGGAAAAAAAAGGAAAAACAATTACAAAGTTTTAGAAGTCCTTCAATTTGGAGGATCCACCTTCTTTAAACAGCAAAGGGAGAAAGTATGTAAACTGAGTGACATTCACAGGAATTAGGAGATCCAGAGTGGAAATTTCCAGAGAAATCCCAAAATTCCTAGTGAGAAGAAAGGGATAGCCACAGCAGGCCCTGAGAATACAAAACTTCCCAGCCAGGTCAGATCTGTCCCATCCTTCTCCCATCCCCATTCCCCATCCCCTCGTACCAAAGGGGTCTGCAGAGGGTTGGGAAACCTTCAACCACTCCCCTTCCTACAGACAGGCAGCCCCTGCCCTGAGCACAGCTGGCTGGCCTTGGATTGAAGCTTGAAAAACTGATAAATATCTAGGACTGGACATACTAGTTTCTGAATTGAGAACAAGTTTGTGATTTAAAGTGACCTTGGCCAGGTGCAGCGGCTCACACCTGTAATCTCAGCCCTTTGGGAGGCCGAGGCAGGCAGATCACCTGACCTCAGGAGTTTGAGACCAGCCTGGCCAACACAGCACAACCCTGTCTCTACTAAAAATGCAAAAGTTAGTTGGGCATGGTGGCTTGTGCCTGTAATCTCAGCTACTTAGGAGGCTGAGACAGGAGAATCACTTGAGCTCAGGAGGCAGAGGTTGCAGTGAGCCGAGATCTCACCATTGCACTCCAGCCTGGGCAATGGTGAGCCAATATCTCACCACTGCACTCCAGCCCGGGCAATGGAGCAAGACTCTGTCTCAAAACAAACAAACAAGTAAATAAATAAATAAAAAGTGACTTTAAGATTGCCCCCAACCTAACATGAGCAGAAAAGTTTTGGGTCTGTGTTATGAGTTCAGTTGTATCCTCCTAAAAAAAAAAAAAGCTATGTTAAAGTCCTAACCACTCCCATACCTGAGAATATGACCTACTTTGGAAACAGTTCGTTGCAGAGGTAATGAGTTGAGATGAGGTGACGCTCACCTAATACGCCTGGCGTCTTTATAATCAAATGGACATATGGCAACAGAGGCCATGTGATATCAATGGCAGAGGCTGAGCCGATGCTGCAAACCACCTAAGCAAGGAAGACGCGATGAAGGATCCCCCACAGGCTTCAGAGGGAGCACGTCCCTGCTGCTACCTTGATTTTGAACTTCTAGGCTCAAGAATTGGGAGACAAAGTTCTGTTATTTTGAAGCCACTCTGTTTGTGATACTTTGTTGCAAGGCCCTGGGAGTCTAATTCAGCCTTATTAGAGTTTTCAGTGGGGGCTGGGTGAGAGGAGGGTGGAGGGCGCAAATGAAGATACTCTCTACTGGATACATTTTTAGAGAAGGTAGAAGATAGAGCTGTGTTTGTCACAGCCTGTTAGTTATACATACAATATATCAGTTACTCAACTGTCCTGTGGACTAAATCTCTCCAAGAGACCAAGGAAGGCCCATGGTAAGGAGGCCTAGGCCCATAGGTGGTACCAAAGCAAAAGGGACCTAGCACAGTGGTGACAAACTCCAGCAGACCAGCCGGGTGCGCTGTGCTGTAATCCCAGCACTTGGGGAGGCTGAGGTGGGTGGATCACGAGGTCAGGAATTGAAGACCAGCCTGGCCAAGATGGTGAAACCCCTGTCTCTACTAAAAATAAAAATTAAAAAAATTAGCTGGGCGTGGTGGTGGGTGCCTGTAACCAATCTCCGCTACTTGGGAGGCTGAGGCAGAGAATTGCTTGAACCCAGGAGGCAGAGGTTGCAGTGAGCTGAGATCGCACCACTGCACTCCAGCCTGGCGACAGAGAGACTCCCTCTCAAAAAAAAAAAACAAAGGAAAGAAAGAAAAAAACGTCGCCGTTTGGCTCTCTGAACAGCATCATGGCGGTTGGCAAGAACAAGCGCCTTACGAAAGGCGGCAAAAAGGGAGCCAAGAAGAAAGTGGTTGATCCATTTTCTAAGAAAGATTGGTATGATGTGAAAGCACCCGCTATGTTCAATATAAGAAATACTGGAAAGACGCTAGTCACCAGGACCCAAGGAACCAAAATCGCATCTGATGGCCTCAAGGGTCGAGTGTTTGAAGTTAGTCTTGCTGATTTGCAGAATGATGAAGTTGCATTTAGGAAATTCAAGCTGATTACTGAAGATGTTCAGGGCAAAAACTGCCTAACTTCCATGGCATGGATCTTACCCGTGACAAAATGTGTTCCATGGTCAAAAAATGGCAGACAATGATTGAAGCTCATGTTGATGTCAAGACTACTGATGGTTACTTGCTTCGTCTGTTCTGTGTTGGTTTTACTAAAAAACGCAACAATCGGATACGGAAGACCTCTCATGCTCAGCACCAACAGGTCCGCCAAATCCGGAAGAAGATGATGGAAATCATGACCCGAGAGGTGCAGACAAATGACCTGAAAGAAGTGGTCAATAAATTGATTCCAGACAGCATTGGAAAAGACATAGAAAAGGCTTGCCAATCTATCCTCTCCATGATGTCTTCGTTAGAAAATAAAAATGCTGAAGAAGCCCAAGTTTGAATTGGGAAAACTCATGGAGCTTCATGGTGAAGGCAGTAGTTCTGGAAAAGCCACTGGGGACGAGACAGGTGCTAAAGTTGAACGAGCTGATGGATATGAACCACCAGTCCAAGAATCTGTTTAAAGTTCAGACTTATAATAGTGGCAAATAAAATGTCTTATTTGTGGCTGGGCGTGGTGGCTCACGCCTGTAATCCTAGCACTTTGGGAGGCTGAGGTGGGTGGATCACCTGAGGTCAGGAGTTCAGAACCAGCCTGGTTATCATGGTGAAAGCCCATCTTTATTTTTAAAAATAAAATAATAAAAAGTCCTATTTGTAAAAAAAAAGAAAAAAAAAAAAGAAAGAAAAAAACGTCAACACACCTTCGGGGAACTTGCCCTGCAGATACCGTCCTCTGTGCGCAAAATGGTGTGTGTGTGTTCGGGGTTATTCACTGAGGCAGTTTGCAATGACAGACGTTGGAAACCACCCACATACCCAATAGGCATGGAAGGCAAGTAGGTATTTGTACTGCGTGCTCTGGGAGACCGTGCGGCTCCGGGCCACCTGCGGACCCGCGGGCCTAAGGGTCTTCCTCACCGCGCAGCTCCTGCTGCGGAATCGCGTCATATCGCGACATCTACCGCTACCGGCGATTCCGGAGGTGCGAAAGCCCGGCAGGCACTTCCGGGGGAGGAAAAAGCGCTGCTACGATTGGCGATCAGAGCCGCGACTCCAGCACCAAAGCCTCGAAGGCCGAAACACGAGGAAGAGGATCATGAGGACCCTCTGGATTAATCGAATTGCAGGTGCTACCCAGGAACACGGCCTGACGTACCTGGCGTTCATTGGCAATTTAATTAAGTGACACAGGTCAACGAAAACGTCCTAGCGGATCTGGGCGTCTGCGAACCAAAGACTTAAATGGTTGGCTGCCTTGGCCAATAGGAGGCGACAGGAAGGATTTGCTGCGGCCTTGGGGGGTGGGAAGGAGCAGCCCGAAGGCGCGTTTTCCTGATTGGTGCATTACGGTAAGGACCACTCTGTATCGATTAGGAACAGAGTAATTCGCAGTTTGTTTGATTTCTGTTGTGTTTATCTACATTCCAGTAACAGGCAGGAAGGAAGGACCCTTCATGGGACAGAGCCTCACAGATGACTTCCGTGTTTCGTGTGAATGAAACTCAAACATTGTTCAAAAAATAAAAATTGAAGGCCGGGCGTGGTGGCTCAAGCCTGTAATCCCAGCACTTTGGGAGGCCGAGACGGGTGGATCACGAGGTCAAGAGATCGAGGCCATCCTGGTCAACATGGTGAAACCCCGTCTCTAATAAAAATACAAAAAATTAGCTGGGCATGGTGGCGCGTGCCTGTAATCCCAGCTACCGGGGAGGCTGAGGCAGGAGAATTGCCTGAACCCAGGAGGCGGAGGTTGCGGTGAGCCGAGATCGCGCCATTGCACTCCAGCCTGGGTAACAAGAGCAAAACTCCGTCTCAAAAAAAAAAAAAAAAAAAAAATGGGAGGAAGCAAGAAAAAAAAAAAGAATAAGGGAGCTCTTTGTATACTAATAGAGAAATAGAAATATCTGGAAATATCTGCCCTTTTGTGTAAAAGGCAGGGAGGCTAAGAAAATAATATAATAAAATAAAATCACAGCACTTTGGGAGGCCAAGGCAGGCAGATCACCTGAGGTCAGGAGTTCGAGACCAGCCTGGCCAACATGGTGAAACCCCTTCTCTACTAAAAATACAAAAATTAGTCAGGTGTGGTGATACATGCCTGTAATCCCAGCTACTCTGGAGGCTGAGACAGGAGGATCGCTTGAATCCAGGAGGTGAAGGTTGCAGTGAACTGAAATCGTGCCACTGCATTCTAGCCTGGGCAACAAGAATGAAACTTTGTCTCAAAAAAAAAAAAAAAAAAAAAGTAATATAACTGTATTTAGCCAGGTATCATGTTCCTATAGTAATATAACTGTATTTAGCCAGGTATCATGTTCCTATAGTCTCAACTGCTTGAGAGGCCAAGGCAGGAGGATCACCTGAGCCCAAGAGTTCTAGTCCAGCCTGGGCAACATACTAAGACCCCCATCTACGCAAAAAGAAAAAGAAAACATAACTGTATTTGCTTATATTTGCATAAAAGACCCTAAATTATGCACATGAAGCTTTTAAGAGTGAGGGAACGACTGGGCTAGGTGGCTAACACCTATAATCCCAGAACTTTGGGAGGCTGAGGCAGGAGGATCACAAGGTCAAGAGATCCAGACCATCCTGGCCAACATGGTGAAACCCCGTCATTAATAAAAATACAAAAATTAGTTGGATGTGGTGGCCCTCTCCTGTAGTCCCAGCTACTCCGGAGGCTGAGGCAGGAAAATCGCTTGAACCCAGGAGGCAGAGTTTGCAGTGAGCCAAGATTTCACCACTGCACTCCAGTCTGGTGAAAGAGAGAGACTCCATCTCAGAAAAAAAAAAAAAGAGTGAGGGGACATGGGGGAATGGAATGGATGGGAACAGGAAGCAAAGGAATAGGGAAGGGAACAATATCATTTTTTATGCTGTTCTATTTTTGAACCATGTTAACACATGATCTACTAATAAAATAAAAATAAAAGTAAGGAGAATGTCTAGACAGCAGATTTTCTATAGTGAGGGACACATTGGAATTATTGATTAGCAAGCGACTGTGGAATTCTAGAATGCTAAGGTAAGAGGTTAAGAGTTGATCTGGGAATCATTGGATGTTTTGAACCAGGATGTAGCATTAGGAAGAATTGTCTGAAGGGAGGGTGTAGTCTAGATCAGAAGGAGGAGAGACCCAAATGGGAAGGCTGTGGCCTGTTCAGGTGTGAAATGAACAGGCAAGGACCAACGGTGGCAGTGAACTGGAGACGGGTTTTCAAGAAAAATCTACACACCAAAAAAGACCAGCTGGCCAAGCGCAGTGACTCACACCTGTAATCCCAGCACTTTGGGAGGTCAAGGTAGGTAGATCCCTTGAGGTCAGGAGTTCAAGACCAGCCTAGTCAACATGGTGAAACCCCTTCTCTACTAAAAGTACAAAAATTAGCTGGGCATGGTGGTGCACACCTGTAATCCCAGCTACTCAGGAACCAAAGGCAGGAGAATAGCTTAAACCAGGGAGGTGGAGGTTGCAGTGAGCCCAGATCATGCCACTGCACTCCAGCCTGGGCGACAGAACAAGACTTCTTAAAAAAATAATAATAATAATACAATTTTTTTTCATTTAAAAGGCATTTATTGGCCAGGTGAGGTGGCTCAAACCTGTAATCCCAGCACTTTGGGAAGCCAAGGTGGGTGGCTCTCTTGAGGTTGGAAATTCAAGACCAGCCTGGGCAACATGGTGAAACCCCGTCTCTACAAAAATTACAAAAATTATCCAAGTGTGGTGATGCACACCTGTAATCCCAGCTACTCGAGAGGCTGAGGCATGAGAATCGCTTGAACCCAGGAGGCAGAGGTTGTAGTGAGCTGAGATTACTCCACTGCACTTCAGTCTGGGCAACACAGCAAGACTCTGCCTCGAAAAATAAAAGAAAATAAAATGCACTTATTGTCTATTATGTACTGAACATTGTTCTATCAGTACACAGCCAAGGGTGAAATAGGCCATGGCTAGAAACAAAGAAAGTTATGCTGGGTGTGGTGGCTCATGCCTGTAATCTCAGCACTTTGGGAGGCTGAGGCAGGCGGATCACCTGAGGTCAGGAGTTCAAGACCAGCCTGGCCAACCTGGTGAAACCCTGTCTTTAAAAGAAAAAAAAAAAAGGAAAAAAAAAAGAAACAAAGAAAGTTATTTACTGAGAGAAAACGATGAGCAGTGGGTTAGGCATACTTACTCATCTTTATTTCAAATTCCTATGCATTTCTAGGAGCCATAGATGCCCAGGACACTACTGCTTTTTTCTCCTCACATTCTTTATGCTTCTCTAGCCCCATAGCAAAAGATACCCAGGAAAACACTACAGATAGTGGTTTTTCTTTTCAACACTGTAAGAACCCAGAGAAGCAGAGGATACTGGATGGATCTGAATTCCAACTCGCCAGAAGAGAAGCTGAGTTTCAATGTGACTGATAGCCTGAATAATTTTCATTCAGGATTGGTCAAAAGGAGTTCCAGGCTGGGAGCATGGTGGTTCATGCCTATAATTCCAGCACTTTGGGAGGCTGAGATGGGAGGATCACTTGAGTCCGGGAGTTTGAGACCAGCTCAGGCAACATAGTGAGATTCCATCTCTACAGAAAATTTAAAAAGTAGGCATGGTGGAACATACCTGTAGTCTCAGCTACTTGGGAGGCTGAGGTGGGAGGATCGCTTGAGCCCAGGAGGTGGAGGCTGCAATAAGCCATGATCACATCACTGCACTCTAGCCTGGGTGACAGAGCAAGACCCTGTCTTAAAAAAAAAGAAAAGAAAAGGACAAGTGAGTTCCACGTCTTGCTCACAGCTCATTCTCTGTGATGAAGAGTAAGGAGGGACTGAGGGATGATGTAAGATGCCTTTTTTTTCCAAGATGGAGTCTCACTCTGTCACCCAGACTGGAGTGCAGTGGTGTCATCTCAGCTCACTGCAACCTCACCTCCCAGGTTCAAGTAATTCCCTGCCTCAACCTCCTGAGTAGCTGCGACAACAGGCACGTGCCATCACGCCCGGCTAATTTTTTTGTATTTTAATAGAGACGGGGTTGTACCATGTTGGCCAGGCTGGTCTCGAACTCCTGACCTCATTATCTGCCCACCTCAGCCTCCCAAAGTGCTGGGATTACAAGCAAAAGCTACTGAGCCCAGCCTGTAGGATGCCTTTTTAACCATGTGTTTGCCACCTTCTCCGTGGCCTCTGCTGGTCAGCTTACTAATAGGTTGGTCGGCCATCTGCAATTTATCTTTCCTATCTTTCCCCCAGAGGCAGTGTGCCTGTGATGCGAGATCAATCCCGACAGCTCACAGAGCGAGTCCGTTCTTCTGTGGATCACACTTGCTAAGATTCTGCAGCAAGGCTGATTGGTTCACATCACACCCCTGATTCTCTAGGTGACTTTGAAGTAATGATTGAGCTTCTCCATGACTTAGTTTCCTCACCTGAAAAGTATGGATAACCTACTGTCTCCCTTACATACTTATTGTCAGGACTGAGTAAATTCATATCCACAAACCACAAGCGGGAGGATCACTTGAGCCCTGGAGGTCAAGGTTGCAGTGAGTCATAAATCACAGTGCCATAAACCACAGTCCCTGGCACACAGTCCCTGGCACACAGTATATGCTCAATGAATGTTAAGGTTATAGTTACCATATTAGCTATTATTAGTGCAATAGTCACATCCCCACGTCCCCGCCTAAGCTTCCACTATCTTGTCTGCAAAATGAAGAGATGAACCAGGAATGAGGTCGAAGTTCTCTAGCTCTGAGATCTGCAGTTCTGGTTTCCCTGTTTTGCTTCGTCCGTTTTTTTTTCCCCACATGGCGCTGTATTTGCCCAGGCAATATGTAACGAATAGGAGTGTCTTCTGTTTTCCTGTAGAAACAACTAGAAGAGTGAATCTCGTTATATGACAAACTCAGGTACCAGTCTAGGTGCAACTGTGGGCCTGGTGTGGTGGCTGACACCTGTAATCCCCGCACTGGGAGGCCAAGGTGGGTGGATTACTTGAAGCCAGGAGTTTGAGAGCAGCCTGGGCAACATGGTGAAATGCTGTCTCTACTAAAAAGACAAAAATAGCCAGGTGTGGTCTTGCACACCTGTAGTCCCAGCTACTCAGGAGGCTGAGTCAGGAGAATCACTTGAACCCTGGAGGCGGAGATTGCAGTGAGCCGAGATTGCACCATTGGCAATCTGGTGACAGAGCAAGTCTCGTCTCAAAATAAAACAGAACAAAACAAAAAAAGGGCATTAAACCTACCCATGAGGGCAGAACTCTCACAGCCTAATCAACCTTTTAAAGGTCCCACCTCCCAATACCATTACATTGAAAATTAAATTTCAGCAACAGTTTGGGAGGGAACAAATATCAATCCATAGCACACTTTAAATCCAGAGTGATCTCCTCTCAGGGTCCTGCCTCCTTCCCCTCCTTCTTCTCTTCCTCCTCCTCCTTTTCCTCCTCCTCCTCCTTCTGCTGCTTCTTCTTGTTATTTTAGAGACAGGGTCTTGGTTTATTTCCCAAGCTGGAGTGCAGTGGTGTGATTAGAGCTCATTGCAGCCTCCAACTCTTGGGCTCAAGTGATCCTCCCACCTCAGCCTCCCGAGTAGCAGGTGTATACCAACACACCTGGCTAGGAGATCTCTAATTTAATTGCATCTTCGAAGCCTTGTTTTCCAAGTAAGATCACATTGCCAGGTTCTGGGGGTAGGACTTAGACATATATTTTTGGGGGCCACTGTTCCACCCACAGTAGGAGGAATATCTTCCTATGAGCTACGGGGACAGCCTGAGGTGAGATCCGGCTACTTGCCATGTTCCACCTGTGGAACTTACTGCTTTCCATAAAACTTTTTCCGTAAAAAGTTTTCCATAAAACTTTCTGCTTTCCATGTCTTCTCATGCTGGGTATTAGCTCAAAGTACATAATTAAATCAGACAACTCCAAAGCACATCTTCATTTCTCCTGACGCTAGCTGAGCAGCAACCCAAACAAAGGAAATCCCGGCTCTCTTGGAACTGACATGCTCCTAGGAAAGGCAGACAATAAGTGAAATTAATAGGTAAGAGACAGTAGGACGGGCACAGTGGCTCACGCCTGTGGTTCCAAGACTTTGGGAGGCTTAGGTAGGCGAACTGCTAAAGCTTAGAAATTCCAGACCAGCCTGGGCAACGTGGCAAAACCCCCTCTCTACAAAAAAATACAAAAATTAGCCAGATGTGGTTGTGCACACCTGTAGTCCCAGTTGCTCAGGAGGCTGAGGCAGGAGGATCACTTGAGCCCATGAGGTTGAGGCTGCAGTGAGCCCTGATTGCACCACTGCATTCCAGCCTGGGTGAAAGAGTGAGACCCTGTCTCAAAAAAAAAAAAAATAAGGAAGAAAGAAAGAAAAAGAAAAGAAAATACATAGTATGTTAAATGTGATAGGGTGATAGGTATCGGTATGAAAAATACAGTTATGTTGAATGTAATGGAGAAAACTGAAGCTGGGAAGGAGGACAGAGAATGCCAAGGTGCACGTGTCTTTGTGAGTGTGCAGGAGAGAAAGGCTTGACACAGGTGTCCAGAGGAGGCATCATTCCCAGAGGAGATCTGAGTCAGACCTGAAGGAGTTGAAGGGACAGGCCATGCAGATGTCTGGAAGTGTTGTGGGCAGAGGCCCTGAGATGTGAACGTATGTGGGAGGCTCCCAGGCCAGAAACAGTCCAGAGGCCAGGGGGTCCACGGGGAGCGGTGTAGGGGAATTAAAGGCAGGGCTGTAGATGGTTCCAGCTTCCAGACATCAGTCATGGCATGGTTAAGCTAGAGATGTCTGCAGTCATGCAGAAAAGCTACTGCTGCTTTTTTTTTTTTTTTTTTGAGATGAGTTTTACTCTTGTCACCCAGGCTGGAGTGCAATGGCGCAGTCTTGGCTCACTGAACTCCGCCTCCTGGGTTCAAGTGATTCTCCTGCCTCAGCCTCCCAAGTAGCTGGGATTACATAGCCCACCACTATGCCCAGCTAATTGTTGTAGTTTTAGTAGAGATGGGGTTTCACCATGTTGGCCAGGTTGGTCTCAAACTCCTGATCTCAGGCGATCCACCTGCCATGGCCTCCCACAGTGCTGGAATTACAGGTGTGAGCCACTGCACCCAGCCAGAAAAGCTTCTTTACAAAACATTTCCAATCTCCCTTCACTCCTTGGATACAAATTTCATGTTTAACTTATTTTATTTATTTCTTTTAGATGAAGTCTCACTCTGTCACCAGGCTGGAGTGCAGTGGCATGATCTCAGCTCACTGCAACCTCCTCCTCTCAGGTTCAAATGATTCTCCTGCTTCACTCTCCCAAGTAGCTGGGACTTCAGGTGTGCTCCACCATGCCCAACTAATTAACCTTTTTTTTTTTCAAAAGCAAAGTCAGGCCTTAACATACGGATTAAAAAACAGATATATTTCATCTAACAATTCTATTTCTGAGAATATATCCAAGAGATGCTTGAAGGAATGGTGCTCATAGTACTTTAGTCACAACAGCCGTAAAGTGGAAGCAACTCATGTGTCCATCTACTGACAATGAATGGATAAAGAAAACGTGGTCTTTACACACAAGGGAGCGTTATTCAGCCCGAAAAAGGAAAGCAGTCCTGACCTGCACTACAATATGGATGAACCTTCTGACCATTATGCTGAGTGAAATAAATCAGCCAAGAAAGGCAAATACTCATGGATTCCACTTACGTGAGGTACCTATAATAGCCAAACACATGAGGACAGAAGGAATGGTGGCTGCCAGGGCCTGGCAAAGGGGAAAGTGGGAAGTTACTGTTGAACAGCTGCATCTTTGCAAGATGGAAGCCCAGTGGCACTGATGTACCGAATGCCACTCATCCCTGCACTTCGAATGCTAAAGATGCTACATTCTATGTTATGTGTATTTTACCACAATTGTAAAAAAATAAAAATAAATAAGTTTTGGCCAGGCATGGTAGCTCACACCTGTAATCTCAGCACTTTAGGAGGCTGAGGCGGGCAGATCACTTGAGGTCAAGAGTTTGAGACTAGCCTGGCCAACATAGTGAAACACTGTCTCTACTAAAAATACAAAAATTTGTTGGGTGTGGTGGCAGCCACCTGTAATCCCAGGTACCGGAAGGCTGAGGCATGAGAATCGCTTGAACCTGGGAGGCAGAGGTTGCAGTCAGCCAGAGATCACACCACTGCACTCCAGCCTGGGTGACAGACAGAATGAGACTCCATCTCAAACAAAACAAAACAAAAAACTAAAAAAAAAAAAGACAAATATATCTCTTATTCCCATGGAACAAACATACAAATATCCGTTTCGTTCTTAAATATTTTAGAAAATAACACCGAAAGCAATGACAGCATCTTGTAGCTTCTAAAATGGCTTTGAGAGTTGCAGAACACTTAGGAGCGGATAACAGGAAATAGAGTTTGACTAAACAGAAGAAAAGGAAATTATCGTTTACTTGCTTGTCATCAGCACTGTTTACGGAAAAATATTCTGACCTCTTAGATGTTCTGACTTTGGGACCCTCCTCCCAGGCAGGCCATAAACCCTCAGGGCTGACATCTTTACTTTTTGTTTCCAGGGAGCATCGGAAAGTCGGCATGTGAAAAAGAATTTTTATTTTTATTTATTTTTGTTGTTGTTATTTTGTTTTGTTTTGTTATTAAAGACAGGGTTTCAACGTGTTGGTCAGGCTGGTCTTGAACTCCCGACCTCAGGTGATCCGCCCGTCTTGGCCTTCAAAGTGCTTGGATTACAGGGAAAAGAATTTTTAGTTAAAGACGGCAGGGAAAGAAATAGACACTCCGTTTTATTTAACTCCTGGGCAGGGAGGGTTTCACACACTGGAAGTTCAGCAATTTTTCCCAGTTTATAAGCCAAGAGCCTAATTAAGTTTCTTAAGGTTTCTACCTCTTCCCCAAATTACTTCCTCTAGCGTGAAGATCTTCCATGGACCGAATAAACTTCAAGAAATAGTTCTGGTCGGGGGAAGAGGCTCACGCCTGTAATCCCAGCACTTTGGGAGGCTGAGGCAGGTGAATAACCTGAGGTCGGGAGTTCAAGACCAACCTGACCAACATGGAGAAACCCCATCTCTACTAAAAATACAAAATTAGCCGGGTGTGATGGTGCATGCCTGTAATCCCAGCTAACTCCGGAGGCTGAGGCAGGAAAATTGCTTGAACCCGGGGTGGGGGGCGGGGCAGAGGTTGCGGTGAGCCGAGATCATGCCATTGCACTCCATTGGACAACAAGAGTAAAACTCTGTCTCAAAAAATAAATAAATAGATAAATAAAAAGAAATCGTTATAAATACTTGGTAACACAAAAGGTCTTTGAATTCCCAACCACCTCAATGGCAATTTATTTCGTTCACTGTATTTTAATATTCCTCCACCTGCAGAAAGAAAAACTAAAAACAAAGGAAAACAAAACCTTATTTTACATTAATAATAAATTTATTTTTCATTAAATACATTTTCAACAAAACACACATAGTGATGGATTTTAATTACGGTTTATATAGCTACATTCTACCTCCCTGTGGACAGATTATCCACATAAATTATTTGGAATTTTTCTAGTAAGGAAATTTGTCTATTCTCCCAATATTTTCATTTATTCCATCTTTACTGATATCAATATGAGCTCAAGAATATTTATTGTATACCTCGAGTTATAAACAAATACTATTTTATTTTGTTGCTCAAATTGTCCCAGCTTTGGCTATGGTAGTCTTATATAGTACTGGGCAGAAGAAAAAAAAATAAGAGAAAACCAAGTGTCTACTGTCTGCAGGTGTTGAGTTTAGTCTTCTTGCTCTTTAAGTTTATTTTTATTTTGTTTTTTTGAGACAGAGTCTTACTCTGTCATCCGGACTGGAGTACAGTGGTGCAATCTTGGCTCACTGCAACTTCCGCCTCCTGGGTTCAAGCGATTCTCCTGCATCTGCCTTCTGAGTAGCTAGGATTACAGGTGCCTGCCACCATGCCCAACAAATTTTTTGTATTTTTTGTAGAGACAGTGTTTCACCACTTTGGCCAGGCTGGTCTCGAACTCCCAGTCCCAAGTGATCCACCTGCCTTGGCCTCCCAAAGTTCTGGGATTACAGGCATGAGCCACTATGCCTGGCCCTTTAAATTTATTTCTACTGGTGTTTACTCTTTCTTTCTTCCTTTTTTTTTTTTTTTTTTTTTTTGAGATAGAGCCTTGCTCTGTTGCCCATGCTGGAGTCGATGGTGCGGTCTCAGCTCACTGCAACCTCTGCCTCCGGGGTTCAAGCAATTCTCCTGTCTTAGCCTCCTAAGCAGCTGGGACTACAGGCACATGCCACCATACCCGACTAATTTTTGTATTTTTAGTAGAGATGGGGTTTCACTAAGCCGGCCAGGCTTGCCTTGAACTCCTGACCTCATGATCTGCCCTCCTTGGCCTCCCAAAGTGCTGGGAGAACCCCGGCACCTGGCCGTGGCGCTCAATTTCTACAGCCCAGGTACCTAGCAGGAACTGAGTCCTGCCTCTCTAAGCAAGTGGTGACTTTGTACCAGTTACTTAACCTCTGAGAACTCCAGTTTCTTAATCTGTAAACTGAGGGTAATGCCTAATGGAAGGTTAGAGGGAGGATTATAAATTAATGTATACTCCAGAAAAGAACAAATGATTCTACTTCTGTGAGGTGCCTGGAATTGTTCAATGCATAGCAGGGGGTGGGGGATGAGGAGTTATTGTTTCATGGGTACCAAGTTTTGGTTTGGCCGGGCGTGGTGGCTCACGCCTGTAATCCCAGCACTTTGGGAGGCCGAGACAGGTGGATCACGAGGTCAAGAGATCGAGACCATCCTGGTCAACATGGTGAAATCCCATCTCTACTACAAATACAAAAAATTAGCTGGGCATGGTGGTGCGTGACTGTATACCCAGCCACTCAGGAGGCTGAGGCAGGAGAATTGCCTGAACCCAGGAGGCGGAGGTTGTGGTGAGCCAAGATCGCGCCATTGCACTCCAGCCTGGGTAACAAGAGCGAAACTCTGTCTCAAAAAAAAAAAAAAAAAGGTCTAGAGATGGGGGGACAGTTGCACAATGAATGGACTTACTGCCACTCAACTCTACATTTGAAGATGGCAAATTTTATGTTAGGTACCTTTTACCACAATAAAAAGTAATATATTAATTGTTGAAAATTTAGAATTTTTTTTTTTTTTTTTTGAGATGGAGTTTCTCTCTTGTTGCCCAGGCTGGAGTGCAGTGTTGCTCCCAAAGTGCTGGGATTACAGCTGTGAGCCACCACACCTGGCCTGAAAAAATTTTTTTTCATTTTCTTTTTTGAGATGGAGTCTCACTTTGTTGCCCAGGCTGGAGTGCAGTGGCACAATCTCGGCTCACTGCAACCTCCACCTCCCAGGTTCAAGCAGTTCTCCTGCCTCATCCTCCTGAGTAGCTGGGACTACAGGCATGTGCCACCACACCTGGCTAATTTTCGTATTTTTTTAAAAGTAAAGACAGGGTTTCACCATATTGAACAGGCTGGTCTCGAACTCCTGACCTTGTGATCCGCCTGCCTCAGCCTCCCAAAGTGCTGGGATTACAGGTGTGAGTCACCTCGCCCAGCCAGAAAACAATTTTTAAAGCCCCTCCAAATCTTGAGTAATGCCAGCACTCAGCAGGCACTTCTGTCTTATTTGTAGCCTTTGACTAGAGTTCACATCCTAATCACACAGTTTTGTTCTTTTCACATTGTGTCATAATTTCTCCCCGTGCGGTTCAAATTTCTGTAAACATATTTTTATTAGCTGCATACTATTCTAACATCGTTTTTTAATTGTTGCCATATTTTTGGAAATAGTTTTTCAACAGTATAAGCAGCGCTCTCTGATTAAACACATCTTCATTTCCATTTCAAACTACATCTATAGTGTAGACATGAGCAGAATCACTGGGACAAAAGGTGAAGGTTCATTTTTGTTGCGCTTTTTTTTTTTTGAGATAGGGTCTTAGGGTGTTGCTCTGTTGCCCAGGCTGGAGTGCAGTGGCATGATCATGGCTCACTGCAGCCTGGAACTCCTGGGCTCAAACAATCCTCCCACCTCAGCCTCCCGGGTAGCTGGGACCACAGGTGTGCGTCACCACTTCTGGCCTGGGTGAACATTTTTACAGCACAGGATACATCTAATCAAACTTCTTCATTGCATTGCCGCCAGCTACGTAGCAGACACCCATTTAAAAACACCCACACCTAGCCAGGCATAGTGGTGCACACCTGTAGTCCTAGCTACTTGGGAGGCTAAGGTGAGAGGATCACTTGAACGTGGAAGGTCGAGGCTGCAGTGAGCCGTGATCATGCCACTGCATTCCAGCCTGGGCAACAGAGCAAGACTCTGTCTCAAAAAACAAACATAATGGAAACACCCCTTCCACACCTGGTTGCCCAGTGTTCTTTCATTTTCTTTTCTTTTTTAAAAAGTATATATACATATAATATTTGAGAAAAATAACAGCATCTTTTCTTTAAAATTATATATATATATAATGTTTGAGAAAACAGCATCGTTTCTTTTTTTAAAATTTTATATATATATATAATTAAATATATATAATACATGAGAAAAATAACAGCGTCTCACTTTGTGGCCCAGGCTGGCTTACTGCAGCCTCGACTTCCCCGAGTTCAGGTAATTCTCCCACCTCAGCCTCCTGAGTAGCTGGGACCACAGGCACGCTCCACTACCCCGGGCTAATTTTTGTATTTCTGTAGAGACCGGTTTCACCACGTTGGCTAGTCTGGTCTGGAACTCCTGACCTCAAGTGATCCGTATGTCTCCGATTCCCAAAGTGCGCGGATTACAGGCCTGAGCCACCGCACCTTGCCCTGTGTGCTTTTAAAACCGCGTTCTGCGTTGGTAGATTAAATCTGGTACCTTATTGTTGCAACGTGGCGGGTTACTGTTCTTTGCCTCCTTCTAGGCATCTCCCATTAATTTCCCCTCTTAAATGTTTGCCTTTAATTATATTTCATTATTGTTATTCAGATCTTTAAAAAAATGTGAAAACACTTTAATTCCTGAAGTTCTTCGATTTTTTAACATCCATTACGGTAATCTAAGTTATATAAAGTAACTACCCCTGCGGGTCCAGGCCCGCGGCCCTCCAGCTCCTTCGGTGTTCTGCCGCAGTGCACTACGCGAGAAACCGCTTTCCTCCCACCCTGGCCGAGCGCTGGTGACCGTGGCAGCGGCGCTCCAGCGACTCCCGCAGCTCAGGCTCGCCCGGGGAAGTGTCCCCAGGGTCCGGCAAGGTCGCTCCCACCGGTCGGGAGGCGGTTTCTAAGCCTGGCTGGGGCTAACCGAAGGAGAAGCCCGCCGCTCCCTGCTTGATTAAAAACGGGCATTCTTTCCAAGGCCACCATCGATGGGAAGGGTGCGCTCATAGCACTCCTCTTGTTGGGTCCCCTCCCTGGCTTTCCGCCGCCTGGAAGCGTCGCCAAGTCCCACTCCACCCGCTTCGCTTAGGGTTCGAGCCCTGGCGTCGGGGCGTCGGGGCGCCGGCTGACCAGCACCGAAGGCAGGGCCGGTCCACGCAGGTCGGAGGATTAGATAGATGTCCCCCAAACCCCGCCGCCGCTATAAGGCGGTGGACGTAATATTTTCCGGAAACCCAGGGAACCGGACGCTCGCGCAGGACCAAAGCCTGAGGCCAAGGGGTACCACAGAGGGACGGAGAAGCCGGGACTCCTCAACGCCAAGGGGGACCACAGAGGGACGGAGAAGCCGGGACTCCTCAACGTCCCACATCAGTCAGGGAGGTCCCGAAGGGACAGCGCCCTACGGAAACTTCCCTTGCCCCTCGGGCCTCGCTTTCCTCTCCGGGCTTCCAGGGTCACTTCCCGCGCTCTCGAGCCAGAGCTGGCGACTCCAGCCCCCGGTGCGTCCTTCCTCTGGTCGCCCCTTCCCTGGTGCCCTCTCCCTGGCTTTTCTTTGTCCCGTCCCCACCCCTGCCCGGGCCTGCCGGACTCCCCTCCTTGACACTCGGGCCCCCCTCCTCGAGTTTTTCTCGTCTCCTCCCCATCCCCAGCTCCCTGGTCCCCTCCACTCCTCCGCCCCGGGCTTTCCCTCCACACCCAACCGCCCCTCCGCAGCGCTCCCGGAGCTCCTTGGGTCCTGCCCCCTCCCCGCAGTTTCCCGCGCCGCCCCGCCCCGTCCCACCCCTGTTTTTAAACCTGGCGGGCGGGTAGGCTGGCGCGCCCGCCGGAGCCGAACGAGGAGCGCACCGAGGCCGGCGCCGCAGCAGGGGGCGCGGGCTCCGCTGGCACCAAATGGAGCCCAAGACGGCGGCCGGAGCCCGGGAGGCGCGGGGGCACGTCTGTCAATGCCCTGGGGACGGTCCCCGGAGGCCTCCGCCACAGCGCGTTCCGGAGAGGTGAGGGTGGCCCCGCGCCCCGGTGGACTCAGGGAGAGGCGCGCGCGGTGGCGGTGCGGGGAGCGCAGCCAGCGGGAGGCTGGGGAGCCGCTCAGACCCCGAGTGCTGGCGCAGCTCCAGAGCTCGACGGCGACGCCGAGCAAGCTCCGGAGCCGCAGCCCGGTTCCCGGGAGGGGCGCTCAGCTCTCCCGGTACCAGTGCATAGCTCTGAAATGCAGGGGCCCAGGAGGTACCTGGCCGGGAAAGGGGCCGACGCTTCGAAGTAGAGATCTCAATTCGCCGGCCGAGGACACCGAATCTCGGGTTCCGGAGCCAGCCTTGCAAAGGGAGTCTCTCACTTTGCCACTTTATCGGCAGCCGTTTTTGTTGTCCCTGTATTGGGGGCTCAGCGTTCGCTGTCCCTGGGCACCTGCCCTTTTAAAGACAGTAAAGTTGAAGGAAATAAAATTAGCCGGGGAGGTAGGGAAGGGAGCAAGTGGGCCGGGTGGGCCAAATAGGCAGGAGAAAGATTCCCTCTTTTCTGTCTCTCTCTTTTTATTTATTTATTTATTTTTGAGACAGAGTCTCACTCTGTGGCCCAGGCTGGAGTGCAGTGGCTCGATCTCCTCCTTCCGACTTCAAGCGATTCTCCTGCCTCAGCTTCCGGAGTAGCTGGGATTACAGGAGCCTGCCACCACGCCCGGCTAATTTTTGTAATTTTAGTAGAGACGAGGTTTCGCCACGTTGGTCAGGGCTGGTCCCGAATCCCAAAGTGCTGGGATTACAGGCGTGAGCCACTGCGCCCGGCCACCTTTTTTGTTTTTTCATCCTAGAACTCTATAAAATCATCTCTGTGGTAGAATCAAGATCCGTCAGTGGCTGAGGTGGCGTGATTGAAATTAACGACAAGTAGCCAGCTATAGTTGGGGAACCCCGAATTGAATAATTCAGCCACGATTTGCAGGGAGAGAAATCTCTCAACTAATGGGTTCTCAGATAATTGTGTGAAATTCAGGACTTGCCTTCTCAAAGCTTAACTGGGAGCAGAGAACTGGGGACGTTTCAGGCCAGAAAAAACACAAATGACAGTAATTTATCCACACCCCTGATAACTCGAGGGGAAGTTCCTGGGGGTCCGGTGTCTCTTTTTCAGGCAGGCACTGGAAAAAAAGAATAAATCTCATGACCTAGTTTGAAGGCAGCAGAGTGCCCAGGGTTCACTCTCTCCTGGCGTTTGCTGTTCCAGCCCCGAGCTGTGGCGACCTTGGATCCAGACACCTGAGGATGCTGAACTGACCAGAACGGAAAGCCCGGTAAGGTTCAGCGCGGGCGCTGTAGGCAACCCGTCCAGCCAGAAAGTGGCACCGTCTTTTAAAATAAGGAGACCGTGAAAGGCCTCCTGCGCAGGGCTCTACCTTGGGCGTCTAACCCAGGAGCGCCTCGGGGTTTGGGAGCTGGAATCTGAATGAGTAAGCTGTTAATTACACCCGAGTCTCATTATAGATTGAGCTCCTGGAGGCTTCTCCATTATATAAAAAAAAAAAAACCCACTACAAAAGCATAGTCGTAGGCGGCGCGGTGGCCCAGGCCTGTAATCCCAGCACTTTAGGAGGCCAAGACGGGCAGAGCATCTGAGGTCAGGAGTTCGTGACCAGCCTGGCCAACATAGCGAAACCCCGTCTCCACTAAAAGTACAAAAATAAGGCGGGCTTGATGGTGCGCTCCTGTAATCCCAGCTACTTGGGAAGCTGAGGCAAGAGAATCGCTTGAACCCAGGAGGTGGAGGTTGTGGTGAGCCGAGATCGCACCATTGCACTCCAGCCCGGGGGTAACAAGAGTGAAACCCTGTCTCACACACACACGTGCACACACACACAAAACAAAAGAACAAAGTCATAGTGGTTTCATGGGAATTATAAGGGTGGTCCTGCGTGTTGGAGTTACAGGTCGGGAGGGGAGGGGAGAAGGTTGCCACTGTCCCTTGCCTTAGAGAAAAGCTGAGAGCACCATTAGCGTTTGCCCGGTGCCACAGAGCAAATAAGGCCAGCCCCACCTGAGGTGCCCAGAGGTGCAGTTAAAAGCCCCCACCCAGCGTCTGGCCCTTTCTGAAGCACTTTCAGCCCCGTCAAGCACTCCTGGGGTAACTCTTGTTGTCTGAGCAAACACACTCAAGGCGAGGGCTTTGTGGGTGAGATTAATTGCCAGGAACATTCTTTTGTTCCTCTGCATTGCTAACTCAATTGCTTTATACTTACTGATGTCATGACTTGCTTTCATAGAATTTACCTTTCCTTTGTTATATTTTAAAACATAAATTGATGACTTTTATTTTATTTATTTTCTTGATGACTCTTGAAACACTGAAGAATTAGGCTGGGAAAGACGATGTATTTAATTTACATAACTCGTGTTATACAGCCGAGAGTGCAGTTACTTGTAATATGGCAAGAAAACTCGAGTGTGGGAAAACAGGCCTTCACCACATTTTGATATTTAGACGACTTCATTAAATTGATCTGAATATTAGGAATTTTAATTTACTTCAAAGAAGGAAGCAGATAAAAATATAAATCAGTTAAAAAAAGATACGATTTTCAGTCCCCAATTTTTTATACTTATAATATCTAAATAATGTAAAATAATCCCTTCTTTCCATTCCATGTGGTTCGGGAAAAAGAAAAAATAAAATAATCCCTTCTTTTGCATTCACACTTAGTTCTTAAACATAAAATGTAAAGGTGCTTGTGTGAGAATATAGATGTTTACAATTACCCAGTTTTGTTTTCAGCGAAATTGATGTGGAGCCTATCAGTCGTTTGCAAGAATAAAAATGCGATAGCACACTTCCTAAGTAAGACAGATGGTTTTTGGTTTTGTTCTCTGTTATGATAAGTCCGTTTGTGAGAAAAATTTACTTGCAGAAAAATGTTAAACTTTAGTAACTCTCTTACTGATTGGTAGACTGCTGTCACGCTGAAGTAGTTCTGTCCATGGATGTGGGTGTGGGGAGAATGGGTGTTCCCTGGGGACTGTAGAGCCCGCCACGCCCCACCCCCAGCCCGGGACCTGCTCTTTGCTGGGTCCAGCTTGTCGCGCAGAGCGGCCAGCGCTAGTCCGTGCTCTGGTACCCTGCATCGCGCTCGATCCCCGGCAGCCCAGCGACAGCGCAGCCCAGCAGGGGGAAGGAACGCTTCTTGCTCAACAGCGCCCTCCCCCGACAAGCAGGAGAATTCCCCAGTTCCCAAGCCCTATTCTTATTTCTCAAAAATGCCATTGGCTGGGGGGTGAGGAGGGCTAAGGCCTGGTGACCTGTACCAGGGCTCCCGGCAAGCAGAGCAAAACTAGAATAAAACTTCAAGTAGGCCAGGCGTGTGGCTCACGCCTGTAATCCCAGAATTTTGGGAGGCCGAGGTGGGGGAAGGGAGATCATCTGAGGTCAGGAGTTCAATGTCAGCCTGACTAACATGGTGAAATCCCGTCTCTACTAAAAATACAAAAGTTAGCTGGGCGGTGGTGGCGCGCGCCAGTAATCCCAGCTACTTGGGAAGCTGAGGCCGGAGGATCGCTTGAACCCAGGAGGCAGAGGTTGCAGTGAGTTGAGATTGGGACATTGCATTCCAACCTGGCAACAGAGTAAGACCCTGTCTCAAAAAAATAAAAATAAAATAAAATAAAAACCCTCAAGTAAAGGGAAGGCAAGGCCCTGTGCTCTGAGCAGCAGGGTCACCCTCACCCACTTGATGCTCCTACTACCCTAGGGAGCGATCTCCCTCCCTACCTGACCTTTCTTGGTCTCTATTTTGTTTCCATCCTTGTCACTTTTGGGCATTGCCAGGGAGGCAGTTTCCTGGAAAACATTGAACTCCTGACCTCAGATGTAGTCCCAGCTGCTTGGGAGGCTGAGACAGGAGAATCACTTGAACCCAGGAGGTGGAGGTTGCAGTGAGCCGAGATCGTGCCATTGTAGTACAGCCAGGGAGAGCAAAACTCTGTCTCGAAAAGAAAAAAGAGAGAGAGATCAAGACCATCCTGGCCAACATGGTGAAACCCCATCTCTACTAAAAATACAAAAAAAATTAGCTGGGTATGATGGCGCCTGCCTGTAGTTCCACCTACTTGGAGGCTGAGGCAGGAGAATCACTTGAACCTGGGAGGCAGAGGTTGCAGTGAGCCGAGATCATACCACTGCACTGCAGCCTGGTGACAGAGTGAGACTCTGTCTCAAAAATAAATAAATAAATAAATGGAAATGAGCTGAAATGGTCTGGGGCAGTGCACCAGAAACTCTGAACCCTCAGATTCCAGAATTCCGTTGGAACCAGACAAGAAATGGGATAAAACTTGCTATGGCCTGACAAGGAAGGACTTTAACACCATCAATCTCCACGTCATTCCATCCTTCAGGGACACTGGGGCCAGGGGATGTGCACACGACATTCATGAGCAAATTAGCCTGTAAGGAGCCTCTGCAGATGCTGCATTTTATCAGCCAGATGTTCATAATTCACTGTGTTGAGCTAAGGCTAAGGAAGTTATGAAGCTTTTGGAACAAAACCTTTTCCATGAAGTTGTTCACTCTTTGGGGGCTACAGGAAGCTGCTTCTTTCTTAAGCTCTGTTCGTAATTATAAAACACTTCTAATTGCCCAGGCTCACTTTATGGCCACAAGCAATCCTGCCCTGCTAATGGCTGTTTGATGCCCTTCGATGGGACAGGGCCTAACTCAGCAGTGGCAGGTATCAGAGAAAGAATACCTTCTGTAAATCATCCAGTTCTAACTGGACCCTGTGAAACATTCAGCACAGCTTTATCCACTTTCAACACTTTACCCACAAACATATACAGCTTTAAAAGTTTTACACCAGGCCCGGTGCAGTGGCTCACACCTGTAATTACTGGAACCTTGGGAGGCAGAGGCAGGCGGATCAACTGAAGTCACGAGTTCGAGACCAGCCTGGCCAACATGGTGAAACCCTGTCTCTACTAAAAATACAAAAATTACCCAAGCATGGTGGCGCATGCTTGTAATCTCAGCTATTTGGGGGGCTGAGGCAGGAGAACCTATTGAACCTCAGAGGCAGAGGTTGCAGTGAGCTGAGATTGCACCATTGCACTTCAGCCTGGGCAACAAGAGTGAATCACCACACCCGGCTAATTTTGTATTTTTTAGTAGAGACGGGGTTTCTCCATGTTGGTCAGGCCCAACCTCAGGTGATCTGCCCACCTTGGCCTCCCAAAGTCCTGGGATTACAGCTGTGAGCCACCGCACCTGGCCTGGTCTCAATCTCTTGACCTTGTGATTTGCCCACCTCAGCCTCCTAAAGTGCTGGTATCACCCGTGTGAGCCACCACACCCAGCCCATTTCAGCTCATTTGTAAGTCATCCCAGGATGGTTTATCCCAGAATGCCCCATGCCCCCACTTACCACAGTAACTAAGCTTACAGAGCCCTGAGAGCACATGATGAATTCTGACGTTTCAGCCCCTGGGATAACCTGGCTGTATTTAAAGCCGAGTCCTTTCAGATCCAGCACTCTCAGGAGTTTGGGCAGAACAGGACCCACCTTAGATAGGTAGAGTGTGATTGTCCCTCCCTTTCCTGGCCACCCTGCTCAGCAGCGGGCATGGAAAAGCCTGGCTCTCTGCTGCGTTGCTGTCATTCATGGTGTCCTTGGTTGCCTGGTGCTCAGACCAGCTGCCCTTCCTGGTTCTTGCTGCTCCAGTGATCACAGAGCTTCTGGATGCGACTGACGGGTACTTGGAGTCTGCCTTTCCTTTCTTTTCCCATTGCTGGTTCTTGAGTTCACTTTTTTTTTTTTTTTTTTTTGAGACCAAGTCTTGCTCTGTTGCCCAGGTTGGAGGGCAGTGGTGCAAGCTCCGCCTCCCAGGTTTATGCAGTTCTGCCTCAGCCTCCCAAGTAGCTGGGATTACAGGCGCGCACCACCACACCTGGCTAATTTTGTATTTTTAGTAGAGATAGGGTTTTACCATATTGGCCAGGCTGATCTGGAACTCCTGACCTCAAGTGATCTGCCCACCTGGGCCTTCCCCAGTGCTGGGATTACAGGCATGAGCCATCGTGCCCGGCCTGAGTTCACATCCTTCCCGCATCCAGAAGCTCTTCATCATCTCTTGTCAAGACTGGTTCCTCCAAGCCCTTTCTACGCCAGCCTCATCTGTGCATGGCTCCCTATGGCCACTGCTCTCCTTGGAATACAGATCTGATTGTTGGACTCCCTGACTCAAAAATCCATCTCCAGTTCCTGTATCCAGAGTCAAACCTAAACTAAACAGTGGGAATTCAAGGCAGCTGATGCCGTTTGAGCCCTTTACCCATTGCAGTGTTTCCCCCATCGGGCTCCTCACCGCTCCCCACCCACGCCCTGTTTTCCTGCCACTCTGATTTTTTTTTTTTTTTTTTTGAGACGGAGGATGTTGCCCAGGCTGGAGTGTAGTGATGGGATCTTGGCTCACTGCAACCTCTGCTTCCCAGGTTCAAGTGATTCTCGTGCCTCAGCCTCCTGAGTAGCCAGGATTACAGGCATGTGCCATCATGCCCACGCCCAGCTAATTTTTGTATTTTTAGTAGAGAGGGGGTTTCACCATGTTTGTCAGGCTGGTCTCGAATTCCCAACCTCAGGTGATCCACCCGCCTTGGTGCTGGTATTACAGGCATGCGCCACCGTGCCTGGCCTGGTCCCGCCACTCTGAATTGGATGCTCTCCTCTACCAAAATAGTCTTAGAATTGCAAACCCACATGCTGCAGATGTCTCTGTGAGGCCCTCCATGAACCCACTCCTGACCTTCTGTCACACTTAGAATCATGAGTGTCTCACCATGTGGTGCTTGGTAGCATGGTTATTTGCATACATGTGCATCTCTGTCCATGTGCCTGTAAAATGCTGGATGGAGGCACTGCATCTGACTCCTTCCATCTGAATTCTTCACAGCGCCTGGGACGTTTTGGGCCACAGTAACAGAAACAGGCTTATCAAATACTGCTAAGGTGTCTAAACTCTCTAAAGTTGATATTGATATGAACAACTGCAGATGACCTAGGTTCTATGGTTTAAAACCTCAGGATGTCACCTTCCGATGCTCCTGCACTGTCTCTGTGTTTGTATGTGTCTGTCGTTACAGCTTGCACCTAGGGCTGACCAACACACTTTTGGATCAAAGGGAGCCTTTGGGTTTCAGCATCCTGTAAGGTAATATATGACTTCATGATAAGTAATCAGCAATTTCCTTTTAATACAAGCATTAATACACTTCAGTGTCTTCAACCACACAGATTTCCAAGGAAGTAGAAAATAATTCAATACATCCTTTGGATTTCTGGAATCCATTCATGTATTCATTCATCAGTGTTTTCTGCAAAGTACAATTGGCCTCTCTCTTTTCTTGATATCTTTTATTTGCACCTCTCATTACATATTATTCCTTGTGTTATATTTATATAATTGCACATGAATTGTATATGCATATATACAAACTTAGATATCGAGGTGCATTTCTATTGTTCTTCCAGGATATAAGCTAGCATATTGTCTAGTGCAAAGTCAACCTTCAAAATCTGTGTGTTGGGGACAGGCATGGTGACTCATGCCTGTAATCCCAAAACTTTGGGAGGCTGAGGTGGATCACTTGAGGTCAGGAGTTCGAGACCAGCCTGGCCAACATGGTGAAACCCCATCTCTACTAAAAATACAAAAAAAAATAGGTGGGCGTGGTGGCAGGCCCCTTGTCATCCCAGCTACTTGGGAGGCTGAGGCAAGAGAACCTGGAAGGTAGAGGTTGCAGTGAGCCGAGATCATGCCATTATACTCCAGCCTGGGTAACAAGAGTGGTACTCAGTCTCAAACAAACAAACGAACAAATGGTGGGTGTGGTGGTTCACACCTGTAATCTCAGCAGTTTGGGAGGCCGAGATGGGTGGATCACAAAGTCAGGAGATCAAGATCATCCTGGCCAACATGGTGAAACCCCGTCTCTACTAAAATACAAAAAATTAGCTGGGCATGGTGGTGTGCACCTTTAGTCCCAGCTACTCGGGAGGCTGAGATAGGAGAATCTCTGGAACCCGGGAGGCAGAGGTTGCAGTGAGCTGAGATCATGCCACTGCACTCCAACCTGGTGACAGAGCAAGACTCCGTCTCAAAAAAACAAAACAACAACAAAAAACAACCAGGCACGATAGCTCATGCCTGTAATCCTAGCATTTTGAGAGGCTGAGGTGGGTGGATCACAAGGTCAGGAGTTTGAGACCAACCTGGCCAACATGGTGAAACACTGTCTTTACTAAAGATACAATAAATTAGCCTGGTGTTGTGGCGAGTGCCTGTAATCCCAGCTACTCAGGAGCCTGAGGCAGGAGAATCGCTTGAACCCAGGAGGTGGAGGTTGCAGCGAGCCTAGATCACTCCATTGCACTCCAGACTGGGCCACAGGGGAGACTCCGCCTCAACAACAACAACAAGAAAATCTATGTGTTGAGTAAATGGGTGGCTCCAGCACAGTGGGTGCTGAGCACCTTTGAGAGAGCCTTTTCCTCCAGCCTCTCAGGTGTGTGTCATGGTCCTGGAGGTGACCAGGATTCTCACTGCGGTATCCACCTACACTCCGTCCGTTTTAGGCAAGTAGCTCATGCCCAGGACTTTCGCCTGTCTCTCTGTCTCTGTCTCTCTTACTCTATCTGTTGCTCTCGATCTCCTTTACCAAAATTAGGCAAGCCTGCGCCGCCTCCACTCCTCAGGTGTCTTTTCCCTGGTTACTCTAGAAGGCTGGAAAGCTTCATACAACCCACAGATACTCATGTGTAGGCAGGAAGTTCAGGCCCCTCAGACTGGTTAGAAGGAAGCTTCCCTTGTATTCCTTATACCAATAGTTTTCTCTTCAAAGTCATCGTCTCGCTCTGTCACCCAGGTTGGAGTGCAGTGGCACAATCTCACCTCACTGCAACCTCCGCCTCCTGGGCTTAAATGATCCTCCCACTTCACCGTCCGAAGGGGCTGGAACCACAGGTATGTGCCACCATGCTCTGCTAATTTTGTAATTTTTTTTGTAGAGACAAGGTCTCACTATATTGCCCAGACTGGTCTTAAACTTCTGGGCTAAAACTATCCTCTTGCCTCGCCCTCCCAAAGTGGGAGGAATTACAAGCATGAGCCACTGCTACTGGCCACAAAAATGGTTTTCAATCCTCATAGAATTCCTAGTGGAGCTTTAAAAAATTCAGATGCCGGCTGGGTGCGGTGGCTCACACCTATAATCCCAGCACTTTGGGAGGCCGAAGCGGGCGGATCACAAGGTCAGGAGTTCAAGATCAGCCTGGCCAACAAGGTGAAACCCTATCTCTACTAAAAATACAAAAATTAGCTGGGTGTGATGGTGCATGCCTATAATCCCAGCTACTCAGGAGGCTGAGGTAGGAGAATTGCTTGAACCTGAGAGGATGCAGTGAACTGAGATTATGCCACTGCACTCCAGCTGAGTGACAGAGTAAGACTCTAGTTCAAAAAAAAAAAAAAAAAAATTCAGATGCCTGGGTGGTTCTCCAGGTACTCTGATTCACTTGCTCTAGGGAAAGACCCAGGCATCTGTATTTTCTTTTCTTTCTTTCCTTCCTTCCTTTTTTTTTTTTTTTTTTGGCAATGGAGTCTCTGTCACCCAGGCTGGAGTGCAGTGGTGCAATCTCGGCCCAACTGCAACTCCACCTCCCAGGTTCAATCGATTCTCCTGCCTCAATTTCCCAAGTAGCTGGAATTAAAGGTGCGGGCTGCCATGCCCAGCTAATATTTTTGTATTTTTAGTAGAGACGGGGTCTCACCATGTTGGCCAGTCTGGTCTCGAACTCCTGACCTCAAGTGATACACTCGCTTTGGCCTCCCAAAGTGCTGGGATTACAGGTGTGAGCCACCGCGCCTGGCCTGTATTTTTACAAGCTCCCCAGGGATCTTTTTTTTTGTCTTTTTGTTTTTTTCCTTTTTATACAGAATGGGGTCTCGCCATATTGCCCAGGCAGATCTCGAACTCCTGGGCTCAAGCTATCCTCCCGCCTCTGCCTCCCTAAGAGCTGGGATTACAGGCATAATTCACAGCACCCGGCTCCCCAGGAGATCTTAATGTGCATAGGGTTGAGAAGCACCACCCTGATTCATGCCCTACAGGCGTCCAGTCTCACCACCTACCCACACCGGCCTCACAGACACCCTACTGCTGCCCCATTTTGTTTTTGTTGTGTTATGTTTTTGACACGGAGTCTCACTCTGTCACCCAGGCTGGACTGCAATGGTGCAATCTCGGTCACTGCAACCTCTGCCTCCCAGGTTCAAGCGATTCTCCTGCCTCAGCCTCCAGAGTAGCTGGGACTACAGGCGCCGCCATACTCGGCTAATTTTTGTATTTTTAGCAGAGATGGGGTCTCACCATGTTGGCCAGGCTGGTCTTGAACTCCTGACATCAGGTGATCCACCTGCCTTGGCCTCCCAAAGTGCTGGGATTACAGGCGTGAGCCACTGTGCTCAGCCATCACCCTGTTTTTGATTGGGTGAAAATGCTGTGACTGCCGGGTGCTGTGGCTCATGCCTGTAATCTCAGTACTTTAAGAGGCTGAAGTAGGCAGATCATGAGATCAGGTGTTCGAGACCATCTTGGCCAACATGGTGAAACCCAATCTCTACTTAAAACATAAAAATTAGCTGGGCATGGCAGCATGTGCCTGTAATCCCAGCTACTCAGGAGGCTGAGGCAGGAGAATCGCTTGAACCCAGGAGGCAGAGGCTGCAGTGAGCTGAGATCGAGCCACTTGCACTCCAGCCTGGCGACACAGTGAGACTGTCTCAAAAAAAAAAAAGAAAAGAAAATGCCGTGACTGGCAAAGCATGAGCTGCAGCCATGTATTGCACACTGGATGTACAATTTCACTTCATATTTTTACTACAGAAAATTTCAGACATACACAAAAGTAGAGCCAATGGTACAGTGAACCCCATGTACCTATCACTGGCCTCAATAGTTACCAATGTTCTGAGCTGATCATATTTATCGCCCGCAACCATGCTGTTGTTAGCGTATTTTATTTATTTGTTTTTTTTATTTTGAGACAGGGTCTTCCTCTGTGGCCCAGGCCGGAATGCAGTCGTGTCATCTCAGCTCACTGCAGCCTCCATCTCCCCAGCCTCCCATCTCAGCCTCTGGAGTAGCTGGGACTACAGGCACACACCACCATACCCAGCTTTTTTTTTTTCAGATATGGGGTATTGCCATGTTGCTCAGGCTGGTCTCAGACTCCTGGGTTCAAGTGATTCTCCTGCTTCAGTCTCCCAAATCACTGAGATAACAGATATGCGCCACTGTGCCTCACCCCAGCATGTCTCAATGTAAATCTCAGACATCCTAGGAGTTCACCTGTGAATACTTCAGCATAAATACCTAATTGTAAACATGGCTAGAAATGGAACTGTGCTCATATTTCTGTCTGAGATGAACATAGACATTCTGTCTATTGCAGAATTTCTCCACCTCAGCACTGCTGGCACTTTAGGCTGGATAATTCTCCATGGTGGGAGCTGTCCTGGGCCTTGCAGCGTGTTTGCCAGTATTCCTGGCCTCTACTCACGGAACGTCAGTAGCTTCCCCTCGGTTGTGACAACCAAAAATGTTTCCAGACATTGCCAAATGTCCCCTGGAAGTCGAGAACCACTGGTCTATTGGATATCTTATGAAGCAAAAAAACTATTATCCATTATTTATAGAAGGGTGTTTTCTCTCACCCTTTTCTCTTCTACCTGAAACAAAGGATATTGAAATCAGCTTTGCAAATAAGCAGTGATCAATTGACAAACTCACTTCCTCAGAAGACTACAGAGAAAAATGCAAACAAACGGATGAGAGGAAAGCAGGTTGGGGCATGGTGGCTCACACCTGTAATCCCACACTTCGGGAGGCTGAGGCGGGAGGATGACCTGAGCTAAGGAGTTACAGACCAGCCTGGGCAACATGGCAAAACCCTGCCTCTACGAAAAACATGTAGAATTAGCTGGACATGGTGGCATGCATTAGTAGACCCAGCTACTCGGGAGGCGCAGGTGGGAGATGCTTGTGCCCAGGAGTTCAAGGCTGCAGTGAGCTGCACTCCAGCCTGCGTGGTAGAGTGAGACCCTTTCTCAAAAACTAAAAAGAAAGAAAAGAAGTAAATGATAAGAGACTGTGACTGGGTGTGGTGGCTCACGCCTGTAACCCCAGTACTTTGGGAGGCCAAGGTGGGCGGATCATTTGAGGTCAGCAGTTTGAGACCAGCCTGACCAGCATGGTAAAAGAATGTCTCTACTAAACACAAAAATTAGCCTGGCGTGGTGGCTTGCTCCCTATAATCTCAGCTACTCGGGAGGCTGAGGCAGGAGAATCACTTGAACTCAGGAGGCAGGAGCAGGGAGCCGAGATTGTGCCACTGCACCCCATCCTATGTGAGAGAGTGACTCCCTCTCAAAAGAGAGAGAGAGAGAGAGAGAGAGAGAGAGAGGTTATGGGGGCGGGATAGCTTAATACTCACCATATGAGTGAATCCTAAATTCCATAAAACCTGGAATTTAGGGATTCCAAATTTTACAGATTTAAGCACTTTGTTTTTTCTTTCTCTTTGTTTTACTTCCTTTTTTCCTAAGCACATCTTTTCCATCCTGGCAGAGCCAGGCGCTTGTGCCTCCAGTTTCTCTACGGCAGCATCTGGAAAAACGAGCTTCTTCTCTAGACCAGGGTTTCAGAGATGTTACATTTCCTCCAGAACCCAAAGGGTTACAGCATTTCCGGTGCTGCAGGGAACAGAGGGTGGGGTGGGAGAGTGGGGCTTCACCTAATTGGGAATCAATTATGCAAGAAGAGTCAAGTCCCCTATCTAATCAGAGTGAGCCTCCTAATCTTGGAACTCACTGTTTTCAGTTGCCTGGAAACACACCCTTTTTCTTGCGTCTGTCTAAATGGACTGGCTCGGTCAGATTTATAATTCACTTCTGAACTGGGGAAGGTTTATCACCAAGTCCTCCAATAGGTATCTACAGTTTTCTGTTCTGGTGACTTAAAAATATAATACTGTGTGTTGTGAAGGCAAAGATCAGAGAGAGGAAGATTGGGGAGTTCTCTGCTTCTGGGGAAAAGGATCCTCTAGAAGGGTTTTAGGACTGGGTTCCAGTTGATTAATGGCGTATTTGTTTCTTAAATATTAGACTCTATTTACCCATGTCAAAGCGTCAAGAATACCTGCAGAGTTCCGGGATGAAAGTGCTGGCCAGTTTCCCCGTGCAAGCCACCATTCACTTCTACAACGACGAGGCCACTGAGTCTGCTTCGGAAGCTGAAGAGTCAGAGGAAGGACCCCCGCCCCTCCATCTTCCGCCCCAGGAGGCCGGAGGTCTGCAGGAAAAAGGCCCAGGAGGAAAGGACAGAGACCAGGGCATCAACTGACGGCCGCGATCCTCAGGAGGGGTTGGCCCCTTGGGGGAGGGTCCGCTCCCCACAGCGACTCCTCAAGGGGCCGTGAGTGCTCCTTATGGAAATGAATCTGCCTGTCTTCTGGGCCCTGCTGGGGGACCTGTCTCCCCACATTCTCTTGGGGACACCCGAGCCAGGACACCGCGCATCCCTGCTGAGTGTACGGAGGCTGGGGGCTTCTCGGATGGCCCCTGGCCCCGCACACTACTCACGGCAGGAAGTCAGGTTTTACTTTTCTTTCTCCTGGCGATTCGTTTTTGGTGCACTCATGCATACCTCTGAGAAAGGACTCTGGACAAAGGGAAGGTCTGTGTCAACAAGAGTTGTTATCTGGTAGAGCCAACTTTCCAAGATCCTTCCGCATTGTCACTGGCTGACCAGATGACGAACTCTTCTGAGTCACCCCCTCCACCTCCTACTTAAGCTGAGACTCGTTATTTAGCTATTTCTGCTTTGTAAACATGATTTCGATATTAAACCCCGATTTAAATCTGTCGTCGAAGGGCAGATGCGGTTGCTTAGTAGCATTTAAAAAAAATGGTTTGGTTTGGTTTTGTGACGGAGTTTTGCTCCTGTAGCCCAGGCTGGAGTGCAGAGTCGAAGTCTCAGCTCACTGCAACTTCCGCCTCCCAGGTTCAAGCGATTGTCCTGCGCCAGCCGCCCAAATAGCTGTGATTACGGGCATGCGCCACCACGCCTGGCTAATTTTTTTGTATTTTTAGTAGAGATTGGGTTTGGTTTCACCATGTTGGTCAGGCTGATTTTGAACTCCTGACCTCAGGTGATCCACCCGCCTCAGCCTCCCAAAGTGCTGGGATTACAGGCAGGAGCCACCAAGCCTGGCCAAAAAAAAAATGTATTTATTAAAAAAATTTTTTCTTGGGCCCAAAGTGGCTCCGGCCGGATGTCGTGGCGCTTGCGAAGGCGAGGCCAAGAGTTCAAGGCCAACCAACCTCAGCAGCCTTACAAGCTCTCATTGATTGGCAAAAAAAAAAAAAAAAAAATTTTTTCTTAACCCACTCAATAATTCCCACAAGAGCAACAAAAATATAAGGATTTTTAAGAGGCGATTAGATAAAAAGAGTGTGTGATGGCTGTGTAAGGGCTGTGTGTGTGAATTCATACTGAGTAGAACCTTCACTCTTCTTAGTGGTGACTGGGGCATGTTATTTTAATAGATTGACACTTTTTTAATTAAAATATCTGATGTAAAATTATTTTGGTTTTTAATATTTTGATGATCACATGTGAATTCCTGAAAGTTTTTTACTCACTTAGCTTACATGTGGTGCCTTCCCGTATGTAGTATATTATATCGATTTCTACTTGAAATAAATATTTTGAAAGCATGTTTGATAATCACTTTTTTTAAGAATTAGTTTCTGCTTTGAAGTTTTTTTTGTTTTTCATGGTTTCTAAAAATAATTCTTTTAAAATTATAAGCTATTTCTATTTTATTTTAGTATTCTATTTTATTTTTTAAAATTTTAGACATGGGGTCTTGCTTTGTCCCTGGCTGGAGTGCAGTGGCTCAGTAATACCTCACTGCAGCCTTGAACTCCTGGGCTCAAGGAATTCTCCCACCTCAGCCTTAGTGGTAGCTAGGACTACAGGTATGTACTACCATGCCCAGCGAATTTTTTTTTTTTTTTAGACGGAGTTTTGCTCTTGTTTCCCAGGCTGGAGTGCAATCACACAATCTCAGCTCACTGCAACCTCTGCTCACAGGTTCAAGCAATTCTCCTGCCTTGGCCTCCCAAGTAGTTGGGATTACAGGCACCTACCATCACTCCCAGCTAATTCTGTATTTTTAGTAGAGATAGATGGGGTTTCACCATGTTGGCCAGGCTGGTCTTGAACTCCTGACCTCAGGTCATCTGTCTGCTGATGCCTCCCAAATTGCTGGGATTACAGGCGTGAGCCACAATGCCTGGCCGCCCAGTGAATTAAAAAAATTTTTTGTAGAGACAGGTTCTTGATACGTTGCCAAGGATGCTCTTAAACTCCTGGCCTCAAGCGATCCTCTTACCTAGGCCTCCAAGGCACTGGAATTATAGGAATGAGCCACCAGACTAGGCCCAATATTTTAAAAAGTAGGAGTGATGAATGGAAGTACTTTTAGCCACCCAAACACTGTAGAAAGGTATACATTGCAAAGTAAAAGTCACATTCTCTTCTCCCTCTCCTTTGTCTAAAGGTAACAAACATCAGTTGTTTTTTTATTGCTTTAGTCTTTTTTAAAAAATTCCCTTTTTTTGTGTTTTTCTTTTCTGTGCCTTTTTTATTCTTTTAAAATGTTTACTTTTTTTGTTTTTTGAACAAATTTGGCTACTTTTTCTTTTAAAAATTAAAACTTGTATTTTATTGTTTCTTTTACTTGTTTAAAGTACATCTTTTCAGACTTAAAAAAATTAAACCTGGGAAAATTTCAGATGGCCCCGAATTTTGCTGGGTTTTTGCAGAAAAATACTAGAAGCTTTATCTTTACTCCTCCATGAGATGCTCGAGATAAAAACGAAATAATCACGTCTGGCTTTGTTTAGTTTTCTTGGTAAATCAGTTTTATTGACAAATAAAGCCTAGTCCAATCATGACTCTATCCTGAAGAAACCAAACATAGTCCAAATTCTGATGGCACCAACCTCCACAGTTTAAAATATGCTGCATGAGGCCGGGCGCAGTGGCTCACGCCTGTGATCCCAGCACTTTGGGAGGCTGAGGCAGGTGGATCATGAGGTCAGGAGTTCAAGACCAGCCTGGCCAACATGGTGAAACCCCATCTCTACTAAAAATACAAAAATTAGCTGGGAAGGGTGGCAGGCACCTGTAATCCCAGCTACTCAATTAAGGCTGAGGCAGAAGAATTGCTTGAACCTGGCGGGTGGAGGTTGCAGTGAGCCGAGATCACACCAGTACACTCCAGCCTGGACAGCACAGTGAGACTTCGTCTTAAAAAAAAAAAAAAAAGATCTTCCTCTTTTTTGTGGCTGCATAATATTCCACAGCATACATGTACCACATTTTCTTTATCCAATCTGCCATTGATGGGCATTTAGGTTGATTCCAATGCATGTGGAATCATTTATATTCCTTTGGATATATACCCCATGATGGGGTTGCTGGGTCGAACAGTAGCTGTTTTGAGATCTTTGAGGAAATTCTCCACTCTGCTTTCCACAGTAGTTTAACTAATTTACATTCCTACCAAGAGTGTGTAAGTATTCCCTTTTCTCTGCAACCTTGGCAGAATCTGTTCTGTTTTTTTGTTTTGTTTTTTACTTTTTAACAATAGCCCTTCTGACTGGTGTGTGATGGTACCTTGTGGTTTTGATTTGCATTACTCTAATGATCAGCGATGTTGAGCTTTTTTTCATGTTGGCCACATGTATGTCTTCTTTCAAGAAGTGTCTGTTCATGCCCTTTGCCCACTTTTTAAAGGGGTTGTTTGTTTTTTCTCTTGTAAATTTGTTTAAGTAGCTTATGGATGCTGGGTATTATACCTTTGTCCAATGTACAGTTTGCAAATTTTTTCTCCCATTCCGTCGGTTTTTTTACTCTGATGATAGTTTCGTTTACTGTGAAGAAGCTCTTTCAATAGATTCCATTTGTCAATTTCTGCTTTTGTTACAGTTGCTTTTGACATCTCTCTTTTTTTTTTTTTTTTTTTTTTTTTTTTTTTTTTTTTTAAGAGAGAATCTCGCTCTGTCACCCGGGCTGTAGTGCAGTGGTGCGATCTCTGCTCGCTGCAACTTCCGCCTCCTGGGCTCAAGAGATTCTCCTCCCTTGGCCTCCTGAGAAGCTGGGATTACAGGCGCCTACCACCACACCCTGCTAATTTTTGTAATTTTAGCAGAGATGGGGTTTTACCCTGTGGATCAGGCTGGTCTCAAACTCCTGACCTCAAGTGATCTGGCTGCCTCAGCCTCACAAAGTGCTGGGATTACAGGCATCGGTCACCACGCCTGGCTTTGCTTTTGGCATGAACCTTTGCCCATTCCTATGTCTAGAATGGTATTGCCTAGGTTGTCTTCCAGGGTTTTTATGGTTTGGGGTTTTACATGTAAGTCTTTAATCCATCTTGATTTCTGTATATGGTGTAAGGAAGGGGGTCCAGTTTCAATCTTCTGCATATGGCTAGCCGGTTATCCCAGCACCATTTATTAAATAGGGAGTCCTTTCCCCATGACTTTTTTTTGGGGGGGTCAGCTTTGTTAAAGATCAGATGGTTATAGGTGTATGGCCTTATTTCTGGGCTCTCTATTCTGTTCTATTGGTCTATGTGTCTATTTTTGTACCAGTACCATGCTGCTTTGGTTACTGTAACCCTATAGTATGATTTGATGTCAGGTAGGGTAATGCCCCCACCTTTGTTCTTTTTGCTTAAGATTGCCTTCACTATTCGGGCTCTTTTTGTTGTTGTTGTTCCTATAAATTTTAAAATAGTTTTTTCTAGTTCTATGAAGAATGTCATTGGAAGTTTGATAGGAATAACACTGAATCTGGAAATTGCTTTGGACAGTATAGCCATTTTAATGATATTGATTCTTCCTATCCATGAACATGGAATGTTTTCCATTTATTTGTGTCATTTCTGACTTATTTGAGCAGGGTTTTGTAATTCTCATTGTAGAGATCTTTCGCGTCCCTGGTTAGCTGTTTTCCTAGGTATTTTATTCTTTTTGTGGCAATTGTGAATGGGATGGAGTTCCTGATTTGACTATTGCTGGCTGTTGCCCGTGTATAGAAATGCTAGTGATTTTTGTACATTGATTTTCTATCCTGAGACTTTGATGAAGTTGTTTATCAGCTGAAGGAGCTTTTTGGCCAAGACTGTAGGGCTTTATAGATATAGGATCATGTCATCTGCAAACAGACAGTTTGACTTCCTTTCTTTCCATTTGGATGCTCTTTATTTCTTTATCTTGCCTGATGGCATATTAATCATTAATCATTCTTAAATCCTTTTATTCTCATGAAATAAATACATATACTAACTAAATATATGCATACTGTATATATATATATATATATATATATATATATATATATATATATTTAAGCTGTGTCACAGAGAAGCATGACTTCAAATAAAAGAAATACAGTATGCACTTACTAAATCATGATTTTTTCAGTCACATCCACCAATGTTGAAGAAGTTTTTATTGAAATTTGATGAATAAATTTTCCCTTGATGTGAATCTGGGTTTTGTTTTGTTTTGTTTTGTTTTGAGACAAGTTCTCACTATTGCCCAGACTAGAGTACAGTGGCATGATCTCAGCTCACTGCAACCTCTGCCTCACAGGTTCAAGTGATTCTCCTGAGTAGCTAGGACTACAAATACAGACACCTGCCACCCTGCCCGACTAAATTTTTTTTTTTTTTTTTTTTTGAGACGGAGTTTCGCTCTTGTTACCCAGGCTGGAGTGCAATGGCGCGATCTCGGCTCACAGCAACCTCCGCCTCCTGGGTTCAGGCAATTCTCCTGCCTCAGCCTCCTGAGCTGGGATTACAGGCATGCACCACCATGCCCAGCTAATTTTTTTTGTATTTTTAGTAGAGACGGGGGTTTCACCATGTTGACCAGGATGGTCTCGATCTCTTGACCTCGTAATCCACCTGCCTCGGCCTCCCAAATTTTTTTTTTTTTTTTTGTATTTTTGATACAGATGGGGTTTCACTATGTTGCCCAGGCTGGTCTCTTTCTCCTGAGTTCAGATCAGTCCGCTGGCCTCAGCTTTGTAGAATGCTGGGATTACAGGTGTAAGCCACTGCACCTAGCCTATATACATATATTTAAGATGGGGTCTCCCTGTGTCACCAAGGCTGGAGTGCAGTGGTACAATCATAGCTCACTGCAACTTCAAATTCCTGAGCTCAAGCAATCCTCCTGCCTCTGCCTCCTGAGTAGCTGCGATTACAGGTATTCGCCACCATGCCCAGCTAATTTTTAAATTTTTGCAGAGATGAGGTTCTCTCTCTGTTACCCAGGCTAGTCTTGAACTCCTGGTATCATGTGATCCTCCCTCTGCAGCTTCCCAAAGTGTTATAAAATTAACCCCACTGTACAACTTTCCTGAAGGAGTCAGAAGATTACCGCTAGCCTAATCATTCTACAGCAAAATATAAATGGGAAAAGAGAGAGAAAACTGCTCTTCAAAAGACCAATTTTGTTTTCCTGTCACTTGGGTTTAAAAAATCAGGTGATGTCTCTTTAAAAATCTGGATCTCTAGCAGTGTTTGCCTGTGTTCCTGCAAGAAATCAATCAGTTGGAGCTGAGGACTGGCTGTTAGCATTGAACAATCAGCCTCTCCCGCTCTCCACGGTCTCCACCATTCCCCGTTCCTCCATCCCTTTCCGTTTCTTTCCTGTGATCGCTTGCCGAATAACGGTGCAGTAAATGGATTTGACACGTGGTGCCATCTCTATACGTGTTCCCTGAAATCATTTTAGCATTCTAATCAAAATGGCCGCTCTGACAATGGTAATACTTAGCTAGGTTTTCTATAAAATATACAAAGCAGTAATTTATGGTTGAGCCTGACTCCTCTGACACGTCTTTCTTTCAGTGGCTCACAAAAAGTAGCTCCTTATAAATTTCGTTATTGAAACAGAATCTTGCAAATACCACAAGCTGGAACATGCTAGAAACGTCTGCACTTTCACCCGACTGTACTCAAACCTGCCACGCTGAGTGATTTGTTGTAATATTGGTTTCTTCAAATCTCCAGCCACGTTTTCTTTGAGTCTTCCAATAGATTTCCTTACAAAAGAATGCATTTCGATTTCTTGCCGTAGTGTTTCCTATTTACATTTTTTTTTTTTTTTTTTTTTTTTTTTGAGACAGAGTCTCGTTCTGTCGCCAGGCTCAGGCTGGAGTGTAATGGCGCAATCTCCGCTCACTGCAACGTCTGCCTCCCGGGTTCAAGCAATTCTCCTGCCTCAGCCTCCCAAGCAGCTGGGACTACAGACACGCGCCACCACGCCCAGCTAATTTTTTATATATATATTTTTTAGTAGAGACGAGGTTTCGCTATGTTGGCCAGGATAGTCTTGATCTCTTGACCTTGTGATCCACCCGCCTCAGCCTCCCAAAGTGCTGAGATTACAGACTATTTTAACCAGTTTTACTGTGGTAGGAAGAAAATGTTTTCCAAATGGAACATTTCTTTTTAAACTTCTGTATTAAACATGGAATTATGAAACACACTGTTTAACACACTGTTAAACATTTGTCATAAGTTGAGTGAAATTTTGTAAGATCTTGTATTGAGGATCACATGATTTTTAAATACCATTGATAGTATCTAAGGTATAATATATGCTTTACTTGGGGTCCTATGATAAAAGATGTTAATAATTCAATTATTTTTCTTCATAATGTTAATTGTTTTTGCTAACATTTGCCGGATCTCTTTTAGCTTGTTATGGCCGATGAGGAGCTTGCAACAGAACAGAAATGTTAGCCTTGACATTTTCCTGTGGTTTGCTCGGGCTTGCATTATCTGTATTATTTTCAGTCCAGTTTCTTGGGAAAATTTTGTTTTTTGTTTTGTTTTGTTTTAGAGAGACAGGGTCTCCATGTGTTGTCCAGGCTGGAGTCCGGTGATGCAATCACAGGTCACTGCACACTTGAACTCCGGGCTTCAAGCAATCCTCCCACATCAGCTCCTGAGTAGCTGGGACTACAGGCATGTGCCACCATGCCTGCTTTTTTTTTTTTTTTTTTTTTTTTTTGGAGAGATGGAGTCTCCCTGTGTTGTGCAAGCCGGTCTCAAACTTCTAGCCTCAAGTGATCCTCCTGCCCTGGCCTCCCAAAGTGTTGGGATTACAGGTGTGAGCTACCGCATCCACCCAGAAAATTTTTAAATTGTGTTATGATTCACATACCATAAAATTCACCCTTTTAAAGTATATAGTTCAGTCTGAGCACAGTGGGTCACGCCTGTACTTCCAGCACTGTGAGAGGCAGAGTGGGGAGGTGCTTTGAGCCCAGGAGATTGAGACCAGCCTGGGTAACATGGTGAAACCCCATCTCTACAAGAAATACAAAAATTAGCTGGGTGTGGTGGTGCGAGCCTGTAGTCCCAGCTACTCGGGAGGCTGAGGTGGGAGGATTGCTTAAGCCTGGGAGATTGAGGTGGCAGTGAGCTATGAGCTACTGCACTCCATCCTGCTTCCAAAAAGTGTACAGTTCAGCAGCTTTTTGTGTATTTACAGAGGTGTACAACCATCACCACTAATCTCAGATCATTTTCATCATCCCAGAAGGAAATCTCATATCCATGAGCAGACACTCCCATATTCCCCAACCCAGGCAGCCACTCACTTTCTGTCTCTCGGGATCTCCGTCTCCTGGACATTTCATAAAAGTAGAATCAGACAATGTGTTTTCTCTTTTAATTTGGCTTCTAAATTATCTTTTTAAAACTTAAAACAAATTCAGATTTTAAATAGCCCAGAAGTCACAATACTGTGTCCCCGCTCCCCTAAGCCATGATCCTTTCCACATTCGCCTGGGCTGTGCACACCAGCTGTGGCAAGAGCACAGAATCGATACCTTCACCAACGCAGCCTTGATTTCGGTACAATCCAATTACCTTGGCTAAGAGAAAAATTCGTTCTGCATAAGGAGATAAGCAAATCTTTGGTTTGCAAACTTCTCCTGCTGGCCTGGAGAGTGACAGTGCCTCTAAAGGTGGGCCAGCAGGGGCTCAAAGCACCCCACTCATTGTGCTCCGTGGGAATGCTCCACTGCATGGGGCACGTGTGTTTTGAGGAGCATTATCTTCACGCAGAGAGAATAGAATGTTTGTTATCAAGGAAGCCTGCAAAAAGGTAAAATATGTACCACCAACAAGCCAATACACTCATGCAATGGACTTTTTAGGACTTAGGAGTAAATTCTGGGGGTCATCACGCAAAGGAGTTTTAAACTATTTTAGGTAGATGTTAAAATAAGGCATAAAGCTGCTTCCTGCAATTATATATAAGGCTATTTTTTCCTCTTTGTATTCCAGAGGTCTATTTGAAGAATATGTTAATAACACATTTTTCAGAGGGAAATTCATAGCAATTTTGTTACAAATATTAACATCAAGGAAATAAAACCGTCCTTCTTTCTAGGCCAGTTTTTCAATGTAAACTTAGAATTTTTAAAAATATTTTGTATGTATTTTATTTTATTTTTCAGGACTGAGTCTCAGCATTAGTCCATTCTCATGCTGCCATAAAGACATACCCAAGCCTGGGTAATTTATAAAGGAAAGAGGTTTAATCGGCTCACAGTTCAGCATGGCTGGGAGGGCCTCAGGAAACTTAGAGTCATGGTGGAAGGGGAAGCAAACACATCCTTCTTCACATGGTGGTAGCAAGGAGAAGTGCTGAGCAAAAGGAGGAAAAGCCCCTTATAAAACTATCAGATAGTGAGAACTCACTCACTATCATGGGAACAGTATGAGGGTAACCACTATCATGATTCAATTACCTCCCACCAGGTCCCTCCCATGACATGTGGGGATTATGGGAACTACAATTCAAGATGAGATTTGGGTGGGGACACAGCCAAACCATATCAGAGAGAGTCACACCCTGTCCCCTCAGCTAGAGTGCAGTGGTACAATCACAGCTCACTACAGCCTTGACCTCCCTGGCTCAAGCTGTCTGCCTTCCTCAGCCTCCCAGAGTGCTGGGATTACAGGCATAAGCCACTGGGCCTGGCCCACTGTGAACGTTCTATTAAAGAATAACACACCTATAGAAACTACATAAATCATAAACTGGATGTAATTTGCAAAGTTAACATGCTCATGTAAGGTGCTGTTGTGTCCAGCAAGTGAGCGCAGTCACTTCCTTCTTCCAAATAGAGATTTTGTAACAAGATTTAGGAGCTCACTTCATTTGGGAATGGGATGTGACTTGGAAATGTGAAAGGGGAACTGGGAATTCAATCCTTTTTTTTTTTTTTAAGATCAAGTCTCGCTCTGTCACCCAGACTGGAGTGCAGTGGCACAATCTGGGCTAACTGCAACCTCCGTCTCCCGGGTTCAAGCAGTTCTCCTGCCTCAGCCTCCCAAGTAGCTGGGACTACTGGCGCCCACTATCAAGCCTAGGTGATTTTTGTATTTTTAGTAGAGACAGGGTTTCACCATGTTGGCCAAGCTGGTCTCAAACTGCTGACCTCAGGTGATCTGCCCACCTCGGCCCCCAAAGTCCTGGGATTACACATGTGAGCCACCACGCCTGGCGTAGGAATTCAATCTCCTAAGAAGATCCTGGAGAAGTCTAATAATTCTCTTCTGAAGGATCCATGAAGTTTTCAGAACTTACCAAGGCTTGAACACATCTCATCTCTTTATATACAGAGAAAATCTAATTACAGAAAGCATCAAATTGGAGAACCCACATTCTACAAATGCTCCTTCTCAGCAAGGAGCATGGCCTCCCCCGACCTCCCTTCCGCTGGGGTAGCATCCTTCACCGGGAATTACTTACGCTAACCATGCGCCACCCGTTGCTACTCTTACCTGCTTCTACTATACATCCCTACCATGCCAATCACAGATTTCACTAAGGTTTTTTTCTATTATTTTACTTTGGACCCTGAACAATCAACTGAACTGAAAGAGCTTTTATGTTTGTTTGCCTGAACAGTTCATTTATTTAGTTTTTAGAGACAGGGTCTTGCTCCATCACTCAGGCTGGAGTTCACTGTAGTCTTGAACTCCTGGACTCAAGTGATTCTCCCGTCTCAGCCTCCTGAGTATCTGGGACTACAGGTGCAACCACCATGCCCTGCCCATCATTTTATTTTTTTGTAGAGACAGTCTCGCTATGTTACCTAGGCTGGTCTCAGAACTCCTTGGCTCCAGTGATCCTCCTGCCTCAATCTCCCACAGCCTTGGGATTACAGACATGAGCCACCTGCCTGACATGAGCAGTTTATTTCTGTTACCTTTTTATTCTGTGATAGGAGAGTAACATCAAAGCAAGAGAAAAACTGCCCCTTACAGAAACACCAGAGGAAGAATTTCCTTCTCTCCTGCAGGGATGAATCATGTTTGCATGACTCATTTTTGCAGAACTGCGGGTGAAAGGCCATTGCATAAATAGGTACTTTGTGATGATGATCATGACGATGATGAATAATGAAAGATGCAAACGGTTCTGACTGCCTCAGGAGGCAGTTGCTGGGCAAATAAAAATACAGTGCTATTTTAATATTCTATTGCATCGTCACACAGTAATCATCGCAAACAGGTTTTATTTTATAGTTTCAAATATTTCAAAAGGATGCTCAATGCCCTTACAGAAACACAGATTAAAATACAGGAAGATACTGCTACATCCCAATTTTATTGTATCAATAAAATTGATACAATTTTATTAACTTATCTACTAAAATATTATTATTATAAATTGAAAAATTATAGTTATATGTATTTATGGTATACAAAGTGATGTTATGATTTACAAATACAATTTGGGAAAATTAAATCAAATGGATTAACTAATCATCACCTCAAATTTTTTTGTGGTGAGAACATTTAAAATTTACTCTCTTAGCAATTTTGAAATGTATAATACACTATTATTAACTGAACTTACTATGCTGTGCAATAGATTGAAAAAAAAAAAAAACCCTTATTTCTCCTGTCTAACAGAGGCTTCGACCATCATTTACCCATTCCCTCCAGTCCCTAGCCTCTGGAATCACCATCCTATTTACTCTATGCTTCTATGAGTCCTATTGTTTTAGATTTCACATTGTATTAGTCAGGGTTCTCTAGAGGGACAGAACTAATAGGATAGATAGATACATGTATTTCAGAGAGTTTATTAAGTATTAACTCACACAATCACAAGGTTCCACAATAGGCCTTCTGCAAGCTGAGGAGCAAGAACCTCCAGTCTGAGTCCCAAAACTATAGAACTTGGAGTCTGATGTTCGAGAGCAGGAAGCATCCAGCACAGGAGAAAGATGGAGGCTGCGAGGCTAGGCCAGTCTCTCCTTTTCACATTTTTCTGCCTGTTTATATTCTAGCCAAGCTGGGAGCCTATTAGATAGTGGCCATCCAGACAGAGGGTGGGTCTGCCTTCCCCAGCCCACTGACTCAAATGTTCATCTCCTTTGGCAACACCCTCACAGACACACCCAGGATCAGTGCTTTGTATCCTTCAACCCAATCAAGTTGACACTCGTATCAACCATCACACATATGTAAGTGAGATCACGTAGTATTTGTCTTTCTGTGTGTGACATATTACACTTAACATCATGTCTTTTTTTTTTGAGATGGAGTTTCACTCTTGTTACCCAGGCTGGAGTGCAATGGCATGATCTCGGCTCACTGCAACCTCTGCCTCCCAGGTTCAAGTGATTCTCCTGCCTCAGTCTCCTGAGTAGCTGGGATTACAGGCATGCACCACCACACCCAGCTAATTTTTTTTTTTTTAATTTTTTTAGTACAGATGGGATTTTGCCGTGTTGGTCAGGTCTCAAACTCCTGACCTCAAGTGATCTGCCCACCTAGGCCTCTGAAAGTGCTGGGATTACAGGCGTGAGCCACCATGCCTGGCCTGGATCACAATTTTAAATAAGAAGTGTTGGTAGGGATGTGGAGAAACTAGAAGCCTCCTATTATATTTTTGGTAGAAATGTCTAAGCAGTATAACCATTTTGGAAAATAATCTGGCAGTTTCAGTAAAAAGTAAATGTGGCTGGGCACAGTGGCTCCTGCCTGTAATCCCAGCCCTTTGGGAGGCTGAAGCAGGAAGTTTTCTTGAGCCCAACAAGACCAACCTGAGCAACATATGGAGACTCCATCTCTACAATTTTTTTTTTTTTTAATTAGTCAGGCATGGTGGTGAGTTCTGTAGTCCCAGGCAGGAGGATCACTTGAGCCCAGGAGGTCGAGATTGCAGTGAGCCATGATAGCAACACTGAACTCCAGCCTGAGTAATAAAGCAAGATCCTATCCGAAAGAAAAGAAAAAAAGTGAAACAAATTTACCATAGAATCTAGCAATTCCAGTCCTAGAAATCCACCCGACACAAATAAAACCACGAGTCCACACAAAGACATGTACATGAATGTTCATAGTAGCTCTATTCATAATAATCTCACACTGGAAATAATCCAAATATGCATTAACTGGTGAATGGATAAATGAAATGTGGTAGAAGAGATGAAATATCAATACATGCGAAAACACAAGTGGACCTCAGAAGAAGCGTGCTGAGTGGGAGAAACCAGATATAACAGACTGCATTCTATGATTCATTTATTTATTTATTTATTTATTTATTGGGTTTTTTTGCCACCCAGGCTGGAGTGCAGTGGTGCTATCTTGGGTCACTGCAACCTCCACCTCCTGGGTTCAAACGATTCTCCTGCCTCAGCCTCCTGAGTAGCTAGGATTACAGGTGCCCACTACCACACCCAGCTAATTTTTGTTGTAATTTTAGTAGAGATGGGGTTTCACCATGTTGACCAGGTAGTCTTAAACTCCTGACCTCATGTGATCAGCCTGCCTCAGCCTGCCAAAGTGCTGGGATTACAGGTGTGAGCCACGGTGCCCAGCCTATTTTATTTATTTATTTTTCTTGAGACAGAGTCTCACTCTGTCACCCAGGGTGGAGTGCAGTGGCATGATCTCAGCTCACTGCAACTTCCACCTCCCAGGTTCAAGTGATTCTCGTGCCTCAGCCTCCCGAGTAGCTGGGATTACAGGAGCTCGCCACCATGCCTGGCTAAGTTTTGTATTTTTAGTAAAGATGAGGTTTTACCATGTTGGCCAGGCTGGTCTTGAACTCCTGACCTCGAGAGATTCACCCAGCTCAGCCTCTCAAAGTGCTGGGATTACAGGCATGAGCCACCGCACCCAGCCATATGAGTCCATTTATAAAAATGTCCAAAGAAAGGCAAATTTCTAGCCACAGAAAACAAAAGTGTTTGCTTAGTATTGGAAGTGGGAGCAAGGATTAACTGTAAATCAGCACAAGGAAACTTTTTGGGGTGATGGAAATATCCTAAAACTGGATTTTGGTGTTAGTTACACAATTCTAGAAATGCACCTAAATCTTTGAAACGTACAGTGCCAATGGGAGAATATATAGTATATAAATTACATCCCAATAAGTTGTTTTTTTTTTTAAAGTGTAGACTCTTACGTTAAGACAACATTTGTATCTTTTATTTAGCTACTGAGTCACTACAGGAATAATACACTTTTTGGGGGTGGAAGGCATGACCAAGTTTGAATTTTTCGGAAGTAACCCAAAGGAAAACATTCTAAAGAAATCCTTCAGTTTCTTCCCTTCTCTTTTACTCTCCTTGGTTTATTCATTAAGACCCAGTCTTCTGAACATGTGCAGTGACCTCTGAGCCATCAATCACTTAAAGGTAAAGAGGTCCCAGGTGTCCTTTTAGAATAATGAGTTCAATTCCAAAGCAAAGCATGAAGGGAGGACCAATTGCCCAGATCCCAGCCCCTCCTGTCCTACTTCAAACTGAGTGTCTGAATTACTTGAAACTCCAAGACTAGGTTGTTAAACAATGTGGTAAGACCAATATCCAAATTGAAGTTAGGTGTAAGACCTAGGGCTTCGATGTCAGCAATACCAACATAACCGTCACCACTGTCATAAAGTGGGCTCTCTCCAGACACACTTGGAAACAGTACACCTGGAAAGTCAATCCTTTTCCATAATTGTCTGCAATAATATACTGATCCCTAGCAACAGCTGCAGTTACCATAGAGATGATTAAAAGACATCAATTTTTTTATTTTAAAATGCAGTTTTTATCAATATGCCACAGATACAGAAAAGCAAGCATATCGTAAGTGCTCAATGAATTTTCAAAGGTAACGTTTCTTCTATAACAGCAGCAAGGTTGAGAAATGGAAGCTCACCATCACCCTGGAAGCCCCTCATAAGCCCCTCCCAGCTACCACTCTTACTTTCTTCCTCAAAGATAACCACTGTTCTGATTTTTGTTTTGTCTTGTTTTGTCTTTTGAGACAGAGTCTAGCTCTGACCCCCAGGCTGGAGTGCAATGGCGCGATCTCGGCTCACCGCAACCTCTGCCTCCCAGGTTTAAGCAATTCTCCTGCCTCAGCCTCCCGAGTAGCTGGGATTACAGGCACTTGCTACCATACCTAGCTAATTTTTGTATTTTTAGTAGAGACAGGTTTTCACCATGTTGGCCAGTCTGGTCTTGAACTCCTGACCTCGTGATCTGCCTGCCTCAGCCCCCCAAAGTGCTGGGATTACAGGCGTGAGCCACCGCACTCAGCCGTATTCTGACTTTTAACACCATACATTTGTTTGCCCAATTTTGAACTTGATGTAAATGGAATCAACCATACTGTGTGCACTCACTTGTATCTGATTTATTTTACACTGTACATAAATCAACCATGGTCTCTTATATGTGAATATATCACTTGTATGTTATTATATTCTCTTGTAGTGAATATATTACAATTTATTTATTCTTTCTATTATAATGTACATTTGTATTGCTTCCAGGGTTGTGGCTGTTATGAATAATCTGCTAGAAACATTTTTGTGTTTGTTTTTTGTGAGCATCTGTGGACGTTTCTGTTGAGAATCTACCTCGGAATGGATGTTGGGTGCTAGGGTATGTTTATGGTTAGCTTTAGGGTACATCATTTTATTTTGCTAAAATCTAGAAAGCCACTTGAAGTGATGTAAGTGTAAACATACCTAAATGGAGAAATTTCCTGCATGTAAACACACGTTCATTCTTCGTCAGAACTGACCTGAGCAAACACTATAGGCAGGACAACTGAGTATCAGTCACGAAGTTAGCGGAGTGTGGTGTCTCACAAACATCACATCGGAAGCCATCACTCCTGTGGGGTTTGGGCCTTGGGAAATGTGCCCACATGAGCTTTCTGGCACCCCTGCCAGCTCCCTTCAGTGGAGTCTGGATGAACAAAGCTCATAGCCCCGCCCTGGCTTTGATACAAAGGAAAATGTTAGGTGTGTCCAGTTTCCCTCTAACGTCTGGAAATCAATTTTTTTTTCTGTCTTTTTCTTTCTTGTCTTTTTAGACAAGATCTGTCACCCAGGCTGGAGTGCAGTAGTGTGTTCTTGGCTCACTGCAGCCTCAACGTCCTGGGCCCAGGTGATCCTCCCACCTCAGCCTCCTGAGTACCTAGGGCTACAGGCATGTGTCACCCCATCTGGCTGTTTTTTTTTTTTTTTTTAAATAGAGGCAGGGTTTCACTATGTTATCCAGGCTGGTCTCAAACTCCGGGCTCAAGCGATCCACCTGCCTTGACTTCCCAAAATGCTGGAATTTTCCAACTTATTTTTCATTTAAAAACAAAAATGCCTGGGGCAATTATCAGCACATAATACCAGGCTGAGCCTCTCCATTCCTAGAGGACACGTGTCTGCTGCTTTCTGCATCTTGGTAGTCTACCTCCTGACAGGGCTAAAAGCTCTTGCCAGTGACTGTTTTTTCCAGGTGGCTGTGAGCTCATAATCTACCCCATGTCAGAGTCCATCTCTGCCAGGATTTGAATTCAAGACAGGGCACCTGGATTCAGCTCACATGCTTCTAGTAGGATATGTTCATGGCCCAGGTTAATCTTCATAATGCAGTGTTTGCCAGGGAGTTTCTACATCAGTTTCACTGCATGATCTCTGAACTGGGTGTCCACTTGTGTTTGGAGAAGACTTTCTATGAAAACAAGGATCCCTTTGGCTTGCCGCCTATCTGTGGAAGTCGAAGCGTTGGCCAGAATTCCCAGACCTCAGAGGCCTTTACACCCTAATGGGGCAGGCTGCAGAGAGGGCTGTATCTTGTTTTCTTTTAACTTCTCTTTAAATTCTGATTCCTTCTGTAGCTGCTTGTTCTTTTCCATGTCTCTGGGGTATTTGTCAGTATACAGAAGAAACAGCTTCTTGAATAATGTCCATTACAGTTTTGTATTTAAATGACAAGCAATGGCATATTTTCTTTCTTACTTTCTTTCCTCTTTAGAGACAGGATCTTGCTCTGTCGCCCAGGCTGGAAATACTCTGGCGTGATCATAGCTCACCGCAGCCTAGAACTCTTAGGCTCAAGCAATCCTCCTGCCTCAGCCTCACAAGTAGCTGGAACTACAGGCACGTACCACCAAGCCTGGCTGATTTTTAAATTTTATTTTTTATAGAGTGGATGTCTTGCTATGTTGCCCAGGATGGTATTGAACTCCTGGCCTCAAACAGTCTTCCTCCCTCAGCTTCTTAAAGTTCTGGGATTACAGGTGTTGAGTCACTGCATCCAGCCTGTTTTGTTTCTTTTCTACCATACTCTAAGGCTGCCAAGAGAGCAGCTGCAGTGCTGGATTTTAGCACTGGAGAATTGATCATATACTCTTTACTTTCTGTTTTTGCTTGCTTTAAAAGCTACCACAACTTTTGACATTCTTATTTACTAGTAGTAGAGAAGAGATTATATTCTCCAAGCTCAGATGGGCTTCCTGAATTTGGTCCTATTTTTCATGTTTTTAGAAACCATTGCCATGGACTAGAACTAACTACTACTCAGGACAGGATTTGTGAAAAACTTGTCGGCCGGGCACAGTGGCTCACGCCTGTAATCCCAACACTGTGGGAGGCCGGGGTGGGCGGATCACCTGAGGTCAGGAGTTCGAGACCAGCCTGGCCAACACGGTGAAACCCATCTCTACAAAAAAATACAAAAATGAGCCAGGTGTGGTGGCGCATGCCTGTAATCACAGCTACTTGGGAGGCTGAAGCATGAGAATCACTTGAACTCAGGAGGCGGAGGTCTGCAGTGAGCCGAGATCACGTCACTGCACTCCAGTGCCTGGGTGACAAAGTGAGACTCTGTCTCAAAAAACTTGTCATTGGTCAAAGGGCAAACATTCACTACAAACATCTATAGAACAACCAATCACCTACTTGCTTAGGTTTAAAATGGGAATAAATTATTTTGGATTCTATATTTTGGGATAAGTTAACATTTTAAAAGTATTATTTATTGCAGGCTGGGCACAGTGTCTCACACCTGTAATCCTACCACTTTGGGAGGCTGAGGCAGGCGAATCACTTGAGCTCAGGAGCTCAAGACCAGCCTAGGCAATATGGCAAAACCCCATCTTTGCAAAAAATACAAAAATTAGCCCGTCTTGGCGGTGCGTGCCTATATTCCCAGCAACTTGGGAGGCTGAGGTGGGAGATGGTTTGAGTCTGGGAGATGAAGGCTGCAGTGAGCCGAGATCATGCCACTGCACTCCAGCCCGGGCAATAGAACGAGACCCTGTCTCAAAAAAAAGAGTATTATTTATTGTGTTGCATAAAATGCAACACAATAAATACAAATCACTCAGCATTGGAAGGCTAATTAGTCAATACAAGGGAGAATGCTTTATCAAGAGGTCAGTTGTCTCAGATTTTAGGTCAGTTTTCAGGATATGTTGCTCATATGAGTGGCATAGGTAGCTTTTTTGATTGTTACCAATTTCATTCATTCATTTTTTTAAAAATAGCAGTATTGAGATAGAATTCACATACTTTATAATTCACCAATTTAAAGTGTACAATTCAATGGTTTTTAGTATATTCACACAGATACATGCAATCATCACCACAATTTTAAAACATATCATCACTCATAGCTGTTAGCCATCAGTCCTCTATTTCCCCACCCTACCCTAAGCAACCACAGGACTACTTATCTAGTCTGGGCACAGATTATAGTTCACGCCTGCCGGAGGCTGAGGTGGGCAAATCACCTGGTCAGGAGTTCGAGACCAGCCTGGCCAACATGGTGAAATCCCATCTCTACTAAAAATACAAAAATTAGCTGGGCGTGGTGACATGTGCCTGTAACTCCAGCTACTGAAGAGGCTGAAGCAGGAAAATCGCTTGAACCTGGGAGATGGAGGTTGCAGTGAGCCGAGGTCGCACCATTGCACTCCAGCCTGGGCGATAGAGTGAGACTCTATCTCAAAAAAAAAAAAAAAAGAACCAAATCTGCTTATTTCATTTTGGTCTTTATGGATATCCCTATTCTGGATTTTCATATAAATGAACCTCATAAGATGTGGCTTTTTATGGCAGGCTCTTTCACTTAGCACAGGGTTTTCTTTTTTCTTTTTCTGAGATGGAGTTTTGCTCTTGTTACCCAGGCTGGAGTGCAATGGCGTGATCTCGGTTCACTGCAACCTCCGCTTCCTGGGTTCAGGCAATTCTCCTGCCTCAGCCTCCTGAGTAGCTGGGATTACAGGCACGCGCCACCGTGCCCAGCTAATTTTTTGTATTTTTAGTAGAGACGGGGTTTCACCATGTTGACCAGGATGGTCTCGATCTCTTGACCTCGTGATCGGCCCGTCTCGGCCTCCCAAAGTGCTGGGATTACAGGCGTGAACCACCGCGCCTGGACTAGCACAGGGTTTTCAAGGCTCATACAAGTTGTAGCATGTATCAGTACTTCATTCCTGTTTCTGGCCAAATAATATTCCATTGTATGGTTTTGAGCCTAAAACACAAGTATCGAGGAGCTGGGATGGATCGACACATTTGGCCATAGGATGGGAAGTAGAGGAAGTTGATCTGTAGGGGACATGAAATGAAACAGCCATGGCTGGAGGAACAGAGGTGAGCAGCTGAGAGACCTGTGGGCTAGCTGTTCAGGTGGTGCAAAAGTCACCGCGGGTTTTGCCTTTACTTTCAGTGGTAAGATCAGTTCTTTGTTCCTTTGTGTTTCTGATCCCAGCTGCCTTCCTGACCTGGGTTGCATGAGGGATGCTTTCGTCTCTGAAACAGCAAGAATACGACTTACGTAATCACATAACACTTGTTGAATCCTTACTACGCACCAGCGCTGGTCTGAGTATTTTGCTCATTTCGTCTTCATAACAGCCCTGTGACATAACTACCATTTTAATCACCATTTGACAGCTGAGGATACTGAAGTGCACGTGATTGATAACGTGTTCAACTCTCATAGGGGTCCCTTGGGACCAGCATCCAGGTCCCCAAGGCTCTGTGGGTGGCATTTGGGAGACGTGGCCTTGCCAGAGGATGCTGAGGGAGAATCAGGGACCCCACAGCTATGTATTAACCTGAGGGAGGTCCCCAGGGGTGGAACAAGAGCATATCTCCAGGCAAATTAGCATTTTCCCAAGTAAGTGTTAGTGTCACTGTTCTGTTCCCACTGCCACCCACTGTCCCCCCATCAGTGGGATGGAAAGGAAAGGTCTGGAGCCAGAGAGGGGGTTTGTGGTCACAGCCTCTCCCCACATCAGGCCTGGGTCAGGGCCTCCTGGCCTGGGTCCTGCAGGTAGGGGTGCTGTCCTTCCTGCCACAGCCCTTGCAAAGCCGGCCCCTCTCACCTGATGCCTCTGGAGGCAGGCCTGAGCAGGGAGAGCGGCAGGAGAGGGTGGGCCAGGTGACAGTCGCTGCACGCGGCTCTAGGGGACAGTACTGGGCATTCCTTTTTCCACAGAGTACTGTGGTTGATTCTTCCTAGGGTAGCCAGGCAGCCTCATCACACTGGAAGGGGTGGTTGGATATTCAGTGTTGAGCTGCCCAGGGACATCAGGGCACACCTTCAAAAGCCGAGGTGTCCTGGGGAAAAAAACAACTCACTAATCCACTTAAAACCCTGAGCTAGGCCAGGTGCAGTGGCTCACACCCGTAATCCCAGCACTTTTGGAGGCTGAGGCAGGCAGATCACTTGAAGCCCGGAGTCTGTGACCAGGTTGGCCAACATGGAGAAACCCTGTCTCTACTAAAAATACAAAAATTAGCCAGGCGTGGTGGTGCACGCCTGTAATACCAGCTACTCGGGGGGGGGGGGGGGGGCTGAGGCACCAGAATCACTTGAACTTGGGAGGTGGAGGTTGCAGTGAGCTGAAATTGCACCATTGCACTCCAGCCTGGGCCACAGGGTGAGACTCCGTCTCAAAACAAAACAAAACAAAACCCTGAGCTGAAACCAACGTAGACTTACATTTGAGTCAGCACAGACATGGGACGGGGCCAGCTTCACCAGGCCGCCTGCACAGTCTGTTTGGGCAGGCCGTGGCCCTGAGGTCTTCAGGTTGGTGACTGTCTTGAGAACTGGCTGAGCACATCCTGAGACTTGCCCAGAAGGACCACCTGGGGACATGGACAGCCCCCGAGAGTCCTCCCCGAGGGATGACCCGGCCCATTTGCTTTTCTGAGTCAGCTTCCCTGTGACTGTCCCTTTTCCCTCTGCTCTGGGAGTGCGGCAGCTTCTCTCTTCACAGTTGCCATCAGCCTCTGGTCTCCTGGAGACCACTCTGCTCCACACCCAGAGCGGCCTGAGGAAGAGGTCGGTGGCCGCCGCCCTCACTGCCTTCTGTCCTGGACCTAGCTGCATCAGGCAGACCCACGTGCAATGCTGATATGTGACCACTTTGACCTATAAAAGTGATTTTCCCATAGGTCAATTTGGATTTCTTTCTTTCTTTCTTTCTTTTTTTAATGAGACAGTGTCTTTCTCTGGTCACATAGATGCCCTAGAGATGGTAAAGGATAGTATTTTCTGTCCAGGCCTGCCTTTCTTGGGGCCTTTTATTAATAGGGAACTTTGTGCCCAGGTGTGGTGGCTCATGCCTGTAATCCCAGCACTTTGGGAGGTCGAGGCAGGCACATCACTTGAGGTCAGGAGTTTGAGACCGGCCTGGACAACATGGTGAAACCCCGTCTCTACTAAAAGTACAAAAGTTAGCCAGGCGTGGTGGCTCACACCTGTCATCTCAGCTGAGATTTTCCCCCTCTTCTGCCAGCTCTTAAAAAAATGACCATGAAAATTAGCCCAATTATTTTTCTGCACACAAGAGAAGATCATTCTCCTGCCTCAGCCTCCCAATCTCGGCTTGTTGCACTGAGCCAAGATTGGGAGGCTGAGGCAGGAGAATCGCTTGAACCCTGGAGGCAGAGGTTTCAGTGAGCCCAGATCGCACCACTGCACTCCAGCCTGGGCAACATAGTGAGGCTCTGTCTCAAAAAAAAAAAAAATTAGGGAATTTGAGGATTGTCTCCCAAGGCTACCATGCCTTCCAACTTGATGCTGGACCAGACGGCTTCCCTCGGACAGCAGGCGGAAGGAAGCCCCGGCCCGGGGCTCAGTCTCTGCTTCCCCTCTTCTGGTCTCTCCTGGCTGCACTTTCATTTCTTCTCTTGACCCCCGTCCTGCCTCTCGCCGCCTTTCCCATGAGCGCCTCCAAGGAGTCCCACAGCTGGGGCTTCCTGCCTGACCTGGCGGTCACCTCCTGCCTGTGTCCTGGAGGCTCCTGGGTCCAGCCCCCACCCCTGGCCCATTGCTCTCTGTCCTGAGTGTTTTGCCCACAACATTTTTCCTGGCCAGGCTGATAAGTCCAGAAAAGTTCCGTTTCCTTATCTGCGCCGCGGCTTTCTCTTGAAGTCAGGCGTCTCACACTGCAGGGGCCAGCCTCGGAAGCCTGGCGGGCTTGATCGCTGCCTCCTGTCTTTCTCCTGTTCCCGAGCCCCGCAGAGGCTGTCTCTATGTCAGACATGAGTCCCTTGCTGGCCTTGCTCTGAGACCCGGTCCATGCTGTACGTTGCTCAGGGGCCCGGACTAGCAGAGGGCAAAGGACAGGCCACCCCACCGAAACCTGCCTCCTCAGGGTCTCTCTCTGTCTCTCCTCAAGTGGCCTGCCCCCACCCAGGGACCCCCGTCAATGGACCTCGTCTGAACTTCCACCCAGGGCCTTCACAGGGAATCTGGTTAGAGATCACAGGGGCCGCCAGGCACAGGGGCGCAGCCCATGCTGAGCTGTCCTGAGATAAGGGTGGCTTCTGCCTGGGCAGCGGCCACTGCCCCGGACCTGTCCTGACTGCCATGGGCCTGGACAGCAGGAGTCATCCTTGTGCCCCTGTGGGTTCCCAGAATGCTTGCAGATTTCACAGCCTGTACCCTGCCACTGGGCCAACAGTGACCAACTCAGCCAGACATTCTGGGGACCCCTCTTCCCACATGCCCTCCTTTGTCACTGGCTGCTTGTTCATTCAGCCACTCCAGTCATTCACTAAGAATTCATTGAATACCTATTATGTGCCAGGTACCATGCTAGGCCTTAGGGACATCGTGGTGAATAGGACAGGTGACCTCCCAGAGCTCAAAGTCTAGTGGGAACGTGAATAAAGAAACCAACGATTCTCTAAGTGGGGTCTGTGTACTGGGGTCCTGCCCTGCCAGGATTGAGGGAAATGTTGAGAAACTTCTATAGGAATTTGACAGAGAAAGTTTTTGTTTATTGAGTTTAGTTATTAAAAAAAAAATCAGGTTTCTATTGTTTGTCTTTTTTTAATTTCATTTTTCTAGTACTTCTTTTTATTATTATTTTATTTTTTCTTTTTTTGAGACGGAGTTTCGCTCTTGTTACCCAGGCTGGAGTGCAAAGGCACGATCTTGGCTCACCGCAACCTCCGCCTCCTGGGTTCAGGCAATTCTCCTGCTTCAGCCTCCTGAGTAGCTGGGATTACAGGCACGCGCCACCATGCCCAGCTAATTTTTGTATTTTTAGTAGAGATGGGGTTTCACCATGTTGGCCAGGATGGTCTCGATCTCTTGACCTCGTGATCCACCTGCCTCGGCCTCCCAAAGTGCTGGGATTACGGGCGTGAGCCACCGCGCCCAGCTATTATTATTATTTTTTTGAGGTGGAGTCTCGCTCTGTCACCCAGGCTGGAAAGCAGTAGTGCAATCTTGGGTCACTGCAACCTCCGCCTCCCAGGTTCAAGTGATTCTTCTGACTCAGCCTCCCGAGTAGCTGGGATTACAGGCGTGCACCACCTGTAAAATACCCGGCTAATTTTTTGTATTTCTAGTAGAGACGGGGTTTCACCATGCTGGCCAGGCTAGTCTTGAACTCCTGACCTTGTGATCTGCCCACCTCAGGCTCTCAAAGTGCTGGGATTACAGGCATGAGCCACCGCATCTGGCTTTATTTTATTTTATTTTGAGACAGACTCTCACTTGGTTGCCCAGTCTGGAGTGCAGTGTTGTGATCTTGGCTTCTTCTGTTGCTATGAGGCGAAGCCAAGACAGGCCAGCTAGCAGGGGCAGGGTCTGATTAGCAGCAGCAGCTGTGGGTGAGTGTCTGAGGGATTCCAGGAGGAAGTGTTTGTGCAGTAAAAGACGCCCAGATTTGAAGTGAGCCGAGAGTGACATGTGTGGTTTGCACATCCCTCCTTTTTCTGATTGCAAAGCAAAAGACAGCTGCAGCCTGGCTCCATCAGGGGACTCAAGTGTCCCATCCAGAAGGACATCGTGATAGCAGCATCTCACCAACAGTCCAAGTCCCTCCTCACTTTAGCTGCATGCATACTCCAATTGGAACAATACGGAGAGGATTAGCACAGCTTCTGTGCAGGGATGACACACTAATTCATGAAGCACTCCACATTAAAAAAAAGTCAAGCCTGAGACAGGTTTTTCAGAGCAGCTTTTTTGCAAAGGTTTAGCATGCAAATCCTTTTCAAGAAACTTGTAAGTTTGTGCCTTGGACACTTACTGATGGAGATAAGATGCTGCCAAGATGGAATTCCATTTATGGAAAGATTTCTTTGAAAATACTATGTTGTGCAACCAGAAAAATAAAAAAGCTAAAGAGTGGAAAAGGGAATTTCAACTCATAATTTTTCTGAGAAATAAGAGTAGGTCTGGGTCATAGACACGTCCGTTTATCTGGCCTTCTATCAACTGATATTTGCGGGCTACAAAAGAGTGGCAATGGGTGTCCTTGCCAATGATACGGAGGCTCCAGAAGTTTCTATAGTATCTTGCACATCTCCAAAAGGAAAAGCACATGATTATACATAATTTTAGAATTGTGGTTTCTGTATTCTTTAAAAAAAATATGCAGCCTGGGAAACATAGCAAGACATCTCTACACACACAAACACACACAAAAATTGGCTGGGTGTCACGGCACATGCCTGTAAGTCCCAGCTACTCAGGAGGCTGATGCAGGAGGATCAGTTGAGCCCAGGGCTCAAGTATTCAAGGCTGCAGTGAGTTATGATCATACCACTGAACTCTAGCCTGGGCAACACAGTGACACCCTGTCACAAAACAGACAAACAAAAAATGTGGTGAGCTGCAGTTGAGACCTATTTACAGATTGGTGTATGTCTATAATCAAAGAGTGCTGTATTTCTTCTCTTTGCATTCTGCTACCTTGACATAGAAGAATTTGCCAGGCTACTTTCATTGCTACTTATTACAGAAAATTGCTGCAAATCCTTTACAAAAGATGGTTTAGGCAGGTTTAAATTGGACAACTGGAGCAGGGATCATCATGGAGAAGGGAGGCAGGAGCAGATTGCGGCTCCGACTCGGGCGGGCAGAGTGGTGCTCGGAGGCTCATATAGTGAATTCTAGCTCCAGATTGACTGCAAGAACAAACTGGCAATCTCAAGAGAACACACAAACTGTCTGAAGGAAACAGACTGCTCCTGCAGGACCCAGGAGACACCCCAAATACTGTGAGCACCCCAACTGCAGAAGTGGGAAAGGGAGATCCTTTTCTCCTGAACACATACCCCCACCGGAGAAACTGAAGGTCTGTTTGTGGGAGACATTTCTGACCTTAACTGGAACTGAGGGAAGTTAGAGAGCCAAGCGAAATACAGGGGTAGAGGAAGCTCATATAGTGAATTTTAAATTCACTATATGAAGTGGAAAGGCCTTGGAAGCACACTGGGTCCCTAAGCAGGCCATTCCTGCCCAGCACCACAGGGATCCATTGGGAAGGCAGCTAGAGGATGGGTGGAGGGGATGCCACAGGGAGAAGGAAATCTCCATCTGAACTGGGGCAAGAAGCCTCCTGGCCAGAACTTGGGGTAGGGCATGAATCCAGTGTGCAGGCTCCACAGGCCAGGGAAGAACCACGCCTTTTTCTTGCCTCGCAGCTGGGAGGCAGGTAGCCTGGGGCAAGTTCTCAAGCCTGGGTCACCCAGTGAGACCAGCCCTTTGGTTTGTGTGGGAGCTGGGTAAGGCCTGTGACTGCCAGCTTTCCCCTACTTCCCTGACAACTTGCATGACTTGGCAGAGGCAGCCATAATCCTCCTAGGCACACATCTCCAGTGACCTGGGAATCTCACCCCCATCCCAATAGCAGCCACAGCAAGACCTGCCCAAGGAGAGTCTGATCTCAGACATGCCTAGTCCTGCCCCACCTGATGACCCTTCCCTACCCACCCTGGTTGTGAAGACAAAGGGCACACGTTCTTGGGAGTTCTAGGGCCCTGCCCACTGCTGGTCCCTCTCCCTGCTACCACAGCTGATGCTCTCTGGAAAGCGCCACCTCCCGGCAGGAGGCACAAAATAGAGCATTAAACCACCAAAGCTGAGAACCCTCACAGTCCATTGTACCCTCCTGCCGCCTCCACTGGAACAGGCAGTGGTATCCATGGCTGACAGACCCATAGATGGTTCACATCACACGACTCTGTGCAGACAACCCCCCAGTGCTGGCCTGGAGCTGGGTAGTCTTGCTGGGTGGCTAGACAATCACTGCAGTTCGGCTCACAGGAAGCCACATGGTAGGAAAAGGGAGAGAGTACTACATCAAGGGAACACTCAGTGTGACAAAAGAATCTGAACAACAGCCCTCAGCCCAGACCTTCCCTCTGACAGAGCCTACGCAAATGAGAAGGAACCAGAAAGCCCACTCTGGTAATACGACAAAACAACGCGCTTTAACCCTCCTCAGTACCCCCCTCCAATCACACACGTTACCAGCAATGGATCCAAACTGGAGGACATTCCTGATTTACCTGAAAAAGGATTCAGGAGGTAGTTATTAAGCTAATGAAGGAGGCACCAGAGAAAGGTGAAGCCCAATGCAAGGAAATCCAAAAAACGATACAAGAAGTGAAGGGAGAAATATTCAAGGAAATAAATGACTTAAAGGAAAAACAATAAAAAATTCAGGAAACACTGGACACACTTTAGAAATGCAAAATGCCTCGGAAAGTCTCAGCAATAGAATTAACATGTAGAAGAAAGAAATGCAGAGTCTGAAGACAAGGTCTTCAAATTAACCCAATCCAACAAAGACAAAGAACACAAAGTAAGAAAATATGAACAGCCAGACGCGGTGGCTCACGCCTGTAATCCCAGCACTTTGGGAGGCCGAGGCGGGTGGATCACGAGGTCAAGAGATCGAGACCATCCTGGTGAACACGGTGAAACCCCGTCTCTACTAAAAATACAAAAAATTAGCTGGGCACGGTGGCGTGTGCCTGTAATCCCAGCTACTCACGAGGCTGAGGCAGGAGAATTGCCTGAACCCAGGAGGCGGAGGTTGTTGTGAGCCAAGATCATGCCATTGCACTCCAGCCTGGGTAACAAGAGCGAAACTTGTTCTCAAAAAAAAAAAAGAAAGAAAGAAAGAAAATATGAACAAAGCCTCCATGAAGTCTGGGATTAAGTTAAACAACCAAGCCTAAGAATAATCGGTGTTCCCGAGGAAGAAGAGAAATCTAAAAGTTTGGAAGACACATTTGGGGGACTAATCAAAGAAAACTTCCCTGGCCTTGCTAGAAACCTAGACATCCAAACACAAAAACACAAAGAACACCTGGAAAGCTCATTTCAAAGATCATCCCCTAAGCACATTGCCATCAGGTTATCCAAAGTCAAGAAAAGGAAAGAATCTTGAGAGCTTTAAGGTAACTTATAAAAGAAAACCTATAGATTAACAGCAGATTTCTCAGCAGAAACCCTACAAGCTAGAAGGGATTGGGGTCCTACCTTCAGCCTCCTCAGACAAAACAATTATCAGGCAAGAATTTTGTATCCAGAGAAACTAAGCATCATATGTGAAGGAAAGATACAGTCTTTTTCAGACAAATGAATGCTGGGAGAATTCGCCACTACCAAGCCACCACTACAAGAACTGCTAAAAGGAATTCTAAATCTTGAAACAAGTCTTGGAAACACATCAAAACAGAATCTCTTTAAAGCATAAATCACACAGGCCCTATAAAACAAAAACACAAGTTAAAAAGCAAAAACCAAACAACGAACAGCATGATGAACGCAATGGCACCTCACATCTCAATACTAACACTGGATGGAAGTGACCTAAATGCTCCACTCTAAAGATGCAGAACAGCAGAATGGATAGGAACTCACCAACCTTCTGCTGCCTTCAAGAGACTCACCTAACACATAAGGACTCACATAAACTTCAAGTAAAGAGGAAAAAGGCATTTCATGCAAATGGACACCAAAAGTGAAAAGGTGTAGCTATTCTTATGTCAGACAAAACAAACTTTAAAGCAACAGCAGTTAAAAGAGACAAAGAGGGACATTATATAATGGTAAAAGGCCTTGTCCAACAGGCAAATATCACAATCTTAAACATGTATACACCTAACACTGGTGTCCCCAGATTTATAAAACAATTACTAATAGACGTAAGAAATGAGATAGACAGCAACACAATAATAGTGGGGGACTTCAATACTCCACTGACAGCACTAGACAGGTCAGCAAGACAGAAAGTCAACACAGAAACAATGACTTCAAACTATTCTTTGGAACAAATGGGCTTAACAGATATATACAGAGCATTCATTCAACAACCACAGAATGTACATTCTATTGAAAGGCTCATGGAACTTTCTAGAAGATAGACCATATGATAGGCCATAAAATGAGCCTCAATAAATTTAAGAAAATTGAGATTATATCAAGCACTCTCTCAGACCACAGTGGAATAAAACTGGAAATCAACTCCAAAAGGAACTTTCAAAACCATGCAAATAACATGGAAATTAAATAACCTGCTCCTGAATGAGCATTGGGCAAAAAACGAGATTAAGATGGAAATTAGAAAAGTATTCAAACTGGGCCAGGCGCGGGGGCTCAAGCCTATAATCCCAGCACTTTGGGAGGCCGAGCTGGGTGGATCACGAGGTCAAGAGATCGAGACCATCCTGGTCAACATGGTGAAACCCCGTCTCTACTAAAGATACAAAAAAATCAGCTGGGCATGGTGGCGCGTGCCTGTAATCCCAGCTACTCAGGAGGCTGAGGCAGGAGAATTGCCCTAACCCAGGAGGCGGAGGTTGCAGTGAGCCGAGATCACACCATTGCACTCCAGCCTGGGTAACAAGAGTGAAACTCTGTCTCAAGAAAAAAAAAGAAAAAAAGAAAAGTCTTCAAACTGAAAAACAATAATGATACAACCTATCAAAACTTCTGGGATACAGCAGAGGCAGTGCTGAGAGGAAAGTTTATAGCCGTAAACACCAACATCAAAAAGACTGAAAGAGCACACGCTGACGATCCAAAGTCATACCTCAAGGAACCAGAGAAACAAGAAAAACCAAACCCAAACCCAGCAGAAGAAAGAAAATAACCAAGATCAGAGCAGAACTAAGTGAAATTGAAACAAAAATACTAAAGATAAATGGAACAAAAAGCTGGTTCTTTGAAAAGATAAGTGAAATTGATAGACCATGAACAAGATTAACCAAGAAAAGAAAGAAAATCCAAAAAACCTCATTAAGAAATGAAATAGGAGATATTACAACTGACAGCACTGAAATGCAAAAGATCATTCAAGGCTACTATGAACACCTTTATGCGCATAAACTAGAAAATCTAGAAGAGATGGATAAATTCCAGAAAAAATACAACCTTCCAAGCTTCAATCAGGGAGAATTAGATACCTTGAACAGATCAATAACAAGCAACAAGATTGAAATGGTATTAATAAAAAAAAATCTACCAACCAAAAAAAAGTCCAGGACCAGCTGGATTCACAGCAGAATTCTAGCAGACATTCAAAGAATTGGTACCAATCCTTTTGACGCTATTCACAAGATAGAGAAAGAGGGAACCCACTGGAAATCATTTATGAAGCCAGCATCACTCTAATACAAAAACCAGGAAAGGACATAACCCAAAAAATCCAAAACTACAGACCAATATTCTCTGATGAATATAGATGCTAAAATCCTTAACAAAATACTAACTAACCGAATCCAACAACGTATCAAAAAGATGATCCACCATGATCAAGTGGTTTCATACCAGGGATGCAGGTATGGTCTAACATAAGCAAGTCAATAAATGTGATGCATCAGATAAACAGAATTAAAAACAAAAATCATGGCTGCACATGGTGGCTCACGCCTGTAATCCCAGCAGTTTGGAAGGCCGAGGCGGGTGGATCACCTGAGGTGAGGAGTTCAGGACCAGCCTGGTTAACATGGCAACACCCTGTTTCTACTAAAAATAAAAAAAAATTAACTGGGGGTGGTTGCATGTGCCTGTGATCCCAGCTACTCAGGAGGCTGAAGCAGGAGAATTGCTTGAACCTGGGAGGCAGAGGTTGCAGTGAGCCAAGATGGCGCCATTGCACTCCAACTTGGGCAACAAGAGTCAAACTCCATCTCAAGAAAAAGAAAAAAGAAAGAGAAATCACAGACAACACAAACAAATGGAAACACAACCCATGCTCATGGGTGGATAGAACCAATATTGTGAAAATGGCCATACTACCAAAAGCAATCTACAAATTCAATGCAATCCCCATCAAAATGCCACCATTATTCTTCACAGAATGAGAAAAAACAATTCTAAAATTCATATGGAACCGAAAAAGACCCCGCAAGCTAAAGCAAGACTAAGCAAAAGGAACAAATCTGGAGCATCACACTACCTGATCTTAAAATAGTACAAGGCCATCGTCACCAAAACAGTGTGGTACTGGTGTAAAAATAGACACACGGACCAATGGAGCAGAATAGAGAACCCAGAAATAAACCCAAATACTTACAGCCAACTGATCTTCATCAAAACAAACAAAAAGAAACATGAAGTGGGAAAAGGACACACTTTTCAACAAACGGTGCTGGGATGATGAGCTAGCCACATGTAGGAGAATGAAACTGGATCCTCTTCTTTCGCCTTACATAAAAATCAACTCAAGATGGATTAAGGACTTAAATTTAAGACCTGAAACTATAAAAATTCTAGAAGATAACATTGGAAAAATCCTTGTAGTCATTGGCTTAGGCAAAGATCTCATGACCAAGAACCCAAAAGCAAATGCAATAAAGACAAAAATCAATCGTTGGGACTTAATTAAACTAAAGAGCTTTTGCACGGAGCGGAAGAAAGTCTTCACAGTCTATACTGCGAAGATAAAGGACTGATAGCCAGAATCTACAACAAACTCAAACAAATCAGTAAGAAAAAAACAAACAATCCCATCAAAAAGTAGGACATGAATAGACAACTCCCAAAAGAAGACATACAAATGGCCGACAAACATGAAAAAATGGTCAGCATCACTAACGATCAGGGAAATGCAAATCAAAACCAAAATGTGATATCACTTCACTCCTGCAAGAATGGCCATCATCAAAAAACCAAAAGACAGTTGGTGTGGATGCGGTGATCGGGGAACACTTCTACACTGCTGGTGGGAATGTAAGCTGGTACAACCGTGATGGAAAACAGCATGGAGATTCCTTAAAGAACTGAAAGTAGAACTACCATTTGATCCAGCAATCCGACACTGGGTATCTACCCAGAGGAAAATAAGTCATTACACAAGAAAGATACTTGCACACGCATGTTTATAGTAGCACAATTGCAAAATTGTAGAACTAACCCAAATGCCCGTCAATCACAATGGACTACTACCCAGCCATAAAAAGGAATGCATCGACAGCACTTGCAGGCTGGGTGTGGTGGCTCACATCTGCAATACCAGCACTTTGGGAGGTCGAGGTGGTGGATCACAAGGTCAGGAGTTTGAGACCAGCCTGATCAATATGGTGAAATCCCTTCTCTACTAAAAATATAAAAATTAGCCGGGTGTAGTGACAGGCCCCTGTAATCCCAGCTACTCAGGAGGCTGAGGCAGGAGAATTGCTTGAACCTGGGAGGCAGAGGTTGCTGAGTGAGGCGAGATCATGCCATTGCTCTCCAGCCTGGGTGATAGAGCAAGACTCTGTCTCAAAACAAACAAGCAAACAAACAAAAAAACCCTAGCACTTGCAGTGATCTGGATGAGACTGGAAACTATTATTCCAAACGAAGTAACTCAGGAATGGAAAACCCAACATCATATGTTTTCATTGATATGTGGGAGCTAAGCTACAAGGACACAAAGGCATAAGAAGGATACAGTGGACCCTGGAGACTTGAGGGGAAAGTTGGGAGGGGGCGAGGGATAAAAGACAACAAATCCGGTGCAGTGTACACTGCTCAGGTGATGGGTGTGCCAAAACCTAACAAATCACCACTAAGGAACTTATGTAACCAAATTCCACCTGTACCCCGATAACTTATGGAAAAATAATAAATAAATAAATAAATAAATAAAAAGTTAACATCAAAAAAGAAAGAAAATAGAAATACAGACAAAAATAAATAAATTAGGCAACACCGTAACCATTTTTATTCTTGAAAAAGAATTACATTGTGTGTGAGGGTATTTTCTTTTCTTGTTTTGTTAAGAGACAGGGTCTCGCTCTGTCACCTAGGCTGGTGTGCAGTGACACCATCACAGCTCACTGCAGCCTCGGAACTCCTAGGATCAAGCAATCCTCCCACCTCAGCTTTCCAAATCGCTGGGATTATATCCGTGCCCAGCCTGTGAAGGGAATTACCTAAACGAGTTTGAAAGTTTAAGTCATGTCACACGAACAGGTGATTTCAGCCTCTTAGGCTTGCCAGGAAGCTCTTAATACAAGTTTTCTAAGTAAATTCCTGTTAAACCATGGCCGGTCAGCTCTCCAAAACATACTTTGTAATTTCTCTGAACTCATTTCGTTAATTCTCAAAATGATCATGGAAGATCTATTGTCATTTTCTTAAATAATTAAAGTACAAAATGCTTATTGAATAAACAATTAATACGTGATGTGGACAAGTGAACAGTCATGCTTTGTTGGTGGGATGTAAAATTGAGGCTACCTTCCTGGCAATTTGGCAATCCGCAGGAGTTCCAGAAATTTTATACACCCGTATCCTTCTAAAATTTTTTCCCAAGGATAAATCAGAGAAAAGGACAAATATTTTTGTTCAAGAATATTTGCTGCTACAACATTTATAAAAATGAAAACTTCGAACCATCCCCAAATTCTAATAACAGAGACTTTGTGAAATAAATTTTAGTGCATTCACTTGATGCAATATCTTAAAGCTGCTAAATGTTCACAATATAATGTTATTTTTAAAATGAGGCACACAAAATTATATTTACAGTGTGATCCCGTTTTTTTTTTGTTAAATATTCATATGTAACACACAGATACACTGACAAGGACTCATACAAGACTATTATGAGTAATTATCTTTGGGTGATGGATTATGGATGATTTTAATTTTTTATTCTCTGTAGTTTTAAAATTCTCTACAATAAATAAGTGATACTTATTAAAAAGCAAAAATGAAAGTATTTAAAAATCAACCATCTAATACCATTCCATTTTCATGACCTAGGTAGACTTAAAAGACTGTAATCATGAAATGACCTTAGCTAAAATTTTAGAGACTTTTAATCAAGGGTATTTCTGAAATAGTCTATTGATCCGTAGAAAGTGTGGTCGATGGGTTCCATTAGTGCCTTTCTTTTCTTTTCTTTTTTAGATGGAGTTTTGCTCTTGTTGCCCTGCCCAGGCTGGAGTGCTGTGGCACAATCTTGGCTCACTGCAAGCTCTGCCTTCTGGGTTCAAGTGATTCTCCTGCCTCAGGCTCCCCAGTAGCTGATATATTACAGGGGCATGGCACCACGACTGGCTAATTTTTAGTAGAGACGGGGTTTTACCATGTTGGCCAGGCTGGTCATGAACTATTAGTGCCTTTCAATCACATAAGTTATTTGGCTCATGACATTGTCTTGATTAACCCAAAGGAAAAAAATCTTATTTGGTCCAATACACTAACTACCACTAATCTCATTGGTGACAAGAGGCTCCTGATAAGGATGGGCTCAAGAGGTGAAAATGAGGGCAAGTTTTGGGATTTAACTTAACTGAAACCATTTTCTTTGAAGGACTGGATATCTGATCTGATGTCGTTTACTTCAGATCTTTGAACAAATCATTACACAGGCATGTTTGGGAAGGAAGGAGTTAAGTCTAAAAAGAGCGCTTGATTTAGGACTTGTTTTGGAATCACTTATCTATTGGGTTGCTGACAGCAATAAACATTTTCTAAATACCTAAAGGAATGAAAGTGGAGTGTCACCCAGTGAAAAGACGGCAGATGAAACTTGGTTATATTTTTATTTTCATTTGGCTGAATGTTAGAGTTAAAAAAAAACCCTAAAACAAAACAAAACGGATAAAAGTTAACTTTTAAATTTGTCATATGTCTGCTGCTGGTGTGTGGTCCAAGATGGTGGATGGAAGATATTTAGTTTGTAAAATAAAGTTCAAAAAGGCAAAGATATCATCAACTTAGACCAAACATGCAATAACTCCTGCAAATGGATTGTCAGCAGGCATTGACATACGTTCCCTATTGTGGCCAGGAAGAGGTGGAGTTATTCTCAAGGTTAAGTAAAGGTCATCTCTCTCTGCCATACTGCCACTCAGCAATGATGGAAAAGCAAACCCTGAAGTTGGGTGCTGGGAAATTTCACTTGGGAGACGGATGGCCCAGTCTGTCTGTGCACTCGGGCCATCTCGGTTAGTTTTCCCATAATTGTACTAGATCAAGTAGTCAAGTGAAATGCCAGATTCATCACTGATAGAATCTCTGTCCTGGGTTGACAGTCCTTTAATTTGTGTGCCTTTGCGGCCAGAGGCCATTATTTCTAGTTGCTTCTTTGTCCTGTAGCAGTTCATCTATCTTTCACACACACCAAATTTAATCTTCAGGTTAGATGATGATGGGGAATTTGGACTGGAATTATTATCAAATGAGTTTCATAAACTTTAGTAGCCTTAGGGAAAAAAAATCTTAAAAGACTTAACAAAATTTGAAAAGAGTAAACAATGGTGGCTTTCTAGTAACTTAAGGTTGTTAGAGGATCTCCATATGGACAATTCCAAACATCTGGGTCAATGATTTGACTCCTTGCCATGTGAAAAAAAGTTTACACTTCTCTTATTGCACCTACAATTTAATTGTAACACATCTGATGATTTCTTTCTTTCTTTTTTTTTTTTTTTGAGACGGAGTTTCGCTCTTGTTACCCAGGCTGGAGTGCAATGGTGCGATCTCGGCTCACCGAAACCTCCGCCTCCTGGGTTCAGGCAATTATCCTGCCTCAGCCTCCTGAGTAGCTGGGATTACAAGCACATGCCACCATGCCCAGCTAACTTTTTGTATTTTTAGTAGAGACGGGGTTTCACCATGTTGACCAGGATAGTCTCGATCTCTTGACCTCGTGATCCACCTGCCTCAGCCTCCCAAAGTGCTGGGATTACAGGCTTGAGCCACCGCGCCTGGTGACATCTGATGATTTCTGATAGGAATGTCTAAATTTTTTTTCTTCTTCACTCAACAACCCCATACATAGGTAGCTGCCCTGTGTTAGGCACTGGGACCCAAGATGAATCAATTAAGTCCCTGTGAAGACAAAAGAAACAGCCTAGCCCGCCTTTGGACCAGGGTGTAAAATGTAGGGTACATTCAGAGAGAAATGGAAGCCCATCTGGGGTGTGGGTGGGGCCAGGGAACATGCAGGCAACAGCAGTGAGACCATGGACCAAGCTCTGTGAATTCCAGGAGTTTCACCCACTCCACCTGATTCAGCCCTGGGTTCAAGCAATTCTTCTGCCTCAGCCTCCTGAGTAGCTGGGACTGCAGGCACACACCACCATGCCCGGCTAATTTTTTTGTATTTTAGTAGAGATGGGGTTTCATCATGTTGGCCAGGATAGTCTCGATCTCCTGACTTCGTGATCCGCCTGCCTCAGCCTCCCAAAGTGCTGGGATTATAGGCGTGAGCCACCATGTCTGCTCTCAAGCATGGTTTTAAGCATTTTATACACTTCCTGTTTCCCCATAGTCTATACAATAAGTGTTTTACAGATGAAAAACCAAGGCTCAGAGAGGTAATGCAACCTGCCCAAGGTCACGCTGGCAGGAAGTAGTATAGCTGGGACTTGAACTCAGTTCTGATGGATTCTCAAAGTCCATGCTTTTTTCACTTTGCTCCTTGGAGGTTGGCCACTTAAGTGCATATTTATTCACTATTTGAATAAAAATACTGAGTTTTGTTAGGATTCCAATTTGCAAATTAAAACTACATACTGTTTCTTTATTTACTTTCTTGGCAAAAGTGGGACAAGCCACCTTCTGGCACCTTGGTCACTTTTTGCTGCTCTATTCTGGGCCACCACATGCCTCATTAAAAATGGAAAACTATTTCAAAGGCAGATGGGGAGAACAGAGATGCCAGAAGCCTCTGCCACAGGGCGTGTGCCCAGCCCCAGCAGTGATGACTGCGGGTCCTAGGACTGGGACAGGCAGACAGAGAGCCAAGACAGTTGATGTGCAGCACCCATGGAGGAGAGCCTTGAACAGGAGGTGGTCTGGGACACGGCCCTCTGGATACAGAGATCCAAGCCCTGTGAGCCTTTGGCAGTTTGTGAGGAAGGGGAGGGAGGAGGTGGAAAGGCACAATAGCAGTGACAGCAAATATTATGGATTAAAAACCAGTATCCTCTTCCATTTTCTTGGGTAGAATAAGCATAAGTAACCCAAAGGAGGATCAGGAAGTCCCACGATAAATGATTCTGAAATGTCTGTTAATGATGAACTGTGGCAAATCAAAGCATATTTAAGATTAGGAAAAATGGAATACCATGACATTTTGTATACTGCAAATTTGAGGAACAACACGTAAGGGTACATGGGTAATCCCCAATGTTGGTGCATACAGAGAGTAAATTGATAGAACCCTTTTGGAGATCAGTCTGGCATTTTATATTAAGAATCTTAGTTCATTTTGCATTAGTATTATTTGTATTAGTCTGTTCTTACACTGCTATAAAGATACCACCTGAGACTGGGTAATTTATAAACAATAGAGGTTTAATTGACTCACACTTCCACATGGCTGGGGAGGCCTCAGGAAACTTACAATCATGGCAGAAGGCAAGGGGGAAGCAAGGCACGTCTTACCTAGCAGCAGGAGAGAGACGGTACAGGGGAAACTGCCACTTTTAAATCATTAGATCTCGTGAGGACTCCCTCACTATCACGAGAGCAGCATGGGGGAAACCTCCTCCATGTCCAGTCACCTCCCTCCAGGTCCTTTCCTCAACACATGAGGATTACAATTTGAGATAAGATTTGGATGGGGACACAGAGCCAAACAATATCAACATTCAAGCTCTTTGACCCTGTAGTAATTCCAATACAAGAAGCTTAGCCCAAGGACCCAATTTCCTAAAGTTTATCCGGATGTTTGTTGTACTCGTTGTTTAAAATAGGGGAAAACAGGAGACAACCCAAGTGGCTAGTGTGTGGGAGCCATTGCCTTTCTCATCCTTTTGCCTCAGCAATTGCAACACTTCTGCCTTCTTGGGGTAGCAGTGGGGAAGCCACTTCTGCCTCTCTGTCTTCCCTATATTCTTGTGTAAAGGAGTGTACCCTGGGAAGGGCTGTGACTTATCAGATGGGTGAAAATGAGCCAAGAGTGACTGCTTGGAGCTGTCTGCTGTCCACCTGGCCCTTCCACCTCCTGAGCATGCAGCTGGTCGGGCCATGTCTCTAGGTGTGGGCCCAGTCCTCCTCACATCAGTCCCCAAGTCTAGATTTAGAAAATAAAGCATGATTTTGGCTTCAGGCATATGTAGCACTTGAAAATCTGGCTCTATCAGTAATAAGGTGGAAGCTGTATTTTAATTCTTACCAGGTGTGTTAATTCCTTCACTGAATGGTGGTGAGGAGCAAGTGATTGAACTTTCCCTAGGATGTGCCCACCCACGATGCATTCACTGAGAATAGTCAAAAGAGGTTGCCATAGAAACCAAAGCATCACAGGGAGAGATGGGTCTCTTGGGGCAGCAGCAGCAGCTGACGCAGGCTGACTCACAGCTGCTTCTAATATGCCAGGCTTTGTGTAAACAGGTTTTACGACACAAGTGGGCTGATTACAGTGCAAGTGGAGTGTGACATCTGAGTCACTGAGGCTCTAGCTGGCTTCTTCCAGCCCTTGTCATGGGGTCCCCGTGACCATAACCTATACAAGCAGAGCTTAGGCATGCTGGACTTGCAGAAAAAGCCTTAGGAAGGTATTGAATTACTGGACAATAATTTATTGTACTGCATTATGTGAACATATAAAACTCAGTCCAAAAATGCACTTGGTTCAATAATTATATTTTCCATAACGCCATCATTTCTGACTCTGACTCCTTTGGTCCCTGAGATTTCCATTGGATTTCTGGCCTCTGGGACTTAAGCGGTGATGAGGCACAGAGAGAACATCTGGTCCTCAGTCATAGGTCCAGATAGGTCATCACTGAAACATCCCCTGTGCTTGTCCATGTGGCCCTGTTCAGATTTGGTTGCTATCTCAAAGTATAGTTCTTTGAAAACTAAACTCTGTTAAGCCACTGCAATTTTAGAGTTATTTTACCATGGAATGCCAAACTCTCCTGACTAGAAGTTGGGTTAAGTACATTTCCCCCAGCCCCACAGTAGTAAATAGTACCACCATTAACCTACTTGCGTTAAACTGAGTGATTCAGACCCATGAAAACTGCCACATCATGACCTGTACCCCAGCAAGATGAATCAAGAATTTCTCTTCTCCTCTTCCTTTTTCTGTTTTCCTTTCCCCCATTCCATCAAGTCTGTTCTAGTTACTGGCTGGTGGGTCTGTACTATACAATGTACTGGGTTTCAGCAGTTTTGCTGTAGAAGTTGATTTATTTGGGTTTTCAAAGTTCTCTGGGCATGAGACTGTATGATATTTCTGTGTATCCTAAGGAATCTTTAAAAAAGTGGAAGATGCAAGAAATTTTGGGTTGGGTCAATTGGCTTAAGGAATGACTCCCATTCTTATGAGAGCCTGGACAGCAGCTTCTTGAGGAAATCCAGGCACCTGATTGAGATACTTTTAACTAATAATACAGGGCAGGTCAAGATATTAGGGAGAGCAGAACTTTGGATTTAAATTCTGTTGGCTTTTCATTAGGTAATTTCATACCTGGGCTTTTATTTCTCCCTGGGAGCTGAATCACTGGAGGAGGTTTTGTTAGTATTTGGAAAATTTTGCATTATTGACACTTTCTATTTGGAGACTTTTATGCTATTATTTGGGCTCACTGCAAAACAGTATCTTTCGAACCTTTTTATTAAATTAAGACATGCATTATACATCACGGCAGAAGCACAATTTTTACGAAACAAAAACTTTTCACAGCCTGGGCAATATAGGAAGACCCTGTTACTACAGAAAAAAAAAAATTAAAAAACTAGCCAAGCATAGTGGTGCATGCCTGTGGTCATAGCTACCCGGGAGGCTGAGGTGGGAGGATCACTTGAGGCTGGGAGTTCAAGGCTGCAGCGTGCCATGATGGCACCATTGCATTCCAGCTTGGGCAACAGGGTGAGACCCTGTCTCAAAAAAAAAAAACCCAAAAACAAGGCCATGTGCGGTGGCTCATGCCTGCAATCCCAGCACTTTGGGAAGCTGAGGCAGGTGGATCACGAGGTCAGGCGTTTGAGATCAGCCTGGCCAAGATGGTGAAACCCCATCTCTACTAAAAACACAAAAAAATTAGCCAGGCATGGTGGCATGCGCTTGTAGTCCCAGCTGCTCGGGAGGCTGAGGCAGAAGAATTGCCTGAACCCAGGAAGTGGAGGTTGCAGTGAGCCAAGATTGCGCCACTGCACTCCAGCCTGGAAAAACAACAAAAACAAAAAATATTTCAGCTGGAGTTCTGAAAGCAGAGACTGGACCAAGGCTTGCGTGCAGGCAGTTTACTGGGAAAGTGATCACAGAAAGCAGGGCCAAGTAGCAGGGAGTGCAAAACACAGCAGACAGACAAGAACATGGGCTGAGTCCACCCCACCATGGCAACCGCGGCTCAATCCCACAAGACCTTCTGAGGAGCTAACAGAATGTATCACTGAACTGTCTCCTCGAGGCTGTTCTCTGAATGGAAGATGTGTATATCCACTGACATTTGTCCCAGGCTGGGCTCCTGGCTGGTCCTATGGGTGTTAAGCCCTCTCCTTCCAGAGTATACTCTGAGGGGCAGCTATGTGGATTTGGTTAAACCTGCATGAACTGTTTAGGGCATCAGTGGCTGGAGTAAGAGGTGAACAGAGAGGTCTGAAGTGGTTGCAAGAGATGTTCAGTCAAAATATTTACCGAGTGCAATGCACTGACATATTCTGCTCTAGTTCATCACACTCACATGCTAGCGGAGGCCTACTAACCAGTGGTTCCTGAAGTCCGGGGTCCCAATAACATATTTCAGGGGGCCTATGAGGTCCGAATTATTTTCATAATACTGCTAAGATAGTTTTGTCTTTTTCATCCTCGTTCTCTCATGAGTATGTTTTGTTTTTTTCCCCCTTTTTTGTTGAGGTGTAACTTGCATCAGAAGCAGAAATCTTAATAACTTAATGATTTTTAAAAAACAAGTATTATATCACGTAACCATAACCTCTACCCAGATCAAGATGTAGTGTATTTTCAATTCACCGGCAGGCTCCTTCCTGCCTCTCCTAGTTAACTCTGCTCCAAAGGTAACCACTATTCTCTCTCATATTTGCCTCCAAAGATGAGCTTTTCCTGATTCTGAACTTCAACTAAAGGGAACCGCACAGTATTTATTCTTTAATGTCCGGCATTTTTCGCCCACCTGATTCTGAACTTCAACTAAAGGGAACCGCACAGTATTTATTCTTTAATGTCCAGCATTTTTCGCCCAATGTTATGTCCATATTAATTCACATTATTAGGTATAGAAGTAATGCATTCTTGCTTGCATAGCTGTATATAGTGTTTCACTATAGAAACAAACTATGATTTATTTATTTACTGTTCCATACTTCATGGAGTTGGCTGGTTCCCTGATACTGCTTTTTTTTTTTTTTAATCATCTACACACTTGAAAATCCATCCACTTCTTTCTTATTCCATTGCTGTCACTGAAATTTGATTTCTGAAATAGCCGTCCATTGTCCACCCACCACTGTAGTGTGTGTAGTTTCGTGTGTGGCTTTGCAGCCAAACAGCTTGGTTGGCATCGTGTTTGTTCTCTGTGTATTTTCATATCTTCGTCTTTTAAATGGGGATCCTAATAGTACTTTTTTTTTTTTGAGACAGAGACCCACTCTGTTGCCCAGGCTGGTGTACAATGGTGCAATTTCAGCTCACTGCAACCTCTGCCTCCTGGGTTCAAGTGATTCTCTGGCCTCAGCTTCCTGAGTAGCTGGGATTACAAGCGTGCACCATGCTTGGCTAATCTTTGTAGTTTTAGTAGAGATGGGGTTTCACCATGTTGGCCAGGCTACTCTCAAACTCCTGACCTCAGGTGATGCACCTGCGTTGGCAGTGCAGGCATGGGTCACCACATCCATCCCCCTTAAATTGCTCTTAAGTGTGGTGACATGCTCTCACCATAAGATAACAGGAACTGGGACAAACTAGGGGGCAGGAAAAGCAGATTCGCATTATCCATCTCATGCTTACTGGGTAAGGATATGGTTATTGAAAGGAAGTCCCAGTGTTCTCAATTACTTAAAATAATTAGTTTCCTTTTTTTGCAGAGGTATAAATTTGCATGTTAAAATATGTGACTCAGGCCAGGCTTGGTGGTTCACATCTGTAATCCCAGCAGTTTGGGAGGCCAACGCAGTCCGATCATTTGAGGTCAGGAGTTCAAGATGAGCCTGGCCAACATGGTGAAACTCCATCTGCACTAAAAATACAAAAATTAACCAGGCATGGTGGTGGGTGCCTGTAATCCCAGGTACTCGGGAGGCTGAGGCAGGAGAATCGCTTGAATCTGGGAGGTAGAGGTTGTGCTGAGCCAAGATGGTGCCAATGCACTCCAGCCTTGGTGACAGAGCAAGACTCGTCTCAAGAATAAAATAAAGATAAATAAAATAATATATGTGCCTCCACTTCTGTGTGTAAATATATGTATGTGATTATACCCGAAAGAAAAAGTCCAGCCAGGCAGTACAGATATTTAGGGTGTCAAAAGTTGGAGGGCAGTTGGACGCGGTGGCTCATGCCTGTAATCCCGACACTTTGGGAGGCCACAGTGGGTGGATCAAGAGGTCAGGAGTTCGAGACCAGCCTGACCAACATGGTGAAACCCCATCTCTACTGAAAATACAAAAATTAGCCAGGCATGGTGGTGTGTGCCTATAATCCCAGCTACTCAGGAAGCTGAGGCAGGAGAATCACTTGAATCTGGGAGGTGGAGGTTGCAGTGAGCTGAGATCACGCCTCTACACTCCATCCTGGGTGACAAGAGTGAGACTCTGTCTCGAAAAAAAAAAAAAAATGTTGGAGGGGGCTAGGCACAGTGGCTCATGCCTGTAATCCCAGCACTTTGGGGGGCTGAGGTGGGCAGAAGTCACTTGAAGTCAGGAGTTTGAGACCTGCCTGGCCAAACATGGTGAATCACCACCTCTACTAAAAATATAAAAATTAGCTAGGCATGGTGGTGCGCACCTGTAGTCCCAGCTACTCAGGAGGCTGAGCCAGAAGAACTGGTTTAATCTGGGAGGCGGAGGTTGTAGTGAGCTGAGGTTGCATCACTGCACTCCAGCCTGGGGAACAGAGTGAGACTGTTTCAAAAAACACCCCCAAAACCAAACAACAACAACAACTAAAAAAAACCAAAGAAACCCCAAAAGTTGGAGGGCCCTGAGTGCTAAAGAAATCTGAATTTGATCCCATTGGCTAATTGTGGGCATACTCTGGCTAAGTCATACATGGTTTAAACAGTACCTTATTTCTGTCTAAGCTTGTTTATCATATACAAGAAATATCCAGGTATTCATAAGGCAGTGCCATTCAAGCCATTTCATATACAAATTCTCTACCCCTCAACTGCACTTCTCCAAAGTTTGTCTGAGTAAAGAAAAGCATAAACATCTACTCATTTCCTTAATAAAAAAAAGTCTAGGAGTGATCCTTGATCAGTTTCTCTCAGCCAACTTTGCCTATCCTGTACAAACAGATCCATATACCCAGTCAGTTACCTATCTCCTCTCCAACAAAATGCTGGAAAGCTATCTACTCCCCCTAGCTCCACTACCACTCCGGTGTCAGCAGCAATCATTTCTTGCCTGGACTATGCAACAGCCTCCTAATAATCTTACTTCCATACTCTTGTCCCCTTCCCAGCTCCCCTTCTGAATCCATTCTCCATTCACCAATCAGAATGACTTAAAAACCAGAAATCAGGTCACGTCATTCCTCTCCTTCAAGACTTCCAACAGCTTGATCCTAAAGTACCTCAAACTCATCACACTTAAACTTAACCCATACTTCCTACACTGGCCTACAAAGCCCTTTACAATCTGGGCCCAGTTTCTCTGGGCTCACCTGGGACCACATTCTCTTTGATTCGGTACGTTCCATGCCCAATGCCAGTCTTCTTTCTGTTCTCAGGACACGCCAAGTTCCTTCTCACCTATGGTCTTTGCCTCACCTGCTTCATACTTAGATCCCAACAGCCTCTCTCTCTGAGAGGCCTCCCTTGACTACCCAAAGTGAACTAGTCATCCCTTTGCATTCTAGAAGACATTATCTTAATTCTCTGAATAGCACTCATCAAATTATATTTTCTGTTTATTTGCTTAGTTGGCCTCACCTTGCTTCTAAAATATAAGCTCTTTGAGAAAGAATCTTACCATTACTTCATCCCTAGTGCCTAGAAAAATACCTGATGCACAGTGAGTACTCAACAAATAATTGTGTCTTAGACATGAATCTGATGGCATAAACACTAACTGTACCCTTCCCCAAAACTAAGGGTTTGAATTCTGGGCCCCTCAGGACAAACAGGAGGAAGGACATCATTGCCCTTTGCAAATTACAAAATAAATGTCTCTCTGGAGGAACTGCTTGATTATACTGACACTTTTTTTAAAGTCTGCTATATGGTAATGCAATATTGTATTTATTCTGTTCATTAACAATTAATACTTGAGAACATTTACAATATTCATAGAACATAATCTAAGAGAAGGTCAAGTTACATTTTTTACATCTCTTTATTAATAAGAGAGATAGTCAAATTAATTTACAGTCAAAATTATAATGGCAAACACTTATAAATAAATATGTTCTTGGTGTTAGTATGGTTACATACAATTCAGTTTTTGCAGTAAAGTTCTTTGTTTGCAAGAAAGAACATTTGGTTTACTTCACTAATAGAAATATCTCTTAATGGTGGAATAGCCTCCTCTTGGTCTTTCTTCTGCTGTTGATTTTTAGCATAGTTATCTGTAATAAAAGACCAAAATCTCTGTTTACCCAAGCGATTTCTTCTTCAGTCTCTGTGCCTGATGGAGACCCACCACACAATTTACTAGGCTGACATCTGGATAGTGAGAAACATGTTTAACATAAATGATTACTTAAATCTTCTCTTTGGAAGAAATGTCCCAATTAAAATAAAAACATAATCAGCAAAGTACTTTTTTCATCTCTAACTTGGAAAGAAATTAATATTTCATTCAACTGTACAATGATGATTAAACTCTCACTTGCACATTTCTCATAGGAACAGAATTATATCCAGTCCTTGAAAATGCATTTAAATTGACACTACAAAACTATTAAACCATTTGGTATAAATATTCATGCAAACTTAACCATGTCCCCTCTTTGCACCATTGTCTATTTGCTGCCAATTCCAATCAAGAATGCCTGGAATGCAATGTATCAGAAAGACATTTAAAAATAATATTATCGATTTTTAAAATACATTGTAGAGGCTAATGAATAAACGTTTTGAAAAGTTGAAAAATCATACCAGGGAACTTAAAAAATACTTTACTTTATAGAATCTAAGTAAGCTCAGGAGTCTGATTCATATTAACCTTTAGACTTGAAAGAACTTCAAAAAAATAAAACCACACGAACATATTGTGGTCTTTTATCCACTAACTGGAATAAGGAGTACACAATGATCCTGAGGAGGATACAAGGGCCAAAGTCCTCTTTCTCAACAAGGTCTGCATGTACTATTTGCTATCCCTTAATCAATAGTGTCTGTGCAGGATAAAAGAAGCTTCCCTCAGGCAAAGTTAATGTGAACGTATTATAGATACATATTGAATATACTTGTGGTTTTTATGGGAGCAAACACCTGCTAACCAGTGCTACAATTCACTAGAATTTATTTCTTCCATGAATATAGCTGGTGCATATTCATCAGAAGTTAGTTCCTTCATGCAAATATTTCCTTTTGTATAAGTTTGTATTGATATCTCTTAGCCTCTTTTTACTGTCCGTGTGTGTGTGTGTGTGTGTGTGTTTTGGATGGAGTTTCACTCTTGTCATCCAGGCTGGAGTTCAGTGGCGCAATCTAGGCTCACTGCAACCTCTGCCTCCTGGGTTCAAGCGATTATCCTCCTTCAGCCTCCCAGTAGGTGGAATTACATGCTTGTACCACCAATGTGTGTTTTGCAGCCTGTTCTTGTTGCTTTTCTGGGAAAAAGTGCTAATACTCCACTCTCTCATTGCCCCAGCACTTTCCTTTTATATAAAGTTACCTGTGATTGTATGAATGGAGTCAAGTGGAGAGGTACTCATCATGTTAATTCCAAACAAGAGCACATAGCCAATTACTATAGCAATAAGGAGGTAGACAGGTAATGCAACTGCCCAGTATCTGCAGAAGAGAATATTAAAGTATATAATAGACACTTTTAAAAGTTGCAATTCTCAAGAGTCAGTCACAAGGCCAACATTTTAAATTTAAATTTTATAAAGTAATACATGCACATAAGAGACAAACAGTTCCACAAGGCTTATAATGAAAAGCTGCAGTCCTCTATCCACCATCCCAACCCTGGGCTGTCTTCTGGTACTTACTTCCTCATTGCTACATAACATGCTCATATTACTGTTTCTTCATTTTTTTCCATTAGGCATTTTCTCTAGACTTCCTAATATGGAGATGAAGAATTAATGTCCTCCTATCCTCTTCTATACTTACACCACAATTTCTCACTATAGCAGCAGGTTAGAAATAGAATTCTAACTATATAAATAATTTTGCAACTGAGGATCTTAGAGCATTATTATGATTTTTTTTTTTTTTTTTTTTTTTTTTTTTTTTGAGACGGAGTCTTGGCTCTGTTGTTACCCAGGCTGGAATGCAGTGGCGCGATCTCAGCTCACTGCAACCTCTGCCTTCTCGGTTCAAGTGATTCTCCTGCTTCAGTCTCCCAAGTAGCTGGGACTACAGGCATGTGCCACCAAACCCAGCTAATTTTTTTCAAATTTTTAGTAGAGATGAGGTTTCATCATGTTGGCCAAGATGGTTGTGTCTGGCCTATATTTTCTTGTACAACATTTTGTTTTTTTCTTGAATAATTACGTTTGTCTGTTCACTTGGTTTCCCATGTATCCATCAATACCAGAGACTCAAATTCTCTGTTAAGACTCTATTATGCCTCTCAGTATCATTAGATACACGAAGTGCTATTTTTTTTTGAGTGGTTTTTGTTTTTGTCTTAGAGAAACCATCTGTCACCCAGGCTGGAGTGCAATGGTGTGATCACAGTTCACTGTAGCCTCAACCTCCTGCGCTCACATCAGCCCTGGAAGTAGCTGGGGCTATGGGTGCACACCACCAAGCCTGGCTAATTTTTAATTTTTTTGTAGAAATGGGGTATTGAGATGTTGCCCAGGTTTATTATTTTTTTTTTTGAAATGATTTGTTCTCTATTATTTTCTCTTTCTGGAACTTCTAATCGATTTTTAACCATTATACTTTCTTCTATATTCCATTTCTTTTTTGTTCTAATTTCTAGAGATTACCTATGTTTGATTTTCTAATCTTTCAATTAAAATTTTAATTTTGGCTATAATGTTTACAATTTCCAAATACAGTAATTTCCTGAACATTCCTTTTGTATAGTATTCTGTTCTTGTTTCATAGTTATGTCTCTCACCTCTTGAGAATTTTAAGTTAATTTTTTTTTTCTGTTTTCTGCATTATCTCTATTTCCTTCAAATTCCCTTTACCTTTCTGCTTTTTCATTTCATGCTAGAGGCTTTCTTTTAATGTCTGGTAACTTAGAGTAGTCCATTCATATTTAAAAATGAAGTGCTAACAAGTGAGTTGGAAGCACTATGTGTATGTGGGCAGGGATGGTCAACTGGTGAGCCTCCCTCTAAGAGACCTGGCCACTTCACTGGGGTCTTTTTCTGTGTGTAGTAGGCTATTATAAGCCGGGAAGCCCAGAGAGGGAAGATGGAGGAGGAGGTAAACCTTCTCATTGAGCCATGCAGATTTTCACTTGCTCCCCTGTTTTCAGTAAGATGCCTCATTCCCACACTCAGACTAAGTGGCCCCCAAGCTAGAGACTCAAACTTGTCAGAGAGTAAAACTCCTGTTTTCTGCAGGGGAGGGCAGGGTGGGTCTCCCAGCTTTGAGGGCTGAGGGAGGGAGATTTGAAGGCTAGAGCCTTTACATGGTCTTCAAACATGTTTTCAGTAAAACCCAGAATTAAAGAGCTACCTAGTACTCCAATGTCTGAGCTATTCGGGAGTTCGAGGGTACAAATACTCTTGCTGGCCTCCCTACTTCAACAATGTGAAAAACACAGAAGCAGAGACCTCTCACCTATCGCAATCCACTTTCCAAAACGTTGGTATCTCTTTTCTGCTATCCTATTGTTTCTGTGGGTTTAGGGGAATTTTAGCAAGATTTTTGAAGGAAATGGATGGAGATAAATGTGTGTTCATGCCACCATCTTTAATTAGAAATATATAAATAGTGATCTTTAAAAAGCTTTCAGTTTCTATATGACTATTCATGAATTTTAAGAGAATATTTAAGATTTGGGTAGTTTTAAGAAAGGATATGATTCTTCAAAACAGCATTAATCATATCCTCATTTAAGAAATATATTAAACTTACTTTTGAGGCCAATAGGTTAAACCTAAAGAGTTTAGCCAAGATTCAGGAATAAAAGCCCACACGAGGTAAAGTACTGCAGAAAAGAAAAAGATAAAAAAGGAAGTCAGCAAGAGATACATCTAATCTATTAAGATTAATATAAAACAGAAAAGCTCCTTTGAAGTGTCCCTGATTCACTCAGAAATGATTTTTCCCTCCTTTCAGTTCTTCTAGCTCCTTTTTTGTACAATTCTTATAATTACTGTATTAATCATTTAACATCGTAACTCTCACTCTATATTTTAAGCAATTCAAGGATACAAATCATGCCTCAGCAATTGTTATAATCCGTATCACCTAGCAATTTGCTTTACGTACAGTAAGTGTTCAGTACTTCATCCCCACGAGGATGAAGTTAACTACAGACGTTTAGTTGCTCAAAGAGAAATTTACCTATCCAGTTCTAATCTACCACATGTCGAGCTTCTGCCTTATCTCCCAGAGTACAATCTTATTTCCCTCAATCCCAAATCTCTGTGGCACCCATTACTGTGGTCCCACCATAACAAGGGCTAAGTTCTGAGAGCTCACTGTAGGTTAAGCACAGTTCCAAGCATTCTGTACACATTATTTAAGATAATCCTCCAAGACAATCCTCTGAGGCAAGTATGCAATTTTAACTGATGAGGAAATGGAAGCTTAGAAAGGATACATCACCTACCCAAGGTAAGTGGCCGAGAAAAATTTTACCTATTACATCATGATGATGCATTCTTTTCTTAACAAATATGTATTACAGAATTCTGTATGTCAGGAGTGTGAGGCACAATACTGAACCAAAAACAGACGGCTTCTGTCCTCCCTAAAGTCTAGTAGTGAATCAAGAGTAAGTTGGCATTTTCACTACATTGTGATAAGTGCTCATGAATAACAAAAGATGACATAGAAGTACATTAGAAGGACCTCCTTCCACTCGGTATCCTCCTGCCCCTTGTTTAATTTCTCCCCAAAGTACATGTTATCACCTGATACTGTGCATGTTTTTCTAATTTAATTTGTCTATTGACTACCTCCCCACAACGTTAGAATAAAAACTCTATGAAAGCAGGGCATTTTTGACTGTTTTGGTCCTTCCTGGCCTGTAACAGTGCCTGGCACATGGTAAGCACTCAATATACTTGAGGTAATTTTTGGTTGTGGATATCATGAAATTTAAGTCTTTTTTTTTTTTTTTTTCTGAGATGAAGTTTCACTCTTGTTGCCCAGGGTGGAGTGCAATGGTGAGATCTTGGCTCACCACAACCTCCACCTCCCAGGTTCAAGCAATTCTCCTGTCTCAGCCTCCCAAATAGCTGGGATTACAGGCAAGCGCCAGCACATCTGGCTAATTTTGTTACTTTAGTAGAGACAGGGTTTCTCCATGTTGGTCAGGATGGTCTCGAGCTCCTGACCTCAGGTGATCTGCCTGCCTCAGCCTCCCAAAGTGCTGGAATTACATGCGTGAGCCACTGTACCCAGCCAGAATTTAGGTCTTAAAGTGATTGCTTTTATTTATTCATATAGCTTCTAATCTTTGATACACTCTTTAAACAAGGATTTACAAAAGTGCTAACAATAACATCAGTAGCTAACATTTATTAAGCACTTAACTGTTTCTAGGCATTGTTTTACGTGTTTTACATAAATTACCCGTTAATCCTAGCAACAGTCAGAACAGGCAGCAGAGTGAAGTCAGTCAGTGTATTTGGGTTCAAATTTAGAGGCTTATCATTTAGCAGCTTTGCAACCTAGGGCAAATTACTGAAACCCAGTATGCTCATCTCTAAAGTGAGGACAATAACAAAAGAAACTACCCCATAGGATTGTTTCACGCGTCATAAGCATTTAAGAACCATCATTATCATTACCTTTTACAGGTAAGGAACCTAAGGCTCCCAGCTCACATGGCTCACCTGTGGAGTCAGAATTTGAACTCAGCTGTAACTTCTTCACTTCAGTTCTAACAGCCTGGCCATTTCATTATCTGCAAGCTGTACTGATGGTACAGGCCGACATAGTTCAGTTAGGGTTCAGAAGTACTACCCCTCTTCCCCTTTCCTGGTTCCCAAAGAGTTCCTGAACGTTGGCTCAGGGACACTCAATTTCCTCTCTCTTGCGTGCCTCAGAATTCCCAAATCCTTTTGGGGAGAGACTTGGGGCTTGCCTGCTCACTTGTGTGACTGGGCGTATTAGTGTCTCAGTGAGCATCAGTCTCCTTATCTCTAAATGGAAACCTATGGGGATTAAGGGAGATCCAGGATGCAAGGAATCCACCTTTCAACCGAACTTCTCTGGCCTACTCCTGTTGTTCCTCAGATCCCGCAGGGCACACTGGAGCTGTATCAAGGTCCTCCTGTCCAAATCCTCTCACAGCCTTTCCACTTCTCCCCTCCCTCCTACTCAGCATCAGTGCTTGGGGTGGGGGTGGGGGATGAAAGCCTTGACTTTCCAGTCTGGTTTCAAAGTCTCTCCGCTGTGCTCCCCTGACACTGAGCATTAACTGCTGATTTACTTATCTGTCTCCTCCACAAGACCACTACCTCCTTAAGGGCAGGGACCAGGCTTTATTCACTCTGCCATCGTGTCTGGTGCTGTATAAATATTTGTGGAGACTAAAACCTCCTAGGCTAGTGCTGGCGTACAACACTCAACAAACACGAGTTCCCGTCTGATTTTCTTAAAAAGAGACATAGGGAGAAAGAATCAACAGTTCGTGTGTGCACAGTCTAACCAATGCATTCTTCCCTTGTCACTGAATGCCAGAAAAAGCCCCTGGCCATCCATCGGGAAAGTACTTACTGAAGACAAATTGGGAGCCTAAGAAAAGAACAAAGCCATAAATCGCTCTTTCTGGCAATGGCGACGGTGAATTTTCCACCATTTTTCCTAGGGCTTTAGACAATCTGTGGAAAAGGAACACAATTAGCCGTCAGCGACGTGCTCCTCCGCACCAGAGGTCCAATCTCGCCCCAGCGCTTCGCAGCGGGGACGGTGCCCGCCCGCAACCCGCGCCCCCACCTCGCGCGCACACAGGCACCCAGGCTGGCGCGTGCCCCGCAGAAGGGGCGGCGCGGGATAGGGCAGGGAGAGGGGAATGGGATAACAGACGCGCGCTCCAGCTCTGCAAGCGTGGCCTCCCCGCGAGGGGAGGGGAGAGCGGAGAACAACGCTCGCGCGGCGCCCACGAGCACGCGGGCTTACTAGGTCACGGCGCCCAGGCCCCGGGCCCTGTCCACTCATGGTGGCTTCTGTTTCTTTTTCGGGGTGGGATATACCGGGGACCTTGACCTCGGGTCTTTCATACGCCCACCCAGGCCCCTCCCAACACCTCTGCCGCCTCAGCGCTGAGATCTCTGCGCAGGCGCCGACCGGGTAGCCGCAGTGGGGGCGGAAAGAGAAAAAACCGAGTGAAAGGCCTAGCGACGGCGCTCCCACCCTGGCGCAGGCGCACGACGACCCTCCTCGGGTGGGAGCCAGAGAGCGCGGGGGCCCGCGGGATCCGTTCGGCTCGCGGCGATGAAGGAGGGGGCGGTGCAGCGCTACTGCGCCTGCGCGGTGCTAGCCCACGTGACGCACCTGCCTTTAGCGCCGCTGCTCGCTCCCTCCCGCCGTCAGCTGACTCGGAGGGCCGGAGGTGGCGGCGGCGGCGGCGGGGGCTGCGGCGGTGGCGCCGGCCCGCGTCGAGGCTCGCGGGCGGCGGGCCCCGGTGAGTGCACACCCAGCGCGCGGCAGGGCTCCCGGATATGTCAACTTGTCCCGCTGCTGCCGAGATGCCGGGGGAGCGGGGTCTTCCACACCCCCTCTGTGGGTGTGTGGTGAGTGTGGGTGTGTGCGCGTCGCCCCGCGTCCCGCGCTGCCGTGCCTGCTGTGTTTGCGTGGGCTGGGGTCCCGCGAGATGAGGGCGTGTGGCCGCCATTGCCTGTCCCAGTGGGTTTTTCCCCTTGGTCTGGTGCCCGGAGAGCGAGGCCCTGGGATGCCAGTGCGAGGGTGGGAGTAGTCCCTTTGCGCGCATCTCCCCTGCCCGTGCGTCGGCCGGTGCGTGGCTGACATTCCCTATGGGTGCAGGGGCCCACGCTCGCGTGCCGCCTTGTGGCCCCCTTTGTGTCGGTGTTCGTGCTCCTTGGCGGCTGCGTAGGCGCTCTCGGCCTCTGCGGGTGGCCCCCCATTGTGTCACTGCTCTGGTCTGTGGGCTGCGCGGCCACCAGCGCGCGTGGCCGCGCCTCTTGCGATCGCGACCCCCGCCTAGAGCCTCGCTTGCGCGAGTGTGCGTGTCCCCGAGTGTCCCCAGGGTGTCTGCGCATGGGTTCTGTCGAGTGCGTGATCTCTTGTGTGCGCGTTTAGTCCTGTCGAGTGCGTATCTTTTGTGTGCAGGTTTCGCTGGTGCGTGTTCGTGAACGTTCATGCACACCCCTTGCTCTGTGTGCGTGTGTTCACGACTTTGTTGCCACCTGTTTTCGTGGGAACTGGCAGTCCAGTTCAGGGCCTGTTCCCACGGAACGGACGCGGGGGGGGGGTAACCCCGGCGCTCCCCTCGCCCCCGCGCCTCTTTCTGAGTATCCTCCCCCCACAGACGCTAACGGGAAGGGGGAGGACAAGATCGAGTCTGGCCTCCTGCTCCGCAGTGTTGACGCTGTCAGTGTGGCCTGTTCAGAGGACAGAATAAGCTGATCAAAGATAAAAAATGGAGCCGAGACGTAGATGAATTTGGGTTGGTACCAGTGCGCCATGCCTTTTCCAGAGGCACCCTGGACGCCAAAAGCCTCTCGGTTGCACAGGCCTTTCAAAATATATGCACACGCCTACTGGGCTATGCCATCCTTGGGCGTTCTTGATGATATCTAATGGTTCATAGAGTATTTTATGGTATTCACCTAAATCTCCTGTTGTGCCCAGTATCATGGCGAGGGAAACAAGGTAGAAATCTTACAGATTTTACTCCTCCAGAGGGAGCCATTTCCCTGTAACTGTGACTAATTAGGACATTTTTGTTCCAAGTAATTTGCGATTTATCCTAAGGAAAATGGGATTATTATAAGGATACCTAGGGTAAGAAATTTCAAACCCATTAGGGACCCAGCTACTGCTGCGTTTGCTCAAGCTTTCGTGCTCTGCGCTCAGGTGCTGCGTTTTGTTGTCTCTGTTCTGCCCAATTTTCTTATTGTCTAATTTTACTTTTTTTCTTTTAATTTTTGGAATATTTCAAATACAAAATACAGAGGGGGGGAGCTAACCAATCCATGATTCAGATTTTACAGACGTGATTATTTAATATTTTGCCAAATTTACTTCAGATATTCGTTTTTCTTTAAAGAAAGAAAATTGCTCTCAGTTCCTCCCCCTCCTTTTCTAGAGATAGCCTCTGCGTTCAGGTTTGTGTATATCTTTCCTTTGAGTATTTTATACTTTGATCACGGTGAATCCATACACAATATATACTATTGTTTGTTTTTAAACTTTTAATGGAATTAAAATATACATGCCTTTGTGCAACTTGCTTTTTTTTTTTTTGCTCAGCATCATATTTTGAGATTCGTATATGAACAAATTGAATAATTATATTATCTTTGGTTCATTTTAATTGCTGCTATAGAATTGCATTGTATGAATATACCGTATTTATTTATACATTCCCCTGTTGAACTTTGAACTTGTTTCCGTTTTTGACTCTTAAAAACAGTCCTGCAATAAATATCTTTGTACTTGTCTGCTTGTGCACACATTTGGAATTTTCTGTAGGAAATACTCCTCAGTAGTAGATTGGCTGGACTGTAGGGCATGTGCATCTTCAACTTAACCAAATGTCACAGAAGCTCTCGAAGTGGTTGTACCAATTTTCACTGTCACTGGTATTGAGTGAGAACATCATTTCCTCACAATCCTGCTAACACTTTATGTTACTAGACTTTACATTTTTGCCGTCTCTTTACTGACCAGCTTCCTTATGACTTTTGCTTGCTGCTAAATTTGCTTGTAGCTACTTTGGCTTATCTTGTAGCCCTGTGTCAGCCTATGGATTTAGCTCTCACAGCTAATTGGCTTAGTCTTTATCTCTTTTGGTTCTCATAAGATTAATTCCAATGAATATTTATTGTATACGTAATGTATGTCAGTTCCTATGGTTGATGTATAGATAGAATTTCCATGATATGTTAAATATGTACCTCTTTAGTGGCAGGTGAGGTGATTTAATTAAAAGTATATTTTTTCATATGATGAATGTTTAAAAAATTTCTTTTCCATTTTATTGTAGTATTTCATAAATTCAAAATATATGTAACACCATATGCAAGCTGTATAGCAAAACAATAAAATGAACACCTATGAATTTACTACTCAATCCAAGAATCAAAATGACCAATATTGAATGTGTTTACTTCCAGAGGTGACTACTATTCTGAATTGTGTATATTATGTCTTGTTTTTAAAATTAATTTTATCAGATATGTATATATCCCTCAAAAATGTATTGTATGGTTTCTGTTTTTTGAGTGGAAAAAGAATCATACTGGGTATAGTTTTCTGGGACTTGCTTATTTCACTTGATGTTATGTTTCTGAGTCGCTAATATTGGGTATAGATATAAGTCATTAATTTTCACTGCTGTGTAATATTCCATGTGCGAATATAACACAGTGTATGCATTCTTCTGTTGATGGGCATTTTGGTCGTTTCTAGGTTTTGCTGTTATGAAGATTCTTGTACATACTTTTTGGTTCACAGTTGTAAGAATTTCTCTAATTTTCACACTGGGGTATATGACCCCCAGAGGAGTAATGAAAATTTGCTAAGGAGTGTGTGGGTACAAATGATGTTAATAAATCCATTTCTAGATCATTACATTCCATAGATACTCTTTCCTAAAATTGGTAATGCCTGAGGCTTCCTGCTGTTGCTACTTTCTCACCTTATGTTTCTAACATTGCACTTTACGTAAGAAAGGCAAACCACAGGTCCTTGTGGAATCTTACTATGACATTGCCCTAAGTGGGAAAATAAAGGGAGATATATATATATATATATTTTTTTTTTTTTTTTTTTTTTTTTTTTTTTTTTGAGTGGAGTTTTGCTCTTTTTGCCCAGGCTGGAGTGTGATGGGGTGATCTCAGCTCACTACAACCTCTGCCTCCTGGGTTCAAGAAATTCTCCTGCCTCAGCCTCCTGAGTAGCTGGGATTCCAGGGGCTCACCACCATGCCTGGCTAATTTTTTGTATTTTAGTAGAGACGGGATTTCACCATGTTGGCCAGGCTGGTCTTGAGCTCCTGCCCGCAGGTGATGCACCCACCTCGGCTCCCAAAGTGCTGGGATTACAGGTGTGAGCCACTGTGCCCAGCCTACAAAGGGACAATTTAAAATACTGCTATGGTGTTAGGGAAAGCCTCTTTTAATCCTGGCACTTCCCCATCTGTTTACTCAAGAGTTACATTTCCAATAAAGTTTCACTTTTTATGTTATCAGGGTATATTTTTTGACCAACCATATGCTAGTAATAATTATAATAGACATTTGAAATAATGTATAATATACATTTAAAATAATGAGATAACAAGAATCAACTTGCTACATGATGTGAATATCACGTAACTTTAAAATGTTACTGTGATATTCTAGAAGTTCACTCTTTGCAATTATTTAAACTTACGGTGATAGTTTTTAGATTTCATCTTAATAGGTAAAGGGTATGTAATTTTCAAAAGCACTTTTGGTGGTTTGTGGGCAAAAAAAAAAAAAAAAAGGTTGAAATACCACCATGTTAATTTGTTCAGCAGGGGGAAAAAAAAAGAGGAAAGAAGTACTGCCATATTACCATGGTAAGCTATTTGCTAACAGTGGGATGGCTAGGTTAGGAGTATGAATGACCAGCTTTACAAAATATCGTCAGATTGCTTTCTGAAGTGGCTGTAACAGTTTGTACTTTGGCCAGCACTTTTGCCTGTTTATATACTTTGATCAGCAGTGTCTAAGAGTTACAGTTGCTCTACAACCTCTCCAACACTTGTTATTGTCAGACTTAATATTTACCAATAGAATGGGTATGAAATGATGCATCGTTGTGGTTTTAATTTGGATTTTTTGTTATTAATGAGATCGAGCATCTTTTGTATGTTTATGAACCATTTTGTTTCCTTTTTATGAAATACCTAGTCATACTTTTACTCTTTGTTCTGATGGGTTGTCTTTTAAAATTGATAAACTGGTAACATTGATTATGTGCATTGTAAATCTTCTGGTTTGTGGCCTGTCTTTTCACTCTTCATGGTGTATTTGGTGAACAGAAGTTCTTAATTTTATCATACTCTAACTGGAACCTTTCTTGCCCTGAGCTTATAAAGACATTCCTCTGTTTCTTTTTAGAAGTTTTAAAATGATGTCTTTCACATTCAAGTTCATAATTCATTGGGAATTGATTTTTATGTAGTTTGTGAGATAGTGATCCACATTCATTTTTTTTCTCCTGTGTGGTTCAATGTATTGAATTGGCCTCTGTTCACTGCTGATCTGCTATGCTATCTCTTTTACATGTTTAGTTACTACCTGCATAGGTCTGTTTCTGGCTTGCCTGTCTATGTCACTTGTTAACCTTGTCTGTCTCTGTGATCATACCGCACTGTCTTAATTATTAATATTATAGTTTTACTTGAAATCTTGGTTTCTGAGGAGGACATGAATCTCACCTGTTTTTGGTCTTTTGTTCTTAAGAATCTGCTTTTTACAATTAATTGAATCAGTTTGATGGAGAATAGAAATCTTTAAGATTTTGATTGTTTTTATCTAAGAATATGGTATGTATCTCTATTTATGTAAGGTTTTAGTATAGTTTTATAGTTTTTTCCATAGAGATCTCCTACTTCTTATATGTTGAGTCTGATGTTATTGTTTTTGTTGCTATTATAAATGGTGATCTTCTTAAAGATTTTATTTTAACTTATTTATTGTTAGTAAATAGAAATTTAATGAAATTTTAAAAATATTGACCTTTAGTCATCCACTTGATAAACTTACTACTTCTAATATTTTTTCTGAAATCCCTTTGGATTTTCTATGTGGATAATTATATCATTTGCAAATACTGACAGTTCTGGTTCATCAATTCTAGTTATTTTTACTTTTAAGCTGGTTATATTCAATGGAAGTGATTAGGATTATTCATTAGAAGTGATTACAGTGGGCATAAAGGTCTTGCTCTCAATTTTAAAGAGATATTTTTCTGCTGAGAATAACATTTGCTATGAATTTTTGTAGATACCTTTGATTAGGTTAGGGAATACATTTGTTGAGAATATCTTTTGTCTTTTCTCCTTTAATCTGTTAAATGTAATGAATTCCATTTTATAGATTTAAAACTCTTTGTTTTCTTTTGTATTCTTTCTTGAGATAAATCCAAGTTGGTCTTTATAGTTTTTTTTAATGAATTACTGAATTGAGTTTGCTCATGTTTTATTTAGATTTTCGTGTCTGTTTGTGAATAGACTCACCTCTCATTTTTCTTTATTGGCTGTCTTATCTGACTTTGGTATTAAAGTTACACTGACTTTATACCATAAGTTAGAGGGTAGTTTCTCTTTTTCTGTTCCCTGGGAGATGTTTGGATTGGAGTGATTTTTTTTTTTTTTAAGAGCTTGGTGGAACTTAACTATAAGGTCATTTATTTTCTTTTTGGAGTTTTAGAAATAATTAGCAGTTGAGTGGTCACAGGACTGTTCAGGTATTCTATTTCTTTTAGTCAGTTTTTGTAAGTTTTAGAAATCTGTTCTTTCATCAGAATTTTTAAGTTCTTCACATCAAGTTTATGGTACGTTTTTGTTGTTGTTTGAGGTGGAGTCTCTGTTGCCCAGGCTGGACTAGTGCAATGGCAGGATCTCAGCTCCTGCAACCTCCACCTCCTGGGTTCAAGCGATTCTCTTGCCTCAACCTCCTGAGTAGCTAGGATTACAAGCAAGGGCCACCATGCCCGGCTAATTTTTTTGTATTTTTAGTAGAGATGGAGTTTCACCATGTTGGCCATGCTACTTGCCAACTCCTGACCTTAAGTGGTCTGCCCACCTTGGCCTCCCAAAGTGCTGGGATTACAGGCGTGAGCCACGGCTCATGGTATGGTATTAATTATCTTTTTAATCTCTGTTTTATCTGTGTGTGTGTGTGTTCCCTTTTCTCGTTTTCAGTATTATTTATGTCAAACTTCTCTTTCTTGATCAGTCTTGCTAAAAGTTTGTCCATTTTTTAAATCTTGGCAGAGGATTAACTTTTGGCCTAATTTGACCTATTATTTTTTTTTTATCACATTGATCTTTTTTCTCTTTTATTATTTCTTTTTACTTTCTTTCAGTTTATCATTTTACTATTTTTCTCAAATTACATGCTTATCATTAATTTTCAGCCATTCTTATTTCCTAGTGTAAGTATGTAAGGCTTACACTAGGAAATAAACTTCCTCAAAGTTCATTTTTGCTTTATCTAACATAGTTTAATTTATAGTGTTTTCGTTAACTTTTTTTTTTTTTTTTTTTTTTTTTTTTGGCTAATCAATGAGAGCTTGAGAGCTTGTAAGGTTGCTGAGGTTGGTTGGCCTTGAACTCTTGGCCTCGCCTTCGCAAGCGCCACGACATCCGGGCCGGAGCCACTTTGGGCTCCGTGTTTTCGTTAACTTTAAAATCTAAGTATTTTTTTAATTTCTAGTTTGATTTTTTTCTTTGACTTAAGAGTTACTTAGACATTTAAAAATTTTCAAACGTGTCTATATTATTTTCTTTTAATTATTGATTTTTAAATTGTTTGCCAGAAAATATTTAAATCTTTTTACCATCCTTTTTTGCCCTTGCTTTATAGCCTTGTGCATAGCGAATTAGAATTGTTCTGTGTATACTTGTGAAGAGTATATAATCTGTAATTGTTAAGTGTCTGTTAGGTAAAGCTTGTTAATTGTGTTGTCTGACAGTCTCTATTCTTACTAATTTTGGTTTATCCTGTCATTAACTGAGAGAAGTGTGTTGCAATATCCTACCATTTCTACTTTCTAACAGATTTCCTGTAGTTAGTTATAACAATTTTTGTTCTTCTGTATTTTGAGACTTTTATTAGCTACATGCAAGCTTAACATTATTTTCCTAGTGGGTCGAACTTTTACTGTATTGTGATTTTTCTCTAAGTTAGCTTTTTTGTTTTAGAGGTTTTTGGTCTGATTCCATCTTTCTTTTGGTGTTATTTCTCCTGGAATATTCTTTTCCTTTAATTTGGTTTGATTTTTCAAGTGTCCTTACATTTTAAGTGTCTCTTATAAGGAACATATTACTGGATTTTTCTTTTAATCACACCAGGCAATCTCTGTCTTGTAATTGGTAGGTTCCAAGTGTCTTGGTTGGTTGGCTCAGTTTTAGATATTAAAAACAAGTCTTAAAGTATTTTTATTTTACGTTTGTTCTTAACAGATCATTTTGATGGATGTATAGTTGTAGGTTGGTGTTTGATTTCTGTCAGTGTAGAGATACTATTCTATTGCTTATACAAAGTGGGCTGCCAGTTTTATGCTTTTTTGAAGAAAATATCTTTTTTCTTTTAGTTACATTGGATTTTCTGACTTTGATGTTACATCATTAAGTCTTGACAGGGATTATATTTATCCTATTTTGGATGCATGTGTTTCATGATTCTGCATTTTGCCTTCCATGAGATCTAGAAGTTTCTGAGTCCTATATTCTTTAAATATTTTATCTCATTAATCTCTTCTCTGCTGCTGGAACTTTAACTGTATATATATATATATATATATATATATATATATAGGATATATATATATATATATAGGATATATATATATATATATATATATACATATATATATGTATATATACATATATATATGTACTAAACTGTTTTCAGGTCACTTATTCTTTATCTTTCATATTTTTTATCTCTTTGTTTCTCTTTACCAGAATTTAAGTACTGGGTAATTTCATAAGGCATATATTTTAGTTCACCAATTTTCTCTTCAACTATGCCTAATATCCTCTGTAACTCACCCCGTCTTTTTTTCTTTTAACAATTGCATTTTTAATTTCTGAAAGTTCTGCTTGGTTCTCTTTTGATATGCCCAGTCATTCTTCCTCTTCTCATGTTATTTGGTGATTTTTGTGACTCTATAGATATTCTGTAGACTGTATCAGGCATTCCTAATGTCTGATATCCTTCGGAAGAGGGATGTCTACATTTATTGGATTTTGTTGTTGCTGTTGTCTCTCCCTTAATGTAGCAGTCACCTCCTGTGTTTGGTGATCATTGATTATGAACTTCTGTTTGATTGATCTTTGTGGGAATCTTGAGAGTCTAATTTGGGGATGCTTTCTTTCTGAAAGCATTTTTATCAAATTTGTCTAGGAGCCAGGAAGTTTAACTGGGATCACTTTTCAGTTCCTATATTATGTTTCTGGCCCAGTGCTCTGTGTCTTGATCCTACTACTGCTCTTGGCATCACTATTTATGGCTCTAAACTGTAGCCAAGTTTAATTTCTAGCTCAAGGTTTGTTGCTTTTGCGTGGAGAGCGTGTCTTCAAATTTTCCCGTTTCTATGATCTCAGCAAAAACATCCAAAAATTGTTTTTAAAAAATCTAGGATCTACCTTTTTTCTCCCAATAGTACATTTCCCCAGAGTGTCTAGTTCACCATAACTGATGAGATCAGAAGTTCTTTATTTTAATATTTTAGTAGCATATTTATTTTTGTTTGTATTAGAAAAAATTTTATGGTACCAAACAAGGATTCTTGGTGATATTAACATTTCTATTAAAACTAGTTTACATCTAAGTTAAAATTTGAGTTATCCTAAAGAAAACTGTTAAGTGAATAGCAGTACAGATGACAAGCGGATTGATTACACAATATGTCCTCTGGATCCAAAGTGACCCTGCAGAGATAAACAGTGTGAAAACTGCTATCAGAAACGTGGGCAAGGGGCTCTCATTTAGAGAAGAGGTGCAAAAATAAACTTGATGGTAGTGAGAAGATCAGGAAATGTTTCCTGGAATTGGGTATTAGGGACTGATAGGCATTAGGTGGTTGCAGAATAAGCTTTGTTTAGGAAGGACAAGCAGTTGGGTATGACTGGCTTCTAGGTTGTGTGTCGTGGAGTGACTGACGATAAAAGGAGGAGCAACATCTCCTATGTTTATATTAGGGAAGTTGGACTTTATTCTCAAACCGAAGGGAAGCTGTTGCATGGCTTTAAGCAGTAAAGTGATAACATCAGAGTTTTAGAGGGTGCCGAGATTGAAGGCAAGCCTGACCAGAGGAGACTGCTTATTAAATTTGTTCAGAGGAGAAACGATGAAGGCAGTGGCACAGGGCATGAAGAAGTATGTGTGTGCTAATTTTAGATTTCTTAGGGAAGCAGAAATGACAAGAGTTAGTGGTCAGTTGGACAGAAATGTTGAAGGAGACTAGGGAGTCTAGGTTGACTCCCAGGGTTTCGGTTTGGGTAGTAAAAGGGCATGTAGAACAGTTATGATAAACAGCATACAGAAAGAGGAAAGAACTTGGTTTCATTTGTTTGTTTTTGAGGAAAAAGATGTTTGTTTTTGAACTTACTGATTCTGAGGGGCTTGTGGGACATCTTGGTTAAGATCCTGTAGTAGTTGACAGGGATGGACAGGGAGGGTCTAGAAGTCAAGTAATATAACCCTGCCTGGAAAGATTTGGGAGTCTTCATCATTTGAAAGTTTGGAAGCCATTGTTTACTGCAGTGCATTTGAGAGAATTTAAGTTGGTACATAGATAAACACTTGAAAAAATGTTAGTAGATAGGAATTTAATGTTTATGAGAAACATAATTTGCACATCTAATCTTTGATAATCATGGACATCATCACTTAGGCCAAGTGAGCTCAATAAAAGGGAAATAGAAACTAAAAGTATATGTAATACATGGAAATGGCAAACATCATGGTGAAGCTATACAAACGATGAAAGTTCAGAAAGTGCTGTGTGAAGCCATGGGTGTGGTGGATAAATTTACCCAAGGAGAGAGTAAGAGTGAGAAGAAAAGAGAGTTGACATTGGGTGGCGGGGAATGGAGAAGAAGAGCCCATGAAGGAAACTGAGGAAGAGCAGCCAGACGAATAGGAGGAGAACCAGAGAAGATGGTCTTTGGAGTCCAAATGAAGAGTTCTGAGGAGGACCGGGAGGAAGTGGTCCACAGCGTCAAGTAAGTTGTAAGCTGCAAAGTGCTCTTTGGATTTAGCAATTAAGGTAGACTGTTTAGCTGGAAGCATCCAAACAGTGGATTTAAAAAATACTCACCTAACATGAAGGTTAAAGATAGCTGGTATTGATAGCATTTCTCCTATACCTGGTGCTCTTCTAAGCACTTTACATGTGTTAGCTGATTATTCAGATAGGTAGTATTGTTATCCCCATTTGATAAACACAGGAAGCACAGAGAGGTTAAGTAACTTGCCCAAGATTGCACACAAGGAAACGAGAGCCAGGATTCAAGCCGAGAGTCTTGGCTACAGAGTCCATGTTCTTAACCACTTTGTCACATTGCCTCTCTAGTTAAAAACAAAATAGAAAATAAAAATTACCCCAATGTCGTAATTACAGTACAATTGGTGCTGTGTGTGGTATCAGTGAGATTTGCCAGGCTCGAATGACCAGTATCAGTTTGCCAGGTATGAGCGCATTAATTGTATTGTAATTGACGCCATGATGCGTGGGCTGTGACAGTTCTTGGCTCTTTCTGTATTTTATGCCAAAAAAGTTTGTGAGACAAGTGAGTTTAGCATATACCTCATATTACGTGCTATAGTTCAGGTGTTCCAGTGTCTTTTTTCTGGTCATTGTTCACTTTTGGAGTTAAATTTTTTAAACTGGAAATACTTATGCAGAATATTTATGCAGAATAGGTCAGGTTCTAGACATTATAGATAACCAGTTTTTTGTGGAAGGTCATTAATGAACTTAATGAAAGCAGTTTCCCTTGAATGGTAGAATTGGAAACCAAGTCATAGGAAACTGAAAGTGAATGAGAATGGAGGATACAGATGGGCGAAAAACGAAGAGTTCTTGATGAAGTTGAAGAATGACTGTTGTAGGAAATCAGGAAGACATGAGCCGTAATGACTCTTGGCTATGGTCGGAGAGGAGCTAATAAGAGTATCAAAGATTTAAAAACTGGCTTGACCTAGGCAGGACCTGAGGTGTTGCCCTGGGGTGGGAGAGCCTAGTGAGGCAGGCAGTGAAGTTCATGTTAGTTGAGGAGGTTGTTAAACTCCAAAGCTGGGGTATTGTGTGCATGGACCTTGATGTGGCTGGGATGATCATAGAATTTGGAGGAAAGAGAAAAACCCTGAACTAGTTGCCATCGATCTTGAAAGGTGACAGTAACCAAAAGATGAGTAGGTAGCAATAACACGAAAAGTAGATGGAGTGAAAGAGAGTGTTTGAGAGTAAAAACTATGGCAACTAAAGACTGGATTGGAATCCTCCCTAGCTTGGTGACCTGAACAAATTACTTAATTTTACTGAGCGTTTTCCCATCTGTACAGTTAAGATGATGATAATTGTGTCTGCGAAGAAGAATTGCTGTGAGGAATAGTGAAATGCATGTAAAACATCTGGTGCAGTATGTGGCACATAGTACAAATAGTTTGCTAGGAAGATTGTTACTGTTCTTCACTTGTGATACGGTGAGGTTTCCATACAGCAACTTGGACGTCAGGAGATGGATTGATTAATCGAATAGATTTGTATTTCAGGGATTGGTGGTGGTCTTGCTTTGGAAAGAAGAAACTTGGTTTATCCTAATAATAGTGGGATAATAATGGTGAAGTGATAGGTATAAGGAACAGTGTTAATGATGTGCTGGTGGTGATAGGAAAAGAAAGCCATTATGTGGGCAAGAGCTAGACGTAATAAAATGGTGTGTTTTTCAGTGATGTTTAGGCTATGTAGCTATTCTCCAATAACTATAAAAGTCCTCATTATTGAACTTTTTCAGGGAAAAAAACCCTGAAACTTTAGCACTAAACCCCTTTCCCTCCCATTGAAATAAGTATTTTTAAAACATGGCTTTGACAATGCGAGGTTTTTTCCTTTTTTTGCGAGTTAGCAGTGCTGATTGTGTATTGCAGTAGTTGTGAGAGCGTTAGAAGCAGCAGTCAGTAGGAGGATGGAAGGTCTGGATGCCGCCTTGGGGAGTTAGGAGATTGGCAGGCTTACCTGTACCACTCTAGCCCTACTCCTTTGCCTGGGCCAGAAACACACTGAGAGATTGATAGGAGAATATGAGCAGTTGATAGGAAACAGTTCTCAGTGGAGTCAGGATTTAGGTTAGGCCAGGAGATTGAGAATATTGCAGTTTGTGTTGGTGAAATGGCATATTTCATAGAATGCAGTAAAAGCAGGTAGGGTCCAAGTGCAGCAATGGGAAGATGTCTTTTCTTTGTTCAGCAAACACTTACTTGAGAGCTTTACCATGTGCTAGGCACATACAAAGATAAATCAGATGCCCTTAATAATCCTCCATTTAAAGGAGACATGTAAAGAGATTAACTTAGGATAGAGATGGTGAATATGTGAACCTGAGGAAGGGAAGAAATAGATTAAATAATCTGGAGAGAGTTAGGGGAGAAGAACAGCAGAATGGGGACAGGAATCTTTCGGAGCTCAGTGTTTTGATTGGAATGTTTTTTTGGGGGCATAGGTTCCAAGTATTTTTCTAATATACCATAGAAGCCAGGAAAACTGTTTCTTCTGTCATCTCAAATGATTTAATTACTGACTTGAGTTTGTGTTGTCTCTTTAGACTTGTGCATCATGAACAATTTTGCTGAGGGAGATTTCACTGTGGCGGATTGTGCCTTGTTAGAAGATTGCCCTTACGTGGACGTGGATGATTGTGTGTTTGCTGCTGAATTTATGACCGATGATTATGTTCGTGTGACTCAGCTTTACTGTGATGGGGTGGTAAGTAGGTTTGCTAATTTTTTGTTTTTGACATTGTGTGTTGAAGGTTTTCTGGTTTTCTGAGTAAAGATGTTTTTGTGGTACGTGGGTTTTGACAAGGAAGAAGGAACACATGTTTTTGAAAAGGTGATCTGAGAAGTGAAAGTAAGCAGTGGGTTAAAAGTAAGATTGTGGAATGCCAGAGAATGAGTGGTGGCAAAAGGCGGTTTTCTGATGGGCTTAGAAAAGCTCGTGTGGAGAGCCATAGACGCAAACTCAGGAAATACTGTGAAAAGGGTTTCAAATTAAGACTTATTGGCTGAAGATGTGTTTGAAGCATACAAATGAATGTGCCCTGAAAGTTCTTTGGTTAGTTTTGATAATCCTTAGTTTAAAAATCGATAATTATACTTTTACATTTTACTAGATACAAATCCAAAGAATTTTCTTATTTTTAGGGTATGCAATATAAAGATTATGCTCAAAGTGAGAGAAATTTAGGTGAGTACATGGTTTTTTAATGTTAATTTATGGGATAGATTATGGGATAAAGGGAGGTCCATCCATCCTGTCACAGCAGCACAACAGATTTATATGAAATCAGAACTTTTCTTTGTTAAAATAGAGTTTTAGCTAGCACTTAAATATTCTTAACATTTAACAGGCTAAAATACTTCATTCATTTATTGGCTCTCCATATCCACTTTTCCTTTTTTGCTATTAACAATGATGATTCATTCCCAAATGAGGCTCAAACATTAATTTTAAACTTTTTTTTTAATTGAGAATTTGACATCTGCAATATATGGTGTAGTAAACCAGTTTCTGTCCTACGAGATTATTGTGATGCCATCAAAATAAATATCTTCTGGCCACTTCTGTTTCAACATCAAAACAGTTCTGTAATATCACGATTGCATCCCTGTGTGGACGCCAAGTAAGTTACTATATGTTACTCATTTTGTATGGCCAGTGATAGAAGCATATTGCCCAATACTGAGGAAGGCAAGTTCAATAGTAGGCTTCTGTGTTACTCTTGTATGCTGCTCAACTTTTGTTTAATAAGGTGGAAAAAGCAAATACTTGAGATTTGAGTATGAATGAATAATGGTAACAGAATCAGTGAAATTCTGAATAGTATTAGATGGTAGACTTGAAGCTGAGTTGGGAAGAATGAACATGCTTGTTTATAAATATCAGTGTTAAAGGACAGAAGGGGAGAAAAAAATACAATATTTTGTTCATTTAGTAAATAGCTTAGTTATTGTTACCTAGAGTAAAGAAAAAGAACTTATTTTTTTAATGGTTTGAGATATATAGTTAAGCATAAAGTTCAATGAATTTCTATGTATGAGAATCTAATCTTTGAAAAAATAAATTTGTCTTTAAGCAATTCACGTGCTTCTGAGATAAATTTGAAGAAATTACAACATCTTGAGTTGATGGAAGATATTGTGGATTTGGCAAAGAAAGTTGCTGTAAGTGGTAGAATGTAGGTTCCCCCTCAGCCCTTGATTTAAATAATATAAGCATTTATATGGTGTTAGGCTCATATGACTAATTTATAGCAGTTAACAGGTAATGAAGTGGTTAACATAAGATGAATCTGCTATCCATCAGTGGATGCTCAGTATTTGAGAGATCAGGGAGATGGCTACTGTCATGGTTCTATATTGGGGACCAGGACTGCATCTTGTTATTAAAGGACAGAAATGGGAGCTTGTTACAGAAAGTGGGGCATGGGTTCATGGAAACCTCGCCACAGGTTCTGAAAGTGATGTGCTCTATTTGTTCATATAAAATCACATCACCATCAACAAATATTTTGTCTTTGGGTAGGGGTAGACTTTGTCAGGGCATATTTTAGGACATGTCCTTCCTTGTACTATGTTAAGAGTTTTTTTGAGGCTTTAAAATTTTTTTTGACAACTATTTGATAGCTTTTTAAATTTCACTTGGTTATGGAGCTAAGTGCTGTTCTTGGTACTATTATATTTAGAAAGAGCATTCTGATGTTTATCTTCTGCAGTAGTTCTTTGCAGTAACATACAAGCCAGTGTACCTTTATTAAAAAATTTAAGTGTGATATACTTTATTATTATTTGAGATGGAGTCTCCCTCTGTTGCCTACGCTGGAATACAGCGGCGAGATCTCAGCTTACTGCAATCTCTGCCTCCCAGATTCAAGTGATTCTCCTGCCTCAGCCTCCCGAGTAGCTGGAACTCTAGGCACCTGCCACCATGCCTAGCTAATTTTTGTACTGTTAGTAGAGATGGAGTTTCATCATGTTGGCCAGCCTGGTCTCGATCTCCTGACTTCAGGTAATCCACCTGCCTCGGGTGTTGGGATTACAGGAGTGAGCCACCACACCTGGCCTAGTGCAGTGAACTTTGAAAATTCATGTTGGCTGGTCACAGTGGCTCATGCCTGTAATCCCAGCACTTTGGGAGGCTGAGGCAGGTGGATCATTTGAGATCAGGAGTTCGAGACCAGCCTGGCCAACATGTTGAAACTCTATCTCTACTAAAAATAGAAAAATTAGCCGGGCTGTAGTGTCACATACCTGTAATCCCAGCTACTTGGGAGGCTAAGGCAGGAGAATCGCTTGAGCCTGGGAGGCGGAGGTTGCGATGAGCTGAGATCATGCCACTGCACTCCAGCCTGGACGACCTAATGAGACCCTGTCTCAAAAAAAAAATTCACATGTCTAAAGATTATACTAAGTTATTTTACTACTAGAACCCTTTGAGAGACTATTTTGGAATTCTTGTTTTAAGGTCTTAAGGGGTAACTTGGTCATGTACATTTTTGTGTGAAGTATAGTATTGTGTACATATAGTAGTATTCCTAAAACATAGGCCATTTTTCCATTAGAAAATTCAGGTAGAATTGACTGAATAAGGAAAAAAATATGCCCTGTTCTTTTTTTTATTTTTCAGAATGATTCATTCCTTATTGGAGGCTTATTGAGAATTGGTTATAAAATAGAAAATGTAAGTGCTAACAGAACCTGGCACACCCACTGCAAATGAGTGGCAGTCATCTCACTGCTCATTTCCCCTTATATGGAGTCCACACACTCAATGTTCTATATGTGGTGTTTGGTAGTATTACCTTGTATATTTTCCTTAAGCAATCTCCTTATTTTGGGGGTTTGGATCATTTTCATTTTTTTTTAAACCCATGTACATAGTGTAATTTTGAGCCTATTTTACAAGTTGATTCTTTTTTCTCTTTTAGATTATTTACCTGGCTTATGTTTCCCCAAATGAAATTATTAGGCCTCTGGTATGATTATTTTTTGATATATAGTTCCTAGGTAATCTCCAGATTCAATGATAAACCAATTTTTAATGATACTGATGCCATAAATGTCTGTGTTTCCCTTAAGCCTGATACCAACATTGTTAACTATTTAGTTTTTGAAGTTACTTCCTACAGTAGAAGTACAAATAACGTTTCTGTGACTTCTTCATCCTTCATGGAGATCACTACACTGAGTGCCCATTTGCCCAGCCACAGCTTCCTCTTGTTCGTATCTCCTTATTCTTCTGTTTGCCACAGATGATGTAAAATGTGTATTTCCTTTGGTGAACTTAATCTATACATTTAACCTTGGTGTAAGGATGGAAGTCTAATGTAGTTGAGAACTGGGAACCCTTATACACCTTGTTATATTGCACTTGCCTGCTACCCCAGACGGTCTCTGGCCAGGTTATAGACCTCAAATTCCAGGTCTGTAATCAATTACAGAAGGATCTTGAGCTCTGAAGGTGGTCTAAGGTCACCTGAAGAGGTAACATATATGAGTCCGTGGTATCTTACATGTCAGAGTCTGTCTACTCTAGGTTACATGCTGGAGTAGCAAAAAATGAGGTATTGTTCCAGTTTTGTATTAAGGATCTGAAATACTTGTATAAGATGAATTTATGATGCCACATGCAGATTTAAAATTAATACCCAAATCCCCATTCTTCATTCCTCTTTTGAAACAGAAAATCTTGGTAATGGAAGAAGCTCTGAATTGGATAAAATATGCAGGAGATGTAACAATTCTAACTAAATTAGGATCAATTGACAATTGTTGGCCTATGTTAAGTATTTTCTTTACTGAATGTAAGTATAAATGCTTTAAATTGTTACTTAATTCAGTTTTAAAGGTATTTGGGAAAATGAGATGTGTAGTTATGTGATTTCTGATTTAGAATAATTTTTTTTTTTCTTTTGGCATATTTTCCTGCAAAAGAGAATTTCAACCTGGTAGTTTTATTCTATATTTTCTGTCTTAATGATTTTTATGACATTGTACTTAAACAATTTCACCAAATGGATATCATAAGTTATCAAAGAGACACAACTGGGGCTCATGTATTCTCCTTTGTAAGAAAAAGTCACAGAAGCTAACCTTATGATTTTCCTCATGAATCTGTTATTATTTTATGTATGATGGCCTTACATGTTTCTTTTACTTTGTGAAATAGTTTTCTTTAAAGCATTTAAATATTAATTGGCAGTGTTTTTATAGTACAGTTATAGGAATCTTGAAACAGGAAAGGTTTGGCTTTTTTTTTTTTTTTTTTTTTTTTTGAGATGGAGTTTCACTCTTGTTGCCCAGGCTGGAGTACAATGTTGAGATCTGGGCTCACTGCCTCCTCTGCCTCCTGGGTTCAAGCAATTCTCCTCCCTCAGCTCCTGAGTAGCTGGGATTACAGGCACACACCACCACGCCCAGCTGATTTTGTAGTTTTAGTAGAGACGAGGTTTCTCCATGTTGTCCAGGCTTGTCTCAAACTCCTAACCTCAGGTGATTCGCCCGCCTTGGCCTCCCAAAGTTCTAGGATTATAGGTGTGAGCCACTGTGCCTGGCCAGTTTGGCTTTTAAGTAGGTGACGACCAATGATTTGCCATCTCTGCTGAGATAAAGGCAAATTTTGCACTATTGACTTAAGTGCTAGAAAGGAATTAAATCAAGACACATCTTTTTCATAGGTTTATTAGACATAGGGGTGTATTACACTGACAGAGATTGTTCTCTTCATTGTTTTGGAGACCCTTAATTATAAGCTAGCTTATATGGTGGAAGTAGAGAAGCAGTATCTTGTATTTGGCATACTTTTAGGCTTACAGCTGATTTTTTACATGCCATTTTCTTTAAAATAGCTCTGCAAGGTGGCTGCTATTACCTTTATTTTAGCAGTGAGCACACTGACTTTGAGAGGTTAAGTGTTACTTCTGTAGTCTAGTAAGTAGTAGATAAGACTAAGTAAGTCAGATCTTTCTGATCTCAAAGCCCAGGTTTTCCTCCTTGTAATCTTACTCTGTCCCTTAGAATTTCTTTATTTGGTAACTTTCCTAGGTCCTTTATTAAATCTTAAATTGTAGGTGCTTCTCTCACTTTAGAAATGAATATGTTTGGCTAGAGGCTTAACTATAGTTTTGTTGCAGTAATTTTTTTTTCACTTTAAAACTTCCTTTTTATGTAATGGCTTACAGTATAGAAAATGAGGCCCGATAAACTTTGGTTACTCACTGCATCTTAGTCTATTACATTTTTATAAGAATAGTGTTTCAAATAACTTCTTATTGTAATATTTACTCATGAGAATCAAAATAGTGAATAAAGACATTTGAAATTATTTATTTAAAATAGATTGAGCATCAAAAATCCAAAACCTGAAATACTCAAAAAATTTGAAGCTTCTTGAGCTTTGCTATGACACTCAAAGGAAATGCTCATTGGAACATTTTGAGATTTTAGATTTGGGATGCTCACCCAGTATAATGCGAGTATTCCAAAATCCAAAATTATCCAACATCCGAAATTATCCAAAATCTGAAACACTTCTGATCCCAAGTGTTTTGAGTAAGATATACTCAACCTGTCTATGAAATACATTGTAGAAAGTAGTTTTCCAGGTTTTTGTTTTCATTCATTTTTATTGAATATTGTGCATGGTACACCATACATACTCGACAGTGTTTATTGAATTGACTTAAGTAATTATGTGGCCTATTTGGAATATGTTATGACAGAGCATTTATTGTGAATACAGTTGCAACTAATATAATAATAAACAAGGGTTTTTATTGCTAGAAGTAAAAACTGAGATTAGATTCACAGCAAAAAATAACTCTGATGTTCGCTGCAACATTTTATTATTTTTTTTTCACTATGTTATTTAATACACATGAAAGGTTACAAGAAACATGTGCTATTTAGAAAGATAATAATATAGGACTTTTATGTACTCATGTAACTTAAGAATTCTAATATTATCAATACCAATTTTTTTTAACAAATATTCTCTCTTGCTTTTTCCTAAAAATAAAACTTAGACAAGTACCACATAATTAAAATTGTAGTAGAAGACTGCAGTTTGCTTGAAGAACTTAAAACCCAAAGTTGTATGGATTGTATAGAGGTGAGAATGAATATTATAAATACATTTTAAGATTTGCCCATTAGACCTTTTAATACTCAGAGGAGCTTAATACAACTGCTGACAACATACAATTCATAAAATTGGATGACATGTTTGAGGGGGAAATTTTTTTTTTCCAGGACCAAAATTTTATTTATATTTCTATTGCAAGGATTTCCCCAGTTCCCTGTTTTTGTTTTGTTTTTAAATTTATTTATTCTACTTTAAGTTCTGGGGTACATGTACATATGGTGTAGGTTTGTTACATCGAGGGGGAAATTTTAGTAGATTCTGATTTGGAATTTATTTTTGAAGATGAAGAACTAATATCTTGATCAGAATTTTCAAAGGATTAAAAACCACTCGTTGAAAGTGAAAATTTGATATTTTTTTTTTTTTTTTTTTTTTGAGACGGAGTTTCGCTCTTGTTACCCAGGCTGGAGTGCAATGGCGCAATCTCGGCTCACCATAACCTCCGCCTCCTGGGTTCAGGCAATTCTCCTGCCTCAGCCTCCTGAGTAGCTGGGATAACAGGCACGCGCCACCGTGACCAGCTAATTTTTTGTATCATTAGTAGAGACGGGGTTTCACCATGTCGACCAGGATGGTCTCGATATCTTGACCTTGTGATCCACCCGCCTCGGCCTCCCAAAGTGCTGGGATGACAGGCTTGAGCCACCGCGCCTGGCCTGAAAATTTGATTTTTAAAAACTAAAGTCTTTAATGAGTTGAAGAAATATGATTTTCCTTGGTAACAGCTGAGATGTAATTCACGTGCTACGCCGTTCACTCAAGGAAATATGATTTTAACTCAATTTTAGAAAAGGAATTTGGGGACATATATAATGTTCTATTGAATTACCTAATGCCATTGATATGATGTGGTTCATTTTAGTTTATTTATTAAAAATAAATTGAGTGAAGTTTTAGTTATGTCTCTAGTACCTTTCATATATATTCTCGTTAACCTGCCACCTCATATCTTACACTTAATCTAATCAGTGTTGCCTCTATATTATTGATTTATATATGTTTTTAGGCATTAAGGCTTCTTGAATAATACCACATTTGCTAACCTAAAGTTAAAATTCTTCTTTGCATCTATTTTTTAGTTTTATTACCTTATCGATAAGGTATATTCAAAAGTGGGTCTACAAAATACTGCACAAAAATATGAGTAATTATTCATAATGTGATGGTTTTGTTTCGTTTTTTAATATTCTATAACAAAGTTAGTTTTGAGTCATTTGAGACAGGTTTATTTGAATATATATATATCAGGGCTGTGCATGGTGACTCACACCTGTAATTCCAGCACTTTGGGAGACCAAGGTGGGAGGATTACCTGAGGTCAGAAGTTTAAGACCAGCTTGGGCAACATAGCAAGACCTCATCTCTACAAAAAATTTTTAAAAATTAGTTCGGCATGGTTGAGTACACTTTCAGTCTTAGCTATTGGGAGACTGAGATGGGAGGATCCCTTGGGCCTGGGAGTTCGAGGCTTTAGAGAGCTGTGATTGTGCCATTGCCCTCCAACCTGTGTGACACAGTGAGACCCTGTCTCTAAAAAATAGGTACACACACATATATGTCTCTGTTTGTGTGTGTACATATATATATATATATATATATATGTATATACACAACAAAGTATTGGGTATTGTAATCTCATTTACTACATAAATTATCCCCTAGGTTATTTCTGATATCCAAGATAGAAACCCGGATCCATTTTTCCTAGGTGTTGGGTTCTTGATTGTCTTTGGAGCTAATTGATGGGTCTTCTTTCACCTTGGTTTCTCAGCAAGGAGAACTAATGAAAATCAAAGGAAATGAAGAGTTTTCCAAAGAAAGATTTGATATAGCTATTATCTATTACACCAGAGCCATTGAATATAGGTAAGAGCAAAATAGAACAAAGAGGTACTGTTTCTGTGGCAGATCAAGTTAGAATGGTAGTCAGAAGAAATAAAAACTAGATGAAGAATTAGAGAATATCTTCCAACTTGTTACGCAGAATAAATTTTCTCATCTTCGGGCATTAGAAGCATTGGGAGATGGCTTGGGTATATGAACCTAATCTAGTAGCATAATTCAAGCAAGTCAGGCAAAATTGTGAATTTGGTTCTGCCCTCTTCCGTTTTCTTTAAAACTTTGCAATACAGAGTTGTCTCTTTTGTCTTGTTCTTATTTTGCCATCAACCAAGTCCTCCCAAATTATTAACTGGTCAAAAAGGGTTAGTTCTAATACTTAAGATGCCACCCATTCAGGGTTTTTTGCTAAGAGGGAACTTTTACAGGATAATTGAGAGATGTATACATGCTCTCTTCTTTGTCTTCTCTTTACTCAGCTGCTATAATTTTGTAGCTTTCCTCCACGTGTGCCTCATAACTCTGCCCCTATTGTCTCAGCTGGCCACCTAATATTGTACCAGCCTTTGGAGGGTGCTCTGCAGTCACTACTGTCTCCTCCCTTGCCCATCTCCACAGGGAATGAGGGAATCCAATTAGTGTGCCACCTTGAAAGGCTGCTGCCCTATTCTTTTGAGGAAGAAGTGGAGGAAAGGGAGATACATTTCACCACATATAGTTAGATAAAACTAAAAAACAATAGTTCAAATGAAGCTATTTTCATTTGCAGATACTGTAGACTTCCTTTCTCAGTTCTTTGTCAAAACAACGTAGTCCTGACTTCTTATACAAGTAATGCCATCCTCTAGAGTTACTCTGCCGTTTGCCAGCTCTTTAGCATGTGTCGTTTGATCCTCACAACAGCCTTATGAGTTAGAGCAACTAGAGGTATCTTCATTTTGAATATAGGGAAGTTTAGGTTGGTTCAAACAAAGTTTACTTAGGTAGGAAGTGAAGGAACTGGGACTCAGCCAGTTAAGCCTCTAGGTCCTATATTCTTTTTGCTTTGCCACACAGATGTAAAAGTTTAAAAAAGTTTTCTCATGACTTATGATTTCTGTGTGAGTTTTGTTTGTTTCGTGTATAATGTGCTTTACTGACTAAACATTGTATCTCTTTAAGACCTGACAACCACCTTCTTTATGGTAACCGAGCTCTTTGTTTTCTTCGTACTGGACAGTATAGGTAAGTTGGTTAAAGTATCTCAGTCACTGAATCATTTTGCTGAATACCCATTTTTGGGAAACATTTTTGTTTTGCAGGTATACAAGAAAATTCTTGAATAGTTCTGTGGCAGAAATAACCTAAGTGCTTAAAAGAGTACATGTAGGCTTTATATATAACAACAACAGTGACAGCAACAGCTATTCTGATTGAGTGCAGACATGTTAAACATTATTTTAAGTGCTTTGCATATGTTGTTTAGTTCTTACAGCACCCGTAATAGGTAGGTAATGTTACACTCCACATTTTACATGACCAACTTGTACCACTAGTAAACGATACCAAGATTTGAATGCAGATTTTATCTGATGATGTCGAAGTCTGTGTTTATGATACCTGTGTTACCTCTTTATCCTTTGCTAATTAATCCATATAGTATAAAAGGAGCATTTTCATTTTTTCTCGTTTATCCTGCTATGAAAAATTAAGTAAATGTCCTTCATAAGTGGAAAAAAGCGATTTAATAGTATGAGTGGGATCATAATTAATTTCTAGTTTCTTATGTTGAATTTGAACTGAGTTTTTATTTATTAGCTAAGAAAGGTTGAGAAAGATACTGCACTATGATTTTATTCCCCAGTATAAAATTTTTAGGACATAAATTATAAGCATTAATATTGAGCAGGTAGACTATTATATTTAATTTTGTCCTGCCTTACCATAAGAAGGGTGTAGGTTGGATTCAAGAATACATCCACACAGTAGAAGAATATTCAAAAGAGAACACACGAGAAGATGAAGTTGGAATCTGGGATCCTCAAAGCAAAGCTACGTAGGCATAAGGTCCTGCATAGATATTAGTTATAATTCATATTTGCCTCTGACCTTCAGCTGCCAAAATGAAAAGGGGAAACTTGACAAGTTACTAATTCTTATTGTCCATAAAGAAACAGTACACCAGTTGCTCAGGTGAAACAGTTTTCCTAGTGTTTAGTTTTGAAATAAGTTGGCCTGTAAATATTAATTGAGTGATGGAATAGAGAATAATCTCAGCAGTGTTCTTATGCGTAACAAAAACTCCCTGAAAGCACAGTTTTGGGTTTCACAAATACTTTTTTTTGTAAAGTTTTCTCGTGAAAGCTGAGAGTCTGCTGTCAGTTGTTTTTCAGTGGAAGCACTTGTTTGGGAGGGTGGGAGTGGGGAAGGTAGTATATGCTAAGTATGTAGCTTTAAAAATAACATTTATTGTGTTTTTCTTTTATTGTAAACAGAACACATTCTCATGGTAGAAAATTTGGAAAATACAAGAGTTTAAAAAGAAGAAAATAAAAATCACCACCTTGGAGAATACCGCTGTATTAACGTTATGCAGCTTTTAGATGGCTTAAGCCGTGGATAAACCGAGGCTATCTAGACTAGAGGAATGGATGGGCTTGACACAGTCTTCCATCAATACCACTGTCCTCAACGGGTTCTGACAAGAAATGAGCTGCAAATGTCTTTAGGTTATTGCCTCTGGCTAGGTCCAGAATTGCATTTATTTTGTGCTGTTTGAAGGTGAATTTGTATGCTTTCAAGATCAGATGAATAGGTTGGCAACTTGGCTAGCCTCTAGTGAAAATCGAGGCACCTATCTGAAATAATTGCCTGGCAGAAGGTTATCCGCTTTTCCACCTCCGAGAGCTGAGAGGCAAACCAGGGTGTTTCTGCTCTCTTTCATGAGTGTTGAATGCTAGACATACAAGGAAGATCCTTCTAATACCCTGCTGCAGCAGGAGGTGAATCAAAGTAGAAGTACAGGAGCCAGGTAGCTAGGTGAGGTAAAGGCCAAGAGCAGCTTACGGATCTACCCTTGTACCTCTTTGCTGATGGTCTAGCTTGTGGTTTAATGCCATCTACATTTCACTAGTGCCAGGTCAGCAGCATTGAGAGCCCTTTGCTTCTTACTAGGCAGTCACCATATTGGATGCCTATTTAATGCAAAGTGTTTTACCACACTGGTTTTGCTGGTGTTTCCTACCTCCTCACACATTGTCTATATGATTTGCTCAATGATGTAGGGATAACGTTTTCAGAGTCCATAGTGTATGTAACTCCTACTCAGGTGATTAGATGGTGTGACTTAAGGAAAGAACCACATTGCCAGTAATTCAGGTGTGCCATTGACACAGGAGGACCCATGCCTGAGAAAGACTTTTATCTGAGTTACTAAGGTTGAGACGTTTTGAAGCTCTCAAGCAGAGGGATGCTGGATCTGCTGTGGAAATCTGGCTGAGACAGCTGAGGGTAAAGCATCTACCCTCCCCGTTTGGTGAGGATGCACTCCTCAGCTGTTCTGCAAGGTCAGGCTTCTCTGCTGTCACTGAAGCAAGAATTGAGATGTCCAAAGAGAACAGAAATGGGACAATTTAATACTTGAAAGCAATAAAAGGATTAAAATCTTGAATGCTAAAACTTCTAAAATAATTTATCCTAAAAGCTTAGAAAATATAAGTTGAAACTTTAAATGAAAAAGAGATTCAATTTAAAAAAGAGAACTTTGGCAAGATTAGTATCTTAAAGGGTAAAAATAATAATACTATATCTTTCAACATGGTTGTCACTGTTCTGAGTACTTAATGTGTATTCGTAAAATCCTCACAACTGTGTGAGGCAGGTGCTACTGCCTCTTTATAGATGATGAAACAGGCTTAGTGAAGTGTCTGAGGACACTAGGTGGATACGATGGAGACAGAATTTGAACCCAGGCAGCCTGGATGTAGAGTCTCTACTATTAATCACTCTGGGAAGGTGGTGGTAGAATAAAAGGGAATGTGAAAGTTGAAAAAAATTAAAAAATAAATGGTCCAAATAGTTAATAAATGTTTGTGAGGAAATGATTATCCTTCCAGGACATGTAGATTAAAAACTATGAGTTTCTCTTTCATACCCATCAGATGGACAAAAGCTTAAAAATCTCGTAATACCAAGTGTTTGAGAGGATGTGGAACAAAAGAAACTCTCATATTCAGCTGGAGAAAGTGTAAATTGGTACAATCACTTTGGAGAGCAATTTGACAAGGTGAAGATGTGCATACTCCGCAGCCCACTTCTGGGCTCCTATCCTCTGAACTCTCAAATGTGTACCCAAGAAGATATGTACAAGCCTTCATGATAGCACTGTTTGTAAGAGTAAAGAAATGGAAATGACCTAAATGGCCATCGATAGGGGAATGGATAACTATGGTATATTCATACAATGGAATTCTATATGGCAGTTAAAATGAATGCAATGTTGGGTGAAAAAGCAAGTTGCAGAATGATTTGTACACTGTGATGCCATTTATTAATGTTTAAAAACATGCAAAACAATATGCATATATACAGACTGTGTATTAAGAATGTTTTAAAATGCATGGACATGTTAAACACCCAGAGAGTGGCTGGGGAGAGAAGGAGGGAAAGGGGATTGGAGTTGGGAGGGATGGTTCACAGTGATGTCAACTGTAACAAAATACTACCAAAAGAGCTGAAGTAAATATGGCAAAATGTTCATTTCTTGCTAAGCTGGTATGCCATTGGCACACAGTTGTTCATTTTGTTAATGTTATTCTCTGTACTTTTATGTGTACTTGAAATATTTGATAAAAAGTAAAACAAAATGTAATTAAAAATGCACATGCTAAAAGGAAAAAAGAAGAACAAAAACAGTGACCACTAAACATCAAGGATAAAATAGTGAACAATCATCTTGAAAAGAGAAATACAAGTATTTTAAGACCAGTTGCAGAAGGGTGAAGTGTGTGTGGGGAAGCCTGAGGTGGGATGTATGTGGGAAAACAGATGCTTCATTCAAACATGGTCAGGGTGGCAGCGGCAGTGATGATTGTAATGCCAGAATAGTGTGCAATTTGTAAATCCAACCACCTTTGGGTGAATATAAATAAGTTAAGCCGAGAGCCTTTCAAAACCCCTCCGGGCCTGTGAATGTTGCGCTTGGAAAATGCAGGAGATGGAGTGAGGCAGGGATGGGGGACTGTGCTGCCTCCTGTGCCCCCACTCCTGCCGGGACCTCTCCCCTTCAGATCTTCACGTTGAGGAATGTGTTCATCCCAGGAAAGCTGGCTTAGAAGATGAGATGTCTGTTTTATTCTGGTCCTTCTCAAAGTGTACTTTTCAAATACGAGTTGGTAAACTATAGGGCATTTGAGAGTGATTGTTGTAATTGAAGCAATCAGAACTTCTCAGTCCAAGAATCTAGAGAAAGGAATCAGGCATATCTGTACCTTCTGCATTTCCAGCAGCTTAGGTAATGTACATGATTAGGCTTTGCCCATTTCTGTTCAATTCATTCTTGTGGGGCTTGTGGAAAATTCAGATTCTTTGGTGGGATATGGTGAACTGTGTAAGGGGAAATGTTAATTGGAGAAAGGGAACATTTAGCTTGAATGGTTTTTGAATTGCTTTGGAAAATCATGTATCTTTAAACTTGGTGTTTACTTGAACTTTTGGTATTCATTTAAGTATTTACCCATCACATGATACTGCCTTTCATCAGATCCCAACTGTGATTGGTAGCAGACAGACAGACTTTAACTTACTCCTCTCTTGCTTTTTTTTCCCTAAATTTCTCCAAGACCAGAGGTAGAAAGCACTGTATGTTTCTTTGAGAATTTCACAAATTCTTTTGTGTGTGGGTTGGTTTGGTGAATTATTCCTCGCTCTTCTTGCTGGTGTGGTCTCTTTATTTTTACTTAGAAGCAATTGAATTTTCTTTTGAAGAAAACATTTAATTTTTTCAGTCTTCTTTGGGTGTACCCCCTTTTTTAAAAAAACAATAACAAATGTGCATGGTAAGCCACAGAGTAGTAAAGGGTACACTGGACATTCACCCAGCTCAGACCCGTCCTCTGAGTCCTCTCTTCAGATCCTTGTGTATTCCCGTAATATTTTATGCTTATGCAAGCACTTATGTTGAACCAAATGAAATTGTCATATTTGTAAGTCAGAATATAGGCAGTGCGGTTTTGTTTGGTTTAATGTAATGCATATGTCTGTTTTTTTTTAATGGGCAGGAACGCTACGTACACTGTTGTACATCTTGCTTTTTTTAATATTTAAATCTTGGAGCTTGTTGTGGATCTGTATTTAGAGACCTACCTTGTTCTTCATGGCTGCACAGCGTTTTACTGAATGGATTGCCCACATAATCTGTTAGTTTGTATATATATACACTTAGTTTATATTAGCATATAGATTGTTCAATTTACAATGTTAAATTATAGATTGAGTTAGTATGTAGATTTTCATTTTAAAAATTATATACACCTATGTAATGATTACCTTTTTTATGTTTTACACTCAGGTTCAAATATATCTGTAGAATATGTTTCTGGTAAATTTCTTTTACTCAGTTGAATGAAAGAGCATATATCATTTTAAATTCGGATACTAACTTTTGATTTAAAATGTATATTCAGTCCATGGTTATTACTTACTCCATATTTGTCAGTGAGTGACCATCATACCTGAATCTTGCTTTTCTTCCTTAGTTAGAAGATCTGGAAACTTGGAGAGTAGTTGTTTTTTCTTTTCTTTCTTTTTTGTTTTTTTTACAGAGTCTCTTTGTCACCCAGACTGCAGTGCAGTGGCGCGATCTCGGCTCACTGCAACCTTTGCCTCCTAGGTTTAAGTGATTCTGCTGCCTCAGCCTCCCGAGTAGCTGGGAGTGCAGGCATATGCCACCATGCCCAGCTAATTTTTGTGTTTTTAGTAGAGACAGGGTTTCACCATGATGGCCAGGATGGTCTCAATCTCTTGACCTCATGATCTGCCTGCCTCGGCCTCCCAAATTGCTGGGATTACAGGCGTGAGCCACTGTGCCCGGCCAGTTGTTATTTCTTTATTGATCTAGTCAGGTCCTGAAAGTAATTATAATTGAGGAAAAAAGCAATATCCTTTATATGGCTTGCAAAATTCTTGCGTACTTTTTCTGGTATGGTTTGAGAGAGTCAATAAATAGCATCTCCTTTCCCTTCCAAATCCAGAATCTGTTTAAATATGGATGCAGAAGACAGGCAAATGATGATCAAATATTACCTTTATTACTGATGCAATTGGAGAACAGGCCTTAAGTCTGATAGTCGGGATGGTAGGGGGGGGGCTGGTTACTGATTGGTTGGTGCAAAAGTAATTGCGGTTTTTAGAAGTAATGGCAAAACCCGCAATTACTTTTGCTGATTCACCCACAGTCAGACAGAACTGGGCCCTTGGGAACTTTAAACCTAGAAGCAAAGGGAATCTGGTGTTTTGGATTCCAAAGAGTTAGACCGGGTGCAGTGGTTCATGCCTGTAATCCCAGCACTTTGGGAGGCCAAGGCGGATGGATCACTTGAGGTCAGGAGTTCACGACCAACCTGGCAAACATGGTGAAACCCTGTCTCTACTAAAAATACGAAAATTAGCCAGGCATGGTGGCAGGCGCCTACAGTCCCAGCTACTCAGGAGGCTGATGCAGGAGAATCGCTTGAATCCGGGAGGTGGAGATTGCAGTGAGCCGAGATTGCACCACTGCTCTCTCAGCCGGGGTTTTAGAGTGAGACAGCATCTGAAAAGATTCCAGAGAGTGAGAAAATGAAGCCGTGAAGCCGTGTATGATTAGTGTCCCTCCCTCACAATTAGATAAATTATTCATCATCTGGGGATGTTAGTGAAGAGTGGGGAGAGGAAAGAGTTCAGGAATAATTAGTCTAGCAAATCCACATGGAAACTAGGGGAGAGGGAATAAGTGTTCTTTTTTTATTTTTTATTTTTATTTGAGTTGGGGTCCTGCCCTGTTGCCAGGCTTGAGTGCAGTGGCACGATCTCGGCTCACTGCAACCTCTGTCTCCTGAGTTCAAGCGATTCCCCTGCCTCAGCCTCCTGAGTAGCTGAGACTACAGGCACGCGCCACCACACCTGGCTTATTTTTTGTATTTTAGTAGAGACAGGGTTTCACCATGACCAGGATGGTCTTGATCTCCTGACCTCGTTATTCACCCGCCTTGGCCTCCCGAAGTGCTGGGATTACAGGCCTGAGCCACCGCGTCCACCCTGGAATAAGTGTTCTTTACAAACATAGTCTTCCAGGACAAAATGTAGCATATTTTATATGAAGTAATGGGGAGGGTCTGGAGAAATAAAAACACTTCCCCATGTAGGAATAGTAAGTTCAGCAGCTGGGCTAGAACTGTTTCTTACTCTGTTTAATACTCTCACCATGTCACACAGTCTTCAAGAGTAAATAACCATTTGCATCTCAAGTCTTGTCCCGTTTTCATACATCTCATGCAGGGAATTACTACTACAAAAAGTCAAACCTGATTATTTAGACCGTGAGCTGCAGTGGTCTGGATAAGCAATAGCATCATGTAACTTGACTATGCCCACTTTGCCTTAGCTGTAGGATGTGGCCATATGCCAGTAAATGTGAAATTTTATTCGTATTAATAATTGCATTCATATACCTATAGATATTGTGATATTTATAATATGTGCTATTATAACAATACTGTTTGTAGTAATGTGTATTATAGTAAGTAATCATCATTGATTCAGCAAATATTGGTGTTCTGTTGATGGATAATGTCAGAAATTAGCAAAAACAGCCTCTGTGTTTCAGACAGTGGGCTGGCATTGTGAGGGCCTGTAGTGGGAAGGAGTGTGTTGCATTTGTGGAACTGATAATTGCTAGATGGCCTAAATATAGAGGAGAGGGGAATATGGTCAGAGGCTAAGCCAAGGAGATTCTTGTAGGCTGTGTTAAGGCTTTTGGCCCTTAAGAGCAATAAGAAAGACAGTAATGGATTTTAAACTTAGGAGAGAGAGCATGATTAATACTTTAATGAAATACTTTAATACTTTAATAAAAAAATATTCAAGCATGGTGAGAATGGATCTGAATGGGATGTAGTATGGATGTAGGTTAGGAGGCTACTGGAGTATTCTAGGCCAGAGATTATGGTGGCTTCAAGCAGAATATTGCTAGTGGAAATGGAAAAGTGTAAGGATTCAAGAGTTAGAGGTGAAGTTGACAGAAGTTGCTCATGGTTGGTGTTGGAATGTGAGAATGAAGGTGGTTGGAACTGTTGTGACGTTTCTGCCTTAAGTAACGTCGTGGATTATGGACCTACTCACAGCAGGATTGCTGGAAGAGGAATTAATTTGTAGGAGGTGGAACTGGACTTCACTCTTGGACATACCAAATTGAAGTGCCTTTGAAGGCCTGGCACGGTGGCTCATGCCTGTAATCCCAACACTTTGGGAGGCCAAGGAGGGAGGATCACCTGAGGTCAGGAGTTCGAAACCAGCCTGGCCAACGTGGTGAAGCCCCGTCTCTACTAAAAATACAAGAATTAGCTGGGCCTGGAGGAGGGTGCCTGTAATCTCAGCTACTCAGGAGGCTGAGGCAGGAGACTTGTTTGAACCCAGGTGGCGGAAGTTGCAGTGAGCCAAAATCGTGCCATTGCACTCCAGCCTGGGCGACAAGAGCAAAACTCTGCATCAAAAGAAACAAAAAAAAGAAGTGCCTTTGAAGCATCCAAATTGCAGTGTTGTATAGGTAGTGAGTTATATGGGTCTGGAACTCAAGGGAGAGTTTGGATGGGAGACGTGTTTGGGATAGTTAGCCTCCATGATTTGAGGTTGTAGATGTGGGTGAGATTGCTTAGAGAAGTGTATCTTAGCCTGGACTGTACATTGGAATCACTCGAACTTTGAAAAATACCACCCACCCCAGAGATTCTGATTTAATTAATCTAGAGTAAAGCTTGGGCATTGGGCTTCCACGAGCTTCCCAGATGGTACTAATGTGCAGTTAAGGTTGAGACCCACTGGTCTACAAGAACCTTGGCTGAGACTAGGAGAGGAATCAGAATTGAGCCTTGGACACATATGGCCAATTAGAGAAGGATGAGCCTGCCCAGGAGAGTATTAAAAGGTAGCCAGAAAGGTGGAACAAAGCCTAAGTGTAGTATTGTATGGTGTCATAGAAGTAAGTGAAAGGGTGGTGAGCAGTGTCTGTTGGCTGCTGAGAAGCCAGTTACAGTGGAACTTGGATTTGGCAACATGGACATTATTCAGAAACCATACAGAAAGCTGTCAGTGGGAAGCTTGGAACTGATGCCAGTTAGATGGGGTTCAGAAATGAGAGGAAATGGAGACAGCTAGCATAGGCAGTTTTTTGTTTTTGGGGGGTGTGTGTGTGTGTGATGGAGTCTCACTCTGTCACCCAGGCTGGAGTACAGTTGTGTGATCTTGACTCATTGCAAACTCTGCTGCCTGGGTTCAAGCGATTCTCCTGCCTCAACCTCCCGAGTAGCTGGGATTGCAGGCACCTGCTACTGTACCCAGCTAATTTTTTCAGGTTTTTAGTAGAGACGGGTTTCACCATGTTGGCCAGGCTGGTCTTGAACTCTTGACCTCGTGATCTCCCGCCTCGTCCTCCCAAGGCATAGGCAGCGTTTAAAGGTATTTGGGAAGAGAGACCCATGTGTGGAGCCTAAGAGGTGTGCCGTTGGATTAGAATGTTTTTGGCTGTAGGTAACAGAAACTTTATTCAACTGGTTTAAATGGTAAAGAAAACTTACTTTATTCAAGAGTTCCAGAAGACAGTGGCACCGGGGTTGTATATTCAGTGGCTCAACAGTGTCTTCAGAGGATTAGATTTTTCCAGCCTCAGTGTGTGACTTGGTCCTCAGGCTGTTCTCTCAGAATGTAGGATGGCTGCTGTAATTGAGACATCTGCAGAAGAAGGACAACTTTGTCTTATATCCTTTAAAAAAAAGTCTTCATACACATGGTGAAAACTATACAAGTGTTAAGTGTGTAGATGGAATTTTCACAAGTCAAACAACTGTAACCAGCACGCAGATCCCCTTGTTCCTCCCCCAGGATAACTACCATCCTGGCTTCCAGTGGTTAATTTTGCCTGTTTTAGTGCAATGTAAATGAAATACTATACTATGTGTTCTTTTATGTTTGGTTTTCAGCACCGTTTTTGAGATCCATATTGTGTTGCATGTAGTTGTAGAGTGTCCATCTATTGCATGAGTATACCACATTTTATCCATTCCATTGTTGATGGGCATTTAGGTAGCTTCTCATATTTGATTTTGACAGATAGTATTGTTGTGAACATGTGTATTCATTTCTGTTGAGTGTATAATCAAGGAATGGAATTGTTGCACCAGAGGTTATGCTTATATGCATTCAGCTTTCCTGTGTGGTTATCACTTTGTACTCTTACAGCAGCATATGAGAGTTTCAGTTCTGTGCCCTCACCGACACTTAATATTTTTCATCTTTTACATTAGACATTCTGGTGGGTATGCATTAGTATGCCACTGTCATTATAATTTGCATTTTCATAAATTGAATAAGGATGTTTCAGATTTCATAAGGTATTAACCATTTGGATATTCTCTTTTGTGAAGTGCCTGTTAAGGTCTTTTGCTATTTTTTTCTCGAGTCGAATGCCTTATTCATTTTTAGGAGTTTTTCCTTTGTTTTGTATTCTGAATATGAATCATTGGTCAGATATATGTATTGTAAATATCTTCTCACACTCAGTGCCTTGCCTTTTCACTGTTGATGCTTTCTTTTCACAAACAAGTTACTAATTTTAATATAGTACAGTTTATCAGTGTTTTCCTTTGTGATAAGTAGTTCTTATTGTGTTCTGTTTATCATCTTTACCTATTCAAAGGTCACCACATTTTCTGTGTTTCATCTAAAGGTTTGATTGTTTAACTTTGACGTACAGATCCGCAGTCCATCTGGACCTGTGTTTTTATTTAGCATGAGGTGGTGTTCAAAGATTCATATGGGCCAGGTGCGGTGGCTCATGCCTATAATCCCAGCACATTGGGAGGACAAGGCAGGAGGATTGCTTGAGCCCAGGAGTTTAAGACCATCCTGGGCAACTTAGTGGGACCCTGTCTCTACAAAAAATTTAAAAGTTAGCCAGAAATTAGCTAGGTATGATGGCATGTGCATATAGTCCCAACTACTGAGGAGGCTGAGGTGGGAGGAGCACTTGAGCCTGTGAGGTGAAGGCTGTAGTGAGAGGGACTGGCACCGCACTCCAGCCTGGGTGACAGAGTGAGACTTTTGCTCAAAGAAAAGAAAAGATTCATATGGATGTTCAATTTACCCAGCACCATTTATTAAAAGAGTATATTTTCTCTGTGTGCTGCAGTATCACCTTTGTCATGAGTCAGGTGATTATACGTAAGACTCCATTTCTAGTTTCTTTATTTTCTTGGTCAGGTTGTCTATCCTTATCTAGTTGGTTTTTTTTGTATGTAACCTTCTAGTAGGTATTGATATTTGGTAGTATAAGTTATCCAGTTTTGTTCTTCCTTTTAATCTCTTTTTAAGAGTGAATTAGCATAAATATGAATGTGAAATGATGAACCAGCAAATCTTAATCTAGGTTAAAAAAAACAAAGTGATTAAGTCAGTGAGTTGGGTACCTTGAGGAGACAAGAACAGTTGAAGTAAGATGGGATAAGCAAGGTTATAGTGAGATTTGGATACCTGAATCAGTGTTTGAACAGTTTTGAGTGATGCTGAGTTCCAGGGGTGCAGTGAGGGTGGCTGAGTTGGGCTAGAGGAGGAAGTCATTGAAGATAAGGAATCCAGGAAACTGATACACTGTGATATGGATCTGTTAGTACTTGATAGGTTATTAATGTACATTTAAAATGTAGTATCTAATTTAATATCTACCTCAGAACAGGTAGAACAGAATTGTCATCCACATTTTACAGATGTAATAACTTACCAGAGATGTTAATAACTTCCTGATACCCCAAGAAAATTAATGATTAAATTAGACCAGCCCGGGTCTTATGGTCCAGCTTCCATGCTCTGTTCAGTGTAGCTTAGCTGAAGTGTTGTGTGAAAGACCTGGTAGCGATACATCTGGAAATCAGAAGTCTTACTGACTTACAGAAATAGTACAGAAAAACATACAAATAAGAATGTTATGCATAGATATGATGTCTCTGTGTGGAAGAAATACTTCAGAAATATTAAAAGTAGTTATTCCTGGGTAGTTGTTATTGTGACTCTGGGTGACTTTTTCCCTTTGTCTTATTTTTCTGTATTTTCCAAATTTCCTATAATGGACGTATATTATATGGATTTTAAAAAATTATAATTATCTTTTGACTAGATAACATACATGGAAAATTCACAGAATACACATATGCAAGACATAATACTTTTACTATAAAAGAGTGAAAATTTTAAAATACTTAATTGTTTTTCTTTTTAGAAATGCCCTCAGTGATGGAAAGAGAGCCATTATTCTGAAGAGCACTTGGCCAAAGGTAGGTTTCTTCCATATTTTACATTGAGCAAATAATGCCATACAACACTGTGAAAAATCTGTTCATGATGTGTTTGTTCATAAAAATGCTATCTGAATTTATGTAGAGCTCCAGAATATGAAAGGGGAGTTATCAGATCCGTGATCCGTATGGGGACCCAGCCACAGCAGTGAAAGGCCGTGTGAGGACAGGCAGCCCATGGGCCATCTTGAGTCTTGAGGGTGCCTTAGTGATTGAGAGGTCATCTCTGCTTATTCTGGGTGGCTGTGCCTGAATGTGAAAAATGACTTAAAACTGGAAGAAAGTGTAGGAGGCTGTGTTTATAGGAGGCATGAAAAGATTTCTTAACACAGTGCACAAATCAGCAATGAAAATAGCCACCTTGATATATTTGGATATATCATACTTAAAAACTTGTGTATGTCCAAAGATACCATGGATGAAATTGTAGTTTGAGAGGAGATCATTTGCCACATTTATAGCTGGTAGGATTTATAGCCAGAATATGCACATAATTCCCAAAATAAACAAGAAACCCGGTAGAAAATGGGGCAGTAACACAAGTAAGCATTTCGCAGAAGGGTAATCCTGAATAGCCAATAGAAATAAACTATTTCTACTTCCTAGTAATTAAAATTGTAGGGATTTAATACACAGATAGAAAAATGTAACCAATAGTGCAGAATGGAGAGCCTCCACACAGAACCCACTATGTGAGTAAATATCACAGTGTGATATTGTTTGAGTCCTTCAGATTGGCAGAAATTAAAAAAGCCTCATAGTCCTGAGTGTTGGTGAGTACGTGTAGTAACGGGGAGCCCCAATAAACTGGTAGGAGTGTGATTGCTTACAGCCAGTTCAGGGAGCACTCTGACAAGACCGACTCCACAGTTACTTGATTCTGAGTGTGTGTACCCTAGACAGTTTCTTCAGATGTGCACGTGGTGACATATACAAGGTTGGTTATTGCAGCATTGTTTTAATGGCATATAACTGTAGATACTTACATGTCTATTGAGAAAACAGCAGATAAACGTGGGATTTTCTCTTGATCAAAGTTGTTACTCTGACCTGTCTGATCTGTTCCTATCTCAAACACCTGTTATTTCCCCAACCTCACTCCTACTGTTCTATCCCTGGTTCACTTTATGTTGGCCTCTTGGCCTCCTCACTGTTCTTCAGACATGCCAGGCTTACTTCCACTTTGTACTTGCCCTTCCCTCTGCCTGGAATGCTTGTCCCCAGAGCATTAGCCAGCCCCCTTATTTCCTTTCAGTCAATATTGAAAAGGACTCTTCTCAGTGAAACATTCCCTGGCCACATTACTAAAATGCCAAGCACCTCACTTCCTACACATTTATCTTCTTTCCCTGCTTTACTTTTTTCCTCCCAGGTCTTATCATTATTGAATATATTATATCTACTATTTGAGCTGTATTTGCTATTGTGTGTCTTGCAGTATGACATGAGCTCCACGAGGAAAAATTTTTTTTTGGTGTTTAGTTCACTTCACTCTTGAATCCAGACTGTCTGACAAGCTGCCTGACGCTTAGCCGGCACTCATTACTAAATAATTGTTGACTTCGTGATTGAATGAATCAAATAGTAGATTGCAGTTGAATTAACTGGCTTACCAACATTTATGGATTTTAAAAAGTGTTAAATGAAAAAGAAGTATGACATAGGCTGGAAAAACATCAAGTTCACGATTAGTGTCTGCTTCTGGGCAGTAAGAGAGAGAAAGGAGCTTAGAGAGGGTACAAAGGAGATTTCAGCCATAGCTGTATAGTTTTATTTCTTTCATTAAAAAATCAGAAGCAAATATAACAAAGTGTTGACAGTTAATACTAGGTATCTGCGAATTAGTCTCTGTATTTTCCTAAATTATAAAAATCTCCTTTTTTTGCTTTTTTTTTAAAAAAAAGTGGAGTTTTAGATGCCAGGCGTGATGGTTCATGCCTGTAATTCTAGGACTGTGGGAGGCCGAGATGGGCAAATCACTTGAGGTCAGGAGTTTGAGACCAGCCTGGCCAACATGTGAAACCCTGTCTCTAAAAAAAAAAGTACAGAAAGATGAGCTGGGTGTGGTGGCACATGCCTATAGTTCCAGCCTTTCAGGAGGTGGAGGCAGGAGAATCACTTGAACCCAGAAGGTGGAGGTTGCAGTGAGCTGAGATCATACCACTGTAACTAATGCAAGTACAATCAGAATTTTAAGGCCTTAGAGAATTTAATCTCATTTGATACTTCCATTACTGCTCTGCAGATAGCCTTCATTAGATTAATTGTAGGAGTTTATTTTGTTTAATTTTTTTGAAATGAACTTTTGTTTATATTATAAATATCACATGATTAAAAAGAAAAATAGAACATAGCAGAGTGTAAAGTAAAAGGGAAAAGCTAGCCTGGAGACCTTTTTTAAAAGACAGATTTCTTTGCTTTTCTCCAAAATTGTGATTCAGGTTTAGGAATGTATTAGGAGTATGGAGATTGAAAAATTCTCCAGGTGGACTCCTGCATCCAGATTTTGGAATCGTTTTTTAAATGCTTTATTTTACACATGAAGAAATTGAGTCCCAGAGAGGTAGAGTGATTTTTGCCAGGTGTCATTGCAAATAAAAGACAAAACTGGATTTAGAATTCAGCACTGGATAGTGGTTCTGTTTGAGGGTGATCAGTTCGTTGGTATTTTCATTATGAGTCTTTCTTTTGCTTGAAACAAAATCTTTGCTGATCATTGAATCTGGCATTTGACAGGTACTATATCAACATTTGTAGAGTGAATGAATGATAGTATTCCAAATACTGAAACCCAAACCATAATACTGGTTTTCCAGAAATACCTCCTGGTATTTTAATCTATTATCAATTAAGAAAAACAGTATTAAAACTTTTTGAAGGCCTGGCACAGTGGCTCACTTCTGTAATCCCAGCACTTTGGGACCAGACTGGACAACATGGCAAAACCACATCTTTATGAAAAATACAAAAAGCTAGCTGGGCATAGTGGCATGTGCCAGTAGTCCCAGCTACTTGGGAGACTAAGGTGGGAGAATCACTTGAGCCCAGGAAGTTGAGGCTACAGCAAGCTATGATTGCACCGCTTCAAAAAAAGAAAAAGGAAAAGAAAAAAACTTTAGCAATTATTTTGAGAACTTTGTGGAAAATACTTGCTCCTCGCTTAGTTTCTTAAACAAAATCGTCATTCTTTTTTTCTTCTTTTTTGTTTTTATTATACTTTAAGTTCTGGGGTACATGTAAAGCTCGGGCAGGATTGTTTCATAGGTATACACATGCCATGGTGGTTTGCTGCATCCATCCCCCCATCATCTACGTTAGGTATTTCTCCTAATGTTATCCCTCCCCAATCCCCCGACCCCCTGCTATCCACTTTTTTTTTTTAAATTGGAATGTTTGGTGATGTGTCATATGATTGCAGAAATATTTGTATATAAAAGTACATAAAACCACTAGTAAGTATTTTAAAAATTTGTAACTGCATAACTCGGTTCTTTTTCTTTTCTTTTTTTTTTTTTTTATCCCAGAAAAGAATGCTCATTGAAGGTTAAACTTCAGAAGCAAAAGTAGATCATACAGGGTGCATAAGATTGCCTTACTTTAGAATTAGTTATGCGCCTAAGTCTATGGAGTCTTACCTCTCAGATATAGGCGTGTTAGAGAATGTACTCTGTAGATTTCTACGTGAGGGTGGGCCATATTTTTTTCTTCTTCTTAATGGGGAAGATTGGTACAATGTCACCTGTCTCTAGACTTACTTTCATGATTTAGAAAGGGTGAGTCATGTGTCCTAAAGAGTGAGAATTTTTATTAGCATCAAAAGATATGTTTATACATGTCTGTGTACATTGTGTTTTGGTCTGTGTCCTATAGGATACAAAGTAGTAACCTCAGAAATGTCCTCAAGAACATTTAAATTTTGAGGGGTACTTTAAGACGTTTGTTTGTGAATGACAGAAACCAAATTCAGATTTGACTTAAGTAGAAAAGGGAATTAATTGGCTCATGTAACTGAAGAGTCTAGGGTTTAGGTTCAGGAATGGTTGGATCCAGATTTGTACAGATTTTTCTTTCGTTTTCTCAACTTTGCTTCCCTGTTTGTCAGCTCCGTGTTTAGCCTTTTTCTAGCTACCCTCTCTGATCTTACGTGGATTCTCTTCTTACCTCTCCGAGCTCACTCATCTTTTTCTTCTGCAGTGTTTTATCTACCTTTATGTCCATTCAGTGTATTTTTCATCTTAAATGCCATAGTTTTCATCTCTAGAAGTTAAATTTGGCTCTTTCTTACATATTTCATGCCTTTAACATATTCCGTGTTTCCTTTCACCTCTTGAACACATGGGGGATAGTTATAATAAGTGTGTCAATGTCCTTGTCTACTGGTTCTGTCATCTGTGTCATTTGTGGGTTGTTTTCAGTTGGTTTTGCTCTTCAGTATTCTTTGCATAGCTGGTAACTGGATGCCAGAGGTAAATTTTACCTTGTTTGGTGCTATATATTCTTGTTTTTCTTAAATATTCTTGATCTTTGTTTGGAGATCCAGTAAAGTTACTTGGAAACAGTTTACTTTGAGGTCTTGTTTTAGGAGTTTTTTGGGTGAGACTACAGCGGCATTTAATCCAGGGCTAATTTTTCCCCACTACTGAAGTAAATTTTTTTCCGAGTACTCTACGTGAAGTAGAGAATTCACCCCATGAATTATGGTATTTTTCACTCTTGTTGGTGGGAACAGAAATTATTCCTGATTTGTTTCAGTTCTGGCTTTTGTTCCCTGTGAGCCTTTCAGGTTGTTCTTTCCCTGGCCGTGGACTGTTTCCCCAGGCATGTGCTGATGGGCACTTAGCTGAAGACTCAAGGGGTCCCTCTGGAGTTCTCCTTGTGTGCAGCTTTCTCTTCTCTGGTCCTTTGCTTTGTGAATTCAGCTGCCTTGGTCCCCTACACTCTCAGCTCTATCTCCTTAATTGAGAGAGACTGCCAGTCTGCCTAGGTTTTCTCTTCCCATCCTCTGGCTTAGAGACTTTCTCATCAGTAAGCTGGAGCAATCACAAGGCTTACTTTGTGTTTTTCATCTCTCAGGGGATACTCTCTTTTGTTGCCTTGTATTCAATGTCTTGCAAGCTCGTATCTTTTTTCTTTGTTTGTTTTAGGTAGGAGGGAAAAATCAAATCCTTGTTACTCCATTTTGGTTAGAAGTGTAGCTTAGAGTGTAGGCTCTCTGGGCTTTGTTTTTAAAAACACTTTTACCATGTACTGGGATCCCCAAACTGATGTCATGAGTAGCTGTTAATTCCAGGGAAAGGTGAACCTTTCTGTGTCTGTATCGTAGACCTGAGGGATGCCAGATTGCTTCGGATTGAGTCATGTGCCCGTCTGTGGCAACCAAGGCAAGATTTATTGCCTTGACATGGAAAGTAGTGCATTTCAATTGGGCAGTCTCCTGGGTCACAGCCACACTTCCACCCTGCCGCACACCGTTAGGGTGGAGTACTGGAGCTGACAGTCCTGCTGTTACTGTGAGAAGTGGGAACGTGGTCGCCGCCCCAAGTGAGGGGAGACTAGGGAGATGAGCAATAGGGAGTTTTCACATGTGATAGAGAATGAGATAGTGAAAAGAAGAGCAAACCTTTCTGTTGTAATTGACTTTCAGAAACTCTAAGATACCTTTAATTTAAGCTTCATTGAGACAAATTCAGCAGGGAGGTCTGAATTAACTGTTTTCCTGACAGGAGTTACACTAGGTTTATAGGGTTTAGGGAAAAGGATCCAATAAAAGGTGAGAAAAGTATGGAGAAAAGAGAAAGAAATAAAGTATCCTCTACAAATTTAGTGGGTTTGGTTTATGATCTACCATTATTTCTTAAGCTAGCTGTGGTTTTTTTAATGCAGTTATTTAAACGTTCAAATCAGTAAATGCTTAGGGGATAGGATTTCACCTCGTAGCCTATCTAAGAGATCCCTTTGTCTTCTTACACCTCAGGTGTCAGAAAGCATGGCCTATACCCTTTCAGCAAAGCAGAGTTCAATGAAATGCCATATGAATTGGAGTCTGAGCTAAGCCTAAATAGTTTGTCTAAAAAGACTCCAGAACCTTTAGATCCATGTGATACACCAGAGCAGGATTACTTACGGTAAACCTGCATGAATACATGCCTACGTAATTGTTTCTGGCTTCTTTTAAAAGCTGATCCTTCTTAAAAGGGTTGCTTATTTTTTATTTTAAAATTTCTCCCAGATTTTCACTGAATCTCAGTGTTCCTTGTGAAATGTCTAGTGAAGAGGAAAGAGCTTTGGACCAGGTGTCATAAAATCAAATCTTTGGTTTGCTTCTTAAGTAGGTGTGATATTAGGCCAGTTTCTAACCTCTGGCCTTTTTCACTAGCAAATCACCTTTCCAGTAGTCCTGTGCCTAAAATGGGAATTTGGTCTGTGAGGAGCTAGAAGCAGGGCTGGTTCAGTTAGCCTCAGGTTTTGGTACTATTAGCTTTGTAGATTAAAAAGTTTATGCTTGATATAGATTTCCAGAATATGTAAATGGGCCAGCAAGGATTTTGGTTCTGTAGCAAAAAACCCTTATCATTGGAATTAAATGTAAATCCCTGGTTTTTGGCTTCTTAAGCGAAGATCTGAGAGATAACAATGAAAAACTTACTAAAGGTGGGAGAGGGCTGGATGGAAGATCTGGCCTGAGCACATCCCCCACCTGCCTGCACTCTTTGGAGGTATCGGAAAACCACCACACAGGCTGATTGTTCCATCCAGCTCGAAACCTCTCCATTTCCAGGTGTAGGAAAGACGATAACTTAGAGACTGTTATTGCCTTCAAATATTTTAAAAACATGAAGTTATGTATAATGAATGACACTTTTTACTTTGGCACAAAATTATATTCTTTATTAGCAAAATATAACAAAAATTAAATTCTTTGCTGAGGGTACAGAAATTTCTTAAGCAAAAATAATTGATCCTTAGTTATTGTAATTATTTGTCTATTTATAACTTTTCACTTAGCTCATTAGGTAATTTTATTTCCTGAGGTATTAACATTTTAAATTTATTTTTCTTTGGTAGGGGCCTAATCTAATATTTTATCAGTTTTCAAGCACAATATTTTTCCTTATCTATTTTCTTTAACTGAAGCATATTTTTGAGAAAAAAATTAAATTTATCTTTTTGGAACAGGGTCATTATCGTTATTGTGATGCTCTTTCTATGCTGGGGGAATATGACTGGGCCCTGCAAGCAAACATTAAAGCTCAAAAACTCTGTAAAAATGACCCTGAGGGAATCAAGGATCTAATTCAGCAGCATGTAAAGTTACAAAAACAAATAGAAGACCTGCAAGGTATTTCACCTAAGATTCTTTTGGTTACAGTCGAATCCCTTTCAAACTTTGGAACGTGGGTTTCTTGGATTAATGGAGGACCACAAATCAATCCTCAGATGATTTATCCTTATTTTACCATGTTCTCTTGGTCATGGCACTTGGGTTTTTCATTTCTATCTGTGTAGAGTTACATATTATCCATTAGATAATTATAAATGATTTGTACTTTTTATTTGAAACAGACAGCAACCAAGTTGTTATTATTTATTCTTCTGTAGAAAAAAATCTTTCAGAAATTTTGAATAAAATAAATGCTTTTTAAAACACAAGTATTTAAAAATACTTCCTTCATTGCTAAAGTAATTTCCTCAAGAAAAGACCCTTTAGTAGAGCTGCTTGATATTTCTGCACTGTTTGTGCTAATTCTATAGTGTGCTGAACATATATATATATACACACACACTTATAGTTTTTATATATATAGCAGAAATTGGCTGTACAGGCTAGGAGTTGTAGATTTTCATTCTGCCCTTGTTTTCTAAGTCTTTTGCTTTCTCCAATGGCTAAAAGTCCCTTAGTCTATATTTTTAGTGTACGAGTCTTTCCTGCTTTTTCTTCTTTGGGTCGTATGAAGCTGAGCTGAACAGCTCTGTTTGACCAGCATGTGTGTGTGTGTGTGTGTGTATATATATATATATATATATAAAACAGGATTAGATAATAAGATTGTGAGCTCCTTGAAGACAGGTACCACCTCTGATTCAGATTTACATATTGCTGTCATCTTGTCAGTGATCACATGTGATGGAATGTCATACCAGGTTTGTGTAACATTTTGTTGACACCATCCTAAAACTAAAGACATCTAGAAATGTAAGATTGCTTAGGTTTACTTTTCAGTTTTCTAAGTTTGATGTTCCTTACTATCAATCAGCTTAACGGAAATTTGAAAATCTTTTAAAGTCTGTGTTGCCAATCCACTGATTACTCTGTGTGTGTGTGTGTGTGTGTGTGTGTGTGTGTGTGTGTGTGTGTGTGTGTGTGTGTGTGTGATTGACTTTTATAGGTCGAACAGCAAATAAGAATCCAATTAAAGCCTTTTACGAAAACAGGTAAGTTAATATCAGGTCAGTAGCTGCTACTAGGAATGGCTTTGCCCCATGAATTTAAGAATCATTTATGTTTGATGCTTTGGGAGCTAATAGCAACCACACTACAGTTGGAGGTGGAAGGGAGAGAGGTGGTATATTGAGTGTCTGTGTTATCAGGTGACCTGTAAGTTGTTATTTTGCTGTTTTACTGAATGATGTAGATATAAGCTCAGTAGCCTAATCCTGTGGGAAAAGAGAAGTGAAATGTTAACTGAACGTTACTAAGCTTGAATAATACCAGTTTGGCCATGAAGGTTCTGGCAGCAGAGGGCTGGGACACAGCCTATGCCCTGTGCCCTTCACCTCTGTCTTAGAAACATCTATGGCAAAAACCACAATTACTTTTGCACCAACCTAGTACTTCCAGCTTCCTGATGTCATTCAAAGGCTAAGATACTTCCTGTTAGAAATAGGCAACAGATAGACTTGAGTATGCTCACGAGGCAACAGCAGCCAGGGTTCTACCTTTGCTTATTTGGCCATTGAAACAGGTTAAATGTTTTTCTGCATGCTTGTTCAGATGTCTGGGATATTGAAGCTGCTAATTCAGTAGCATGCTGAACATGTAGACATAAAGAAATTGACTGTGGAGGCTTTGAATTTAATTTATCCTAATTTAACTTAAATTAGGATATTTAAATTTAACGCAAGGACGTAGGTATTTATTTATTTATTTATTTGTTTTTTGAGATGTAGTCTCACCGTGTCAACCAGGCTGGAGTGCAATGGTGTGATCTTGGCTCACTACAACCTCCACCTCCAGGGTTCAAGCAATTCTCCTGCCTCAGCCTCTTGAGTAGCTGGGAATATAGGCACCCGCCACTATACCCAGCTAATTTTTGTATTTTTAGTAGAGATGGCGTTTCACCATGTTGGTCAGGCTGGTAGGCTGGTCTCCAACTCCTGACCTCAAGTGATCTGCCCGCCTTGGCCTCCCAAAGTGCTGAGATTACAGGAGTGAGCCACTGTGCCCAGCTTGAGCCACTGTGCCTGGCTGGTATTTAAATGTTAGAACCCAGAATACTTTTTTTTGAACTGTTCTTTTTTTTTTTTTTGAGGCAGTCTCCCTCTGTCACCCAGGCTGGAGTGCAGTGGCACAATCCTGGCTCACTGCAACCTCTGCGAGCTAATTGTTGTATTTTTAATAGAGACAGGGTTTCACCATGTTGGCCAGGCTGGTCTTGAACTCCTGACCTCAGGTGATCCACCTGCCCTGGCCTCCCAAAGTACTGGAATTATCGGTGTGAGCCATCATGCCCGACCCTTGAGCTATTCTTTAATTTTTTGAGTTTAATACCAAATTTATAATAATGTTTATGTATAAAGCCCCATCTCAGAGGTAGAAAATCTTTTCAAGGAAAAAGGCTGTGATTGCTGCAACCTGTTCATTCGAAGGATAACTTTTTAAAAATGTATAATAACTCATTTCTTTTTCCCCAACTTAGGGCCTATATACCTAGGAGTTTATCAGGACCTATATTTAGTACTTCACTTAACTTTGTGGAGAAGGAAAGAGATTTCAGAAAAATTAATCACAAAATGGCAAACGGTGGTAATCAGAATCCAAAGGTAAGCTCCATTGAAAACTACAGTTTTTTTCAAGTATAGATCGTCTCATATTTTTACAGTAATATTTTGGATATAATGGAAACCAAATTTTTGGCGATTTGAACCCTTTTTGCCTATTGCTACCAAAAGAATGATCTCTTTTTAATAAATAATCTAAGTATCTCATAAAACTATGTAAAGATAGTATTTGAAAGTCACAGAATTTCTTTTGAGATCACATTTGTGTCTTTTCAAAATATTTTTAAAAATAACCATTTTGCCACATGTCTTCGTATGTTCTCTCTTCACTTGTTGGAAAAGTCCTCTTGTTGATAATACGGAAAATTTCCAAGAGACTGTGTTCAGTTAGGGAGAGGAGTATAAGGAGAGATGTGACGGTGTTAATTCAGACCTTACTGAACAATTGTCACATCAGGCCTCATGCTGGGCATCAGGAATAGAATTGTCATTCAGGAATTTGTCATCGCATATCATGAGCCTCATCATTAGTTACCATTTTGTTTACCTGTTTATACATTTAGGCTTAATAAACAGTTGTGTATTTTAGTTGTTTGGGTGAATTCTATACTATTATATTCTGAATTCTTTTATATAGGTCTTGAATTCTTCTTGGCTGTGTTTTTGTGGTTTTTTTTTTTTTAAGTCTTACTGTTTTTATTTTCATGGCAGGCGGTGGATGAAGCAATGAAGGTAGATGATTGTGACTGTCATCCTGAATTTTCACCACCACCAAGTGAGTGTTGTTTTTATATCAGTTGTTGCCAAGTTAATAAACTTGCCAAGTCTCCTAAACTTTTATGCCCTAAAATTTGCACAAGCCTTGCTTATATCCACTCTTGTTCTCCTTTTACTTTGTAATGCTTCTGTGTTAAGAAAATGTTGAATATTTATTTGAAATCAGTGCTCAGTCTTTTCATATTTTTTAGTAAATGTAATTTTGGATATTCAAGTAAAAGGAATGGAAAAGATGAAGTATATAGCTCTTTTTGGTCTGCTGCTTAATATTTTTAGGCTGTTGTTTCTCATTGAAAATTTATTATTGCCTCCCCTCCTCCCACCTGCTACCAGCCTGTTTAGACCTTTTTAAACCTAATTGTTCTCTCCCATAAAATTTTAGTAGCTGTTTATGTACCATATGTGCATCTGTGCTTTATGTATAAAAATAATCAGATTTTGTTTTCCAATAACTAATTTTCACCCTCTTGGGGTTGATAGCACCCATGTTGAGAATGGATGCTGCTATAACAAAAATACCATAAACTGGTTAGCTTGTAAGCAATAAGCATTTATTTCTCATATTTTCAGAAGCTGGGAAATTCATCATCATGATGTCAACAGATTCGATGTCTGCTGAGGGTCCTCTTCCTGGTTCACCGATGGCCGTCTTTTTGTGGTGTCCTCATGTAGTAAAAGGAGCAAGACAGCCCTCTGGGGTCTCTCTCTCTTTTTTTTTTTTTTTTTTTTTTTTTTTTTTTTTTTGAGACAGTCTTGCTCTGTTGCCCAGGCTGGAGTGCAGTGGCATGATCTGGGCTTATTGCAACCTCTGCCTCCTGGGTTCAAGTGATTCTCATGCCTCAGCCTCCTGAGTAGCTGGGATTGCATGTAGGCACACGCCACCATGCCTGTCTAATTTTTCTATTTTTAGTAGAGAGAGGGTTTTGCCATCTTGGCCAGGCTGGTCTCAAAATCTTGGCCTCAAGCGATCCTCCCACCTTGGCCTCCCAGAGTGCTGGGATTGCAGGCATGAGCCACCACACCTGGCCTGGGGTCTCTTCTTATAAGGGCACTAATCCCATTCATGAGGGATTGGCCTCATGACCTAGTTACCTCCCAAAGATTCCATCTCCTATCACCATTGCCTTGAGGATTTGCTTTTCAACATGTGAATCCTGTGGGGGACACAGATGTCCAAACCATAACAGTGCTGTAGGCTGAATCTCATTTGTTTTAAGTTGTCTGTGCTCAGAGCATGTATTTATTTACATATATAGCAAACATAGACACTGCAGAACCTCATTACTTGGCGTCATTTGGAGGTAAAGGTTCTGGAGAAGTGAATATTTTTGTGCTTCATTTATTTCTGAATTTTTCTTAATATCACCGGAGTTTGATGAAAATCTTTCTAAAGAATATTATATGCTTCCCTGTCTTTTAAAATGGAATTTAGGAAAATACAGGTTTTCTTGATGGCTTAAGGTTGTGGCCACATACAACAGTTACTCACCTCAAGCTTTGTAGTGTTCCTCCCAGGATTCTTGAGGTGAGACTGTTGATTTTTTAGTTAGTGATCTCTTTTCCTTTCTCTTTTTTGTTAGGTGGTTGGTTTTCCTTTCCATGGTTTTGCTTCTAGCAACCATTTCTATTTTTTGCTACCTGCAGCGCCATGTTTGTTCAGGCTCAGTTAGTTCCACAGATGCAGCTACTTAGTACTGACCATTTCCATTTGGTTAGCACATTAGCGTAATTCCAAGGCCACAGAATGGAAATAAACTAGGATTCTACCTTTCCAAAAGCTACTTTTGTTTTCCGAGGCCACCAAAGCGCAGGCTCTCATTCCCTCCTTATTACAACTTGGCTCTGACTTATCTCTGTGCCCTCCCCTTAAACCTTCATTAGATGCACCCTGCTCCTCCTGCCACACCAGCTCTTCTGCACAGCTCTGAGCATGGCTTTCCCTGCCCAAAAATATGCAATGGTTTCCTGCTCCTGCCAGCAGAATAAAGCTGGGCTCACAGAGCTGCATCTGAAGCTAAGGTTCTGTAAACACTCACCCCAGCTTGCCTAAGCAGCCCTGTGCCAGGCCTCCATCCTTTTTGAGCTCTTGAAATCACACAGGTTTACTCAGTGCTTCTGAAATTAACTCTGCTCTTGGGTTCAGGCCATTCTATCCAAGTCATACTTGTTTCTCAAAACCAAGTACAAATACTATATCCTCACTAACATTTTTTCCAACCACTCCAGCTTAAGTGATTTTTCCCTTTTGTGAGTTGGGAGAGATACTACTGACTATGGAATTAATATGTCAATAACAACACAGTATTTTCTTTCATAAGGATATTTGTTGTTTAACTACTGAAGTGGTATGTCTTTTCACCGCATCTGATTGTAAACTATCTGAGAACAGGAGCTATCTGCTGTATCTCTCTGTATCTATGGTAGACCTAAGTCACAGTAATGATCACTATTATAATTGATCTTTAATAATTTATTATATCTCATACATAGAAAAACAGCAGCAGCTTCTTTTTTGGCTCACCTGTTTGTAGTTACACTCACATATCATATTGCTGCTTCTGTTTTCTTACTCCAATTTATATTTTAAAAATAGTTTTACTCTCAGGCTTGTAGATTTTTATGTACAGATTTCAGGAACAAATGCTTTTGTGTTCACAGGTCAGCCTCCAAAACATAAAGGAAAACAAAAGTCTCGAAACAATGAATCAGAGAAGTTCAGGTATGTTTTTTCTCTGAGATATGTTTTTTTTCCGCCTACTGTATTCTTCCCAAGTAAAAGGGAAAAAAATAGTTTTTCAAGTTTTAGCTACTTTAATGTGTGTATTATGATGAGTACTAAAATCCCTTTCAAATATCGAAAGCATTTCTTTAGGAAAGGATAATTTTTGGCTAAATGATTATTAATCCTGGATATTAACATATTGACTTCTGAAAGTCATACAATATGAAATATGTCCATATTAATATTTTAAATTCTAGAATATGTATTCTAAAAGGAAAAAGCATTCAGAGAGATAGAAGGTGAACATGAAATCTCCTTCCCTGCTTACCTCATTTTACCTCTCCCGCAGTCCCTTCTCTGGGGCTTCCTCCAGGAATGCACTCTTAACAGTTTCATGACTACTGGGAAACTTACTCTGCATATACAGACATGGGTATGCATATTTCAGGTGCCTTTTGAGTAATTATCATTAGAGGAAAATATTTCCTAATGAATTGTGACTACTAAACAGAATTCTACCAAACATCCTCATGAAAATTAATAGTAATTAGTTGCCTCCTATCTTTTTTTCTTTTGGAGATAGGGAATTGCTCTGTCACACAGGCTGGAGTGCAGTGATGTGACCATAGCTTACTGTAGCCTTGAACTCCTGGGCTCAAGTGATTCTTCTGCCTCAGCCTCCCAAGTAGCCAGGACTGCTACTGCTACCATGGTGCATGTCACCATGCCTGGATAATTAAAACAAAATTGTTTTAGAGACAGGGTCTTGCTTTGTTGCCCAGGCTGGTCTTGAACTCCTAGCTTCAAGTGATCCTTTTGCCTTGGCCTCCCAGAGTGCTGGGATTGCAGGTATGTTCCTGGCCTTGCCTCCTGTCTTTATAGTTATACCCCATTGCCAACAAGTTATAAATTGATTACAAAGTGAAATTGTAAATCTTTTAATACAGAATTTCATGAAGTGAATGAAAGTGATGTTGGAGAAACAGCAAAGCCATGTCTGCCACAATACACTGGTTTTCAGTTTCTTCTTCATTTCTTTATCTGAATCCATGATAGGTGCTTCAGGGGAAATAATTTGAATATCAAAACACTAAAAAAAATCAGCAAAGTCTCTTTTTTTTTTTTAATGACCATTTTTGGATGCTGCTACAAAAATTAAATACAAAGCAAGGATACAGCATATTATTATGTTATTCTGTTATTTGATAGAAAAATCATCAGTCTTCATCCCTGCATTCCCTTTATTCCTAAGGAAACCTGATCTTAATATATGGTTACTTTTTAAATACAGAGTTGTAATTTTAAGCTGTTTTATTAAAGATAAATTTATTTTTCTAACATTTTGTTTCACTTTTCAAACTGACCATTCCTTATTTGATAATATCTACCAGATGGGGCTATTTTATCATTAAATAGAATAACCACATAAAACACTTAGAGCCCTGGAGCATAGTAGATCTTCAGTATACTTCAACTGTCATTATTGTTACCACCATCATTTTCATTGTTACTGGAATGTCCCTGGCCGACAGCTTGCTTTTTACCTCTTACAAAATATCTTGTGTTTCTTCCCATGTTCAGAACACAGAGATTTCCATTCTTCATTTTGATGGCTGTGTAATATTTGGAAATATAGCTTATCCCCCATCTTTGTGCATTTAGGCCCTTAGTTCCTCTTTTCCTTCCTCACTTTCTTTCCCTCTCTCCATCTCTCTCTTGCTTTCTTCTTTCCTTTGAGAGGGATAAATTAGGCAATACTTTAAACATCCTTGCACATGCACCTTTGTGCACCTGTTCTATGTACAATAAGTACATTTTAAATAAGGTTTAGAAGTTGTTTCTGTAGTGGGATTGCTGTATAAAAGGGGATGCATAATTTTAACTGTGGCAAGTATTGCCAAATTCTCCCAGAAAATGGGCACTGTTCACACTCCTACAAGAGGGTGTAGTATAATAAAAAATATATATATATTTGGTATTTGTCCCAGTTCTTGGTACAGAGCTCCCAAAATCCATGGAATTTCCTGAATGATAGGAGTGTATTTTGTTACTCATCATGAGCCTCTTTCCATGAACTTGAGTTTATGCTAAGGAGGTGACTCAAGGTAGTGCCCCAGATAGTTCAGGAAGTCTAGTCACCAGAAAGACCAAGCACGTGATTAGATGGTTAAGACTTCCAGCCCCATACTTGACTTCCAAGGAGGAGAGGGGAGCTGGAAATTGAGTTTAGTCACCAGTGACCAGTGGTTTAGTCAATTGTACCTACATGCTGACATAATAAAACCTTAGTAACCCTTAAAAGAGGGCTTGGAGAGCTCCTGGGTTGGCAAACACATTGATGTGCTGGGAAAGTGGCATGCCCAGGGGGAGCATGAAGCTCCTCCTACCCCCCACCTTCCTGTGCATCTCTTCCACTTGGCTTTTTGTGAGTTGTATCCTTTATAATAAAATTGGAAATAGTAAGTAAAGCACTTCCATGAGTTCCATGTGTTTTTCTAGTGAGCCTGAAGAGGGGATCATGGAAACTCTGTAGTTTGTAGTCAGCAGGGCAGAAGTGTGGGTAACCACTTGAGCTGAAGTGAGGGAAGTCTCGTGGAACTGACCCTTTACACTGCAAGGTCTGCGCTAACTCTGGGAGTTAGTATCAGAACCGACCTGCATTATTGCACACTCATTTTGTGTTGGACAGTTGAATTGATATGGAAAAATGACGTTATTTGGTATTGGGGAAAAAAGCCACACATTTGATGTCAGAAGTGCTTTCAGAAAACTCCACATCGAGTGCCAGTTTTCCTTACTCTCACCAACTTAGGGAGTCAGACTTTCCAAAACACTTACATCTTTTACTCGATTTTCCCATCGTATTGAACATCTTTGCAGTGTTTATTGGGCACACTTCTCGTGTTAGGACCATGTTGTTACTAATGACTGCAGATTTGTAATACCTTTTAATAATCAAGGCAAATACCGCTTAATGTTTCTCTTTTTGCAAAAGCTGTTTTTCCATATCATCTTTATAATCAATTGATCTGGTTTCCCTCCACCTCTGATTTTATAGGAATGTTTATTGAGATTGCATTGGATTTTGAGATTTCTAATAGAAATATTGCCAAAATGCCAGTTCTCCCCTGCAAAGAATGGCCAATTTATATGGCTTACCATTTACTCTGTATTTTAAATGGCCTTCAGTAAATACATCTTTTTCTTCTGTCTGTCACATTGGAGGGATGAGAGTGAACTAATATTCAGATTCTATATTTTTCTTTTCTTTTCTTTTTTATTTTTTTTATTTTTTTGAGGTGGCGTCTTGCTCTGTTGCCCAGGCTGGAGTACAGAGATGTGATCTTGGCTCACTGCAGCCTCTGGCTCCTGGGTTCAAGCACTTCTCCTGCTTCAGCCTCTTGAATAGCTGGGATTACAGGCACCTGCCACCACGCCCAGCTAATTTTTGTATTTTTAGCAGAGACGGGGTTTTACCTCATTGGTCAGGCTGGTCTCAAACGGACTCCCAAAGTGCTGGGATTATAGGTGTGAGCCACCGTGCCCGGCCCTATTTTTTCTTTATTTGAGTAGAACTGTTTTATTTTAAAATTATTAAAAACAAATGCTTTCTTTCTTTTAGTTCTAGTTCACAACTGACTTTACCAGCGGATTTGAAGAACATCTTGGAGAAACAATTTTCTAAATCTTCCAGAGCTGCACACCAGGTAATGGAGAAGCTTTTCCAATGGAAAAAGCAAAACTTTTTGAATGAAACATTGTTCACATGAATAAAATTCTAATCATGTACATCTCTAAGATTTATTTTTTAATATAATTACTGTATTGTAGTTTTGTAGAGATGGGGTCTTACTATGTTGTCCAGGTTGGTTTCAAACTCCTGGCCTCAAGCAGTCCTCCCAAAGTTTTGGGATTACAGGTGTGAGCCATCACACCCAGCTGTTACAGACATATAATTTAATATATATGACTCCTAAGAATCCAATCTATCATTAATTTAAATATTAACTTAATAATTATGCTAGCTAGAGGTTTAACAAATGATTAACTCTGTGGAATTATTTGCTTCTCAAAGAGTTAACAGTAATATTAACTAAATATTTTTAAAATATTTAAATAATTTAAAAAGATTTAAACACAGTTTCATTATACCTACTCTAAAATCATTCAAGAGCAAACTTTTATTCTTTAAATGATTTAACTTAATCGGATAATGTTGTATATAAAATTCTTTCTATGTTGCTTCGTGATGGAAAACATACATTAACATGGAATAGAATACTTGTTTCAAGATGTGGGTCTTTTTTTAGGTACACATAACAGATATTTTACAAAGAACTAAAATAGACTTCTAATTATTTGCTTAAAAGCATTTTTGAGAATTTCTTACAGTTGGAGATTTTAAATTATATCTTTTTACATTGATTTTTACTGACTCTAAAAACCATGAAATACATAGAAGACAGCCTGTGAAGATGAAAAGACTATTTAAATAAATATGATTATTGTTTTTGAGCCTCTGTTTGTTCATTCATCACAGTTTGATTGAGGCTCTCTCCATATGCTGAGGACTAAGAAGGACTGGGTGTGCAGTGATGTGATTTCAGCCTGCTCTGCTGGAGCTTTCAGGATAGATCATTTGTGTTGCATTGAGGGAAGTGACTTCCCACGAAAACATGAGCTCTATGGATCCGATTTCTAGACTGATAAAGAAAGCTGGGTGTGGTGGCATGTGCTTGCAGTCCCAGCTCCTCAGGAGGCTGAACTGAGAGGATTAGCCACTGCACTGCAGCCTGAGCAACATAGTAATTTATTATTTTCTTTTGTTTTCTTTTTTAAGCCTCTCACTAGTTTGGATGCCCTGTCTCTTTTAAAGAAGAAAAAAGAAAAAGAATGAAAACGAGATTAAAATTGAGTTTAGGCAAGGCTAATAATAACTAGTATTTGTAGGGATAGCACATCATCATCTGTAACTTCAAGTTCATAGCTTAAAACAAGTATAGCTGTCATCGAGCTTTTAAGTTTTTTGTGAGCGCTGTTCTTTTCCACGCATATTCTGGGGAGCGTTCTGCCAGACGTTGATTCACTTGATTCAAAAGCCAGCAGAAGGCTTTTGTTTATGGGTAGCCAAAGTGCTTTTTCCTCTGTGATTTGTGCAGTGAGGTCTCCTTTTGGATCTTCATTATTAGGAATGGCAAGGAATACAACATACATATTTGCATTTGTTGCCCCCTTGAATGGTGCACACATGTATGGCAAGGAGTGAGATTTTAGACTTAATGTCTAGCCTTGCCTCTCCAATCTTTATGGACCTTTGGTGACTTACAGCTATTCCCATGTCACTAAAATATGAATTCAAATTATAATGCATGTGCACATAACTATTCGAGTTAGGAAGTTTTTCTCACTTTATTTAAGGGTACATGATAGCAATTTTGTTTTTATTTTTTATTTCTTATGTTCTTCCTTTTGCATTTAACTTATTATTATCTGTCCCAGTAATTTTATCTAGTTATATTTAAGTATATGTTAAGCAAGAATACAGTTAACAATTGAAATGTTTCTTTCTTTCTTAGAATTAAGGTTTATTTCAGAGCAGGATGGCGGTTGTTAAAAACTGGTAGTGATCAGTACATTGACAGCATATTCTTATGCATCTAATTGTTCTACTTCCAATCAAACAATTTACTTATTTAAATGATGGCTGGTGTTTTTCATATATATTGTTAACACTTAAAAATACTGTCTGTTTCGGGCCCAAAGTGGCTCCGGCCGGATGTCGTGGCGCTTGTGAAGGCGAGGCCAAGAGTTCAAGGCCAACCAACCTCAGCAACCTTACAAGCTCTCATTGATTGGCAAAAAAAAAAAAAAAAAAAAAAATACTGTCTGTTTAGTCTGGAAAGCAAGTGAGGCTTTGCACCATGTAGTGTAAAATGAACCACCTTTGTCACAGGCAACAGGGGAAGTATTGCAATTAATATGGTGTAACAGTACCTTTTCATTTTCACTTTAAAAGTGTGGTGCTGAGAAAGGAATATGATGAATAAAGGATAGTTTGGGTATTGATTTAAACATTTTCTCGTTAGTTATAAAGTACTACTGTGAACTTGGCATCTTAAGTTTTAAATTAAAAATGTGTAGATTTGGGTTACTGAAATAGAATTTCTTTTTTCTAGGATTTTGCTAATATAATGAAAATGCTGAGAAGCCTAATTCAAGATGGCTATACAGCTTTGCTGGAGCAGCGATGCCGCAGTGCCGCACAGGCCTTCACAGAGCTGCTGAACGGCTTAGATCCTCAAAAAATAAAGGTAAATTTTCCATATCATAACTTGTTTATCAATGCTAATGTACCTCAGATGAATGCAGAAGAGAAACAAGGCTTTAACTCATTGTACTATTCCTAAGACCTTGCTGAGATTGGCTTCAGGTTATGGGAAGCAGGTAGTGCTCCAGTTCAGACTTCATGAGTAGGCTCGATACACGGTCCTTGTTTATACTTTCTCCTTGACTATAGTTTAGGGTCATTAGAACTGGCTTTTCCTCTAAATAAAGGATTTCAACTCACTTTAGTCATATCTTTTCATCTAGGAAGAAAGTACAGGCACACCTCATTTCGTTATGCTTTGCTTCATTGCACTTTGCAGACAATGCATTTTTTACATATTGGAGATTCGGGGCAATCCTGCATCAAGCAAGTCTGTTGGTGCCATTTTTCCAAAAGCACGTGCTCATCTCCTGTCTCTGTGTCACATTTTGGTAATTCTCACAATGTGTCAAACTTTTTTATTATCATTATTACTATATCTGTGATTAGTGATCTTCGATGTTACTATTGTAATTGTTTTTAGGGCACTACAACCTGTGCTTGTGTAAGAAGGGAACTTAATAAATGGTGTGTGGCCAGTTAGAATGGCGATCATTAAAAAATCAGGAGACGGTCCGGGCGCGGTGGCTCACGCCTATAATCCCAGCACTTTGGGAGGCCGAGGCGGGTGGATCACAAGGTCAAGAGATCGAGACCATCCTGGTCAACATGGTGAGACCCTGTCTCTACTAAAAATACAAAAAATTAGCTGGGCATGGTGGCGCATGCCTGTAATCCCAGCTACTCAGGAGGCTGAGGCAGGAGAATTGCCTGAACCCAGGAGGTGGAGGTTGTGGTGAGCCGAGATCGCGCCATTGCACTCCAGCCTGGGTAACAAAAGCAAAACTCTGTCTCAAAAAAAAAAAAAAAAAAAAAAAAATCAGGAGACAACAGATGCTGGAGAGAAATAGGAATGCTTTTACACTGTTGGTGCGAGTGCAAATTAATTCAACCATTGTGGAAGGCAGTTTGGTGATTCCTCAAGGATCTAGAAATAGAAATACCATTTGACCCAGCAATCCCATTACTGGGCATATACCCAAAGGATTATAAATCATTCTGTTATAAAGACACATGCACACATATGTTTGTTGCAGCACTGTTCACAATAGCAAAGACTTGGAACCAACCCAAATGCCCATCAATGATAAGAATGGATAAAGAAAATGTGGCACATGTACACCATGGAATACTATGCAGCCATAAAATTGATGAGTTCATGTTCTTTGCATGGTTGTGGTTGAAACTGGAAACCATCATTCTCAGTAAACTGACACAAGAACAGAAAACCAAACACTGCATGTTCTCACTCATAAGTGAGTGCTGAATGATGAAAACATACGGACACAGAGAGTGGAACATCACACACCAGGCCCTGGGGGATTGGGTGCTAGGGGAGGAATAGCAGGGGGTGGGCAGAGTGGGGAAGGATAGCATTAGGTGAAATACCTAATGTAGATGACGGGGCGATGGATGCAGCAAACCACCACAATTACATGTGTATACCTGTGTAACAAACCTGCACGATCTGCACACATACCCTAGAACTTAAAGTATAATAAAGAAGAAACGGATGTACATGGACAAATAAATATCTGTGTACAGCTTGAGAATGAACATTAAAAAAAATAAAATAAATGGTATGTGTGTGTATCTGTTGTTTCCACCTCCTTCTTTAAGTCTCCATGTTCCCTGAGACACGATATTGAAATTAGGCCAGTTAATGACCCTACAGTGGCCTCTAAGTATTCAAGTGAAAGGAAGACTGCATGTCTTTCACTTTACATCGAAAAGTAGAATGATTAAGCTTCATGGGGAAGACATGTTGAAAGCCAAGATAGGCAGAAAGCTAGTCCTCTTGTGCCAAATAGCCAAATTGTGAATGCAAAGGACAAGTTTTTGAAGGAAATTAAAAGTGCTACTTTAGTGAATACATAAATGACAAGAAAGTGAAACAACTTTCTTGCCAATGTGGAGAGTCTTAGTTGTCTGGATAGAAGATCAAACCAGCCACAACATTCCCTTAAGCCAGAGCCTAATCCAGAGCAAGGCCGTAATGCTTCTATTCTGTGAAGGCTGAGAGAGGTTAGGAAGCTGCAGAAGGAAAGTTTGAATCTAGCAGAAGTTGGTTCATGAGATTTAAGGAAAGAAGCCGATTCCGTAACATGAAAGTGCAAGATGAAGCAGCAAGTGCTGATGGAGAAGCTGCAGCAAGTTACTGAGATCTAGCGAAGATCATTGATGAAGGTGGCTACACTGAACAACAGATTGTCAATGGAGACAAAACGTTGTTGGAAGAAGATACCATCTAGGACTTTCATAGCTAGAGAGAAGTCAATGTCTGATTTCAAAGCTTCAAAGGACAGCTCATTACTCATTAGGGGCCGATACAACTGGTGACTTAAGTTGAAGCCAGTGCTCATTTACGTTCCAAAAAATCCTCAGGCCCTTAAGAATTATGCTAATTCATTCTGCCTAGAGCCCTAGAAATGGAACAAAAAGCATGAATGATGGCACATCTGCTTATAGCGTGGTTTACTAAGTACTTTAAGCCCACTGTTGAGACCTACTGCTCAGAATAAAAGATTCCTTGCAAAATACTACTGCTCATTGACAATGCACCTGATTGCCCAAGAAACCTGATATACATGTACAAGGAGATGAGTGTTGTTTTCATGCTCACTAACACAATATCTATTACGTAGTCTATGATCAAAGAGTTATTTTGACTTTCAGTTCTTATTATTTAAGAAACATATTTTATAAGGCTATAGCTGCCATAGTGATTCCTGTGTTGGATCTGGGCAAAGTAAATTGAAAACCTTCTGGAAAGGATCACCACTCTAGATACCACTAAGAACATTCATGATGCATGGGAGAGATCAAAATATCAACATTAACAGGAGTCTGGAAGAAGTGAATTCCAGCCCTCATGGATGACTGAGGGGTTCAAGGCATTAGTGGTGGAAGTCACTGCAGATGTGGTGGAACAAGCAAGAAAACTAGAATTAGAAGTGGAGCCTGAAGACGTGACTGATTTGCTGTAATCTCTTGATAAAACTTGAAGGGATGAGAAGTTGCTTCTTACAGATGAACAAAAAAAGTCGTTGCTTGAAATGGAATCTACTCCTTTTGAAGATGCTGTGAATATTGTTGAAATAATAAACTTAGTTGATCAAGCAGTGGCAGGATTTGAGAGGATTCACTCCAATTTTGAAAGAGGTTCTAGTATAGGTAAAATACTGTCAAACAGCATCACGTTACAGAGAAATCTTTTTTGAAAGTAAGAGTCAGTCAGTACAACAAACTTCATTGTTATCTGATTTTAAGAATTGCCACAGCCACCTTAATTTTCAGCAACCACCATCCTGAACAGTTAGCAGTCATCAATGTCAAGGCAAGACCATATACCAGCAAAAAGATTATGACTCACTGAAGCCTCAGAGGATCATTAGCATTTGTAGCAATAAAGTTTTTAAAATTAAGGTGTGTACATTGTTTTATAGATATAATGCTGCTTCACACTTAATAGACTACAGTATCACTTAAACGTAACTTTTATGTGCAGTAGAAAACCCACAGGTTTGTGAGACTCACTTGATTGTGATATTTGCCTTATTGTGATGCTCTAGAAACGAGCCCACGGTATCTCTGAGGTATGCCTCTAATAGCTAAGTAAATGTCTTAATCTGTCACTAGTACCCCTTATATGCAAAATAATATGACTTTAATTAGAAATTAATCTCTTATGAACCATGCCTCAAGGAACTTTGAGACAGTGATTCTGTGTTTTAAATAGTGTATAATTGCTTTATTAAGACCAAAATCCCTTTTCTAATTTGATTTGGACAGTCATATTTATTAGTGAGATTTTATGACGGAGACTGATTAGTGAGATTCTATTACACTTCTTTTTCTGTTGCGACTAGAAGGTTAGTATGAAGCCAATTGAGCAGAATTATGTTCAGATTTTTAACTGAGGCATTTTTATTGACAGCAACTGAACCTGGCCATGATTAACTATGTCTTGGTTGTCTATGGACTTGCCGTTTCTCTCCTCGGAATAGGGCAGCCTGAGGTAAGATTTGTAACAGAGGTAATAAACAATTAAAATGATACTGACATACCTTATAATATTTTTCTCATTTTGACCCATTTCCTTCTCTGTACCTTCTAATAATTTTGTCCGAAATATCTCAGTTTGATTTAGTTTGTGTTTTTAAAGAAAACAAAAAGGCTTTGCCAGACAATCATTGGGAATCTACTTTTTATTTGTATAAAAAGTAAAGAATATAATGTATAGATAGATTTTAGAAACATAATCTTGAGGGAAAAGCAAGTCAGAGGACATAAGCATTGTGATCCCACTGATATACAGTTTGGAAAACATATGTAACAGTACTGTATACTGCTTATGAATACCTGTGCATATTGTAAAAAAGTGAAAAGAGATAGATTATGTTTATATCAAATTTAAGATAATGGCTGTCCTTAGTGATGGCATGAGGGAATGGACCTGGAGGCTTTGTGTTATGCTGTTTTCCTAGAAAAACAAAGGTAACAACGATAATGTTAGCATCTCTTATTTATAGGTAGAAAAGACTTGGGTATTATATTATTTCTAGATTGCAGGCTTCCCATTACTGCATGTGGTCAGTGTATAGACATGAGCTCCCAGGATTTCCATTAGACATGCTCCTGCCTTGCTCTCCTGGAATGTTTACCTACCTGTACTGTTTGGCATTATAACTTTGCTTTCTGAGGTTTTGAGTTTGCTATAAATGTTGAAATGCTCTAAAATGACCTCAAGTATAATAAATAATTTGGGTTCTGTTTTTCCCTGTCTAGATGAAGGTTTAACCCACCTTCCTACCTACTGAGGATCTAAGTAGCCTTTTACGTTATGTTCTCTCCCAGAAGTCCACAGTGCCTGAGGTTTTTTTGTCACCATGGAAGGTTAATAATGTCTTCCATGAATGCTGTCTAATTCTGTTTTCCAAGAGATAGTTGGAGACAGGACTTCAGGATTTTAATTTTATTCCTGACAGAATAATAATAAATACCATATTTTACCTTATTAGAATTGAAGAAATCATTTATTACATTTGTGATTTAATGTAAAACAGTGAGACTGATTTGGGAAAAAAAAAAACAAGTGTTATAGTAGAACTTACATGTTTAAAAGAATTTCATCAGAGGACAGCCCTTGCTTCAGACATTTTTAGAATGCCTCCTTTGGAACTGGTCTCAAAGCTTCATTTTATAGTGACATTTCCTTTTTTTCACTCACAGTAGGGTTACCAGTATTTCTTAGAACTAAATATCTTTTGGATGTTTTCTAAAAGCAAAATTCATTCAATTTAGTGGCTTTTCACTGTTGAGAATATTCAAAACAGAATGTACTCTAAGCTATGTTAAGTTTTTACTAAGGGACTGTTTTTAAGACAGAGCTTTCATCTGTCTTATGCTACAAAAGACTGTGACAACATCACTGAAATGGCATTCCTTCAAAGGGAATAGCACTTAATAGGATCTGTGTTATGGTGTGTTTACACCAAAATTAGCCTTAAAAAAAGAGCACGCACGATTTTACTCTTTTTAATATTAGCCAACACACATCAGGCCCTTAATGTGTACTAGTAGATGCTTATAGGTTGATTGTCTGATGTGTGCAGCAGGATTGGTTTGGTTGTGTCTCTGAATAGCCATATGATCAGAAATTTATATAATTCCTAAGAAAATGAAACACAGAAGTATAATATTGCCACAGGAATTTGGGGATATGCAGTTGTTATTTTAATATTTAAAAGAAAGATCAGCCTTCAGATAAAACTTATTCCAGTATTTCTCTTTGTATGTAAGTGATCATTGTTTTCACTGCTATTGAAGGAATTATCTGAAGCTGAAAACCAGTTTAAGAGGATTATTGAACACTACCCCAATGAGGGACTTGACTGCCTGGCCTACTGTGGAATTGGAAAAGTATATTTGAAAAAAAACAGGTTAGTAGAAATGACACTACTTTAAGCTCTAGGCTGGTAACTCATTTAAAATCCAATGTGATAATGATCCATTTTCTGGAATTATTTTGATATCTCCTTTGTAGCACACTATCATAATTGTGATTTACTTTGAGGACCTGGCGTTTCACTGTCAACATTAATTGTTAAGGCTAGTCATAGCAGTTCCTGGTACTTCCTGATTTTGAATCTGATAAGAAAGTCAACAATACAGTTATTTGACATTAAATATTTAATAGTCTTTAGTATACATCATCTATAGATAGTGAATGAATTGATATAAATTAATGCTTTGAAAATCCGATTATATAATTTTTTTGGTTTAATTATTTTAAAATATCTGTATGAAGATGGTTCTAAATAAGAGGTATATATGTGTTCAAAGACATCATGAGTCAAGAATAAAAATCTCTCCTCTGCACTCTTCTGTAGTTGTCATCCTTACTCACAGTTTAATACTGAGGCAGTTCTCAGCCAGGCGCAGTGACTCACACCTGTAATCCCAGCACTTTGGGAGGCTGAGGCAGGTGAAACATCTGCAGTTAGGAGTTGAAGACAAGCCTGGACAACATGGTGAAATGCCATCTCTACTAAAAACACAAAAATTAACTGGGCATGGTGGTGAGCGCTTGTAATCCCAGCTACTCGGGAGGCTGAGGCAGGAGAATTGCTGCCTCCCAAGTAGGGAGGTAGAGGTTGCAGTGAGCCGAGATCACACCACTGCACTCCAGCCAGGGCTACAAGAGGGAAACTTTGTCTTAAAAAATATTGAAGCTGTTCTCTAAATATCTTGCTGCCTCATATCTTGTAGACTTACCTCCCCAAATTTCAGTATGTCGCTGAGGGGACAGGATTATTTCTTGAGCTTTAAAAAAAGAAAATCTCTGTTTCTGTCACTTGTACCCAATATAGTGGTAGATACATTAGGTTACTTTATAAAGAAATAATTGTTGGCTGATTGAATATTATTCAAATTTTTTAATTATTTTTCAATTTCCATTTACCTTGTTAGGGGAAATTTTATGAGATTTTGGCAGAAGCCCTGCCCCCTCGTTCTTAGAATGTGCCTAGAACCTCCTTTATGGATTTATTTAAATGAAAGACAGTTTTCTTTTGGCTGGGTGTGGTGGCCCATGCCTATAATCCCAGCACTTTGGGAGACTGAGGCAGGTGGATCACCTGAGGTCAAGAGTTCAAGACCAGCCTGACCAACATGGTGAAACTCTATCTCTACTGAAAATACAAAAATGAGCTGGGCATGGTGGCATGTGCCTGTAATACTAGCTACATGAGAGGCCAGGGCAACATTAAAGATTTAATAGTCTTTAGTATACATCATCTATAGATAGTGAATGAATTGATATAAATTAATGTTTTTAAAATCTGATTATATAATTTTTGGTTAAATAATTATTTTTAAAAATCTATGTGAAGGTGGTTTTAGATAAGAGGTATATTTGCCTTACCACTGTGTTGGTCAGGCAGGAGAATTGCTTGAACCCAGGAGGTGGAGGTTGCAGTGAGATAAGATCACACCACTGCACTCCAGCCTGGGCAACAGAGCCACTCTTCATCTCAAAAAACAAAAAAAAAAAGAAATTTTTTATTTTACTTTATGAAATTACTGTCTGTCTTAGCTGAGCTATATTAAGGATCAAGTAGATGCAGGGAAGGTAGAGACTTAGCAATCACCTTTACAGAAATACCAAATGAAACTAATTTAAAAGTTTAGTATAGGGCCAGGTGGTGGCTCATGCCTGTAATCCCAGCACTTTGGGAGGCTGAGATGGGTGGATCACGAGGTCAAGAGATCGAGACCATCCTGGCCAACATGGTGAAACCCTGTCTCTACTAAAAATACAAAAAATCGGGCATGGTGGCACATGCCTGTAATCCCAGCTACTTGGGTGGCTGAGGCAGGAGAATTGCTTGAATCCAGGAGGCAGAGGTTGCAGTGAGCCAGGATTGTGCCATTGCACTCCAGCCTGGATAACAAGAGCGAAACTCTGTCTCAAAAAAAAAAGTTTAGTATAAATTGTTTAGGATATACACCCATTTGATGTAGTGGTTACATGCAAATTCACAAGGTCTAGAAAAATTACATAAATGTTTAGAATCATGGAGATTGTGCAAAACTAGAAAGTCTTTGCCATATTGAAAAGCATTTACATTTAATTGATTGTGCAAAACTAGAAAGTCTTTGCCATATTGAAAAGCATTTACATTTAATTTCTGAATAATATGGTGTGGGACTAAATAGCTAATATGCTGTTTTTTGATGTTGTAATATGCAGTTTCTGCTTTGAAAGCCTATTATTTATAACTGTTTTATGGTAGATGGTGGTGTAGCTTTTCTGCACATAAATCTTACTATAGCTATAGGCAAATAAGTTTTTAAATTGGGAAATCATTTCAGGATTGAAGAAGGCAGGAAACTCTTCTCCAGTGTGAAGAGAAGAATAAAGACTTAACATTTTTTTTTCCTTGACACAGAGTTTTGCTTTTGTTGCCCAGGCTGGGGTGCAATGGCACAATCTTGACTCACTGCAACCTCTGCCTCCTGGAGGTGATTCTTCTACCTCAGCCTCCCAAGTAGCTGGGATTACAAGCATGTGCCACCACACTCAGCTGATTTTGTATTGTTAGTAAAGATAGGGTTTCACTATGTTGGTCAGGCTGGTTTTGAATTCCTGACCTCAGGTGATCCACCTGCCTTGGCCTCGCAAAGTTTTAAGATTTCAGGCATGAGCCACCACGGCCGGCCTTGGTTAACTTTATAATCCAGTCCTTTAGTATTCTTTCATTGAATGGACTGTGGGAATCTATTGACATTATTTCTTCAACTTGTGAATCAAATCAGAAGTAAAACATTTTATATTTACAGTTAAAGCATTTAAATACACATTTAAATATTTGCTTTGTTAAAATAATTCACTGTTTTATGGTTCAGAGAAAATATCCAGAATACATGATGCCTTAAAATTTTTTTTAGTGGAGCAATTTTTACTGCCATTGCCCTAATAGAGTCAAAGTTTAAAAAATTCCACTATTTATAAATTATTAGCTGAAGTGGAGGTTTGCTATTTCTCTATAAGAATCGACTTTAATTAGTTTAATTAATGAAACAAATAAAGATTGAACAGATTATTCACTTTTCTGTTTCAATTGTCAGAAACTTTAAAAAATAAATACCAACTTTAAAAGAAATAGTATTCACACCTACCACAATAAAGCCAGTGTCCAGGATGAGTTGTTTAATGTCTATTACTTTTATAGCAAACAGCAATAGTGACTATTTTTTTTAAAGAAAATATAGGTTACATTGAATATTGCTGCTCAGTGCTTCATCAACTGTATTCTTTCCAGTAAGCTTGAGATCTTCGGTGACTTTTGTTGTGGGGATTGAAAATACCATTTTACATCTTTAATGCCTTTTTCATAATTATGACTTTAGATTTCTTGAAGCTCTCAATCACTTTGAGAAAGCAAGAACCTTGATTTATCGTCTTCCTGGAGTGTTAACTTGGCCCACAAGTAATGTGATTATTGAAGAGTCTCAGCCAGAAAAAATAAAGGTAACTATTTATTTTTGCAGAGTGTTTCTTACTGTGCATTGACATCTGCACTGTGCATAGTGTTTCATCTGCATTGACTGACTCAGGTATCAGGAGGCAGGGACGTAGGAGCACTCCATCCCCACCTCCCCCACATGTGTTTCCCCTCTACAGTCTAATGAGAATCTCTGACATTTATTGAACGTTTTCTATGAGCCAGTCACATATCTTCCATTAATCATTACGCTTCATCCTTACAGCAGCCCTGTTCAGAGGGGGTACTGTGATCATTTCCACTTTACAGATGAGAAAGGTTAAGTTTAGAGAGGTGAACTGATACACTCAAGGTGAAACAGCAAGCAAATGGTGATCCTGGGACTTGAGTCCAGGCATTCTGACTTCCGAGTATGCATGATCGTGCAGTATGCTGGACCTGGTTGTACTTAGAGAAGGTATAATATTGTTGTTTTATTATAAAGTTATCACAGATACTGAGATGGTACTTGAAGATTCAGAAAAATAGGAATTTAGTCTTATATCCAGAAGCATAAGGATGCTTTGCTTATTCTAGAAGGACTTACATATGAATTGATTACGATAGCTTTTACTTGTAGTGAACTCTCACATGTACTCAGAACTTGATTTTGGCTGAAGCTTTTAAATCCACAGAAGTCAACTCTTACAACTCAATAGTAAAAGAACAAATAATCTAATCTAAGAGGTAGACAAAGGATCTAAATAGACATTTCTGCAAAGAAGGTATACAAATGGCCAATTAGCACATAAAAAATATTCAACATCATTAACTGTCAGAGAAATACAAATCAAGACTACAGTGAGATACCATTTCACACTCACTAGGCATGTGGGTAGACAGTATTGGCAGGGATGTAGAAAAGCAGGAACATTCAGACATTGCTGGTGGTAATGTACAATGATGCAGCTGCTTTGGAAAACAGTCTGGCAGTTCTTCAAACAGTTAAACAGTTATCATGTCTCAGTGCATTTGTGTTGCTATAAAGGAGTACCTGAGGCTGGGTGATTTATGAAGAAAAGTTAGCTTATGGTTCTGCAGGCTGTATAAGAAGCATGGTTCCAGCATCTGCTTCTGGTGAGGGCCTCCAGCAGCTCCTACTCATGTCAGAAGGTGTAGGAGAGCCAGCCTGTAGAGATCATTTGGTTAGAGAAGGGGAAGTGCCAGGCTCTTTTTAACAGCCAGCTCTCTAGGGAACTAATGGAGTGATAACTCACTCACCCCAGGGAGGGAGTTAATCTATTCATGAGAAATTTGTTCCAACAAACACCTCTCACTCAAACACCTGACTCAAACACCTCCCACTATGCTTCCACCTCCAACACCAGGGATCAGATTTCAACATGTAGTTTGGAGGGTCAAACGTTCAATATGCTAATATGGTATGCTAATACCTTATGACCCAGCAATTTCACTCCTAGGTGTGTGCAAAGAAAGGAAAACATATTCTTATAAAAACTGGTACATGAATATTCATAGCAGCATTAGTTACAGTAGCCTAAAATGGGAAATAGCCCAAGTGTTCGTCAACTGATAAGTGGGTAAATAAGTTTTGGAACCTGGGAGGTTGAGGCCATAGTGAGCCGTGATTGCGCCACTGCACTGCAGCCTGGGCAACAGAATGAGACTCTGCCTCAAAAACAGACGGCCAGGTGTGGTGGCTCATGCCTATAATCCCACCACTTTGGGAGGCCAAGGCAGGAGGATTGCTTGAGCTCCGGAGTTCAAGACCAGCCTGGGAAACATGGTGAAACCCATCAATACAAAAATTAGCCAAACATGGTGCACACACTTGGAGTCCCAGTTACTCAGGAGGCTGAGGTAGGAGGATCAGTTGAGCCCAGAAGGCAGAAGCTGCAGTGAGCTGAGGTTGTGCTGCCACTGCACTCCAACTTGAGTGACAGAGTGAGACTCTGTCTCAAAATAAAAAGAGTACTGATAACATGCTGATGAACCTTGGAAACATTGTGCTAAGTAAGAGAAGCCAAACCCAAAGGGTGTGTGTGAGTCCATTCATTTGAAATCTCCAGAACAGGCAAATCTGCATATGGTGACAGAGTAGACTAGTGCTTGCTGGGTCTAGGAGGTTAGGGGAAGATGAGGAGGGACTGCTAATGCGTATGGAGTTTCTTGTTGAAAATGTTCTAAATTTAGATTGTGGTGATAGCGGTACACCCTGTGAATATGCTAAAAACCACTGAACTGTACACTTTATTTGAATTGTATAGTGTGTTAATTATATCTCAGCAAAACTGTTATAAAAAATAAAACAGAGATTCTTGGAGTTTCCTCTCTTCATACAAGATTGGGATGGAGGCAGAGGAGCTATTGATAGCAAAAAGCCGGCACTGGAAGCATGGCATGAACCTCTTGTGGGCTTCATTAGCAATGGAGTAATTCTCCAGGGAGTCCACAAACAACAGTGGCAGAGATGCAAGGAGGAAGATGAATGGGAGCGTTAGGATCCTGGATGAGGTGCTGTTGGGCAAGAGGAGCGTGGTAAAGTTCTCAGGATTACCCTAAGGGTTATTCCGTTTTACTTGACTTCCTCTTAATGCTTATGGGAGATTTCTGAGAGCTGTAAATTTTAAAATGAGACTTGATGATTGTAGCAGACAAAATTTTGATTCTGACTCAAAATTCTGAAAATTTTGTTCAGTTCTCTTTTTAAATCTCTCCAATGTCTCTGTATCACCCTTCATTTTTAAAGGAAAAACTTTAAAAGTTGTATGTAGCTTGCTGTTGGTGAAAAAATGTAGTCATTCCTATGCTGAAAATATTTTGATGGCAAGTGGTTATTGAAGTGGTTGTTGAAATCACAAGTATTTTTATCGACAGATTAGTATTGTAATGGTATCATTTTTGTTCGCTTTGTTTTAGATGCTGTTAGAGAAATTTGTTGAAGAATGCAAGTTCCCTCCAGTGCCAGATGCCATTTGTTGCTATCAGAAGTGCCATGGATATTCTAAGATCCAGATTTACATAACTGATCCAGACTTTAAGGTAAATAATGAGCATACGGTGGGACAGTAACTTGCAAAATCATTCCTTAAAATCGGCTCAAAACCAATTCTGTAACTGGAGGCTGGAGTTCTCTGGCTAGTTAGCAGTTTTGTGTCCTCTTGTCCATCCCATTCCCTGGACTTTTTTAGGTCTGCATCATCTCCCATGGGAACCAGAGCCACTGTCATAAGTACTGTGGGCTGGAGTGGTGACCTGAGAAGGCAGGCTTGGGCTGGGGTAGTGACCTGAGAAGGCAGGCTGGCTCATTTCTTTTCTTCTTCCAGCTTCCTCAGCAGGGTAGGAAACAACATGAGATTGTTACCTCTGATTTATTGCAATTCCGATCTCATAAAATTTGAGTCCAGAATCTAAAGGTCATTGTGATCACTGAATTAGCTGCTAGAGACCTCAATTTGAGATCAGTCTGGCACTTAATTAAGCTATACTGGTTTATTCAAGAAGATAGAAGCTCTCCCCGCCCTACTGTCCCACTGTCCCTGGTTAGTAAGTCAGATGGAATAATGTGATATTTGATATAAAGAATAATGCAACTTTATGCTGTGGAAATAAATATGTTAGTCAAGCTTTCTCTATGTGTGTTGTAGTGAGTGTGTGTGCAGAGACATCTTTAAAATGTTAATTAAATTTTTTTGAAACCCCTAGGGTTTTATTCGAATCAGCTGTTGCCAGTACTGTAAAATAGAATTTCACATCAATTGCTGGAAGAAGTTAAAAACTACAACCTTTAATGATAAAATTGACAAGGTAAAGCATAACAAGATTGTCTGAAATTTTCAGTATACTTACTGCATATAACTTCCCCCCACAAGAATTCCTTCCTAAACATTCTGCACATAATTAGAAAGTTATAAATTATAACTTCAATAATAAAGTGGATAATGAGGTTTTGTTTTTATTTATATAATTATAAAGGCAGTAACCATAGAGGCTTTGTTTTTTTAAAGAGACAGGTCTCACTGTGTTGCCCAGTCTAGAGTGCAGTGGTGCAGTCATAGCTCACTGCAGCCTCTGACCCCTTGACTCAAGTGATCCTCCTACTTCAGCCTCCCAAAGTGCTGGGATTATAGGCGTGAGCCACTGTGCCAGGCCCCACATGAAAGTTTTGATGGGGAATTAAGAGTTTTCAAAACAAAAATAGGATGAGGTAATTTGTACTAAGAAGTCAACTCAAAACAAATATTTTTAATGTTGGGAAAAAGAATCAACTTCAACTTTAAACTGCCATTCCTCACCAGAGATTTTCTTATTATCAAGGTAATGATGTTAATTACCATTAAGTAGACATACATTGAGGGAAGGCACAATATTACAATATTACTTGTATTCATAGAATTTGTTTCTGATCTCTAGAAACTGTGGACTTTTTCCTACACTGCATAGGCTTATGCAGTCACTGTTCTTATTGGGGAAAGAATAAGGCAGTTGTACTAGGTATCTGCTAACAATAGCAATTACTAAAGTTTGGTAGAAATAAATCCTCACATTTTGTGCATATTCACATAATTAATTAACAATGTAATGACATACATAAATAACAGTCAACTTTGAGTCACTTCTGCCATGTCCTTGGCTTACCTAAATTGAGTTTCTCTAGTGATACTCCCTCTTTTAGTGGTCTTAACCATTTAAATATGCTCTGTAAATTAGTCAGCTTTCACTAGGATATGCCGAAGTAATATACAGCCCAAATATCCTGTGGCATACATTCAGAGAGGTTTGTTTTTTGCTTACATGACTTGTCCTGCAGTTCTGCAGTTGGCTGGGACTGGGCTGTGGCAGTTCTATTCTGTGTGGCTCTATTATTTGTTTCTCGATCCATGTTGAAGAGTGACCCATTTCTGGACCATCTTCCTGTGTCAGAGGAAAAAGAACATGTCCAGTCTGTGAAGTGTTGTTTGTTAAACTTTTTGCCTAGACATGTATATGACATGTCTGGTCACTTGCATTGTTGGCACATGGTCAGACCCACACCTAGAAATACATTTTTCCTACATGGAAGCTTTAAATTTGCATGGCAATGAGTAGGGATTTTCACCACTTCCCTGAAGATGGTTTTAGTCCATATTTTGACTGTTCTCAGTGGTAAAAATAGTATACATGTATAGATTTATCTCCCCAGAGATAACTTTTTTTTTCTTTTTTTTTAATAGGATTTTCTTCAAGGAATATGTCTTACCCCTGACTGTGAAGGTGTCATTTCTAAGATTATCATCTTCAGTAGTGGTGGTCAAGTTAAATGTGAAGTAAGTAATAAAAGGAAACCTTATTAAATAGATAACCAAAATGTTTGCACCTTTTGAAACGTGATTTGAATTTGTAGAAGTAGTGTAATTTGGATTTTTTCCAGGAAAGAAACAATTACTTCATTTAAGAAAATACAGGAAGTACTCTGATGTGAGAATGCTTCACTGTAATAAAAGCATTCTAATATTCTTTTATTTCTTAATAGGAAAAGGAGGCTTCTTACATCTTAGTTTTACTGTTTTTATTCTTTTTGATAACTCCATTTTCTTAATCCCAGTAAACTTTTGGGAATTTGTGGGTATGCAGGTTTTTAGGGAGGGAAGAGTGTCTTGGGGGATTGTCTCTAACTTCATGACATCAGAGTGGCAGGAGTGGGTAGTCATAATAATTTAAATTGCACTTCATTAGACTGTCTGCTTACTCTTGATTTTTAAAAAACTTTTTCCTAAAGTGTGTCTACTCTTGTTCCTCTTCAGTAAATTATTTTGCTTAAGCTTTCTGGGATTTTGTCTGGGTCAGAACTTCATCACTTCAATTTGTTTTCTATCAAATTGAACATTGTGTGTGTTTCTGAAATACTTGTTACTTGTGGTTTTGTGCTTTATGTCATGGGAGTATGAGACAAATTTTGGATGTCTTTGTTTTATTTAAAGTTTGAACACAAGGTCATAAAAGAAAAGGTTCCTCCAAGACCTATTCTGAAACAGAAATGTTCTAGGTAAGATCTTTAACACTCAATCAGTGGTTTGATGATGTCTCTTAGAATATAATTCTAGTGAATGCAGATGTCTAAATTGTGCCTTTTTTTAATTGGTTGTGTGTACATATATCCAAATAAGTGTTTTTTAAAATGATTTTTATGGAAATTTAAAACTTAAAGAGAACTAGTCTAGAATGATTACTAAAAACTTGATTCAAATTTATTTATCTAATGGTTGAATTTATAAGTAAAATTATAACATTTGATGCTGTGAAATTACATGTTTGATTAATAGATTTGGCATTTATATAAAAACTACATATTTTGCTCTCAGTTGTTGAAACTTTAATTTCAAAAGCATATTTTTCTTTTTCTCTCTCTTCAATAAACATTTTGAACCTATCTTTTTACCCTGAAATACTTAATGTATTGTCTAAATTACTTCTCTGTAGGTTTTTGTTTAGCTCAAATAATTTGAATTCTTTTTTTCTTTTCTTTTTCGTACTGCTTGTTTTTCTAAGAAGTGATTATTTTTCATCATTTGTGACCGAGAAAAAGCAAAAGAAAAGATGAACAGAATTATTTGTTGAAGAGAATTCATTGTAACCAGATCAACTAAATTATAGTGTTGTGGGTCATTATTGAAATGTGAAAACTAGATTTTACTATGGGATCTTTCTTAGAAATGAGAGTTTACATGAATTATTTTACAGAGTGATTTGTACTATTTCTGTTTACCCTATGAAGTAACTTACATACATGGAAGTGACATCTATACAATCTGTAGACTGCATCCTTAGACATCACTTAATCATTGAGGTTCTTGTTTTCATGAAACAAGTACCCTTATGTTGACAATACTGATAGTTTCTTATATTGAATGGAAGATGTAGGCTGGGCTCTAATTGAAAAGGAAAACTTCGAATGTATTGCTTGGAGGATGGTTTCTACAATAGTCAAAGGAAAACAGTTCATTGAATTATCACTAATTGTAACTGTTTATCAGCCTAGAGAAACTAAGACTGAAAGAAGACAAAAAATTGAAGAGAAAGATCCAAAAACAAGAAGCAAAAAAATTAGCACAAGAAAGAATGGAGGAGGACTTAAGAGAAAGTAACCCACCCAAAAACGAAGAGCAGAAAGGTATGCAGAAGCCCGAGGCATGATAAGAATAACATAGTCTCGCTTAAGAGTACAAATAGAAGCATCTTACTGGCCTTATGTTCTTCTTTATTGAACCAAAGTAAAGATTTCAGTTAGTAGTTTAATACTATTACTGTCTTCTGTTACTCGACACGGAGTTGTGTTGATGTGAAGAGCACTGACTTTAGAAGCAGTACCCAGGAATTTCAGTACTAACCCACTATTAACTGTGGACAAACTGTCAGTTTCCTCATCTCGGAAGTGAAGGTGGACATAATGTCTGACCTGTGTTGTACTTACAGTGCCCTATGAATTCTGCCATGCAGTTTAAGTTCCAAAATGTTGAGCTGTAAATTAGCTACTAATTATCTGTAATAATACTGAATTCCAATTAAGAGGCAGTTCACAAAAGGTACCATAAAGAGGACCTAGTCTAGCCTTCTACTTTACGCTTATCTTGTCTTCATTCCCCCATTAGCATGGGGTGTCTCAGTAGTAATTTTACTGTTCCTGTGTACATGTTGGCTGGTATGTTTATTTTCAGTTTTGAATTGATGTATGTTTTCTTCACATTCTACTATTTGAATGGCTGTTTCCAAAGTGAAATATTTTTTACTTGCTGTGTTTTTTTTAATCTGGTGTTCCATTAATGTTTCTCAAATCAATCAAAACTAACATTGTAAAAAACCTTTCAGAGATTGTATTTTAAGTTTGCATGCTTGATGACTAAACATATTTACTGTATATAAAGTTAAGGTATTCGATGAGGTTGGGTTAGGATTGTTGAAGGAAGTGGCCTTATTTTAGAGAAACTAAATTTTAAATGCTACAATACGATGGTTCAGAATGAAGGATATAAAACGCTTACTTTCGATATGTTTATTTTAGTGTGCACTTTCATATCTTTTCAAAAGTATTGTTAAATGTTTGTTTCTGATTAAAGTTTCTTAAGTTGTTTGTGCAAAACAATATAATCTGAATTCTATTTTATATTATGTAATTTTACATTATTTCTAAGTACATATCGTTGTGAATTAGTCCTATTTATCACTTTAACCATTGTTATTTATCCTTAGAAACTGTAGACAATGTTCAGCATTGTCCGTTCATTGATGACAGAATTCTGCAGTGTATAAAGCAGTATGCTGACAAGATTAAATCCGGCATACGGAATACAGCCACACTTCTCAAAGAATTGCTTTCTTGGAAAGTTTTGAGCACAGAAGACTATACAACCTGTTTTTCTAGCAGAAATTTTCTAAATGAAGCAGTGGACTATGTTATTCGTCACTTGATTCAAGAAAAGAACAGAGTAAAGACCAGGATATTTCTGCATGTTTTAAGTGAGCTTAAAGAAGTGGAGCCCAAATTAGCCACCTGGATCCAAAAACTTAATAGCTTTGGTATGTCTCTTTATATTCCAGAACAATATACTTTAGTAGAAAGGGGAAGTGTAAGTCTGAGTCATTGTCATTTTTCTGTCATATAATTTATAACTTTAAATGCAGGACTATAAATTTGTATGTCCATCAATGGTAGACTGGACAAGGAAAATGTGTCACATATACACCACGAAATACTATGTAGCCATAAAAAATGATGAGTTCATGTCCTTTGTAGAGACATGGATGAATCTGGAAACCATCATTCTCAACAAACTGACACAAGAACAGAAAATCAAACACTGCATGTTCTCACTCGTAGGCGAGTGTTGAACAATGAGAACACATGGACACAGGGAGGGGAGCATCACACACTGGGGTCTGTTGGAGGGAAATAGGGGAGGGACAGCGGGGGGTGAGGAGTTGAGGATGGATGACATGGGGAGAAATGCCAGATACAGGTGATGTGGGATGGAGGTAGCAAACCACCTTGCCATGTATGTACCTATGCAACAATCCTGCACAGTCTGTACATGTACCCCAGAACCTAAAGTACAATTAAAAAAAAAGAAGAATGCTATTCTAGTCCCAGCTACTTGGGAGGTTGAGGCAGATGATTGCTTAAGCTCAGGAAGTTGAGACCAACCTTGCAAGGGTTGCAAGACCTGTCTCTCAAAAAAAATTTTTTTTTTATTTTTAAAAGAACTAAATATATGAAGGCCTTTAAGGAACAAAAAAATTATTATACAATTTTTAGGTTATTTTATATGTAGGTTACGATACACTTTTTCAAAAGGTATAAACAATGGAATGACCAGTCAATAAAGACATCCAGACCACCTGTATTAGACTAAACTGCAAATGTGTAGATGTGTGAACACTAAGCACAGGTGCACAGCCATGAGTGAGTAACACATCCTGGAGTCTGCCCTCTGCCCAGGAGCTGGGTTGAGTGAGTAACACATCCTGGAGTCTGCCCTCTGCCCAGGAGCTGGGTTGAGAAGAAAAATCTATAATTCAGACTCTTGGAAGAAAAATTTAGAGGGAAGAGTGGATGAGACTAATCGCTCAGGGTCACCCAAGGCAAATCTGTATCTAGAGATTAAGAGAAACATATCCTAGGGTTGGACTGAGCTATGGTAAATCACAGTGTTATATAACTCTGTTACTCTGTTCTGACTTGACTAATTTGGCTGGCAGAAGGGAAGAGTGAGCAAGACCCCTGCCCTCCCCACGAAGCAGGCTCTTTGCCTAAGGCTATGCAGGACTGCGGAAGGCAGCTGCAGATGCATTTGTTGTGTCACACTAGGTAGGGATGCTCTGTGTACGATTTATCTTAGTGACTGGATAGCAACTGGTCTAGCGTAACAGTTTATTCAGCTGGCCGCTGTTAGATAAGAGACTAAAGGGAGCCACAGGAAAAAGGCAGGGTCTTTTAGCAGAAGACCAGAGGAAGGAGCCTGCCAAGCCTCTGCCAGCCATCCCCCACCTGCCTGAATTTTTAGCAACATGGGGCTATTAGAATTTTAAGGTTTCAGAGGAGATTTGTTGGTCAGTTTCTGCCAGAAGAGACAAAGTAACATGGCAGCAAGCTTAGCATAGACAGCTGAACATTCCTGCTTTGAGCATAGATCCTCATGGATTTGAGGTCCCGGAAAGTTGCTTTTAAGTGATAAGATTGTCACTAGTAAATATCAAGTAAGCACATTATAAAGTTATTGCTTACTTTAACATGCTTTAGGGCTGGGCACGGTGGCTCACGCCTATAATCCCAGCACTTTGGGAGGCCGAGGCGGGTAGATCACGAGGTCTAGAGATCGAGACCATCCTGGTCAACAAGGTGAAACCCCATCTCTACTAAAAATACAAAAAATTAGCTGGGCATGGTGGCGCGTGCCTGTAATCCCAGCTACTCAGGAGGCTGAGGCAGGAGAATTGCCTGAACCCAGGAGGCGGAGGTTGCGGTGAGCCGAGATCGCGCCATTGCACTCCAGCCTGGGTAACAAGAGGGAAACTCTGTCTCAAAAAAAAAAAAAAATCATGCTTTAGGAGATACTCGGGACTGGAGAAGTAGGTGTGCCTGAGTTATGCTACATGGTGAAGACTGCCAGCCATTGTTCATTCAAGTAAACATAGCACTTAGGCCTTCGAGCTTGCTGGCAAGAAAGGGTGAACATGTCTTTTGATATAAACATGTTTATTCTGAAGATTAAAGGTATCATTTTAATAAGGATATATGTATACTCTTTAAAGTAGCAATTTTTATTTAAAGTTGTGAGATGAGTTCAAGCATGTTAATTAGTAAGGCCGTTACTACAGCCCTGAAGTAAAATGCACACTTATTTAAATAATAAAGCAGTTTTCAGTACTTGGAATTTTGCTTCTCATAAAACATCTATAAGGTGGACTTGCATCATGCGCATATTTCACGTAAGAGAGGTCAGTTTATATGTTCAACAAAAGATGGAGGGAGGAAAAGAGAGAGGAAGGGAAGGAGGGAGAGAGAAATAACAGCACTAGTGAGAGATTTGACATTTCGATAGTGAACACTGCCTGCCTGCATTCCCCGCATTGAGTCCAAGCGCTGATGTGGATAAGGAACAGGAATGTGCTATTTCTTAATTGGGCTCTTGTAAATCTACTATTGTGTGAGTATCTTCTGTGGTCCCTGATTCTGGTATTTAAAGATCCTGATTTTCCTGCAACGTGATCTCTGCAAGCTAGCTCTTTAATCTGGAAGCCAGCAGTCTAGGGTCATTTCAACTGAGCAATCTCTGCTTCATTTGTTGACTTCATTTGTCAACTAAAGGCCCTCAGAAGAAGTGACCATTTTGTATTGGAGGCATGATGGAGAAACTGGACAGAGCCCCTTTTTACTTTTTGGTGGCTGTTCATCAGGAGTGGGGCTTCACTGTCTTTTCAGTACCAGTATGTATGAGATTGTAGTCACCCTGTTTTCTAATTTGGAGAGTGGAGAATAAAAGCAGGCATACTGACCACCTTGAATTTTGTAGAGGAGGGTAAGGACCCACATTTTGGGGAATAAGGAGCAGTTATTGTAGATGTTGGGGAACAGGTTTACCCATTTCCTCTTTTAGATGCATTTGGGAAGATTTTGCATTATTGTTGATGTTTTGTTACTACGGAATCCATTTTAAAAAAACATAAAATCTTGCAAGTTTGTAGTAATTGGAATGAAAGTCATTATGAATTAGTGAAAACATTGGGTTTTTTTTTTTTTTTTTTTTTTAGAGATGGGCTTTTGCCCCATCACCTAGGCTGGAGTGCAGTGGTGCCATCATATCTTACTGCAGCCTTGAACTCCTGGGCTTAAGCAATCTTCCCACCTCAGCCTCCCGAGTAGGTGGGACTACAGGCATTCACCTCCATGCCTGGCTAATTTATTTATTTTTTTATTTTTGTAGAGATAGGGGTCTTGCTATGTTGCCAGGGCTGGTATCGAACTCCTGGCCTCAAGTGAGCTTCTGGCCTTGGCTTCCCAAAGTGCTGAGGTTACAGGCCTAAGCCACCATGCCTGGCCTCATTATTATATTTTTAGAGGAATTTAATGCCATACTTTAATCTCCTAGGTCTAATAAAGGTAACTATGATAGTAGAAGGCTTTGGCCCACATTATTCAAATCTAATATGTAAGAATTATTATAATTAGCCTAACAGTGTTAAATGGTGTTTCTTAAATGCATAATCGCTTGAATGAATCTGTTCTCAACTATTCAAATGCTTTTGCTGAAAATATAAGCAAATTGTAGTCGGTTGCTTTCAGAGATGTGAACCTGAATCTCACTTTACAGTAAGTAATTTCCTTCCTCTTCTGACTTGAGTGTTGCTTTTATTGCAGGCTTAGATGCCACAGGACCTTTCTTTTCTCGTTATGGAGCATCTCTTAAACAGCTTGATTTTAGCATCATGACCTTCCTCTGGAATGAGAAGTATGGTCAGAAACTAGCCTCTATCGAAGGAAAGAAACTTGATTATTTCTATGAGCCAACGTCATTGAAGGAAGCCCGTTGTTTAATATGGCTGCTGGAAGAACACAGAGACAAGTTCCCAGCACTGCAAAGTGCTTTAGATGAATTCTTTGATATAATGGGTATGTCGACTGAGTTTAGATTTAATTTACATTTAATCTTAAGGGGAAAAAACATCTGTGAAGGACCTACGTTGTTTAAATGCATAACAAAGAAAACAGTGAAAATTACTATGGTACAACCAGTTTATGTGGGGAAGTTAGTGATTGACCATAGCGATTTTTTTTAATGTCATGAAGCTTTTTTACTTTATCAGTTATAGAGATACTCAAATGTGGGTATGTTATGCTAACAATACACGATGTTCTTCCCGTCTTCAGTATTTTGACAGCATCATGGGAAAGATTGCATGTCACATTGACAGAATCTATTAGCAAGCAGTTTGATTTGTAGCATTTTAGAAAACATTGGCCTGCAGAAGTAGGTGATGTTTGCAGAATCTAGAATGGATAGCACGTTTTAATGGGAAGAGCCTAGAACTGGGGGTCAGGAAAAGTAGCTGTGGCACAGCTTCTTCCTTAGTTTAGTTCATTAAAAACCTCTGGACCCAGTGCTAGGTGTTGAGAAGGAATTCAGAAATGCTTACACTTGTCTCTGCCCTCGAGAACCTTGTGTTCTAGAAAAGAGAGTAAGATACATGCACTAATGACAGTAACATGGTAGTAAGCTCAGTGAGGGAGGGCCAGAGAAAGTGCTAAGGGCATCAGCGGAAGGACCCAATATTTCCTTTCTCCCTGGGAGAGAGGAAAGCCGTGGTGCAGGGGTAGAGTCTCAGGTGGGCTGTGAACGTGAAAGTGGAATTAGAAAGCTGGACGTTAGGGCTTATTTGGAATTGGGGTGCCTGTTTAGGTAATGGCATGGAGTCCAGCTTGGACTAACTAGCTAGCTAGCAGCTAATTCCTTCTCTTCTCTTAGATCTTAATTTCCTCATTAAAATGAGATGATTTGGAGCCAGTGACCTGTGTGGTCCTGTTTTACTTAAAAATTCTAATATTCCTAATTCTAAATCATAATTTATTACCTTTCATACTACATGAACATGTTATGATAATCCCCAAGTCCCTCATAATCAGAAGTCTCCTTTATGTATTGTTAGGAGTTAGACTTTTAAATGTCATGCTGTTTCTTCTAAAGGGTACATTAAAAGATCTGGCTTTGTACGATTGCGCCACAGATGATAAACTTCCAATGCAGTACAAGGAAGCGGAAACCTTACTCTTGACAACAAAAGTTCTTAGAAAAGAGCACACTCAAATACAGATGGCTTTATCTTTCCAGAATACTGCTTCACGACCGACGGCGACATGCTACTTGACAGCCTGAATTTATTGCCATCAGTTTGCTGCTGATGGTAATAAAAGCTGTCCTGGGACTGAGCTTACAAAACCTGATGCATATTTGGATCACAAAACAAGACAACTAAAAAGGACACAATTCCCTCTCAGTGGACACCTGTTCTTTAACTTGTGTTCCCTACATAAAACACACAGCACTTCCAGCTGCCACTGTCTCTGTTTCTAGTCATGACGTCAGAGGCCAGTAACCAAATTGTTGGCAATCCCAATGTATTCTCAAGTCCCGTAGCCTTCTGCCTTCATCCCATTTTCAGTTTTATCTCTTTGTTTAAAAGAATGGTTATATTTCTTAAAACTTTTCAAAATACACTGATCTTGTAGATTGACAGCATCACCAGTGCTGTAATAATTGAGAGCCCCGACTTTTCCCCTCACCTCTGTCATGCGTGATTCCCTAGGGTATTTCTATGAGACAGCCAGAGGGCCCCTGAAAGCAGTATGACTGAACCCACCTGTCACATCCTGAGACCTGTTTCTCCTCAGTTTCTCTCAGTAACATTGTATGTCTAGTGTTTAGGCAGGAAACCCTGTAATTAGTCTCAATTCTGTATTTTCTGTATTAATAGTATAACTTGTTTGTCAGCGGTCCGGATGAGCTTTGTCTTTGCTCTGTCCTCTCCTGTCCATCCCACTTCCCGAGACCAGCACCTTGGTTGTCTTTTCATGGTTAGACTACTGTAGTAGCCTCCAACTGGTCTCCATGCCTCTAGACGCTCCCACTCTTTATCTTCCTCTTACGTTGCAGCTAGTGACTCTTGTAGAATGTCTGATTCTGTTAACTGTTTGATTTGGGAAACATTAGTTTTACGTACAAATTAAGTTCACATCATCTGTCTGGGGTCTGGGTTCATCTAAGCACACACCCCACTTCTGACTGTGCCCAAAGCTGCCCTGTGCTTTCCTGCCTCCTGTTTGCTCATCTGGTTCCCCGATGCCCGATCCCTTTGCTCATTCATTTCAAGAGTAACTTAAATGTCCCCATCCCCTCAGAGTCCTCCTTGCCTCTTCCGAGGGCCTCTCCCGTGCAGACGGCAGACTTGAGTCCTCTGTGAGCTTTGTTGCCTTGTGTTGCATGTGGTATTTAGCACACTGGGTTACAGGTATTTGTCTGTCTGTCTTTCTGACAGTAGAACAGGAGTTCATCGATAGCAGGACTGTCTTGTGCATCTCCTCTGTATTCCCAGCATTAGCATAGATGGCACCTAGAAGGCACTCAAACTCTGCTGAATCGGGTTGAAGTTTTATGGTCTTTGTAGTTGGTTTCTCCTTTAGTCAGCCCTTGTGCCATTGGTTTCTAAACCTCACTTGTGTGAAAGCCAAGTAAGGAATAGAGCATGGTCGATGCCAGTAGTATCAGGAGTAATTTTAAGACTTTGGTGTATTGTATGGAAATGTAAACATTTAGTTCTCTCACAAAACCATCTGTATATTCCTACAGACAGCCGCTGTACTGTGTTACGGAAACAAGACAGTGGTGAAGCACCGGTAAGTTACTCAGTCACTTGAAATCTTACATTCTAATCTGTGTTAAACCAAAACTAGAGGGGGATCCAGGCCAGTGTTTACTGACATCACAGGCAGTATTCACGAACCACATTAAAAAGACATCCGGTAGTGTGTACTATTTCATTAGAAAGTCATTGCCAGTCTTCCTCTTGGAATTGCAGCAATAATCAGCAAACTCTGAGGCTTAAATTAGACAATTTCCATAAAGTTTCAGAGCTGAAACATTAACATTCTAATTAAGGAAGGAAGAGTTCTTCATCTCCTGGCATAAAAATGAAAAGTTATCTTTAATAATTAAAGTTTTAATGTTTTGCTGTAGAAGGAAAACAAAGGGACTTCGTTTCGTGTCTCTTAATTGAATTTTAGTTCAAACAGTTCCAGTGTTGTCTTCCTTAGTGGTTTGCAGTCGCCTTTTATTCTTTCTTCAGAAATTCTTCAGTTTTAGGAAAGTGATTAAATAGAGAAAACCGTAGCATTGTGGCAGTTTTCAAAGAGAAAGATGCCTGTTACTGATTTTCAGGAGCAAATTATCTATCCGTATGATCTTTTGTCTTAATCTGCTCCATCAAAATATTGCCCAGCTAAGCAGGGAAACACAGCTGACATACTCTGCAAGGAGCTGACGGCTTCTTCATTCACTGTTTGTGCCCCAGGGTCTGGCAGGTGCAGAATGTCTAGTTTGGCTTAGTAAACGAAATCTACTAATAATAATAATACGATTATAGCGTATGACTGGAATTACTTAAAAGTCTGATTAATTACTTGAAATAACATTCCAACCCTGTGGAACATGAAAATGTTGGAACAATTTAATTTTAGTTATAACATTAGGTATTATTAAATTTTTGCTTGTTTTCTATTACAAATCATAGCACTTGGGCTGATACACCGTAGTGTTTTTTTGTTAAACATTTTATATACATTTAACTTATGACTAGTCTATGAAAACCAATATGGTTTCTTTATGTTGAGCTTCATAATGCTGTTATTTGAGTGTTCACTGATTTTTCCCCCCATTTTTTTAGTTTAGTTCTACCAAGGTGAAAAACAAAGGCAAGAAAAAGAAGCCAAAGGATTCAAAGGTATGGAGTATTTTCTGTATTAATTCTTGTCTAAATTCTCCAAAATAGTTAGTTGGACATATATATTAGAATTAAGCAATTCTTGGGATGTTTTGAAACATTTATAGAGAATGACTTTCAAGCCATTAAAGATGTTTTGGCAGTCTTCTACATACTGAAGAAATTCCGCTTCTTTTTATATAATAGCAAGTCTTGAGACTTGTATTCTTTATTGTCCTTTTTATTTTTTAGCTATTTCTGAGTAAAAAAAAAAATTGTCATAATGTCCCCCAAAATAAATGTCTCATTAAATGATAACTTATTTAAACTAAAAGTGATAAATACTAATCTTGATAGAATCCCTTTCTTCCTCTCACCAAAGGCTCTCCTGCAAGCCCATGAGATAAGTAGGGCATTTTTATTTTTATTTTTGGGACTGGCTCTCCTTCTGTCACCCAGGCTGGAGAATGGTGGTGCCGTGACGGTTCACAGCAGCCTCAAATTCCCAGGCACTAGTGATCCTCCCACCTCAGCCTCCTGAATAGCCAGGATTACAGGTGCATGCCACCATGCCCAGATAATTTTTTGTAGAGATGTGGTTTTGCTATATTGCCCAGGCTGGTCTAGAACTCCTGTGCTAAAGCGATCTGCCCACCTTGGCCTTACTGGCATGAGCCACTGCCAGAGTAGGGTATAATTTTTAAGTCTCATGGTGGGTTCTTCATGGCTCTTGTGTATGTGGGGAGCAAAAAGGGGGATGGGGTGTGAGAGAGTAGCAAGTCTTAAAAGGATGAGAACAGCTAAGGAGTTCCAGTGTAACTTTTACTTTTATCTTTGACTATATGTATTTAGTTTAGATAAAATGGGAGTTTAAACTGAGTGACACTTAAAGTTTTTTTTTGGAGCATTGGAAACTACTCTAAATGTTAATTTGAGCTCATTTTTGGCTGTTGAAACTTTCATTACTGTTGTTCCTGTTTATAAGAAAATTTGGATAGATCTTACGTATTAGCAGTTTGTATGTGTGCTTATATAAGCATTCATCAATTTTAATGATTTTTTTTTTTTTTACTGTAATGGAATTTTAAGGTAGAAAATCATTGTCATTTTTCTTTTAAACCAGCCTATGTTAGTTGGGTCTGGAACAACTTCAGTAACTTCAAATAGTGAGATCATCACTTCAAGTGAAGACCATAAGTAAGTATAATTTTGAAGTTTTTGCTTCATTTTAACTCAAATGTCTTTACTTAGTAAATTGTGTTAATTTAATGTATATAAACTTGTGTTTTATTTCCATAACTTCCCTTTCTAAAGCTGTGCACCTGACAACGTGATGTAATTCTATCTTGATTAAATTTACATAAATGGCTAGTAGGCATTAAGAATTCATTCATACTGTGTTAAAGTCACAAGACTGGTGACATTCATTCACTAAGTCCATATTCAGAACTTACCATGTGCAAGGTTCCGTGGGAAAATCCTAGAAAAATGTCTAGAGATTTTTTTTTAAATAGTCAATGAAGAGAATGTCCTGTTAATAGTGCATTTTTGCTGTAATAGAGAGGAAGCTGTTTTGGGAGCTGTGTATGATATGGTTTCACCTTATATATTAGTGATTTTCATTGCCATTTGGATGTTGAAACTGAGTTTTCAAGAAACAAATATTTAAGAAATGAAACTAGTAAGTAGCTGTAACCATTTTATAACATATTCCTTTATGAACCAAAAATGTACAACATGTTTTTTTTTTTTTTTCACATTTCTTAAAGGAACTGTCAGAACTGTTAAAAATTTACGTAGTCATTTTCATGGATTCCTTAAGTAGGGTGATTGTTTTAAGTTAAAATAATAATCTGTCTTAGTCAGTTTTGGTTGCTCTAACAATATACCATAAACTGGGAGGCTTACAAACAGAAATTTATTTCTCACAGTTTTGGAGGCTGGGAAGTCCAAGATCAGGGTACTGACTGATTCAGTGTGTGGTGAGGGCCTGCTTTCTGGTTCATAGATGGTGCCTTCTAGCTGTGTTTTCTCATGCTGGAAGGACAAGGCAACTCTCTGGAACCTCATTTATAAGGGCACTAATCCCATTCATGGGACAGAACCTAATTACCTCCCAAAGAATCCACATCCTAACACCATCTCATTGGTGATTAGGTTTCAACATAGAGTTTTACAGGAACACAAACATTCAGAACATAACATAGCCTTTACTGAGATTAACTCTTATGTATCAGGCATTGTTTTAGGAGGTTTACATATATAAACTCATTTAATGCACTTATCCTGCCTACGAGGTACAGAAAAGGAAACTCTGAGGCATAGTACAGAGCAACTTGCCCAGGAACACAAAGCTTATAAATAGCAGAGCTGCAGCCTGGTCTTAGAGCCCACACTCAAACTACTACATAATTTTAGAGTGCTAATTTCTTATATTTAAAAACACTTTTTTAAATACCATTTACCAGTCTCAGTCTCACTTTAACTTAATAGCATTTATAATAAAATCTTTATTTGCCTTTTAATCATTTAACAAGTTAAAATGAATGCAACATTTTAAAAAAATATGGAGTTGTAAGAATTTTGCTCTTTGAAAGTGCTTACTTAGAATGTTGGATGATATTTCTTGACTATAACTGTGGAAGGGTAACTTTTCTACACTTAAGTTTTCCGGTGCTATTTTTTTTTTTTTTTTTTTTTGGCAACATAAAACTGAGTAATATATTGCCATTATTGTGTTTATTTCAGTTAAACATTCTTCTGGCTAAAGAATAAATCAAAGGTTTATCATTCACGAAATTAAGTGTTTTTTGTTGTTATTTACCAGCAATCGAAATTCAGATTCTGCAGGCCCATTTGCAGTGCCTGACCATCTTCGACAAGACGTAGAAGAATTTGAAGCTCTGTATGACCAACACAGTAATGAATATGTTGTCCGCAATAAGAAGCTATGGGACATTAACCCAAAACAAAAATGTTCAACACTATATGAGTAAGTGGATTGAAATGTTTATAACCATTATTTTATACTGAGGCTGCTAATTAAAGATCAGAAGTTAATTTGTGTTGTTTTTAGAGATTTTGCTACATATAACACAAAGTTAATGGAGGATTTATTTTATTTTTTTGAGATGAGTCATGCCATGTCACCCAAGCTGGAGTACAATGGTACAATCTCTGCTCACTAAAACCCCTGCCTCCCGGGTTCAGGTGATTCTCAGGCCTCAGCTTCCGGAGTAGCTGGAATCACAGGCTTGCACCACCACACGTGGCTAATTTTTATATTTTTAGTAGAGAAGGGGTTTTGCCATGTTGGCCAGGCTGGTCTCAAACTCCTGGCCATTAGTGATCTGTCTACCTTGGCTTTCCAAAGTGGTGAGATTACAGGTATGAGCCACCACATCCAGCCCTGAGGATTTTTAATCATTAAATTTAATGATTTAATCATTAAATTTAATCATTAAATTTGTCAGTTTGAGCTACTAAGTCAATATTGAGTGGGGTGGATAAAACAATCAGGTAAAAAATTCAGGAAAATCTCGGAAATAGCTTACCATTTTGAGCTTCGTGTTACTAAATAGTGCATGAAGACTTCCTTTTAAGAAAAGAATCAAGGCTAAGCTCTGTAATGTACTATTAATTTAAAAGCAAACTCTTCTCCTGGAAGTCCTGTCAGTATCATGTCCACCACACGGTCCTTCCTTCTGTTTTCCTCCATTGCATCATTCCTATTTAGTTTTGTGCTCTTAGATCCTTCTTCATGGTTTTTCTTTAGAGTTGAAATGCTGAGCAAATCATATTTCCAGAGAACTCCTGGATGACAGTGTGGAAACAACTGGAAAATTATACTGTTATTTCTTAATATATGCTAGAATTTGCTTCAGGCATCCAGAAGTAAAGCTTAAGTGTATAGTTTTCAGCCGCTTATCTCTTAAAGAATTTATTGTCATTATAAGTGGGAAGAAATTAAACAACTTTATGAGAATTAAAAAAAACTGATTTGTTTGTATTTTAAGACAATTTATTTCTTATAATAGTAGAAAACCAAGAAGTTACAGGAAATTACATTTTAAAGCATAATTCTTTGAATTTTCAAAAGTAAAAACATGATTGCCTAAGATTGAAGATTTGTTTTATTGGCCGATAGATGAAAGAGAAAAATGAAACTAAACTTCGGTATATGAAGAGAGTGTAGAGTAGAAAAATATTAAATATTGGTCAAGGAGTCAAGAATACTGGGATAACTGCTACAAATTAACTTTTTGTTGACTTTAGTATTTCATCTTAAAATAGAGAACCAGACAAATTTATTTTTAAAGGCCCCTTCTAGTTATAATACTTTAGGATTTAGATAGTTGAAGCGAATTATTCTGCATTTAGTTTTTCCTAACGCCACTATACTGGTACTAGTCAGTCAGGATATATGGTTAAGTACTGCTGCAAATTCCAGAAGACATGGAAGGTGCAGTCCTGTTGCGCAGCCTGCAGCATCACAGGAGAGCGAGATGATCATTGGAAGAACTATAGTATATAGCAAATAAAAATGACATTCAGAAATAAGAATTACGATCATGTACAAAATGGTGATTTTTCAAAGAGGTGCTTCCAGAATAGGACGGGAATGCTTTTCAAATGTTTTTCCTTATCCTTACCCTGTGCTGACAGTGACATTCTGACATTTTAGTGCACTAGCCATTTATGACTGTTTAAGACACAAATGGTCATCAAAGTATGAAGATGTTATATATTCACATAGAAACATACACATATATACATAGCAGCTTTTAATATCTCTGGTGTAATTGGCTTTACTTATTTGCTTCTGTCATGTACAGTGTGACCAGTTTTTTGCCTCTAGTTCTTTTTTTTTTTTTGAGACAGGTTCTTGCTCTTTCTCCCAGGCTAGAGTGCAGTGGTATGATCACAGCTTACTCAGTGATCCTCTTGCCTCAGCCTTCAGGGTAACTGGAACTACAGGCATGCACCAGCACACCTGGCTAATTTTTAAAATTTTGTAGAGATGAAGTATCTCTGTGTTGCCCAGGCTGGTCTTGAACTCCTGGGCTTCAGCAATCCTGCTGCCTTGGCCTCTTAAAGTGCTGGGACTACAAGTGTGAGCCACCGTGCCTGGTATGCTTCTGATTCTTAAGTACAGGAATACCAGCCTTACTGGCATCTGAGACTTTGAAGGGGTCAGTTCATGGGAAGGGAGATAAATTTCATAACCCAGCCTAAACTAAAATGGTCATATAAGCCCCATCATTTCAGTTGTGTCTAGCATCTTTTGTTACAGCCTTAGCTTCTTTTCTGTCTACTAAACAGATATATCAGCATTTGTTCGGTGTGTTGGTGGAATGATTCTACCGCTGTGAAACACTAGATTATGAAGAAATATTTATACTATTTTTGATCCAATGTTTATCTTACTGAGCTTACTTTTCAAGGCCTGGAGAAGTCTAAATGTAACGTTTACTTTGTGTTGCATTTCAAATAACAGTAACTCTAAATGTGTAATTCACTGTACAGTGTAGTACCATTTCTGTTTGGACTAGGGACCTTTGTTGAGTTAAATATTGTTCTGCCTGAACATATGAAAAATACGTTGCTCTGTAGCCAGCGGGGAAAATGTAGAGGCTCTAAGTCCTTGATAAGTATTTTTTCTGATTATAAAAGTAGTAATACAGATTTTTATGGAATTTTCTAAAAACTCTAAAGGAAAAAAATTTAAATTCTGAATAATTTTACCACCCAGATACAACCACAGTTAACTTTTGGTATATATTCTTTCAGACATGAAACGTATATGTGTAAAACATTTTTTAAAGTTTCCAGCTGTGATTTTACTACATACTCAATCTTCATTTGCCTTTTTCACCTAAAAACACATGGTGCTTTTTCATATCCTTTAATATTCTTCAGGAACATGACATTCACTTTTTGTCTTCCTCAGCCTTTGTGTTGCTAATCCCCTCTGCGGCTTTCACTCCATTGCTAAGTTACTAAGACTGGTTTCCTTTCATATGGTCTCTGTTCTTTAGTTACCATAGTTCACATTCATGTGTTTTAATCCAGGTAGAAAAAGCTTTATTTTTCAATGATGCTCTTTAATATTCATTATGGAGAGCAAAACGATACAGTCCAGCAGATGCTTTAATTTTTTTTAGAAGGGTAAATGTGAGCTGGGCATGGTGGCTCACAGCTGTGATCCCAGCACTTTGGGAAGCCGAGATGGGTGGATCACAGGGTCAGGAGATCAAGACCATCCTGGCCAACATGGTGAAACCCTGTCCCTACTAGTAATATAAAAGTTAACTGAGTGTGGTATTGTGCACCTGTAATCCCAGCTACTCAGGAGGCCGAAGCAGGAGAATCACTTGAACCCAAGATACGGAGATTGCAGTGAGCTGAGATCATGCCACTGCACTTCAGCCTGATGACAAATCAAGACTCCGTCTCCAGGGGAAAAAAAAAGATAAATGTGTATTTGCCATTCATCAGTTATTCTGCTGTTGCTTCTGGCAATTTAACAGTGACTGGGAAGGGGTGTCCTTTTAAACAGATGGTGGAAGCCAAGGTTGTTTATACCAGTCAGCCAAAATACTCAGCAGAGATGACTGTTCTGAGACTACAATGCTTTATTTCTTTTTTACCTTACTCTCCCTCAGCCCCTTCTGCTTTTAGAGATTTCTCTATGAAAAAGGAAGTTTGATGGTTATCTTAGGCCATATTTTACCTTACCTTACAAAACAGCATGTATGTAGAGAAGTTTCAATTGTAGAGATTATTCAAAGAGAAAAATATTCATCATAAAACACATTGAAAGAGATTTTTGGGTGACTTTTAAGTATGTAGAGCAGGAGTGCAGACAAAAGTGGCATTTGGTTTTTATCGGGTATTACTTCAAATAGAGATTATTTTATTTTATATTTGAGACGGAGTCTTGCTCTGTCCCCAGGCTGAGCACAGTGATGCAGTCTTGGCTCACTGCAACCTCCACCTCCCGGGTTCAAGCGATTCTTCCGCCTCAGCCTCCCGCGTAGCTGGGACTACAGGCGCGTGCCAAATGCCTGGCTAATTTTTGTGTTTTTATAAATACAGAAGTAGAGACTGGGTTTCACCATGTTGGCCAGGATGGTCTCGATCTCTTGACCTCGCGATCCACCCACCTCGGCCTCTCAAAATGCTGGGATTACAGGCTTGAGCAAATAGAGGTTATTTTTAACTGTCCTACACAATTATCTGCAGCAGCATCTGTGCATAAAGTGATTTTCTCTTGCCTCAAAGAAGTGCTGCCTTTACTTTCCTTATAAATAAATTATCCTCCTTGTTAACATTAATTTGTTAGGAAAGTTACTTTGGAGGCTTTTTGTTCTTGAAAAAGCCGTGTTAGTGGTGCCTGTTGTGACTTCCATGCTAGTTGTTATGCCATTGTTATAGAATGAATACAGAATTTGAGCCTGATTCCTTGAGCTTGATGCAAGAATGCAAAAATAGCTAGACTCACAAGAGAAATGGAAAAAACCTGGTTCAGAGCTGGAATCAGACTAAGGGTCCATTACTGTGGATCTGGATCTTGAACTATCTTGGTTTATTGATCAGACATAATTAATTTCGCTCCCTCTGAATCACTGAATATTTCTAAACAAAAAATTTTAATAGACTTACTGTTTACAAATTCGAATAGGATTTGCTTTTGAGATTTGATTTTCTCTTATTTAAAATTCTTATTGGCATTATTTTTCCTGAATAAATTTACTTATTTTTTGTTGTTTGTAGAATAAATTATGTAATTACATAGTTGAAATTTATAAGACAACTTTTTGATTCCCTTTTGCTTTTCCCCCAAAAAAGTTTTAAATGATCATTTTCTAGGAGTAGACAAAATTTTCTTTATAGTATCATTGATTGCAGTTAACCTTTTGTTTGTTAAATTTGTTATTGGGGAAAGGTTGAGATCAGTGAAAAGTGAAACAATGTTTTGCTTTGGGAGAATACAAGTTGTTTTTTTTTTATAAGCATATTCAAGAAATTCCTTATAGTAACTCATGTAAATGTAAATTTTTTCCAAGTTACTTCTCTCAGTTGTTGGAGGAACATGGTCCCTTGGACATGAGTAACAAGATGTTCTCTGAAGAATATGAGTTTTTCCCAGAAGAAACTCGACAGATACTAGAAAAAGCAGGAGGCTTAAAATCTTTCCTCTTGGGGTGTCCTCGTTTTGTTGTGATTGACAACTGTATTGCATTGAAGAAAGTTGCATTACGGCTCAAGAAAAAAAGAAAGAAGAAAAACATTAAAACAAAAGTAGAAGAAATTTCAAAAACAGGAGAGTATTTACGAGTTAGACTACCACTGAATCCAGCTGCTAGGGAATTTAAACCAGATGTAAAATCTAAACCAGTGTCCAGTACATCTTCAGCAACAGCTTCTGAGGCTGTGAAACCCAGACCTGTGTCTGCAAATTCTCCCAGACCACCTTGTGAAGATGTGAAGCCCAAACCGGTATCCAATAATTCTTCTAGACAAGTTTCTGAGGATGGGAAACCCAAAGGGGTGTCTTCTAATTCTCCCAAGCCAGGCTCTGAGGATGCAAATTACAAGCGACTCTCTTCTAATTCTCCCAAACCGCTTCTTGAGGATATTAAACCAACTTATTGGGCTCAATCCCATTTGGTCACAGGATACTGTACGTATCTTCCTTTCCAGGGATTTGACATCACCCAGACACCACCAGCATACATAAACGTGTTACCAGGTTTGCCCCAGTACACCAGCATATATACACCCTTGGCCAGCCTCTCTCCTGAATATCCGCTGCCAAGATCAATACCAATGGTGCCGTCTTTTGTAGCCAATGACAGAGCAGATAAAAATGCTGCTGTGTATTTTGAGGGTCATCATTTGAATGCTGAGAATGCTGCTCGTCACCAGATTGCCTCCGAAACACAGATCCTTGACGCCTCTTCGGGAATATCTGTAAAGTCACAGTGCAGCACAGGTGATGCTGATATAGTCCTGAGTGAGTCTAACAGAAATGATGGGCACTGTGGCAGTTCTAACAACAAGTTTGAAGTCATTCCAGAAAACACCAGCACAGTAACAAATATTCCACGCATGCAGATGGTTGCCATACAGGTAAGACTTACATAGAAAAGTCTTAATACTGAAGTTAAATTTTCCTTTTCATTTTTCATTGCCATTGTATTTACAAAAATCCTTAAAGTTGATTGACTTTATAATGGTTACTGAAGCTTTGCCTGAAAATATTTTTAAAATATGAACTATTTTGTGAGGCGTGACATGTAAACCTCTTAGAAGGAAGTTTAGGTTCAGTAAGTAATACCCGCCTTTGCTACTGAAATTCTACACACATTGAGAAATAAGACAGCAGGTGGAGCCAAAACATCATCCTAAGAATTAACAAAGGTGCCAGAGAAGGAGGTGGCTGTTTCTGTAGGAAAGTTCAAGTGCTAGCTGGCAGTGTAGCCTGCATCATAGTGCCTTGCCTGCCAGTTACAGGAGGGCCCACCTGGAGGCCTTCCAGCATGGAGTGCCTGCCCCATAAGACTTACTGCATGGAGGAGGAAGGGAAAATGTGCTGGCCGCTCCTCAGAGAAGGAAAAAAGGAAGACCCTGGCCTACACATGCTCAGCTTCTTCTGTCAAACTAGGGGAGGAATGAGAATGTTAAGAAGAGCCAGATAGAAACAAGAGGGATGTGCATGAATGAGTTCCTTCCTAACAAGCATGAGACTAAGTCAGGATTCCTCTGTAGTTGCCTTTATAGGGTATGAATTCATTAAATCCTTATAGAATTTCCCCACTCCTCATAATGTTCTCTGTTTTCTAGGAAGCTTTGAAAAAAATGTGTTAAGAGTAATGGATCAAAATCATTTTCAGTTATACTAATTCTAAATTATTTTCTAATATACATGTTCACAGAAACATGGAACATGATCTAAATGGGAAAAATAAAACTTAAAAAATTGTGTGTGTGTTTTAAAGTGTTATTACATGATGGGTTTATTTTACTAGAGCAATTGAGACAAATTGAATTTTAATTTTTTGTTTTGCCCAGCAGGTATCTTGGAACATAGCACACAAAGAAGTCAATACTGAGCCATATAATCCTTTTGAGGAAGAACAAGTGAGTCAAAATTATCTTGAACTGTTTAAAGGTTTAGTTTTCATTAATTTGTCTAGATGGAATGATGAACTAGAACTATTTTGGAGCCAGCTTAATCCACACAAAGTTATCATGGAATAAGCTGGAGAACATAACAAAAAAATGATTTTTATTGTTGAAATTTGAGAAGGGAAGGAAAAGGTAATTTTTTTCCAGCATATTTATTTTAAAGTATAATAGCTTTATTGTTTTGTTTCATTTATTTTGTTATTTTAAAAAAAATTATTATTTTAATTTTATCTTAATTATTTTTTGAGGCAATTTTATTGTTTTAACTGGTATAATGAGCATGTAATAATTTATAAGTAAGCTTATTGATGTGAATAATACAGAAAGATATTATAAAGACCATTTCTATTATAATGATGATTCAATTAGAAAACCTACTAATATAATTTACTTTGTTAATATATATCATAAGAGAAAAGTTGTCTTATCAACTCAAAGTTGCTGAAAGGGTATTGGATAAAATTCAGGTCACTGTCTTGACCAAAACTAGTAAGAAAATGGGAATTGATGTATATTTCTCAACATGCTAATATTTTAAGCCAAAAGCCATCATCTTGCTTAATGGTGAAGCATTACAGAGGCTAAGGCTGTGTACCAGGAAAATCCAAAATGATCAACTGAAAACCTATACTAAAGTGTAAGAGAATTCAAAAAGGTAATGGGATATAAAAGAAATACCTTTTTATATACAAGCAGTTACCTGTTAGAAAGTGTGTTGAAAGAAAGTATTTTCAATACCAAGAGATAAAATGCTTAAATATATGTAAAGAAAATTTTTAAATGCTGCAGAGAGACACATAAAAGCCTTAAATGAAAAGCTATTTCATGTACTTGGATAAGAACACCTATTATGATGACGAGATTGGTTCTCCCTAAAGCTTTTAAAATGTAACACAACCGCAGTGTATACATAAACAGGGCAAGTTAGTTATGTATTGCTATATATGTATATCAAACAACTTCAAAACCTAGTGACTTAAAACAGTAAACATTTCACAATTTCTCTAGGCCAGGAATTCAGAAGCAGCTTAACTGAATGGTTCTTGAGATTCTCATAGGATTAGCTAAGATGTCGATGAGGGCTCAGTCATCTCCAGGAGTAACTGGCGCCAGAGGTTCTCCTCCCAAGATGGCTCACTCACATGGCTGGCAAATGGGTGTTGGCCAGTTGGCGGGAAGCTTCAGTTCCTTGCCTTGTGGACCTCCACGTAGTCCTGCTTGACCTCATGGGGCTGGCTTTTTCCAGAGAGAGTGATCCCAGAAGTTGCAGTGCTTTATGAAGTCACAAATCATCACTTCTGCTGCATTCTCTTGGTCACATAGACCAACCCACCAACCCTGAGGTCTGTACAAGGCTGTGAATACCAAGAGGCTTGGTTACTGCACAGGGTTAATTTGAAACAAGACAGATTGATTCTAAACTTCATATGTAAAAATGAACATCAGGAATGGATATGGAAGAGAAGCTAAGAAAGGGAGTTATGCAACTAAATATCAAAACACAATATAAATCTATATTACCACATACGTAGACCATTATTTTGAGAGTGCCTGGCCAACATGGCGAAACCCTGTCTCCACTAAAAATACAAAAATTAGCCAGGCCTGGTGGCTCATGCCTGTAATCCCAGCTACCTGGGAGACTGAGGCAGGAGAATCGCTTGAACCTGGGAGGTGAAGGTTGTAGTGAGCCAAGATCCACCACTGCACTCCAGCCTGGGCAACAGAGTGAGACTTCATCTCAGTCAATCCATCAGTCGATAAAGATGGTAAATTATCAATCAGCAAAAAGTGAATTATTAAATACATTGTTAGGAGAAATGGATTGCCATCTAGAAAAAATCAATTTTGGTCCCTACCTCCTTCCTTACACCAAAATAAGTTCCAGGCAGATCAAAGATTTTAGCATAAAAAATGGACCTATAAAAGTATCCAGGAAAAAATGGGAATTTTTTGTTGTTGTTGTTGTTGTTTTGAGTCAGAGTCTCACTCCATCACCCAGGCTGGAGTGCAATGGCGCGATCTCAGCACAGTAGAACCTCCGCCTCCTGAGTTCAAGCAATTCTCCTGCCTCAGCCTCCCGAGTAGCTGGGACTACAGGCACACGCCACCACGCCCAGCTAATTTTTATATTTTTTAGTAGAGATGGGGTTTCATCATTGGCCAGGCTGGTCTCAAATTCGTGACCTCATGATCTGCATGCCTCAGCCTCCCAAAGCACTGGGATTACAGGCATGAGCCGCTGTGCCTGGCCAAGAAAAATCTTTTATAAGATCAGTAAAAGGGGAAGCATGGGGAAAAAAGTGTGTTTATATACATATACATGTGCATGTAATGTGCATATCCTATATGCATAGCATATATGTAAAAACAAATATATACACATACACATGTCAAAACACAGATGGCAAGGAAAATTATGTGCAGCATAAAACAGAGAACTAATTTCCTTAACATACAAAGTTTCTATAAATCAATAAGGAAAAGATGAACAACCCGTCACAAAGATGAGAAGGGATGTGAATAGAATTCACAATGAAAGAAATTATTTTTAAACATATAAAAAGATGCCCACCCCACTTGAAATAAGAAAAGCAATCATTCACATTTTAAAAGATAGTGAAGCTGAAATTTCTGGGAAGGCAATTAGAAATCAATCTGTACTCATATATGTGTAGAGAGACCAGTGAGCCAAGGGTATTTGTAGTTTGTTTCATCTGCATTTGTATCAGCAGAAAATTGAATACAGTCTAAACCTCCATCAGTAGTGGACTAGTTAAATTATGATATAGCTATAAAATGAAATATTGTGCTGTCATTTCAAAAGCAGTTCTGTAGTGATACAGAATGATTGAAAAGATCAATGTCTAGTTAAGTACGTAGGTCAGAACTTTGGGTTTCCTGCTGCTATTCGTACAAATAGCCTTTAGTTTTTGCTAATTATAAACATATAGAGTCGTTAAATATTTTAGATGAATAATACCAAAAATTATGAAAGAGAAATTGAAAATCATCTACCTTCCCGTCACCCATGTTAATATTTTGATGTGTAGCCTTCCAGGCTGTTTGAACGTTTACATATAATTAAACAATAGTTTTTTAAAGATGGGATCACAGCATATATCTTGAATTTGAAATTTTCAGCCTTCAATTAATATATCGTAGACTCGTTTCCATATCAGTAAATACAATTTATAGCATCATTTTAAATGGATACTTGGTTTTCCATTTTATTAATGTGTGATAATTTATTTGACCAATTTCTTACTGTTGAACATTTAAATTGTGTCAGCTTTTTATGCTTACAAACAGTGCTATAGTGAACATTTTTGCCTGTTTATTCTTGTTGAAGTCTTACGCTGTACTTAGCTTTAAACCAGATAGGTTCTGTTGTTTAATGAGTCAGTGCTTTTGACCCTCAAATAAATGCTTTTATTGGTGATGGGACCATTCACAAATGCGCTCTTAAATTAGCTCTTAGTTTTAGGACTTTGATGCTAGTATGGTTGATTGCTGGCTTCTTAACTAGTGAGACTTGCATTTGAATCCCAGCATTGCTACTTTTTCCTGGGACTTTGAGAAATTGCCTATTCTGGTTTTCTGATCTATTAAAGGTAAAAATAATGTGTTTCTCACAGGAGTATGGTGAAGTTTAAATGTAATAACAGAGGCAGCATCTGACTTCCTGCCTGTCTCTTTTGGTGATTTGGGACATACAAATTCATTCATAATAGCAAGTTACTATTCACTGTGATCCTTTTGCTGAATCAAGAATTAAAATAGAAGTAATTAAGGTCTTAAACTATAAAGTTTTGCTCCTGGATGATAGTAAGGTTGACCGTTTAATTAATTTATTTAAACATGGACTCTATAGTGCTAAACTTTCAGTTTAGGCAGACAAAATGGCATGGTCCAAAGCAAACTGGCATCGATGGTCAATCTGACCATAATTCACAGTTCTCTAACTGATCATTCACAGAGTTTCAAATATTTGATTTCCTGATTTTTTACACTTGAAAGATGTTAAGGTACTGGGGAAAGGTACAGGAGATGTCATAGGTGGACCAGGTTTGTGCCTGGGATAGATTTCCAAAGCCTGGCTTTGGGTTTTGTTTTTCTTTTTGTTTTGAGACAGAGTCTCGTCCTGTCACCCAGGCTGGAGTGCAATGGTGCGATCTCAGCTCACTGCAATTTTTTGTTGTTAAGCTGGTACAAGAAACATAACTGACAGTCAGGCGCAGTGGCTCACGCCTGTAATCCCAGCACTTTGGGAGGCTGAGGTGGGCGGATCATGGGGTCAGGAGTTCAAGACCAGCCTGGCCAACATGGTGAAATCTCATCTCTACTGAAAATACAAAAATTACCCGGGTGTGGTGGTGTGTGCCTGTAGTCCTAGCTACTTTGGAGGCTGAAGTAGGAGGATCACTTGAATCTGGGAGGTAGATGTTGCAGTAAGCCAAGACTGTACCATTGCACTCCAGCCTGGGCCACAGTGAGACTCCATCTCAAAAAAAAAAAAAGAAACATAATTGACAATAATTCATTGATAATATCTTAATTTGTCTTTTTGAAATAACCAGCAACTATTATTTATTTGAAACACTTAAAGCCAAAGTTAATATGTTCTGTTTATAACTAAAATATGTGTAATATGTGCAAGCTTTTTAAACCTAATAAATAATCTTTGGTGTTAATTGGGAGAGTGACATTTTAAGCAAACCGTTGATCTAATACTGAACCCTTCTAAAACAAATATTCAGAACTAATTATAGTATAGCTTGGAGAATTTGTGAATTCCAATAATATGAATGATTGTGTTTATCAAAGAGCTGGTTTTGCTAACCAGTGTTTAGGGGTTTTTAATTCCTGAGTTACTGTGACATTTCCCTTGTAAATTTTCATCTGCCTTTTATTCTTCTTTATTTTAAGAAACAGTAAAGAACAAGATCATACGTAGGCATTTTAAATGATTTTTAATAGATTGTTTTGCAATTCACTTTTAGGGGGAAATTTCACGGATTGAAAGGGAGTACCGTGTATTACAAGAGCAGCTTAAAGAAGCATATGAAAATTATGAGCAGATAAAATTTAAGGGCTTAGAAGAGACCAGGGACCTGGAAGAAAAGTTGAAAAGGAACTTAGAAGAAAACAAGGTAATCCTATCTGAAACTTGTCTTTAATTGCATGCAGCATAATTAGGAGAATATGAGTGTAACTGTGCTTGTGCAGCCTCAGCTGAACTTCTGCATTGTTGGGTAAACAAAAGATTCTTTCTCAGAATTGCCTGCTTCAGATTTCTTTGTGACATAGTAAAGTGGTTATTTCTTGCTGTGCTTTAGAACCTCTGCAAACTGCCTTATGAGAAAGGAGCTGTAAATCTGGGTTTTTGTTTAGCTATACTTCAGTTTGCTTGGTTAAGTAAAGCTCTATTTTATGAGCTCCGAGGTAAATTCTTGTTTATATTGAAAGGGAGCATAGCAACAGAGGTTCAGAATGAGAGCCCTGGAGACAGACTGTCTGGGTTCAGATCTAGGCTTGGTTCTATACTACTTCTACTCTTGGGCAATTTACTTACCTTCTCTGTGCTTTAATTCCTTACTTGGAAAATTTGAGTAATAATAGCTCACATTTTGTATGGTTAGATTAATACTTAGAAAGTACTTAAAACTGCCTTGTTCGTAAGGACTCAGTAGGTATTGGCTGCCACTGCTTTTATCATCGTCTTTGTCTTACTCCTAAGGAAGTGTAAGAATAACACATGGAGCCTTAGACAACTAGAACTGTAAAGTCACCCTGAGTATCTTGTTGAGATCTGCCGACCTTGAATTATTAGTCAAGATTGATCACCAAATACATGGTTAGTGGAGGGGGTAGCAATTAGTGGCAAAGCCAAACTGAATTAGTGGGGAAATGGAATCATAGATGTGAGGAAATCATGGTGCATTTATTTTTAAAAGCTACCATGATCTGTTTAGAAAGGTAACAAAAGGATACTAATTCATTTAAGAAAGGAGGAGTTTGTTCCAGAAGTCTGGATCAATAGCTAAGGTAACACATTAAATAGAAGAAAATTAGCTTAGTGGGACCTTAATCAGGAAACCTGTTTACTAAGATTTTAGTGGAAATCTTAGGTTCAGTTTGTAAAGGTAACTGTCATAACATTTCCCCAAGAGCTGTTTATACTCAAGATGGGACTGGGGAGATTCTAAGGACAAGAAGAATTAGATAGAACCAGAGACTTTCTACTCAGTTTCCTGACTGGGAGAAGGAAAAAAGAACAAAAAGCAAAACTCTATGTAGCCTAGTGACATATGGAACACAAGTTTCTATAAGCTACTCGGGGGGTTAACAAAACAGTAATTTTATAAACCTTACATTGCCTCGGGAAACCAGTTGTAATAAATCCGTATGGGAATGCCTGTGGCTGCTTGTTTGAGTGATGAGGGCAGATTGGAGACAGTCACTTAAAGGTAGCATTCAGCCAGTGAGGTATCTTTCTTTCTGGCTTTTTGAGCTTTCTGAATTGCTGGTCTGACTGCATGCTCTGTGTGTACAGTTCATCACACAGATGATATGTACACAAATCTTTGTACAGTCAGAAGAGTCTGGGAAATCAAGCTCCCAGGGGTGGTGTGGGGGCTGCAAGGGAGCCACAGCTCCAGGTTTGTTAAGACTTTGAGTCTGCTGTCATGTGGCCCTACTCAAGAGTGCCTTAAAAGGGCGGTCACTAAGCCCCCCAAATTATAGGCCTGGTAAGTTATTAGACTTGCCACGTAAAATGTGTACCTATTCGCTACCAGGATAAGTCGCTAATCTGAGTTCGTGTCCACACAACAATAGATGAGATTTGGCCACAGTCATTCTTTATTAATAGTGATTATGCTCATAGCCCATGGAGAAATTTTTTATAAACATAGAAAACGTGGCTTTTCCTGATCTTTCCCTTTGGCCTTTGACTGCAGATTGCTGAGGTTATGAGCTAACCAACTTTTCCTTTTACTCCAGTTACTTGATGCCATGTTTGGATGTAGCAAATGCACATCCAGCCCCTTATAGAGAACAGAAAAACAGGGAAGCTATAGAAATCTGAGAGCCTTAGAGTCCCACTGTCCACACCACTTCCCAGCACCGCCACCTAATAGCTTCGTGATGTTAGACAATTCTTCAGCCTCTTTGCCCCCAGTGTTCTCGTTAATAATATATTGCCTACGTCACAGCTTTGTGATGGCTCACCTGGGGTGGCTGAAAAAGGACAGGGGATAGCCAGAGATAGTAAGTGCAGTACTCAAGGAGGAACTGTCCCACCCGAAATTCTACTTGTGCCTCTGCTAAGAAAATCATCTTTTTACAAACCACTTTAAGAATGCTTAGCATATACTAAGCATCAGTAAAAATCTGAACTAGCTATTATATATAGCTGATGGGGTTCTATTATTATTCATTAGCTAGGAATGGTCTCTGTAGGTAATTAGTACAGTTATCTATTCTCTGCTGGTAAAAAAGTAGCTTTTTTAAAGCCAGAATCTCCTGTTGTTTTTATGGACCCTAACCTGCAACAGCCAGGTTATAACTGGTGGCACTATTGCTCAAGGACGTATGTTCATTTTTGTTTGATTGAGAATAATTCACATAACATAAAATTTGCTGTTTTAACCGTTACAAAGTGTATAATATAGTGGTTTTTGAATATTCACATTATTGTGTAACCATTACCACTATCTAATTCCAGAAAACTTTTATCACCCCCAAATAGAAACCCCATATCTATTAATCAGTCACTCTCTAGCCCAGGACATAATGGTCTTAAGGTGCTTTAATGGGATGCTAAGATGGGCATTGAGTCAATATCAGCTCTTAAAACACTGTCAAATTATTTGGCCTAGAATAATTTATGGGGTAGATTTTTGGACCCTGTTAGTATTAGAACAGAATCTTGGCCCTGCCTGCCAAAACTTCCTCAGCCCACACCGGTGCAGAGGTAGCGATTCTCCTCCTCAGTCATGGGTCCTTGTCAAGTTCAGCCTTTTTTTAATCTAACATTTTTGAAGCTCCTCTTATGTGCCATACTCAATTGCTAATTTTTACATGAATCTCAAAACAGTCCTCATACAATAGTGTTATACCCTAGTACAGTAATACCCACGTTACTGATGAGGAAATGGGGGTGGGAGCGGCTAATGCAGCTTGCCCCAAGTCACACCAGCACGAAGTGGCAGAACAGGTCATGAGTGTCAGTCTCCAGAGCCCGTGCATTTGTCCTCCCTTAGGAGAAAGTCAGTTCCACAGCCCAGTTCAGCTAACTGTTAGGAAGATTTCTCACCACTTTACAGTACTGTAGGCGTATCAGTTAATCACTGTCATAAGAACACTGAGTAACTACCAGCCAGAAAACCCCAGTGACACGTGACTGTAAACACTAAGTGTAGGAGGTCTGGATCGGCTGGTCCTGCTTGGGCTTGGCTGGGTTAGTTCACCTTTGGGTCAGCAAGAGTTCTGCGGTGTCTGCTGTTCTTGCCTGCATATCTGAGATTGGCTGGCTGTGGATTGATTGATCTAGAATGGCCTCAGCTGGGATGACTGGGACAACTAGCTTTGCTCCACATGTCTTGCATCTTCCACCTGAAAATCCTGTTCTCAAGGCAGTAGGAAGGTGCAAGAGCAAGCCAAGGTGGCCACATGAGCACCTTTCAAGACTGCTGACTTCAGGTCTGCTCAGACCCCACCGGCAAAAGTAGTCACGTAGCCAGCCAGGGTCAGGGCTGGGGACAATAGACTTTGCATCATTAGTGATGGGAACTGCAAGGTCACATGACAAACGGAGTGGCTACAGAGTGTGAAGGATGGAACTATGAATGCTATCCCTCCACTATAGTAGGTCAGCGCCAGTAATTGACTAACACTCAGTAATTACCAAGAGGCTTCTGTGATTGGTGCCTGCTTCATCTTCTGCCTTCTCCCTTGCCAGTTCTCTGCATTGTTCTCTAATTTAGTGGATAATGTTTGTCATTCAGTTTCTCACTTCCAAACCTTTTCCCAGTACCATCCCTTCTGCCTGGAGTGGTTTTCCTTCTCCCCGAGCCTGGCACCCTTCTGCTTACCCTTTGGGCATCACTTTCTTGAGGAAGCAGTTGTTGATGGCAACCTCAGGCTTGCTTACAGGCCTTGTTCATGCAGTGGTGGCAATAATGACTCTGTGATACAGAAATTATCATTTTGTAACGTCTTTACTGAGATATAATTAACCGTAGCATAAAATTTACCCATTTAAAATAGATATTTTAATGGTTCTGGTATATGCACAGGGGTGTGCATAGCACAGTCGAAGTTTCAACCGATTTCAACCTAAAAAGAAATCTTAAATGCACTAGCTGTCACTACCCATTCTCTTCTGTCTCCCAGCCCTTGGCAACCACTGATGTACTCTCTGGATTTGTCTATTCTGGGCATTTTGTATAAATGGATCATGTTACATGTAGTCTTTTATAAGTGTCTTCTTTCACTTATGGTGTTTTCAAGGTTCATCCATGCATATCCATCTATGTTAATATGTATCAGTATGTCATTCCTTTTTACTGTGGAATAATATTCTATTGTATGACTGTATCACATTTTATTCATTCACCAGTTGATTGACATTTGAGTTCTTTCCACTTTTTCACTATTCTGAATAATGCTGCTATGAACATTCATGGATGGTTTTTTCTGTGGACATGTTTTCATTTCTTTTGGATATATGTGTAGGAGTGAAATTGCTGATCATGTGGCAATGCCATATTTAACCATTTGAGGAACTGCGAGGCTGTTCCAAAACCATCCTGCCAGCAGTATATGAAGGTTCCAATTTCTCCATTCTCACTTACACTTATCATCATTTGTCTTTTTATTTAGGCATCCTAATGGGTTTGGAGTGGTATCTCATTGTGGTTTTGATTTTTATTTCCCTAAAGGATAATGATACTGAGCATTTTTTCATGTGCTTATTAGCCATTTGTGTATCTTCTTTGAAGAAATGTCTATTCAGATCCTTTATTTTATGAATCGAGTTTGTCTTTCTGTTATTTACTTATAAGACTTTTTGAGCCAGGTTTGGTGGCCCACACCTATAAAATTACCACTTTGAGAGACCAAGGCAGGAAGGTCGCTTGAGCCCAGGAGTTTGAAACCAGCCTGGGCAACTTGGCAAGATCCTATCTCTACAAAAAGTTAAAAAATTAACCAGGCATGGTGGTGCCCCACTGCAGTCCCAGCTACTTGGGAGGTTCAGCTGAGAGAATCACTTGAGCCCAGGAGTTTTGAGGCTACCATGAGCCAGGATCATGCCATTGCACTACAGCCTGGGCAATAGTAGAGTGAGACGCTGTCTCAAAAGAGAAAAAAAAAGAAACAAAACAAAACAGGGCTCTCACCTGTAATCCCAGCACTTTGGGAGGCTGAAGTGGGAGAACTGCTTGAGCCCAGGAGTTCAAGACCAGCCAGAGCAATGTGATGAGACCCTCACTCTCTACAAAAAAGAAAAATACATCACTTGAGACCAGGAAGTCAAGGCTGCAGTGAGCCATGATCTCGCCACTGCACTTTGGACAACAGGGCAAGACCCTGTCTCAACAAAACAAAAACAAAGAGTTTTTATATATTCTGGATACAAGTTCCTTATCAAATATGTGATTTGCAAATAATTACTTCCATCCTCCCATCTCCATTTTATGGTATCATTTGCAGCACAAAACGTTTTCTTTTCAATACGGTTAAGTCCAGTTTCTTTTCAATACAGTTAAGTCCAGTTTCTTTTATTCTTGTTACTTGTGCCTTTGGTGTCATAGCTAAGAAACTCCTCTCTGCTTCAAGGGCACTGACAGTTAACATTCTATATTTGTTTTTTTTTTTATTTTTATTTTTTTTATTTTTTTGAGATGGAGTTTTGCTCTTGCTGCCCAGGTTGGAGTGCGATCTCGGTTCACTGCAACCTCCACCTCCTGGGTTCAAGCGATTCTCCTGCATCAGCCTCCCAAGTAGCTGGGATTATAGGCACCCACCACCATGCCCAGCTAATTTTTTGCATTTTTAGTAGAGATGGATTTTCACTATGTTGGCCAGGCTGGGCTCAAACTCCTGACCTCAGGCGTTTGAGCTTGAGGCACCCACCTGCCTCGGCTTCCCAAAGTACTGAGATTATAGTCGTGAGCCACTGTGCCCAGCCAATATTCTGTATTTTCTTTTTCTTTTTTTTTTTTTTTTTGAGATGGAGTTTCGCTCTTGTTACCCAGGCTGGAGTGCAATGGCACGATCTCGACTCACCGCAACCTCCGCCTCCTGGGTTCAGGCAATTCTCCTGCTTCAGCCTCCTGAGTAGCTGGGATTACAGGCACGCGCCACCATGCCCAGCTAATTTTTTGTATTTTTAGTAGAGACGGGGTCTCACCATGTTGACCAGGATGGTCTCAATCTCTTGACCTCGTGATCCACCCGCCTTGGCCTCCCAAAGTGCTGGGATTACAGGCTTGAGCCACCGTGCCCGGCCAATATTCTGTATTTTCTAAGAGTTTTATAGTTTTAGCTTACCCATTTAGGTCTGTGATACATTTTGAATTAATTTTAGAATGGTATGGTATAGTAATTATCTTTTATGCATATTTTCTCTACCTGTGATCTTCTTGAGAGGACTGTTTTTTTGTTTTGTTTTGCTTGTTTTTTGACATGGGGTCTCATTATATTGCCAAGGTGGAACTCCTGGGCTCAAGGGATCCTCCTGCCTCAGACTCCTGAGTAGCTGAGACTACAAACACATGCTACTATGCCCAGAAGGATGTTCTGTTTTTGTTTTTTTTCTAGACAGCGTCTCACTCTGTCACCAAGCTGGAGTGCAGTGGTGCCATCTCGGCTCACTGCAAGCTCTGTCTTCCGGATTCAAGCGATTCTCCTGCCTCAGCCTCCCAAGTAGCTGGGATTACAGGCGCGTGCCATCACACCCAGTTAATTTTTGTATTTTTAATAGAGATGGGTTTCACCATGTTGGCCAGGATGGCCTCGATCTCTTGACCTCATGATCTGCCCACCTCTGCCTCCCAAAGTGCTGGGATAACAGGCGTGAGCCACCGCACCTGGCTGGTTTCTATCATCATCGTTCGTTGACAGCAACTAGCTCAGTATACAGACTTGAAGCTTGGCAAATGTTTATCAAACAATGTGTGCGTCACCCCCTGAAAAACTGCATTTAATGAATTGTGTTTTTATATTCTCCATCAGCCTACATCAGAGGACATCAGGCTCACATTCTGTGAAATTTGCTGCTTTGTTTACTGCTATATGGAGTTGGGGATATTATCCATTCTTTCATGTGACAAATGTTTCTTGAATGTTCACTCAAGTTCCAGGCTCTGTGCTGGCCTTGTGAGGCATTTCTGCATTAATCCTCTTCGTGAGGCCCTTCTGTCTGCCGTCGCTGCCAGGGCCTCTCTTGTGCAACTAGTTGGTTTTTGTGTTGTGGATACTGAATCGTACAGCTCATTATGTTTTCTCTTTGACCTTGTCTGCCAGACAGTTTTAATGTATTTCTATAGAATGGTTAGGATCTCATGCCATTCGTTTTTATATTACTCTGACTTATGGTTTTGTATTGTCATTCCTCTCTTTTTATTCTATTTTCTTTACCTGCTTAGAATCTTTGTGTCTTTTAAAAATTTTATGTATATATTATCAAAGGTACCTCAAATATTTATTTTAGAACAACATTGAGATTTAATAAAAAAGGTAAGAAAACAAATTTTTTTCTAATTGAGAAAAAGACCACCAGAAAGTGTTTATAGTTATGTCAATAAACTGTACAGTTGTGTATAGCCTATTTGTTTTATGTTAAGTTTGAAAGAAAAAGATTCAGACCATTCTGTCTTTCGTGAAGTCAGAAACAAGCTTGTGATAGCTGACCTGTTTGGGATTCTGAGGCAGCTGTGGCATTCAGCAGTGGTTAGTACAAATAGAAGATTAACTCATGTAGTATCTTCACTGGCTGAGCTCTATGTGTGTATGTGCGCATGTGTTTATAATACTTTGTGCTTCTTGATACTTGAACTCCCTTAGGAGCTTGTTGCCAACTAGGTTCTCATGCCCCAGCATAACCCTGTGGTTGCACATATTCTCCTAGCCAAAGGGCTGGATCCCAGGTGAGATCATTGGCTCAGAATAGAAGCAAAGGATAGGTGAGAAACAAGATTGGCTTGGCTGCCAGCAGCAAGGCACGCACCTTCACATTGGCCCTGGTAACAGAACTGAACCAGGTAGAACACAGGCATGGTGGTCCCCCAGTCACAGTCATGACTCAGGAAATTGAGGATCCACAAAGTTGCAGCAAAGAAAATACAATAACTGGTTCCCATGTTAAAGGGAATGTTACTGAGCTGTTGCTCAGTTTCTGCCACCTAAGAAAAGTTCTCCTGTGCCAAAGTCAACCTTATCCCTGCTGTAGGACTCAGAAATCTTAAAGAACCTTGATTGGCTAGCAAATCTGCCTTCCAGAAACATTGAAAACCTTGGTGTCTGAGGCTGAAGAGGGAGCAGTGGCCTCTTAAATTGATAGAGCTTTTGGCCTGAGGGCCATTATTTCCTATGGCATCCATGTAGGTTGACTTTAGTGTCCTTTCTGACAGAGAAGACCTCGAGTTTCTATAGCTGAACTGTGTTCCTCAGTGACCTGAGTGTCCTTTAAGTCTAAGCAGGAAGTTCAGGCTCTAGGGAACCTGATAGGAAGTAAAAAATGAAGTTTCCCTTTTAAAGCAAATGTGAAGTTAGGATTTTACTAAGCCGTCATTGACAGTAGTGGGATTTTAAACTAGAAAATATTTGTGTTTCCTTTAAATATTGCTTTGATTCACATTTAAATTTGTTATTAGAAATGACAACATAGGGAATGTTTTTCTTATAAGTAACTGGTATTGATAAGCATGTGCCCTACCCAAACCCCTTGCTACATTGAATGGATGATACTTCCAAAAAGACATACAAGCTTTAGAGAATTTGTAGATTCAGAAGTTTCAAAAAGCAGCAACTACATAGGAAGCTGACAAAGAGGGCTGGATGTCAAGCGGTGCTGTACTAGATCCTCCAGGGGAACAGTAACTAGCATTGTCTCCAAAGAGGTTTTCATTTTTCTTTGTCACACTGTCTGAAATTCTGGCAGGTAACTCAACCCAAAAGCCTTGAATGACCAGCGAGAAGATTACATTTATATTATTTATATTTATAAAAAGCAAACAAAAACTATTGGCCTTGCCAGCTAAAACATGTGTACAGACTCTCTGTAGATTAGAGAACCATTTATGCTAGAGAGTGAAATGTGGATACCTCTGGGCACATTGCTGTAATCAGGTGCACATAGTGGGTAGGATGTGGCTGTCTGGTGTGACTTGGTGTCACAGGCTTAGCTGGGGGGCATAGCCTGCCACAGGGTGCCAGCTTGGGAGTGTCTGTTCCACTGAACTTGAGTCAGTGACACCGTCACATTTCAAGCCTTTCAGTCTCTTTTGTTAAAAAGTATATCTTGCCATTTGTTTAAGTACTTTCTAAATGCTTTTAGATCTCAAAGACGGAATTAGATTGGTTTCTTCAAGATTTGGAAAGAGAAATTAAAAAATGGCAACAGGAAAAAAAAGAAATCCAAGAAAGACTAAAATCACTGAAGAAGAAAATGAAAAAGATTTCAAATGCCAGTGAAATGTAAGTAATGATTGAAAGGCAGTAATTTTTATTTTTTAAAAATGTTGTAACTATTGATTATTTTCACATTTTTGATACTTAATTTAAATGATATCAAGTAAAGTAAAAATGAAAAGGTACTGTTTTCAGTTTTTGTCTCAATTTAAAAAGCATTCATTGAGTAGTTACCTCACCTAAATTTTTTTCTAAACTTAACATTTTTTCAGATAAATTAAATAAAAGTGAGAGTAGCATGGAGCTGGGAATCCCCAAGGAATTGACTTCCTTCCAGTCAGAACACCATCCCTTTCTCTGGCCTTCTTTTTTCTTATTGGTAAAACATGGGGGCTGGTGTAAAATCTAAGATTATTTTCAAGAGTAAGATACTGTGATGATTATGATATTTATAATTTTATTTCCATCCTGAATCATTAAATTAATAAAATTTGGTCTCGTAGTGTGAAGGATTTGGTAACATACACAGATCCTGGGCATGATTGTCAGGTGGGCTGAGTGTGTTTTAAGATCTTTTGTGATCCATCCCTAACCTCCCTCTACTCTGAACAGTGATATGTCAAATTCTTCAGCTTGTTTTCTACCACTGTGTAAGAAAACACCCAAAAGTCAGTGTCTTGGTTAGCAGCCATTTTATTTGCTCATGGTCCTCCAATCGGGGCTGAGTTCAGCCAGACCATTCTTCTGCTGGTTTTGCTAGGTGTCCTCATGCGGCTGAATTTATCTGGGTGATGACTGGGGCTGGCTTCAGCTGGGATGCTGGGGTAGCTCGGCCTCACTTTCTCTCTGTGTAGCCTCTTTGTGATTTTTATTTGTGTGGTCTTTCCATGTGATCTCTAGCATGATAGCCAGACTTCTTACGTGGTGGCTAAGGACTTCTAAGGGTGCAGAAGTGGAAGACGCTAGGCCTCCTGAAGGTTCAGGCCCAGAACTGTCCCAGAATCATCTCTGCCACCTTTTATTGCTTAAAACAAATCATAGGCTTCTTAGCCCAGATTCTAGGGCATGAATAATGGGAGGCTAGGTTCATTGAGGGCCACGCTACACACTCACCTTCCAAGGGCTTTTGTGTTTTTCCATGCTGCATGCTGTATGATCAGATGACTTTGATGATGAGTCTTGCTAGCATGACATTTGGGCAGTCTTTAGGCAGTCCTCAAACAGGGAGGAAGAGTAAAACACTGCCTTAGAATTTTTACTCCCTGTGTCATGTCATTTTGATGGTCAAAGTAGCTTCATTAGTAAAACACACTTAAGGAAACAATGATGTCCGTAAAGCTGTTTACTTCTAATATTTGGGCATGTCCAGTCTTAGTCATTTTGTTACTAAAAAATGTGGAACTATTTATATTCATCATACTTTTTATGTTCAATTCAGACATACTGTCAAACTGGACAAGCTGACTAGAGGCTGTTAACAATAAGAACTTTTTTTTATACTAGCATAAAAGTTAATTTCTGCTGAAGAATAAACTTTTTATTGTTGACTTTTTTCCACTTTATTAATAGATTATTTACCTTTCCTGTCACAATTTAAAGATAAGCCATAGGCTTCTTTCTAAGCTTTGTTTTGTTTTGTTTTGAGACAGTTTCACTCTTGTTGCCCAGGCTGGAGTGCAATGGCATGATCTCGGCTCACTGCAACCTCCACCTCCTAGATTCAAGCAATTATCCTCCCTCAACCTCGGGAGTAGCTGGGATTACAGGTGCCCACCATGCTCTACTAACTTTTTTGTTTGTTTGAGATGGATTCTCATTCTGTTGCCCAGGCTGGAGTGCAGTGGCAAAATCTTGGCTCACTGTAACGTCTGCCTCCTGGGTTGGAGTAATTCTCCTGCTTCAGCCTCCTGAGTAGCTGGGATTACAGATGTGTGCCACCATGCCTGGCTAATTTTTGTATTTTTAGTAGAGATAGGGTTTCTCCATGTTGGCCAGGCTGGTCTTAAACTCTTGACCTCAGGTGATCCACCCACCTCGGCCTCTCAGAGTGCTGGAATTACAGGCATGAGCCACCATGCCCAGCCCATATAAATTTTTTAGTAGAGATGGGGTTTCACCATGTTGGCCAGGCTGTTCTCGAACTCCTGACCTCGGTGATACACCCGTCTCGGCCTCCCAAAGTGCTGGGATTACAGGCGCAAACCTCTGCACCTAGCCTGCTTTTTACACTTTCCAAATAAATGCTTTAAAGCTCAGTTTTTCTATTTAGATTTTAAAGTAAAGTCTTAAAACTTTTTGGATCTCTTTCTCAGAGATGCACAAAGGACGTGAAGAATGATTTCTGGGATGTTTCTGTGCTCAGTCACACTTCATTCATTAAGAAATGCCTAGGACATAGAGCTCATGATTGGTGCAGTGACACAAACCACAGGTGGCTATGAAAGAAAGCAGGGCTTCCATGAGAGCGTCACCTGGTATTTGTTTATTTAGAGGAGGGAGGAAATCTTTTACAAAAGAAGTAAAATAATGGTTAAACTGGCTTGTATTAGAAACAAATGGTTTTAGTAAGCAGAGATGACTGCAAACGTATCAGGGTAGCAAGAAAGAAGAGGCAGAACCCTCCTGGAGCAGGGCATGGCTCAGGAATCAGATTCACATGCTTGTTTTGAAGGATTATCAGAGAGAGAGAGAGAGAGAGAGTGTGTGTGTGTGCGCGCGCGCATGCTCGTTTTGACTTTAAGTTCTATTTTAGAGAGTAGCAGGCTGTTTTCATTTTGAATGAGAATCCACATCTTCTCATTTTGAATAAGAACCACTGGTTGCACTCGATGATGCCACAATTCCTGTGTTCTCTGTCGCCTGTGAAACCATCTTGAGGTGTACGCCTTAGACTGAGATAGGGTGATTTACCTGTAAGCATATGACTTAGAGTGAAGAAAAAGGTGATCTGGAAGAAAAACTAACTGAAAGAGAAATGACCTCAAGTGATTTTCCTATTTAGAAGATACTAGAAATGAAACAAAATGTAAAAATTCAAGAAATGTTTATAAGGATATGGGTAGAATTGACTGTGTGGGGGTCCTGTTAAAAGAATTTTCAAAATTAATAACATTTGCTGATTATGCTTTTATAGGTATACCCAGAAAAATGATGGAAAGGATAAGGAACATGAATTACATCTGGATCAGTCCCTTGAAATCAGGCAAATTAAGCTTAAATTTATTTTTTAATATCTTTTATTACTTTTAATGCCAGGAGTACAAGCACAGTAGACTTTTAAATACATTGTTGCTTGTCTACTTCTTTTAAATAATTATGTTTCTATTTTCTTTATTTCTACTTCTATTGCATTTTAAAAATTAATTTATATATTCTTTGAATATTTAAGTATTTTTTATCTTATAAAGTTTCTGCATTTATTTCCCATTGTCAATATAAAAATACTGAATTTATTGTTGTCAGTGACTTTTTTTTGGATTAACTTGAAACTAAAAACATGTTTTAAAAATTTTTGTGTTACTTGGAATATTCGTCTCCACTGTAGGCTGGTAGTTCGTTGCTCTTATTGCTCTATAATTATAGGTTCATTAAATTTTTATTATGCATCTATATAAAGTTCCTTTTAACCATTGCTAACGGAAATAGTATGTTTTCATATATTAGTAACAAATACATTCAGTGATAAGCAGTTGCATTCTGCTTTTCTCACTGAATATTGTTTCATATGCACATTTTTTGAATAATTTTGTACAGATTACTTTTTCCCTTTGGGTCCTTTCCTTGTAATATGTGTCAAAACAGAATTTCTGGCTCAAAGGATGGGGAATGTTTATGAGTTTATTTTATTTATTTATTTATTTATTTATTTATTTATTTTTGAGGCAGAGTCTTGCCCTGTCTGTCACCCATGCTGGAGTACAGTAGTGTAGTCACGGCTCACTCCAGCCTTCATCTGCCAGCTCAAGGAATTCTCTCGCCTCAGCCTCCTGAGCAGTTGGGACTACAGACACACACCACCATTGTATTTTTTGTAGAGATAGGGTTTTGCCATGCTGCCTAGGCTGGTCTTGAACTCCTGGGCCCAAGCAATCTGCCTGCCTCAGCCTCCCAAAGTACTGGGATTACAGGCCTGAGCCACTGTGCCTGGTCTGTACAGATTATCAATGTCACCAGATTGTACTCCACCTACCTCATAAAAACGGTGAACTGTGCCCTCACCTGATTCTCAGCATGCCCACCAAATATGCATTGCCGGTTCATACCTGCCTTTAATCACTTGTAAAGCACAAAGAGTCATGTAAGTCTGTGTTTTGTGTAGTAAAATACGCAGTGAGAAACTGCTCTGGAAGTTATAGCTGAGACTTTTGTGGTGCTGTTTCAAAGCTCATCCAGCCCGAAGCCTTCGTCATCTCACTGTGAAATTTTGTTCAAGAAGGTTTTTTTTTTCTTCAATATTTGTAGCAACACATTTACAAACGAGAAAATGAAAATAGAAGAGTGTATAAAGAAAGGAAAAGAGGATTGTGAAGAGAGTCATCAGAGAGCTGTGGCTGCAGAGGTGAGTCCATGACACTTAGTGATGGCCATGGCATTTGTCATTTGTTTTTGTGTTTCTTTAGTGACATACAAGGCATCACAGACATTACTGAATAGTGTGGTGCCTAAAGGATATCCTGTCACCCATAATATATTCTCCCTAAAACAGCCACTCTTTTTCCTTGCCTATAGCCTTGTGATGTTTTACCAGTATGCTTATGGTGTTACTTAAATGCACTCATAGTGTACACCAAATCTTGTAACCTGCTTTCCTTATTTACCATTATAATTCACTCATTTCCTATACTATACACTTTGAATACTTTCTTCATATTTAATCAAGTGACGTACCATGAAGTAGCCAACCATATTTGCCAATACTTGGAAAGGAAATTGAAAATAATCCACATATTAATACACTCCTCCCGCCCTCTAGAATATATAACAGTGTCAGTACACTGTTTGAGAAACTACTAAGACAGAAATCAAAATAATGACATCTGGCTGTATTTTATTTCGTTCCTAAAACATTATTTTCCTATGTTTCTCTAGCTGACAAACAAATGATATTTATTGGCATATGTGTCTGTGATTATTCTGGTAAAATAAGAAAAGACTTCCTTTATACAGTCTGCAAGCATTAGGCTTTTCCATTAACAGACTATGCACCTGTTTCTAAGGAGGGAAGGAAAAAGAGAGCCGAAGTGTGACTACTCTGTGGGTCCCACACCTGCATCTATATTCCTGCGCTTGTTTAGTTCACGTTTACCACCATTTGGCAAGCAGGTTTGCCTGGTGGGTCCTGTCAAGGTTACTGACACCTGGATTAAAAGGCTGTTTAACGGATCACTTGGACCAGGAGGCCATTCTGCATTTCCTGCAGTGATTCTCACAAAAATGGCCAGTTGGATTCTAAAGCGAAGCCACAGAGAGTCTAAAATCTTAAAAGCATATCCCAAAGGCTTTTGATACCCTTGCTGAGAACAGCGTTTCTGAGGCTTTTCTGTTGCAGAGGATGCTGCCCTTATTAAGGGTTGTTCTGCTGCAGGACCATAGGTAATACACACCGGTGTGCACATGCGGTTAAGCTGGCTCTCTGTTTATAGATGGCTTTAGCAGAAAGCCATGTAGTTATGCATATCTGCAAAAGGGATCATGTAAGGTATACATTTGTAATGCCATTTTGTTATTCTGTTTTCAAATCTCAAAGTCTAATTCATGTTCACCTATAATATAACAAGTTCTGGTGCTTCTGTCATGTTTCATTTAAGGAGAAATTGGAAAGTGGTTTGGAATGTTTAAGTTTTAACCTTCAAAATAGTTTCAGACTGTCATTATAATATACTCATGTGTCCTCTAACCACCTGGCAGGTATCCATCCTTGAAAACTGGAAGGAGAGCGAAGTGTATAAGCTACAGTTCATGGAGTCACAGGCAGAAGCCTATCTTAAGAAGCTGGAGCAGATTGGCCGGTAATGTGGTTTTGTGGGTGTTCCCAGCACGTCATTTAGAATATAAAGCTAGGACCATTTGAGAAAAACATTATTTTGTATTAAGGCCACTTTATTTTTCATAATTACATGATTGATACATGTTCAATTGTAGAAAAGTTAAGACATACAAACAAAATATATAAAAATTATTCATAATTCTAAATGGAGATATAACAGTATTTTTGAATATTTTCATGAAGTGTTTGAAAAAATGAAAATTTGCAGGTTTATTTTTACTAAATAGTACATTGGAGATTTCTTTTCATGTTGATAATTTTGAAAGGTTGGATAGTATTCGAGCATAGAAACATGTCATGGTTTTTCAGATGCTGCTGTGCTGGGACAGTGAGGTTGTCTGTGAATCTTTGTTAATATCAGCCGCCCTGCAGTGAGCATCCTCATTGTTAAATCTTTATGCACATTATTAGTCACTTCCATGCAGTACATTTTTGGAATGAAGATCACATTTTCAAGGCTTTTAAATTTTTTTGCCAAATGGCTTTCCATAATAGCTACTATTTAACAGTCTGCATGACAGTATATAGGAATGTCACTACAAAGTATATTCGCGCATGCTTAATTTTTCAGTTCTCCATATGATCTCTACCTGTTTTTGTTTGTTTTTAAGATAAGGCTTGCCTGGGATTCCTAGAGGATCTTCTTCAGCCCAGTACTTAGCACTTCTCTGTGTGGGTTTTTCGCATGTGAGATAACTTTTCATTGGGTTCTCTTACCATGTTCTATACACAGGTTTTGCATTTTTAATCCCAGGTTTTTCATCGTTCCTGGTGCTTGCCTTTTGATTCAAATTTCAAACCCTCAGCAATGAACCAGAGATTGTGTCAATCATGTACAATCAGTTTTAATGTATGGTTCTTACTCGGTTTCTTTTTTTGGAGATGGAGTCTTGCTTTGTTGCCCAGGCTGGAGTGCAGTGGTATGCTCTCGGCAGCTCACTGCAACCTCCGCCTCCCAGGTTCAAGGGATTCTCCTGCCTCAGCCTCCTGAGTAGCTGGGATTACAGGTGTGCGCCACCATGCCCAGATAATTTATTTTTATTTTTATTTTTAGTAGAGATGGGGTTTCACCACGTTGGTCAGGCTGGTCTCTCACTCCTGACCTTGTGATCCACCCACCTTGGCCTCCCAAAGTGCTGGGATTACAGGTGTGAGCCACCACCCCTGGCCCATTCTTCATTTTCAAGATTTAGTTTTTTTCATGAGAAAACTTTTCTGATTAAGGGTAAACTAATATGCTGATTTAGATTACAGGACTAGTACAGCTGAGGTTGAGACCAAGTGGTGGTCAACCGCCTGTACTAAGCACCTGTCATAGGCTGCGTTGTGGCTCATCTGGGAAGCAAAGGTCTCTCAGACTCGTTTCATCTAATAGTATCGACTCTTCGAATAAACCATAGAGTATGCAAAGATTCTTTCTTCAGGATGTCATGCTAATTCTGCCTCTTCCACCAAAGTATAGAAACAGAAAAGGGGTAAAAAGAATGCTGTGGTTTTTCTTCAAGATGCATACTGAGGGGTTTACTGTACCCACAGATTGGTAGTGTTTTTGATCCTCCCTCAATTAGGAGTAGTCAGTTTATCTGTCATTTTCAATAGACCAGATTCATGAGGTGCTGAGATTATAAATTTATCTTAGGCCTATCCTTTATTTTTATATTAAGGTAGTGATTAGGTTTGATTGGAATCTTTTGAATGTTTCAGACTACCTTTTAAAAAAAATCTTTGAATGCAGAGGCTGGCTTTAATATTAAACATAAAGATATCAAATGAAGAATGGTCAAACTTTAAAATTTGGGAAAAGAACTTAAAATTCAGGAGAATTATTTTCTCTCTGCCCTTCAGTTTTAGAGTTTTTGTTATATTAAAATTTTCTAAAGTGTCTCTAGAGGCAAGTTTATAAGATAAGCAATTCTTTAAAAATAGTTGGGGTTTTTGTGTATATGCAATAATGTTAAATGTATCTTTCTCTCATGTTTAGATGTTTATTTGTACGTAAGTACTTTTAATTTTTTTAATTTCTAAAGCGGTTTTATATTATACTTTTTCAGTGATTCTGCAGCATATCCTGACATTGAGTCTGATATATGTTCGTGGGAAACGTTTCTTTCTAATGTTACAAAAGAAATTGAGAAAGCAAAGGTAAGTTGTAAAAAAGTCTTTTAATTCTGTCAAAATCTTTATGATATTTTTAATTCTCAGGAGGCTAGTGTCATATTGAAACTATATCTGTTATTATCGATAATATATTTTTTGTCAAAAGTATGAGCTTTTCATGGACATAATGGTATTTTCTTAATTAACCATCTTGACTTCTGCCTTGATTGGTAAGATTAGAGGAGTTATGTTTGAAAAGGCTGTGGAGCATTTGGATTAATGAGGTCTTATTTTGAATTTCCTTACAAAGACAGTCATGTTTCATTTATAATGTATAGTAAGAAACAAAGTATTAATTGACAGTTGTGGTTTTCCTACCCTTTCCTTTCTACTCACAGTCTCAATTTGAAGAACAAATTAAGGCAATTAAAAATGGTTCTCGGCTCAGCGAACTTTCTAAAGTGCAGATTTCTGAGCTTTCATTTCCCGCCTGTAACATGGTAAGTCTAGCACATTTTTTTTTAAAATAATTTATTTCTTACCTGGCCAAAGTAGTTATTTGTTGTTGTTTTCTGGGAGTGAGGATGAGATTGATTAATACTTGACTTATTGTTTTCATTATTAGTGCTACTGGTTAACCTTTTAAGCTTTATAACATTCTTATATAAAATAGATCAGTCTTTCTACATCTGTATGAGGAACGGACTGAGGTGAATACACCATTGCTACATTTCTATCATTCTCCTGTACCTTGGCCTGGCTCCTTTCTCTTTCTCTCTCTCTCTCTCTCTCTCTCTCTCTCTCTCTCTCTCTCTGCGTGTGTGTGTGTGTTGTATATGTATTCCTAACTTTGAATGAATAATCCAGGTGCCTGTGATTCAAGCAGGACCCTATCACCACCTCAGATTATACTCTTACTCCTAGATATTTGGCACATAAGACCAAAATCTAAAATTTAAGAGATTTCCCCCTCAAATACAGAATAAAAGCTGCTATGCCTGAGACATACATAAAGGGCTTCGTTGGTCTGGCACATCATATTTTACTGCTTGTTTGAGGTATTTGCTAAATCTTGTGAATAACTGTGAATAATCTTGTCTTTTTATTTTAATATACTCAGCACAGTAAAGAAAAGCATTAATTGTATTTTGTGGACTTTACGATATGGTTAAACCCATATATCTTAGATTTGAACACAGAACAGATGCTTAGTAAATACTAAATTGAAATGAATTAGGCCCAGAGGAGATCAGACTATAGAAATTTAAAGTTAGATCTTGAGAGAAAACATAGGTATAAAAGAAAAACAAAATTAAAGGAGGGCTGTGTTCAAGAGTTGAAAGAGAGAGGTTCCAGAATGTTGTGGCAGGACAGTGAAATCTGGTTCCTGAAGACAGAGGAGACTCTTTCCCACCAGGTGATTTGCACCCTCCCACTATTGCCAGGCCTTTGCCTGGGCGGTTTGTGGCCTAGAACTCCGTCCTCAGTCTGCATCCTGCCCGCCCCTGGAAACCCGTCAGGGCGGCCCCCTCTGGGCCTCCCACTGTGGCCCTTCTCTCAAGTGAGTTAGAGCTCAGCCTGGCCTTGAATGTCTCTTTCTCACCAGTACATTGTACAGTAAACATTCAAACTTACTGTGAATTCATCTGAAAAAATAAGTGTGGAAAACGTGTGGCCACCCTGAAGTGAGTAGAATATTGTGTTGAGATCCAGTTTCCTCTCTCCATTGAACATGCAGTTTTATTTAGAATTACATTAAAGGGCACTTCTCATTTATCATTATTCCAAGTTCTTGTAGCAGATAAATATAGAGAAAATTTTGGCTCTCAATAGGGTATTTTACTGTTAGTTTGTAATTCTAACTTACGTTATTTTATAAATACTCAAAAGAATTTTCATATCCAAAATTCTGGGAACTCTTAGTGTTCTAGGAGCTTGAGTAATAAGTGTGCCCCAAAATTATTTACTTTGTATCTCATTTCTCCCTGATTCATTCACTGGGTAATTAGTGGTGATAAAGACTGATGTGGGCTGTGCCCTCAAAGTGCACATTGGCTTGGGGAAAGACAGACTTTAAATCCATAGTTAGCTGCAGGGGGAGTGAGGTTTCTCAAGGGAAAATGCTAGAGCAGTGTGAATCAGGGGCCACTAACCTAATCTAGAGGTGTGGCCTCATCGGAAGATTCCAGAACTCTCCCAGAGACAGAGATCTGCAGTAGGAACTTACCAGACAAAGGAGGAGGGTGTGTGTTTGGAGGGTCAGAGCTCCAGATTTACACACACTGCACCTGAAGCCTAGAGAGATAGAGAACCCTTCCTTTCTTGCTGTCATAGAAGCTCAGTGTGACACGGGCTGGAGAAGAACCCAAGGGCAGAGCCAAGGGAGTTGCCTTAAAAGCTGTGTTATAGCAGTTTGGATGCTTCTAGCTTCCTTAGGCCAGATGAGATAGGTCTCAAATAAGGGAACAGCAGCAGATTCGTACAGGAATCCTTCCTTCTTCACAGCTGCACTTTTTATGGTTTATTATCCAGACAACTGCAGTTAGAAAATGCTCAATGGAAAATTCCAGAAATACTTAGATAATCCCTAACTTTTAAATTGCACACTATTTTGAGTAGCGTGATAAAATCCGAAATCTCACAAGGTCACACCTGTGGCATGCCTCCTCCCTTTGTCCAGCGTCTTCATGCTGTTGCTGCTCCCTGCCCACAAGCCACCTAGAAGCCGTCTCAGTGACCAGATGAACTTCTCATATTACCCAGTGCTTGTGTTCAAGTCACCCCTATTTTACTTCATAATGGCCCCAAACCATGGGAGTAATGATGCTGGTCATTCAGATATGCTCTAGAGAAGCAATAAAGTGCTTCCTTTAGGTGAAAAGCTGAAAATTCTTGACCTAATGAGAGAGAAAAGATTGTATCCTGAAGTTGCTAAGATCTGTGGTCAGAACGAATCCTCTGTCTGTGAAATTGTGATGAAGGAAAAAGGAATTCGTGTGTATTATACATAGGATTCGGTACTCTTTTTGATCTCAGGCATTCACTGGGGGTCTCGGAATGTATCTGAGGGTTACAGGGAGTTACTGTGCTTTTTGAAGATGAGCTTACTAGTGTGGGGGAGTGTTGAGGAGGGGCTTGAGTGTTTCCAGTTGGCTGGTTATCAGCTTATGCCATCAGCCTGTCCTGGATGGGGCATGACAGTGGGGGTGGAGGGAAGAGAACAGATGTGAGAGAGGTGGTTAGGGGTACATTTGCAGGCACCATGCTGCTCAGGAGACCAGGCCCCATGAGTGAGTCTTGGGCTTCCATCCAGGAGCACTAGGGGAAGAGCAGGATTGGGGAGGCTGCCTGAGGCTGGTTTCCTACACATTGAGTTTGAGTTGCCTTGGAATCGCCCAAGTGGATTTGCAGATTTGGATCTGAGGAAAATATTCTAGACTGAAAACTTTTAAAAAGATTCGGCCTCAGGCAGCTGCTCAGGAGCATCAGCACTGCAGGTATGGACAGAGGCCTGAGAGCTGCCGGGAGAGCGCAACAGTGTGGGGCTGGGAATGGAAGAGGAGGCAGCCCTGCTGAGATGGAGACAGCTCTGGGGAGTGTGGGGACTGTCTTGTTCCATCTGTCAGCTACATGGTTGAGCTCAGAAGGGGAGAAGTGTGGACAGGCTGAAGGAGGGCCAGTAGGCAGGTGAAATGGTCTAGTTTAGGTGGTTTTTCTCATCTTACAGAGAAAATAGTGACTTATAGAGAGAATTATTTAGAAATCTGAGCCCTCCTATTCGTGTTCTAATAAGTAACAAGTTATTATCAATAATTCTTTTAAACAAAAATATTTAATTCACGGTATTCAGGTTTCGTGTGCTGGAGCTTCTGGGCTGCGTTACTGTTGTGTTCATTCACCGGCCTTTGCCCTTGGCATTTCTTCCTCTTACTTCACGGGAAGCCCTAACTGATCCATCTGTGGTGTGTTCCTCACAGGCTCATGCCGAGTCACTCCCTGACTCTTCAGGCCACGATGACCAAGGGCTTGTAACTTCTGCAAGCGACGTGACTGGAAGCCACGCAGCAGTTCCCAGGGATCCCAGTGTGTTCTCTCCTGGCGAGTCCCCCGAGGAGGCTCTTCCTGCACTCTTGCCAGGGCCACCCCCCAGTCAGCCTGAAGCCACTCAGCTGCCAGGGCCAGAAAGGGCCGGCCAGACAGCTCTGTCAGAGCAAAGCCCTGTGGCTAATCAGAAGCAACGTGTACCTCCAGGACGTGCTGCACGTTCAAGCCAATCTCCAAAAAAGCCGTTCAATAGTATTATTGAGCACCTGTCAGTGGTATTCCCATGTTACAACAGGTATGAACAGAAAATGTCTGTGACTGTGTTCCATACTTAGTTGAGCTGAGGTTTCCTGATCAGATAAAATCATGACCAATTAATTAGGTGTTAACATGAAAAGGGTTACATAATTGTTTTGCTCAGAAAGACAGGTGCTCTTCCTTTTTGTAAATATAGAAATAAGTATTTTCAAATGAATTGATTTTTTCCTTTTTTTTTTTTTTTTTGGAGACAGAGGAGTCTGTCTTTGTCACCTAGGCTGGAGTGCAGTGGCGTCATCTTGCCTCCCTGCAACCTCTGCCTCCCGGGTTCAAGCGATTCTCCTGCCTCAGCTTCCTGAGAAGCTGGGATTACAGGCATGCACCACCAACCCTGGCTAATGTTCATATTTTTAGTAGAGATGGGATTTCACCATATAGGCCAGGCTAGTCTCGAACTCCTGACCTCAAGTGATTCACCCATCTTGGCCTCCCAAAGTGCTGGGGTTACAGGCATGAGCCACCACACCTGACCTCAGATCAATTTTTTAATGTGCATATGTAAATTGAAAACATTGACCACTGGGTAATGTCATGGGATCTCTTCAGAACCCATGACAATTTGCTAAGACTTTGATGAGACCAGTAACACTATCTAAAACTAGCTTTATGGAATCAATAAATGAACTGCATAACAATAATTTTGCATCATTTGGGGAGACAAAATTACATATAGCAAAGAAGGCAGCAGCAACCTCTACCTTGTCAGGCAAGACCTCTGATTTGTTAGAGTATGAGGTTGAAGACTGGAAGGAATTCCATGGTGAATGGGGCATGTGAACATGTTAACAAGGCGTCCTTGTGAGTGGGGAAAAGCTGCCCGTACTTGAGTGAGCAGGAGCTGTAAATAGGGTTGGGGAGATGGCAGGCTCTTCAGGAGTGTTTCTGCTGTGCAGGTTGGTGCGAGGGGGCCAGAGGTGCCTCTTGTCTCAGCTGTGGGAGATGGTGAGGTAGAGGCAGTGTCTCTGAAGTGCAGCTCAGAACAAAGGACCCTGTGCTCAGGAATGACCTTCAGGATATGCTCAGTTATTTCTGAGACTGTTAATTACAGGCTTCGAAATGGAAATTTGTAAACAAACGGGCAGTTAAAATATGATTGGCCAGCAGGCTTGGTGGCTCAGGCCAAGCTGAGGCAGGTGGATCACCTGATGTCAGGAGTTCGGGACCAGCCTGGCTAATTTGATGAAACCCTATCTCTTCTAAAAAAAATACAAAAATCGCTTGAACCCAAGAGGCGGAGGTTTCAGTGAGCAGGATGGAGCCACTGCACTCCAGCCTGGGCGACAGAGTGAGACTCTGTCTCAAAAAAAAGACCTGCTTTTTAGATACAGTGACTGTTATTATCAGTGGTTTTCAAATGCATTTTGTGTGCTTTGTCTTTGTTTCTTTAGGTTGGGCTGTTGGGTTAATATTGGCATGTAGTATTTCTCAGCAGTAGAGAACTTTCTGTTGTCCTTTACCATTCACTTTGCCTTTCAGCACCGAGCTTGCTGGTTTTATTAAAAAAGTGCGAAGCAAAAACAAGAACTCACTCTCAGGATTGAGTATTGATGAAATCGTCCAAAGAGTGACAGAACACATTCTGGATGAACAGAAAAAGAAAAAGGTATTTTATCCAGATGTTCCATTTCATCCTTTTTTATTTATACAATATGAGAATTGTTAAAAAAAAAAAAAAAAAAAAAAAGCTTCAAAACAGAGCAATGTACTAAAGAGAGAAGGTGTCAAGTTGTTGTGTAACTGAACTTTGCTTCCCGTTTGTGCCCTGCCCACCGCCCGTTATCTTCACAGCCAAACCCAGGAAAGGACAAGAGGACATGTGAGCCCAGCTCTGCCGCCCCTGTGACCAGGTCCTCCCAGGGCCCACCCTCAGCGATTGTTGCACCGTCACCCAAAACCAAGGGGCAGAAAGCAGAAGATGTCCCTTTGAGGGTTGTATGTATAACTGAATAGTTTTGTTTTTTTAATGAAAAGGAAACACAATTTTTAATCCATGTTTTAGCCCCATTCATTTCTGGACCTAATTTATTTGATCCTAAAATTAGAAACTGAATTTCAGTGTAGGTGAACGTGTCCAGTTAGAGCAGTCAGTGAGTGGCAAAGGTCATTGTCTCTGCTCTGATACCCTGGGTCTCGGTCCCAGCATGGAGAGAGGTCCCTGCACACGAGTGACACGGGCTCTGACCACAGTGGGGGAAGTGGGTCTTCTCTCTCTTGCCCTTGTTTTGCTGCAGATGGTTAAATACAGGAACTTTGTAGATCCACTGTGGTATTTTGAACAGTTGGGGAAATCATTTTTGAATAATTTTCTTCTGTGTAACCATGGCTTTGGAATGGCACAGATTGGTTCCATCATTTACTAGCACTGAGCTCAGGCACTGCTGCTTGCCCAGGCTGTGGTCTGGATCAGAGGCTGCTGTAGGATGACTGGGTACGCTCCGTGCTCCAGAGAGGCTGCTTGCCGTCCTTGCCTCTTCCTCTAGTGCCTGAGAAGGGACAATGGAATAGGCTACACTTGCCTGGAATTTGTGTAGTGATTAAGTTGTTTATTTTCCTTTTAGACAATAAGAATGTTTAATTTACATAGAAGGTTTCATAAAATACTACAATATCTGTGATCTGAATTGATAAGGCCGTATAATTATCTTTATTTATAAGGAAACGGAGGCACAGGTAGCTCCATAGCTTGCCAGCATCCACTTGACTGAACGCATGGAGGTCGCTCAGAGTGGGCCTTTTGACTTGTGGATGTCCCGTGTCATTCCCTCATCCTCACCACAGGGACTGGCTGATGCTGGAACCATGCATTAGGGACCACAGGGGTGGCTACAAGAGGGCCTCTCACCTGTGAGGCTCAGGGCCGTGGGCTCTGGATGGAATTCTAGTGTCAAGCACATCCTCCCTTCTGTCCATCTATGGTGTCGGAGTATAAGGAACATCCACAGGGGAAGAGTTGCAGGCCCCATCACCTCAGCCAGGGAGCCAGCAGTAGGAGATGGCACAGAGAGGACTGTTTGCTAACCTGAGCGGGCATTGAGTCTTTTTGTAAACTTAGGTTCTTATTCCTCCCAGACGTTTTCACTTTCCACTACTCTTTGGACACTTTTCACACTGTGTACATTCAGCTCTAAAGGGCCTCAGTCCCACCAGCACCCCAGTGAGGGGGCTTCCGAGCATGTAGGGCATTCCTGCAGGACCTGGCTGGAGTCCTTCCTCTCTTGGGGGTTTCCCTGATGGGTCACGTGTGTGCATGCACAAAGTGAATGTGGTATCGTGGCCACCCCCACCCCGAGATAGACCATGATGGCCTGGAGAAGAGAGTTCTCTCTTTGCTTCATGGTGGATGTTTATAGTAATGAAGATACAAAAGCTGACTTAGTTAAACTTCACCAAATTGTATGAGAAAGAAAAATATGTATTCAAACTGGGACCTAATTTGATAATCATAGTTTGTTAAAAGTATTAATATTTAAATTACAAAAGCATTATGTATTCACAATAGAAAAAAAGGGCATTTAAAAACCCACCCTGTTGGCTGGGCGCAGTGGCCTATGCCTGTAATCCCAGCACTTTTGGAGGCTGAGGTGGGCGGATCACGACATCAGGAGACTGAGACCATCCTGGTTAACACAGTGAAACCCCATCTCTACTAAAGATACAAAAAAATTAGCCAGGTGTGGTGGCACATGCCTGTAATCCTAGCTATTCTGGAGGCTGAGGCAGGAGAATTGCTTGAATCTGGGAGGTGGAGGTTGCAGTGAGCTGAGATTGTGCCATTGCACTCCAGTCTGGGCGACAGAGTGAGACTCTGTCTTAAAAAAAAACAAAACACCACCCACCCTGTAAGCAGTATTTCCACTTTGGTATGTATGTCTCTAAGCTCCTGTAAGCATGTATACATGAATCAGTCAAAACTGAATACTCTGGTTAGACTTCGTATGTTCTCTGAGGGGCTGGATTTTTGTTGTTTTTTTTTTTATTGGGGTTGTCCTTTTTTGTTTTACTTAGAAATATACGGTGCCCGTCTTTTTCTGGAAAACAGAAAACAGTCAAGTTAAGTGTAGATTTTTTCACACTAAACCTGGCCCCGAGCTTTGCACTGGGCATTGGAGAGGCCTTCACTGGCTCTTCCCCGTGCTGGCACTTCCTCTTCTTCCCCGCCTCTCAAGTCCCGGGCAGCAGCGGAGGGGCATGAACCCTCATTCTGCAGCATCTGCCTCTCAGGCTGAGTCACGCCTTGGGAAAGATGGCAGAACGCTGGACAGCAATTCGAGGTCCTCTCAGGCCCCAGCACCACTCCCTGAACTGGATCCCACTGCCAGGGCTGCCTGCATTCGCTGGCTCCCTCAGCAGAGGTTTTAGAGCATGGGTGTAGGCTAGGTTTTTTGCCAGCTGCTAAGGACCCTGATGGGATTCCTTTCGTGCCTTCAAGGTGCTCAGAGTTAAGAGGCAGTGAGCTAGAGTAGAAGTTAATGGTGCAGTGTAGGGTTGAGTGCTGTGAGCTGCAGGGAGAAGGCTGTGCCCGGGTCCCAGGCAGCGCTCGGGTCTGTGCTCGCATCGAAAGCACTGTCTGTGCTCACCAGACTGTGAGCTGCCGAGGCCAGAGCCCTCCATTCATCTCTGTGTGCCTCGCCCCCCACAGTCCCTGCCCATGGTTGTTTGCCGGATGAGCCATCCATTTGTTTTGTTTTGATTTGCACAAGTAATCCATGCTCATAGAAACTAGCAAACAGTAAAGACAAAGGTTAAATCTCCCTTAACCTGGGGGCAACCACTGTTAACGTTTTTCTAGGCATGTATGTATACCCGCAGCCTGTTTATTAAAATGTGAGTTATATCTGATACATACTGTCTTGTTAGCTGCTTTCATTCAGCAGCCTGTTGGGGCCAGCTTTCTGTGTCAGGGATTACGGACTTCCGTCATGATTTCCCTTGGCTACACAATAGTCCGTTGTGTGGATGTGTTGGAATTTACTGCCCTCAACTCTTAGATGATTAGATGAATGGTTAATTCATGCCTTAAACATGAGTATCCCATACTACACTTCAGGTATGTTAATCTTCACCTGGGAATCTTTTAGCCGCATAAAAGTTTTTTCTCTGAGGAAATTAGAACTTTATAAGTAAGCTTTTTTAAAAAAAGTATCTTCTTGTGTTGTTATATTGTTTCTTAAGAGATGCTACTAAAAAACAAGATGTTTCTGGCTGGGCACGGTGGCTCACGCCTGTAATCCCAGCACTTTGGGAGGCCGAGGCAGGCGGATCACCTGAGGTTGGGAGTTCGAGACCAGCCTGACCAACATGGAGAAATCCCGTCTCTACTAAAAATACAAAATTAGCCAGGCGTGGTAGTACATGCCTGTAATCCCAGCTACTTGGGAGGCTGAGGCAGGAGAATCGCTTGAACCCAGGAGGCAGAGGTTGTGGTTAGCTGAGATCACACCATTGCACTCCAGCCTGGGTGAGGAGTGAAACTCCCTCTCACAAAAAAAAAAAAAAAAAGGTTGTTAGACTGTTTAGCTGTGATTGTGAATAATCTGCCACCCTTTGTGGCAAAAGATGTTTGAAGGCCACTCGAAGGAAGAACTCGTGTCATAAAAACAAATGTCGTTCTTCTTTATTATTCAGGTCTGTTTGTTTCCACAGGCACCAGCTGCGAGTTCCTGTGAAATATGCCATGAGGTCTTCAAATCAAAAAATGTGCGTGTGCTCAAATGCGGACACAAGTATCACAAAGGGGTAAGAGCTCTTCCTGGCCACTGTACAGCACGCATTGGAACCATCAAGTATTTTGAAAATAAGAAAGGAATTGTCTTCTAGTCATCAGTGTTGCTTGTGGTTTCAAACTGTTTCTTTACACACCTCCGATGTCGTTGTTCACTGCCTCCCTGTCCACACCAGCTGCGGGAGTGGCAGTCCCGCAGAGCGTCCTTTCCATCCCGTGTGGGGAGAGGAGAGTGGCAGCTCCCGCCACTCACTGGTGCTGAGATTCAAAGCAGTATTGGTTCTTTGAAAGGTGATGTTACACACTTGACTAAGTGGAGAAACCGTGAAACCATTTTTTTTAACTTAATGTAGTGTATGAAGCCAGTTTAGTATTTTAGAGGAGAAAAACCAACCTAACTTAGTCCCTTCTGCCTGACCCGGTGACAGTCCTGCTGGTACTGTTCTGGGATCTGTGTGTGCATTTGTGTCTACCCCTGCTGCTGGGTAGAACAGATCAGGTCTCTGCCATGGGATTTGCCCATTTTTCTCAACGGGATAAATGCAGCATACTCACTAAAAGGACTGGAAACCACTTGCCAAGTCTCTTTGGTGTGGTCTGCCTCCTTTGGGTACAGGGTCTTACGTCTGGGCTGGCTGACTGGCCTCAGCCTCAGCAGTGTGGGCAGAGGCCGCAGGAGTGTGGCGTGCAGGCTGGTGGGCTGTTCCAGAGCCAAGGGGTGAGGCCAGGCTGAGGGATGGGCTAAGAATGAGTGACTGGGTCATAGGGCCAAGAATGCCAGGCTCTGGAATTCAGCACAGCTGAAGTGGAGGAGCCGAGACTGCAGCCAGGGCTCAGGGCAAGGCACTCCTGAGGCTAAGTCAGGGGCCCAGAGCGCTCAGGACCTGACCCTGAGGTGGGATTGGTGGCTGCTGGAACTTCGTCCACACTCCAGCCTCAGCAGGCGTTGGTGTCCCTGAGTATTGGGCAGCTCCAGGCCCAAGAGAGACCAAGGGCCAGTGAGCCACACCCGTCAAGGAGCCCAGCAGCACAGGGGAGCTTGGCTTCCTCATGCCCCTGATGGCCTCTCCTGATTTTGCTTTCTCCCTTTCAGTGCTTTAAGCAGTGGCTTAAAGGGCAGAGCACTTGCCCGGCCTGCCGGGGTCGTGATCTCCTGTCGGAAGAGTAGTAGCCTGCACCTTCTGGAAGAGGCTGGCCCACTGAGAATTGGGAGCTGCCTTCCTGCTCCTCTAGGGAGTCACACTTCACTAAAGCTCATCCACTGGCATGTTGAATCGGAGGAATGACCATTTCCTACCACTGGTGTAAAAAACAAACATGTGAAGACCTTCGTGCATTGTGCGTCACAAAGCTCAATATGTGGAAATCGCTAACATAGTTGATATTGAGTAATTTCCCCACTCTGAGTGAATTCTTTGATGATGGCCGAGCAGTGGCTAATAGAATGACGGCTACCACAGGCCGTGCGGAGCTCTTTGAGATGGGTGTGTTCCTTTGGGAAGTATTGCAAGCGCCCCAAAGCAGTATTCTAGTGATAAGAATTAACATATTCAAGCGCCCCACGTTTGTTACCCTTTTGTGTTTGAAAACCCTGTTCTAGTAGCTCGCAAGAGAGATGATAGTGACTTCTTAAAATTTTTACATGAGTCCGTATTCCTGAAAATATGCCTACATTTTTCCTCAAAGATTCTGCATTTTAAGAATGGGAATAAGCAAACTACATTTTAATAATTTATAGTTAATGTTAAAATATTGGCTGACTTAGACCAAGATTCAAGTCTCCTCTTTGCGAAATGCCATCTGCTTTTGATATTTTATTATTTTATGTTCCCCCCGATAAATTGATTACTCTTCATCTTTTATAGATGTAATCTGATTTTCAAAAATCACTTACAAAACACTTTTTAATTAGTATTGACTAAGATTTTAGCCCGCTGGAGTCAAAGCTGTGTGTCCATCATCCCAGCCCCCGGTTGGAGCCTGCTCTTGGAACTCCACTGCCTCCTCAGCAGCTTCTGTTCTCTTTTGCGAGTCAGTTAGCAAGTGCTTGGGGGCTGCATCCAGCTGTGCTGAGCACACAACGGGCTGTGTGTGGAAACGGCCACTGTCATTCTCCTTCCCCACCCACCACAAAGAGAAGCTGTGCATTTAGACAACTCTGAAGTGTCTGTTACAATCGTCCTGTGTTTGACATTTTGTAAAGTAATGCATGCAATCTTGTACTGTGGCCTAAGAGCAAAACTACATTAGAAACCATGAAAAAATTAGATATTGTTTTGTGACTTGTGACACATTCCATTTCTCTCAGACATGAAGGATCAAAAAATGATTTTCACTGTGTTCTTTGTTCCACTGGAAACTTAAGAGTCATGAATTTATGAGCTGATTTTGTCACCTTCATCTGCCTTTGTTCACTGTGAGTTCTGATGTCTTAGTGACTGAGTTCGTAGAAGCTCATGCCTTAGTTTGAAACAGATTGTCCATGGTGGTTCCGAAAACATGGTCTGAATATTCATGAGAATTGAGCGCTACGGGTGTTAATGCGTAAGGACCAGTTTGCAGTGCAAGTACAGGAGGAGAAGGAGGAGCATCTGTTGAATGGGTGTGTTTTGTACATAACTTCAGACACTTGTGAACATGCCTTATATTTGTCCAGTAACTGTCAGAATAAAGAAAATTCTAAAGTGAGCAGTTCACTGTCATTCTGGTCCTTTCTTTCTTAATTTTAAAAATGCATTCTCCCCTTACTTCGGACACAGGTGTAATGCTGACATTTTAAGAGTGCTTTCTTGGGAACAAACAGCCACACCATGCTGTGTCTGAGGAGTCTGACCAGGAACCTCAGGGTGTTTTAGGCCTGGCTCAGAACTCTCCTTTCTGCTTGCATAAGATCGACTATTTACATTTGTGAATGGTGTTCACATAGAGATGATAGAGTTTACTTCTTGAGGGTAAATTCAGAGACTTTTCATGTGAATACGTATCAAGATGTAGAAGATAAATTGTATTCTTTATTTTCTGAGGCGGAGTCTCGCTTTTATTGCCCAGGCTGGTGGCGTGATCTCGGCTCACTGCAACCTCTCCTGCCTCAGCCTCCCGAGTAGCTGGCATTATAGGCACGCACCACCACACTCAGCTAATTTTGTTATTTTTAGTAGAGACAGGGCTTCTCCATGTTGGTCAGGCTGGTCTTGAACTCCCAACCTCAGGTGATCTGCCCACCTTGGCCTCCCAAAGTGCTGGAATTACAGGCGTGATCCACCACACGCATTTGTGGATTTATGGATCACTGAAGCTGTCGATGGGGTTTCCTCTTTAGAGGGACTTCTGGGTATGCTGAGCACTCACAGAGTTTGAAGAAAGAGCATTTTCAAAATCTGTCTTCTGTTTGTTCAAGTGTATCCAAAGTATTACCAGTACATATTTTTAGTCTGATAGCATTTAATTTAAAGCAGTGACTATCTCTTAAGAATTTAGATGAGTTTTCCCTGCGGAACCACATAATCTATGTTATGAATAATGGATAACCCGGTATAAAATCGAAGTGGTGCCCCAGCAATGCAAAATGTTGCTACAGTTTTAAGGTACTCTTAAAGACTACAGAAGTACCCCCTCTAATTTTGATTATTACCCACAGTCAGCCATGGTCTGAAAATAGGTGAGTACATTGCAGTACAATAAGATACTTTAAGGGAGAGAGACCACACTCACATAATCTTTATTACAGTATAATTGTTCTGTTTTATTAGTAGTTTTAGTTGTTCACCTCTTACTGTGCCTAATTTAGAAATTAAACTTCATCAATGGTGAGGGAGTCAAGATGGTGGAATAGACACACCTCCGGTGCACGAGACCCAGAAATTGAGAGATCTCCTAGCTCCAACCGAGGTGCATTTCAACAGGTCTGGTTAGATGGTGAGCAAAGCCCAGGCAGGGCAGACCGAGGCAGGGAGGGGTGCTGCTTCACCCAGAAAGTGCATGTGACCGGTAAGTTGGAGGCTCCCCCTCTGGCACTCCAGTCCAGATACAGCACTTCCCCCAAAGCCTCAGCAAGACACATAACAGGGGATCTTTGCCAGTCAAGCGCTGGGAATTATAAGCACAGAGTTGAATAATCATCCGGGACGGTGTCCCGGATTGTCGCGCAGATCCAAGCAAACGCATAAGCCCATAAACCAGCCAGGAGAGCCTGTGGACTGAGCTATCGCCCCCTCCCCCTGCCCAGAGAGAGAGGGAGCAGCTAGCAGGCCCCTCCCCCATGACCTAAGAGGGAGCTGAAAGCAGGGAAACAGATTGTGCAACTGGGCAGGTCCCTACCCTCCCCCACAAACCCCAGAGGGCTGAAGCACTAACTAGCGGGTTATGCAGCCAGTGCCTCAGTCTGAGCTGAACTCTGAATGATCCAGCGCTGTGGAGGAAAGACGCAACCCACCATTAAAGAGGTGGGACTAGGCTTCATGTTTTAATCAAAAACACAGGAAGCCTACGTAGCAACGGGATGGTATTCTTGACCACCCAGCAGCACCTCCAGGTCTGCGGAAGAGGCGAGGCGGGCCTAACCTCCCAGTGTAAACAAAAAAGACACAGGAAGCGGACCTAGTAACCTGAAGGAGTCCCTGGAAACCCAGTAGTGCCTCGATAGGCAGACACGCGACCTCATCAGCCAGCTCCCTAAGATCACAGCCAGGTAAATCCACAAAGATGGGAAAAAACTAGTGCAAAAAAAAAATGAAACCATCAAAGACCAGAACACTTCTTCTCCTTCAAGGGATCACAACGCCTCAACAACACAGGAACACAGTATGACCAAGAAAGAGTGCAATGAATTGACAGAAACAGGCTTCAGAAGGTGGCTAATAAACTTTTCTGAGCTAAAGGAACACATTCTAACTCAATGCAAAGAGACCAAAAACCTTGAAAAAAGGTTAGACGAAATGCTACCTAGAATAACCAGCCTAGAAAAGAACATAAACGACTTTATGGACTTGAAAAACACAGCACGAGAACTACATGAAGCAAATACAAGTTTTAATAGCCGAATCAATCAAGCAGAAGAAAGGATATCAGAGATTGAAGATCAACTCTATGAAATAAAAAGAGAAAGCAAGACAAGAAAAAAGTGAAAAGAAATGAACAAAGCCTCCAAGAAATATGGGATTATGTAAAAAGACCGAATCTATGCTTGATCGGTGTACCTGAATATGATGAGGAGAATTAATCCAAGCTGGAAAACACACTCCAGGATATTATCCAGGAGAACTTCCCAAGCCTAGCAAGGCAGTCCAACATTCAAATCCAAGAAATACAGAGAACTCCACAAAGATATTCCTTAAGGCGAGCAACCCCAAGGCACATAATCGTTAGATTCACCAGGGTTGAAATGAAGGAAAAAATGCTAAGGGCAGCCAGATAGAAAGGTCAAGTCACCCACAGAGGGAAGGCAATCAGACTCACAGCGGATCTCTCGGCAGAAACCCTACAAGCCAGAAGAGAGTGGGGGCCAATATTCAACATCCTTAAAGAAAAGAACTTTCAACCCAGAATCTCATATCCAGTCAAACTACACTTCATAAGTGAAGGAGAAATAAAATCCTTTATGGACAAGCAACTACTGAGATATTTCATCACCACCAGACCTGCCCTAAAAGAGCTCCTGAAAGAAACACTAAGCACAGAAAGCAACAAGTACCAGCCACTGCAAAAGCACACCAAATGGCAAAGACCAAAAATGCAATGAAGAAAATGAGTCAACTAACGGGCAAGAAACCAGCCAGTAACAAAATGGCAGGATTAAATTCACATATAACAACATTTAACATTGAATGTAAATGGCCTAAACGCCCCAATAAAAAGACACAGACTGGCAAACTGGATAAAGTCAAGACCCATCAGTGTGCTGTATTCAGGAAACCCATCTCACATACAAAGACACACATAAACTCAAAATAAAGGGATGGAAGAAGATTTACCAAGCAAATGGAGAACAAAACAAAGCAGGGGTTGCAATCCTAGTCTCTGATAAAATGGACTTCAACAAAGATCAAAAGAGACAAAGAAGGTAATTACATAATGGTAAAAGGATCAATCCAACAAGAAGAGCTAACTATCCTAAATACATATGCACCCAACACAGGAGCACCCAGATATATAAAGCAAGTTCTTAATGACTTAAAAGGAGATTTAGACTCACACACAATGATAGTGGGAGACTTCAACACTCCAACTGTAAATATTAGATCAATAAGACAAAATTAACAAGGACATCCAGGACTTGAATACAGAGCTGGACCAAGCAGACCTAATAGACATATACAGAACGCTCCACCCCAAATCCACAGAATATACATTTTTCTCAGCACCACATTGCACTTACTCTAAAATTGACCCCATAATTGGAAGCAAATCACTCCTCAGCAAATGCAAAAGAACAGAAATCCTAACAAATAGTCTATCAAAGCACAGCATGATCAGATTAGAACTCAGGATTAGGAAACACATTCAAATCCACACAACCACTTGGAAACTGAACAACTTGCTTCTGAGTGTTGAGTGGATAAACAATGAAATGAAGACAGAGATAAAGATGTTCTTCAAAACCAATCAGAATGAAGACACAACTTACCAGAATCTCTGGGATACCTTTAAAGCAATGTCGAGAGGCAAATTTATAGCAATAAATGCCCATATGAGAAACAAGGAAAGCTCTAAAATTGACATCATCAAAATTGAAAGAGCTAGAGGAGGAAGATCAAAAACTCAAAAGCTAGCAGAAGACAAGAAATAACTAAGATCAGAGCCGAACTGAAGGAGATAGAGACACAAAAAGCCCTTCAAAAAAAATCAATAAATCTAGGAGCTTGTTTTTTGAAAAGATCAACAAAATAGACCACTAGCCAGATTAATAAGAAAGAAAACAGAGAAGAATCAAATAGATGCAATTAAAAAAAGATAAAGGGGATATCACCACTGATCCCACAGAAATCCAAACTATCATCAGAGATTACTACAAACAGCTCTATGCACATAAACCAGTAAACCAGGAAGAAATGGATAATTCCTGGGCACTTGTACTCTACCAAGACTAAACCAAGAGGAAGTTGAAACCCTGAATAGACCAATAACAAGGGCTGAAGTTGAGGCAGCAATCAATAGGCTACCAACCAAAAAAAGTCCAGGTCCAGATGGGTTTACAGACGAATTCTACCAGATGTACAAAGAGGAGCTGGTTCCATTCCTTTTGAAACTACATCAAACAATACAAAAAGACAGAATCCTCCCTAACTCATTTTATGAGACCAACATCATCCTGATACCAAAACCAGGCAGAGACTCAACTAAAAAAACTTCAGGCCAATATTCATGATGAACATCGACGCAAAAATCTTAAATAAAATATTGGCAAACCGAATGTAACAGCACATCAAAAAGCTTATTCATCATGATCAGGTAGGCTTCATCCCAGGGATGCAAGGCTGGTTCAACATAACGCAAGTCCACATACGTAATCCATCACATAAATGGAGAACCAAAGACAACACGATTATCTCAATAGATTCAGAGAAGGCCTTCAACAAAATTCAACAGCCCTTCATGCTAAAAACTCGCAATAAATGAGGTATTGATGCAACGTATCATAAAATGATAAAAGCTATTTATGACAAACCTACAGCCAATATCATAGTGAATGGGCAAAAGCTGGAAGCATTCCCTTTGAAATCAGGCACTAGACAAGGATGCCCTCTCTCACCACTCCTATTCAATATAGTATTGGAAGTTCTAGCCAGAGCAATCAGGCAAGAAAAGGAAATAAAGGGTATTCAATTAGGAAAGGAGAAAGTCAAACTGTCTCTATTTGCAGATGACATGATTGTATATTTAGAAGACCCCATCGTCTCAGCCCAAAATCTTCTCAAACTGATAAGCAACTTCAGCAAAGTCTCAGGATACAAAATATGCAGAAATCACAAGCATTCCTATATACCAATAACAGGCAAACAAAGAGCCAAATCAAGAGCTCCCATTCACAATTGCTTCAAAGAGAATAAAATACCTAGGAATACAACTAACAAAGGGTGTTAAGGACCTCTTCAAGGAGAACTACAAACCACTGCTCAGCAAAGTAAGAGAGGACACAAACAGATGGAAAAACATTCCATGCTCATGGTTAGGAAGAATCAATATCATGAAAATGGCCATACTGCCCAAAGTAATTTATAAATTCAACGCTATCCCCATCAAGCTACCAGTGACCTTCTTCACAGAACTGGACAAAACCACTTTAAACTTCATATGGAATCACAAGAGAGCCCTCATAGCCAAGACAATCCTAAGTAAAAAGAACCAAGCCAGAGGTATCACAGTGCCAAACTTCAAACTATACTACAAGGCTACAGTAATCAAAACAATGTGGTACTGGTACCAAAACAGAGACATAGACCAATGGAACAGAACAGAGGCCTCAGAAGCAGCACCACACATCTACAACCATCTGATCTTTGACAAACCTGACAAAAACAAGCAATGGGGAAAGAACTCCATGTTTAATAAATAGTGTTGGGAAAACTGGCTAGCAATGTGCAGAAAGCAGAAACTGGACCGCTTCCTGTCACCTTACACTAAAATTAACTCCAGATGGATTGAAGACTTAAACATAAAACCTAACACCATAAAAACCCTAGAAGAAAACGTAGGACATAGGCATAGGCAAGGACTTCATGACTAAAACACCAAAAGCAATGGCAACGAAAACCAAGATAGACAAATGGGATCTAATTAAAATTCAGAGCTTCTGTACAGCAAAAGAAACCATCAATAGAGCAAACTGTCAGTCAACAGAATGGGAAAAAATTTTTGCAGTCTACCCATCTGACAAAGGGCTAATATCCAGAATCCACAAAGAACTAAAACAGATACACAAGAAAAAAGACAAGCCCATTCAAAAGTGGGTGAAGGATTTGAACAGACACTTTTCAAAAGAAGACACACAGGCCAACAAACATATGAAAAAATGCTCATCATCACTGGTCATTAGAGAGATGCAAATCAAAACCACATTGAGATACCATCTCATGCCAGTTAGAATGGCAAACATTAAAAAATCAGGAGACAGCAGATGCTAGAGAGGATGTGGAGGAATAGGAACACTTTTACACTGTTGGTGGGAGTGTAAATTGGTTCAACCATTGTGGAAGACAGTGTGGTGATTCCTCAAGGATCTAGAATTAGAAATTCCATGTGACCCAGCAATCCTGTTACTGGGTATTTACCAAAAGAACTATAAATTGTTCTACTATAAAGACACATGCACATGTACGTTCACTGCAGCGCTGTGTACAATAGCAAAGACCTGGAACCAACCCAAATGCCCATCAATGATAGACTGGACAAAGAAAATGTGGCACATATACACCATGGAATACTATGCAGCCATAAGAAATGATGAGTTTGTGTCCTTTGTAGGGACTTGGATCAATCTGGAAACCATCATTCTCAGCAAACTGACACAAGAACAGAAAACTAACCACCACATGTCCTCACTCATAGGTGAGTGTTGAGCAATGAGAACACATGGACTCAGGGAGAGGAGTATCACACACTGGGAGGGGCAGTGGGCGGGGGCGGCTAGGGGAGGGACAGCAGGGGTGGGGAGGGATAACATGGGAAGAAATGTCGGATATAGTCAAAGGGGGAACAGAGGCAGCAAACCACCTGGCTATGTTGCACCTATGCAACAACCCTGCATGACCTGCACATGTACCCCAAAACCTAAAGTAAAATTAAAAGAAAAAAAGAAATTAAACTTAATCATAGGTACATATGTGTAGTGTATATGTAGGGTGTGGAATTATCTGTGGTTTCAGGCATCCACTGGAAGTCTTGGAACGTATCTCTCATGGAGAGAGAGAGAGAGAGAGAGAGAGAGAGAGAGAGAGTGTGTGTGTGTGTGTGTGCATGCACGCACACAAGTGCAGTGGAAGCAGGTAGTCAAAGTGATCAACACACTGCAAACTGAAGCAATAAAACGATTTCAGGGCTGGGCACAGTGGCTCATGCCTGTAATCCCAGCACTTTGGGAGGCTGAGGTGGGTGGATCACGAGGTCAAGAGATCAAGACCATCCTGGTCAACATGGTGAAACCCCGTCTCTACTAAAAATACAAAAAATTAGCTGGATGTGGTGTGTGTGTCTGTAGTCTCAGCTACTCAGGAGGCTGAGGCAGAAGAATCACTTAAACCTGGGAGGCAGAGAGTGCAGTGAGCCAAGATTGCACCACTGCACTCCAGCCTGGCAGCAGAGTGAGACTCCATCTCAAAAAAAAAGAATTTTTCAGGGCCGGGCACGGTGGCTCAAGTCTGTAATCCCAGCACTTTGGGAGGCCGAGGTGGGTGGATCACGAGGTCAAGAGATCAAGACCATCCTGGTCAACATGGTGAAACCCCGTCTCTACTAAAAATACAAAAAATTAGCTGGGCATGGTGGCGCGTGCCTGTAATCCCAGCTACTCAGGAGGCTGAGGCAGGAGAATTGCCTGAACCCAGGAGGCGGAGGTTGCGGTGAGCCGAGATCGTGCCATAGCGCTCCAGCCTGGGTAACAAGAGCGAAACTCTGTCTCAAAAAAAAAGAATTTTTCAGAGTAGTTTTTCAATCAGATGACTAAAGAAGGGGATTAAAGGAAACAGTAGAAAACACAATAGCAAGATGGAAGTTCCTTCTGTCAGCCTCAGGTACTTACTCATGGGGCCGAAAAGGCAGAGGCCATAACCTGATAGGATGGTTGCTCAGAATGGGGACCAAGAAACATCCACAGTGTGACCCCTCATGAAACAAATGGGAAATATATTTAGGTATTTGAAACACTTGTGCAACATACTTAATTGAAAGAAGAATTATAAAAAGAATTGGCCATCCATCATGTCTAGTTCCTTATTTTCTTCACTCTGGTATGACTGGCCGAGAGGAGAGGTCTGCATTCGGTCACCATATACCTTATGTGCTTTGCTGGGAAGAATGGCCAAGGCCTGCTATGGGCACCACTGAAAACTGGGAACCATTCATTCAGCAAGTGTGTATTGAGCAAGTACCATGTACATGCCAGGTACCAGGCTAGATGTTCTGATACAATCGTAAAGGAGACAAGGACCCTATGAAACATGTCTTTCAGTTGAGTAGACACTCACAAATAAATATGGAATTTCAGGCCATGAGAAGGGCTTGGAGGGAGAAGCGGGAAGATGAGTAAATTCCTGGTGACGTGCTCCGCGTAGTGCCGGCACACAGACTCATGGTAACTGGAGCTACTAGCTGTCACTAAGCTTAAGGGCCTGGAAATTGCATGGGGAAGAACGGATGGTACAGTAGGAAAACCTGCGTTAGATTAGGAAGTCCGCTTCCTGAGTGTGGCCGAGACTGGAACACGATCCAGTGGTGAAAAGAGCAAGAAGAAATCGAATCACCTCAGTCATTTTGGAAATAACAGCTTTGTTCCTGAGATCTCCCTGAACTGACTTCAGGAATATTGTGTTTCTACAACGGGTCATTTTACCTTTTGGCTTTCCCAGACTACCTGAGTTGTTTCGAGCCAACCTTTCCTACCCCGTTTGCGTTCAGGATCCGAGCCCTGTGGGGCGCGCTGGGGGTTGCGCTGGAGCACTGCTGGGCCTGGGCAGGGCTCACTGCCGTGGAGAAGGTGTGCAGTCCAGACTCCCCGGCTCAGGGTGACAGCTCCTCCCCTTTGTTCCACTGTCACCTCCACTTTTTTTTTTTTTTTTGAGATGGAGCCTCTCTCTGTGGCCCAGGCTGGAGTGCAGTGGCGCAATCTCCATTCACTGCAACCTCCACCTCCTGGGTTCAAGCAACTCCCCTGCTTCAGCCTCCTGAGTAGCTAGAATTACAAGTGCATGCCACCACACCACACCCAGCTCATTTTATAATTTTAGTAGAGGTAGTGTTCTACCATGTTGGTCAGGCTGGTCTTGAACTCCTGACCTCGGGTGATCCACCTGCCTCGGCCTCACAAAGTGCAGGGATTTATATGCACGAGCCACCACACCTGGCCCATTGCCTCCACTTTATACTATCTCTTCCTATTTTCCTTTTAAAGGTGAAAAAAAAATTACTTAGCAAGAATGCAGAAATTAAACAATAGTAAACCAGAAAACCCTAATGAGTCATCTGCCAATCAAGTCTGATTGATAAACAATCAAGGCAAAAAAGGACTTTTAGCTGTGTTAATAATAATTTGGGGGCTGGGACCCAGTGGTTCACACCCATAATCCCAGCACTTTGGGAGGCTAAGGCAGGTGAATTGCTTGAGCTCAGGCGTTTGTGACCATCCTGGGCAACGTAGTGAAACCCCGTCTACAAAAAATACAAAAATTAGCCAGGAATGGTGGCACATGCCTGTGGTCCCAGCTACTCGGGAGGCTGAGGTGGGGGCATTTCTTGAGCCTGAGAGGCAGAAGTTGCAGTGCACTCCAGCCTGGGTGATAGAGTGACCCTGTCTCAAAACAAAAACAAAGACAAGAATAATTTGGGCTCTCCGTATGGAAATAAATGAAGCAGCCAGGCACGGTGGCTCACGCCTGTAAGGCCAAGGCGGGTGGATCACGAGGTCAAGAGATCGAGACCATCCTGGCCAACATGGTGAAACCCCATCTCTACCAAAAAATACAAATATTCACTGGGCGTGGTGACGTGCGCCTGTAGTCCCAGCTACTAGGGAGGCTGAGGCAGGAGAACTGCTTGAACCCAGGAGGAGGAGATTGCAGTGAGCCAAGATCGCACCATTGCACTCCAGCCTGGCGCCTGGCAACAGAGCAAGACTCTGTCTCAAAAAAAAAAAAAGAAAAAAGAAATGAAGCTTGACCTCTCACAGCATATACAAATGTCAATTCCCAATGGATCACAGTCCTCAATATGGAGAGCAAAATAATGCAGCTTCTATAAGAAAACAGACAATCTTCCTGCCCCTGGAAGAGGCAAAGATTTTAAGGATGCACTAGCCTGAAGAATAAAAAGCTGATACACTGGATTTTCTTGCACTAAGAACTTATTGAAAAGGCAGGCCATGAAATGGAAATCGCTGGTAATCCACGCTTCCAACCGGACTCCTCCAGAATGTACAGTGAATACAATAAACCAGGAAGAAAAAGATGCCATACATTAGAGATAGTTTGTTGGCATTTTGATAGCCGTATTTGTTCAAAATCCTCACTAAGGAAATGTAAAACATTGCTGGCAGAGTCAGGGTTTGGATTTGTGTCCCTGCCCAAATCTCATGTTGAATTGGAGGAGGGGCCTGGTGGGAGGCGACTGGATCATGGGGGCAGATTTCCCCATGGTGATCTCATGATAGTGAGTTCTCATGAGATCTGATGGTTTCGAAGTGTGTGGCATTCCCCGCTTGGCTCGCTCTGTCTCCCGCCACCATGTAAGATGTGCTTGCTTCCCCTTCCCCTTCTAAATGATTGTACATTTCCAGAGTCTTTCAGTCATGCTTCCTGTTAAGTCTGCAGATCTGTGAGTCAATCAGACCTCTCTTCTTCATAAATTACCCCGTCTCGTGTAGTTCTTTGCAGCAGCATGAGAATGGACCAATACGCAGGGTGTTTTAAGTTGTCCTGAAGTTTCCCGGTTCTGGCAGGTAGGACCATGTACTTAGCAAGCACCTGTTTTGCTGTTCTCTGGGGCATGGGTGGAGGTCTGGGGTGCGAGAGTCATACTGAGTCTCGATAATGACAGCCAGTTGTTAAACTGTTAGAATTTTTTTGAGCTGGCTATAAAACACAGCTGCTATTAAAATTTGAATTATGGCCAGGCACGGTGGCTCATGCCTGCAATCCCAGCACTTTGGGAGGCTGAGACATGAGAATTGCTTGAGCCCAAGAGTTCAATACCACCTCTGGCAACATAGTGAGACCTCATCTCTACAAATAATAAACATTAACTGGCATGGTGGTACATGCCTGTAATCCCAGCTACTTGGAAGGCTGAGGTGGAAGGATCACTTGAGCTCAGGAGATTGAGGCTGCAGCGAGCTGTAATCACACCACTGCACTGCAGCCTGCATCACAGAGTGAGACCCTGTTTCAAAAAACAGAAACATTTGAATTATATATATACTTATATCAAAAACCAATGTACTCCTGGTTATCTCAGCGTGTTAAGCTGGGATTGCTGAGGTCTACAGTATCTGTAGGGTGGAAATACTGTATAATGCAGCTCTTCCCAACCCTGCGTGTACTGGGGTCACACTGGTAGCTTGAAATCAACCATTGTACTTACACCACAGTCATTGGCAAGTGCTGCTTTGCTTCTCTGGAGAAGCTGGTAAAGCCTGGAGTGCTGCTGGTCTGATGGTGCCAGAGATGCCCTTGGTACCATTCTCATTTCACGTTTGAAATGGTGATTCAGGCACTGAGCAAACCCTGCTGGGATGATTTCTGCTGAGTCAGCTCCTTCCCACTGCTCTTTGGCAAGGGTCCTCATGTCCCCGGCCGCCTCCTGGCCTCACCCGGTTCTCTGCCATTCTGGAAAGAAGACACTGCTCCCTGTAGCGTCGCTGGCCCAGAGAGAGGCCACATCTGTTGCTGCATCAGCCTCTTAGCGGTTCCCTGGGAGCCCCTTCCAGCAGCACCTCTGTCCCTGCCATGATAGGTCCTATGCTACCAAACACCAAGGAAGCCCCTTCCTGCCTCTGGCCAGGCCCTGCCCGTGAGCGTGCATGTGAATGCAAAGCAGGTCTGTTTCCAAGATGCCCACGGGAGGACGTGTCCACACCAGAGGTGACGCATCTTACCTCCCAGAGGATGGACGGGGCTTGAAACAGGGCTGGTCCCTGGGCCTTGCCAGGACAGCCTGGGCAATGAGTGGCTGGTATGTGTTACCGGCTCCTGTGGCAGGCACTTCAAAGAGACAAGCTTGCTCACTCTCACATGTGCTTTTGTGTCAAACAGGCCTGTCATTGTTTTCTGCAAATACCTTGGGACTGCAGGGCATAAATACCATTCTGGGTTTTTCCCCACTCCATTTTTCAGAAGTTATGTATAAAGGCATTTTGCCTCATTCCTTCAGTCCTCTGTTTCAGTTTCTATTTATTTGGTGTGATAGAAAACTCTTAATTTAGATCTCCCCGCCGCCGGTTCCAAGAAATCTGCCACCAGCTCCAAGCTTCATGTCCTGAAGTGCCACCTCATTCCCGCGGGGTGAGCCAGCGGCTTCTGGAAAGAGAAGGCCGTTGAACAGGTCCACATTGTGCCTCTGCCGCTGGCCGCGCCCCCGCGCCAGCAGGACTCCGGCTTTGACTGGGGCCTCATCCGAGGCCACATCGCTTCTGCTTCCAGTTTCAAAACTGCCACCACCTCGAAACTGCCAGACCTTTGAGGGCCGAGGCACATTGCCACACCACTTCCTTCAGAAGACCGTCCAGCCAGGCCTCCTCCCCCTTCCTCCCTCCTCCTCCCTCCCGCTGGGACCTCTCCTAGGGGAGGGGTCTGGTGTCCTCAGCTGGCTCCTCTCAGCCTTCACTTCTACCCTGGGGCCTCTGCATCTGCCTTTATCTCCGGGTCGAGCCATGCAGCCCTGGTTGTCTGGATGCGCCGCTGAACACGCATCCCTGCTCACTGGCTCATCCATTCATTCATCTGGTCTCATGTGCCACGCTATTCTGGGTGCTTCCATACAAAGGGGGACGGAAGGCCTCAGCACTGCAGGAGGGGAGACGGGTGTCAGCTACAATCGCACAATAGATGGGAGGTCACGGGTGATCCCGAGGAAAATGGAGCTGGGAAGTGGGTGAGGGAGTCTGTCTAAACTTGACTCTCAGGTGCACAGGAGACAGGGAAGGCGCCATCTGACTGCAGCCTGAGGATCAGGGCAGGGGGTGGGCAGTCAGGCAGAGAAGCTGAGGAGCAGTGCCTGCCAGGGTGTTTCCAGAACCCAAGGGGGCCAGAGCTGCCCTTTGACTGGGGGGTTGTACAGAGGTGGCAGTTCACAGGGAAGGGATGGGAGTGGGGGGCAGTGGCCTGAGCCCAGCAGCTCAGGGATTCATCCGGCAGGAGGTGCAGCTGGTGGTCAGCCTCAGGAAATGCCGGTTCCACACGTGGCCTCACTCTGAGGACTTAGTCTGAGGCCAGGCAGGGGCATTTCTGATGCAACGTCACCTGTGTTACTCCACCCATCAGGGTCTGACAGAGGCCCTGCTTCCTCCAGCGCCCCCACCCCTTCTCCCGTGGCTCAAAATTGACCTGGTCAGCCTGCCAGCAGGTCTGCCCTGCAGGGCCATGGGAGCACCCATGGATCCCCAATCCTGGCCCAAGCACCTGCCCTCACTGCTACCTGCCCCAGACCGTCAACCTCATTCTCACTTCACCTCCTCACACCTGGTTTCACTGGAGCCTGAGCCATTCCCCAGCCCCTTTCCAAGCTCCCATCTCCCCCTGCCACAGCCCTGCTCCCTGCAGCAGGGGTCTCAGAAGTTAGTCTCTTGGAGCACGATTTCTGCATTCACCCAAAAGGGATTAAATAAATGTGTCTTGCACATACTAGCTGCTCAGTAAATGAACAAAAAAATCACAACCCAGGCTTCAGAATGAGAGCCACACCCCACAAACTGGCTGTGGTGGCCTCTGCATCCGAATTTCCCCACCTCCATGCGACCTTCCTTAAGTCCCTGACTTCAGCCCTGCTCTTCACCATCTCTGACATGATATTTACTAATGGCCATTTCAGGCACTGTGTTACCTGTCCACAAACACTGCAGCACTTAATTTCCCCAAGTACCCTATGAAGTAGACACTACCCTTGCCTGCATTTTACAGACAAGGAAATAGGCCTAAAAGGTTAAGTTACTTCCCCAAGGCTATGTAACTGGAAAATGTCAGGATTTGCACTTCCTAAGACAACTCTCTCCTCTAGCCATTCCTCTGCTTCTTCCCCTTAATCCAAAACCCACTTGTCCCCCAAGGTTCAGCTCAGGTTCCCATGCCAAAACAAAACCTTCTCAGGCCTGCAGGCAGCAAAAGCCTTGGAACTCCTGTTTACTACTGCTGGCGCCCTCATGCCACAGCCACAGTGGGTATCCCCTTCAGGTTAGCTCATGAGGCTGATGCAGGGCAGGTGAGACCCAAAATCGGGGCTTAGCCCGGGAGGGTTCTTGGCTTCACCCTGGAAAGAATTCAAGGGCGAGCTGGTGGTGGCAGACAGCTTTTGTTGAGGCAGCCGTGCACAACAGCAGAGGGGCTGCTCCCTGCTGCAGGGAGTGTGACCAGAGCAGCAGCTCTGAGACAGTGCCCAGTCCTATTTATAGCCACTTTTAATCATATGCAAATTAAAGGGAAGATTATGCAGGAATTTCTATGAAAAGGGTGGTAACTTCTGGGTGGTTGGGTCATTGCCATGGAAAGGGGAAGTATTGTTGGGTGTTGCCATGGCAACGGTAAACTGACATGTCACACTAATGAGTGCCTTATGGACAGTTGCTTCTTTTTAGTACTTTATATATTCTAGGTACAAGTCATTTGTTGGATGTGTTTTGTAATTTTTCTACAAGTCGATGGCCTGCATTTTCATTTTCTTAACAGCATTTTTTAAGTCTTTTTGAAATTTGAAGGAAAAGTCTTCAATTTTGATGAAGTTCAATGTATTACTTTTGTTTAAAGAAATCAGCAAGGCTGGGTATGGTGGCTCATGCCTGTATTCCCCATACTTTGGGAGGCCAAGGTGGGTGGATGACTTGAGTCCAGGAGTTTGAGACCAGCCTAGGCAACACAGCAAGACCTCCCATCTCTTTTTTCAGAAGAAGAAGGAGGAGGAAGAGGAGGAGGAGGAGGAGGAAGAAAATGAGGGGGAGGAAGGGAGGAGGGAGGGGAGCGGGAGGGGGTAGGAGGAGAGAAGGAGAAGGAGGAGACAGAAGGAAAGAAATCTGTCAAACCACCCAAAGTCAGTAAGATTATTCTCAAAGTTTTTTAGTTTTAGTTCTTACACATTTAGGTCTATGGTCACTTTCTAGTTGATTTTTGTGTGTGCTATATCATGAGGTTTGAGGTTCACTTTCTTTTTGCATATAGTTAACTGGTTATTTCAATTTGGAGTCTTAAAAATGATGTAGAGCAAGTCCTCCAATTTTGTTCTTTTCCAATTTTGCTTTTGACTATTCTATTTATTTCCATCTCAATTTTACAATTAACATCAGTTTTCCCAAAAAGTCTGTTCAGATTTTGATCTAAGCATCTATAGATCAACATAAGGAAACATGACTTCTTTACATTCCGAACCTTCCACTCTGTGAATATGGAAATCCTCTCACCTTTCTGCAGCTAAGCCTGGGTGTACCATTTTTTGGTGTATCATGCGCAGGGTATCCGGGCTCCTGGCCCAGCCTCCCCAGGTGGCCCCATCAGAGGCTAAGCATCTGTAGACAGAAAAGCTGGTCCCCTTCCTTTCACTTAACACCCAGAGGTTGTGGTCTAGTTCTTGACCAGGTGGGAGACAGTGACCCCTGAGAAAGGATGTGACCACACCCTACTTTATGGGGCCTTTGCTGACCAAACCCTACCTCTCAATAATGCTTTTCTTTTGAGTTGCTTTTTCCTTAAGTCTTCATGCTCAGCCTCCTACCACAGCTGGACATTTGCAAAGGGAACCAGAAACATCTTTTGGGAAATGACAGTTGATGCAGATGACAGGTAACTTTGTAACTTCGCTTCAGCCTCTGGTTGGTCCCCTCCTGCAACCAATCAGACTGATCATGGGCCATGTCTTCTTTTACAAAGGGTGTACCCCAAGTAACCACTGGGAAATCTCTAGAGGGTATTTAAACCCCAGAAAATTCTGTAACATGGCCCTTGAGCCTCACAGGTTGCTCCCATCCTGTGGAGTGTACTTTCATTTTCAATAACTCTCTGATTTTGTTGCTTCATTCTTTCCTTGCTTTGTGTGTTTTGTCCAATTCTTTGTTCAAGAACGCCAGGATGACAGGTAACAATTCAAACTATGAAAAAGGTAAGAGAGTCCTTGGGACTTCTCAACATGTGGTGACACAGCTAATAACGGGCAGTGCATACATGGGAGCAAATGCATAGAAAACTTGTCAATGACACGGCAAAGTAAAACCCAGATGAAGCAAGGTGAAAGGAGAATGGGCTGCGGCGCAAGTAAAACGTTAAAGACTGCTCGCCTGGGATGGAACAGTGGGGAGCAGAGGCATGGACAAATGCCTGGCAAAATGGATTTCTTTCCCTAGACTGCTAATGCTACTAACAGTTCCTCCTCCTAGGGTCGCTATAACAAGGTAACATACAGCACTTGGAAGACGGCCTGATCCAGAATAACACTAATGTTCACATGGCTGCGACTCTCAGACCAAAATCAACAGCTGGTATCTGCTGAAACTCAGCAAGGGGAATCCAGGTGAGTGTCGCTCCTTTGAGTAGAGCAACGCACATCACATTACATCACATCACACCCTCCCAAGCGAGAGGCTCTGGCCTCACCGGAGCGGCACTTCCCGGAAGAGCCAAGGATATTCCGGGACCAGCAAGGGACAGCGGCCCAGACCCTCCCTGGCGCCCAGTCGGCCGCCCTGTTGCAGCTCTCCCGCCAAGACGTGCGCCTAGCGGCAGGGATTCCTACGGTCACCATTTATTCTTGGCGCTAAGCTGCCGCTTCTCTTTTCTATCCACCGAGCAACGCAGACCCCGCCGTTTCCTTCCACTCTGGGCCAGCCGCTCCAGCAGCGACCGGGGCGCCAGGTTGTGCGCGGGGGGCTGCACCACCCGGCCCGAGGCTTTTGAAGCCACGCTTGGGCTCGGAGGATGGGCAGGACTTGCCCCGTGCAACTACCGCGCACGCAGTCTCCGCGCGAGGCCCGGGCACCCGAGCGGGGATTCCCACTCCCGTCACCAGCTCCAGCGTGGGGCCCCCAGGCTATGGAGCCCAGACCCCAGCCGTCCAGCAGCGCCTGGACGAGCCCAAGTCTCACCGCACTGGGGATCCGCCTCCTCCCGCTAGGGCGAGGGCGCCGTCCTCCCTCGGATGCTGCGCAGGCGCGCCCCCGCCCTCCGGTCACGTGCTACAGTGCTCGGGCACGCGGCCACGCCTCCCGCCGGAGTCTGGGAAAAAGCTGCCCTGTTCCAGAACGGGAAGCGGAAACAGGAAGGAACTGGGTGCACTGGCATCTGCTGCCGCCCTGAATTACCGTTAGCATGTGGCGGCAAGCTCAGCCCCCCGTTTTTAAAAACAAGGTAATTCTGATTCAGACACAGGAATTATGGTGAGGGTAGAAACGGACTGGAAGGTTCGTTTGCCCACCAAGACTCCAGAGCAGGTGGGTTCCTGATGCCTGCTCTCCATGAAGCCCTGGGCTTTCCGTACTTCCCTACTTTTCCTCTGAACTCACAGCACAGCTGAGCCAAAACGTGTTCTTACCAAAACGGGCATTTCCCAAAAGAACACTGTTTTAGATTCATTGTGCACAGCCTCTTTCTTTCGTCTCCCCCTCCTTTCCTCGCCTCTTGCTCTAACTGGATAATTTGACAACTGAGCCTCTGATAGCAGACGCCCACAACTCCAGCAAACCTGGTAGAGTGGGACAGTTGCAGCCGAAGGTAGAGAGACATCTGAGTTCTGCTTAGTAATAGATCACGGAGAGGTCAGACCAAGAAGTGGAAGGAAGTGGCCGGCCTGAGGCCTTGGTTCGGGCCACTCAGGGTCAAATGAAATGATAAAGGTGGCCACGTTGTCTGGCAGTGCTTCAGGTAGTAATTCTTCTCTAAGGAAAGCAGTCATCATATTTATATCCATAAATCAGTTTATTAAAGACATTATATAGCAATATATATCCCAAACCTTTTTCAGAATTGTCATTAGTTTTTAAAATTCATTATTTTCATCTCATTAAAAATGGTTTCTTCCTTTAAAATTTTGCAGAAAGTGTGGCCTCTATTTTCTGCTGCTCAGTTTAAACACATCATCAAAGACATAATGAATAATGTCATGTGGGCATAAAGGAGATTCATAAACCAGAAATGAATTTTGAAACCAAGTTTCAAGTGACTCAGATAAGCTTTATTCATTTCACGGGTGAAGCCACTGGATAAAGCAGTGCCCAAACCAGGCTTGTTTGCCCTTGGCATTATGTCCCCAAACACAGTTTCAGGCCCTCTCACAGCTTGAGAGGCCTTCAGCCTGAGCCTGTTTTGCCCAAGCCCATCCAGACTGAAATGTACACAGGAAGGCTAGTATGTGTGCAAAGCAGTGTGGCTTATTTTAGGGTCCTATTAATTGTGGGCCAACAAAACAGTGGCAGGATTTGAAGAAAGAAATGTATTGCAACAGACCATATCCTTCGAACCACAAAGGGAGACTGAGAAAATGCTGGCTTCAGGCCAAAAAATCCTGGCTCAAAACACAGCTTCCTTAGGTGGCTCATAGGCAGACCAAGTTCATCAAGTCAAGACCTTTTCCTGCTACCACCTTGGGGCGAGGGGCCTTCACCAACCTGCCCTGCACACAGGTCTCCTGCTGTTCAGAACCTACTCAGTAACAGGAGCAAACATACATGTTTTCCCCTTATGTAACTTTGCATTTAAATATATTCTGGGAAACTGCTGGGCACAGTGGCTCACACCTGTCATCTCAGCACTTTGCGAGGACAAGATGGGAACATCACTTGAGTCCAGGAGTTCAACACCAGCCTGGGCAACACAGGAAGAACCTGTCTACAAAAAGTTTAGAAATCAAACTGAGTGTGGTGGCACGCACCTCTGGTCTCAGCTACTCGGGAGGCTGAGGGGAGGGACTGCTTGAGCCAGGGAAGTCAAGGCTGCAGTGAGCTGTGATCTCACCACTGTGTTTAGCCTGGGCGACAGAGGGAAAACCCTGTCTCTCTTTCTATATTCAGGGAAATGGCAGCATGAGATCTTATGCCAGGTCTTGAGACTTCAGAAACACTTCAGCACCAGCCAAATACCCCCATGAGAGCAAGGAAAACTCTTTTCCAGTTGCCTGCACATTTTAAAGCTATAATGAAAATGTTATAAAAAGAACTACAGAATAGAGTGGGGGTGGAGGGGAGTCACACATTTCCAGTGGCTAGCACTTTGCCCTGTGCCCTCCACCTTGGAGAGTATCTACAAACTTCCTATCCACTGAGCGTGCTTGCAGCCGTCCTGGATGTCAACTGGCCACAGACCCTTTGCTGGGGGGAGTCCCAGCCACATGCGTTGGCAACTTGGAGAGAGGTTTCCATTTCTCCCCATGATCCCACTTTCCAGCAAAGCTCAAACTGCTGTCACAATTGTTTCACTGTACCTAAAAAGGAACAGTTAACGCAGGAGCCACAGTCAGTGTTTTCTGTGAAATGGTCTTGCAAACAGCATTAAGAAATCTTGTTGCATTTCAAAGAAAAGGTCTGATTAGAGGCACCTGTTGGAAGCAGAAGCCTCGAAGAGTTAACTTGCGGGTCCACTTCATTTCGGACACGGAATAATCACAAACACAAGTCTATGCTGCTTGCTGGAGCTCCCTTGGGTTGGGATAAAGCTGGATTTCCACGTGCCGCTCCGTTTTCCCTGCCTCCCTCCTCTGGGCTATGTCCTGCAGAGCTTCAGCGGGAAGTTCTCCGTGATGAGGTGGTCGGGGTGAAGAAGCACCACGATGTTAATCTCAAATTCTGAGAAGAGAAGAGACAGTGGGTTTATGCTGATACTGAGCAGTGAAACCCCATGCCGCCACCAAGGCAGTCACAGTAAGCTCTAACGGGGAGGGAGTGCTGGCGCAGGTGGGTTTCATAGCTGTCCCCTCAGCACCACCCAAATTTTCAGCTAAACCAGTGGAGATGACTCTACTGATGTCTGACTGCCTCTGTCAGCTTTCTCTAAGTGAGGTTTTGTCCTCTTGTCTTGGAACGTGAGTGACCAGCCTTCCCCAGCTCCACTTTCCCTGCCCCTTTGCTGTCCTAGAGAGGACCTACTAAAACCTTTCCAAATCATTTGTATTCCTTTGCCTTATTTTTACATTTCCTACGGTTCTTAATGAAATAGCAGACCGTGAACCAGCCCGTAGCTGTCTGGGCCCATGTCCCCAACCCCCAGGAGAGAAACAATCTTCAGAAGCAGCAATTTTGGCTGGGCATGGCGGCTCACACCTGCAACCCCAGCACTTTGGGAGGCTGAGGCAGGCAGATCACGAGGTCAAGAGATCAAGACCATCCTGGCCAACATGGTGAAACTCTGTCTCTACTAAAAATACAAAAATGAGCTGGGTGCATGCCTGTCGTCCCAGCTACTCAGGAGGCTGAGGCAGGAGAATTCGCTTGAACCTGGGAGGCAGAGGTTGCCGTGAGCCAAGATCATGCGCCTGTACTCCAGCCTGATGACAAAGTGAGACTTCGATTTGGGAGGAACAAAAAGCGGCAATTTAGCGTTGCTTCACTGGATACTATTCATGCACCGCCTCTCAGTAAACAGGATTCCTTCTCCACTGACTCTTCAGCTGCTATGGCTGAACCTCGTTGATCATAACAAAAGACGTGTGTCTGGAGAGGAAGCGCCGGAAGACACATAAGCGCCATGTCCTTCCCCAGTGTGACAAGGGGTGGAGAGGGCATCGTGTTGGCAGAGGGCCCTGTGCCAAGCCCCACACTGTGGCAGCTCAGCTGTGGAAGGGCCTTGGAGTCGGTGCCCCACCTGTGGCTGGGGGCAACAGGACAACATCCCCATGTGGGGTATCCACCTCCGCCCCAACATTAGTTACAAGAAGAGTCGGCCACCACCTTGTCCTTCCTCACTTTATTGTCACTACATTAGAGCCCTCTGGGCCCTTCCGGCCACCACTCCCTTCAATGCATTCTCCACCTCTCTTGCCGTGTCCCCCGGAAAGGTGGCAGGTGTGGCTGGAGTGGACAGAGATGCCCAGTAGGCATGAGAGGGAGCTGGTGCAGGCTCTCCTTTTCAGCAGGAAAGCAGCTGCATCTGAGCTGCCACGCTACCCAGGTGGCCCGAGTGAGCCAGCCTCGGGTCTGACCACGCATTTGAGGTCACTTGCACAAAGAGCTGAAGAAGAACACACAGAGGTGCTGCTCTTAATGTGATGCAGTGCTCACTCCTGACTTCCAGCCTAGACGTCCTGAGCCTTTCTGAATCACTGTCCCTTCCTACTGAGAAGGCTCAGTCGCTTCCTACCAGGTCTCTGTTCTGCCTCCTCGTAGTGTGGGGTGATCTCCCAATTCACATGATTCTTATTAAGATGGATGGACATTAAAATATTTGCAGGAAGAGTTGAGAACATGGAAGTGTTCATGATACGATGTTAAGGGGAAAGAGGCAGGGTATAAAAGGGTGTCTGTGTCCAAATTCAGATCCCGTGGTTAAAATATGACACACAGCTTCATGGAACTCACTAGAGGCAGCCTAGGCCGCGGGGCTCAAGGCCTTCCTGCTGCTGAACGCTCACTCCGGGGTTTGCACAGTCCTGGACCTTCACTCAGAGCCGCCCTGTCAGCATCCAGTCACTCCTGCTATGTGGTGCTCACATGCGCTGTTTTCTTCATGGAGCTTGGTGTCACTGCCCTTGTCTACATTGATGTGAGTCTGTTTCCCCTAGTGACGGTGGAAGTTCTGTGAGCACCAGGACTGCCTGTGGGTGTGTCCCCTGTGCAGCACGGCAGCTCCCTAACGAGGTTTTGTTGAGTGGCCAAAGGGTGGCCGGTTCTCAGCTGTGTCACCCACAGAAGGCCCTGGTGCTGAGGGACTGAAGGGCGGCCGACTCTGAACTGTGTCACCCACAGCAGGCCCTGGTGCTGAGGGCAAGCTCTGAAATATGTGACCCAGAGCAGGCCCTGGCACTGAGCGGCCCTTCCCACGGGCCCAGGGAGGGCTAGGGGTGAGTGCCACTTACCCACTTTGAAGTTGGTGGTCTCCAGCGTAGGGCAGGTGAACAGCCTGGGGAAGACCATGTAGATGGGAACAGAGAGGCCCCTGCACACGTCCCCATCGGCGATCTGAATGTTCTGAATCTCCGTGGCGTCGCGGGCATAGCCTTCTGCACACCCTGGGGAAGGGAGGCCGCATCATGCAGTCAGGGCCAGCAGAGGTGGCAGGGCCTAATCAGCACCGCAGCAGCCCACAGTCTGCTCCAAGGGTCCTCCAGGGTCCCCTCACTTTCTTCACACACGTGGCTACTGCCATGCACAGCCACGCTCCCACTTCTGCTTCCCCCAACATCCTTTTTTTTTTTAAGAGTCAGGGTCATGATCTTCTCTATTGCCCCAGCTGGAGAGCAATGGCGCGATCTCAGCTCACTGCAGACTCAAACGATCCTCCCACCTCAGCCTCCCGAGTAGCTGGGATCACAGGGGTACACCACTGTGCCCAGCCCCCCAGCATCCTCTTAACCCATGGGAAGGGTGGCAGTCAAGGGTGACAGGCAAGTGCGGGGCCTGGGGGCACGGCCTCACCGCATGTCTCCACGCGCACCAGCTGCAGCTCCACGCTTCTGATGGCGGCCTCCGAGCTCTCCACCACCAGCTCTCCTGTTAGCGGCTGTGTGATGACGCAGTTTGTTGAGTTGAGATGTCCTCGAATGAGAAATTTGGGAAGTAAAGCTCTCTAAAACAAAACAGAAACAAATACACCGGAATGGAAGGAAGTAGGGAAGGCACTCTGTAGTTACTGTGGTGTGAATAAAAACTGGAAACAAAGCTGGGTGGTGGTTACATGGTCCACTGGGACCATCTCACAAAATGAGAAGGAGCAAAAGTACTGACATCTTGGACATTTACAGGCTGAACTATTCAACAACTCTCTACATATGGCACCTGACACTCCTTGTACTGAGAAGGACTCATAGAACCATCCCAATTTCCTAGACTCAGATCTAGAAAGCTCCTTCTTACCAAGAAATAAGACACAAGAGTCTGAGGGAGTCGCCATGGTGTTCAAGGACAACCTGACACACACACAGTTAAAAAAGAAAACCAAATGGCCAGGCACAGAGGCTCATGCCTGTAATCCCAGCGCTTTGGGAGGCAAAGGCAGCAGGATCACTTGACCAGATGTTCAAGACCAGCCTGCATAACACAGCAAGACCCCATCTCTAAGAAATGTTTTAAAAAATTAGCTGGGCAGGCTGGTGCACACCTGTAGTCCCAGTTACTTGGGAGACAGAGGCAGGAGGATTGCTTGAGCCCAGGAGCTTGAGGCTCCAGTGAACAATGATTGCACCACTGCACTCCAGCCTGGGTGACAAGAATGAGATGATGAGATACTGTCTCTTAAAAACAAAAAAATTCAAAGATGTTCCCAATTGTGCAATTTTTAAAAGCCAAAACATTTATTTTATTTCAAAGAAATTTAAAGGAAATGATTTTCTTTGACGCTTGATGAGAAGCTTATAAACCTTGACTCTGTAGACGGGACACTGGCCAGGAAGGACCGACGATGGTCTGTAGCAGGGGTGCCCCATCTTTTGGCTCCTTGGGCCACTTTGGAAGAAGAAGAATTGTTTTGGGCCACACATAAAATACATTAACACTACTGACAGCTGGTGAGTTAAAAAAAAATCACAAAAACAAAATCCCATCATGTTTTAAGGTTTATGAATTTGTGTAGAGTCACATGCAAAGCCATCCTGGTCTGTGAGCAGTGGGTTGGATGGGCTTGGTCAAGAGAGCTACAGAAAATCTTCCCAGGGGTCTTTACCTCTGGCTGGATGCCAGTCACTGAAAGGATCAGAAATTGGCATACTACTGTCCAACACACGTGATGCAAGCTCCAAGTGGAAGACACATAATAATTTAGAATATTCTAGTAGCCACATTAAAAAAGAAGGTAAAATTAACCAATATATCAGAAGTATTATCACTTCCACATGTAATCAATATCAAAAATATGAATGATGTTTGACGTTCTCCTTTTAATCCTGAGTCTTTGAAATCTGGTCAGTATTTACACTTCCAGCTCATCTACTTGGCCCAGCCATGTCTCCAGGGTTAATGGTCACATGTGGCTGGTGGCCACCTGACTGGGCAGTACAGCTCAGGACCCAGCAGCCCCCAAAGGTACAGACCTCGGAAAAAGTCTGCATTCAAGATGGAGGTTTTTTGGTTTTGCTTTTAAGTAGACACATTTAAGACAGGTCTTGCTCTGTTGCCGAGGGTGGAGTACATGACTCACCACAGCCTTACCTTCTAGGCTCAGGCAATCCTCCTGGCTAAGCCTTCTCAGTAGCTGGGACTACAACTGCATGCCACCACACCCAGCTAATTTTTACATTTTTCTTTCGTAAAGACAGGGTATCATTATGTTGCCCATGCTGGTCTTGAACTCTTGACCTTAAGTGATCCTCCAAAAGTGCTGGGATTAAAGGCATCAGCTACTGTCCCTGGCCAAGCCAGAGTTTTAAAAATAACTAAGAGAAGCTATTTGTGTAGAAAAATAAAAAGCGTAGCAGTTCACATCAAAATTCTTTTAGGCGACTGATGAAAAAGGAAAGCTTTCAACATACAGCTCAAGATACTGACTAAACATTCATTTTCTCACTCCTCCCACTGACATGATATTAACATATACAAATAAAATAAACCTCCACTATTTTCAGTCTGAGCTCCAGCCTTCCTGTAGTTCCTGCAAAGCTATCTTACAGCCTTCCAATAAATCTCTTTTCTACTTAAAAAGCAAAACAAAATATCACCAGTGACATTTTGTGAATACGTAATTTTATTTTATTTGCTTTATGTGTTATTTTCTTATTTTCCAACAATAAACATGAATGGTTCTGTCAAAAGAAAAGTTCCTTACATTTTAACTAAACCTACACCTAGAAAAGCCACAAGGAGCGCCCTGTGGGGAGCAGCCCCGTGAGGCATTTCTGTTGGATAGAAAGTGGACAGACGACATGGCTCCCAGGAATTCGGGCACCTGTACTCCAGGTTGAGGTGCAGGGGGAGCAGTGAGAGCGAGTGCGCTCTCAGGGCGTGAGGTCAGCCTGCCATCAGGCGGGGGCCTTCGAAGGGCAGCAGGTGGGTATCACAGGTGAGCTCACCAGGCGGGGGAAGCTGCCACAGGCTGGCACCACAGCTTCCTGCAAAGGGATCTCCCACCTGGAAAAGCAGACTCAGGGCAAGGTGGGACAAATGTTCCATGTCATTCATGGCCACAGTGTAGACAGAGAGCATCTGGACTCAGGAGACTAGTTGCCTACAAACACCCCTGCCACATGCTATCCCCAGGGCAGAGCGCCTCTGCTCAGTGTGTGCTGAGGACCAGAACAGGTTCTCACGTGGGCTAAGGACACAGCCTCTTCCACACACCACACGCACTAGATCCTCATTCATAAATGTAAACTGACAACCAAGGATCAATACATATTTAAGGAAAACAGAATCAAGAAAAAGACATATGCACTCGACAAACAGAACCAACCCCTGAGAAACAGAATCAATACAGGAAACGGAGATGAAAGGCCACTGCGTCTGCAATAGGAGCAGCAGCTGGCCGGAGGAAGAAACGGTGCCTAGAAATGAATCGAATTACTGCTGGGGTCAGCACTTCTACAGACAGGCGACAGGGGGAAGAGAGGAGTCTGAGTGGCCCACTGCAGTCGTGTGCCCTCAGAGCCCGGACAGACAGGGGAGTGGCCTTTCCACCCTCACCTGTCTGCAAGGCTCCCCATGACACACATCCAGCCTCTGAGGGAGGAGGCCGATGACCTCCCAGGACCCAGTCCTCCCAGCTCATCCTTAACTTGATCCTAGTGAGTGTGGTCCAGACAGCAGAATGAAGAATTAAGAGGAAGGAAGAAAAGTTACACGCAGGAAGAACTACAGGAACTCACTGCTTTCTTTGAGACAGATACCATTAAATAAGTCTGGGGAAATGCATGGCAGTGGATGAGAGTTCAAGACTGGGGAGGCTGGGGCCAGGCAGAGTTCTGGATGGGGCCAAGTTAACCACTCTGCCAGTAAAGTGCATGTGGGCAGCTGAGGCTCCACCAGGGGCTGCCACTGAGACCAGACAGTCCTGTCCTGACACAGGAGGCGGGAGGGCTGGGCTGGCACTGCCCAGGTGCCTGTGTCCTCACTGTACCTGTCCCAGCCGTGAGGCGTCCACCACAGAGGGCGCTGTGGTGGGAGAAGGAATCTTTAAAAAGCACGTTGCTGCCCGGCCTCTGCCAGGTGGGAATGCTGGGGGGAGAAACTGCAAACTAAACATCCATGGAGGATGACAAGAGGCCAGGGGTCCGGGCTCAGGCCCTGGCTAACCACAAGAAATAAAGGGACATGCCTGTGTCACGGGCTGCAGGGGGTCTCGGGGGCCCATGATGCAGTAAAACTGAAGGAAAACAGTGCAATTAATAGACATACTCTCCCTGCAGAACTTGTCAAAAGCACTCTTCTTCTAAGCTGCTTTACTGAGCTTAAAAAGGAAATCAAATGGAAAATACTGAGTAAATTGGGTACAAATAATCAGGAATCTCTGCTGGCTGATCATGTAATTTTCAAATAAAACCACCCGGGCAATAGCTAGTCCATGGGGTCTGGCTGCTGGAAAGACACCCATAGCATTTGAGTGGGCAGAACGTCTTACCTCTTTGACATTCTGTAAGGTTTCAGGTGTAATCGTGAAGTCTACAGGACTGGGAGTCAACTTTCCCTTCTGAGGCTAAAACGAGAGGTTAAACTGAAGTGAGTCGATGAAGACCAAGAGTTCTGCAGGTCAAACAGCTTTTCCCCTTCAAAAATAAACAAACAGCAGCCTGGCAAAGGAGGAAGGACGGGGGACTAAGAGGAGGATGCCTGGGTCCCAAACATGGTTCTGCCAAGTTTCCCCATCTCGCTGAAACTCAGTTTCCTCATCTGTAAAATGAGGGGAGAGATGTCTTAATCTCCAATGTGCCTTTCAGATTCAGAATTTAAAAATCAGACCTAAGAAACAGAGCACTGTTATTGGGGGGTACTTATTTGAAACCTCTCAGCACAGTGACCTCTGAGGGGCTCCTCACACCTCCCAGATGGTCCCACTTCACAGATGAGGAAAGTGGGGCAGAGAGCTCAGTGACTTGTTCAGTTCAGTGGTAGAGCTGGGAGGCTGAGCATCAAACCCAGGGGGTCAGGTTGCTATTAGCCTCTGAGCTGTAGAGCTGTCTACCTGAAGAATCATACCTATAAAATAGTTATAAATGTCACCAAAACAGCAGTAACAGTGATCACCTCCATGTTACATAATTTCAGAATCGATTGATATAGCTAAGCTTCATAAGAGCCTGCCTGACATCTTTTATCCAGGGGCTGGGATGCAAAAGGCCACTCCACCACCCAGAGAGCCAAGGGGAAGAAGGGCCATGCCTGACGTGCTGATATGGAGTCCCTCTGGCCCGCGGTCCCAGCTGGGGGACTCTGGGCCAAGGACAATGATGCACACGTGATGTTCATGCCACTGGCAATCTCTGACCCAGGAGTCTCGTGTCTTCTGCCAGCACCCAGGAAACAATAAAAGCCTAAATTATTAGCTTATAAATAGGGTAAAATCTCAGACCCCATGGGAGATTCCTATTATTAAGCACCAGAGCCCCAAGTGAAGCTTACAGCGGAGTGAACGATAAATTCACAGGTCTTTGTCAAGTCCTTGGCCAACAGAGACCGCCTCATGTCACAGCGCAGTGTATACTAAAGGGGAGAGTTGGAGAAAAAAATGGTCATCTGAGTGGGATTTGCTTTCATCTTGGAATTATATTCAAAGAGACAAGTCAGTCAACATATTTTAGGGAAATATTATACAATCAGTGTATTACAGGAAATTAACATACATAATATATAATAGGAGAGTTAATGTTCAAATTAAAGGCATTTCTATTTTTAAGAAAGAACCACTTTACGGTTATTCTTCAATCTATTTGCACAGCCGTCCTGCAGTTGCACCCACTGGCAGACTGGTGCATGGTCCTGCCTGAAGCAGGGAGCAGGCTGGTGGGACAGAAAGGGCAGTGTGCTCAGGAGCAAAGGCCAGGCCAGATCCTGTTGTCTGCCTTACTGTGCAAGCCCAGACAGATAACACAACTTCTCTGAGCTTCTGCTTCCCCTCTGTAGAATGGGGCTATTAACATCCACCTGCATCGAGACTCCAGTAAGATAATGTGTGACAAGCACTTAGTACAGGGCTGGCAGACAGCAGCGCCTGGTGAAGCAGCAGCTACTTTGTAAGCAGAATTAGAAAGTACATGCAGTGAGGACTGCAACCCTGGGACAGCACCCAGCATGTCACGACCCTTCCTTGCTGAGCACCTGCTCCGAGTGCAGAGCACTGCCCTGGGCACCAGAGCCAAGCTCAAGGTCACACCTGCTCCTCAGGGAGCTTCTAATTTACTGAAGTAATATGCAGTGACTCACACATCCATCAACCAACTTCTACAAGGGTCAACTCATGGCTAATCTTACTTATCAAAACATCTCTAAGGCTTCTCCCCATCTGCCAATGCACAGATGAAGCCTGCATCTCAAAGAAAAAGTGACTTGGAAAAAAACGTGGCATCACACTTGCACACTTCCTCTTTTAAGTGGAAAGCCATGTTCCATTTCTCTGCTGTCCTGAGGTTATTTTTCTGAGCTCGTGGCTACCATGGTACCTGCTACAAGGTGGGCCCTATTCCCCCCAGGGGAGCCCCACTGCAGAGCTGGTATTGAGCTTAAAGCAGGCTTTGAAAAGGGACTATCGCTTCTAATCCCCGTCTATGAGCTGAGAGACTGTGTAGAAACGTAATTCTACAGCATGATCACTGTTGTAACGTCAGTCTTTAAAAAAAAAATCACGTAATCCACATTTAATCAAGTTAACTATTATTTTAGTCATCCAGGAAAAACTTTAGAATTATGTAAAAAATAATTTTCATAACTGGGACTATATGCATAATTGAATCTTACAAGAAGCTGTATTCTTACGAACAACCTGTCCACATGAAAAAAGTTACTGTATATTTAAGGTACTACTGGGAGAGTAAAACATTGTTTGAAAGAATCATCCCTTGTCTGCAAGGATCTTTATATATAATATATATACAACATATATATTCTCTTTTTGTTTTTTGAGACAGTCTTACTCTGTTGCCCAGGCTGGAATGCAGTTGTGTAATCTCAGTTCACTGCAACCTCCATCACCTGGATTCAAGCCATTCACCTGCCTCAGCCTCCTGAGTAGCTGGGATTACAGGGGTGTGCTACCATGCCCAACTAATTTTTTTTTTTAATGGAGTTTCAGTCTTGCTGCCCAGGCTGGAGTGCAGTGGTGCACTCTCGGCTCACTGCAACCTCTGCCTCCTGGGTTCAAGTGATTCTCCTGCCTCAGCCTCCAAAGTAGCTAAGATTACAGGCCCCCTCCACCATGCCCAGCTAATTTCTGTATTTTAGTCGAGACGGGGTTTCACCCTGTTGTCAGGCTGGTCTCGAACTCCTGACCTTAGGTGATTGATCCACCCACCTCGGCCTCTCAAAGTGCTGGAATTACAGGTGTGAACCACTGCACCCAGCCTATTTTTTGCATTTTTAGTAGAGATGGGATTTTGCCATGTTGGCCAGGCTGGTATTGAACTCCTGACCTCAGGTGATGTGCCTGCCTCGGCCTCTCAAAATGCTGGGATTACAGGAGCAAGCCACCGCACCTGGCCCTGTTCATAGTTTTGAAGTAGACTCCTGTAAAAGGAATTTTTAACTTTGAAAAGGGATGACTAGGATCTCTATAAGTTCTGAATATACAATTTCAGCAGACATATTTTATGTTATAGTACAAACTCTTCCAGCACAGCTACAAGAGTAGAACAAACCCAATAAAACTTGCTACAATTTAAATTCTTGTAAAAAGAAGTAGTTGTACAAAGGACAACTACTGAAGACTGATGATTGTATGAAGTATCTAATAACAAGGACAAAAATGAACACAGCACGACTGGAAAGAAGAATGTCAAGCCCTTCATCTAAAAAATAACAAGCACACCAAGCCTCTGGACTGGCAATCTCTCTCTCTCTCTCTCTCTCTCTCACACACTCTCTCTCTCTCTCTCACACACACACACACACACACACACACACACAAGAGAGAGAGAGAGAGAGAGAGAGATTGAGAGAGTGCAGTGGTGTGATCTGGGCTCACTACAACCTCTGCCTCCCAGGTTCAAGCAATTCTCCTGCCCCAGCCTCCCAAAGCAGTTGGGATTACAGGCGCCTGGCTAATTTTTGTATTTTTAGTAAAGACGGAGTTTCACTATGTTGGCTAGGCTGCTTTTGAACTCCTGACCTCTGATCTGCCCACCTCAGCCTCCGAAAGTGCTGGGATTACAGGCATGAGCCACCACACCCAGTTAATACTGGCAAAAAAAAAATTTTATATATATATATATATATTAGACTTAAACTCCTTGGCTCAAGTGATCCTCCTACCTCAGCCTCCCAAGTGGCTGGGTTTACAGGTGCATGCCACTGCACCCAGCATGTCTATATTTTAAATCCTTGGTTCTGTTTCATTAATTTTACCATTTTACATTGTTACTTATAACAATTCGATTTATAAATGAAAAATTTCTTGGCATACATATAATTTAAGAAAGATAATATTAGAGTTTAACAACAAAACTTTCTATCCAAAGAAATGTGCCTATGTTAACCTTTAGACTGAGTGTAGTAAACAATGGGGCCAACAAGCGCTGGCCTGGACCCCCGGGCTGAGGCTGGCCTGTGTGATCACAGGAGGTCACTGCCCTCTCTGGGAGGCACTCACTCTACTATCAAACTCTAAGAAAAAGACCTGCCAAAGAATGGCATGAATTAATGAATGGATGAAGACAGATTTAAAAAAACATAATCTTAGTTTCTCTTAAGTTTCTCTTAGTTTCTCTTTATTTTCTCTAAAGAAGCAATGACAAATTTCAATATGAATCAAGACTTAAACGCTATTTGAGAATTTTTGTAAATTCTGATAGGTGTGCAAATGTTAACTATAATTATATAGACATATGTCCCTTGTTTTTGGAGATGCACAATGAGGTATTTTGAGATGAAGTATAAAGACTCTAAAACGAACTTTAAAATGAGTTAGAACAAAATACAGATTAACAAAGATGGCAAAATACTAATAAATGCTAAATGATAATGAGTGCGATAAGTTCATAGAAATCAGAGGTTAAACTGAGAAATCTCTTCACTGTTAGAAACCTGTGAGATATCTGGGGAGGTACTGAATTCTAAATTTTAGTATTCTGAGGTTAACCCTCAAATGGTAAAATCTAAAGACTAAAAGACAAGGTAGGGGCAATTGTTCACTTTACTAAAAAATGACCACCTGTTAACTCTCCTACTATATTTTAAGTAACCTCCAATTTACATACAGCTCTGCAGGAATACAAGCACATAAGTTTTTTTTGTTTTGTTTTGTAGAGATGAGATCTTGCTTTGTTGCCCAGGCTGGTCTTGAAGTCCTAGGCTCAAGCAATCCTCCTGCTGTGGCATGAAAACGTGATCTTATGCCAGTTTCTAATGAACATATTCTTATATTTTAAAATAAATCATATTAAAGAACTACCATGCGGATAAAGCAAGATACTGATTCTGGATAAATAATAAAAATAACTTTCAAAATGAAACGTTTAAGGTATCTTCAGTATTACCAAAAAGGCATTTGACATAGGCTGGTGTTCTTTATTGAACAAATCTTGTCAATGAGGGGAAGTGGATTCATGACTTCCTGTCCACCTCTGGAAGGTTTCATGGGGAAATAGTCCCAACCTAGAAAGCTGATCAGAAGACTCCTGCTCACACACCAGCAATTGGTATTTGTATGGCTACCTAAGCAGCTCCCTCTGAATCCAGGTACTAACCAGTCATCACTATGGCTTCCTTGGGGTTACCCAAAGCCTTTGGTGACTGAAAAAGCTGTGCTAACAATAAATGACTAAAAACACTTTTTTTCTTTGCGGAAAGATGGCCATCATACTACATGTATTTCTTCTTGACAGATCTCTTAGACAATTCATAAAACTCACATACAGATGAATCTTTGGTTAAACACTCACAGGGGTTCGGGGACTTTTATTTTAAAGGTTCTAATAGTTTCAGCAGGAGAATGTATCTACTAAGGCTAAATTATTGACCAAAACTTAATAAATCAAAAAAATTCTTTACTTTCATCCCTCTTGCATATAAGACTGAAGAGTTTTGTCTCATCCAGCAAGGGAAGTGCTGCGAGGCTGCTATCACAAAAGTATCTTTCTTTCTGCTGAATAAAGGAAAGGCTCTCTCACCCTGCATGGACTCCACACTGCTCCTGAGACAACAATAGGAGACTGTGAAAGACGTCCTTAACTGCTGAGGTGGACAGGAAGTCATGAACCCACTTCCCCTCATTGACAAGGTTTGTTCAATAAAGAATACCAGCCTATGTCAATGTAGTAGCCTTTGGGTGTTAAACAAAGAGATACTTGTAAGTATAAAATGGACAAGTGAATGCTAGTGCCACAAAGTCAGGGCATATCTGTTACCAGACAATAAAAGCATCCCTTTACAGTGTCAATGTGGCCTGAAAAGAGCCCAAGAGAAACAGGAAAAGGAAGTTAGAGCAAAAGTGCTTTGAGGCTCCCATCAAAAATAACGGCCATACATAAAACGCATTTATGAGGGAAAAATGAGAAATTAACAGAGAATATACATGAGAGGTCTCAGCAATAAATACAGTATAAATTCTTGGGCCCATCTATTAATGCTGAGTAAAAGATCACACTGTTTTTCAGAAGAAAACTTGTGAAATCAGTCGCATGGGACTAGGAAGCTCTCACCTGAATGTTGACAAACACGCCATGATAAGTTTCATACAGAACTTTGTTACCCTTCACGTGCAGAGGAAATTCAAAAGGGATTTCTGTTTTGCCGCTGGGAAATTTCCCTGGCTTCACCATTTCTATGGTGCTGTTGATAATCTGGATAGGCTGTAAACAAAAATCAGTTCAGTCCATCAGCAGGTACTTGGAGATGTCTTTTCCAATTACAGTGTCTATTAATAACCTTCTGAAAGACACAGCACCCTGAGGCCCTGGAGGCTACCATCCTGCTGTTGTGGGCAGCTCCATGCTGGGTCTGGAGATGAACAGTGACTTGGCTCCATTTTTTAAGACTCTGGCACAGTACTGGTTGATTTACAACATGAGACATATAGGTGCTTGATCTACATAGGAACTGAACTGATATGTCCTTTCTCCTCTGCAAGTATCTCATTTAACTATTTTAACAGCCCCAATCTTCAGAATCAAGAAGCAGATCCAGCACAGTGAGGCTGCCTGGCTAACAGGGCTGACGTGTGAACCCACGGCTCTCCTCGCCCAGCCCGTGCCCTTCGGGGCAGAGCTGCCTCTGCTCCTGATGGCCCACCAGCTTCCTCGGAGCCTTCCTGCTGCAGCTTCCAGCCCCATGGCCTGCACAGACCTCCTCAGCTGCGCCTCCAAGAAGGAGCAGAGAGTACTAACATTTGGAACCTGCCTTCAAAGTATGTAGCCATGCTTTTTAAGCATTTACAGCTTAACATCGGTGGCTCTGAGAAGATCCATGACTTCCAAGTGAATCTCTAAGTACTAATGGATTAAAATAAAATTGTAGAAAACATAGGAAGCCCCTAAATCTGAACACTGAATGTACCTTTCTTCCCTTAACTCTTTTCCCGCAAAACTTAAAGAGTTAAAATGTCCTTCAGGAAAAGGAAACTATAAGAATAGTGAAGGAGTTTACATTGTGGAACATGTAATTCTATCCTAAATGACAAAAGAACAGTTACTTGCTCTATTTTCATCTTACCTTAGTTTCAAATCAACAGCAGCATATACATAGCAAACAGAATAGCAGTTTTGATTTTGGAAGGCAGGTAACATAAGCCACAGGCACAACTTCTCAGAAGAGCTGTGATTCTTTTTTTCTTTTTGAGACGGAGTTTCACTCTTGTTGCCCAAGCTAGAGTGCAATGGCGCGACCTCGGCTCACTTCAACCTCTGCCTCCCGGGTTCAAGCAGTTCTCCTGCCTCAGCGTCCCAAGTAGCTGGGATTACAGGCGCACACCACCACACCCAGCTAATTTTTTGTATTTTTAGTAGAAATGGGGTTTCACCATGTTAGCCAGGCTGGTCTCAAACTCCTGACCTCAGGTGATCTGCCTGCCTCAGCCTCCCAAAGTGCTGAGATTACAGGTATGAGCCACAGCGCCTAGCAGTGTTCTTTTTAATGGCTGAAATTAATACATTTACAGTTCTCCTAATCCTATTTATCAAATGGGAATAAGTATAAGCAGACTTTCAATAACAGGATATACTTAGAAACAAGTATCTCCAATTTCACAGGTTGGTTTCCCTTGCAAAATAACAGCAGTTAACAATAAAGGCACACAGCAAGTGAAAACCACCATAAACATTTCTTCTGTTTAAGAGACATGGTGTCTTGCTCTGTTGCTGAGGCTGGTGTGCAGTGCTGTGATCATAGCTCACTGCAGCCTTGAACTCCTGGGCTCAAGGGATCCTCCCGCCTCAGCCTCCAGAGTTGCTGGGACTACAAGCGCACGCTGCCATGCCCAGCTAATTTTTAAAGTTTTTAGAGAGATGGGGTCTTGCTATGTTGCCCAGGCTACTCTCAAATTTCTGGGCTTAAGCAATCCTCGCACCTTGGCCTCCCAAATCACTGGTATTATAGGCCTGAGCCACTGTGCCTGGCCCTGAGCCACTGCAACCAGCCCAACATTTCAATATTGAACTAAAATATTGCAATCTAAGCATTCTTACCTTAACAGAATTATAAAAAGCTTCAAACACCCCCACACTTTTGGCACTGAGCTGGAGGTTTACAGTTCCTTCCATGGTTAGAGACACTCCCTGGTGTTGGACTGAATCCTTACTCGATATGACCACCACGCCGGAGAGCACTTCCTGGGAGAGAGAAAAGACAGCCACCAATCAAATTAGCATGCTTCTGTCATTCACTTTGTTTATTAGCAAAACAAATTGATCCTTCACAATCAATTTGTTTAAAGACCCAGACATTCACTGAGACACCTGGATACCAGGATGGGGAAGGCCCAGGCCCTGGTGGGGACCAGATGCCCACTGGTAATGACATGGCAACCTAGACACACCCTGAAGGGAGTGCCAGAGTGTGGGGATGAGAGATCTCGTCCCTTCACTGCCTTTCAGACATGTCTTCATTCCTGGTTGGGGAATCTCGACAGATGACTGAGTTCAAGAGTGCAAAGAGAAGGGCCAGGGCAAATGTAAGTTCCCAGTGATATTACACAGGGGCATGGATGAAGTCCCTTCAAAAGGAACACAAGAAAATAAAACCCTGCTCGTTAGGCTCTGTCTCAATTGTGCTGACTAAAATGATAGCACATCTGCAAATGGGTAATTTCACACAATAGTTAGCCTGGTATCCTTTCTGCCCAGAGATGCCTACTAGGGGTGAGACTGGAGGTTATCAGTGCCATCCACGAGGCAGCAGCACGCCACCTTCCCAAAGAACTGCCCTGTCCCTGGAGTTCCTGCTCGCGCCGGGAGGCAACGGCGCCTTGATTCCCTTGGTTGATACCTCATTGAGAGACTACACAACAGATCGTCTATGCTTTAACTGAAGATAATTAATGAGGAACAGATTATGGAAGTAACTACATTCGTTATTAGAGAGCAGTTTCTTCCTGTCACCACAGAACTGGCTAGCTTCAGTCTGTTACAGGGGCTTGAGTGGACGAGGAAGCTGAGGGAGTGACACAGCATCAAGCAGAGCAGAAAGACTGAATCCACAATCCACACAGAACAAGTCTCAGGCCGGTCACGGTGGCTCACGCCGGCAGTCTCAGCACTTTGAAAGGCCAAGGCAGACAGGTTGCTTGAGCCCAGGATTTTGAGACCAGCCTGGGTAACATAGTGAGACTCCATCTCTACAAATAATATGAAAAAAAATGTTTAATCTACTAGTATATTTTTAAAATTTTACTTGATGAATATGTCCCACAAATAAAGGAGACAAAGTAATCTGTGAACTTAATCAATTAAATAATACAGTAGCACTTGAGGATGGTCTGTTCCTATGTGATAATATTTTCCGTCAATCTCGCAGGAACAGATCTGTGGTCTCACTGATTGGCATGTTGTAACTATGACGTCAGTAAAGCCTTTTCCTTCCTTACTTCCTGTAACGTAAGAAGGAAAAAGTAGTGATATACCTCGGAAGTAAGCAGAGTAAGTATTTCATGACTCAAGGGATTCTTTCGTCATTCTTTCAGTAAGACACAATATAGTACAGAAAATACAAAATTAATGTTTATGGATAAATTAGACATTCTTATAATATACAGGTTTATTCAACTCCTACCAATGAAAGAAGGATAGGGAATTAGCCCACCTGAGGCTAAGGAGTCAAGGGATTTAGAAATAGAAGAGGGTTTAACAGAGAGGCAAGATCTGTTCACACACGCTTGATTCGTTCTGGCAGAGAAAGATAGGATAATCTGGAAAAACAGACATTAAGGAAACCCAAGATCTCAACAAGAACTTCTCCCTTCGACTTTTGTCAGGAAGACATAAGATTTATGGCTCCTGTACTAATACCTCGTCCAACATCACAAGCAGAGGCCCTTCACCTGGGGGCCATGCCTCCAAAGAGGGGCCATTCAGAGACTGGCAGTAAGCCCAGAAAGTATACACCGAAATCGTGCACAGTGTGTCATGGTTTGGGAGAAAAGCCATAGCTTTTGTCCCATCATCGAGGAGGTGCCTGGCCTGGGAAAGGTCATGTTGTCAACTGGGAAGAGGGAGAGATGCAGTCCCGTGTGGTATGTGTGCTCATCACAGAAGCCAGCACAGACCCTGGGACCACCCGTGTCAGGAAGAGCGGACCCCTCTTCAAGGTGGAAAAGTAAAGAGCTTTCGTTTGAGGAATGTGAATCCTTTCAAGTTATCAAGCCCAGAGACACTGAAATGAGATGGCAGACTCGTTCTCCCCCTCTCTGGGTTGTGCTTATCTCTTGAAACTACCTGGTTTTGCCACCAGCAGCTAAGCTATAAATTACCTCCGCCATACCACATCCGAGACCACAGCCCACTCCCTAGAGCTTAACGATGGAGAGCCAATTGCCCATCAATGTCATTTCTGTAAGCCAATGAGAATTCATGACAAACAACCTTGTATCACTGCACTCCCTGTCCCCCTTTCATTGTGGTAACAACCTACTTGTAACACAGGTGAATGGAGTTCATATCCAAGGTGACTGGGTCTGTGTCTTCTGGGCAGCTGTCCTCTCTCTGGCTCAAGTCAGCTCTTTAATAGACTTTGTGCCCCAACCTCTTTGTTTTAGATGGTCAGAGGCGATACCTCCAAGAACCACACAACTCAGAGCCTGCTTCGAGGAGTCCACATCCCTGCCCCAGATGAGCTATGTCTGGGGAGAAGCCTGATGCTGCCCATCTTCAACCTCAGCCCAAAGAGCAGCCTGGAAACAAGTATTCCAAAGGCTACTGGCCACCCTTGCTCTTACCAGCTTTGCTGGCTTTCACGGCAGAAACCACTGGCAAGTCTGTTCAAAGTGGGGTAAAAGCAACCACATTTTCTAACTTCCTATTCTCTTTTTTCTTCTCATTCACTGTCACCCAGGCTAGAGTGCAGTGGCACAACCTCAGCTCACTGCAACCTCTGCCTCCTGGGTTCAGGCAATTCTCCTGCCTCAGCCTCCTGAGTAGCTGGGACTACAGGCATGCGCCACCACACCCAGCTAATTTTTTGTGTTGTTAGTAGAATTTCACCAATGTTGGTCAGGCTGGTCTTAAACTCCTGACCTCAAGTGAACCACCCACCTCAGCCTCTCAAAGTGCTGGGATTACAAGTGTGAGCCACCACACTCAGCCTAACTTAGTATTCTCTAAATGTAAAAGGACACTACCAAACTACACAACTCTTATTCTTATTCTCTGGAATAAAATGCCAAAACCATAATTCGGACTCTGGGTTTCAAAATGGTGGCATCAAGTCAGCGATCCCCTCTTGGCTTCCTGGAAATCACCTAAAGAACAAGAACAAAACTACAAACTGCATTTTCGGCGAAGCAAGGAGACAGCTAAATATTGTGAAATAGGTGGAAGAGCTGTGAAAAGAAGTGAAGACTGAGGAGGGGACATGTGATGAAAAACAGAAATGAGGCCCCCTGGGTCTGAAAATGTGCTTCCTCTGGAAAGTGAGGGTGCACCTGCAAACAGCTGAGGCCACTCCCAGAGAGGGATCCTATCAACGGCCCCACGCTGGAAGCAATCGTCTCTCCAGCGGTGAAGGCAACCAGCCCCTGTGCAAGGGGCAGACGCCCCGCAGCTGGTTCCCGCATGGGCTCATGCAACACAAAGATGAAAGAAACTCACACGTAAAGTCTCTGGCTATTAGAACACTCCAGCCAGCCTGGTCTAGGAATAAATTCATCTCCTGGGTTTAAAGGAACCAGCAGAGGAGCACATGACATCTAATGGATTAAAAAATGAGAGTGGGCAAGGGAGAGGAAGGAGGGGAAGTGAGGAAGAAGAAAAATCCGAGTAGCAGATGAATAGGAAAGACAGATCGGGTCATTCTTCTACTTAGATCTCTAAGCAGCTCGCCATCTCACGCACATAGTAAGAGCCACAGCGGGGACCTGTGGCCCCCTACAAAGGGAACCTGCCCTCCCCTTATCTGAAGGCCCTCATGTGGACCCCTCTGCTCCCCTGCCCCTGCCCTGGCCCCCTTGCCATTCCTCTAAGAGGCCTGCACATTCCAGCCTCAGGCACCTGCCCATGTTCCTCACTCCACCTGCTTGTTCTTCTCAAGACACCTGCAGGGCTCGGTTCCCTGAGCCCACATTTATAACTGTACCACTCCCACCTAGCACTCAGTATCCCCATCCCTGACTGCGCTCTGTGACACTTAACACCTTCCAAAATAGAAGAGAAGTGCCTCCCTATTTTATTTACAGTCTGTCTCCGGCACCTGAACATGAACTCCACCAGGGCAGAGTGACTGGCAACAGTGAGCACTCAATGAACATTTACTGAATGAATAAACGATCATTCACCAGAAAAAAAATCCATACCATCAAGCATATAAAAATGGTGAATGTGCATTTCACCATGAAGTTTTACAGTCCAGTGAGGCAGGTGCTTCTAAAAAGGATGAACACAAAACAAAGATATAAGAGCTCAGGGAGGAAATGGTGAGGCTAAAGGAAGAGATAAAAATATAGGAAAGCTCACAAAAGAAGTGAAAGGAAAAAAACAAACCACCACAGGAAAGAAATTAAAAAGGGCCTAAGGATGTATGCAGGCAGAAATGAGAAAATCCAAATAAATTAAATGAAAACTTCAGAAATAACTCAAAAAAGAACCATAAAGACAGAGATAAAATGGGAGCCAGAAGACGAACACACATCTATGCCTAGTGAAGTTCCTAATAAAAAAACTGAAATCATGAAGCAGAACAAATATTTACTGTGATAATTCAAAAACACTAAAAAGCCAAAGAATTAGGAGCAGTCAATGAAAATCCTTTGTGGCAAAAGTGTTATTTAAAAAAGGAGTCAGGAAAAAAGATCAAGTCACTTATAAGAGGAAAATAAACCATATTTCTCCATAGCAAAATGCAATTCAGAATGCACGTAGAGTGATACAACGATGCGCGAGGAAACGAAGTGCGACCCTAGAATTTATACTTACCTAATATGTCGTTCAGGTGTACGGGGAACAGTTTTAAATGTGCAAACAACAACACCCCAAGCAATACTATATGAAAGTCCTTCTTAAGGAATTTACTAAATAGTAAACTACAGCTATCCAAGAGATGGCTAGAAAAACTATGTCAAAAGAACCAACTGTGAGTATTAACTTCATTTAATTGTGAAAAGAAAAATGAGATATGTGGTTATAATGAAAGAAGAGAATGAAAAACATAAGTTCTGACAACGTAGAATTTCTTTTTTGAGTTGGAGTTTCACTTTTGTTGCCAGCTGGAGAGAAGTGGCTCCATCTCAGCTCACTGCAATCTCCACCTCCGGGTTCTCTCAAGTACCCGGGATTACAGGTGTGCACCACCACGCCCAGTTAACTTTTTGTATTTTCAGTAGAAATGGGGTTTCACCATGTTAGCCAGGCTGGTCTCGAACTCCTGACCTCAGGTGATCTGCCTGCCTCGGCATCTCAAAGTGCTGGGATTACAGTTGTGAGCTACTGTGCCCAGCAACAATGTAGAATTTAATTAACACTAGTTGGGAGACTAAGAGAACTAGAATATGGGAAGTAGTGTAATGTACATGGAGGCTTCCCCATCTTTGACAGCTGGGATTTTAAAATGTACCATTCAAACCATACTCCCATACTTTTTTTTTTTTAAGACAGGGTCTTATTGTCACCCAGGCTGGAGTGCAGTAGTGTGATCATAGGTCACTGCAACCTTTACCTCCAGGGCTCCAGTGGTCTTCTGGTCTCAGCCTCCTGAATGGCTGGGACCATAGGCATATACCATCGAATCCAGCTAATTATTGTATTTTTTTGTAGAGATGAGGTTTTGCCATGTTTCCCAGGCTAGTCTTGAAGTCCTGGGCTCAAGCAATCCTGCCTTGGCTTCCCAAAGTGCTAGATTACAGGTATACACCATTGCACCTGGCCTACACTTTTCAATATGGTAGCTGTGTGCCATATGTGGCTACTGAAACTTAAACTTGGCGACTTCTCTGGCCCCTTTCCCCGGGACCACAGAACCTCGCCCAGGAGTTAAGTAAATTGCCATTTAATTGTTCTTAAAAAAAAAAAGAAAAAAGAAAAAGAAAGAAACTTAAACTTACAATAGTTAAGTTTCATTAACTATTACCTTCCATTTCAAGTGCTTAATACCCACATTATGGCCAGTGGCTATCATAAGGGACAGAGGGGATAAGAATTACATTCTCGTCATCACAGAGAGCTCTACTGGACAGTGCTGATTAAAAATTAGTAAATCAAATAATGTCACACAAATAAATTTAACAGAAGTAAACAACAGTGAATACTGTAATTAACTAAGATCAGGTAGTAGAGGGAATAAAGAGAGAAGGAAAGAGGAAATATGCTAATTCAGCAGTTCATAGTAGGAAATTAATAAATAATGCCTAAAACATGAAGATTCAAGTACAATAAAAAGTTGCAAGGGTAACAATTAGAACAAAAATAAAACTCCAGATACTAGAAAATCATACAAACAACATAAAACAAACAACATAGACTGTAGAGAGAAAGGTGTTTCAAAAGCTACTTAATTCCCCCAAACCAACCAGGAATGACAGAATTAATGCCAAACATGTCATATTAACAAATGGGCTAAATTAATGTCTATTCCAAAACAGACATTAATATTATATTACAAGGCAAAATCCAATTTCATGTTGTATGATAGAGAAGCACCTAAAATGGCAGGGGTGGAGGGTAGATTTGGAAAGGATAAGCAAAAATATATGAAAGAAATGCAGAGAAATGAGCCAGGAATTGTCGACAATGCTGAATTCAGAGAATGAAGGATTAAACAGACAAAGGGTACTTCACCATTCTAAAAGAGCAACTTATAATAAAGACTTGTGAGGCTGGGTGTGGTGGCTCACACCTGCAGTTCTAGCACTTTGGTAGGCCGAGGCAGAAGGACTGTCTGAGACCAGGAGTTCAAGACCAGCCTGGGCAACATAGCAAGACAGTCTCAAAAAACAAAAAAAGATGTGCTATTATTATGCCTGTATCAAATGGTGTCAACACTTGTAAAGCAAAAACTACAGGGGATAGATGTAAGGAGAACTTGAGTGAAACACATTCGTTGGGGGAGATGTTAATACACACATCATTACCAATACAGTAGACAGAAAGAATCAGGGATACAGAAGACCTACGTTACACATCAACAAGGTATAACGAACTGGCATACATAGAACTCTACACCCTGAAAACAGAGAATACGCTCTTTTCAATGTCTATGATATGCTTTTAACAATTGGCCAAACTGATCCCTTAATAAGCCCAACAGGTCTTTCTTCGAGGGGGAAGAAAACAAAGCAAATCGTTAAACAATCTAATCAAAAAAGAAAAACAAATATCCAAAATAAGAAATAAGAGGAAAATACTAGAAAAATGGAGGTAATTAAAAGATAACACATGATTCAACTGTATGTAAGTAAATTTGAAAACTTGACTAAGTGAATTATTTTTCTGGGAAAATATAATTTATCCAAAATAACTCCAAAGGAGACATGAAATCCAAGCAAATCAATCATCATTAAAAAAATAAAATTCTAAGTAAGGCTCCCCAGACCCAGATAGCTTCACAGGAGATCATTCCCTGAATTTCCCTGTGTAAAGAATAGAAAATTCTATTATAAAACTATTCAAAAGCAAGGAACTTTTAAAAAAAAAAAAAAGCAAATGTAACAATGACAGCAAAATAAGATAAAATCTACACACTCAGAGAAAGAGAGAGAAAGAAAGGAGAGAGAAGAGTGAAAAATAGACTATTCTCATTTGTAAATACCAATGCAAAGGTCCTACATAAAATATTAGCAAATGCAATTCAATAGCAACTTAAAGCAATACTATATCATAACCAAGTAGAATGTAGTCAAGGAATGTAAACATAGTTCATAATGAGAAAACTGGTAATACAACTCATATTAACAGCTATTAAGAGAAAAATATATACAGTCATCTTCATAGATGCTGAAAAGGCATTTGATAAAATTTATGCATTCTTGATAAAATTCTTGGTAAAATAATAGAAAGATACTTCCTTAAAATGACCAAATATATCTACTTTATCCCAAAGCCAGCATCAAACAATGAGAAAATAAGATATCATCCATTTAAGTCGGGAATAAAAGAAGGATGTCTACTATCACCACAACGTTCTGCAAGTACTAGTTAATACAATAAAACTAGAGAAAGAAAGAATTCAAAGGGAGATAAACTGACCATCTTTGCACATGATATGATTGTATACCTGAAGAAATCCAAGGGAATCCACTGAAAAACTACTGTCAACATGAAGAGAATTTCAGAAAAGATAACAAGCTGGGTACAAAATTAATATAGAGAAACCAACAGGTATCACATATAAACCAAGGACTAGTAAGAAGATACAATGGAAGAAATGCCTTATTTTTAAAAGGAACAAAAGTTAAAATATTGTAAGTTAAAATATTAAAACTCCAAATGACAAAACTTAAAACATGCCTGAAAGCCACAAAAAAAACCTTGACCAAACAGAAAACCACGCCAGGCTTTTGAATAGGAAAGATTTAACACCTTAACACTGCTACTTTCCCAGAAGTAGGTTTATAAAAGCAACCTCATCCTACAAAAAATAACATCACAATTGTTTTTCTTTTTGAGGGGGAGATGGCGGGAGTAGGAGGGATACACTAGACAAGCTGATTCTGAAGTTTATACGCAATGATAAATCCTGGAAAGAAGAGAATTGGAGAAACTAGCCCTGTGAGATACTACAATGCTACTGTAATTTACAAAGTGTGATACAGGACACCTGTTCTGGCTGAAAGATCAATAGAACAGAACGTCCAGAAATAGACCCAGAGAATAGGGGAAGCTAATGTTTGATAAAGGTAGCATTTAAAATCTACAAGGAAGAGAGGACATATTCATTAAGTGATATTGGAAAACTGGCCAGAGAACACAACTAAAAAAATTAAGTTGGGCTGGGCATAGTGGCTCATGCCTGTAATCCCAGCACTGGCCAACATGGTGAAACCTGGTCTCTACTAAAAGTACAAAAATTAGCTGGGCATGGAGGTGCATGCCTGTAGTCCCAGCTACTAAGAAGGCTGAGGTAGGAGAACTGCTTGAGGGAGGGGGAGGTTGCAGTGAGCCAAGATTATGCCACTGCACTCCAGCCTGGGCGATACAGTGAGACTCCATCTTAAAAAAATAAAAATTAAGTTGGACCATATTGAAACATTTTGCGTACAACACAAAAACTTCTAAAAGTAGCAAATACTTAAATGTAAAAACTGAAATAATAAAAGTTTTGGACAAAACCATAGACTATTATCATATCAAAGTGGGGAAGGCTATGAATGACACAACTCTGAATAAATATGACTACAAATATGACTAAAAATGAATTTCTCTTTCACAAAATGATTATGAACAATATCACTATAAAAATGATAAATAGCAAATTAGCAAAGGGCTGATTTCACTAATCTTTTAAGAACTAAAAGAAGTCAATGAAAAAGATAAACTACCCAGGAGAAAAAAAAAAAAACCAATGGGGAAATGATCTGAACGAAGAGCTCACAGAAAGAGAATTCAGACTGTTCCTAAACACAAGAAAATATGCTTTATCACAACAAAAATATGATAAATATCAATTAAAACAAAGATCAAAAAACGTTATTACACTGTGTTGCCAGAGGGGAGGCAACAAGCCTTCTCTGCATTGCTGGGGATGAGCTAAAATGTTGCAAACTCGTGAGGACCATCTGTCAACGCCAAAAACACTTTCTAACACATGGGCCCAGCAGCCACTCTACAGATGAGAGATGACTTGCCAACATAGTTATTCAGTGCAACACTGTTTCTAATAACAAGAGGGTCAGCAAACTAAATTCCAACAATAGGAAAATCGTGAGTTTCCTTTCAACAATGTCTTGGAGATCATTTCCATTAATACATATGGGGGTGCAGGGCTAGTTTCCCTCATTTCTCTTAAGAACTGACTTCTTATTGCATATGAATCAGCATGTTCAATCTATGCTCCTCACTCCCATACATTCTTTTCATTATTATTATTTAAAAGCTATATACTGTACCACTTGAGAAAAAGGGGCAGAAAAGGCACATTTGTACATACTGTCTTGTAGATGCATACATTATCTTTGTAAGGAATCACAAGAAATTGATAGCCGTGGTTGCCCCACAGGAGAAGCCCTTGATGAATAGGGTGAGAGGAAGGCAGAGGGTATCTATCTTGAAATTCAAGAATGTTGAACCCTGTGAATTGATTACCTATTATAATGAATCAATTTTTAAATAAAACAAAACCCCAGAGTGAGTAGCCTTTAGACCTCAATGTACAAAGTTCTAAGCCTCTTAAATTGTAATAACCCATGGGCATAATAGTTTCTCCTCAGGAAAAGATCTGAAGATTGTGTGTTAAAAAGTCCCATTTCTCTGGGTAATTTCTTATTTTGCACTTGAACAAAACTGCTAGAGAAGTAACATCCTCTTATATGCCTCAGCCATTCTCTCTGCAATGCTTTTCCTTTCCAATGGTCCTGGCAGTGTGATGCACTGTGACAGCCCATCTTCGTTCCCCACAGTCGTGTGCATATATCTAAACAAGGCCTTCCCTCCTAAACCACCTGAGATTCTTACATCCCATTTGGTCTAAAGATTTGGAACACCTATACTGAGATGCTTTTTTACTTACCAATGAGGATCAAACACACTTAATAGTTAAATAACATGAAAACAAAACACCAAGATAAGTTATTGAGCTGGGCGGGAAAACATGAGTGAGACAATTAATTGCTTGTTGAAACACCCTACCCTTTCTTAGCAGCACTGAGAGACCCATTTTGATTAGAAAATGGAAATCAGAAACATTAAAGAGATTTCAATTTGTTAGGTATCACCATCTCCACTATTTTGTATAGCTGTTTTCTGTCTTGTTTGAAAAACAGGATAAACAATCCCCAGATAATTCTCCACATGGTAAGTAATGGCCAATACTACATGGTATTTACTTAAGTTCCAGGAAGAAGAATTTTGCATGGACTACACCATCCCCAAACTATCATTAAAACTGGGACACTCCGATGCAGTTCATTTCCTGGCATAGAAACAAACAAAAAAACCTAAGACAATGCTGTCCAGCTATCCCATTCCTAGATTTCACCCAAGTGAAATGGAAGCTATGTTCACACAAAAATACATATGCAAATATTTCTGGCAGTTTTATTCATAATCACCCAAATGTCTTCTACAGGTGAATGAATAAATGAACTGTGATACATTCATGCAAGGTTGGATAACTTGGCAATCAAAACGAATGAGCTATTAACACATAACTTGGTTGAATCTGTACAAAATACATTATGTTAATGATAAAGCCAGATTCAAATGCTACATAAGACATAGTCGTATTTATGCCACTTACGTGACATTCTAGAAAAGCAAACTATAGGAACTGAAAGCAGAGGCTTCAAAGAAACATCAGGGAATTTGGGGGTATCAGATCTGTTCCATATCTTGAACTGTGGGTGGCTACAGTCTCAAGGAACTCAACACTGAAAAGAGTCATCTACTGCTTGCAACTATACCTGTTTTTTAAAAATGCAGAAATTATCATGTATAAAAGGAAATAGTTATATTACTTTCTGGACAATTGAGTCATATCCTAAAATTGATTAATGTTTAAGAAAATCTACAAAAGTCAGTTCACTAGCAATGAAACTGTAAAATAACAAGATATCAATTTACATGGCTTACATACACATGCTGCCAATACAGAGAAATCATACCACCATTCGGCAATTTTTTTGGCATGCCTACTATGTGCCAGACACTGTTTTAGGCACTTAGACATGGCAGGGAACACAACAGGTGAAGCCCAGGCTCTGGGGGCTTATATTTTAGTATCACATTCTAAAGCAGTACCAACATGGTTCTGCCACGTTGGTTCTTTAGAAGGAACCAACACAGCTGGTTCCTTCTAAGTATGGCATAGTATACAATGCCAAGTAAAATGGGCTGACAGAAAGCAAGGTTACTGTCCAATGGTGTGATGTCAAACTTCAGGATCTGAAACTTCTAGCTCTGAAACTTTCTTGAGAGCCTGGAAAAGAAACCAGAGCCACTGAATGAAAGTTCAGAAGAAATGGACAAATACTATTCATAAAAAGTAAACATTAATAAAACTAATTATATGTGGAGTCTTCAGCAGCAGAGTATTAAATTATAATCCTGGTGTGTTGCATGGTTTCAGGAGTTAGATAGTACATATTAGCAAAAGCATGTTAATACAGACTACCTGCTTTCAAATTTCCATATGGATGGAGCATCCCTAGTCCGAAAATCTGAAATCTGAAACGTTCCAAAGTCCAAAGCTTTCTGGGCGCTGACATGACATTCAAAGACCCTCACTGGAGCATTTCAGATTCTGGGTTTTTGGATTAGGGATGCTCAACCATGAAGTATCTACAAGTACTCCAAATCTGAAAAAAATTCCAAAATCCAAAACACTTCTAGTCCCAAACATTTGGGATAAAGAATAAGCAAGACATAACATTAAAACTTGCAGGTTTACAAAGTTGACATTGGTTTGGAACTATTGGCATAAGTGCAGGTAAAGACTCCAGACTATAAACCAAATATTCAGGAGGACTCCAATTACGAAGGAGCCTGGAGTTGGCATAATTATAGGCCAAAGTAATGACTGTGGAACACAGGGAGCTTGCCAAAGAAAATGTTCTGTAGAGCCAGCCCACACTTACATAATGAACAACCCAAAGAGCCATCAGATAGAAATCCCGGTCAGAGCAAAGTCATGTATGAGTGATAAATAATGTGCAGTGTTCAAATCCCAGTCAGGACACAGGCAAACTTCAGAGTAAGAGGACAACAGATTGAGTCTAGCAGCAAATGAGGCTGATGGCCTAAACAGCCCTTGTTAAAAAGCAAGAGCATGGCTAGGTGGGGTGGCTCACACCGTAATCCCAACCCACTTTGAGAGGCTAGGATGGGAGGATCACCTGAAACCAGAGGTTTGTGGCTGCATCGAGCTATGATTGTGCCACTGTGCTCCAACCTGCGTAACAGCGCAAGACCCCATCTCTAAAATAAGTAAAGAAAGAGTGAGCTCAGGCCAGGCACAGTGGCTCTTGCCTGTAATCCCAGCACTTTGGGAGGCTGGGCAGGTGAATCACCTGAGGTCAGAAGTTCAAGACCAGCTTGGCCAACATGGTGAAATCTTGTCTCTACTAAAAATACAAAAATTAGCCAGGCGTGGTAGAGGGCACCTGTAATCCTAGCTACTTGGGAGGCTAAGGCAGGAGAACTGCTTGAACCTGAGAGGCGGAGGTTGGAGTGAGTCGAAACATTGCACTCCAGCCTGGGTGACAAGAGCAAAACTCTGCCTCGGAAAAAAGAAAGTAAGAAAAAACTCAGCAAAAGAGCACTGCAGGACAGATCATGTGTTAATTAAGCAGTATGGAGCAGGGTCTCTGCTTCAGGTTAATCCAGGGTGGGATCCGGGGACAGTTCACCTAAGGCTGCCCTATGAAACTACTGTGAGAGGCAGAAAATGTCATGTGGTTAATTCTGGGCATTGTTTACGGGACAGTAGACAGTCTTTTGTATTAGCTGTATTTTCTTAGCAAGTAAAAATATGTATTTTCAATTTACAAGATGTTTTTTAAAAATCTGAAACATACAAACTATCACAACTGTATTTTTTTTAATTAGAAAAAGTGTATTTCTTTTCCTGATGAAGAACAAGATTTCTGCGCACCAGCTCCTCATTTTCATGGACAGGACTTATGCTCCTTTCCCAAAGATGAAGATCTGGGTTTATGCCAAGTGTGGGTGAAGGGGAGGAAGGCAGCAAAACACACTGCCATGTGTGTACCTATGCAACTATCTTGCACGTTCTGCACATGTACCCCAAAACCTATAATGCAATCAAAATTTAAAAAAAATAAAAAAAAGAAGATCTGGGTTTTAGAGAAATTGTCTTAAATAACTTTCTGATAAAACAAAGAAAGAGCTAATTTTGGGCTGATATCATGCCTGGTATGTGACAGTAAAACCATAAATGTAAATAAGATACTGTCATGGGGGATGGTAGTGAGGATGAAGGGAACTCAGCCATCACTGGAAAGCACGTGAGCCAATGCTACCTGCCACCAGAGCCCTCCCACCAGATCAGAGCACACAGGGCAGGTGTAACCCTCATAGCTACCCAGAGGTAAATTCTGTCTGAGCCTCAGTAATCCAGGGTCAGGACAGCTTGACAAAGCCCAGATTCCTACCAGGGGCAAAAGGGCCTCAATCTCATGTTGCCGTTCCTAGCTCAAGTTTCCAGGACAAGTAACTAGGACAACAGCGAAGGTCTCCAGAGCCCACCAGCTTTTGCTGAGACTACTAGTCCAAGAACCTCAGCTGAGTATATTCTCAAGGAGGAAAGTGGCAGAAACTATCCAAAGATAGTCAGTAAACTGGTGGGTCTGTGCCTTTTTGGTTTCAGTGCTCCGGCAAATAAATGCAAAATATTTAAAGCCTTATTCTATGCACTGCATTTCTTTCCCCCCTGAGATGGAAGCTGGAGTGCAGTGGCATGATCTTGGCTCACTGTAACCTTCGCCTCCCAGACCGAAATGATTCTCCTGCTTCAGCCTCCTGAGTAGCTGAGTTTACAGGTGCCGGCCAACACACTCAGCTAATTTTTGTATTTTTAGTAGAGATGGGGTTTCATCATATTGGCCAGGCTGGTCTCGAATTCCTGACCTCAGGTGATCCACCTGCCTCAGCCTCCTAAAGTACTGGGATTACAGGCACCAGCCACCGTGCCTGGCCCTAGGCACCGCATTATATCTAAAAGCTAAGAGAGCCTGTAAGTTTTGACCTAAGACCAACTTAAATGGGTTGGCATGAGAAAGAAAGCTTCAACCTTATTGGCTCTGGACTTTACAAGAGAACCACTGGGCCCAGACCTGTGAAGACACCGCAGCAGCCACTTTGGGATGGGAGAAAGAGTCAGGGAAAGCAGGGAGGAAATGCATATTCTCACTTACAGTAGAACAGCTCTACTTTAATCTGTTTATAAAATAAAGCATTTTAATATGTATTATTAAAATTGACATATTAGTTAGAATTTTATGTAAGACTTTATTTAATAAAATGGTTTCATTGCTTTTTTGGAAAATCTTTATCCTAAGCAATGTTCATTTTATTGACCTATTTATGAGGAAACAACTATTTGCAACTTACCAGATGAAAGGTAAAATATATTTTCTATCACCTTGGGAAAGGCACTGTTTCTCTGAGCCTGAATTTTTTTCTGCCAACAAGTGACAGCGCAAGGTCTCCATTACAGACAGTAAAAAGCCCAGGCAGTCTTCTTCATGACTACTCACCATATAAACATGTCCATAAAGTGTTCTGTGTGGACAAGTTAGAAGACAATAGAAGTATTTCACAAAAATTTCATCTTTACATATTTGTGTTCGTATGAAAAATACACAGAAGGACATATTCTTTTTTCTTTTATTTGTGGCAATAAATTTAAGTTTTACCATTTTATAATTTAAAAATGCAAACATGTAGCTGGGATGGCGGTTGGGAGGCTGAGACCAGATCGCTTGGGCCGACAGGTTTGAGACCAGCCTGGGCAACATGCGGAAACCCCGTTTCTACAAATAAAAAATTAGCCAGGTGTGGTGGCACGTGCCTGTAATCCCAGCTACTTGGGAGGCTGAGGCAGGAGAATCGCTTGAACCTGGGAGATGGAGGCTGCAGTGAGCCGAGATCGCACTATACTACTGCAATCCAGTCTTGGGTGACACAGCAAGGCTCTGTCTAAAAAAAAAAAGCAGCAGCAGCAGCAAGCAAATATATGTAAAATGAGGAATTGCAGCTTCCTAAAATAAAAAAAGGATGAGGATCTGAGGTCAACTGACCTCTGGACAGGCAAACAGGCAAGGTTTCCCTCTGAGCTTTGGCCATAGCGGTTTCTGAGCTAGGGCCGTAGTGGGCGAGCCCCTGTCCACAGATGATGTTGGACCACGTTCTTCCGAGGCGTCGGGCCCATGTGCCATCTGCGGGGAGGAGACACAGGTCAGCCCACCTGGCCGATGGCTAACAAGTTAGTCTGTTTTCTGAACGGAAGCTGAAACCTGGAAAAGTAACTGGGTTGAGGTGCGGGTATAGCCACACGCAGTAAAAGCGCAGTGTGTCTGTATAACAACGACCTGATGACAAAAGGAACGTATTAAACGGGGAGCGTTAGGGTGTCATAAACTCCAGTGCAGTTGAAATGAAAGTGGAAAGCAAATGGCAAACCGGCATCCCCTTCCAGCTTTTTGGGACCCTGCCCTGCTAATGGTCAGCCCCGAACAAGGGCGGAAGAGGGGACTGGAGAGTAGGGAAAGGAGTGGGGAGCGAGGGCGCCAGAGGCGTGGGAGGACAGGGACAAAGGGGCGGCAAGGACAGCGGCAGCCACGACTTCCCAGGACAGTGGACAGCTGGGGCCGGCGGAAAGGAAGATCGGCGTTAAATGGATTGGAAACCGAGTCCACACAGAACAACGGGGCTCTACTGACTCCGGGTGGGGCACCGAGCGGGGAGCGGGGCCGCGAGACAGGGGACGGTGAAGCTCCGTGCAGCGCCCACCTGCCTGCAGCGCCCATCAGCCTGCGCTGTGCCGCACATGGTACCCGCAGCTCCAGCTGGGCAGTGTGTGGTGGAGACGAGATCCTCGCAGAGAGACTAAGTGGCCATGGCATGGGGAAGGGTTGCTCACATAACCCTATATTGTTCACACTACGAGGTTAACCGCCATGAGATCTGTCAGTCAGACACAAATCCGTTCTAGGAAAACGTTGCCCAGCGACTTCAGTGTGGCTGACTTCACTGAGTGCCGCTGACCCTGGCGCCTCGGCCCCGCCCTGGGGTTGGGCAGCAGCACAGATTGCGCAGGAGGCATGCTGCAAGCATCCTTTCCTGATCCGCGCTGCAGTTCCCAGGCCGGTTCCATCCGGCTCACAGAGACTGCGCACAAAGCGTCTCCGTGCCCCGCCATTCACCTTTAGACATACATAGCTGCATTCCACCTTTTTAATGCTAAAACCGAGCACCAAAACGAACACGCAGTGTTACGTGTGTTATCTCTGCGCATGCGCCAGGCATTCCGCAAAACCCCAAACCTGATGACCGTGCAGTGGGGACCCCAGGCTTAAGTACTTTCGTTTTCGCAGAAGCTACGTATCTTCAGTCTACATATTGTTACTTGGAAAATAAAGCTTCCTCCGTTTTCCTTCCTCTCGCTGGCATGTGTTAACAGCAGAGGTGTAGACTCCTAGATGACATTAAGGGAGGGGCCCTGCACTGCGGACTAGGCAGAGGAAAAGCCCACCACCCTGGCTGAGGTTGATCTAGCAAGCAGCTTGCAGGGGTTGAAGGGTGTGCAAGACAGGCTGAGACCTGTCCAGTATCGAAACACCCCGTGGTGGTCAAGCAGGCTTTACCAATGCTCAGGCCCAGGCCGGTACAAGATCTGCGGCAACAAACACCAAGTGGAGAGCTACATGAACACCTTTTATCCCATCCTAGTTTCCGGACAATCTCGGACAATTCCGAAAATGCTTCTTATGCATTATATAAGAGTGTAGGTTATGATCTAGCAGACAAGCTTTTTCAGGAGTATTAGGTTATCTGCGGAAAAAGAGACCTACTTAAAGTTTAGATGACGATATTCCAAAAAGGTTCATACATCCCAAAATTATCTTAAGACCTCTCCTAGCTCAAAGATCTAAATTTTTATACCCTGAGTCCTTATAACATTCACTATAACTGATTATTTACTAAGGATCCAGCAGGATAAAGTAGAATACTTAAGCTTTAAAAAAATAAAATAAAATAAAACACCATTTTAGCTTTGCAATTTTTGTTCATAATGATGAGCTGTTACGTATAGGGTTTCTCCTTTTTGTTTTTAACAAGAAATAATAGGCAGGCCAATTCAAGGCAGTACGGAGGTCCTTAAGGTAACAGCAGTCAGTCCACAATATATAAATTTCTTCTCATTGTAACCTACCTATGCTGGGGAGTAAATCTCTTATTTATTTTTTTCACAGCCGTAATATTTAACACTGTCATTTTCGTGAGTACACGTGCCAGGATTTAAGAATGTAAAACATTCTAAATTTATAAAAACAAATGAAATATACACTACAGAAAGATTTACTGCAGTATTTTTCTAATCAATAAGCTCCCCTACGGTGTTTCAAGACATAAAGTAATTTACGATGCATTTGAGTCCAACTTTTTGATCAAGAACACATCTACTGCACTAAACAAAGGAGTATGCAGCAATACCAAAATTGCCCTCGGCTCTCAGGGCCAAAAGCACTGGCACCTCTGGATGTTCTCCTTGGTCACTGACCCTCCTTCCTCCAAGTAGACAGAGGGCATATATTTGACAAGCACTCATCATGCCATTTGGAGGGTGTACTAACAACGTGACTAGCATTGTGGCAGACAAACGACAGTTCTAAGGGCAAACAGACCTCAGAGCGTGGAAAAAACATGACAATGCTACGACCTACTACTGCGCCCCCACTAGGTGTTGGAAGCTAGAATAAATCACAGCCTTTGAGTAGGTATCATCTCCATCCTACAGATGAGAATTAAGACCTGGAGAAGGCACACTGAATCCTGGATTTAGGAATAAAAAGTTCAAATATTTGCTCTTATCAGTGCCGCTGGTTCTTATCAGTGTCTCTGAATTCCCTGGGTTTCAGTCTTATGAACCACAAAATGAGGAAAACACCACCTCTTAAGAGTATATGGAAGGATTACAGCACTCTGTGAGATGGAAAAGGCTATCCTAGTCTGCCTAATAATAAAACAGCATTAGTTAGGTGTTTCCATGGGAAATTTAATCTTTCACTAGGAGTACGGAATTATGGAATTTTTAACACATTTCTGATTATCTTTTTTTTTTTTTTTTTTTTTTTTTTTTTTTTTTGAGATGGAGTTTCGCTCTTGTTACCCAGGCTGGAGTGCAATGGCGCGATCTCGGCTCACCGCAACCTCCGCCTCCTGGGTTCAGGCAATTCTCCTGTCTCAGCCTCCTGAGTAGCTGGGATTACAGGCATGCACCACCATGCCCAGCTAATTTTTTGTATCTTTAGTAGAGACGGGGTTTCACCATGTTGACCAGGATGGTCTCGATCTCTTGACCTTGTGATCCACCCGCCTCGGCCTCCCAAAGTGCTGGGATTACAGGCTTGAGCCACCGCGCCCGGCTCTTTTTTTTTTTTTAAGACAGTTTCGCTCTTGTTACCCAGGCTGGGGTGCAATGGCATGATCTCAGCTCACCACAACCTCCACCTCCTGGGTTCAGGCAATTCTCCTGCTCAGCCTCCTGAGTAGCTGGGATTACAGGCATGCGCCGCCATGCCCAGCTAATTTTTTGTATTTTTTTTTTTTTTAGTAGAGATGGGGTTTCACCATGTTGACCAGGATGGTCTCGATCTCTTGACCTCATGATCTACCTGCCTTGGCCTCCCAAAGATTTCTGAGTATCTCATATCACACATGGGTCTTTGGAAACAGAAGTCAAGTTTTTAGGCCAGCTGTGGTGGCTCATGCCTGTAATCCCAACACTGTCAGGCCAAGGCAGGAGGATTGCTTGAGGCCAAGAGTTTGACACCAACCTGGGTAATATAGCATGATTTCATCTCTATTTTAATAAAATACTTTAAAAAGAAGTTTTCTACCCAAGGGGAAGGATGCTTAGGGATAAGCTGCCTCCAAGGCAAGGCTGCCAGCTAGGAGAAAGGGTCTGTGTTTACACTAAGGCACAGGAACTGGGATGAAGGCCCTGGGAAATCCAATCCCGGACACTTCTCTATGATATTCTATTCCTGAATCAGAGAGAAAACCACATTTCTAGGAATTCTGGGATCTCTACTCCCAATTTATTTGAATCATGATCTTAAGAATGACTATCCTAAAGCAAATACAAGTAATGGAGGGTCCAACGTGTAGCTCTGGGGATGTCAAAGTAAGAAGAAATCTTACCAACATCTGTCTAGAATTGATACCTATAATATTATTTATAATTACAAAGCAAAACCCATAATGTGCCTACAATACCATAGTTTCCCCTTTCTGATCAATGCATTTATAAAACTCAGTCTTATGCATTTTGTTTAAATGTTTTAAGGCCTCAACTCATCATTTAATAAACAGTTTTTGAGCACCTATTAGGTGGCAAGTACTGCCAGGCCCAGGAATACAAAGATACACAAAACCAAATACTTTAACTGAGTGGACTAATAGAACAAATTCACTACAACAGAAGGTAATCAGTGCTTGATAGAGGTACATACGAAATGTGTTTGTAAACTACTGCCAGTTACTACTAAATTATAGAAAACATTCACCTGTTACTCTGTTCACTTTGTTTCTTTGCTGTGTAGAAGTTTTCTAGCTTGATGTGGTCCCATTGGTCCATTTTGTTTTTGCTGCCTGTCCTTTTAAGGTATTGTTCAAGAAATCTTTGCCCAGACCAACGTCCTGGAGCATTTCCCCAATGTTTTCTCTTAGTAGCTTCGTAGTTTCAGATCTTAGATTTAAATCCTTAGTTCATTTTGATTTTCATTCCCATGTTCTTCTGTCTTTTCCTGACAATTAGACTTGACATTCCATTATCTCATCATAATCTCACTTTGTTACTCTTTTTCTAATTCTGCTTGTAGGAAATGTTCTAAAATTTACATATTAAAATTAGGAATTATTATAAAGCTATGTGTGACAAAAATTGCTGCTATAACAGAAATTGAAGCACACATTTCTTTTTTTTTTTTTTTTGAGACGGAGTTTCGCTCTTGTTACCCAGACTGGAGTGCAATGGCACGATCTTGGCTCACCGCAACCTCCGCCTCCTGGGTTCAAGCAATTCTCCTGCCTCAGCCTCTTGAGTAGCTGGGACTACAGGCGTGCGCCACCATGCCCAGCTAATTTTTGTATTTTTAGTAGAGACGGGGTTTCACCTTATTGACCAGGATGGTCTCAATCTCTTGACCTCGTGATCCACCGACCTTGGCCTCCCAAAGTGCTGGGATTATAGGTGTGAGCCACCGTGCCCGGCCAAAGCACACATTTCTAAACAACTCATGTCAAAAAAACCATGATGGAAATTAGAAGATATTTTAAGTTGTACAATAATAGAAAATACTATCAAATCTAAGCTTGTGGGACACAATTTTCAGACATGGCAGTGGAACATTCTCTTGGGGTCTTCTGACATCCCCACAGTGCATGAGGTTACTAAACCATGAAACCTCATCAGGGTCCTTTGGAGCAGTGTCTTCTCCCGCAATCTAGGTGAAGTGATCCTACTTCCAGTCTCCTCTCCAGCAGGACCTGGGGAGGGTTATGAGGGTTTGCTTTACAATAATTCACTCACCTATTAAAAACAAAAAAAGTATGGTACAGAGTACTACTTTAGAATAGTACTTAGTCGGAAATGTCTGCATTTTTTTGGCTTACAATTCAATATGTTAAACAGCCAACTTACAAAGTTAAAAAAAAAAAAAAAGAACAGAAGAAGAACGGAATAAACCCTAAGAAAGCAGAAATATTTTGGAAAGATAGTCAAACTAAGTCACATTTAAAAATTGGTATTGCTGTCAGATTAGATGAGGATGAGCAACTATAAACACCTGGACAATCGAGTAAAAGAAATGGTCTACAGGACTCAGATTACGCCCCAAATGTCTGCAATTTCTTGTTCACTAGGTTTACACTGTCTGTTCCTCATGACTAAAAACCAACAGTGCATGGTGGGCACTTAGTTTAACACTTGATTTTCAAACTAGATTCTAACACTTCACTTTCAAAACTAGATTCTATCACTCAGTTTTCGAAACTAGGTTCAATGAAGCTCCAGAAGGGCCCCCAGCTTCTCCCTTTTTCCCAAAATGACTATACCCTAACTTTATGCTCCTTTATACACCACAGATGCTCTTATTCAAGCACTTTATCATCTTTCATTTTATATATTTGCCTATCTCTAGTAACCTATAACTCTGAGGAGATCCACAAACATTGGTTGAATGAAGCTGACTGATTAAATAATATAAAAAAGAATGGGACTGATGAAAATGTTGTGATATGAAAAGGTATCCAAGATAAAGGCACATTATTAAGGAAATGAACAAGTTGCGTGTATGTGCACACATGTGTCTGGAACGGTACACAAACCATCAGTTGATATGTCTAAGGAGAGGACAGGGAATCTGGAGGAGTAAAGAGGCTTGATTTTTCTTTGTACCTCCTTCTGTAGCATGTTAAGGTTTTTTTTTTTTTTTTTTTTTGAGAAAGTCTTGCTCTGTTGCCCAGGCTGGAGTGCAGTGGTGTGATCTTGGCTTACTGCAACCTCCACCTCCTGGGTTCAGGTGATTCTCATACCGCTCCCTCCCAAGTAGCTAGGATTACAGGCGTGCACCACACCTGGCTAATTTTTGTATTTTTAGTAGAAACGGGGTTTCACCATATTGGCCAGGCTGGTCTCAAACTCCTGGGCTCAAGTGATCTGCCTGCTTTGGCCTTCCAAAGTGTTGCAATTACAGGCGTGAGCCACCACACCCAGCCAGGATGTTACAGTTTTAACATGTCATATATCATGTTTATATTTTTTAAATGTTTCGACGGTCTTTTTTTGGGGGGGGGGATGGACTTCCACTCTTGTTGCCCAGGCTGGAATGCAATGGTGCAATCTTGGCTCACCACAACCTCCGCTTCCCTGTTCAAGCGATTCTCCCGCCTTAGCCTCCCAAATAGCCGGGTTACTGGCGTGCGCCACCATACCCAGCTAATTTTGTATTTGTAGGAAAGACAGGGTTTCTCCATATTGGGCAGGTTGGTCTTGAACTCCCAACCTCAGGTGATCCACCTGCCTTAGCCTCCCAAACTGCCAGGATTACAGGCGTGAACCACTGTACCCAGCCTAATTTTTTAAAAATCATTTTCTTGGCTGGGCGCGGTGGCTCACGCCTATAATCCCAGCACTTTGGGAGGCCGAGGCAGGTGGATCACGAGGTCAAGAGATCGAGACCATCCTGGTCAACAAGGTGAAACCCCGTCTCTACTAAAAATACAAAAATTAGCTGGGCATGGTGGTGCGCGCCTGTAATCCCAGCTACTCGGGAAGCTGAGGCAGGAGAATTGCTTGAACCCAGGAGGCGGAGGTTGCGGTGAGCCGAGATCGTGCCATTGCACTCCAGCCTGGGTAACAAGAGAGAAACTCCGTCTCAAAAAAAAAAAAAAAATCATTTTCTCAATGAGCACTTTTACTTAAAAAAAAAAAAACAAAGAAAGTCAATTTTAAACCCAAGTATAACTTAAGTTTCTCTGGTGTCCACAGAATCAAGCCATTTTCAAATGCTTTCACCACTAAGATACTGAAAAGCACAGTAACAGAATCAGCATATACTCAAAGTAGAAGTCCTATCAGTATTTTTTCATTAAAATATCACAGTGTTATTCAGAGCACTCCTAGGAAATAACATTTCGATATTACAAACTCCTGTATTTTGCATAAAAATGGCCACTCCCAGGAAGGTAGAATCATAGTGTTCAATGGACATGCTTTGAACTGGAACTGATCTGAGTTGGCATCCACAGTCATTAGTTGGGTGGTGAAGTTCTTCAATTTGTCTAGCTGGGTTATGAAATTTTTCAACATGTCTAAGCCTTCATTTCCTCATTAGAAAAATGAGAGTGATACTGCCTGGCTGTCAAACCCTACCCCAGAACCTCTGCTGGAACTTTATAAGCTTGCTTTATGTGCTTACACTGACAAACATGTTTCACTTGAAAGACAATCACTTATGACCTCATGCATGGGACAGTACTGCTTAGGATCAGGCTAAAGTGGGTGGCAGCCACCTCAAGCAACCCATGAGAAATGTAGGCACAGTGCTCTGGCAGGCCCATAGATAAGTCAAATCTTTGGTAACTGAATCTTTACTGTCACATTGAGATGCAGAGAGAAAACAGAGAATGTGTATGCTATCACCTCCACTTGCAGCCAGCTGGGGGTGAGGAGGGTAGGAGAGAAGGGCCACTTCTCTCATAACTAGACGTGACATAGGCAACGTCTGCGGTCAATGAGGCCTCCTTAAGGAACAGGCAGCAAGGGTCCTGCTATATGGGGCTTGAAAAGCAGCCATGACAGTGCTGGCTGCCTACCCCACCTACCCTGAATCACAGATCATGGAGTCTACTCCATGAGTCATAGGCACACGTGTCAGAGATTTTTGTCAATTGATTAATTAGTTTAATAACTTTCTCTTTTCTGTTTGCCTCTTTAAAAAATATAGCAACCATCTATTTACAAGTTATACTGGTTTTTCTTTTATATTCACTATATAAGGTTTCCTTTTAAAATGCATCTAAGTGTAAAAAGTGACTGAAGGTTGAGAGAAGCTGCCTTAAGCCATCAACTGCAGACTCTGTTCCTGATACTTGCACCAAGAGATGTAAACTAGCCGGACAGAGCTGACTCGTCTTAAACTTTGCCACCCACAGGAAGTGGTCCTGGCTGCATATGACTTCTGCTGGGGCAACTTTACCATTCCATTGCTTGCATCTTTTCTAATGTACTTTTCATTAATCATACTTTAAACCACAGAAAATATCTCAGCATCCCAGCTGGAGTAATATTTCTAAAGAGAATATGCTAACTTGTTGATGAAACAATGAATACTAAAGTTAAATGCATATAGTTTCCTGTCACTGCCCTCCTGTTCTTATGTTGAAACAATTTCCAAGCTCCAGAACAGTTACGAGAATATAAAGCAGTGGAGAAACTGGAACCCTCATACAGTGCTGGTAGACTGTGAAGTGGTGCAGACACTTTGGAAAATAATTTGGCAGCTCTTCAAAAAGTTCAAGTAGCTGAGGAAAAGCTACTCCTAGGTACATACCCAAGAGAAATGAAAACATACTCTCACATAAAAACTGTGGCTCACACCTGTAATCCCAGTACTTTGGGAGGCCAAGGTGGGAGGATTGCAACATCAGGAGATCAAGACAATCCTGGCCAACATGGTAAAACCTGTCTCTACTAAAATACAAAAAATTAGCTGAGCATGGTGGCGCGCGCCTGCAGTCTCAGCTACTCAGGAAGCCAAGGCAGGGAAATCACTTGAACCCGGGCGGCAAAGGTTTCAGTGAGCCAAGATAACACCACTGCACTCCAGTCTGGCAATAGAGCAAGTCTCTGTTTCAAAAAAAAAAAAGAACTTGTACTAAAAAGTTCTTAAAATTATTAATAGCAAAAAGGTAGAAATAACTCCAATGTTCATCAAGAGATGAATGGTTAAACAAAATATGATCTATCTATACAATGGAATATTATTCAACCATAAAAGGAGTAACTGACACATGCTGTGACAAGCATGAACACTGAACATAACTCGAAGTGAAAGAAGCCTGTCAGTCAAAAGGGCCACATATTGTAAGATGTCATTTATAGGAAATGTCAAGAACAGGGAACTCCAGAGACACAGTTGATTTGTGATTGCCAGGGGTCAGAAAGGAGAGGGAATGAGGAGTGACAGCTAATGAGTTCAGGGTTTCTTTTTGGGGTGCTGAAAATGTTTTAAAATTAGATCATGGTGATGGATGTGCAACTCTGCAAATACACTAAAAAAAACTACCGAACTGTACACTTTTAAAGGGTAAATTTTTTATTTTAAATTATCTCTATAAAGCTGATATTTTAGGGCCGGGCGCGGTGGCTCACACCTGTAATCCCAGCACTTTGGGACGCCGAGGTGGGTGGATCACGAGGTCAAGAGATCGAGACCATCCTGGTCAACATGGTGAAACCCCATCTCTAGTAAAAATACAAAAAATTAACCGGGGACGGTGGCGCATGCCTGTAATCCCAGCTACTTGGGAGGCTGAGGCAGGAGAATTGCCTGAACCCAGGAGGCAGAGGTTGCAGTGAGCCGAGATCGTGCCATTGCACTCCAGCCTGGGTAACAAGAGCGAAACTCCGTCTCAAAAAAAAAAAAAGCTGTTATTTTTAAAAAAGAATACCAAATAGACCCATGTAGCTTTTAACTTCTTCATTCAGCAATTGTTAACATGTTGCCACACTCACTTTCTTTCTCCCATACACACACGTGCGTGAATAAATGTGCACACACAGCTTTTGGCTGGACGCTTTGATCCTAAATACTCCAGCATGTGGAACATTCTCCTAGATAACCAAAATATAAATATTACACTGGAGAAATTCAACACTAATACACCGATTATAGTCCATATTTGAATTTATATTTTATCAGAAATTAAGCATTCTATTTGGTTCTTATGTCCCTTCAGTCTTTTAGTCTAAAAAAATATCTCCTGTTTTTTGGGGTTTTTTTTGACATTGATCCAGGCTACTTGTTTCACAGAATGTCCCTCTATTTGGATATGCCTGATTGTTTCCTTATTAACTAATTGGATTAAACATTTTTGGCAGGAATACGACGTAAGTGAGTTCTGACACTCTCAGTTGACACTCTCATGTGACACTCTCAGTTCACTCTCAGGCCAAGGGGTGTCAAATGTTAGTCTCAATAGTTGTGATGGTAAAGTGGTGTTCATTGTTGTGCTTGGTTAGAGTGTGACTCCATTATAAAGGTAGCTTTCCCCCCACTTTTTTTTTTTTTTGAGATGGGGTCTCACTCTGTCACCCAGGCTGGAGTGCAGTGGCGCAATCTCGGCTCACTGCAGCCTCTGCCTCCCCGGTTCCAGCGATTTTCCTGCCTCAGCCTCCCGGGTGGCGGGATTACACACGTCCACCACCATACCCACCTAATTTTTGTATTTTTAGTAGAGAAAGGTTTTGCCATGTTGGCCAGGCTGGTCTCAAACTCCTGACCTCAGGTGATCCGCCCGCCTTGGCCTCCCAAAGTGCTGGGAATACAGGTGTGAGCCACTGCGCCCGGCCTGCTTTTCCCCGTTGTAATTAACCATCAAGGGAATGACCATTTGAGCTTGTGTAAATACCAGGCTTCCCTAGTTGTCTTTTGCCCAAAAGTTTTAGCATCCATCCAAGACTTTTGTCTGGTATTCTGTCCCTTCTGATATTATTTTATATTTATATGACCAACCACTATCAATTTTATTAGAAAGAGTGTTGGAGCTAGCTGTGATTTCAACCCTAGCTGCACATGTATCACCAGTATAGCTGGGAGTGGAACCCGAACAACTAGATTGTAAAATTCCCCAGGTGACTGATTCTGATGTAAAGGGTTGAGATTCCCCGAGTTAGAGGAACTTTGCAACACCCTCGTTTGCAAATAAGGACACTCTGGCCCAAGGAGGTTAAATGACTGGCCAATGTCACAAAACTTGTTAATGGCATAGTAAAGATTTTACTTTACAGAAAAAGGAGTAACTGTCATAGTATTTTGTTAAAAGTGATTGCCACCTAATATATGCTGCCGCCAGACGTACATATTTCGGCTTCCAAGGTTAGTTTTAGCTTTCGTTCATTAGACCTTCATTAGGAGAGAAGGAAAGGGGAGTCTGGGCGTCAACTCTGCCCTCAGCGCTCACCGCGGCAGCTCAAGCCTGAGGGCCCAATGCCCACCGCTGGGTGTGCAAGGGGCCAGACCTGGAGAGCCGCAGCCCCGATGCCGGGCGTCTGCCCCGCACGTCCCGCAGATGCGGCGGCGGCGGCGCCTCCCCCGGGGCACCTGGCAGTGCCAACCGCCCCGCGCGGAAAGCACCTGCCGGGGACACACCCACCTGGCAGAGACACACCTGGCGGCACAGCCCTGCCCCGCCCAGGGATGCGGGACGTGCGCAGGGCGATAGAGACAGGGGAACCTGCAGACCCGCCCAACCCCACCTCCACCCCTACCCCACCCCCAGCCGCCACTTACTCCGGCGTGATAAACTTTATTCGCTCTTTTAATCTTGATGTCCAGGGCCGTCCCCATCTTCAATTCTCTTCAGCAGCCGCAACTTCCGGCGGCTCGTGACCCTCGGGGAACGAGGGGCGCCCCGCCCCTTCCCTCTCTACAGACAGTGGCTCACGTGACCTCGCACCTGTGTCGCACAGACTCCTCGGCTCGGAAAGGCTAATGCCCCACGCCTCCCTCCTTCCGGCGCAGGAGCGGGCCTGAGCGAGGGCAGAAAGGCTGTCACCGTTCGCCCCGCCCCCTCCAGGCGTGAAAGGCGGGATCAGACTAGCCCCCCACCTTTTCCGTAAAGACAGTCTTACGCCGGAAATGCTCTTTTTCTGCCTGGGTTAGCGGAGAGAGGAACTCTCGGCTTTACCGGCGTGCCTCACGGCCGTGGACGGGGCCGAGGCCTTCTCCCGGGCGCTGGCAGCCCTGGAAGGATGAGGCTCCCGTCAGGCTGTGCGGCGCACAGGGGTCGCACTATGGAGTTGTCTTTCAGGAGGTTATAACTTGGGAATGCCTGTCCTCCTCAAATGTCCTTAATCTCCCCAACTCTAGCCCTCCCCTACTTTCTCCCTAGGCTTCTGAGGAGCCAGCGCCCCCTTGTCCGTCCGCGGCCAGGCGCCGCTCCCTGCCCTTCCCGCGAGAACGGTTCCGGTCACCCTCAGGGGCGCGGCAGCTGCGCTCTCGGCCATCAAAGCGCTGATTGGCGGGTGGCTCGGCTGCCCCGCCCCTGCCCGCGCCCACCGGGCCTCGGTCCAAGGTCTCTGGAAGCGCCGGGTGACCTAGCTCCGCTCCGATCCACGGCGTATGGTCACCCGCCAGCTCGGCCCCGCGGGCCGCGAGGGATTGTGGGTGTTCCCCAGGCGCGTGTCCTGGAACCGGGTGTTAAATATTCAGATTCCTGCATCCCGAGCCAAAGCGTGGAAAGGCACGGCCCACAGATTCTGGGGCTCGGAGATTGGTTGCGAGTGAAAGACTGGAAGCTGAAGTGAAACTGCCTATTTTTTTATTCCCAGCAACAGCTGACCCCAGATATAGTTTGTGGGGGTGGGGGCGTTACTGCCTTAGGGCAGGGCCGGCAGTGCACTGTTAACATACTTCGTTTATTGAGTTAAAAATCTCTGGTAAATGTTCTAAATGAGGATTTTGCCAATAAGCAGAAGGTCAAATTTCATTTTGGCGAATGATTTAATTAAATAATGCGGCGAAAAGTGCTTTTTGTTTATATTCTTTGCTTTTTGTTTAAATTCTTTGATTCTGATAATTGTTTTTAAAAATGCATTACTTTTGGAATGACATCAGAAATTCTCTGTAAAACAATTGCAAGAATTTGTATCACGAATGCCTCCCTCTTGAGAATGTTAAGTGTTTTACAGGCCAGCAGTGATGGTGCTTCAGCTACAGTTGCTTTTGAAGGTTAATAAATGGTATTTTCAAATACTCGGGTCTCGGTTTGCAGCTCATCTCTGCCCTCGGGGCTTTGGTCTCTGTCTTGAATGTTTTCCTGGCAACTCAAACTCAGCGATTTTAGAACAATCCATTAAGGACTTGAAAATCAGTCTAGTCTATTTTAATTCAAGAAGTGGATCCTTTTCCACTAGACTCACCCATCATTTTCAAATGGCAAAAAAAGCAATCTCAGTAGACACTGCAGAGAAACAGGAAAAGAAACACATGTATCCACATTGTATACTTTTTGTTTGTTTTTTGAGACTGAGTCTTGCTCTGTCACCCAGGCTGAACTGCAGTGACATGATCTCGGCTCACTGCAACCTCCGCCTCCCGGGTTCAAACGATTCTCCTGCCTCAGCCTCCCGAGCAGCTGGGACTACAGGCACGTGCCACCACGACCGGCTAATTTTTGTATTAATGGAGATGGGGTTTTGCCATGTTGGCCAGGTGGGTCTTGAACTCCTGACCTCGTGATCCACCCACCTTGGCCTGGGACTACAGGGGTGAGCCACTGTAGTCCCAATCGCTATCCTTTTAAATGTTTTCTATCCCTCACTCACACCTTAGATGATACATTAACTTTCTGGTCCACTGCAGTTACCAAAAGTCAGACCTTGTCAAAATGTGATCTCATGTCCCAAGTGGGACCCTAATCCTTAGTGTAAGTGGAAAGGTGCTAGGCATGGTTCTGGCACTGCACTTCTCAACGTTCCTCTGCAAGGCCTGGCTTCTGTGTTGATATGAGGTAGAGGAGAGAAAATGAGACAAATATCTCTTAACTGGCCACTGCTGAATTTTCTTAGTTGATTCCTTCTTCTCTGGATAACTGTCTCGTTTAAAATTACGTGGGGTACAGATGGGGAGGTGGTTCTCCCAGAGAACAGTTCTCCCAGAACAGTTCTGTGGCAGAACTGTTCTCCCGCCACACAGTTCCATGGGGGATCTGTCCCCAGCTTGATCTTTTCCATCATCCCCCTGTCAACACCCAGCAGTACATTCAGTCTCAGGCAAGACCCAGCAAGATCGCTCAGGACCATTTATCTTCCACACAGAAAGGCTTTGACCCATAGAAATATACATCCTTGCCACACAAAAGGGTTGGACTGAAGACCACCTGTGGCTGCTCCTCTCTCCCCTACTATCCCTCTTCAATTTTTTTGTTCCCTCTTGCAATACAGACAGGGGTAAATCAGCAAGAGTGCTGGAGAACCAGATCTGCAGGCAACAAATAGAATCTCAGACTCCCCTTCCAGTAGGCCCCCTGCTACCTAGGAGAGATTGTCCTATAGCCTCCCCAGTTACATCACTTCCCACCAGAAACACTGTCCTCTACAATCTCAACTGCCTTCTTTCATTCCTTCCCCTGCCTTCCTGTATAGATTGAGAAGGAGAGGACTGGGGAAGTATTTGGTGGAAGCGGGGCTGCATCAGCAGCTTTTTATTAAGCCGTGGGGGAAGTGGCCCCAATTATAGGCATCTTTTGTTAGGGGATGGAGTACTATGCCTGTTGTTTTCCGTTGTGAGCCTAGTGCCAGTTCTAGGACAACAGGAGACGTCCCACTAAACATCCTTGAGCAGGTACTATGATTCTCTGCCCAGACTCTTCCTTCAGGACTGAACGACAGACACATTCTCTGCACTCCTAGAAGTATTGGTCTCAACAGCTCTCAGCTAAGTCACTCTTCAGAACTTGCCCTTAATGAAGAAAACTGCCTTGCCCAAGGTCATTGCCCCTTCTTGGGGGCAGCCCACACCTGATGATTAATACATTTAGGATATACAGGCCTCTTCCTTGTCCCAGTTTGGGACAACTCTGAAGGACCATTCCAGATCCCAAACTCCCAGTTTTAGTTAAATACTGATGTGTAGCAAATTATCCCAATATGTAGTAGTTTTAAACGACAAACATTATGTCTGTGAGTTGGGAACTCAGGAGCAGCTTCCCTGGGAGGTTCTGGCTCAAGGCCTCAGGTTCTTGCCATCATCTGAAGACCTGCTGTGGGCTAGAAGATCCACTTCCAAGATTGCTCCCTCACTTGGCTGAGGTTGGGAGCACTCACTTCCGTGCCGCTGGCTGCTTGAGAAGCCTCACAATATGTCAGCTAACTTCTCCCAGACCAGTCAATCAAGAGAGAGTGCAAGTAGGGAGTGGCAATGCCCTGTGTGGCCAAGTCTCTGAAGCACCTGTACTTTTCTTCTCTTCATTAGAAGACAGTCACTAAATCCACCCTATACTTGGAAAGGGAAATTTAGCTCTATCTTTGGAAGGGAGGGTCAAAGAATTTGAGGACATATTTTAAACCGCTACAGTCCCCATTGAATCCTGCTTCCTACACCCAAACCCTGTGTGCCTGTTGATCCTGAGAGCACCTCTCCAACAAACTTCCTGTACTCTGAATCTCCATCTCATAGTCTGTTTTCTGGCAACCCAACCTCAACAATCCTGTTAGGCTCGTTTTGTAATAACCCTCATAATAACCCTCAAGACAATCTTATGATAGGAATAATTACTATTTCCTCACCTCACAAAAGGGAAGACAGGCACAGAAAGATTAATGTACTTGCCCAAAGTCATACAGCAACTAAGTGGTAGCCACCAATTCTGACTCCAGAGTTCATACAGGCAATTGCTGATCAATGTGCTACGTACGTGTGCACTGCAAACACCTAGGTGCATAACAACAGGGGGTTCATGATCTTAATCAAAAGACTGGATAAAAGATTGCCAATCAAATGGGAAAATCCAGCATAGTAAAGGCATGGGGGGTCATTGTATCAACTGATGGTGAAGATAGACTATTAAAACTATTGCCGAATGGCATAGTGTTTTACTTTGCCAGGGTTGCCACAACAAAGTGCCACAAACTCAGTGGCTTCAACAACAGAAATTTATTATCTTACACTTCTGGAGGCTGCAAGTTCAAAAGAAAAACGTCAGCAGGGTTGTTCTGAACACAGTGAGGGAAGAATCTGTTCCAGGCCTCTCTCCTTGGCTTTTAGGTGGCCCTCTTTTTATGTCTCCTCACACTATCTTTTAAAAATGTGTCTTCATGGCAGGGCACAGTGGCTCATACCTGTAATTCCAGCACTTTGGGAGGTCAAGGCAGGAGGATCCCTTGAGCCCAGGAGTTGCAGACCAGCCTGAGCAACATGGCAAAAACCACCATCTCTACAAAAATATAAAAATGAGCTTGGTGTGGTGGCACATGCCTGTAGTTCCAGCTACTTGGGAAGCTGAAGTGGGAGAGTTGCTTCAGCCTGGGAGGCAGAGGCTGTAGCAAGCCAAGATCATGTCACTGCACTCTCGCCTGGGCAACAGAGCAAGACCCTATCTCAAAAAATTAAGTAAAATAAAATGTGTCTTCATGCTCATGTGGTGTTCTTCCTGTATGAGTGTCCAACTCCAAACTTGCCTTTTTTCTAAATACACCAGTCATATTTTATTAGGGTTCACTAATGACCCCCTTTTAACTTGATTACCTCTGTAAACACCCTACTTCCAAATAAAGTCATGTTCTGAAGTACCAAGGGCTACAACCTGAATTTGACAGGGACACGATTCAATCCAGAACTCATCACAACAAAATATGTACAACAGAAACATGAGACATACAGAGATAAATGGACAGAGACAGTAAGTAGGAGATTTAAACACCACACGGTCTATCAGAGACTGAGTGGAGACAAGAAAAGGACAAAGATTTTAGCAAAATAAGTACAATGTATAAATAAAGCAGAATCATGGGGAATTCACTTTTCAAGTGCTGGTGGTGCATTTGTAAGCACTATTGCTTATAAATTATGCTCCATCCTCATAGATGGGATTAGTGCCTTGTAAAAGAAATCGAAGGGAGCTCGCTAGTCTTTTTGCCCTCCTGTCCTTTCTGCCAAGAGAGGATATGGCATTTGTCCCTTCTGGAGGACTCAGCATTCAAGGCGCCATCTTGAAAGCAGAGTGGAACCAGACACAGAGCATGCTGGCGCCTTGTTCTTAAACTTCCCAGCCCTCAGAAGTGTGAGCAATGAAGTTGTGTTGTTTAGAAATTACCCACTCTGGAGGAGAGATCCAAGATGGCTGATCGCTAACAGCTCGGGATTGTAGCTCCCAGTGAAAGCTCAGAGAACGTGAGGACGTCACATTTTCAGAGGAATTTTCGTCGCCCACGGACCAGAAGATTTCCAGTGGAGGAGCCCCGCGGGTCGCCAGCGCGACTTCTGTGGCCGGCGCAGCGGTTTTGTCGTCGCCTCAGCGCGGCAGCTCTTCGTGCACAGTGAGCGGGACTGGTTCCCCTACTGACTGGTGTTTGGAGCTCCGGGAAGGCAGAGCCGCTTGTTGCGGACTCAAGAAGGAAGCCCGACCGGAGATTCCCAGGCAGAAGAGCACCATCAGTCTTATCGCTGCTGTTTTGGCCGGCGCAGTGGGTTGCTCGGATTCCAGCACTGGGAATCAACAAATTGGACATCCTCTCAGGAACTTAATCAGAAAGGCGCTAATTGTAAAGACATCAGATGGATAAAATCACAATAAAGGGAAAAAAACAGCCTAAAAAGGCCGAGAAAACTGAAAGTCAGAACCCCTCTCCCTCTACAGGGGATAGTAATTCCTCATCAGCAACGGAACAAGCCCTAATGGAAGAGGACTGTGTTCCAGTATCTGAAGGAGGTTTTAGAAGGTGGATGGTAAAAAACCTCTGGGAATTGAAACAACTTGTTCTAACCCAATGTAAAGAAATTAAGAACTTTGAAAAAAGGTTAGACAAAATGTTAAAAAGAATGGACAATATAGAAAGGAATATAAATGAACTAATGGAGTTGAAAAATACAACACGAGCACTTAGTGAAATATGCACAAGTTTGAATAGCCGAATTGATCAAGCAGAAGAAAGCATATCAGAGGTCGAAGACCGACTTAATGAAATGGAACGAGAAGACAAGAATAGAGAAAAAAGGATAAAAAGGAATGAGCAAAGTCTCCAAGAATTATGGGACTATGTGAAAAGACCTAATCTACGTTTGATAGGTGTACCTGAATGTGATGGAGAGAATGAATCCCAGCTGGAAAATATTCTTCAGGATATTATCCAGGAGAATTTTCACAATCTAGCAAAGCAGGATACCATTCAACCTCAGGTAATACAGAGAACACCACAAAGATATTCCTTAAGAAGAGCAACCCCAAGACACATAATCATTAGATTCACCAGGGTTGAAACGAAGGAGAAAATACTAAGGGCAGCCAGAGAGAAAGGTCAGGTTACCCACAAAGGGAAGCCTATTAGACTTACAGCAGATCTCTCAGTAGAAACCCTACAAGCCAGAAGAGAGTGGGGGCTGATATTTAACATCCTCAAAGAACAGAAATTTCAGCCCAGAATTTCATATCCTGCCAAACTAAGCTTCACAATTGAAGGAAAAATAAAATCTTTTATGAACAAGCAAGTACTCAGAGATTTTATTACCACCAGGCCTGCTTTACAAAAACTTCTGAAAGAAGCATTACACACAGAAAGGAACAACCAGTATTAGCCTTTCTAAAAATATACCAAAAAGTAAAGAACATCAACAGAAAGAAGAATTTACATCAACAAATGGATAAAATAGCCAGTTAACATCAAATGGCAGTAATCTTAAATTGAAATCGACTAAATTTTCTAATTAAAAGATACAGCCAAAATTTAACGGTATACTATATCCAGACCTATTCCATATCCAAAGACTAAAAACAAAGGGTTGGAGAAAGATTTACCAACCAAATAGAGAAAAAAACAAATAAATAAACAAAAAGGAGTTGTAATTATAAAACAGATTTCAAACCAAAAAAGATAGAGTGGTATAAGGATCAATGCATCCTAACACCCAGATACATAAGACCCATAAAGAGATTCAGACTCAACGAAACAGAAAATTAATAAGGATATCCAGAATCTGAACTCAGATCAGTAACAAGTAAACTTAATAAGCAAACTCTCCACTTTAGATAAATAAAATATACATTCTCCATTTTAAATACATAAAATAATGATCGGCCATTATTAATAGCCATTGATAGAATAAAGCAATATTTTTGTTTTCTCTCCCTCTTTTTCTTCCTCTCTTTTCCTTAAAAAAAAAAAAAAGAAATTACCCACTCTGTGGTATTTTGTTATAACAACATGAATGAACTGAGACAATTGCATGCATGGCCACTAAGAACATCTCAATTTTGATTAGGTACAAGTTTGATTAAGAATGTCCCAGACACCGTAACTGCCACAGCTTTAACCACTTGAAGACACACTTCCTCAAATAAAATGTGAGGCATTCTTTGTAAAGAAACAAAAATACAATATTTGTTTTTTATAAACAAATAAAAAACAGTATATGAAATTTATATATAAATAAAATAAAATTTTAAAATAAAATAAAATAAAACTTAAATTAGCTAGGTGTGGTGGCTCATGCCTGTAATCCCAGCACTTTGGGAGGCCAAGGAGGGTGGATCACCTGAGGTCAAGAGTCGAGACCAGCCTAGCCAAAATGGTGAAACCCCGTCACTACTAAAAATACAAAAATTAACCAGGCGTGGTGGCGCAGGCCTATGATACCAGCTCCTTGGGAGGCTGAGGCGAGAGGATTGCTTGAACCTGGGAAGCAGAGGTCATAGTGAGCCGAGATCACGTCACTGCACTCCAGCCTGGGCAACAGAGTAAGACTCCATCTCAAAAAAATAAATAAATAAAACATTAAAACAATTGTAAATGTAAAAATACATAAAATTTATTTTTTAATTATAAATTTTGTTTTATAAAAATAAAATGTATAAATTTTATATTAAAATACAATATTTGTTTCTTATTTGTCAAGAAAGAAATAAAAATTAATAATGAACTAAAAATAACAAAGTATAAATGCTTCACACAAAGACCTATAGGCTACAGCTAAAAAAAGAATGCTCTGAAAAAATTATTGGAAAAAGTTTGGAAATCTGGCCAGAGTGAAATGATAGGATATCTGGAATTTGCTCCTAAATAACTCGAGGAGGAGGAGAAAGAGGAGGAGAAGGCAGAGGAGGAAAGGAAGAGGAGGATGAGGAGCAATGGTAGAGGAGGAGGAGAGGGGAGAAAGAGGAGGATGGGGAGGGTAGAGAAGGAGGAGAGGAAGTGGGCAAAGAGGGGAAGAGGGAAGGGATTTATTCACGAATTCACTCTACCTTTGTGTATGCTTGAGTTCCACATCAGCAGAAGAGACAATACGCAGACACAGTAAGACCAGCCTTTTGAAATATTAAGCTGAAGTATTTAAAAAATTCCTTGTCACTCCTAGCAGGTACCCCTCAACTCTCCTTCCATCAAATTTATGCCCTGAAGCAAACAATGTGTGTTGAAGAGCACTTTCCCAAAGACGTGAAACACGTTTGGTCTAGAGGAAGGGGCATAGAATGAGAAGAGCAAAGTAGCTCCTGGGTTGGGGTTACCAGCTGGATGTCATGCCTGGAGTCAATGTCCCAGTTGGGGATAGAGATGGGCAGGGCCATAGGCAACATGATAGGAAACTCAGAGCTCAAGAGTAAGAAAAATCAAAGGATTAAAATAACCCAAAAGTAAGAGGTATGGGCTGACTCAGCCAGTGGGGAGCCCCGGCTCACTCTAGCGGTCCCTCTAGTGTGCGATTGCCTGTGCGGAGATGGAATTTCGAGATACTCCGGCTGAGACATTGGCCTTTGGGAGGCCGAAGCAGGTGGATCACGAGGTCAGGAGTGCAAGACCAGCCTGGCCAAGATGGTGAAACCCCGTCTCCACAAAATACAGAAATTACCCAGGTGTGGTGGCACGTGCCTGTAATCCCAGCTACTCAGGAGGCTGAGGCAGAGAATTGCTTGAACTGGCAGTTGGAGGTTTCAGTGAGCCGGGATCGCGCCACTACACTCCAGCCTGGGCGACAGAGAAAAACTCCATCTCAAAACAAACACAAAAAGACAGGATCATCCTGACATAAGAGCAGTTGGATAGGAGAGCTAGTTCAGAACAGATCCCAACATATTATGTATAGAATCTTATTTTCATTTATTTTTTATTATATGTATTCAAGTTGTAGATGAGATTTTAACACGTGATAAAAGAGGCATTGCAAATCTATAAAGAACAACAGAGGATTACTCCGTAAATGATATTACACTAAATGGCTTGATATTTAGAAGAAAACTTCATTTAGATTTTACTGTCACAACATACATCAAAAAAAAGAAGGGAGAGAGAAGAGAAGATCTAGTTGGATTAAGGAGTTGAGGAAATGATAAAACAAGTTAAGGCACAGGCTTAATGAAAGTGTGAAAAACTTATATGAGAAAAACTAATGTCTTGCATGAGACATCACACTAGATTTGAAAAGAAGGCAAAACATACCATACTCTTGGATAGGAAAGTGTTAACATCGTGAAAATGTTAATTCTCCTCTGCTTAATTTATATATTTAGATTAACAGTAATAAAAATATTATATATATTTGTGGAGCCAGGGAAGTTGATTATAACATTTATTTGGAATAATAAGTAAGGAAGAATAGCCAGAACAAGTCTCAAAAGAGATGAACCAGTGGGGGGAGGGGAGGAAGAGGAGGAGCCTAGGCCGTGTCATACAGAGAATGACACCTGGGACTCATTTTAGCCAGTGGAAGGCAGTGAGTTCTGTACCTAAATCTTAAAAAGGCCTGGCAGCCGGCCTGGCATAGTGCTCATGCCTATAGTCCCAACACTGTGAGAGGCCAAGTGGGGAGGATCACTTGAGGTCAGGAGTTTGAGACCAGCGTGGGCAACCCAGTGAGACCCCATCTCTAATTTTTTTTTAATTAGTCATAGTGGTATGCACCTATAATCCCAGTTACCCAGGAGGCTGAGGTGGGAGGATTGCTTGAGCCCAGGAGTTTGAGGCTGCAGTGACCTATGATTACACCATTCCATTCCAGCCTGGATGACAGAACAAGACGCCATCTTGGGGAAAAAAAAAAAAAGGCCTGGCCTGGCAACTTCGGCTTTTACATACTGCAAGGGCTGAGCATGATGTAAGGAGCCCAGTGACCCTGATGGAGAGACTGTTGGAGGACCACCAGAGGCCCTGGACAATATGGAGAAAGAAGAGGTGGGAGAGAGAGAGAAAATCCCAGCTCCTGGAGGGTTTCCACCAAGAACGGCCCTCCTGCCATCTCCGCTAGGATCCAACAGGCACATGAAGCCATTTTTGGATTTCCACTCCACTGTCATAAAACTGCAGTCACCTGAGTGACACCAAGTGAGACCAGAAAAAGGACCACTCCGCTGAGCCACAGTCCACCAGAACTGTGAAAAATAATACAGTGGCCATTGTTCTGAGCCACTGAGTTTTGAGGTAGTTTGTGATGCAGCAGTATATGACCAAATCAAATGATCACCTAAGGGGAAAAGACAGAACAGGGATCGGGGGATGGGGAGAGAAGTGAGACACCTCTGAATGTCATATCATAGAATTTTGACTCTCGCCATGTAAATGTTTTAGCTAATTTTAATTTTTTTTTAATTAAACCACACAGAAAAGAGAAATAGAATGGGATTGTTAAAACTTCAATGGGGGGCTGGGCGCAGTGGCTCATGCCTGTAATCCCAGCACTTTGGGAGGCCGAGGCGGGTGGATCACGAGGTCAAGAGATCAAGACCATCCTGGTCAACATGGTGAAACCCCGTCTCTACTAAAAATACAAAAAATTAGCTGGGCACGGTGGCACGTGCCTGTAGTCTCAGCTACTCAGGAGGCTGAGGCAGGAGAATTGCCTGAACCCAGGAGGCAGAGGTTGTGGTGAGCCAAGATCGCACCATTGCACTCCAGCCTGGGTAACAAGAGTGAAACTAAATTCCGTCTCAAAAAGAAAAAAGAAAACTTCAATGGGGTAGAGGTGGGAAAACTTTCCACCTGACTGACCCCAAAGGAAACACATAGCCGCAGCTGGCTGCAGTGACTCATGCCTGTAATCCCAGCACTTTGGGAGACTGAGGTGGGGAGGATCACTTGAATCCAGGAGTTGAGCAACACAGTGAGACGCCTATGTAAAAAATACAAAAATTAGTCAGGCATGGTGGCATGTGTCTGTAATCCCAGCTGTGCAGAAGGCTGAGGCCAGAGGGTCACTTGAGCCTGGGGAGGTCGAGGCTGCAGTGAGTCATGATTGCATCACTGCATTCCAGCCTGTGCCACGAAGCAAAGGAAGAAAAGAAAAAAAGGTCAATTTTATATATTCAGAATTTTACTATACATCAATGGGGAAACGCATAATAAAAAGGAAGTAACATTATGGGAAATATATACAACAAATGTGACAAGAAAAGTTCACATTTTGACCAAAGAGGACATGTTAGCTTTCTATAGCTGTGTAATAAATAACTATAAATGCAGAGAGGTAAAACAATACCCCATGGTTAGCTCACAGCTCTGTGGGTTCAACTGGATTCTCTTGGGGTTCAAACAAGGTTGAAATCAAGGGGTCTGCCATGCTGGGCTATTACCTGGAGGCTCTGGGAAGCACCCACTTGAAAGCTCACCGAGGTGACTAGCAGAATTCATTCAGTTCCTTGTGGTTGTAGGACTCCAGCCATGTGCCCTCGCTGGCTGTCAGCAGGAACCACTTAGCTTTTAAAGACCTCTCTCTGATCAGGTCACAGGGCCCCTCCATTGTTAAAGCCAGCCATGGTGTGTCAAATCTTCTTGTGCTTTGAATCTCTTTGACTTCCCTTTCTGCCTTCCTTTCTGCGGCCAGATGGAGAAAATTTTCTGCTTTTAAAAGGCTAATGATATTAGATTAGGCCCACCTAGAAATCTCCCTATTTTAAGGTTAACCATGCCATAATATCTGAAGCAATATTTTTCTTTTCTTTTCTTTTGAGATGGAGTTTCGCTGTCATCCAGGCTAGAGTGTGATAGTACAGTCTCAGCTCACCACAACCTCCACCTCCCAGATTCAAGTGATTCACCTGCCTCAGCCTCCCGAGTTGCTGGAATTACAGGGGCCCACCACCATGCCCAACTAATTTTTTCTAGTTTTAGTAGAGACAGGGTTTCACCATGTTGGCCAGGCTGATGTTGAACTCCTGACCTCAGGTGATCCACTCAGCTAGGCCTCTCAAAGTGCTGAGATTATAGGTGGGGGCCACCATGCCTGGCCTGGGAGTGATATTTCATCATATTCATAGCTTCCACCCTCGCTCAAAAGAAGGGGATTATAGAAAGAAGAAGGTCACCGGGGGTCATTTTTACAATTTTGGCTACCAGAGGGGATGACATTCACGTCTATAATAAGAACTCTAAGACACAGGACATGAATAACAGTTTGCAAAAGAGGAAATCAAGTAGTTAGCAGACATATGGGAAAATGTTTCACTTCAATTGAAATAAAAGAAATTCTAGTAAAAATCTTCTACTTCATAGATTAAATTAGCAAGATGTACTAAATATTGGCAGCTATACGGTGAAACAGGCATTTCATTCATTGATGATAGCAATGTGAATGGTACAACACATGTAGAAAGAAATTTGGCAATATATACCAAAGCCTTTAAAATGTTTATAGTCTTTGGCCCAGTAATTTGACTGCTGGGAATCTATGTAAAGATTAATCCTAAATTTGGAAAATTTAGGATTCCAAAATTTAAAATTCCCAGCAATCAAATAATCCTAAATTTGGGAAAAAACATTTTTTAAACACTGATATGGTTCGGCTCTGTGTCCCCACCCAAATCTCACCTTGAATTGTAATAATCCCACATGTTGTGGAAGGGACCTAGTGGGAGGTAATTGAATCATGGGGGCAGGTTTTTCCTGAGCTGTTCTCAAGATAGTGAATAAGTCTCACAAGGTCTGATGGTTTTATAAAGGGGAGTTCCCCTACACAAGATCTCTTGCCTGCCGCCATGTGAGACATGACTTTGTTCTTCATTTGTCTTCTGCCATAATTGTGAGGCCTCCCCAGCAATGTGAAACAGTGAGTCCACTAAACCTCTTTCCTTTATAAATGACCCAGTCTCCAGTATGTCTTTATTATCAGCATGAGAAGAGACTAACACAAACACCACGGCAAATTATTAATAATGAAAAAGTGGAAACAATCTAATTGACAAAATGGACATGGTTGGATATGTTACACCTTCAAATCAACAAGACATTAGGCAGTCACTGAAAACATGGTTATGCTGAAAGAAAATAAAAGAAGGCTTAATAAATGGAGAAACATGGCCAGCTGTGGTGGCTGATGTCTGTAATTCCAGCACTTTGGGAGGCCAAGGTGGGCGGATCACAAGGTCAGGAGTTCGAAACAATCCTGACCAACATGGTGAAACCCCGTATCTACTAAAACTACAAAAATTATGTGGGCATGGTGGCGTGCACCTGTAATTTCAGATACTTGGGAGGCTGAGACAGGAGAATCGCTTGAACCCAGGAGGCGGAGGTTGCAGTGAGCTCAGGTCATGCCATTGCACTCCAGCCTGGCTGGCAGAGTGAGACTTTGTCTCAAAAAAAAAAAAAAAAAAAGTAAAATAAATAAATGCAGAAACATTTTACGTTTATGGAGCACAAGACTCAAGATGCCATCTCCCACTCAATGCAATTTCATTCAATAATCCCAGTTTTGGGTTTAAAAATTTAAACACTTAAAAAAAAAATTTAAACACTTGTATGATAATGTAAAGATCCTGTAACAGCCAACACATTTTGAAAAAGTAAAACATGGTGGGAGGATTTACACTGCTTGACTCTAAGACCTAGCATAAAACAGCAAGGACCGATGCTTACTGACAACCAGATCAATGGAACACATTAGGGAGTCTGGAAATCAGACAATACACATATGGTCAATGAAAATCATATGTGACTTTCAACAAAGGTGCCAAGGCAATTCCACCGGGACAGGGAAAACTTTTCAACAACTGGTGCTGGAACAACTGGATATCCACATGGAAAAAAATAAACGTTGCCTGTTGTTACTTCACAGCATATACAAACAGTAACTTGAAATGGATCATAGACCTAAAAGCTAAACTATAAAGTTTCTTTTTTTTTCTTTTTTCCTTTTTTTTTTTTTTTTTTGAGAGGGAGTCTCACTCTGTCACCCAGGCTGGAGTGCAGTGGTGCGATCTCAGCTCACTGCAACCTCTGCCTCCTAGGTTTAAGCGATTCTCCAGCCTCAACCTCCCAAGTAGCTGGGACTACAGGTGCGTGCCACCAGGCCCAGCTAAGTTTTGTATTTTTAGTAGAGACAAGGTTTCACCCTCTTGGCCAGGTTGGTTTTGAACTCCTAACCTCGTGATCCACTCACCTCAGCCTCCCAAAGTGCTGGAATTACAAGTATGGGCCACCACTCCTGGCCTCTTTTTCTTTTCTTTTTTCTTTCTTTTTTTGAGACGGTGTCTTACTCTGTTGACCAGGCTGTGGAGGGCAGTGGCAGGATCTTGGCTCACTGCAACCCCTACCTCCCAGGTTCAAGCAATTCTCCTGCCTCAACTTCCCAAGCAGCTGGGATTATAGGCATGCACTACCACACCCAGCTAATTTTTGTATTTTTAGTAAAGTCAGGGTTTCACCATGCTGGCCAGGTCATTCTCTAGCTCCCAACTGCAGGTGATCTGTCTGCCTTGGCTTCCCAAAGTGCTGGGATTGTAGACCTGAGCCTCTGTGCCCGGCCTAAAAGCTAATACTATAAGGTTTCTAAAAGGATACATATGGGGGATGGGCACAGTGACTCATGCCTGTAATCCTAGCATTTTAGGAGACTGAGGCAGAAACTTTGCTTGAGGCCAGGAGTTTGAGGCCAGCCTGGGGAATACAGGGAGACCCCCATCTCTAGGAAAGAAAGAAAGAGAGAAAGAAGGAAGGAAGGAAGGCAAGCAAGCAGGTAAGAAGGAAAGAAAGAAAGAAAAGAAAGAGAGAGAAGGAAATAAATAAATAAATTAGCCAGGTGTAGTGGTGTGTGCCTGTAGTCCTAGCTACCTGGGAGACTGGGGTAGGAGGATGGCTCGAGCTATATGCCTGGGCAACAGAGCAAGACCCTGTCTCAAAAAACAAAACAAAGCAAAAGACCACACAGACAATCTTCCTTAAATTGGGGTAGACAAAAATTCTTAAACGTGAACATAAAAATCATAAATTGAAAGAAAAAAGTAGATAAATGATACATCTGCGACTCAAAATACACCACTAAGAAAAGGAAAAGGCAAGACAGGAACTGGGAGGAAACAGAGCAGTGAACAAACCTAACCAAGGGTTTGCACTCAGAATATATCAAAATTCTCACAGGTCAATCATAAGACAGCAGTCTAATTAACAAATGGTTAAAAGATTTGAGTAGACACTTCACAAAAGAAGAAATATGAGTATAATAACAGAAATAGAATGGAAATAGAAATAAGCACAGTTAAATATGACCAGAACCAGGGGCCTTTAGGGAAACGCAAGTTAAAGTTGTAGTGAGATAAAGTTTGACAATTCCAGGGTAGGTGAGGACACAGAGCAACTGGGACTCTCGTACTTTGGTGGCGGGAATGCAATGTGAAATCATTTTGGAAAATAATCTGGCAGTTACTTACAAAGTTAAACACACACTTACCATAAGGCTCAGCATGTTCACCCCTAAATATTTATCCAAGAAAATGAAAACATATGTCCACACAAAAACTTGGACCTGAATAGTCATAATGGTATTATTCATAATAGACAGAGCCAGGCTTGGTGGCTCCCGCCTATAATCCCAGCACTTTGGGAGGCCGAGGCAGGCAGATCACAAGGTCAAGAGATCAAGACCATCCTGGCCAACATGGAGAAACCCTGTCTCTATTAAAAATCAAAAATTAGTTGGGGGTGGTGGCGCATGCCTGTAGTCCTAGCTACTTGGGAGGCTGAGGCTGGAGAATTGCTTAAACCTGGGAGGTGGATGTCGCAGTGAGCTGAGATTGTGCCACTGCACAAAAAAAGCATTATTCATAATAGGCAGAAACTAGAGAAACCTAAATATTCATCAAGTGATATATGGACAAATTGTAATATACCCACACAATAGAACACTGTTGAACAATACCAGTGAATGACACCAATTACATAACTTTGAAAAAGGAAAAGCTACTGATATACACAACACAGCTGAATCCCAAAACCATGCTATACAAAAGAAGCCAGCCACGGAAAACTACAGGCCTAATACTCCTTGTATATTAAGTTCCAAGCAGCCAAAACTAAGCAATAGTGACATAAAAACAATCAATTGGCCAGGCGTGGTGGCTCATGTCTGTAATCTCAGCACTTTGGGAGGCCAAGGTGGGTGGATCACCTGAGGTCAGGAGTTCGAGCCCAGCCTGGCCAGCATGGCAAAATCCTGTCTTTACTAAATATACAAAAAAATTACCTGGGCATGGTGGTGGGCGCTTATAATCCTAGCTGATCAGGAGGCTGAGGTAGGAGAATCGTTTGAATTTGGGAGATGGAGGTTGCAGTGAGCCGAGACTGGCGCGATCTCAGATCACTGCAACCTCTGCCTCCCGGGTTTAAGCGATGTTCCTGCCTCAGCCTCCCAAGTAGCTGGGATTACAGGCTGAGTGTCAGGAGAAAATGGCCGGAAGATCAGAATTCTTGGACATGATCAGCTTTTCCCTGCCACCTCCTGCAAAATCCAAGAGAAAGGTGAACCTGGAGAAAGCCAGCTGGTCTGTCAACTGAATGAAAAATATCATTTTGACAAAGGAGCCCTCTCTCTGCTTGCCATTAGCAAGCACATTTAACTGATAAAGTGGTAATCTGGGGCCTTGCTGGACTGAAAAACCCAGCAGCTTCTGTAGCCCCAGTAAAGGTGGCTGGGCACAGATTTTCAGGAGGTCTCAACATTTTACAAAGGGCTTTACATTTCCAATTCTCTACTGGACATTGAGAGCCAGTCCAGAGGCAAACACCAACCTAAGGGTGTTATTTTCCCAGCCAACCCTCAAGATTGCTGCCGTTAAATTGCAGCGAAGGGGATGGGTGGAGCATAGCCCAGCAGCTAAAAAGCCAAACAAACAAGAACAAACCAACGTCAATATCAAAGCAGGATGGCAAGGATGCTGGATCTTGGTGCTTGAAAACGGACCTCGAAATAGAACAGAGTTGCCAAACAAAACACAAGATATCCAGTTAAATTTGAATTTAAGATCAACACTGAATAATTCTTTAGTGTATATCTCAAATACTTTTGTACTGAAGTATTAGTTATTGCTTATTTGAAGTTTCATGTTTAACTCAGCATTGCATGTTTTCTGTTCTTTAATTTGCTAAATCTAGCAACCCTAAAGTGGCACAGATCAGAAACAAACGTATCAGAAGCCTTCTAAGGTGGTGAGGTATTAATCACCCTGTAAATGCAGGCAAATAAACAACCCTAAAGCAATGCCCAGGCCCCCAGATGTGTCCAGCCCTCAGGAAAGGCAGACCTTTTTATACTCATTTTTTTTTTTTTTTTTTTTGGTATACTCTCAGAAGGGACAAGCAGTCCAAAAGACAGGTTTTTAATACTTTTTTTTTTTTTTTGAGATAGAATATTGCTCTGTCTCCCAGCTGGAGTGCAGTGGCTCAATCTCAATTCGCCACAATCTCCACCTTCCAAGTTCAAGTGATGCTCTTGCCTCAGCCTCCTACGTAGCTGGAATTACAGGCATGCGCCACCATACCTGGCTACTTTTTGTATTTTTAGTAGAGACAGGGTTTCACTATGTCGGCCAGGCTGGTCTCGAACTCCTGACCTCAGGTGATCCACCTCAGCCTCCCAAAGTGCTGGGATTAAACCACTTCCATCACGTTTAAGCCACTGTTATTTTGAGTTTTCTGCCATTTGCAGCCAGATATAATCTCAACACTTTGCTTCATGCCCTGGGTAAGGGTACGAATATGTGCCACGTGTGGGAGGAGATGTGTGTATGGATATTCAGGCGGCTAAAAGGGCAGGCTGTGGCAGTCTGCTTTTCTCTTCCAACATTCTCCTCCTCTTCTGTAGCAGAAGCCTGGTATGTCATAAATGAGTTACACATGTATTCAGATACCGGCCTTCTCAATTTCCAGGGCAGACAAGTAAGCCCTGGAATAGCAACGAGCCTCTGGCCACAATCAGCTTTGTCCTTTCATTCCAGTGTACTGTTATAAGGTTGGGACATTATGAAGTTAAAAGTGAGCACAGTTTACACATGATCACCCTCACTCCTGAGACCAGTTAAAAGTATGGGGGATTCCCGAAACCACTCTCAGTTTTGATAATTCACTAGAAAGACTCACGGAACTCCCTGAAAGCTGGTGTACTCATGGTTACAGCTTATTACAGCAAAAGGATACAGATTAAAATCAGCCAAGGGAAGAAGAACATAGGGCAGAGTCCGGGAAAGAATCCGTCGCAGAGCTCCCATTGTCCTCCCCCTGGGAAGCCATGGACAGCGCCACTTTCCTGGCATTAATGTGGACAACACACATGGAGTTTGACCGCTGGGGACGCCGACTCAAGCTTAGAGTTTTTATTGGGGTTCCATCGTGTGGTAATGATTGATTTCCCATGTGATTGATCTCAGCCTCCAGTCCCTCTGGGAGTTAAGCTAATGCAATGTGACCCCAGCCCCCTCCCTAAATCACACTGTTACACTTCCTGGTGTGGCCAGCACCCAACCTCAACAAAGATACTCCTATTGATTGTGACTTTCCAAGGGCTGAGAGATTACCTACCAGAAACTCAAGGCAAAGGCTCGACCTTTGGGCAAGGTTAGATTCTTTATTACACAGATGCACTGTTATACAATAATGGAACTTCAATTTCCAATTGAGCCAAAGGAGCCAGAGTCAAGAATCCCAAACTCTGCCAGAATCCCAGTCTTTCATGTGTCTGTGTACATCCCATTGTGACCATGTGACTAAATTCTAGTCAATGGGATGTAAGTGGAGGTGGTATTTGCCCCTTCTAGGAAGTCCCCTTAAATAGAGGGGCCTTGTTTTCTTCTGCTTTCTATCTTTTTGCTTCCTATATGGGGCTTGAGGAGCTGTCTTGGCCTATAGGTAATGCTTGGGGGAGCAACAAGGTGGAAAGAGCCTGGGTTCCTGTTGATTGAGGCACCCTTCATACCTGCAGTAGGCTGCTTGGAGAAACCACTTCCATCATGTTTAAGTTGCTGTCATTTGGGGTTTTCTGCCATTTGCAGCCAGATATCATCTCAACACTTTGCTTGAAACTTATATTTATATTGGTTATATCCAGATTTGCAAAACTCTGCTTATCAAATTGATGATCTCATCTTTAATACAGCTCACACTCAGGCTGCCAAATTATGGCCTGTGCCTGGAATACTAGACAGGGCACTGGATGGTTGTGTTTCTGGAACACTGGCCTTTATTCCCAGGCCTTTATCACATTCAGAAGGGACTGTTTTCTTTTTCTTAAGAAACTCACAGTTTACATTTTCTAAGTAAATAATCATCACACTTTCTGTTTTAACCAGTTGGCGATTTGACTGAACATGTAAACTTTATTAATATTATATTTAAACTTTCAAGTCACTTTTTGCTACACCTTTAAAAAACTGACTAAAAGGTATTTTTAAAATCAAAACGAACATTTACAGATCTTTCCAAGACCGGATATTTGAATTTTATCCACATTTTATCAAAGCGGGCCAGAGTTTCCTATGTGCAATGGCTTGGCATTGAGCATATAGAAAGCAGGATAAACACGGAATCTCTGCCTTTTATTTTTTTGTTTTTGGTGTCTTGCCATCCTTTGTTCTTCATAAAGACCTCACAGTAGCTTTTACAAATCTAAGAAATTAATCATTAAAATAGAACAGATGAACGAAAAACCCTTTGTATATTATGAAGACAGGGATTCCATCCTTCATTAATTGAAGAGCAGCAAGATATTGAGACACAGATATGGTGCAACCTCTTTCTTGTTTGTAGTCTTGGGATTGTTGAAAGAAGCTGGAAGAAACAGCACTGGAACCCAAAAGTTCCATTTCTGATTTACCTACCTTAATGACTTGATTTTCTTATTTTCAAAGTAACTAGGAATATGTCTGTGTGTTGAAGAAATATGAACATTAATTTTCTCATAGCTGCACAGTCAAAAACAATGTTTAAAACTTTAATACATATCAGTGACTTGCTCCTTACTTTGCTCCATTACAAATGCAAGGAAAGAAAAGAAGCATAGAAACGTCACCAAGCCTCAGCAGGGTCACCTAACAGTAATTATGAAGCAAGGGACTCTTGCCAGAGATTTGTGTCCTCAGTGAAAAAGGCCTCATGGAACTTTCTTGCTAAGGAACCTAAGACTTATTGACACACGTGTCCTCCTTTTCCAAACGAAACATCCAAGGGGCAGGGAAGTCAAAGGGTACGGAAGGCCACCCACTAATTAGCAGCAAAGCCAGACTCAGCACCCAACTTGTTCTCGCCCTGGGTCAGGGTTCTCTGTGAACATCCCATGTCCTGTTATGATCGTTACAGATGTTTCATATCATCAAGGTTAAGAAGAAAGAGCTGAGAAGCTGCGGAAGGGCTTAGATGCACCCACAGAAAACCACTGGATCCAGCTAGCTCACTTTTTTTGTGACTGGAAAGAAACATATTCTGGTGAAGCAAAAAGATTTCTATCTCCAGAATAATGCAGAAAGCATTTTTACCTACCAAGCCACACCGAACCAATAAAAGAACATTTAGATTTCTAAAGTCCATCGGCAGTACAAAAATCACCCAAGGAATAATGCCAAAGGCGCATCTTCTCTTGTAGGTGGTAAATTCCTTGCAAACTTGAACTGCTCAGCTTCTCATCTGCTGTGATACTCAGCTCACAGTTGGTGCTGGAATTTCTTTTTAATGAATGAAACACATAAATCATTGCTTTAAACCCTGGAATTGTGACCTTTTCAAAAGAAGCACTTAATAGGCATGTGTCTAATTTCCTGTGCTGTCAGAAATATTATTTAATCACATTGTTAAAAATGAAGAACTGTGGGGCCCATTGAACTGAATTCTCCAGGTCATTAGCTGCTCTTTCCACTTTGGGCCTCTCAGCTGTGCGGCCGGAAATGGATCGTGGGGAGAGGAGCCGCCACTCTTCTGCAAATATCCTGGAATCTTGGCTATGTCAGGAAGTGTTTGGAGAATGCCGCGGAAGCTGAGAAAGTATTTGCAAAGCAGCGTGCACACAGAGATATTTGAGCCAGAGAACTTCCACTCTGAAATTGATGCATGGAGTACATTCACAGAGTATCAGGTTTTCCTCAGGTTTCAAAGCTGCAGCCCAGTACTCTGAACCCAAGAATTAAGGTAATTGTAAAAAGTGAGTGCTTCCGATGGTTATGTTTGCAAGACGTCACTTGGTTTTACATCAATCTCATGGTAAAATACATATGAAGTTGTGATTAAGCAATAGGTATACTATAACGGTTTCCTGGTAAATGACACTAGCAGGTTGCATAAACAACTATATCTTTTAGGTCAGGCGTGGTGGCTCACACCTGTAATCCCAGCACTTTGGGAGGCTGAGGCTGGTGCATCAGCCGAAGTCAGGATTTCAAGACCAGCCTGATCAACATGATGTAATCCTGCTTCTACTAAAAATACAAAAATTAGTTGGGCGTGGTGGCGCACATCTGTAATCCCAGCTCTTCGGGAGGCTGAGGCAGGAGAATCACTTGAGCCCAGGAGGCAGAGGTTGCAGTGAGCCGAGAACATGCCACTGCACTCCAGCCTGGGCAACAAGAGTAAAACTCCATCTAGAACAACAAACAAGCAAACAAAGAAAACAAAACAAAACAAAACAAAGCCCATACCTTTGAAAAAGACAGTCAATGATTTTTCACTGAAAGATCGATATTATTAATTAAAATCTAAGAGGACAAACCAGCCACAGTAAGAAAACTGTCCTCTCCTCTTTACCACGAGCCTGCACAATGAGATGCTGTGCCGTTCTGCCCTCAACTCGTAACACTGAAACAGCAAGAAATCGTCCAAGGTTAGAATTTCTAGTCATAGGAAACATCCAGCCATGCCAATGTGAACGTGAAAACATTTTGTTTCACTTCAGAGAGTGAAGAGAGCAAATCAAGACATGAAAACGATTCCTCCGTGGAATATGCCCCTTGGACTGATATATGCAAAGCATAGCTGACTCTGAGACATTCTGCTAACCGAGAAAAGTCAGACACAGAAGACAGTCAACGACTCCATGTGTATGAAACGTCTAGAAAAGGCAAAACTATAGGGACATGGAATGGTTGATCAATGTGTGGCTGATCACATCGAGGCATACAAAGATCAGTGGTTGCCTGGAGCTGCAGGTGGAGCAGGAGTGACCTCAGAGCAAGGGGAACTTTTGGGGTGGATGGAAGTATTGGGTAACTGGACTGTGATGGTTCCTAAGTGCATCGGTTCACGAAAACTTACCACACTGTACCCTTACAGTGAATAGTGTTTATGGTATGTAACTTATACCTCAATAAAGCTGTTTTTATTTACTTTATTTATTCTTTTTATTTTTTAAGACACACTCTCACTCCATCACCCAAGGCTGGAGTGCAGAGGTGCAATCACAGCTCACTGCAACTTCTGCCTTCGGGGTTCAAGTGATTCTCATGTCTCAGCCTCCTGAGTAGCTGGGATTACAGGCATGAGCCACCACACTCAGCTAATTTTTTTTTTTTTTTGTATTTTTAGTAGAGCTGTGGTTTCATCATGTTGGCCAGGCTGGTCTCAAACTCCTGACCTCAGGTGATCCACCTACCTCGGCCTCCCAAAGTGCTGGGATTACAGGTGTGAGCCACTACACCCAGCCAATAAAGCTGTTTTTTAAAAAAGCAATTAAAAGAGGCCAGGCCTGGTGGCTCAAGCCCATAGCTTCAGCACTTTAAGAGACTGAGGCAGGCAGATCACCTGAGGTCAGGAGTTTGAGACCAGCCTGACCAACATAGTGAAACCCCATCTCTACTAAAAATACAAAAAAAAAAAAAAATTAGCCAATTTGGTGGCACACACCTGTAATCTGAGCTACTTGGGAGGCTGAGGCATGAGAATTGTTTGAACCCTGGAGGCAGAAGTTGCAGCAAGCTGAGATTGCGATGCTGCACTCCAGCCTGGGTGACAAGAGCAAAACTCCATCTCAAAACAACAACAAAAAAGGCAATTAAAGGAAAGGATTCTTTCAAGGGCAGTGCAAGACTGCTTTGCAGAAACAGGTGGCCTCCCCTGTAATACTCACTTTAGCCATCACACTTTCCAAGCGTGGGACACTGTCCTCAGCAGGGGTTCTCTGAGCGTGGGGTGCACATCCAGATACTGTTACACCAAAGCCAGCTCGGTGGTGTTTCAAACACTATAACTGACAATTTCTAAACATAATTATTATATTAGTAAACTTATAGTACCAATGCTGAGTCCAAGAACATGAATACATAGAATTGGGCAAAACATAGACCATTTCCCTAATTTCGGGGGATGGCAGTATGATTGGGAGCCAAAGAGAGTTCCTTGGGCTTTTGCTGAACTACGCAGCTGTTTGGGGCAGCTCCTGGAACGAGGAAAGGTATTTTGGGTGTGGGCTGAAATGCCTTCACTAACAACTGTGCAATCCTGGCTATCCACATCATCATCACCGCAGAAATGTGGGGAAACTATTTTAGGAACATCCATCTTGCTCAGAGGCAAAAGAATAGATCAAACATTCTGTAGTTCACCTCACCAGCGTTTCTATCCACAGCAAGGGATTCTCAAACTTGGGCGTGCATCAAAAGCTCCCGACCTGTTGAGAAGGCAGATTCCCAGGTGGGACCCCATGGCTGTAGAATTGAATGTCTGGGACCAAGACCCAGAGTCTGAATTGTTAAAGAGCCTCCAAAGCGATAAGGGTCCTCAAAACACAGCTTGAAAAACACTGGCCTCCAGCAGTGAAGAAGATGAAGATACCTAGTCAGTGTGCGCTGTTCAGGCACCTCCACTGAATTGAGTTCTGGTCCTTCCACACCTCTCTGTCTCATCTGCAGCACATCTCACCTTGTGCCTTCGTCCTTACCTGCCTCATAGCCTTGCTCTCATGGAGAGAGCACATAATTTTTAAAAGGGTTTCTCTTGCCTGCTCCCCTTCCCCAACATGGGACACTAGAATTTACAATTTCTAAACGTAATTATTATATTAGTCAACTCACAGTACCAATGCTGAGTCCAAGAATATGAACACGTGGAGTCCAGCGAAACAAGCAGCATGGCCACCGGAACCAGCGCGGATTAAGCTTGCCCATTGGCTTCTCCGCTGGTTCTCGCTTTGGGATCATGAAAGAGAAAGCTGCAGCAGACTCTCGGTTCTAACACCCTGCTGGGATTTTAGATTGGTGGCTCACGCCTAAAATCCCGAAGGTTTGGGAGGCCAAGGTGGGAGGATGCCTTGAGGACAGGAGTTAGAGACGACATCTCTACAAAAAAGTTAAAAACATAGCCAAGAGCGGTGGCACACGCCTGTAGTGCTGGCTACTCAGGAGGCTGAGGTGGGAGGATCACTTGAGCCCAGGAGTCAGAGGCTGCAGTGAGCTGCAATCACACTGTAGCACTTCAGCCTGGGCAATAGAGTAAGACCTTGTCTCTAAAATCAATCAATCGATCAATCAATCATCAAACTGTGTTTAGGGGGAGGGAAGCATAGACTTGGTTGAATTGGACAAGCCAGCCCAGGACAGAGCCCTAGTGAGGCCGCCTGTTCTGCCTCCCATGGAAGGGAGGAATGGGCCCTGCCGCAGAGCACCTGCACCTGGTGGTCCACTATGTTCTTGATTCCTTGGCTTCAGGGAGGCTTCGACTTCCCACCCTCCTCTGCAGCACCCCAGCTCATGAGTGGTGACCCTTGGCTTTCTCTGGAAGATTCTTCCAACCCACCCAGACCCTCAGGGGAAGCCTTAGGCAGCCAGATCCATAACACATGAACCCACCTGCTAATGCTCGGACCAGGAGTAGACTTAACCCAACCTGCCCAATCAGAGCCCAATTTCCTGGAAACCTGCACTTCTAAGCTATTCCCATCGTGGTGCCTGCTGGTTTCCCATAGAGAAGTAGGCAAAACGCAGGGGCTGGAACGTTGCTGAGTGAGCGGGATAGAAAGCTTAGATGAAAGGGAGGCAGGTTGTGAGATGGAGAGGGCGTCCTGGGTGACTGCATTCAGCGCCCCTCGGGAGTCAGTCCCCTCTCGAGGCCCAGCTGAGGTCCTAAGCTCAGTTCCGTGACATGCTCCAGTGTTATTGGAATAAAGAGGTTTTTCTTGCTGCAGCGCCCTCCCGAATGCAGGAACGATCACATTTCCCTCACGTCTCTGTCCTTGTTTTCACCCGCGCACTCTTCCCGTAGACAGGATGGTAAACCACATCGTCCTCCTGATAGTGCACAATGGAAACTTTCCCAAAAAACTGATTTGGTTCGAATGACTATCTTTGGTGATAGTATGAAATCATTATTTATAGGTGCAAAAATAAAACCATGAATATGTTTTATCTTAAAAAGAGTTCTTGTCTATTAGAGTAACATGTTGAAATATTTACACCTGACATGACGTCAGGAATGGCTTCAAAACAATGCCAGAGAGTCCGGGCACAGTGGTTCATACCTGTAATCCCCGCACTTTGGAGGCGGAGGCGAGTGGGTCACTTAAGGTCAGGAGTTCAAGACCAGCCTGACCAACATGGTGAAACCCAGTTTCTACTAAAAATGCAAAATTAGCTGGGTGTGGTGGCACGTGCCTGTAATCCCAACTACTTGGGAGGCTGAGTCAGGAGAATCACTTGAACCTGGGAGGCGGAGGATGCAGTGAGCTGAAATTGTGCCATTGCACTCCAGCCTGGGTGACAGAGCGAGACTCTGGCTCAAAACAGAACAAAACAGAAACAAAAACAAAAAGCAATGCCAGAGGACAGGAAGTGGGTGAGGATGGAAATGAAACAGGGTTGACCTGGAGCTGATAATTACTGAATCTGGGTGGCAAGGGTTCATTGTACTGGTCTGTCTTCTTTCTTATATGTTTCAAAGTGTCCATGGTGAGAAGTTTAAAAAAAAATACTGATTTGGGGGTATAGCTATGAAAAACACAAAACCACCAGCCTTCCAAAGTGAGAAGAAGCTTCTTAAATGAGAACGCTAAGTGTGGCTCCAAAGGCGGCTGCTCCTCATGGGACTGCGTGTGGGGCTGTGTGTGCTGGTGTGTGAACAAAAGCATATGGGGGAAATGTCCCTCTTTCCCTTGGATGAAAATAGCAACTTGGGCTTCGCGTTCAATACATCGCCGATGATGTGATCCAAAAAGAAATATGTGAAGCTCTATGGCTTTCTTTGCAATTAACAAAAAGACACGTAACTATCTACTTTGTAGATTGTATTCAAAATTATTTGATAGGTTTAATGGTAAGAAACATTGCCTCCAAGTAGAACGTTTTCCTAATAGGTTGAAAGCATATGTGTCAGAAAGTAAAGCATTTTGGGAGTTCTCCAGCAGCTATAAAAAGCTCAAAGTATCTATGCAGACCTTCTAATTTAGAGGGGAGAGTGGGAGGTAGGAGGTGGTCGACGCTTGTTGGATATTCAAGAGCATCTGTATTCTTTTTTTTTTTAAATAAATTATTTATGGTTAAGGTGTGGATTTCAGAATAATACAAGTTTTCCCTTGAAGTTGTGATTGTCCATTTTACCCTGATGCCTGCCCCATTTTCAAGGAGGCCAAGTTCTGTTTTCTGTATGAGGAGCCAAGGGGGCCACTGCTACTCGGATGCCCCATTGCTGTCTAATTTTGTGGTTGATCTCACACTGTGGACACCCTTGGGGGCCCACCTCTGAGACCAGGAGTCCCTGACTACTACTCTGTTGATGTCTGAATGTTGGTCCCTTTTCATTTCCCCCTTTCCATTTACTGCACAACGTCTGCAGTGGAGGTGCTTGCACACTTCAGTCGTACTCTGCAATACTTCTCTTTCTTTACTCTTGTTATTATTTTGAGTCTCGCTCTGTCATGCAGGCTGGAGTGCAGTGGCACCGTCTTGGCTCACTGCAACCCCTGCCTCCTGGATTCAAATGATTCTCCTGCCTCAGCCTCCCGAGTAGCTGAGATCACAGGCGCCGGCCACCGCACCTGGCTAATTTTGTATTTTAGTAGAGATGGGGTTTCACCATGTTGGTCAGGCTGGTCTTAAACTCCTGACCTCAAATGATCTGCCTGCCTCAGTCTCCCAAAGTGCTGAGATTACATGTGTGAGCCACCGTGCCCGCCCATCTTTCAACTGATCGCTCTATTGTAGCTTTCTGCTTTCATAATTCATGTGTATTCAGAGCAACACATCCTACTCTCTAAGTTATAGCCCCTTTGGGTTCAACAATAAAAGACTCAGTCTCTACTTTATGGAATCGAGAGTTCATTGTACAAATGCTTTTCATCCAGACCCACTGAGACCAAAAATAAAACCGTATTTCTCCACTCAGGAGCCAGGTGCCTCTTGTCATCACATCTTCACATATTCATGAGCTGAATGAGACTAAAGATTTAGAATTACAAGGGTGGGCTTTTAAAATGTTTCTGTCAGCCAGGCACAGTGGCTTATACCTGTAATCCCAACACTTTGGGAGGCTGAGGTAGGAGGATTGCTTGACCCCAAGAGTTCATGACCAGACTGGGCAATATGGTGAAACCCTATCTCTACAAAAAACACAAAAAAGTAGCTGGGCCTGGGGGCACCCAGATACCTGGGAGGCTGACGTGGGAGGATCCCTCCAGCTGGGGAGGTCGAGGCTCCAGTGAGCCATGATGACGCACTGCACTCCAGCCTGAATGATAGAGTGAGATCCTATCTAAAAAAAAAGCTTTTGTTAAAATAAAATCTTTACACTGCACAAAAAAACAAAGCAAATAATAAAGCTAAGTCATGGGCCAATTAATAGTTCACATTGTTTTTTTCTGGGAAAATTATATTAACAGGAGTAAAACTTAGGACAGGCCTTTTGTCCCTACATTCCAAACCCAAGCTACATTTTAGTTAAATTGTATGTTTCAGATTTTGAAATAATGCTTCATTTAAAATATTTTAAAGAAAAATGCAAAGGCCTTTCAAACCACAATTTATTCTACGGATTACATCTCTGTAGATGTGCCTGACTTTGAAACAAAGTACTATAACATCAGTCATTAGGCCAGGTACTGTGGCTCATACCTATAATCCAAACACTATATTTTTTGTTTTTTTTTTGAGACACAGTCTCATTTTGTTGCCCAGGCTGGAGTGCAGTGGTGTGATCTCAACTCACTGCAACCTCCACCTCCTGGGCTCAAGCGATTCTCATGCCTCAACCTTCTCCGTAGCTGGGATTACAGGCATGCACCACCACACCCAGCTAATTTTTTGTATGTTTAGTAGAGATGGGGTTTTGCCATGTTGGTCAGGCTGGTCTCAAACTCCTGACCTCAAGTGATCTTCCCGAGTTGGCCTCTCAGAGTGCTGGGATTATAGTCACGAGCCACCATGCCTGGCTAATGCCAACATTTTGAAAGGCTCAGGCAGGAGCACCACTTGAGGCCAACAGTGATAAACTAGGGAGCAAAGTGAGACCCCCATCTCTAACAAAAAAATTAGCCTGGTTTGGTGGTGGGCACCTGTAGGTATAGCTATTTGGGAGGCTGCTGTGGGAGGATCACAGGGGCCCAGGTGGAGACTGCAGTGAGGTAGGACTGGGTGACAGGGCAAGACCCTGTCTCTTAAAAAAAAAAAAAGATTTTGCATACTTTTGCACACAACTCTTAGTATGAAATATATATTTTTAGCCATACAATAAATCTTGAAGAAAAGTTTTATACAAAAAAAATTTAACCTTCTACAAAAATATTCTGATAATGTGTATTCAGTTCTCTTTTTTTAAAAAAAGTCTTATCATGACCTACAAAACTGATCTCACAAACCACCCATGCAAAGTGACCTAGTTTGAAAAACATTGCTTTATTAACAAATCATGACATAGAATAGTTATAACAAACACCCTTGTAGCCTATTCAACTTTGAAAAATGCTAAAGTTTTGCCATATGGATTTTTTTTTTGAGGTGGAATTTTTCTCTTATTACCCAGGCTGGAGTGCAGTGGCACAATCTCTGCTCACTGCAACCTCTGCCTCCTGGGTTCAAGCAATTCTCTTGCTTCAGCCTCCTGAGTAGCTGGGATTACAGGTGCATGCCAGCACATCCTGCTAACTTCTTTTATTTTTAGTAGAGACAGGGTTTTACCATGTTGGCTAGGCTGGTCTCAAACTCCTGGCCTCAGGTGGTCCAACTGCCTCGGCCTCCCAAAGTGCTGGGATTACAGGCGTGAGTCCCTGCGTCACGCCAATACTTGCTTTAGATCATTTTTCAAGATCGTAGTGGAAGGCACCTGTGTACTCCTCTTAGTTCAAATGCATCTTCCTATCTCCTAGAGGCAGGAACTATTCTGAATTTGATTATTACAGTCCCCATGTCTGTTTTTATATAGTTGCTATTAAGTATGAAGTCACAGGAGATATATAATTTTAATGTTCACGGTTTTAATGTTCACAGATGTAAAACAAATGCTATATTATTTGGAAGCTTATTTTTTTCTTTATCTTATTATGTTTTTAAGGTATATCCATATGGACATGTTGTTCTTTTTATTTTGTTTTGTTTGAAACTGGATTTTGCTCTGTAGCTTACACTGTAGTGAAGTGGTGCAATCATATAGCTCGCTGCAGCCTCGAACTCCTGGGCTCAATCCATCCTCCCACCTCAGCCTCCTGAATAGCTGGACCTATAGGCATGAACTGCTATGCCTGGCTAATTTTTCTTCTTCTTTTTTTTTTTATAGAGACAGAGTCTCACTGTGTTGCCCAGGCTGTTCTCAACCTCCTGGGCATAGTGATCTTCCTGCTTTGGCCTCCCACAGTACTGGAATTACAGGCGTGAGCCACCACGTCCAGCTGATACCCTGTTCTAATTCAGACACTTTAACCACTACAGGGTTTTCCACTGTACAGATGTTCTGTGCTCTATGATCCATTCTCCTGTTAATGGGTCTTTCAGTTGTTTATCGTATTTTATTATTGCCAACAATGTTGCATTCTGTACTCAAGCTACAATTTGTCTAGGATAGGTACAGGAGCTGAGAGGGCTTCCTAATGAGCTTTACCACCTACTGCCACAAATTGTTCTGTAACGGGACTTCTGCTTCTACTGGCTGTGCATGAGATTTGCTGCTTGTCTACACCTTGAACAGTGACATAGGGACTGTCCTTCCAGTCGTTGTATCAGCTGTGCTTTTGAGGAGCCATTGCCATTTTCTGTCAAGCTAACTGCATCTACACTGGGTGGTATGTGGTTCTATCATTGGACCCCAGGGTCACAGGCCCACTCTGTGCCTTCTTGGCTCCAAAGTGGGTACCTGGTTACTTCTATGTCATTTGGGATTCCTAGTCTGTGGATTAGGCCTTCTGTGAACCCCCAGAGAGTGGTGTGAGCAGGAAAGGTAAATCCAGAATATACTCCGTGCGTTTGCAAAGGATCATCTGACATGGAAGGGGCTCAGTGTAGACAGGTGCTAAAAGGGATTGATTGGTCTCCTTGAGGAACACTGTCTTTTTTTTTTTTTTTTTGAGATGGAGTCTTGTTCTGTCACCCAGGCTGGAATGTAATGGCACGGTCTTGGCTCACTGCAACCTGCACCTCCTGGGTTCAAGTGATCCTCCTGCCTCAGCCTCCTGAGAAGCTGGGATTATGGGTGCCCGCCACCACACCCAGCTAATTTTTATATTTTTAGAAGAGACAGGGGTTTCACCATGTTGGCCAGGCTGGTCCCAAACTCCTGACCTTGTAATCTGCCAGACTCAACCTCCCAAAGTGCTGGAATTACAGGCATGAGCCACTGCACCCGGCTGGAACACTGTCTACTCAGGAGCTTGGCATTGGTCTCTGTTGCTGGCAGATGGATATTTAGAAGTGGCAGTAGCTACGATGACCTTGGTAAGTGGGAGTCCATGCTGTTGGGCTCTCCTGTCACCTCCATCGATGCCAAGGGGCAATCCTATTCAGTTCTCCTTGCTGTGGACTGAAAGATTGTGTCCTTAGATTCATGTGCAAAAACCTAATCTCAAATGTGATGGTGTTTTTTTCTTTTTTCTTTTTTTGAGACGGAGTTTCGCTCTTGTTACCCAGGCTGGAGTGCAATGGCGCGATCTCGGCTCACCGCAACCTCCGCCTCCTGGGTTCAGGCAATTCTCCTGCCTCAGCCTCCTGAGTAGCTGGGACTACAGGCACGCGCCACCATGCCCAGCTAATTTTTTTGTAGTTTTAGTAGAGACAGGGTTTCACCATGTTAACCAGGATGGTCTCGATCTCTTGACCTCATGATCCACCACCTCAGCCTCCCAAAGTGCTGGGATTACAGGCGTGAACCACCGTGCCTGGCCCAGTGTGATGGTATTAGGAAGTGAGGCCTTTGGACAGTGATTGGCTTATGATGGGGTGCCCTCATTAATGGGATCGGTGCCTTTGTAAGAGAGCTTCCATCCTCTCTTTTTACGATGTGAAGAAACAATAAAACAACTGCCTTCTGCAAACCAGGAAGAGAAGCAAATTGGCCAGCACCTTGACCTTGGCCTTCCCAGCTTCCATAACTGTGAGAAGTAAATTCCTGTTGTTTAATCCACCTGGTCCATATGAATTTGTTATAGCTGAACTGACCAGGACACCTGTCATGCCGGCTCTCCAGCAGCCAGTGTGGAAGGCTGGCTCATGTCAACTTGGCTGTTCAGTGTCTCTTCTGCAGTGGATACTTTCTCCTTCTCCCCACCTCCCCTTGCCACCCATAGCTTTAATGAGATATAATTGATATACAATAAGCTGCAAATGTTTAAAGTTTAAAAAATGAGTTTTGAGTCAGGTGCAGTGGCTCACACCTGTAATTTCAGCGCTTTGGGAGGCTGAGATGGTGGAACACAAGATCAAGAGTTCGAGACCACCCTGTCCAAGATAGTGAAATCCCGTCTCTACTAAAAATACAAAAATTAGGCGGGTGCAGTGGCGCGCACCTGTAATCCCAGCTACTCAGGAGGCTGAGGCAGGAGAATCGCTTGAACCCAGAAGGCAGAGGTTGCAGTGAGCTGAGATGGTGGCACTGCATTCTAGCCTGGCCAACAGAGCAAGACTCTATCTCAAAAAAAAAAAAATGAGTTTTAACGTAGTATGTATCTATGAAGCCATCACCACAATCAAGTCAACGAACATATCCATCACTCCTAAAAATATCCTTGTCCTTTAGTAATCCTTCCCTCCCCAGTAACTTTTTAAGGGAAACTTGGAATGTGCTTGTCTCACTGGAAGTTACCTAACTATTTACTTAGGTAAATAGTTCAGAGAAACGACCTGCTTTTCCATACCCCTGACTTCTATAAATAAGAATCACCATAAGAACACAGAATTACCAGATAGGTATATTTTTTGTTAAAATATTTTTTGTTGGGGCCAGGCTCAGTGGCTTACGCCTGTAATCCCAATACTTTGGGAGGTTGAGACAGGAGGATCCCTTGAATCCAGGCGTTTGAGACCAGCTTGGGCAATATAGTGAGACCCTGCTTCTACCAAATAATTTAAAATAAGCTGAGTGTGGTGGCACGTCACCTATAGTCCCAGCTACTCAGGAGGCTCAGACAGGAGGATCACTCGAGCCTGGGAGGTTGAGGCTGCAGTGAGCCATGATGGCACCACTGCATTCCAGAATGTTTCAAAGAGGAAAATTTTTTTTTTTTTGCATTATAAGTCATATACCATAACATTTATCCCTTTAAAGCATAAATTCAGTGTATAGTCACCAAGTTATGCAAGTCTTGCTACTATTTAATTCCAGAACATTTTTATCATCCCCAGAGAGAAACTTTGTATTCCTTGGTAGTCAGTCCCCAATCCCTTTTCTCCCCAGCTGCTGGCAATACCACAGAGCAGCTTTCTGTCTGCTTGAAGTTGCCAGTTCCCAGCGTTTTATATAAATGGAATCATACATATGTGGCCTTTTTGACTGACAGGCTTCTTTCACTTAGCATACTGTTTTCAAGTTTCACCATGTTGTGGCATGTATCGGTACTTTCTGTGGCCAAACAGTGTTCCACTGCACGGATACAACCACGTTTTGTTTATCCGCTCATCAGTTGATGGACATTTGAGTTGTTTCCATCTTTTGGCTGCGATAAATAATACTGCAATAAACACTTGTATACAAGTTTGTGTATGGACATATGTTTTCCACTCTCTTGGATATCAACTTAGGAGTAGAATTACTAACTCACATTGTAAAATATATGCTTAACTTTTTTGAGGAGCTGTCAGACTGTTTTTCAAAGCAGCTATACTATTTTATATTCCCATGTTCCAATTTCTGCATGTCCTAGCCAACATTTATTACCTCTTTTTTTCTCCTCAGGGGCAGAAGGACAGGGTCTCACTCTATCGCCAGGCTGGAGTGCAGTGGTGACATCTTGGCTCATTGCAAACTTCACCTCCCAGGCTCAAGCGATCCTCCCGTCTCAGCCTCCCAAGTAGTTGGGATTATAGGCGCACACCGCCATGCCCAGCTAATTGTTCTGTAATTACCTCACTTTTTAATGATCACTTTACATCCAATGATGTAAAGTGCTATCTAATTGTGTTTTTGGTTCACATTTCCCTAATAGCTAATGATGTTGTTTATGTTTTCATATGCTTACTGACCTTTTGTATATTTTCTTTGGAGAAATGTTTGTCAAAGTCCTTTGTCTATTTAAAAATTGGGTTATTTATCTTCTTTGTTATTGAGTTGTAGGAGTTATTTACACATTGTATAATTAATATTAAGGAGAATCTACAAGATATACTTAAGCCAAAGGAATAACAAGTGAAAATGGTACTAAACATGTGGGGAAATGGAAGCAAATATTAAATGTATAAAACAGAATAATAAAGTCTAATGGAATTAGACAATAAAGAATTAAAATACCTATATATCATACCACATAGGTTGAAATCAGAGTGAGTAGGTCAGTGGATGGAGTCATAATGGTCTAAGATTTTTTTACCTACAAGAAGGAACAGGCTTTTATTAACTTATTTTTCATAAGTATGCATACTATTATTTATAAGGGACCAACTAAAAACAATAGTAAAAGAGTGTATACTTTCTTTTTTTTTTTTTGAGACGGAGTTTTGCTCTTGTTACCCAGGCTGGAGTGCAATGGCACTATCTCGGCTCACTGCAACCTCCGCCTCCTGGGTTCAGGCAATTCTCCTGCCTCAGCCTCCCGAGTAGCTGGGATTACAGGCACGTGCCACCATGCCCAGCTAATTTTTTATATTTTTAGTAGAGACGAGGTTTCACCATGTTGACCAGGATGGTCTCGATCTCTTGACCTCGTGATCCAACCGCCTCGGCCTCCCAAAGTGCTGGGATTACAGGCTTGAGCCACCGCGCCCAGCCGAGTGTATGACTTTCAAACTAGTAGAAGAGAAAATCACATGCTAAAAAGTACTCAGCAAAAAATAGGCAATAAAGGATAAAAGGGATATTGAGAAATAGCCATGAAAATGGGCAACCAGCAGCCGTTTGGGCTGCTCTGTCTAAAAAAAAAGGATAAAAGGGAAACAAAGGACGGGAAAATTATGATTTAGTGGCAAATTAAGTTATAAATTTATCAGGAGTTACATTAAATATATGCACAAAAATTGCCATAGTTAAAAGACAAAGATTGTCGAACGAGGTAAAAATATAAAATCCAACTATATGCTTTGATAAGCCATGACTAAAATGTAAAAATATAGAAAGGTGAAAACAAAAACTTGTAGAAAGGTATACTATGTAAATAAATACCAACCAAAAGAAAACTGATTAATAAGACAAAGAGATTTTAAGACAAAAAGAATTGTTAGAGAGACTCCCTTCATGAGGTTAATGGTTAAATTTACATAAAAAATTGTTTTTAGCTGGGTGTGGTAGCTCACACCTGTAATTCCATCATTCTGGGAGGCCTAGGTGGGAGGATGGATCACTTGAGCCCAGGAGGTCAAGACTGTAGTGAGCATGTTCACACCACTGCACTCCAGCCTGGGGAACAGAGTAAGACCCTGTCTCAACAAAAAATATTTTTTAAAATTTGTGTGGGCCTAGTAATAAAACCTCAAAATACATAATGCAATATTTACAGAAGTAAAGGAGAACTAGACAATCTATAATCATAGCAAGAGATTTTAGGACGCATATCTCAGTAATTAATAAAATGAGCACACAAAAATCATCAGTTTGATAGAGAACATCTGAACAATAGAATAAACCAACTTAACCTGCAGAACATACATAGAGCACCGCATCCAACAATTGCAGAATAAACGTCATTTTCAATTGCACATGGAGCATTTATGAAACTTTAACAAGTACTGAGCTGCAAGGCAAGTCTCAGTAGATTTCATATGACTTACTATGTTCAGGGTCTATTATCCGATTAAGCCAGTAGAGTAATCTCCTTAATAAACAACAATTCGAATATCCACAAATAAGAAAATTAAGAAGTGTAGTTTATATAAGTTATTTTTTTTAAAAGTAGTCATTAAAGATATTAGAATTAAAAGATTCATAAAGGATTACATCCTAGAAGTTGGTGATTGTGGCTAAAAATGCTAATTTAGGGGAATTTATAGCTTTGGATGAAAACATTAGAAGTGAAAAAAAAAACTGAATTATTTTTTCTTTTTCTTTTAGACTGTGTCTCACATGATCATAGCTCACTGCAGCCTTAAACTCCTGGGCTCACGAGATCTCCCTGCCTCAACCTCCCGAGTAGTTACTACTACTGGCTAGTTTTCTTATTTTTTGTAAAGATAGGATCTCACTGTGCTGCCCAAGGTGGTCTCAAACGCCCGGGCTCAAATGACCTGCCCACCGCAGTTTTCGAAAGCGCTGAGATTACAGGCATAAACCACCATGCCCAGACTAAAAAGCTGAAAATCAAATTAAACACCTTTTCCAGAAGTAAGAAGACAAAAAGCAAAATAAAGCCCGAATAAATGGAAGTATAAAAAGTTAAATATGAGTTAAGATATTATAAAATAGAAAACAAAGGGCAATCTATAACACCTGCACTTTGAGAGGCTGAGGTGGGAGGATCACTTGAGCCCAGGAGTTCAAGACCAGCTGGGCAACATAGTGAAATCTCATCTGTACAATAAATACAAAAATTGGCCGGGCATGGTGGCATGCACCTGTAGTCACAGTTACTCAGGAGGATGAAGTGGAAGGATCAGTTGAGCTCAGGAGGTCAAGCTGCAGTGATCCCTGATTGGGGGACTGCACTCCAGCCAGGCCAACACAGTAAAACCCTGTCTGAAAGCAAGGCTCCCCGTCAAAAAGAAAAGAAAAGAAATTGAATGAAATCAATAGTTCGAAAAATTCCCACAACAAAACTCCGTGGCCAGTATGAATTCGTTTGTGAGTTATATCAAATGTTCAAAAAACAAATTATTATCATCTTATGAAAAACCATTCAGATAATAGGAAAAAGGCTCCTCAATCTATTTTAGAATACTTTAATAACAATGATGTCAAATTCTGGCAGGGATGACATAAGAAATACAAAACTTCTAAACAAAATATTGGCAAACCAAAATCAGAAATAAAGTATAATACATATCACCAGGTGCAGTGGCTCATGCCTACAATCCTAATACTTTGGGGGCCAAGACAATAGGATTGCTTGAGCCCAAAAGTTTGAGACCATCCTGGGCAACATGACTTTAAACATTAAGAGACTACTTACTTTTATTTGAAGAAATAAAGAACAAGTAAAATGAATACAGAAAAGTTACAAACATGGTAGACATTAATTCAACCATATCAAAAATTACTTTAAAAGTGAATGGTCTTTGGGAGGCGGGGGCGGGTAGATCACCTGAGGTCAGTTCAAGACCAGCCTGGCCAACATGGTGAAACCCCATCTCTACTAAAAATACAAAAATTAGCTGGGCAGGGTGGCATGTGCCTGTATCCCAGCTAATTAGGAGGCTGAGGCAGGAGAATCACTTGAACCCAGCGGGCAGAGGTTGTGGTGAGCCAAGATTGCACCATTGCACTCCAGCCTGGATGACAGAATGAGACCCTGCCTCAAATAATAATAAAATAAAAGCAGAGATCACCTTTTAATTTTTTTTTTAAAAAAAGACCCACAACTTACACCCATTAAATGGCTACTATCAATAATACAGAAAATAAAGAATATTGGCAGGGATGTGGAAAAGATGGGACCCTGTGCACTGTTGGTGAGAATGTAAAATGTTGCAGCCACTACAGAAAACAGTATGGCAGTTTCACAAAAAAACTTAAAATAGAGTTTTATATAATTGAGCAATTCCCCTTCTGGGTAGAGATATAAAAGAATTGAATGCAGAATCTTGGAGAGATATTTGTACATGTATGTTCATAGCATCATTATTCATTAAAGCTTAAAAAGATGGAAACAATCCAAATATCCATCAGTGGATGAATAGATAAACCAAATGTGGCATATACACACAATAGAATATTATTCTGCCTTACAAAGGAAGGAAATCCTGACATATGCTATGACCTGAATGAACACTGAGAAGGTTATGCAAGTAAAATAAGCCAGCCACAAAAGTACAAGTATGATATGATTCCGCTTACATGAGGCATCGAGAGCAGTCAGACTCATGGAAACACAAAACAGAATGGTGATTGCTGGGGCTATGAAGAGGGAAAAATGGAGAGTAGTTTAATGGGTATATAGCTTTGTTTTTACCAAATGAAAAAGCTCTGAAGATTACACAATAATGTGAATATATACTTAACACGACTAAACTGTACACTTAAAAATGGTGAAGATGTGAATTTTGCGTCTTTTACTACAGTTTTAAAAAGCACACACAAAAGCATGACCCTACTATATGTCATCAACAAGCAGCCCAACTTAACTGTAAAGACATTGATGGTTAAAGGTAAAGAGACAGAGAAGAATATGCCGTGCTGACACTAATCAGAAGAAAGTTGAAGTAACTATGTTAATTTCAGACAGCAAACTCGAAATGAACATATTCAGGGGTAAACAGGACTCTTACATGATTCTTCAAGGATTGGCAACCCTTAAAATGTATGCAACTACCAACAGAATATCAAAATAGCTAAGGTGAAAATGGATAGAACTGCAAGGAAAAATAGACGAATTCATTACTGTGGTCCAAATCTACTGAGATAGATCAAGCAGGCAGAAAATCAGTAAAGATATGGCTGAACTGTGCACTAATCAACCATCAGTACCATTAATCTACTGGATCTAATTGATGTTTATAGAATACTTCATCCCAAACCAGCAGAATCCCCATTCTTCTCGAGTTCACATGGAACATTCACCAAGGGAGATCATGTTCTGGGTCATAAAACATATCTTAACAAATTTAAAAGGATAGAAATTATACAAAGGATATTCTCACAACACAGTAGAATTAAGCTAGAAACCAAAACAGAAGATAGCTGGAAAATTCCCAAATATTTGGACGTTAAACAAAACACTTCCAAATAGCACATGAGTCAAAGAAGAATGTTGAAGAGAAAATTTACAATATTTTGAACTAAGTGAAAAAGGAGTTAGTTTATTAAAATTTGTGGACTGAATGAAAATTTATAGCATGAAATGCACATATTAGAAAAAAATCTATAATAAAACATCTAAGATTCTACTTCAGGAAACTAGAGAAAAGAAGAGGCTAAAGTAAGAAGGAAAGAACTAGTAAAAATTAGAGGAAAAACCAGTGAAATAAAAAATAACAGAGAAAATGAACAAAAAAAACAAAAGCTGATTCTTTGAAAAGATCGGTAAGAGTGATGAACTTCTAGCCAAACTAAGAATAAAAGAGACAATATACAAATGGCTAATACTAGAAATGGGAAAGAGATCATCACTGCTGATTCCATGGACCGTAAAAAGATAATGAAGAGGGCCAGGCGAGGTGGCTCACAGCTGTAATCCCAGCACTTTGGGAGTCCAAGGCGGGTGGATCACTTGAGGTCAAGACTGGCCAATATGGTGAAACCCTGTCTCTACTAAAAGCACAAAAAATTAGCTGGGTGTGGTTGCGGACACCTGTAATTCCAGCTACTTGGGAGGCTGAGGCAGGAGAATCCCTTGAACCCAGGAGGGGGAGGTTCCAGTAAGCTGAAATCACGCCATTACACTGCAGCTGAGCAACAAAGCGAGACTCTGTCTCAAAATAATAATAATAATGATAATAAAAACATACTCTAAACAACTTCATGCCACAAATATGATAACTTAGATGATGTTAATGAATTCTGTGCAATACACAAATTACCAATGCTCATGCTATATATAAAGGGTTAATAGCGGATAAGGTAGAGGAGCTTAGTTTTGTTCATTTAGTGGTGGTCCCGTAGCTCCAAAAGCAGAAAGAGAGGGCAAGCCCCACTGCTCTGAGCAGTGCACGTCTCTACTTGTATGACATTTGCTATAGTTCCACTGAACAAAGCAAGACCAAGCCAAGGGTTTCTGTGGAGGAGGTAACTCAAAGATCTTCATACATGGAGTGGGAGAATTTGTGGACAATTTCACAATCTGTCACAACAAGGTGCAACAACCTGCCACATCACTAGCAAGTGATGGAGGATGTCCCAGTCTGTCCCAGGCAATCTGGCTCCAGTGTTAATGGCCTTACCTACCAGAGCTGCACCATCCACAATGGTAGGCCACATGTGTTTATTCAAATTCAAGTTAAAGTTTAATTACTAACTTAATTATTATCCCAAATTATGAAATTCTTCTTGTGGCCACTAGCTACATGCTGGTAGTGGTTTGTACAAGCCACTCAATACTGCAGGTATAGAACATTGCCATCGTGTCACAAACTTCTATTCAATGGCACTGTTTGAAAATATACTCCCTCTCATAACAATATTGACAAGTTTTATCTTAGAAATTGAATGATAGGTTAGTTGGATTCTCAACCATTCTTTCATGAAGCCTTAAACTTATTTAAAAACCTAAGGGGTGGCCGGGCGCAGTGGCTCATGCCTGTAACCCCAGCACTTTGGAAGGCCGAGGTGGGTGGATCACTGGAGATCAGGAGTTCAAGACCAGCCTGACCAATATGGAGAAACCCTGTCTCTACTAAAAATACAAAATTAGCTGGGTGTGGTAGTGCAAGCCTGTAATCCCAGCTACTCAGGAGGCTGCAGCAGGAAAATCGCTTGAACCTGGGAGGCAGAGGTTACGGTGAGCCGAGATCGTGCCATTATATTCCACGACGTGTTGTTATTATTATCATTTTTGTTAGCCTATGCATTCTAACAGAAAGGATATTGCTCTCTTGTCACAAGGGGTGGGGGAGATTACATTAAAATGCCTTAAAAAGCTGCTTGGGAGGATAATAATACAAAAGTGAGAATCACTGCTCTAGACAGTTGATTATCTCTTAAAGAAAAGTTAAATATGCAGGAAAACTATATTTAATTCATATCACATTTACCATTTCCCCGTGCTAATTTATTTATTTAATATTTTATTTTATTTTATTTTTTTGAGGCAGAGTCTCGCTCTGTTGCCCCAACTGGAGTGCAGTAGCGCGATCATGGTGCACTGCAGCTGATCATGGCTCACTGCAGCCTCGAACTCCCAGGGTCAGCCCATCCCCCCACCTCAGCCTCTCAAGAAGCTGGGACCACAGTTGTGTGCCATTAGGCATACTCAGCTAATACTTTGTTTGTAGTTTCTGTAGAGACAAGGTCTCCCTATGTTGCCCAGTCTGGTCTTGAACTGCAGGGCTCAAGTGATCCTCCAACCTTGATCTCACAAAGCGCTGGGATTACAGGCGTTAGCCTCTGCCCCTGGCTTTATTTTATTTTTTTTACACAGAGATGGGGGTCTCACTATGTTGTCCAAGCTGGTCTTAAACTCCTGGCCTCAAGCAGTCCTCCTGCCTCACCCTCCCAAAAGTTCTGGGATTACAGGCATGAGCCACCATACCTGGTTTTATTTTTTTTGAGATGGAGTCTCACTCTGTCACCTGCAGTGACAGTCAGGCTGCAGTGTAGTGGTGTGACCTCAGCTCATTGCAACCTCCACCTCCTGGGTTCAAGCAATTCTCCTGCCTCAGCCTCCGGAGTGGCTGGGACTACAGGCACATGCCACTACGCCCACCTAATTTTTTTGTACTTTTAGTAGAGATGGGATCTCACCATGTTGACCAGGATGGTCTCAATCTCTTGACCTCGTGATCCTCCCGCCTCGGCCTCCCAAAGTGCTGGGATTACAGGCGTGAGCCACCGCGCCCGGCCTTTTTTCTTTTTTTAAATTTAAAGACTTTAAAGGTGTCCTCCAATACCTTCTGGCTTTCATAGTTTCTGACAAGAAGTCCACTATAGAGGCTAAGGACATGAACCTCTCCAAAGAAGACACACCAGTGCCCACAAACACATGAAAACATGCTCATCATTGCTAATCATCAGAAAAATGCAAATCAGAGTCACAGTGAGACACCGTCTCACAGTCAGAATGCCTTTTATCAAAAAGTTAAAAAATAATAAGGTGGCAGGGCTGAGGGGAAAAGGGAATGCTTATACACTGTTATGAGAATGTACATTAATCCAGCCACTGTGGAGAACAGTTTGGAGATTTTGCTCTCTCTCTCTCTCTCTCTCTCTCTTTTTTTTCTTTGGATTCGGGGTCTCACTCTGTCTCCTAGTCTGGAATGCAGTGGCGTCCTCATAGCTCACTGCAACCTCAACCTCCTAGGCTCAAGCAACCTTCCCACCTCAGCCTTCCAAGTAGCTGAAACTACAGGCATGTACCACCATGGTTGGTTAATTTTTATTACTTGTAGAGATGGGGTCTCACTGGTTGATCTTGAAGTCCGGGGCTCAGGCCATCCTCCTGCCCCAGCCTCCAAAAGTGCTGGGATTACAAGCGTGAGCCTCTGAGCCCAACCAAGATTTCTCAAAGAACTAAGAGTTGAACTATCATTCTGCCAAGCAATCCCATTACTGGGAATATATCAAAGGAAAATAAATTGTTCTGCCCAATAGGGTCCAGCCCTATAGGGTTCTGTGAGCCCCTCCCTGCTGGTGCGGAGACGAGAAACTGTAGAAATAAAAGACATAGACGCAGAGATAGAGAAAAGAGAGTTTGGGGTTGGGGTCCAGTGCCAAGCAAAGAGCGGAGACCTGCAGTGGCCCCGGGTACCTGGATGCTCTGACTTTTTTTTTTTTTTTTTTTTTTTTGAGATGGAGTTTTGCTCTTGTTACCCAGGCTGGAGTGCAATGGCGCGATCTCGGCTCACCGCAACCTCCGCCTCCTGGGTTCTGGCAATTCTCCTGCCTCAGCCTCCGGAGTAGCTGGGATTACAGGCACGCGCCACCATGCCCAGCTAATTTTTTTTTTTTTTTTTTGGTAGAGACGGGGTTTCACCATGTTGACCAGGATGGTCTCGATCTCTTGACCTCGTGATCCACCCGCCTCGGCCTCCCAAAGTGCTGGGATTACAGGCGTGAACCACCGCGCCCGGCCCCGCCCTGACTTTTATTGAGTACAAAGCAGGGGGCAGGGAAGGTCGGGGGAGGTGAAGGTGGTCAGTGACAGGGTCGGGCGGTAAATCACGTGTCTTGGAGACACAGGGCCCAAGGCTTTCAAGTAGGAGAAAAGCTAATGAGCCAGCGCTCTTCGCATATTTGTCAGAAATATCAAGGACACTAAGATTATGTTACTATTATTAATTCTTACCTTTTAAGAAAAGGAGAAAGTGGGTGCAGAAGCAGGCGGTGAAAGTAGACATGGAGCGTGACCGCTGAGGCAGCGTCACGTAGAGACAGTTAACCCCCAGATGTCTGCGGGCTTCCCTGACAGGGTCAGGCCCACCGCAAGAGCTTGGAGAAGCGGAGTTTTCTCCTAACTTCCCCAGGAAGGAGACGTCTGGGCCATTTTGGACGTCTCCTTCCCTAGCTGGCTAAACAGCTGGCGCTTTCCCAGCGCTGGCACCGCTACACAGCTGCGGCGCCCCCAGCAGCCCTTATGCGGCGTCGAGGGCTTAGAGCATCTTGCCTTAGGATCACTTTGTTCACAGTGACACCTCAGTTCCATGCTTCATAACCCGATAGTCATTAGTAAAATTAAAGTTTACAGTGAGTATATATCTTTATGATTGTAAGTGAGTAACTATAAGATTATATGTGATTATATAAAGGAATAAGTATTGCCTACATTTCCAATTCTTTTCTAAATCAATATTTATATGGGAACAGGCTGAGGCTTCAGACCCTGCCGTGGCACTTGCAGGGCTGACCCTCTACCGTTCTGCCCAAAGGACACAGGTACCCGTATGTTCATCACAGTACTATTCACATTAGCAGAAACGCGGAGTCAACCCAGGTGCTCATCAATAGTGGATTGGGGCCAGACGCGATGCCTCACACCTGTAATCCTAGCATTTTAGGAGACCTAGGCGGGTGGATCACCTGAGGTCAGGAATTTGAAACCAAACTGGCCAACATGGCGAAAACCTGTCTCTACTAAAAATACAAAAATTAGCTGGGCATGGTGGTGGGTGCCTATAATCCCAGCTACTCCGCAGGCTGAGGCAGGAGAACCACGTGGATGCAGAAGGCGGAAATTGCGGTGAGCCGAGATAGCACCACTGCACTCCAGCTTGAGCAAAAGAGGAAACTCCATCTCAAAAAAATAAAATAATAATAATAAAATAGTGGATTGGATAAAGAAAACATGGTACAAATACACCACGGAATACTATGTAGCCCTTAAAAATAATGAAATCATGTCCTTTGCAGCAATGTGTATGTAGCTGGAGGCCGTTATCCTAAAAAACTAACAGAAATGGAAAACCAAATACTGCATGTGTTCACTTATAAGTGGAAGCATAAACTTGAGTAGACATGATCATAAAGATGAGAAAAATAAACAATGGAGACCACCAGATGAGGGGGAGAAGGAGGCAGGCAAGGGCTGAAAAGCTACCTGCTGGGGGCTCACTACCTGGATGATAGGGTTAGTCATGCCCCAAACTTCAGCACCATGCAATATACCTCTGTAAAAAGCATGTGCATGTACCCCTGATTTAAAACAAAAGTTGAAAAAGAAAAAAGGGCTGGGCATAGTGGCTCACACATGTAATCCCAGCACTTTGGGAGGACAAAGTGGGAGGATGTCTTGAGCCCCTAAGTTCAATACCAGCCTGGGCAATCTAGTGAGAGCTGTCTCTACAATTTTTAAAATTACCTGGGCACTGTGCCACACACCCATGGCACCAGCTACTCGGGAGGTAGAGGCGGGAGGGTCTCCTGAACCTGGGAGGTCGAGGTTACAGTGAGCTGTGATTGTGCCACTGCATTTCGTTCTGGGTGACAGCGCAAGATCCCATTTCCAAAAAAAAAAGTTTACTGTAATATTATTTTTTGTGCTTTGTATATAATGTGTTTTTCCCCATTCAAGCTTCATTTAAGATCTTTCTTCTAATATTAGTTTTCAGCAACTGTATTATACTGCATTTAGATTGGGGGATGTCTTGTGTATGCTGAGTGTTGGTTCTATGTATTTGTTGTTTTCAAATTTAGAAAAAAATTTTAGCCCATATTTTTTCCTATGGATTTTCCGTTCGTCACTCCTTCCTCTCTTTCTGGGTCTCCAATGAAATGGCTGTTAAACTAGTTTTACTTTCTAAAAGTCACAAAATCTGTTTGTATTTTTCCCAGTGCTTTTCTCTATATGTTTATGGTAGATGTATTTCATTTCTTTTTCTTCTGATGGGAAATTTATTTCTTAATTTTGAGTTGATACATAATAACTGTACATATTTGTGGGGTGAATTCTATGTCTATGTCTTCATGTGGCCTGATGTTTTATTCTGCAAGGTCTAATTTTGTTTAGTCCAAGCCAGAGAAATTTTTATTTCATATATTGTATTTTCATTTGGTTCTTTTTTTACTTTTTAAAATTGTTCATTTTATTATCCACATGTTTTCACTAACTTGACCACGCCTGGCCGAGTTGTCATCTTTTAAAGACTTTGTTTCATTAGGCAGTTGATTTACTTGAAGTTTTCAGCTTGATACCTTCAATCTCTGGGAATTGGAATGAAGAACACAGAAGGGGAACACTTGTTAAAATACAGTCTTGAGTTTACATTTTTTTCAGTGAATATACAATCATTTTGTGAAAATTATTTTTAAATCTTTCATGAACATGTGTGGTCATACGTTCTTGCCTCAGCTGACTCTACTAAGTATAGACTGAATAGCCCTAATCCAAAATGCCTGGGACCAGCAAATGTTTCAGAATTGGGAATTTCTTTGGTTTTGAAACATTTGCATACACACAATGAGATATCTTGGGAATGAGACCCAAGTCTAAACAACAACAAAAAAATTGTTTATGTTTCATATACACCTTCTACACGTAGTCTGAAAGTAATTTTCTACAGTATTTTAAATAATGATGTGTATGAAACAAACTTGTTTTTTAGAGACAGAGTCTCGGATCACTGCAGCCTCCATCTCCCAGATTCAAGCTATTCTCCTGCCTCAGCTTCCTGAGTAGCTGGGATTACAGGCATGTGCCACCATGTCTGGCTAATTTTTGTGTTTTTCTTAGAGTTGGGGTTTCACCATATTGGCCAGACTGGTCTCAATCTCCTGGCCTCAGGTGGTCTGTCCACTTGTGCCTCCCAAAGTACTGGGATTACAGGTGTGAGCCACCATGCGAGGCCTAAAACAAACTTCGGATCGTGTTTTGACTGTAAACCACCAGGGCTTACAGAAAGAAAAAAGAAAGAAAAGGAAGGAAGGAAGGAATGGGGAAAGAAAGAGAGAGAGGGAGAGAGGGAAGGAAGGAGGAAGAAGGAAGGAGAAAGAGAGAGAGAGAGAGAGAGAGAAAGAAAAGCATGAAACAAGCATTATGGTGGTACGGGTATTTCGACTTTGGGGAAAGTAAATTCAGTAAATGGTTTGGGGATAACTGACTATTCAGTTGTAAGTTGTGGAATAAATAGCCACTTCAAACCAAAAATGAAAGTAAAATGAATTACATTCTAAACAAAACAACAAGAGCACTAAGAGAAAATTCAAGAGAACATGTCTAGGGATAGACTAAGTGAGACATGAAACTCAGAAACAATGCAGACACAAAATATTAACATTTCTGGCAAATGTGACTAAGAAAAAAAGCTTAATATCATTGCTGAATAGGAAAATGCAAACAAAATCAAGGTACCATATTCCTCCTATCAGTTTAACGATCGCATTTTTCAAAATGATACTATCTAAGCTAGGTGAGGTGGTGCACACCTATAGTCCCAGCACCTGGGGAAGCCTAGGCAGGCAGATCTCTGGAGCCCAGGAGTTCAAGACCAGCCTGGGCAACATGGTGAGACTCAGTCTCTACAAAAAATACAAAAATTAGCCAGTGTAGTGTTTTGCACTTGGAGTCCTAGCTACTTGAGAGGCTGAAGCAGGAGGATCACTGGAGCCTAGGACACTGAGGCTGCAGTGAGCCAAGATTACACCATTGCACCCCAGCCTAAGTGGCAGAGTGGGACCTTGTCTCAAAAAAACCAAACCAAACCAAAGAATACTATCTAGTGTTAGAGAAGACTTGGGAGAAAAATCCTTATCAATCGTGGAAATATTAATTGATACAGCATTTTTGGAGGACAAAATTAACGTATCTATTAAATGTTAAGACTAGATCCTTTTTGACAAACGAGTGCTCATTTAGAGTGGTAGATTGACCGTGAAATATAGATCCAGTACTGAAACAGATCTTTTTATATTGATGATCACATTTCATCCTTACAACAACCCTGTGAGGTTGCTCCTAGTTTTAAAAACAAACTCTATGTTTTAGAATAAATTTATTTTAAATTAGAATTAATGTAGAATTATTTAGAATAAATATTTTTATTTTAGAATAATGTTTTTAGGACTTAGATTCTAAAAAGAAAAAGGAAAATGTTGTAGGCAGGACAGAGAGTTTCTGTTTACTCCACACCCAGTTTCCTTTAGTATTCACAGCTTCCATTAATATGGTACATTCGCCAAACTTAATGAACCAATAGGGACACATTTTATTAGCTAAAGTCCATACTTTATGCACATTTCCCAGGTTTTCGTCAAAATTTGACAATCTGTCTCAACATACCACATGACATCAGCCTCCTGTCTCCGTAGGTTCTTGTTGGCTATGGCAGTTTTTTCTTTGTTTTGATGACCTTGGCGGTTCAGAGGAGATGACCTTTAATCTAATAAAACCTTTTAAACATCCTTCTCCATAGGCATTTAGAATGAATCAGTATCCATAATTTTTCCCTCCGGAATAAGATAAGATCTTAAACATCCTAGGTTTTTGTAGGAATAATCTGAAATTTCAGTTCCAACTGATCAATAACATTCTTTCTGCATTTCTCTTTCTCTTTAAAAGAGTTTCTTAAATGTCTTAATCTTAAGATTTCAGTATAAATTTTATCAATTTTTTTCTATTTCTTACCACGTTTTCATGTTCTGAATTTAATTATCTTTCTTGAATTACTTCTTTTTCCCTGATGAAAATGTTTTCAGAAAGGTTGGATGGGTGATAAAGTTTCTGAGCCCTTCATGGTCACGTTTTTCTTATCTGCAACGTGGAGATCAAAATACCTATCCCGCAGAATTGTTGAAGATTAAATGAGTTCATACTTTTAAGCTTTTAGCAGGGTTCACTATATAAGCAATCAACACATGTTAGCTCTTGTTACTATTTTAACGAGCACATATTGTTTTGTAATCATAAAGACAAATATGCATTGACACAGGCAAGGAAGGAGGAATGCTGGGCAAGAAGATGATAACACGGAAAGCGATTTGACGGAGTGGAAGAACAGGTGACATAACCACTATTTTCAGCTGGGTAAATGTGGAAAAGTCCTGAGCATTTTTGCCAACCAGCTTAACCTGGGCTATGCTGTCATCCATGATCCAGACAGCCACGTGGGTGTTAGAAGCCATACGCCCATCTGTCTCCTCTGAGGTCACTGGAGTTTATCAGCTGTTGTGCACCCTTAGCATGAGTCAGGAGGGTTCCGGGAAAAAAATGTCTTTCTAGTTGCAAGGACTGGCAACTCAGTTCAAAGATTAACAAACACAAAATAACACTTGAGAAGCATATGTCATGTCAGATGCAGAACGTGTGTTCCAGAGGGAGGAACAAAACACAAGTGCTCTCTAAACAGACCGAAATGTCTTCAACTGATTCTTTGTTATTCATGAGCAAGGGAGAGAGAACAAATTGTTATGCCTGACACCAGATTTCAGGACTGGAATTTTGTAGGGTGATTCATCTAGCTATATTTAATAGTTGCAGAGTCATCCAGTAACCCCTGTCAGAGCCCAGAGAAGCCTTTACCCTGGGGCAACTCCCTTCTTTACCATCCATGCACTGTAGAGACCCTTGTAGGACGGTCTTGGTATGACATATCATTCCCTGCACGCCTGAATGGCAGTCGCTTCTCCATAAACACCAGTGCCGGCCAAACACAGCCAGGTCCTTCATGTCAACTTAGGAATGTGTTGCCTTCATAAAGATAAGGCATGTAGTGCTGTTGACCTTGTTAAAGGTCTGGGACCAACTCAGAATTTTTAATACCAGGGTGGGGGACGGACTCTGGTTTTTTCCTGTGCTCAGGGTAGAATCCTGGAAACTGAGTTACCATTTAAAAAAAAAAAAAGGAAAAGAAAAATCGGATCACTAAGTTAGGATATTATGTTTCAATCTTATAATGTACTTGTAAATGTTGATGGCATAATATGTAAGTAACAAAAGACATGGCTTCATCAATTTCTACTTTAAAAGCTTTCACAGGAAAGAGATAAAGAATAATGTGGCTAATAAATGACACACTGATAAAGTATTAAAAAGAACAGAACACTTCTGACGGCTTCACACGGAAGCACAGGAAATGGGCAAAAGCAAGATAAACAGCTGGGTAGACTCAAAGGAAATAAAAACGGGGATCTCCCCACCCCTGCACATTCCCTTAAATAGGAACTAAAAGGAAAATAAAATTTCACCAAACCATGATAGCGGAACATTTAAACATTCTAATATTGTAAGTAGACATTCAGGCTGCGTTTTCCATGCAAAAGCTAGGACAGGAAATAAATCCTTAAGCATAAACTAAGAGACTAATAAGAAAATAATATTTTCAGGGGTTTAAAGTAAGTAGTTTTTTTAATGCAAAAACAACATAAGACATTTTATCACATGTCACATATGACAGCAAATATGTTTAACAGGCTTCCTCCAAGAGCAAATGATATAAAAGTACTTTGAAACTGTAAAACATTATGCCAATGTGCAGTGATATTAGCATTATTTGGTCTTCTCCCTTTTCCTGTTTCCCATTCATTTACCTTAAAATACAAGAGTTTATTTCTGCTCAATATATCTGAGGAGTTGCCAAGTAGGAAGTGAAACACACAGAATCTGGGCTTTTTCTTCCACTCTTATTGTTCATTTATGACAATGTTTGTTTTTCCTGGTTGTTGTTTAAAAATCGTTATGGAAAATTTCAAACAGACATCAATTTAGAGAGAATTTGGTTATGAACTTCATGTCCTCATGCCCCAGAGTCTACAAGTATGATTAGCTTTTTGGCCAATCTTATTCCATCTATAATCCCATCCACTCCCCAGCTCAGATTATTCTGAAGTAAATGTCAGACATCTTGTCATTTCTGTTAGAATTCCTAAAAGATAAAAACTGTCGAAAAAGAACATGGGTACAAGGCGGGCAGATCATCTGAGGTCAGGAGTTTGAGACCAGCCAGGCCAAGATGATGAAACTCTGTCTCTTCTAAAAATACAAATATTAGCTGGGCATGGTGGTGGGCACTTGTAATTCCAGCTACTCAGGAGGCTGAGGCAGGAGAATTGCTTGAACCTGGGAGGTGGAGGTTGCAGTGAGCCAAGATCGCTCCATTGTACTGCAGCCTGGGCGACAAGAGCAAAACTCCGTCTCAAAAAAAAAAAAAAAAAAGGAACACAGGTGGATGTGGTAGTTTATACCTGTAATCTCAGCACTTTGGGAGGCTCTGGAGGAAGGATTGCCTGAGCCCAGGAGTTTGAGACCAGCCTGGGCAACATAGAGAGATCTAGTCTCTACAAAAAACACAAAAATTAGCCTGGCATGGTGGCTGCACCTGTAGTCCCAGCTACTGGAGAGACTGAGGCTGGAGGATGGCTTGAGCCCAGGATATTGAGGCTGAGTGAGCCATGATAACACTGCTCTCCAGACTGAGTGACAAAGGGAGAGAGACCCTGTCAAAAAAAAAAAAAAAAAAAAAGAACCTTACTTAGTATAACAATAATTCTTGAATATCACCAAAATCCAGTCTGTGCTCCATTTCCTTGACTGTCCTATAATTTTTTAAAACAAGTTGTTTGAATCAAAAAATGTTTCTGAAGCAAGTTGTTTGAATCCAAAAAGGTTCCCATTCATTGTGACTGACTGAGGTGTCTCTTAAGATTCTTTAAGCCTGGAGGTGCTGGCACAATCTCCTTCTCTCTCTCTCCCTCCTCCTCCCACTCTTCCTTAGTCTCTTTCTCTCTCACCCCCTCCACTCCCAAACCCGGCAGGTCTGACTTGGGACCTGTGATCATCTGATTGACTCACATTGGATCTTCTGCCTGAAAAGATGCTGTGCTTCTTTGATTTCCTTCCTTTTCTGTTCTCTCCAAACTGTAATGGCTCTGAGGATTTGGCAAAGGTTTTAGAATCTAGAAATGAAGGAGGAAACTGTTTTAAGGGGCCCCTCCACATTACTCAGGTCATTTACTTTTTCTTGCCCTTTACTAAAACTGTACTGATCACTGATAGAAGAGATGCAAAAGATACTCTAGGGGAAAATGCCATGCAGATGGAAAGGACTACTGTTGGTTGTGTTATCAGTCAAGGATGTTTTACAGAGGCAGAGCTTTGCAAGGGGAAGTACACGTAAAACTGAATCATGAGCAATTTATGTTATTACCTTCAGGGCAACCGTGAATTAAGCCAGATAATTGTTCCCAGGCTCTGAAAACTCTGGGACAAGAAGCCATGGCTATAAGCCAAGAAAAAAAAAAAGTCAGATTTTTTAAAATACCCATTTAAAAGAGGAAAAGCAATTAGGGAGCAGATCCCGTAGGTAAAGGAAGATGGGTAAATAGCATTAAGAAGGTATCCAACAAGTTATTTAACATGACAGTGGTAACAAATGATGCAAAAATATTGTCTCTTTCTTCTCTCAAAGTTGCAGAAACTGGCTCACAGTTTTTTGAGCAGTAAAGAATTTTAGGGCTGGGCACAGTGGCTCACACCTGTAATCCCAGCACTTTGGGAGGCTGAGGTAGGAGGATCACTTGAGCCTGGGAGATCAGCCTAGGCAGCATAGTGAGCCCCATTGCTACAAAACATTGTGAAATTAGCTGGGTGTGGTGGTACACACGTGTAGTCCAATGTATTAGTATGTTCTCATGCTGCTATAAAGGACTGTCTGAGACTGGGTAATTTATAAAAGAAAAGTTTAATTGACTCATGGTTCCACATGATGACAGGAAAGAGAAGTGCAGAGCAAAAGGGGGAAAAGCCCCTTATGAAACCATCAGATCTTGAGAGAATTCACTCACTACCACGAGAACAGCAGCACGGGAGTAACCGTCCCCATGATTCAATTACGTCTCACCGGGCCCCTCCTGTGACATGTGGGGATTATGGGAACTACAGTTCAAGATGAGATGTGGGTGGCGGACACAGAGCCAAATCCTATCACCCAGCTACTCAGAAGGCTGAGATGAGAGGGTTGCTTGAGCTGGGAAGCGGGAGGCTGCAGTGAGTCATGATGGTACGACTATACTCCAGCCTAGGCAACAGAGTGAGACCCTGTCTCAAAATAAATAAATAAATAAATAAAAGAAAAAATTTCAAAAAAGAATTTTAGAGGTAACTCAATCTACCATCCCCCCATTCTCATCTCTTTCATAGATGAGAAAATGGAGGCCTAGAGGGGCTGCGAGGTGTACCCAAGTTTGAAGAGCCATTTGACTGTGTCGTGGGTTGGAAGCCATAGGACTCTTGACCCCAAATCCAAGGCTCTTTCTCTTTCCTCTTTTTTTCTATCAGGCTTTGAGAGAATTTACAAAGTGTTTGCCACAATTTTGCGGAAATAATACTAGCAATAAAGGTAACTTGCTGTCACCAATAGTCTTGAATCTGGAGTTTCAATTAAATTTATTAAACACATGTTGGGTACTTACTACCAGGTTATAAAAATACTTTAAGGTTTCTTTTGCTTTTAGCGTAAGACTTATTTCTCAGGTTTTGTTTGTTTGTTTGTTTGCTTTCAGATGGAGTCTTCCTCTGTTGCCCAGGCTGGAGTCCAGTGGCACAATCTCCTCTCACTGCAACCTCTGCCTCCTGGGTTCAAGTGCTTCTCCTGCCTCAGCATCCCAAGTAGCTGGGATTACAGGTGCACATCACCACACCCAGCTAATTTTTGTATTTTTAGTAGAGATGAGGTTTCACCATGTTTTCCAGGCTTGTTTTGAACTCCTGACCTCAAGTGATCCACCCGCCTTGGCCGCCCAAAGTGCTGGTTTGAGCCACCATGCCTGACTACTCAGGTTATTTTAATGCCAAATGGTTTACTGTCACATATATTGCTGTAGGAGGTAGAGATTCCTGTCATCAAGCTTATCACCAGCATTGGCACCGTTTATTGTCCATTATTTGTTTTTCTCCTCACCACCCGCCAACCCATCTCTTCATCTCCCATTCATAGCCAAGGCCTGACTTGTTTTGTACAGAGGGGGGCCATGCCTGCTGAGAGGAAGATCAAGAAGGACGTCGACCAGCGGTGCATGTGGCTATCTGCCCTTAAACTCAAACTTTCTTTTCTGCTTGCTTCAAAATTATAGTTTGAAAGGTTGCTTTCATTAGCAACTAGATCTAGCCACCTCTTTGCACAGGTGAGACCAGAGGAACCCAGAAAGGCAGAAGGCTTGCTCAAGGTAACTCAAGGTATCCGTGGTAGATCCAGGCACAGAGCCCAGGTCTCCGCAGTGTTCTATTGCTGGATCTTATCACACAAGAGAATCAAATCTACTCAGCTGCCTAGGGATTTGTGCAGAAACAACTTCCCTTTGTGGTTGACATAACTGATGCAAGAATTTTCAGCAACAGGATTTCTTGGGTAGACGTGGGGAAAAAATCCCCACTGGGAACAAATTTAAAATGAAAAGCTGTGAAAATATATGCTTCTCTGAGAAAAGGTGTTTAAGCTGCTTCCTGGAGTGACTCGGGTTAGAGAATGAGCGTGTAAGTGCATGGTGACCCAGTTAACACGGGAAGTATCAAATTCCAGTCACAAGCCACCTGAGAGAGGAGTCCTCTTTTTAATAAATGTAAACAAATGCTATCTTTCATTTTTCCATTTAATTTTTTTTGAGACAGGTTCTCACTGTGTTGCCCAGGCTGGCGTGCAGCAGCCTGGACCTGCGGGCTCCAGAAGTCCTCTCACCTTAGCTTTTGAGGAGCTGAGACTAAAGGTGCCCAGCAACGTGCCCAGTTAATTTTTGTATTTTTTTGTACAAACAGAGTCTCACTATAGTGCCCAATTTGGTCTTGAACTACTGGGCTCCAGCAATCTGCTCACCTTGGCCTCCCAAAGTGCCAGATTCCAGGCGGGAGCCATCACACCCGGCCTAATTTTATTTATAAAAGTAATATATGGCTGGGTGCAGAGGCTCATGTCTATAATCCCCACACTTGGGAAGCCAAGACAGAAGGATCGCTTGAGCCCAGCAGCTTGAGCTTAGCCCTGGCAACATAGCGATATCCAATCTCTATAAAAAATAAAAATTAAAAAGAGGAATAACATTAGGAAAAACACCTAATGTAGGTGACGGGGGGATGGATGTAGCAAACCACCATGGCATATGTATACCTATGAAACAATCCTGCACGATCTGCACATGTACCCCAGAACTTAAAGTATCATAAAAAATAATAATAAGTACAGATACTGCTATTTCTTGGGTCTATAACTTTAAATAATTCTAATAATGTTCTGTGATAATAGGTGATGTTTTTAGCTTTTTTTAAACCCCACGTCTTTTCACCCCATGGTCCTAGAATTACTCTATCAAATTTTGTGTTGAGATTCATATTTGATATTTTTATTATTATTACTAAATGATACAAGACCGTATACTGATGAACAGAAGAGCAGATAATGATTACAGTTCCTTTATTTTGACACCTGCTTTTTTTTTTTTTTTAACTGAACTTAATCATTGCTTATTTTCTCAGTTGCTTTGCTTTTATAATCCTTTGTTAAGAATTTCCTCACCTGAAGGAAACGGCTTAATTAAACCTCACCAACGGCCATTTTGTCCCCTAAAACCTCTACTATTTTTTTTTTCCTGAGAACGCCTTGTGTGGAGCTCTCTAACTACCTGCTGTGGTCTGTACTGCCTGCTCACCAGGTTTACTACATAATTACTAACTGGGAATTCCCTTCACCCCCACCCTGGGAATTCCCATTGCGTGGTTCCTGTGTCGGATCCCCTGTGGCTCCTGGGTTCCCTGCATCCCTGCTTCCCTATTTTATGGCTATCAGGGTTGTGTTGAGAAGTTGAATTCCATTTCAATTCCTGACTCTTCTTGTCACCTGCTTTTCCTCTCTAAAAATTCTTGGGATATTTTCTTCTATCTGATGTCCTGACATTACACCACGATGTTCTTTGATGTCGGTCTTCTTCATTCGGTGAGCTGGACATTCCTTGGAATTTTTCATCTAGAGGCACATGTTCTTCAACTCTGGGAAAATTTATAAAACTATTCAATAATTTTCTTCTTTCCGTTTTCTCTGGTCCATCTTTCTGGGACTCTTGTCAGCCAGATATTGAGCTTCTACATTGAACTTATACACGTGTTACTTTTTTTCTCAGTATAATCAACTTCCTTCTGCTCTATATTCAGATAGATATATTAAGTGTAATCCTTCAGTTCTTTTACTGTTCTTAAATTTCTGCTATAGTGTGTATTGATTTGTATTTATATTTACCGTATTTTCAGTTTTCAAGAGTCCTCTCTTTTTCTCTAATCCATTCCATGTGAAGCATCTGATTTTTGTTTCATGAATACACGATGTGTCCGGTTTTCCTCATGATTACTTTTTGTTTTTTATCGAAGTTTAATCTCCATATAATAAAATACAAAAACTTTAGGGGTACAACTTAAACTTCAGGGATACAATGTAATGAATTTGTATATAAATATATATTATATCTATTATATATCATTATATTTATATATAACATATTTGTTAAATATTATTATATATCATATATTTACATAGTTTATGTATTTATAATGAATTTTAAATTTTGTATCACTATAGAAACAATATTTTGTTTTATATAAGTTATATATTACAATAAACTAAATCATATAATGATGTGACATTATATATGATTTATATTCTTATACATGATTTATGTTTATATTATTTATGATATGTATAGTCACCCAGTCAGATCAAAACATAAGACGTTTCCAGCATACCATTAGACTGCCTTGTGCTCCCTTCCCAATCAATTCCCCTCACAATACAACCACTGTCGCAACTTCTTTATATTAGATATTCTTACATATTTTTTAGTAAGAGAGATCACAGTGTGACTTAGTAACTTATGTAGTCTACTTTGAATTGGTCCTTTTGCCACTTACAACCAATGCAATAACCTAACAGTGGTTTAACTCTTTCACTCTGTTAGCTTTGTGCTACTGTTGTCACGTATTATACTCCTGTATGTGTTATAGAACATATAGGACAGTGTTATCATCGCTAATTTATATGGAAATACTCCTTTATATTTCCCACATTACTCTTTTTGGTGCTGTCTGGAGCTTCTGGTAGTGGCATATGATCATTTTACTTCGATCCAGAAGTTCCTATAGTATTTCATTGAGTACACATCGGATGGCAACACGTTCTTCCAGTTTTTGCTTGTCTGAAAATGATTTAATTTTGCCTTAATTTTTGAAGGATATTTTCACTATGTATGAAATTCTATGTTGCCAGTTTCTTTTCCTGTTAGCACTTTAAAGATGCTCTTCCATTATTTTATGGTTTCTATAATTTTGTTGAAAAATCAGCTGTCAGTCTAACTGTAGCTTCTTACAGATGTGGTTTTTACTCTAACAGCTTTTAAGATTTTCTCTTTGTCTTTTGTTTTCAGTAGTCTGGATATAACATTAGTGAATATTAATTTTTTGAAATTTATTTTGCTTATATTTTGTGAAGCCTCTCAAATCCACAGTTTAACATCCTTCATTCTCAGACAGTCTCTCTTCAGATATTGCTTCTGCCCCATTCTCTTTCTCCTTTTCATATAGGACTCCAATTTTACATTTGTGAGACCTTTTGCTGTGACTCGTAAGTCTCTTATAACAAGTTTTCTTACTTTTTCTTATTTTTTTCTTACTTATTCAAACTGACAATGGTCAGTTTGAATAAATTTCTATTGACCTTTCCTAACATTTGCCATTTCTGTCTTTTGCTGTCTAGTCTTCTCTTAAATTCTTCCCATAAATGCTTAATTTTAGTAATTGTATTTTTCAGTCTATGTTTCTTTTATAGATTTTGATTTATACACTGAACTCTTTATTTAAATTCTCCACTTTTTCTTTTCTATTTTTTTTTTTTTTTTTTTTGAGATGGAGTTTCGCTCTTGTTATCCAGGCTGGAGTGCAATGGCACTATCTTGGCTCACCGCAACCTCCGCCTCCTGGGTTCAGGTAATTCTCCTGCCTCAGCCTCCTGAGTAGCTGGGATTACAGGCACACGCCACCATGCCCAGCTAATTTTTTGTATTTTTAGTAGAGATGGGATTTCACCATGTTGACCAGGATGGTCTCGATCTGTTGACCTCATGATCCACCCGCCTCGGCCTCCCAAAGTGCTGGGATTACAGGCTTGAGCCACCATGCCCAGCCTCACTTTTTCATCTATTTTGTCCACCTTCTCCTCCACTTAGTTTTACATAGTTTTTAGTTATTTTAAAGTCCTAATCAGTTTATTTCAATATCTGAATTGTCTGTTGGTCTGCTTCTATTGTCTGTTTATATTTTTATTTATTATTGGCTATATAGACTTGTCTCAATGAAAAGTTATTTGTTTATTATTATATATTAGGCATTGTACATAAAAGAACTGTAGAGCCTCCAGATGATATTATTTTCCCCAGAGAGGGCTTCATTGTTTTCTATGTGAAGTATATGGGGTGAAGAGCTAATCACTTCAATCTAGTTAGAAATTGAAGTGGATCAGGGCTGGGCTGCAGTTTTAAGAAGATTCAATTCACCTCTGATTCATCTTGGGTAATCTTCAACCTGACATATTATTTCATTGGTCTCTCTCAAATGAAAGCATTAAATTAAATTTTTGTTTTGTGTGCTGGGGACTTGGAGTTGGCACTCAATGAATGTCCTTTCTTCCATACCAAATTATACAGTTGGAAGAGAAACTATGGAGGCCAAAATATTATATTTGTTAGTGATAGAAGACCTGCTAGAGAACAAGGCTTTAAGCTTGCTGTACAAGTTAGCTTGTTTGTATTGAATCTCAAATTAGGCAAACTTTCTTACCTAGAATTAGATAATGTGGATAGGATAAAGTCTCCCTTATACAGGAGTACTGTGTAGGCATGAGGGCCCAACAGAGAATGTTTGGTTCGACAAGCAACTTCCTTTCAAGGAGAAGTAGAGCAGAGTTGAGTTGACATGCTCAGTTATCTTCTTAAATTTATCAATCAAATTAATGGTTCCACCTCCCTCATGTTATGGGGAAAATTTTCATTGTAGAAAATAGGAGTGGGAAAAGGTATTTCTCTTCTAACAACATGCACTGGACTGTGTTCTCGATACGGACACTTTGCTGCTGAGGCAGAATCACCACCCTCACTTGAGTAAATAATCCCCTTCATGCATTCATTCCCTAGTTAAGAATTAAAGAAGGCCTGAAAGTAGTCATCCAAAAGTTTTCTTATTGCTAGTTCTCCCCACATTCTCTTACACTAAGGGCTGATAAACTGTGACCAAAAAGCCACATCCGGCCCGCTCCCTCTTTCTGTAAATAAAGTTTTATTTGGCATGCAGCCATAGCTGCTTATTTACATATTGTTCATGACTCTTTTCACACGTCAGTGGCAGAGTTGAGTACTTGGGACAGAGATTGTATGGCCCTCAAAGCCTGAAATATTTACTATCTAGTACTTTACAGACAAAGTTTATCAACCCTGATATTAGATCACGGTTAGTTCTGTACTAACTTTTTCTCTCTCTTTCTGAGATTTATTTAAAGAAAGAAAGAATGACTGGATAAAAGGCCAGCTACATTCCTCTCTTTCTCTAACACATCCAACATTTGAGGATCTCTGATTAGTTCTCATAGTTGTTTCTTTCTGCCTTTTAAACAAAAAAGGTCCCAGTCAGAAAAGTCAAGGCATGGTGCGGATCTGAGAGTTAGAAGAAAACAAGTCTTCCATGATTGATATCAGCTCTGGTTTCCAGCAAAGGGCAAAGTCAAGCAAGGTCACCCATCAGTTCTCCATACCAGGGAGTGGCTGGGGGGGTCTCAGTCAGTACAATGACCTTGAGTTCATTGTTTCTAAAGCTTGGCAGTCTCACTTTGGGCAAGTGGGATAAGTGCTTATACACATTTTAAGAATCTCTCTAGCAGGCATGGTGGCTTATGCCTGTAATCCCAGCACTTTGGGAAACTAAGATGGAAGGATTGCTTGAGCCCCAGTGGTTCAAGTCCAGCCTGGGCAACACAGCAAGACCTTGTCTTTATAAAAAATAAAAAATTAGCTGGGTGTGGTGGCCTGCACCTGAGTTCCCAGCTACTCAGGAGGCTGCGGTGGGAAGATTGATCAGGCCCAGGAAATAGAGGCTGCAGTGAGCTGTGATCACACTACTGTGCTCCAGAGTAGGCAACAGAGCAAGACCCTATCTCAATCAATCAATCAGTCAGACCCTATCTCAATCAATCAATCAGTCAATCAATTAATAAAAGAATATCTCCACGGCTAGGTATAGTGGTGCACAGCTGTAATTCCAATGACTCGAGAGGCTGAGATGGGAGAATGACTTGAGCCCAGGAGTTCAAGACCAGCCTAGGAAACATAGTGAGACCCCCTTCTCAAACAAAATAGCAAAAAAGTAAGAATAATAAAAAAAAGGAAAGAATACCTCTGCGATGTGGCCAGGGATACCTTCTAAACTGGCTCATTGGCTTTGACTCATTCAGCTTATTTATTCCTGAACCCATAACCTCTTTGCAGCAGGAGCTATGCTGGTTTCATCATGCTACCTCTCCCCCTGTGAAGACCCTTTCCTGGTGTTAGCTGTGGATTTGGCTGTATATTGGCCTTCTCAAAAGTCTGCTTCCACAAGATTTGTATGCCAGTATGAAAACCTTGCATATGAAATGAGAATGCTAAGAAAATGAGTTAATGTTGTTACCTGTTGCATCCACATTTTATTTGAAAATTTTCTATTCTTATGGATGTCAGAGACGTCAGCATGAATGAAGTGGTCCCACAGACTTTAGGATAAGAAAAGAGGCAAATTCTCACGTGACCCTGGCTCCAGCAGTTCCCACGCGTGGCAGTGGTGATGATGGTGTTGTCTGCAGTGGACTGAATTATCATTCAATATACTCATTGCCTCTCTCATAGGCTACTCCCTATAGGATGATTTTTCTTCCCCTTTGATATCAGACTCGCTGCAGCCATAGGAATGTGTGTCACATACTAGCAGAATTTTAAAGAGCTATCGCAAACTCTTTTCCCTCCACCTAGAGACTGGTCTGTCTCCAATGGAGACATTTGTTTCTGGCGAGGTCTTGCAATAAAGAACATATAGGAAAGAGTCTTAGCTGGCCCATATTACGAGGCAGAGAGCAGCTTTCGTTGTGAGAAGCCCCTGAGATTTGGGGGTGGTTTTTTACTACAGCACAACTCAGTGAGAATCAACTAATATAACGGTAATTTGAATTTCTGGTGATTTGTCTGTGGTGCTCAGAGTACTAGAGATACTACATTCCCCTGGCCAAAAATAAGTGATGTGGGGAAGAAGGTGAGTTAGAGATTGCAACTTGCTTGGCTAGTGTTACCCAATCAATCAGTAGGTAGAGGGAGATCTGCAGACGGTCTGTCCTCAAAACTCACTAACATTTCTTTTTTTTTTGAGACGGAGTTTCGCTCTTGTTACCCAGGCTGGAGTGCAATGGCGCGATCTCGGCTCACCGCAACCTCCGCCTCCTGGGTTCAGGCAATTCTCCTGCCTCAGCCTCCTGAATAGCTGGGATTACAAGCACGCACCACCATGCCCAGCTAATTTTTTGTATCTTTAGTAGAGACGGGGTTTCACCATGTTAACCAGGATGGTCTCGATCTCTTGACCTCGTGATCCACCCGCCTCGGCCTCCCAAAGTGCTGGGATTACAGGCTTGAGCCACCGCGCCCGGCTATTAACATTTCTTAAGATAAACATTCAAGGCCGGGTATGGTGGCTCACGTCTGTAATCCCAGCACTTTGGGAGGCTGAGGTGGGTGGATCACGAGGTCAAGAGACAGAAACCATCCTGGCCAACATGGTGAAACCCTGTCTCTACTTAAAATACAAAAATTGTTGGGCGTGGTGGTGCTTGCCTGTAGTCCCAGCTACTTGGGAGACTGAGGCAGGAGAATCTCTTGAACCCAGAAGGCAGAGGTTATAGTGAGCTGAGATTATACCACTGTACTCCAGCCTGGGCAACAAAGCGAGATTCTGTCTCAAAAAAAAGAAAAAGAAAAAACGATGTTTATTTAAACGACTTAAATCTCAAAAAGATGATACAGAAAAGATAATAGAGAAAACACACATAATGAAATTTATACATGTACTTGATTTACCCAGGAGAAAGCAGTAAAGGAAAAAGAGACAAAGTACAGACTGCACAGGTAGAAAGCAAACACCAGTACAGAGGTGAGAACTCAGTCATAGCAGACATCAAAGTAACCCTTCTTGTTAGGAAAAAAAGTACACCTTGCTGCCCATGCTCATTGTTTACAGAAACACTCCCTTTGCGGCTGAAGCAAATTTGACTAATTTACTTTTTCTTTTTTCTTTTATTTCCTTCCTTCCTTCCCTCCTTCCTTCCCTCCCTCCCTCCCTCTTTCTTTCTTTCTCTCTCTCTCTCTCTTTCTTTCTTTCTTCCTTTTTTTTGAAAGAGTCTCACTCTGTTGCCCAGGCTGGAGTGTACGGTGGTGCGATGTCAGCTCACTGAAACCTCAGCCTCCCAGGCTCAAGCGATTCTCTTGCCTCAGCCTCCTGCTAATTCATTGTGAAAATAAAATATAAAAACTGTTCTTGAAGTTACTTCTAAACATAACTAACATCAGAATCATCTATTTCAGAAAAATAGGATTCATCAAATGAATGTTTGGCCGACAACTGTTCGAGAATGATGTTAACATCGTGGATAGGAATGCTATGTTTTCTAGCCTTTGACTTTTTTTTTTAATGAGATGGAGTCTTACTCTGTCACCCAGGCTGTAGTGCAGTGGCACGATGTCGGCTCACTACAATCTCCACCTCCTGGGTTCAAGCAATTCTCCTGCCTCAGCCTCCCAAGTAGTTGGGACTACAGGTGTGCGCCACCATTCCCAGCTAATTTTTTTTTTCCTGTATTTTTAGTAGAGACGGGGTTTCACCGTGTTGGCCAGGATGGTCCCGATCTCCTGAACTCACGATCCGGCCGCTTCAGCCTCCCAAAGTGCTGGGATTACAGGCGTGAGCCACCGTGACCGGTCTACCAGTTGACTTTTTCAGCGATTGAGAAGTACTATGTTTTGTAAATAGCAATACCACTACTAAAAACAAAATGAATTCTATAAATAGAATGATGTCTTTTGTTCCCAAATTTGATGAACTAGAGCTATGCACAAATAATAAAAACGAGATATTTCATGGCAAAGTTATCTCGGGATAAACACTGCAGTCATAAGCAGGGGCAGAAAGTATTCTTGTGGCAAACGGGGAGAGGGTTATCTTAAAATGCACCACATCCTGCAATTAAAAGGCAAAGATTGTCAGGTTCAATAAGAAAAGTTCCAACTACATACAATCTCATAGAGACATATGCTAAATATAAATGCAGGGGAAGGGTGAAAGTAACAAGATGGGAAATGAAATACTATGTAAATACTAAGCAAGGCTGGTTTGACAAATTAATCTTAAAAACTGGATTGAAAGACAAGAAGTACTACTAGTGACAGAGGGGTTTGTCACTATTTTATTATTACAAACCTTATTTTGTAATAATAAAAGGGGGAATTCTGCAGGAAGACACAACAATTACAAATGTACATCTAAAAACGAATCTTCAAAGTGTAAAAAGTAAAATTTGAAAAAATTAAAAGAGAAACAAGCAAATACACAATCGCAATTGAAGCTCTCTCTCAACTGATAGAGCAAGCAAACAAAAATTAGTAAGGACACAGAAAATTTTGATAGCACTATGAGGCAAATTGCCCTAATTGACATTTTAAAGACTTTTCACCTCACAACTAAAAAATACACACTATTTTCAAGTGCACATGAAACATTCACCAAAATAGAGTATACACTGTGCCATAAACTGAGTCTTAACACATTTCAGAATGTTGAAATCATACAGAAAATATTCTCTAAATACAGTGGAGTTAAAGTTGAAATCAGTAACAGAAATTAATATCTTAATATTAATTTAAACATAATTTAAATATGCAGCATATTCCTAAATAATCTATATCAAAGAAAAAAGCACAATTAGAAATATTTTGAATTGAAATAATAATTTAAAAATAGTTGAAATACAACCTATCAAAATGTGCGGGATAGAGCCAGAACAGTGCTTAGATGGAATTTATTGCCTTAATGAATAAACTAGAAGAAAAGTTCAAAGCTATACATATTTCTATCTGAAAGTGCTAGAAAAATGAGACCAAACTTCACCCACAGAGAAACGATCTTTATACAAACCCTTTCCTCCTCCCTACTCTCTACCAGGCATTCCAGATCTATCACAAGTTCGGAGGGTAAGTGAGAGAAAAACTTCAGGCTGTTGATGTGGGATTCCCCCAGACAGGTTTCAGGGGTCCCTTCCTTCTTACTCCAGAACTCATCACGTTATAGTTGTTTTGTTCTATTTGGTCTTCCCTACTGGTCTTGGATGTTTTCAGGACTAGGGTCCAATCTCAAGCACCGATCAGAGTAGCTGACACAGTGCAGACACCCGACAAGCAGTGTAGTGTGAATGAACAGCTATGCACTTCACTGCAGGTAACCTGTGCCTCCGTTGTAGAAAGGTTTTACAGGTTGTGGGATTTGAGAGAGTGGTGGTTGCATCCCTGAAGGCACCATCTCAGAGAGCCGGTTTGGGGACGAGGTGATCACTGGCGTGATGAGCTGAGACCTCTGCTGGCTTGTTCCGTTTGTTTTGGCTCTCACTGTCTTGACATCCTTTTTGGAAAAACCTTTAACATACAAAATTGTGAGTGGCACGTAATATTTGCTTTTCTCTCTCCAAGGCAAACAGTGTCAGTACCTTTGGTGATCCAGGGGTTAGAAACCAGGCCATATTCTAATAAGGACATCACCTGTATGATGGAAGGATGAACTCCTGGCCATTCTGTTTTAATATACCCTGGGATTTTACTGGCTTAAGAATACTACAAAATGGTGAAGCTGCTGTTCCTTCTATACTTACGTCCCTTTAAAAGAGATGTGTCTTTTTCTTGTTGTTGGAGTTGGCAACCATTAGGGACCTCCAATTAATAACCCGGACAAGCCTGGTGTGGTGGGGCATGCCTGTAGTCCTTAAGCCCAGGAGGTTGAGGCTGCAGCAAGCCATGATTGTGCCACTGCATTCTGGCCTGGAGGACGGAGCCAAATCCTGTCTCAAAATAATAATAATAAAAAAAAAGCCCAGACAGAGTGAGACATACAGCAAATGTCCTTTGTGAGATGGAGTAGAAATCAAGCCATAGGAAGCAGCTGAGAGAAGGTTTAATGAGATGGAAGGATGCGAGAGTGCTTTTCAAGTACTTAGAGAAGTAACGAAGAAAACAAGTATTTGTTGAGTGCCCAGCAGGTTCCTGGTACTCTGAGGTTATTTGCTACACATGTTAATTTCTGAAATGAGAAGTGAGAAGAAGCCTATTTTATGATATTCTGAAGAGTAAGGTCTCAGGTCATTAGGTAAGAATTACAGGGACACAGGATCTATTTTTCCTCCTGATGACCAGTAGTTGATTGTAGAAAATTTGAAAAACAAAAGCCCAAAGAAGACAACTTATCACCTGTGATTGTACCCTCCAGAGATAAACGTTACAAAAAATTATTTTATTATATACACTTTTTATTGTAAAGTTGAAGTCATGCAAAATATACTAATTTATAGCTTTCTTTTTGCCATCTAACCGCTGTCATCATTTTTCTCACGTTGTGAAACATTCCTCATTCTGTGTTCTATTTCCACAAGTCGATGTGCTACATTTTAAAATTGAGGCTCCACCGCCGGACACTCAGGTCGTTTTGAGGTTTCACTTAGTGACGTTATTGACAGGAGTCAGACGAGGGTGGGATTGGTCTGGGGAAACAAACTGGATGAGAAAGTGAGAAAAGAAAACGTGTTTAGCCTGGGAAAGTCAGAGCTTTCTTCGAATGTTTGAAGGCTGTCATTTGAAAGAAGAGTGAGACTTGGTGTATGTGGTCTTAAATGGGAAGATTTAGAAACTGGGTGGAAAGCGTGGGAAGAAGATCCATTCACAGACTGCAAAGGCAAATTTCCTGTAGTTGAGGGTAACCAAGGAAGGTCTGGGCAGCTTCAAGAGATAGTGAGTTACCAGCTAGTGAGGACACTCAAATATAGGCAAAGAAAAGTAATAACTTACGTGCATATAATGTGTTAAATTTGTTTGCAGCAGAAAGACCTGAGTGTTTTGAGAACATGGAAGATGTTATTTACTTATTTAAGATGGAGTATTGCTCTGTCACCCAGGCTGGAGTGCAGTGGTGTGATCCTGGCTTAATGCAACCTCTGCCTCCTGGGTCCAATTCTCCTGCCTCAGCCTCCCAAATAGCTGGAATTACAGGTGCCCCACCAGGCCTGGCTGTTTGTATTTTTAGTAGTGACGAGGTTTCATCATGTTGCCCAGGCTGGTCTCGAATTCCTGGCCTCAAGTGATCTGCCCTCCTCAGCCTCCCAACGTGCTGGGATTACAGGTATGAGCCACCGCGCCTAGACTTTTATTTATTTTTGAAAGGGGAAAGGGTCTTGGGAAAGGCTTTGAAAGTTAAAATCTGCATCAAATCTTCTTCTTATTTACATCAGGGCTCAATATTTACGCAATGACTGATAGTTCACAAACAATTAAAGGCTTCCCTTTAAGGATGAGGAAACAAAATCAGAGAGGGACAGTTGAAGAACAGTACCTCAGTCCTTACAACAAGGAGGTGGCTGAGAAGCCCCATGTTCTGTTGCAACAGCCACTTTCTTTTCCAGTTGCTGTTATTGTTGTTATCAAGGTCACCAATCCCATCTAAAACATCTGGGCTTGCAGGACACTGCCCGTGCCCTGCTTCCTCATGAGGACATGAAAATGTCGGCCGGGTGCGGTGGCTCAAGCCTGTAATCCCAGCACTTTGGGAGGCCGAGGCCGGTGGATCACGAGGTCAAGAGATCGAGACCATCCTGGTCAACATGGTGAAATCCCATCTCTACTAAAAAAAAATACAAAAAATTAGCTGGGCATGGTGGCGCGTGCCTGTAATCCCAGCTACTCAGGAGGCTGAGGCAGGAGAATTGCCTGAACCCAGGAGGCGGAGGTTGCGGTGAGCCGAGATCGCGCCATTGCACTCCAGCCTGGGTAACGAGTGAAACTCCGTCTCAAAAAAAAAAAAAAAAAGAAAATGTCTCCCGTGACTAATGTGAACAAAATGTCACTGTTGTCAGGTAAGTTTTCCTGCGCGGAGATCCTATCCCCTTCCTTTCCCAGGACGATTAGGGTTTATGATAGGTAAGGGTTGGGCTCCCCCAACTCCAGCATCTATGCATGAGTCTACCATGTCCCTGCTGCCTTCTGCTCAGGGCAGGCCTCCTTCCTTGGTGGTCCGAGAGCCCTGAGTGAATGTCCTTCCCACATTAGCCCTGTGTCTCACATATGCCTTCCATTGTGTCAACCCAGAACCCCGGAAAGCTGGGCTCCCACCCTCCACCCTACCTGTGCAGCTGCAAAGTTCATTGTCCACGAATATGCACCTGTTTCCAGCATCTCCCCTGAACCCTGGCCTCCACCCCAGTTCTTCTGGGCTAGACAAGCTACAAGAAAATGTGGAGGTCCCCGCTGGGCTACAGGAGAGGCCTGTCACTACTCTCAGGAAACCAACTCCCTTCTGCCCCTGCCTGGGTGTCCCTTCCCACCCAGCCTTTCTAGTAAAAGCAAATCAGGTCTCTGTGCCATGACACACACCACCCAAACGGCACCCCCATGCAGCACTCCACTAACACCACTGCAGCCTTCCCACCCAACAGCCCTCCCTATCTTCAGGAAGCCGGCATCCACGCTGGGGGCGAGAGGAAGGCCGGAAGCAGATGGCTGCCTCTTTCGACTCCAGGGTGAAGTATACGCCTCTTGCTTTTAACTGTTTCCTGGATTTAATTGCTTGCCTACTCCATCCTGTCTTGGCTGTTCTGCAAGTCCCTAGTGACTCTGTTCTTGCCAAAACATTCAACGGTGATCGGTATATACCAGGCACTGGGCTAAGCACTGAGAATGAAAATTCCCAGGGAGCCAGGCTTGTACCCCTGGAGGTTTCCTTTTCTCCCAGTGCATGAAAAAGGAAACCTACAGTGAAAATATAGAAGTGCCTTGACAAGGGAATGAGGCTTTCCTGGAAAGAGTAGAGCAGACGGGAAAGAATGGGCTGTGTTCTGGGAGTGTAAAGTAGGGGACCCTAAGCAGAGAAGTCCTGAGAGGTCAGATCATGAAGGAATTGGGCACGAAACTAAGGTATAAGAATGTCAGCCCCAAAACAAAAGCTTAAAGTCTTCTAAGTTTTTCAGTGAGCAATGATGTGATACTGAACTGTAGAGTCCCTTGAAGCCCTAAGGAACAGGGTGAAGGACAAAGGAGTCAGGGAGGCTGGGGGGAGGCTTGGACTGTTTATTTTCCTCTTTCCTGTTGTTTGGATTTTTCAACCACATACTTGAATTTCTTTAGCTTGAAAATAAACAGACGAGGCACAGTGGCTCACGCCCGTAATCCCAGCACTTTGGGAGGCCACAGCGGGAGGTTTGCTTAAGCCCATGAGTTGGAGACCAGCTTGGGCAACATGGTGAAACCCCTGTCTCTACTTAAAAAAATTTTTTTAAATTAAAAAAATTAAAAATTAGAAAACAGTCCAGCCGCGGTCACGCACGCCTGTAATCCCAACACTCTGGGAGGCCGAGGCAGGCTGTCAGGAGTTCAAGACCAGCCTGGCCAACATGGTGAAACCTCATCTCTACTAAAAATACAAAAATTAACTGGGTGTAGTGGCGCATGCCTGTAATCCCAGCTATTCAGGAGGCTGAGGCAGAAGAATTGCTGGAACCTGGGAGGTGGAGATTGCAGTGAGCCAAAATTATGCCACTGCACTCCAGCCTGGGAGATAGAATGAGGCTCTGTCTCAAAAAATTAATAAAGAAAACAAACAGTCATGGCCAGGTGTGGTGCCTCATACTTGTAATCTCAACACTTGGGGAGGCTGAGGTGGGAGGATAGTTTGAGCCTAGGAGATTGAGACCAGCCTGGGCAACATGGGGAGATCCCCATCTCCATAGATAAATTAGAAAATTAAAAAATTAGCTGGGAGTCATGTGTGCCTGTGGTCCCAGCTACTTGGAGAGCTGAGGTGGGAGGATTGCTTGAGCCCAGGAGTTTGAGGCTGCAGTGAGTTATGATGGTACCACTGTACTCCAGCCTGGGTGACAGAGCAAAACCTTTTCTCAAAAAATTAAAAAACAAAGAAAAATAATATAAACAGTTACTATATTAAAAATACGATTAGTAAGTCCTTTTGTTTTATTCTTTTTTTTTTTTTGGAGGTGGAGTTTTGTTTTTGTTTCCCAGGCTGGAGTGCAGTGGCACGATCTTGGCTCACCGCAACCTCCGCTTCCTGGGTTCAAGCGATTCTCCTGCCTTAGCCTCTCCGTAGCTGGGGTTACAGGCATGCACCACCACGCCTGGCTAATTTTGTATTTTTTTATTAGAAACCGGGTTTCTCCATGTCAGGCTGATCTTGAACTCCTGACCCCAGGTGATCTGTTCGCCTTGGCCTCCCAAAGTACTGGGATTACAGGTGTGAGCCACTACGCCCGGTCCTTGTTTAATTTATTAGTTTTTTCAAGCTCACAAAAACACTTTTTATTTGAGGCAAAGAGAAGTCTTGCTGAAAGGATTACCAGTTTTAAGAAGTCAAAACTCAACCATTAGTGACACTATTTTGACCTTGTGGATTTTGCTTCTCCTCGATCAGAAAAGGCTATTCAGGTTGAGAAGAGCAAAGAAAACTGGAAGAGACATCTGCTCTACTGATGCTGCTCTTCAGACCCAGCCTAACCTAGACAGAGCTTCGCTGTCCGTCTAAAGGCTGCTGTCCTACCGCTGAGTGACACGGGTCATGCTACATTTGCGAGAACAATGAGGCAAGAAAAACGGGTGTAGGTTGCTTGGGGCTGAGCAGATATCCACAGCTTCAAAATTCGTCATGGAAGGGATAATCCTTGTGGGAGGCACAGCTCAAGGCATACACGCTTCCAGTTCCTGTTATAGAGATTAAGGTGGTCAGACCCTGGACGCTCAAAGTCAAGGACCTTCAAGTTCTCAGCCATGTGTTCCAGTGCCACAGACTTGGGAGTCACCACTAAGGTCCTCCACATGGGGAACCGGATCAGAGCCTGAGCTGCAGTTTTATTTTAACTCGGCTGCGACCACGGCATCCTGGAATCCTCAGGACGGAAGGTCCTCGGGCTTAGCCCAGGGCCAGTTGGGAGAGCCAACGGGGCTATGGGCAGTCACCATGTTGCCTCTGGACTGGCAATACTGGATTAACTTCTCCTGAGTTAGGTACGGGTGGCACTGGATCTGGTTAACCACTGGCTTACGCTTTAAGCCAGGTTTGTTGAAGATCCTCTTGGCCGGGTGTGGTGGCTCACCCCTGTAATCCCAGCACTTTGGAAGGCCAAGGCGGGCAGATCACAAGTTCAGGAGTTCGAGACCAGCCTGGCTAACACGGTGAAACCCCGTCTCTACTAAAAATACAAAAGTTACCTGGGCATGGTGTTGGGTGCCTGTAGTCCCAGCCACTCAGGAGGCTGAGGCAGGAGAATCACTTGAACCCGGGAGGCGGAGGTTGCAGTGAGCCAAGATTATGCCACTGCACTCCAGCCTGGGTGACAGTGAGATTTCATCTCAAAAAAAAAAAAAAAAAAAAACAACTTATTGACCTGGAGATGGTTGAAGTTGGAGATGCCAATAGGTTTCATTAGCTCTTCATCCATCAGTTCTTCCATGGCCACCCACATGTCCACAATGTTGGTGTCACTGGGACAACATTGCCTGACTCATCCAACAGGAAAAATCCCTTCCCAGGCCTAAAGCCGGTTGGCCAGTGGATGAGGTGGAGGTCCAGGCAGTCCAGCTTCAGGGAGCTGAGCATCTTCTAGTAGGCTCTTCTCACCAGGCTCTTCCCTTGGATCATGTACCACAGCTTGCTGGCAACGCAGAGCTCCTCAAGTTTTACTGCCTGCCCGCTGAGCTGCTCCTGCACACCCACCCCCTACCAAGGCATTCTCTTTCCGGTACATGTGGGTGCAGTTTATGCGGCGAAACCCAATGTCGATCATCAACCTCACAGCCTTGGTCACCTGGCCTGAAGGGGACTTCCAGGTGCCCAAACCCAGGATGGGCATCTTGGCGCCGTTGTTGAGCACGAGGTGGCTGGCCATGGCCACTGTGCTTCCCAGATGCCCTCCCTAAACCATCTGTCTTATTCCTTATGCTTTTTGTGTTATCTATTTAAAAAGGAAATATAAAAATGGATTTTTGCCTTTAAAAGTCTGGAAGCAAATCAGGAGATGGGAGTGAACAGATGTGTTTGCTGTCCTTCATAAATGAATGTTTTGCTATCTGTCCCTGCCCTTATGCTGCAAAGAGTGCATTTGGGATATAGAAATTAGCAGACTCAGCCACACAGAGGTCCTGTCTAGACCTCTGTTCAATGAGAATGCCCACATCTATAGTTTCTCAAACTGGGTGTTACCTGAGTGAGCTGTCAACTGTACAGGGAGGCTTCAGTTTGAGAAACACTGCTGTAAGAGAGTTAGCAAGCTACATGGTAATCACTAACATTCATGTATCTCTTCAGTGGAACTTGCTCTTTCTAGCTTAGCTGGCTACAACAATCTTTCCTTTGGCACTGGGGAAATTCCATCCACCTTGAGAACAAACTATTTTCCACTTCCATACAAATCACTGAACAGTGTCCCCTAAAGTTTTACGGTAGTCGGAAGCCTTGTATAGGTTGGAGGAAAATAGCGAAAAAAACTTCGCAGAAGCTCATCATTCATTTATGAGTACGAAACAGGCAGGACGCAGTGGCTCACACCTGTAATCCCAGCACTTCAGGGGGCTAAGATGGGAGGATCACTTAAGGCCAGGAGTTTGAAATCAGCCTGGCCAACATATTGACCCCCTGTCTCTACAAAACAAAAAATTTAAATAAAAAAAATTAGCTGGACATCGTGAGGCATACCTGTCCTAGGTACTCAGGAGACTGAGGTGGAAGGATTGCCTGAGCCCAGGAGGTCGAGGCTGCAAGTGAGCCATGATTGTGCTACTACACTCTAGCTTGGGCGACAGAGTAAGATCCTGTCTCAAAAACAAACAAACAAACAAAAACTCCAACCCTAATCAAACAGTATTTATAACATGCCAGATGTGGTGTTTGTGATGCGAAGATGAAAATATAGATCCTTGCCCTAAAAACACTGAAGTTTAGAAACAGGCATGGAAATACAACATAATAAAATAGTACTAACGCTATAACAACTATAAAGTTATTTTGCATTGAATTGAAACAAAAATAGGAAAAATGCTGAAAATGGTAGCAGTAAAAGTGCAGTCAATAAGTGCTGTAGAAATATTAAATGATGTTCACTACATACTTAGATTAAAACGAGAAAATAGCCAAAACTTTCAAGAACGATTGAGCTAATGAACCAAGGCAGGAGGTGATCTTTGTAGAACTCTGTGCCCCCTGCCTAATTTTAAATTCCATGTACTTAATTGTTTTTCACAGTTTCATTAGGGCGTTTTCCTCAAGCTGTTAATTTTGAGGAAGCTATTATATACGTAGGAATCAATATATAAAAGTGGATTTCTTTTCAAGTCTTGCCAAGATGTTGCAAAATACAATTTCTTTTTTTCTTTTATTTTTTAAGATGAGTCTCACTCTGTCACCCAGGCTGGAGTGCAGTGGTGCCATCCCGTTTCACTGTAACCTCTGCCTCCTGGGTTCAAGCGATTCTCCTGCCTCAGCTTCTGGAGTAGCTGGGACTACAGGCACCTGCCACGACACCCAGCTAATTTTTGTATTTTTAGTAGAGACGGGGTTTCACCACATTGGCCAGGATGGTCTCGAACTCCTGACCTAAAGTAATCCGGCCACCTCAGCCTCCCAAAGTGCTGGGATTACAGGTGTGAGCCACCACGCCTGGCCACAAAATACAATTTCAAGATATTCTGAAACTGTTCAATACACACTTTAATAATTTCATATTTACTATTTAAGCTTTACTTTAATGTCACAAGAAAAGAAAATGTTAATGGCAATTCATAAAGTAATATTTCATGTAAACATGTTTACATGAAAAGGAAGGCAATTAATATTGTCTTCTCTCTTTTTTTTTAACAACACCATGAGAACCGAATATTAACATAAGCAACTTTGTAACCTTAAGATTCTGGGAGAGTCCTTGTTTGTAGGCGTCTGGTTAAAAGGAGGAAGGAGGTCAGGTGCCATGGCTGATGCCTATAATCCCAGCACTTTGGGAGGCTGAGGCAGGTGGATCACCTGAGGTCAGGAGTTTGAGATCAGCCTTGCCAACATGGAGAAACCCTGTCTCTACTAAAAGTACAAAATTAGCCGGGCGTGGTGGTGCATGCCTGTAATCCCAGTTACTTAGGAGGCTGAGGCAGGAGAATCAGATGAACCCAGGTGGCGGAGGTTGCAGTGAGCCTAGATAGCATCATTTGCAGTCCAGCCTGGGCAAAAAGACCAAAACTCCATCTCAAAAAAAAAAAAAAAAAAAAAAAAAAAGAAAGAAAGAAAGAGGAGAAAGGACAGAGCAAGAAAGGCTAGCCCCACTTGGGAGATGGCTAGGAGAATGAAGATGACTGCAGATTGACGGGGGTGATATCTGTGTATCAATCTAACAGCAGCCCACGGCCTTCCACTTTTGTTTTCTTTTTCTTCCTGTTTCTTTTTGCAGTAAAATCTGAAACAAGAAATCAATTAAAAAAAACAAAAACAAAAATCAAATAACCCAAAACACCTCTCTCTGCTTTCCCAAATAAACATCAGGTAGATATACACAAGTAGGGCACAAATACACAACAAACATATTTTTAAAGTCACAAAGTGGCCAAATAAATGCAAATAAAAATAAGAGAGCATGGTAGGGTGTGGGAAAACTATCGTCACATGTTACTTTTAGGAGTGCAAATTGGTCGAATCACTTCTGAGGAATATTTTGGTAACATGAATCAAAAGCTTTTTAAGAACGCGTATTTTTATCTGAAGAAAATAATTGGACAGGTGTATACAATGGATGTAGGCCACGTTTATGCAACGTTATATGTCATAACAACAAAAAAGAAAAACTTCCTTAAAAAATAGAGGAGCAGTTAAACAAATTACGGCCTATTCAACTGATGGAACACTAGTAGCTGTTAAAATGATGATCTAAATTTCGGTTGATTAACATTAAAATATGCTCATAGTATAATTGTAAGTAAAAATGGCACAAAACATATCTTCCATGTTGTATGTGGGTGAGTGTGCTCATGTCTCCCTAAGAAAGTCTGGAAGGACATATGCTGACATGAAAATACCAATATGTTTCCTTTTTCTGGGTGATATCTACGAGTAATCCTTACCTCTTTATTGTTTTCCACATTGTAAAATTGGCTGTAATGACCATACATGACTGTTATAGTTTGTTTTTGGACCTCAGGTGCAGAGAATTAAGAATTAACTCCTTGGCCAGGTGCGGTGGCTCACACCTGTAATTCCAGCACTTTGGGAGGCTGAGGTGGGCAGATCACTTGAGGTCAGGAGTTCGAGACCAGCCTGACCCACATGGTGAAACTTCATCTCTACTGAAAATACAAAAATTAGCCAGGTGTGGTGGCAGGCACCTGCAGTCCCAGCTACTCAGGAGGCTGAGGCAGGAGAATTGCTTGATCCCGGGAGGTAGAGGTTGCAGTGAGCCGAGATCACGCCCCTGCACTCCAGCCTGGGTGACAAGAGTGAGACTCTGTCTTAAAATACAAACAAACAATAAAGCTCGTACAAGGTGGGGAGACAAACCCCACCTGGGTAAAGTGAAGACCTTTACCCAGAAGTCCATAAGAACATAGGGGTGTCACATGCCAGGCCACGCGACTGTCCAGGGACGAACTGCAAATTGTTCACCTTCTCACTTGATGTCAAGGGCAGCGATAAGAATATTGGTTAATTTGTGCGTTTGTCGTTGGAATATTTATTTGGGTTATAACTTTCAGTGAGATTACAACTACTGGACTTTTAGTCTTAGAATAGTGCATCACCAAGAGTGGCCACTAACGGATGTGACGCCAACCAGAAGAAACCACCATCTTGGCATCTGTGTGTTCGTTTCCTTCAGTGCCTCTACAAAGTACCACGAACTTGGTGGCTTAAACAACAGAAATGTATTGTCTTGTAGTTCTGGAGGTCAGAAATCCAAAATCAAAGTGTCAGCAGGGTTTGTTCCCTCTGACGGCTGTGAGACAGAAACTGTTCCATGCTTCTTTGGCAGCTTCTGGTAGCCTTGGGTGCGCCTTGGTTTGTAGGCCACCTTTTCCTGGTGTCTTCACGTTGTTTTCTCTATGTACATGTTTGTCTCTGTCCAAACTTCTCCTTTTTATAAGGACAGCAGTCATTTTGGATTAGGGTTCACTCTAGAGACCCAACTCGATGATCTCTGTAGAGACTCTACCACCACATAATCTTGAATCATCTTGGTGTGGTGGAAAGAACACGGGCTTTGCAATCATACCGGAGTTTGAATCCTGGCTTCACCACTTATTGGTGAGAGGTAACTGCCTTGAGAAAGTCATGTTATTCTTCAGGACTTGTTTTCTCATCCTCATAATGGGGATGTCATGCTACTGTGAAGATGAGAGATACTCTAGAATGTGCTGGATACGTGGAGGCTGTCACTACCTGTGAGCAGAGGGCCTTTGCTTTTCAAGGTGAACAGTCTATGAATAAATACATCTGTAAGTGACTCTAATGGGGAGATTGTCTGACAAGGATTTCATCTGTGAACCAGATGAAATCTGTACCGGAGTCCTTCCTGCCTACATGTGATCACTTGTTTGGAGCCAGCTGTAATTTACAGGTTACTTTTAGGTGAAGCCTGTAGAAAACCATTTTACAGCATTCCAACCTGAATATGACATTCGTTGACCAATGTGTGCCATACTGGGAGCGGGGGGGTGGGGGCGAAGGGTGCACCCTTCTAGATATGAAGACCAGCAATGACTTCTATTCCCACACGTTTATAATCTCAATTCTGCCTCACTCCGATAATCTTCTAGGTTGATTTGAACTGAAGACAAGGACATATATCTTGAGACACTATCACACAAGTTACTTCCATGACCAGCGATAATGATTCGACTCAAATTTAACTTAGTATTAAAGGTTGCAAATACGTGCTGGGATAGAAGCGAAACCTTGGTGAATGGGGTGGGGGACAGGAAGGAGAGACCCACCAGCCGAGAGGAAGGAGTTAGTTGTATAGGTGGAAGTTTGAGCTTGGGAGGAACCAGGTAGCGACCTCTCCTCTGAATAAGGGGCGCTCTGGGCCACTTCCTCTTTCTTCAGAACAATTAAGTTGACCGTGGACTTTAATCACATTAGCAGGACAATTTTGAAACAATAATCCGAATGAACTTTTGCCAGTGACTGCAACGTTTTGGTAGCATGGAGATCAGACCGAAGCAAGCTATTTGCCTGATTGATTACTTTTTGACCAATTTATTTTTGGTTTAGTCAGGCTTCTTTCCAAGTCTGTGCTGATCCGAATGGCTACCTTAGTATATAAATGTCCTAGTAACTGTAGCAAGGACATTTTGTTGGAAGTCATTTAAACGGGGTGTCTTTGAGTCATGTAGCATAGACAGCGGCATTTACTGAGTTTTTTACACAATATTGTTCATAAGATTTTATCTGTTGCTACCATATTTGTGAAGTTTATAAAAAATGGGTTATGAACACTATCACAAGTTGGCAAAATCAAGCTTAGAAACCAATCGATTAGTGACTGCTGTAAAATAGTATATATACACACACACTGTTTTTAGTTATACATTTATTAAATACCATTATATTAGAGTTGGTACAAAACACAATTTTTAGCTGGTGGCTCTTTCCTGATTATATAGCAGCCAGCACAGCATACTTGGGTTTTCAAGCCTCCGGAGCTCACCCAGCAATACGTAGCCAGGCAGAAGGGGTAGACAGAATAAAAATCAGCGAAAGCCAGGATATGAAGAGTTTTGATGGTTAAGGACAAGCGGGCAAATTAAGACTCGAAACCGAGAAGGTGTATGGAAAAGAAAACCACGGAGGTGGACGACAAGGACACAGTAAACAGCACAAGGGGATTCATCTAAGGGGCATTCCGATGGAGCAGGCAGGCTGCACCCAGAAAGGTGGGGAGGAGTTGGAAGCAGATGGGCAGACACCAGCGAGCGTGCACAGCCTGAAAAAGTTTTCATGATGGCTCCAGCCTAATTTCCCAACGCTGGTCTCCGGCGCCACAAAACCCGAGCAGCCCGACCGGAGCCGGGTGCCAGCCGCAGGGCCGCCGTGGCTGGCGCAACGTCCGGAATTCCTGCGATGTCTGGGGCGCGGCGGCGGCTCCTCCCCGCCCCCACCGCGGCCTCCGCCGGCTTTTTCCGGCGAGGGGACCCGCGAGCCCTTCGAAGAACCGGCTCCACGCGCGGACAGCCGCGGCCGGCGCGCTCCCCCGGGAGCGAGACGAGCGCCGTGCCCGGACCGCGGTGAGAGCCCTCCAGGAACTGTCGAGCGGGGTGGGCTTCCCGGGTCCCCGCCCGAAGGCTGCGGCTTCCCGACCCCTCCCCCGCCCGGGGCCGCCCGTCCCCCCCGCCCTGCACCGGCACAGGCGGGGCTGCGGGCGCCGGCGCGGAAGCGCGGAGCGCTGGGGCTGCGGGGGCGGCGGCGCGGGAGGCCGCGCGCGCTCCCCGGGCCGCAGTCGGCGCGGGCGCGGCGGACGCGGGGCGGGGCGAGGCGGCAGGCGCTCGCGCACAGGCCGGGCCGCCGCCTCGCCCCCCTTCCTCTGCCCCTTCCCTCCCTCGGCCCAGCCGTCCCCCTCCTTTCCCCTCCCCCGGGCGAATCACGCGCCCTCCTCTGACACTCGTAGCGGGCCCGAGCTCCGAATTTATCCTTCACGTGACCTGAGGGGGGTTGGGTGGTTGGCTGGGGACGGAGGGGGAGACGGAAAGGAGGGAACGGAATCTGCCGTTACCCGAGCAACAGGCCCCGCCCGCCGGCTCGGGGCCGGGGGGCGGGAGAAGGACGTCAGCACGTCAGCCGGGGTTTTGCGTTTTGATTGACAGTTGCTATAGCGACCGGGTCGGTCCGTCGCCATTTTGTTGGTTGGTTTTTTTTTAAACCCTTTCGCTTCCCGCCCGAATAATAATAAAAAGCCCCATTGGAGTGAGGCGGGGGTGGCGGCGGCAACCGCGGCGGGGGTATCCGGGGAGACTGCTGCCGTCGCTGCTGCTGATCGTGGCCCAGGTCGGGCTCAGGGAGCGGACACCCCGAGAGGGGGGTGCGGGCGCCGCCGCCGCCGCTTGTGCTGCTGCTGTTCCTGCTGCTGCTGTTGGTGCCGCTGCCGCCGCCGGCGAGCGGGCGGGACCGGTGTGAGTGCGAGTGTGTGTGCGAGGGAGCGTGTGCGAGAGCGAGTGTGCGCGCGGGTGTGCGGGTGTGTGCGAGGGTCTGTCTGTCTGTGCGGGGACTCGGGGGCGGGCGGTTCGGGCTCTCCTGGCGGAGGAGCCGCCGCCGCCGCCCGGGCCCCGGCGCTTCTCGCTGCGCAGGTTCCGAGCGCGCGCCATTTTGTGAGATTTACAAAATCCTCTTCGGGAAGAAGCCGCCTGCAGCAGCCGCCGTTCGGCGCCCGGCCTCGTCGCCGCCGCCCTCCACGCCGGGCCGGGCCGCGCGGCCCCGCCGCCGGGACTCGGGGCCCGGGGACTGCGGTATTTGCCGGGGAGGGGGCTGTCGCCTCCCCGGCCCCGGGCGCCGTTGGAACCGCGAGCCGGGGAGAGACTGAGTAGGCTGCGGCGCGGCCAGAAGCCGGAGCGCCGGGGGCGGAGAGAGGCGGCCGGGGCGGCGCTGGCTGCGGAGGCCGCGGCGGGAGCGGGAGCGCGGCGCGGGAGCCCGAGGCTGAGACTCACCGGAGGAAGCGGCGCGAGCGCCCCGCCATCGTCCCGGTGAGTGTCCGGCCCGGCCGCGGCCCCGCCCGGCCCGGCGCGCGGCTCCCCCGGCGGCCCGCAGCCGGGCCCGCGCCGAGGCCGGGCGGAGGGAGGGACCTGCCATTTTAGGAGGAGGCGCCGCGGGCCCGGGGCTGGCTGCCGAGGGAGGGAGCCCCAGGCCCGGTCCCGGAGGAGCGGCGGGCGAGAGCGGAGGGAAAGTTGCGGAGGGTGGGAGCGGGGGCCGCGGCCTCCGGGGAGCCGGGGCTTGGGGGGCCGCAGACAGCGCCAGACCTTCTCTGGCCGCCCCAGCGAAGGGGTGGAGGTTGTCTTCCTCCTCCTCCTCCTCTTCCTCCTCATCCTCTTCCCCCAGCTCCTCCCTCGTCCCTCCTCTCGGTCCCCACCAGTATGGGAACCGCCGGGGTGCTTCGCAAGGACAATGCACGGGTTAAGAAAATGGGGCCGGCTGCTGGGTGGGCGAGGACAGCGGGGCCGGGTCGGGCGCCGGCGAAGGTCGGGAGCCGCTGCCTCGGCGGCCCTGGGGGTCCGCGCCCGAGCGAGGGGCACTCACTGGCCTCCGAAGTTGGGCGGGGAGCGCGAGTGTCCCCGGCGGCTCGGGGTGGAGGAGGGATGACCTGCCCTGCAGCCGGGGGAGTTGGTGGCTGAGGAGAGGTGAATTAGGATGGATACCTGTGTATCACCACAAAACTTCACGAGTCTATTTATAGGCACAAACCCACTCTCGCTTCCGAGCCACCAAAGCTGCTGAGTAGCTCAGCACTTGGCGAAAGGCTCCTCCCTAATCTGAAATAGTTAAAAATGGTAAAATTAGTGAGTCAGTGACTCCGGCTTTTTGCTTGTGCCTTTCGCCCAACCCTAGGTGACACGAATCCTGTAATCTAGGCGCAGCGCATGAATGCCAGCACCATTTGGTTCTTGAATTCCACCCAAATTGTCAGAAAATACACCTTAGAACATTGTTTTCATACCCAGTTAAAGATTGGGACGAAGAGTGCCAGATGCTGTCAGGGTTTTCAGTGGATTGACGAGCTTGTCCAACCAGTAGGAACTGTTCCCATTTTACAGATAAGGAGATTGAGCCTGGAGAAGGGCACTGACTGGTTTAAGGTCATACAGCTGGGAATCCAGGAGCCAGGAGGCTGTAGCCAGTCTGGACTCGTAAACCACTAGGGTGTAACTCATTATTAGAAATACTGGCAAATTTTGAAGTGATTCGTGTGTAATGACTCAGGATTGTAACCTCGAGATTGTATCCCCTATGGTTTTTATCATGGAAAAGTAAGGTAATGGTAGTGAGCCCTCTTACTGAAACTTTTCAGTCCTTTTCTCTTCCCTAGAAAACAATGTAGTCAATTTTTGAAAGAAAGGAATTAAAAATATTCCTCGGTGTGTTTTGTACTTCACACTTACTTTTGATGATAGTCATCTTCTGAGTATTGATGAGTCATAAGAAAGTTTCGTGTCAAGTTCTGTTTAGTTATTTTATTCTGTGAATGCTTAAGGGTTCCTCTGTGACCCCTTTATACTTTGTGTCCAAAATGTTAATGAATATTAACACTTTGATTTTGGGGTGTTTTAGTAATTCAGTGGAATTACCTTTAGTTTTGTTTTCTTAAATTTCTTATACGTTGAGTTACTTTAAGAGAATATTGTTTTCAAGTCGATTTTTAAAAATGTGAGGCTAGAACTAAAGTTTCATGTGCTACGGTTTTAAACTGCAGATCTTTTCAAAGAAACTTGCTATGAACAAAGCTTACTTGATTATAGGTTTTTTTTTTTTTTTTTTTTTTTTTTACATGTACTTGAGGTATCCCAGTGCAGGATTTTCCCTGGCATAGCAGTGGTGTTTATGGTAGCTGTCCAAATTTATTTAGACTTAAAACCATGCCAGAAAGTTAAGGATTCCTGTCAATGTCTACACACAGTTCTCTTGTAAGACTAGGTGTAAAAAGTTTATTTTTACCTCAAGAGAGGCAGACGTTCAGAGATTATTATAGGAGGAAGAGTTTCCCCTTGTGTTTGCACCATGAGGGCACACTCATTTTTACCTGGTGGGTGTTGAAAAAGGGATTGAAGGAATAGACTTGAATGAATGGTATGATTGGTAGGGGTGGGAAATGGACTAAGTGTTCTAGTGAGATCTTTGTTATTGTTAGGAATTTGAGATCTAAGTATAAGATCATCTCTTAAACCTTTTAAAGATATTTTGGTGAGACCTGTTAGAAACTTAACAAACACATTATTTTGTGCAAGGGATTTAAAAACTAGTAAGTCCAGGTTTTTAGAGGCACTAACGATAACCGAAAACGTTCCATGTTAGCGCAGTGTCTTGTTAGGGAATGTGGATAGTAAAAACGACCATTTGTTAACATTTTTTTTCCCCTAAAATACTGTCTGATGTTTGCTCCTTAGTGTTATTTACGAGAGTTACTGTTAGGGAGAGTTAATGTTTATGACTTAAAGATATGGGGGTGGAGAGGCCTAGGTAACTGTAACAATGTATTTAAGCAGTTTACATTGGGTTTTTATAGTGCTATGAATATTTATCTGCAAAAGGAAAATTCAGGATACCTTGTTATAAACATAAGACGGTGACCTTTGGCATGCATTGCATTTTGTTTTGTAACTACACAAATAAAATGTTAATTTGGATTCAGTCTTGGTTTTCACCTGAAAACCTTTTTTTTTTTTTTTTAAAAGAAATAGCTTAGAAATTTAGGCTGCCCTGAGGTGATTTTGTGTGCCTGTTTATGGTTGACAGGTATCTAGTTAGGAGAAGAAAATGTGGATAGAATGAACTATTATAGGCGAGAAGGGAATTGCCTTATATATGCCATTAAACACAGACTAGTAGAAGATTGGACTTCACTTGTGACTTTCTTGGTACCTGTGATTAGGTGTGTGCCAGTTTGTCTTTGCTTTGGCATTAGCTTTTCTTGTATTTCAGAGGCCTTTCACATTTCCTATACATACGTAGGAAACGGTTTCACTGCCCCCGCCCCCCAAGAAGATTATCTCAACCCAGCAAAACCCAAAAACTTCCAGAAAGTCTTTATCAAGAACTTAGTGCTTCATCCCCAGAGTTGTGTTAGTCTTATTTTGTAGTATTCATAAGCAGTTATTTAAGCTGAACTAAGAATCTTTACTCTTTGTTGAGTGTTTTGGTGATTTTACCTCCATTTATGGTTGTCTATTTTAGATTTAGGAGTAAAGATAGTACTTGAAACTTTTTTTTTTTTTTGAGACGGAGTTTCCCTCTTGTTACCCAGGCTGGAGTGCAATGGCGCGATCTCAGCTCACCGCAACCTCCACCTCCTGTGTTCAGGCAATTCTCCTGCCTCAGCCTCCTGAGTAGCTGGGATTACAGGCACGCGCCACCACGCCCAGCTAATTTTTTGTATTTTTAGTAGAGATGGGGTTTCACCATGTTGACCAGGATGGTCTCGATCTCTTGACCTCGTGATCCACCCGCCTCGGCCTCCCAAAGTGCTGGGATTACAGGTGTGAGCCACCGCGCCCGGCCTACTTGAAACTATTGTATGCGTTTCCTGAAATTTGATACTAACAGTTTGCCCCGTGAAAGTGAGTTGTGTGACTAGTAGAATAGCACCTTATGTGTATATGTAATAGTGGTTTTGCCTTTTAAAAGACTTTTTACCAGATGTTGTCTTGACTGTTGGGCAATTTTCTGATGGCTGGAGAAGTTGTGGTAATTTATAATCCAAAGCTAGCTCAACTTTGGAGTAAAAAGTTTGGAGAGTTAAAATTTGTGTTTAATTACTTGGAAAAATCAGCAAATTATATTAAATTACCTAAAATTTCTTCTCAGTTGCTCCCAAATGAAGAAAGCTTTTGAAATCTTGCTTTATGTCAGTGCTACAATGTTAAGCTAGAGTTGTAATGTTTACCATAGGGGCGTTTGAAAGTGAAATGTAGACTTCATGTGACTGAAATAATTGAAGGTTCATATTGGGTAATTGAAGACAGATCTTATTTCTTAATCTACTGGCTGCAAGCAGCCTTAGTTGGAATTTTTTTTTTGTATATGAAAACAAAATGATGTGGAAATATTGCACTGTAGAAGCCAGCTAGGTATTTAAAAAGTTAAGCATTTGCTTTGAAATCCTACTTCCAGAGTACTAAAATGAGTGAGAATTGTTTATTGGAGATAATACCTTACATAGAACACCTAAAATGATGTGGTTCCTCCTGGGCCTATGTTTTGCTAATGTAGAACCATTTTGGTGCAATTGATTCTTCTATCAGAGCTATGTCTCTTCTCTTCTAGAAGGTGATTTTTAAAAGATGGTATTACTGTTAAAACTAAGTTTTGACAGATTACATATGTGTATACACACACACACACACACTTTGTTTTGGAGCACATGCTCATATCTGATATACAGTGAGTAATAGCTTAAAATGTGTCTTTGTTCTTTTTAGTGACTATTCTTGTTTTATCTCTCCATGTTAGAAAAATTTGTTTTAATTGCTTTCTTGGAGGGGGCCCACTGAAATGGTTTAACATGGAATGAAACTGGCTTTCAACATCAACTCTGTTTTAAATAATCCCTGTTCATTAAATAACCCCCTAATTTTTCTGAGTGTATAAAATTTCCAGTGACAAGATTTGATTTTTTAAGTTTTAAAAAGCTTTCACAAAAATCTTTTCTGTATTATCATTACCTATATTATTCGATAATATAGAGCCATTGTGGCATCTTGGCAGTTGGTTCTTCTACCAGAGCTATGCATCTTCCAGGTTTTTCAAAAAAGCTTTCATGTGTCCATAAAATGTTATGGACGTGTATGATTAAGGCTTGCATCTCGCCACCCGTGTATTCAGGTAAAAAGATGCTCGAGGCCAGGTGTGGGCTCACACCTACCTGTAATCCCAGCACTTTGGGAGGCCTTGGTGGGTGAATCAGTTGAGGTCAGGAGTTCGAGATCAGCCTGGGCAACATGGTGAAACCCTGTTTCAAAAGAAAAAAAAGCTTGAATTGTAACATCTGTCTGCTTGCTATTTAGTTACAGACAGCAGTTGAGGCAGCATGACACTGTGGAAAGATCTCTTGCCCATGAAACTGTGAACAGTCTCCAGTCTGGCTGATCTGAGTCTCACCAGGTTCTCTTGGCCTGTGACTTTAGGCACAGTGATTTCACCAGACATCAGTTTCTTCATCTGTAAGATGATGTTGATAGTAATTAGCATAGGAATCTTGTGAAAATTGAGATAATGCATGTACATTTCTTCACGGATTTCTTTCTCCGTCTTTTCCTCTCCTCCTCTTCATTCATACTCATTCTGTGATCCTAGCATGAATATTTTCTTCAGGGAGACCTACCCCAAACGCTAGTCCAGGTAGCTTTTTTGGCCATACATTCTTTTTTTGGCCAAGCAGGACCATCTGTTTTTATTTGACAACCTTACTGCAAATACAGTTCTTCATATATGTTCATATATATATAATTGTTCATTTAATTTCAGCTTCTCCTTCTCAGATTTTAAAGTCCATTTGGACAGGAGTAAGGCTTTCTTGATGATGGCCATAACTCCAGTGCCTGGCACATAGGGAGTTTAGATTAATGGAATGATGGAATGCGGAACCTGTATGCGGAATCCTTCCTGACCACTCCTTAGCCATGTCCTCTTGGGCAAAATAGCTTCTCCTTGCTTCAGTAGCCTATATGTCAGGTATAGATAGCACTGGCTGCCTTGCCCAGGATTTTGAGAGTATGAAATGAGACACTATAATGAAATGCTTTGTAAAAGTGTAAAATGCCATGTAAATATAAAATGGCACAGTAGCAATAGTCTCAGTAGTGGTGTTATCCAGTAGGAAGCTTTATTGTGACGTAAAGTAAGAATTTATAATTAGAGTTTTAGCTTTGTTCAGTTGGTTGGTGGCTGCTATTTAATAGTTATGATAAATTTAAGCTTTCTTATATGTACTAGTTAGAATGTAGATGGGCCTGTTTCTGACTACAGTGGCTTAAACAAAATGTTTATTTTTCCTTCATAAAACAGTGTAACTTATCTAAGGTGGATATGGTGGCACCATGATATGAGGGAGCTTGGTTCCTTCTGTCTTGTCGCTTTCTTTTGCTTAAGGGGATACCATGTTCTTCACAGTACCAGGCAGCTTCCCATTACATCCACGGTCCAGGAATAGGATTTTGGGAAGGCACATTCCATCCCTTTAAAGACAAACTGGAAGTTGCATACATGTTTTTGTTCATACCCTGTTGGTCAGAACATAGTCATGTGGCCATGTTTAGATGCAAAGGAGTCTGGGATATGTGGTCTTTGATAGGTGGCTATTTGGCTGAAAATTTGTGTCTACTGAAAGAAGGGGAGAATGGGGGATGATTACATGTTGCCTGTCACACTTTCAAATGTTTTGAGAGAAACTTCCAGAAATAAACTTTGAAAAGACAATGGATTGCTCTAATTAATAAGCTTATTTTCTGTATTTGATTATTAATCTCTTTAACTATGGTATGCAAATTCAAATAGATATGCAAAATATGCATATATGGTCAGATTAGAAAAATGTAACTATTAATAGTGAAGGGATTTTAGGACTAATAACAATTGTTTTAGTGACACTTTATTTTCTGATCGAAACATAGTTCTTGATTGCTGTGATTGCATCATACAAACAATATTTGAAACCCTGAGCTTTTGCATGTAGTGTTAACAGTTAACTGGACTATACTGTATGTCTTCCTCTCATATGCTCAGCAAACAATGCTGTGATAACACTTGCATGTTGTCAGGATTTCATAAAGATTTGAGTCACTGAACACTGCAAGAAGGATGATAGCAGAGATATTTAAACACACTTACTGTCTCTCTTTAATTCCTGTGAGTGCAAAAAAAGAAAAATATCTAAGATTCCTTTTAACTATATTATTAGATCTAGTAGGGACTTGGGAAAACTAATGGTTCCCACAGTCTTCTGGAGAACTTGTCAAAAGTGAAGAGATTTCTAAGCTCAGATGCCTCTCTTTCTGTAGGTTTGGAGTGATGCTCTGGAACCTGCTTTCTTAATAAGAGCTCCAGGTAATCCTGATGTAGTAGGAACATTTTGAGAAACACTGTTACAGTTCATTTCTCACGTATTAGAGAAGGCGATGCCTGCAGAGGACTGGTCAGTGCCTCAGAATAAGCAGGCCTGGGACTGCCGTTATTTTTCCTGACTCTTGGTTCTTTGTTCTTTCTACAGAAGAGGTGATAAAGGACAAGGTGTACGGAGTTCATTGGAATTTTATAGGGATAGTTCTCATAAAGTAAGTATGTGGCTTTTTATGTGGGAGCTCATGTCTAGTGAATGGTTCGCTCAATTGTCCTTTTTGCCCTATAGAAAAATAATCTGCATATTTAAATACTCAAGTGAATATTTAAAGTGAAGTAAATATTTAAAGGTGAGAAGCTGAAGGTTTTAAATAAGGTTTTGTTAGTATCAGTACTACAGCGGGCAGTATATATACAGCATTAGAGTAGATGTATAGGAAGCTACTTACTTGTGTGATTAGAGGGAACAAACATAGTTCTTGCCCTCAAATTACTACTTCACTTTTCGGTTGCTTGTAATTTTCACTGTTGGAATTCATTCCATTAGATCAAGATAAAATCTGGATTCCCTAATTTAAAATGAGAGTATTCCTGGAGGAATATTCTTTAGCTGTTATCAGGTTAGCACTTTATTTTGATCAGTTAGCTGGCTGTCATTATTATTAGATCTAGCCTGGAAACCCAACAACACTCAATTGGAACAGCTGTGCCTGATTTTGCACCCTAAAGTTGCCTTTTGGCCTGCCAAGCCCCCCTTTCCTGGACCCATGTAAACCCTAAACCCCAGGCCCCACAAGCAGATGAGGAGATGAACAGAAGAGCAGAAGAACAGCAGAATGGCGTGGCGGAGAGAAGAGGAGAGTCTGAGTGCTGAGAGGAGTCCACTGGGGGCGGTCAAAGAGGAGATCAACCACTTAGTGCAGGTGTCAGTCCAGAAATCGGAATGATGCTTGCGCTAAGAACATTTTGGAAAGGAGGAAAGAATACAGGATGTGTGCCCTTTCCTGAGAAAAATGAAGGGTGTTTGAGAAATTGTCAGCTTGTGGTACGGTCATGGGAAGGTTCATGTGAGAATTCTCTGGTGGCCAGAAGTTGTGGTGTTAGCCTGCCTTGATGGCTTTCTATCACTGAGAGCTTTGGTAATGGCACTGAGGGTAATTCTCTCTAGGACTCACTGCACTTGATTAACTACTGGACTAGAGGGCATGTCCCTGTTTTTTTACTGTCTTATTTGTTAGGGCTTCTATTTGAGCAGTCTTATAAAACATAATATAAGGTACAGTTCTGATCATCTAGATTGTTTTAGTTTTTAAAGATCTATAAGTAGTGTATAGTTTAAAAACGCAAGCCCTATGGAATGATAGCAGATCATTTCCCCCTTCTCATGCTCCATAATAATAACTGTTCAGTTTTTCCTACCAGAAATGTATGCATGTGTACATACCAACGCAATTATTTTAATATGTATTATGTTAGAGAACTATGTGTGAGCCTATTTTTAAGTGCATAGACATTAGGTGTATATGTATGTGTGTATGTACACATTGTCTAAGAACTTAAAACCCAAACCAAATGGGATCATACATACTAAACACACAGTTTTACAACTCAGTTTTGCAACTTTTGATTTATCTTAGAAATATTTCCATATCAGCTCACAGAGCTCCCGTTTGTTTTTTTCTTTTTAAGTTGAGACGGGGTCTCACTTTGTCACTGCGGCTGAAGTGCAGTTGCACGATCATAGTTCACTGCAGCCTTGCCCTCCTGGGCGCAAGTGATCCTCACACCTCAGCCTCCTGAGTAGCTGGGATTATAGGTGTGCACCATCAGGCCCAGCTAATTTTTAAGTTTTTTGTGGAGACATAGTCTTGGTATGTTGCCTGGGCTGGTCTTGAACCGCTGGCCTCAGTGATCCTCCCATCTTGCCCTCCAACAGTGCAGGTGTGAGCCACTGTACCCAGCCCCTATTGTTTTTAATGGTTGTATGCTGTTTTATGGAAGTACCTCTATTTAGTCAGACTGCATTAAAGGACATTTAAATTCATATTTTTGCTTTTTTCAACAATGTTGCTGTGTACTTACTTGCATATATAGTTGTGTTCGTGAGTATTGGCAGTAGGATATCTATTTATAAGGAAATTGACTGGTTCACCAGGTATATACACATTTGAATATGTATTGCCATATTGTCTTCCAGAAAGTAGTACTAGTTTATGCTTTCACCAGCAGTGTCTGAAAGTGTAGTTTTTCAAATCTCACCAACACTGTTGTTACACGTCTTAGATTTTTGTGAATGTAATAGGTGAATAATGATGTCTACTGGTTTGGATTTGCATATCTTTAATTATGACTGAGTTTGAACACCTTAAGTTGTGCTATAAGCTTTTTATTTTAAATAACAAAATATTCTTCATCAGATACATGCTGTAGTTAAAATATTTTCTGGTTTCCCTTTATTTCTTTACTCTGTTGGTTCAATAACTGATGTTTTGATAAATTGTAAATGCCTGCAGAAAAGGGGGGCTCTTGTTGTTCTTCAATTGACAGAGGACATTTCTTCAGAAATGTTCTTCAGAGAACATTTGCGTGTTCTCTGTATGAGATATGAGTGGTGATGGCAGAAGCTTTTGACTACAAAAGTGAGTAAGATTTGGTTACATCTGCTTTTAATGTTGAGATAAGTGTGTGAATACAGGAAAACTTAAACACAGACAAGACCATGGCCGTTAACAGTTAGAGGGCTTTACAGGTGGAGAGCTAGAAGAGCACAGGAAATAAGCCAGTTACGGGGATTGAGTGTGTTGTGGAGACAGGACTGGATCTTGATCTTGAGGAGTGGATAGGCTTTTTATGGTGGAACTTGGGGACTTGACAGTCTACTGGATGAAGTCATGTGGTCAACCACTGGTGGTGGGGGAGATGAAGGTGACTTTGGAGAATGACAAGAATCATATGCCTGAAGCATCAGATGAGAGAGGGAGGGTGAGTGAATTTGGTATGCTCAGGAAGTGAAGGGGACAGTTGTGGACATGAGAGGGGTGATGAATCTTAAATATTATAAAGAATTTGAATTTGGGGCGATTGAGGGTTTTTCAGCAGGGAGTGAGGACAGATCTCTGGGTTAGGGGGAGGTGACCTAAGAAGGAGGTAAGAAGGTAAGGTATTTGGAAGGCAGGTAAGAAGGAGGATTTGGAAGGCAGGACCATTCTAGACGTAATGTATAGGCATGAGGGAATACGAAGAGGTGAAAAGTAGAAGATAGATGGGAAAACCTTAAAAATATTCTTAATTATACTTGAATTTCCGGCAGACCAAAGTGAGTATTTCTGGATTCAAACAGCAATGTGACCAAGCTTTTGGATAGGAAGAAGAGTATTAAGCTTTGTTGGCAGCATAGTAAAAGGTTTTAGGAATGCAGTGATTGGTTTAGTGGGACATGGAGAGTATTTCATACGGAGGACTTGAAGGAACTGTTGAAGAACAGAAGATAGAATTATTATTGTAGTTCAGAACTTAAATTAGGAACAGGTGGAAATAATTTGTAGCACCATTAAATATAAGCTAAAAAATGGGGCAGTGGGAAAAGTCAGTGTTTGAAGCTATGAATCTGTAAAGGAAAAGATTGTGTCATAATTCATGGTTTGGAGAGAGTAGCTGAGCATGTGAGCAATTTCATTTTTTTCTGAATATCTCAGTATTTGCCTAAAAAAATCTCATATTCTCATTAGCTGGGCGTGGTGGCGTGCGCCTGTAGTCCCAGCTACTCGGGAGAGTGAGGCAGGAGAATTGCTTGAACCCGGGAGGTGGAGGTTGCAGTGAGCTGAGGTTGCGCCACTGCACTCCAGCATGGTGCCTGGTGATGGAGTGAGACTCTACCTCAAAAAGAAAAATGAATCTCATATTCTCTTTATTTTCACATGTATCCTAATTGGAAGATTGGTTATTTAAAAAGTGTTTATCTTGTAGACTGATAGAACTGGTTACTGGGCACCTGCTGGTGCCACATATGGAACTGAGGGCCTGGGAATCAGTGATGAAACAAAGGTCACGCCTGTCTTTGCTATCATGGAAGTTATGTTCTGGTTTGGGGAAATCTTTAATAGTTCTTGAGTAGGCTTAAGGACTCAGTCTAGACTGGACATAAGTTAAATTTTCCTTAAAGGGAACGTAGAGTCTATAAAGTGGAATAATTTTTGATGTTGCTTTTGAAGGTCAGAAAATTTTTGTTTCATTCTAGAATCCTTTTAACAATTAATTTGACTTAAAAATTTGTTTGATAAAAATAAGACTCTAGTCCATAAGAGAAATACTGTCTGCTGAAAAATTTGTTCTGATTTGGTTATTTTCCTTGAAAAGAATAACTTATCACAGTGGTGTTTTTTGCTTTACATCAAATGTTCATTATTGAGAGACATTGCTTCTGTGGTATAAAAGATTGTTTTGTAAAAGTTTTTCGAAACAACAATGGTAAGAAAATGAATAGGATCTCAATGAGTATTTCACAATTTATTATTATTATTTTTTGCATTTCCTTGTTGTGCTTCTGTAGTACAATTTAAAACATCAGTAAAGCTAGATAAATTTACCTAGGAATTGGCCTGAAGGCCCACAGTTACTCAGCAATATTAGAGTCAGCTATGCAAAGGGAGAATCCAGGCATTTTAAGATTCATGGGAGACAGTTTGTAGGAAGGCTGTTTGCTGAGTAAGACAGAGATACAGATATGCAAAGTAAAGGATGTGGGTCTATAGGGAAGGTCAAAGAATAAGGAAAGTTCACTTGAGTGAGCAGAAATGGAAGAGGGATTTGAGCAAATAGATGAACAAGAATTTTCTCTCTTAAAAAAAACCTGCAAAATTTTAAAATGATTTATTCTGACTTTTGCAGTAAAGACTACATCAGTCACGGGACCTGTCAGCCCTGGCACCCGAATGATCTGGATCTAGTTTACTTACTCTTCTCACTGGTCTGCAGATCATGTGACTCTCTGCTGGCTCCTGGTCTCTGCATGTGCTTTTTCCTTGGTTTGGGATCATCGCTTCTTTCTTTTAGTTAACTTTTCTTCTTCCTTCAGTTTCAGCTCAGATGTCACTTAGGGAAGCACCTTTCCTTCTGTCAGCTCTTAGCTTTTAAATCTCATCTCCTTGTACTCTTGTTTCATATCGCTTATTACAGTTGGTAATTTTTTAGTGCTTGTTTGATTAATGCCCTCCAGAGATCGGACCACTAGTGTTTTGCTCTCTCTTGCAATCTGAGTGGTTGGTGGGGTGCTTGGCGCATAGTAAACACTAAATAAACATTTGTTGAATGAATCAGTGAACTGCAATCTTTACTAATTGGTCTCAAGGACCAAAACCTACAGTAAGATGTTTGTGCACTTGGAGTAAGAGAGAAACAGAATATGGGAGCTTTGAGGAAAAAGGAAAAGGTGATTTTTTTTAAAAGATAGGATTAGAAAGCTCTATGTAGTTAGGAGAAAGAAAATTACTTGTGGAATAACTCAACAAATGCATATGAAATGCCTACTATGTATTAAGAACTAGATATTGTGAATGTGGAGTGGAAAGATTCTGCCTTCTGTGTTAAAGGAGTACATATGTAATTGTAGTAGTTTATTGAAAATGGGGACAGTCCTTAGTGGTCATTAGCAACAGTTATAAGTCATGGAGAAGAATTACCCTGGATCAGGATCTTCTTCACTGTTGTAGCTGACACAGTGAAGTTCATTAGCAGTTATATCTGGAATGTAGCTCCAGCATTTGGAGTAGCTGTCAGGTGCATATTGAATATAAGTGCTATAGCCAGGTGTGGTGGTGTTCCCCAGTAGTCCAGGTGCTCAGGAGGCTGAGGCAGGAGGATCGCTTGATTCTGGGAGGTTGAGGCTGCAGTGAGATGTATTTGTGCCATTGTACTCCAGCCTCGGCAGGTACACCCACAGCGAGACCCTGTCTCAAAAATGAACAGCAGCAGCAACAACAGCAAAAATCCCTGTAGCTTTGATTTTTTTTTTTTAAGACAATAGTTAAGTTCATTTTGATTCTTTTTGGATTTAACTTCAAGTTTGGACAACAGAACAGAAAGAATGAAGGAAAGTTGGTAGTATGGACAGGTTTTCAAAAGAATGAGTTGTGTAGTTAGAAAATTATTGAAGCTGTTGATCTTGTCAAGTGAACGAGCTTTCTTAAAGTTTGTAAGAGATTTGTTTGGACATAGTTTTGTAATCTTTTTCAGTGACTACTTTTTGTATAGATACTCGGAAAAGGGAATAATCAGATGGTAATTTGTTGCAGGTCTCTGCCTGGCTCCATGTTAGGCTCTTGGGACATAGTAGTGAATCAGATGGATATTCATGGTTCCTGCCCTCATAGAGCTTTCTTTCTTTCTTTTTTTTTTTTTTAAATTAAACTTCTTATGGAGATGGGGATCTCACTATGTTGCCCAGGCTAGTCCAAACTCCCGGGTTCAAGTGATCCTCCTGCCTCAGCCTCATGAACCATACGTTGCCTGTCTCTTGAAGGTTTCAGTTAGTCACAACTCCGTGGAGTGAAGTGTAAAAGGAACACCTGGCTTGTGGCTTGGGTGAGCAGTTTTGGTGGTACCATTTTAGACTACTTTAAATTACTTGTTGCTTCATTTGTGGTAACATAGGGAGTGTGGAATCACTGATAATACCAGGGTAAAATAAAAACTTGGACCTTTTGGCAGATTACATTTTAAAAAAGGTATTTGTGTAAATCTGAGTTTCTCCTCTTAAAAAATAAGCTACTATTTAGTAATGGTAACAACAGCTACTATTAATCAGTTACCTGCAGCAGACCAGCCACTGGTCTATTGAATGAATAACTATTATTAGTTATTTTATTATTATTACTATTTTTTTTTGAGACGGAGTTTCGTTTTTGTTACCAAGGCTGGAGTGCAATGATGTGATCTTGGCTCACCGCATCCTCCGCCTCCTGGGTTCAGGCAGTTCTCCTGCCTCAGCCTCCTGAGTAGCTGGGATTACAGGCATGCGCCACCATGCTCAGCTAATTTTTTGTATTTTTAGTAGAGACAGGGTTTCACCATGTTGACCAGGATGGTCTCGATCTCTTGACCTCGTGATCCACCCGCCTCAGCCTCCCAAAGTGCTGGGATTACAGGCGTGAGCCACCGCACCCAGCCTAGTTATTTTAAGTATTTACAGCAACCCTACAAAGTGATTGGTATTATCCCTGTTTTATAAGTTGCAAGGAAGTAAACTAGTAGATTGCATATGCCAGTTCCAGACAATAAAAAGCCTGAACAATTAAGTGCCCTAAAGTTAAACATTTAGAGAAAAGGAAAAAAGAGTTTCTGTAATTTATTAACTGAAGAAATAGCTAAAAGTTCTGGCATACTGGGATTGATGCCTTGTGCCATTGGTTCATTAGTTTTTTTGGGATTATCTAACACCTTTCTATGTTTGAGGAATTCTTTACCTTAGGAGTTTTGATGGGAGGCAGAGATCTCTGCCATTAAAAAAGCTAATTGTTCACTTTTCCGTACCACTTTTGCAATTAGGATGCAATCCTGTGGCTTCCTTCACTGGCTGTGCTTGACTGCCTCAGAGGCCAGTGATTCGCAGAAGCAGGGAGTATGTAGAATCTGTGTTCATAGTCAAGGAGGGATGGGGATGGGATGGCAGCTATATCTGTTTTTGATAGACAGCAGTGACTGAGATTGCAACATGTAGTGCCTGGTGTTGGTATCTGTATAAGTTGCAGTGCTTGAGTCTGGTTTGGTCTTCATTGGACCATATCGGTGGTTTGAATTTTGGATGTTCTTGACTATGTAGTCTTCCAGCCTGGCCCCCATGGCTTTTCTGTGAGTTGCCTAATAAACTTTAATAACTTCCTTGCAGCTTAAACAAAGCCCGAACCAGTTTCTGTGTTTGCAACTAAGAACCTTTACTTGGATGATGCTAATTAAGACAATAGACAATTCCAAGAAACTCCTGGGTCAGGTTTACCTGCATATAGATGAGAATTTACTAATGAGAAGAGTTCACAGTATATATTAAGTGAAATACTTAGAAACCTATTTATTGATTTGATTAGTTTGTTGAATTTGAGTGCTGCTTCTTGGCTGTGGTATGTTTTAGGTGTTAAGGATACAGGAGTGACAAGATTGACAAGGTCCCTGCACTCAGGGCTTATGTTGCATTGTAAGATGTAGAACAAATAAGAAAGCAAATAGCATAATTACAAAAAGTGATAACTGCCATGAAAAAATAAAGATGGGGTGATGTGATAGTTAATGGTGTGTGTGTTTATGTAGCAGTTGTATCTTATAAAACATTTAAACTTCAGTGTCAGGAATCATGGTTTCTGCCTTTGACTATTCCGAATTTGCCTTCCTACTGTAAACCTCTAGAAAACTGGACAAAACACAGGGAACAACTGTTTTTAGATATCAGATAATAGGCAGCACAGGACTGTGATCCCTGACTGATGGGAACCAAATGAGATGAGCCCTGTGATGGTCAGTTTTCTGCATGAAGGCACTTTTCAGACTTCAGTGCAGGGTGGGGGATCCCAAATAAAGCCATGTGGCTCCACCGAGTTGAGAAAACAAAGATTGGGGTTGGGGTAACCAAGGGTGGTTGTCTTTTAAGGAGCAGAGATCTGGAGAGGAGGGAGCTATGCTAAGAAAGAGTTTTTAAACATCTACTTAGTGGTCCCTTGAAGTGTTTGATTGTACATGTATAAGGTGAAGATTCATAAAAGAACAATTTTTGGGGGAGCTGTAAGCAGAACAAATCTCAGAGTTTACAGAGGGCTGGGAATTATATGAGTCCCTTACAAACAGAGTGGAAAGGATGCAGGATTCATTGAGACCCCAGAAGAGTTATGTCTTAGTAGTGGGGCTAAACTAGTCCTGAAATAAAGACTCCTAGATCTGTCTGAAAAAAGCTTAAAAGCAAGCCTTAAAAGAAGCAAACCAATCTGAAAGTAATGTAATTAATCGCCTGTTATTACAATGCCCAATATTCTTTACATAACAGATTCCAATACTAACCATGTAAAATGTCCAGCATGCAATCAAAAATTACTGAATGTTTAAAGAAGCAGGTTAACATAACTCAATTAGGAGATGAAGCATTTGAAACCTAGAACTCACATAGACGTTAGGATTGACAAAGATATTAAAACAGTTGTTGTAACTATTGCATATGTTCAGAAAGTTTGGCAGAAAACGTGGAAGGTGTAAGAAAGACCCAGATCAAACTTTTACCAGCAAAAACTATAATATGTGATATGAAAAATATACTGGATTGCGTTAATGGTATTTTAGACATTTAGAAAAAAGATTAGTGAACTTGAAGACAGAAAACTTAATAGAAATAGTAATGACAGATGATGGAATTAGCAGACAAGGTTGTTAAAATGACTATCATAAAATGCAGCATCAGATTGTGGTTAATGTGGACATCTTGGATGTGAGGTTTGCTTAAGAATAATTGTGACAAGCAGAAGTTGACTTCATGTATGTATCTGCAATAAAGTTGGAGTAGTTGAAAATCAGTATTTGAGCAGAGCAGGGAATATAATAGAAGAACTTCATTATGCAGCAGTATACTTATCTCTTGCTGTAAGACAACATCACGACTGAGTGAGTTGCTTAAAACACACACTTCCATTTATTACCTCAGTTTCTGTGGGTTAGATGTCAGAGCACAGTTGAGCTGAGTCCACTGCTTTAGGGTCTTAGAAGGCCATAAAGATGTTGGCTGAGCCTGTGGTCTCAGTTGAGACTTAACCACAGAAAGATCTCTTCTAAGTGAATATGGTTGTTGGCAGTAGTCTGTTACTTTATATACTCTCAGACTGAGGGCCTCAGTTTCTTGCTGTCAATCAGCAAATATCTGTCATCAGTTTCTGGCCAAGTGGTCCTTTCCGACATCCTCTTTTGCAAAGCCAGTGAAGGAGAGTCACCTTGCAAGGGGTGTACATTCTACATGTCATAACTGTGGACATGACATCTCATTACCTTGTTGTATTCTCTTGGTTAAAAACAAGTCACAGGTTCTGCCCACACTCAAGGGGAATGGACTGCACAGGATGTGAACACTAGGAGGTGGGGTCATGGGAGCTGCCTTAGGGTCAGTTCATCAAAGTTCCCTGAACTTTTCTTTCTCATCGCTTCATGACTTGTTCCGCTTGAATTTTAGAGCTATTAGGCTTTATTTCTTTAAGAAAGCACTTTGTGTTACCCTACCATGTTCTTCTAGTTAATGGAGAAATTAGTCTGGAAGATTTTCCCTCTGTTTTTGCTCTTCTTCTGGAGTGCAGTGGCGCAATCTTGGCTCACTGCAACTTTTGTTTCCCGGGTTCAAGCGATTCTCTTGCCTCAGCCTCTTGAGTAACTGGACCTACTGGCACGCGCCCCCATGCCCAGCTAATTGTTGTATTTTTAGTAGTGATGGGATTTCACCATGTTGGCTAGGATGGTCTCCATCTTGACCGTGTGATTCGCCTGCCGCAGCCTCGCAAAGTGCTGGGAGTGCCTGACCACCCCAAGGACTTTAAAAACATACACATACCACAAGCCAATAAGGTATTGTTTTCATTTAACCTATGATGAAACAGGCTTAGAGGCGAACTAATTTTCCCATTTTAAATGGGAAGTGGTTGATGAGGTACGATTCAAACCAGTCCTCAGTCTCCACCCTTAGTTTTTATTGTGTATTGCTTCTATATTATGATGAGTTATACATTTATTTTACTATATATTAATATTACAATGTAATGCTAATAGAAATAAAGTGCAGTAAATGTAATACGCTTGAATCATCCTTAAACCATCTCTCTACCACCAACCCCCTACCCCATCCTTTGAAAAATTGTCTTACACAAAACTAGTCCTGGTGCCAAAAAAGGTCGGGGACTGCAGCTGTAGAGCAGTATTTGTCAAACATTTTCACATCAGGGCCTTCATAGACAAAATTGAAGAAACTTTTGGGTGTCCTGAGGGTTTTAGGACATATTGGCACATTTGAAACATCTGTGGTGCTATGTGCGAGACACATCAGTTGGTAAGCTCTGCCCTGTAATCACTTTTCCTCCATTCTTCTATCTGCTTCTTCAATTTACCTCTCTATTCTAAACAATGTGCTTGTTGTATCAGGATGCTTTTGGATGCAGTTATTGAACCTGACCTATACTGGCTTCAAATAAGAGGACTTAACTCACAATTGGAAGTTCAGGGGACAGGCTCAGGGGTTAATTGATTTGGTAGCACAGTGATGTCTTCAGTGCCCCACGTTTTTTCATTTCTCCCTTTAGTCATATTGGCAGGCTCTATCCTCTGATTAATCAGGTGGCTGCAGCAGTGTCAGGAGTTGGATTTAGATGCAACAATGTCCATGGGAAGAAGAGAAAGTTATTTTTCTCGTAGCTAGATAAGAATGTGGAAACTTGGCCTAGGAACATGTCATGGATTAAAGAATACTCACTAGAAAGGGAAATTAGGATTACTCCTGAACGGGGCATGCTTTCCTCGAGCACATGCCTAAATGGAGGTGGATGTGCACGTGGGTTCTGAGCAAAATCAGCTTCTGTTACAAAGAAAAAGCAAGTTTGGAGGCTGGGTAGGCAAACCCTGACCCTATTTTTGTATTTGACTTAAGATTTAAGTTGACTTTTTATTAAGGTAGATGGCTGTTTAAGCCACCTGTCACACTTTCTTCCTTCCATCTACTGATTATAGTTACATGATCTTTTTTGGTAAAATCAATATTCCATGTTTGATTATGACTAAGTCTTGTTCACCCACCATAAGCCAGATTGTATACTATGACTACATTTTCTACCTTGTATAATTTTGTTTTTCTACGAGTTAACAATGGTATTTCCTTTGCTTTGTTTCCTAGTACTTGTCAGTTTTCTCATTCTTTTTGGTAGCCTCTCAATATAGTTTTTGCTACAGTCAAACATATCTGACAACAATTAGTTGTTTTTTGTTCCCCTTAAGAACCATCTTACTAGAGCCTCCATCAAACAGCTCCTCTATGAAACTCTTGCTCTCTGGATCTAATAGGATCCCTTTTGCATATATTCCGGCATGTTTCCTGGTTCTCTGGCCATTATCTTTTCTGTTTTTTGGAGGACATCTTTCAATACTTCCTGAGAAAAGGATACATGGGGGGCTAATTTTTTGAGATATCCTAAGAAAATATCTTTAGTCTGCTTTCAGTTTTAAAAATTTTGACTGGGTATAGAATTGCGTTTGAAAGTAATTTTTACTGAGAATTTTGTATGTATGGCTTTATAGTCTTTTAGCTTCATATAGCAGATATAATTTGTAGTTTGGATTTCATGAGAAAATAACCACACTATGGAAAAGGTAGAGAATATGATGAACTCCTTGTACCTGTCATTCAAATTGAACTTGTGTCAACCCATGACCCCCTTATAAATATCTGTGTTTTTATCTGTCTGTCTTTCCTTTGATTTTATTTTTTTTGGAGACGGGGTCACTCACTCTGTTGCCCAGACTGGAGTGCAGTGGTGTGATCATGACACATAGCAGTCTTGACCTCCCTGGGTTCAGGTGCTCCTGCCACCTCAGCCTCTCAAATAACTGGAATTTCAGACATACACCACCTAGCCTGGATAATTTTTCTGTGTTTTGCAGAAATGTGGGGGTCTTGCCATGTTGCCCAGACTGGTCTCAAAACTCTGGGCTCAAGCAGTCCACCCACCTTGGCCTCTCAGAATGTTGGGATTACAGGCATGAGCCACTGCACCTGACCCTGCTTCTTTTGAATTTTTGAAAGTAAACCTAGGCATATAATTTCACTTTTGAAAAACTTAATGTGTATGTGTAAAAGATAAGGACTCTGTAGTACCAGTACCTTTGTCATACCTTTAAAAGGTTAACAGTGATTCTTCCAATATCCAGTAAGAATTTAGATTGCCTCATTTGCCCTATCTGTCTGTCTGTCTGTCTATTTATCTGTTTTGAGATGGAGTCTCACTCTGTCGCCCAGGCTGGAGTGCAGTGGCGTGGTGATCTTGGCTCACTCTAACCTCTGCCTCCTGGGTTCAAGTGATTCTCCTGCCTCAGCCTCCTGGGTAGCTGGGACTACAGGTATGTGCCACCATGCCCGGCTAATTTTTTGTACTTTTAGTAGAGACGGGGTTTCACCGTGTTAGCCAGGATGGTCTTGATCTCCTGACCTTGTGAACCGCCCACCTCGGTATTCCAAAGTGCTGGGATTACAGTCTTGTGCCATGCCTGACCTGACTCATCAATATATTTTGAAAAGTTTATTTAAATCAGGATCTAAGCAAGGACTAGAAATTGTCTTGGTTGACATCTTTTGAGTTTTTTTTTTTTTTAAATGTTTTACAATTTATTTGTAGTTATCTATCTTGTAGTTTCCTAGAGCTGGGATCCTCATGGTGTCATTGACAAGTTTCCTTCCCCTTGTATTTCCTCTTACCCAGGAGTGAGATCTACAGGCTTGATAAAATTCTGTTTGTTTCTCTGTCTGTGTCTCTGTCTCTCTCTCTCTTAGGGGAGAATAATATCATGGGTTACATTTCCTTTCAGAGAAGCACAAAATATCTGACTCTGTGATGTTAGCAGCCACTACCCATTATTGCATAGATATCTGAATTTATTAAGAATTTTGGGTCTTTTTATGGATACTCCCCCATACCTCCCTTTCTCCACCTTCTGGAAGTTGTAAGGATCTCTGCTTTGTCTCTGGTGTTCTGCAGTTTTGTAGTGATGTGTTTTGGCCTGGATATTTTCATTGTATTGGAACCATCCTTTCACTTTGAAGCCACATATCCTTTAGTTCTGGGAGATTTTCTTAAATAATTTCCAGATAATTTCTTCTCTTTGGTCTTCTGAAGTGACATAGAATATTATTTTGTCTATTTTCTACTTTTTTTTTTAATCCTTGGAGACAAAAAATATACAGACTCTGTACTTAAAGATATTAAGAACAACTTTTATCTTCAGTCAGGGTATCCGTTTTGTTCTTTGATGGTCCTCCCTTTTGCCCAGCCCCCTACTAACATTTGGCTTTACCTCGTGGATGACATATATATTACCTCTCTGAACATGTTTATATTATACAATTGTCCCTCAGTATCCATGGGGGATTGATTCTCGGATCTCCTGAAGATAACCAAATCCATGGATGCTTACATCCCTTACATAAAATAGTGTATATTTGCATATAACCTAATGATATAGACTCCTATACTTTAAATCATGTCTAGATTACTTAACGATACCTAATACAATGTAAGTTCTGCATAAAGAATTTTTATACTGTATTGTTTAGGGAATAATGAGAAAAAGTGTACATGTTTATTACAGATGCAACCATCCACTAAAAAAAGTGTTTATTATTTTTTGAGATGGAATCTCAAAAAAAATTTTTTTTTTAAGAGATTGAGTCTTGCTGTGTTGTCCCGGCTGGTCTTGAACTCCTGGGCTCAAGTGATTCTTCCAAAGAGATGGAGTCTTGCTGTGTTGTCCCGGCTGGTCTTGAACTCCTGGGCTCAAGTGATTCTTCCACCTCAGCCTCCCAAAACGTTGAGTTTACAGGCATGAGCCACCACTGTCTGGCCTGATTTTCCTTCCTTCCCCTCCCTTCCTTCCCTTCCTTCCCCTCCCTCCCTTTCTCCCTTCCTCCCCCTCCCTCCCTCCCTCCCTCCCTTCCTCCCTTCCTTCCTCCCTTCCTTCTTCCCTTCCTTCTCTCTCTCTCTCTCTGTGTGTGTGTGTGTGTGTGTGTGTATATATATATATTCTTTAAACAAACATATACTGCAGTCTTGATTTCTCTTAAATATATATATTTAAACAAATGTATACTGCAGTCTTGATTTAAAAAATATATGCGTGTGTGTGTGTGTGTGTGTGTGTGTGTGTGTCTGTCTACCTTAAACAACTGTATACTGCAGTCCTGACCTTCTTGGGCTCAGGTGATTTTCCAACCTCAGCCTCCTGAGTAGCTGGGACTATAGGTGTACACTACCATGCCTGACTAATTTTTCAGTATTTTTGGTAGACATGGGGTCTCACCATGTTGCCCAGGCTGGTCTTGAACTCTTGAACTTTTGGGCTCAAGCAGTCTGCCTGTCTTGGCCTCCCAAAGTTCTTGGAATACAGGTGTAAGCTACTTCACTGGCCTTAAAGAGTATTTGATTTGAGGTTGGTTGAACTTAAAGATATGTGGAGGACTGTTTATTTCTTTTTCCCTGTCATGGCATTGTCTTGGTTTCTTCTGGATTCCTGTTTTTCTATTTGTTTTGGTTTCTTTCCTTGATTTCTGCAGCTTTTCTCAAATATTTGGCCATCTCGGTCATGTGGCTTGTGTTTAGGAGTAAGGCATAAAGCTTATGGGAGCTTTTTGAGAGGGTGGAGCTTGTTCACTGGTGGCTTAGAAAGGGGATTGGTGGACCCATGAATATGAGGATCCCTAGGGTTTTACTGCGGTGCCCTTGGGTCTCAGATTGGGGTTGTGAATCCCATCCAGGTGTTCTGCAGGCAGAACTGTGGAAGTAGGAGGGCTGGCACGTAGTTCTGTCTGAACACTCTTGCTCACTTCTGTATTTATTTGTTTATTTTTTTAGAGACAGGATTTTGCTCACTTGCCCAGGATGGAATGCAGTGACACAATCACAGCTCACTGCAGCCTTGAACTCCTGGGTTCAAGTGATCCTCCTGCCTCAGCCTCCTGAAGTGCCGGGCTTGCAGGTGTGAGCCACCATGCTCGGCCCTCACTTTGGTTTTCAGTCTTGCGCCTCAAACCTATTTTCTCTTGTGCTTGATACCTGCCAGTACCAAGTCTTCATATTCACTGGTCCCCACAGAATATGCCTCTGGTGTCTTTGGAGCCAGGGTAGTTGCCATCCTGGATGGGGTTTGGACTGCAGTTTTGGGCTCTTGCTACCTTTATTTTTATTGAAAATAGCCGAGAAAACTTGTAGATACAGTACAGATAACCTGTTTTCTACACCATTGAAATGTTTTTGGCATGAAGTTCATATTTTGAATACTGTGGTGCATTTTTTCCTACAAACAAGGGCATTTTCTTGTTTAACGGCAATACAACCATCCAAGTAGCAGTTTCACATGGAGACGTTACTGCCATCTAATCCATATGACTTCATTCAGGTTTGGCCCCATGGAGACGTTACTGCCATCTGATCCATATGACTTTATTCAGGTTTGGCCCCTGTAGTGCAGTGTTCTTGATGGGGAAAGAATGCTGTCTAGGATCACTTACACATTTTGTTGTTACTGTTTTTGATGTTTTTCTTTTTGAGACAGTCTCGCTCTGTCACCCAGGCTGGAGTGCAGTGGTGTATGTACTCGGCTCACTGCAGCCTCCGCCTCCTGGGTTCAAGTGATTCTCCTGCCTCAGCCTCCTGAGTAGCTGGGATTATAGGCACCCACCACCTACACCTGGCTAATTTTTTGTATTTTTATAGAGACAGGGTTTCGCCCTGTTGCCCAGGCTGGTTTCAAACTCCTTAGTTCAGGCAATCTGCCCGCCTTGGCCTCCCAGAGTATTGGGATCACAGGCATGAGCCATTGCGCCTGGTCTGTTGTTACCGTTTTTCAACTGTCTCGATCTAGAGCGGTTTCTTACCTGTTCTTTCTTTTGTGATGTTGATATTTTTGAGGAAAACGGACCAGCGATTTCAGAGAATTTACCCTCAGTGTGCACGTGGTGTTTCCTCAGATACAGGTTGTCTCAGGCAGGAATGATGCTGTTTTGAATTTTAATGAAGTCTAATTATGAAAAGTTTCTTTTATGAATTGTGTGTTTGTTAATCAAATTTGAGAACTCTTTCTAGTGTCCTGGTTCTTTTGAATGGAGAATGACATTTGGAAACCTAGGTCTGAATATTAGTTGTGCACGGTACTGTTAATGTGTGGACGCTTCTAGGCTCTCATGGACACAGTTATAATGTGCATGTCCCGAGCCTCCTAGTTCCTCAGCTTTTCAGGTTTCGGGATACATTAGGTAGTTTCCCTGGCATCTCCAACTGTAGACACCTACTCTGTGGCTTCCCTCAGTCTCCTGAGCCCGCCACCACTATGCCATCTTCTGTCCATTGTCTAAAAACTTCATTGTCCGTCACTGTCTTGTGTCTTGTTTTATTATTTTTTAACTACTGATTTTAGGTGGTTTTATCTTCAGTGCATTTTTATGAGAGAACAGAGGTAAATGTATGGATTATTTAATATGTTGAGTGTTTACTTGCTGAAGCTTTAATATTTCTCTTTCAAACCAATTTTTGCCTTTTATTATTTTTTGCAGTCATCTTTAATGCCTCGTTTGCCTGCTCTGGTGCTGATTGGGCTGTTCTATGGCCTGTAATCTTCCACGCTTCTCCTTTTTATGGAATGAAGACAAATTTATTGAAGTATTCAGATAATCCTGATAAGGTAGCCCTAGTTTATCTTTCCAATTTCCTTTTCTCAGTTCTGCCATCTCCCTTCCATTCCAGAGCTTACATTTTCCCCCTCGTATTAGACTCCTCTTCAGTTTTCCTTGCAGCCTTCCTTTGAAGCACACTGCTTTGATAACGTTTTCTGTATGGCACAGAGCCTGTGCCAGGGCATGTAGTAGGTGTTCAATGCATTAAACAAACATACAGATCCTCTAAATTAATAAAACCATCCAAACTTGTTTGTTGCCTTTTACCATTTTCCAAATACTGTCAAAAATGATGTCATTTAACCCTCACAGCAACTCTGTAAGCCATTATCCATGTTTCCTAAATGATGTTGAATAAATTGCCCAAGGTTACATAGTTGTAGTTGTTAACACTGAATTTAACAAATGTTTGTGTGCCTATATGTGACAGGCCCTGTTTTAGGTTGTAGAGACAGTTGGGGAGTAAAGCTGACAAACATACCCCTAATGGAAGCAATGTTAGAATGCTCAATCACAGTGAGGCTGGTTTTGGGGAAAGTCTTCTGTAACCTGACGTGCGCATCTCAGATGTCATCTCCTTTAGTCTCTTCACTGACTCCTAGAAGGAGGCAGGGGAGAAGTGGAAAGAATAGCTTCATCTTTTGTTCTCATTAGTTCCTTCTCATTAGAAGGAAGGAAGGAACTAACTATTGCGTTATTATATGTACTATTTATAAAATTACTATTTGTATTTGTATTTCCAGCATATCTTGGTCTATTTGTACTGCTCTAGCAAAATACCTTGGACTGAGTAATTTATAAATAATAGAACTTTATATTTCACAGTTCTGGAGGCTGAAAAGCCCAGTGTCAAGACGCCAGCAGACTCGGTATTTGCCGAAGGCCTGCTTTCTGCTTCATAGACAGTGCCTCTTGCTGGTCCTTATATCACAGAAGGGCAGGGCGGCTTCCTTCAACCTCTTTTACAAGGACACGAATCCCTCACTTCCCCAAAGGTCCCACCTCTTAATACTGTTAGGATGTAATGTAGAAATTTTGTTGGGAACATCAATATTCAGATCCGTCTTAGTCTTCTTTTGTGCTGCTGTAACAAAACACCACAGGTTAGGTAATTTACAAAGAATAAAATAATTTCTCACACTTCTGGAGGATGAGAAGTCCAAGATCAAAGTGCTGGCAGGTTTGGTGTCTGGTGAGGATCCAGTCTCTGCTTCCAAGATGGCCTATTGAATGCCACACCCTCTTGAGAGGACGAATGCTGTGTCCACACAAGGCAGAATGTGAAAGGGCAAAAGAGACCAAACTGCCTCTGTCAAGCCCTTTTATAATGGCATTAATCAGTTTGTGAGGGCAGAGCCCTTATGACCTAAACATCTTCCAAAATTCCCATCTCCAAGCACTGTTATATTGGAGATTAAGTTTTCAACAATTGAATTTTTGGGGATACATTCAGACCATAGCAAGACGATAGCCGGAGAGCTTTGCTGTGTTGAGTTGCTTTGGTGGGGAGCTGTCTCTTCCTGGTATCCAGGATGCCTGCTACATAATGTGTAATCTCAGTAAGTGAGTGCCCTCCTTTATCAAAAGGAGTGTCCACGGTGTGCTTTGCTGACAGCGGGTAGCAGCACTCTCTCTTGCGACTGCCTCTGTGTAGGGGTACAAGCAGTTTCCGAAACTCCATTCTCCATTTAGTTGGGAGCGTGTGCTCTCAAAGAGGTCACCTACAGGCAAATTTTTACTGAAGTTTAATAAACTGTCTTTTCTGGGTGTGTATAGGTCTCTGGTCTGGAAGATGGAATCTTCACTCTCTCACCACCAATAGTAACCATCTGGTAGGAGTTTTGAATTATTTGTCAAAGAAGTATGGTGATATGAGAATCAGAATTTACACGTCTCTTTTTCGAATCAGGCTATAAATTATTTCAGAAGAGGTAGAATGTTTATTTTGAAACATTTTGCAAACAGGTTTGTTGTAATTTTTTCCTCATATTTGTTGGCATACAACATGTTGAGGTTATCTGTTGCTGCTTAACAAACCATGGCAAAATTCAGTGGCTTATAACAATACTCATTTCTTTGCTTACTGTGTTCCAGTTTGGGCAGGACCTGTCTCTATCCCCCATGGCATCTGCTGGCACTGGGCAGTCCAAGGTGATGGATTTTCTTCCATGCCTGGTGCCCTGGGCATCTTTCTCCATGTGGCCTTTGTCACAGCTGTGACTAGTTTGCAGAGGTGCCCAAAGTTGAGGCTGCCAGACCTTCTTAAGACTTACATCTCAAACTGGCAGTGTCATTTCCACTCAATGCTGTAGGCCAGAAGCGAGCCACAGGCCAGCCCAGATTCAAGGTGTTGGGGTGGGGGTGGGGGAGAATTGTACAATATGTGAACACTGGTAAGAGTGGTTTACTGGGCTACCAAGGAACACTGCCACATGAACCAAGTCTTTTTTGGAAGGGGAAAAAGGAAGAAAGGCGACTTTTTAATTCTGTTTTTTATTGTGTAATCTTACCTATTTTGCATTGCAGTGGTGTATTTCTAGCTTTTGCTATAACGCCATTCAAATAGCAGTATAAAATTAATATAACTTTTCAAATTCAGTTGAACTGTATTCGTCATTTTGATACAGATCATAAATACAGATTTGGGAGTGGAGAAAGTGGGACAATGAATAATACTTGATGGCAGGTGTCCCCAAGCACAGGACCGTGGACCAGTACTAGTCCATGGCCTGTTAGGGATTGGGCTGCACACCAGGGGGTGGGCAGTGGGTTAGCAATCAGGACTGCTTGAGCTCTGCCTCCTGTCAGATCATCAGCAGCATTCAATGCTCATCGGAGTGCGAACCCTCTTGTGAACTGCACATGCGAGGGATCTAGGTGGCATGCCCCTCATGAGAATCTAGCTGATGATCTGAGATGGAACAGTTTCATCTCAAAACCATTTCCCACCTCCCTCCTCCGTCTGTGGAAAAATCGTCTTCCACAAAAATAGTCCATAGTGCCAAAAAGGTCGAGGACTGCTGCTTTATGGGATACGCAGCTCCATGTTGCGCCTAAAGTAGCAATATACCACGTAAAAAACCTGAATATGTACTTTGTGAAATAAGCAACATGAACCTCCTCCTGGGTTACATGTTACAGTTCAGCTGTTCTGCAGTTTGTCTGTGGTCGTCCTTGGTATAAGTGGAAGAAGAGAGGTCTCAGATTCCCTGGAGCTGCATCCCGGCCCGAACAGATCTCTCCCTTCTTTATGCCCTGGTTGGGATAGTGTTTCATCCATTTAAATAGTCCTCTTCTTGATTCTGACTTGAGGGATGGGCATCCTGTGATTAGGTTTGGGTGTGACAGTGGAAGTTTGTCAGAAACATTTGGGCTCATGGGCCAAATACATTGGAGTCCATTGGAAGGCTTACTAAGAAATGTAGATTTTTGGGTTTAACCCCAGGCTAACTGTATCTAAATATCTTAGAAGAGGGTTGGGTGTTAGAGAGTTTGAAGATCATCACATTTTTAGGCCCTGTGTTTATTCGTGAGGATGATGTCACTATCCAAGGGTGTCAGAATTGTTATGGGGAGTATATATTTAGGGCAGCTTGAATGCGTACTCCTACTCCTCACCCCATTGTTCTTTGGAGGGGGATGGAAAATCGTAGATATTATGGTTTGTGGCCCTCCAAAAGTTAACCTTACCTGACAAAACCTTATTCCTTAATGTTTAATTTCCCTTGTTAAGGAGAAATTTAATTTACTGAATTAAATTTAAATTAAATTCCTCTCCTGGGGATGGGATACTCAAAGAAAGGTTGGGAAACATAATTCTATAAGAATGACTCTGGCACGGTACCTGCCCTGCAGTGTCTGTGCTCTCTTTCCCATCCTAGGAAACCTTAGGAGGTGATTTTAGCCATACTGTTTTAATAGAAAGATTTTACTTACGTTTAATGAATTAAAAAGAAAAACATTCTAGATGGGTGAAAAGATTTACTTGGTGGAATTTTGCATCCAAGTCAGTTGGTTTTTATCCTCGTGAATAAAGCCCTGTTAGGATTTTATTCATGGACTCTGTTTTGGGATTTGGAAGCCTTTTGTCTTCATAATGGTGCTGTATACTGAAAATCTTCATGTGTTCCACCTTGTTGACATGGGAAGAGCCAGGAATTTTTTATATGCCACAGGAAACACAGGAGGTGTTTTCTCAGGGACATGTTCTTAAGTCACTCCTGTCTTTCCTCCTGGGAGTGACTCCTGGCCCCGTGTGTCTGTTTTTCTCTGTAGGGCAGGCCAGTAGGTGGAAGACAAGGCCCCGGCACCCTTGTCCTGTAGGGAGAAGAAGGGGTATAGAAGGCATGTTTTATCTGGGTTTATTAGTTTGTGGCTTTGGGCTGGATGTAAATGAAAATGCCTCTTTTTTTTTTTTCTTTTTTAGGTTGAGGGTGGAGTGCAGTAGTGGGAGAAATAGAATAGGGGTTCTAATTGTTACCTTCTTGAAAGAAAATTTTCAAATTTTGAGTTATTTTTCTATCCTTTAAGGTAATGTTAACTTCTTTGTATTTGTTTATTTTCTGTGTAATTTTTTCAGGCTCAGGTGAGTTAAAGGCATAGTATAATCAGAAAACCGAAGGCCTCTGGAAATCTTCAGTCACCCGAAAGTACATTGCTTGGAAATTGGCAGATGCTGGAGTAGATAATTTTTTGAGTCAGCAAATGAAATTAATCCATAGTTTCTTTTTTTTTTTTTTAATGTAATTCTCTATTCTCTGATTTTAAAATCTTGTCTGTAGCATAATATTCAAGGAAAAGTGAACTGGGAAGTTGAGACCTGGCGTCCACTGTTCTTACTACATAACATGTTTTAAAATTTCCATAGACTCAACTTTCGTTGTTTATAAATTTGAAGAATTGGTAGACAATCCTTTCAGAGCCCTTCAGGGTCCAGAATTTTATCATCAAGTATGGTGAACACGTTCGTGTCCTCAACTGATGTAGTTCTGAGAAGGAATTAGTCCCACTTGTCATGTAGAGAATAGTGAATTAGGGTAAACAGTTGAGCCACTGTAACAGTTCAGCAATTTGATGGCTCTAAGAGCGTCGAGTTGTCTTGAGGTGAGTGCCCAGGTTGGTGACGGTGACTGCCTCATGGTCATTTGGAGTCACGTTTTTTCTCCTCTTGTTCCTCCGCTGTACCCTAGGGTATAGCCCTCATCTGTGTTGATGCTGCACCAGCTCAGAAGGTGCAGAGACAGAGAGAAATGCTCACTCAGTGTCCTGAGGCCCAGGAGTGGCACTTGTTTTCACATTCTTTCCATGGGAACTTAGCCACATGGCCATACCCAGCCACAAGGGATCCTGGGAGATGTAACCTAGCCGGGCAGTCATGTGCTGGGCTACTGTTACCATGGAAGATGATGACTGGAGTCTCTGCCACAACTAGTATATATGAAGCAATTTGATTTTCTTAGTGTATTTCTGGGGGACCCTCTTTCCTTATTTTTATTTAATAAAGAATTATATAACTAATACAAAAAGGAAATTATTTTGGCAAGTTATAGATAAAAATGCGAAGGGTAGTATATTGAAAGACAAGTTTTGAAATTAATTAGAAACCTAAAACTAACCACTCCTGATTATGCCTTTGGTGGTGAAGAGTAGTTAGAACTTCGCTACACTCTGGTTTCGTGGGAGTGCTTAAGTACACATTTAGTCACAAGTGACATCTCTCTTTTCCAGAGCAGGAACCTGTAGTGTTTTCAGTAAACTAGTCCAATAAAAGGAAGCTGCTGCTTAAATATCGCCAGGCCTCTTGGGCTCTAAATTCTTATTCTGAATTTGACCGTGTTTCAGAATTGCCTGGGGTCCTTATTGAAAATATAGTTTCAGGCCTTACCCTCTGGAGATTCTGATGGTTATGTTTCTGAATCTGAATTTTTAACAAGCCCCTCAGGGTGATTGTGATGCAGCTGTCAGTGGTATGGGATCCAGTACCTTAGCTATCTGTGCCTCAATTGCCTTGCATGTGAAAGTGCATAATTAATACCTGCCTGGCTTCTGTACCTCACAGGATTCAGAGAGCGTGAAGTAAGTTGTATTTCATAAATTTAAAAGTACCGTAAAAGAGTGGGCACAGTGGCTCATGCCTGTAGTCTCAGTAAACTTTGGGAGGCTGAGGCAGGAAGATTGCTTGAAGTTTGAGAGCAGCCTGGGAACATAGCAAGACCTTCTCTCTCTCTCTCTCTCTCTCTCTCTCTCTCTCTCTCTCTCTCTCTCACACACACACACACACACACACACACACACACACACACACGTTTACTAGGACCATAGCAAGACCTCATCTCTTCTCACACACACACACACACACACACACACACGTACATTTACTAGGACCAGAGCAAGACCTCATCCCTTAAAAAACACACGTGCACACATACATGTTTATTAGGAGCTTAAAAATAAAATGATAGAGAAACTTACATAAGTAAAGGATGTGTCCCATTCCCTGAAGTCAAGGTTATGCAGACCATGGATTGGATACTGCCTACAAAGTCACTTTAATCAATCCCAACAGTCTTGTGAGTAGAGAGGCAGAGCCCTTTAGTGGAAAGAGCATGAGATTTTTAAAACTTAGAAGTGGTTGGTAATGGTGGGGTCAAATCTGGGGTGTGTGAGCATATTCAAATAAGTGGATTTCCTTTTTTATAAGATCCATCGGACTTTTTCTCCGTTTTCAGCACATTTGGTTTGTCTTGGTTTTGACAAGCGTGTGGTTGCTGCTACCCCGTTATGAAATTGGGGATAGAGATCTGTGGGTTCATTGTCAAGCCGGAGGATGCAGGCAGGGAAGGAGTGTGGCAACCCTGCAGAGTTTGTGGTAGGGCATCTCTACAGGAAATACGAAGGTCAATTTATTTGACAAAGATTGTACCAGATGTTAGGGGTAAAGTAGTAGAAAAAAAAGAGAAATACAGTTTGGACTTTAATGTCAAGGACAGTCTTGGTGTGGCGTTTTAGCATTTACTGTTCTTAATAGAATATGTGAGAACTTTCTTGACAAGTACCGTTCAGGATTGGGTAGCTCAGTGTTGGGTTTCATTGGCCATGAGAGGTGTGGAGATTTTACATTACTTATCTTCTATTGGTTCTGTCTTTCTAAAGCTTGAACGTGCCCATGAAAAAGCAGTAAGATTGTATATCGTTCCAAATGAGATGTTGATGGAGATTAAGCACAGTTTTCTTCTAAGAATGCAAATTATCTAAGAATACAAATGCAGGTTGGAGCATTTTTCATGGGTGACATTTATGGAATGTATATATTTTAAGAAGATTTGAAAAACTTTTTTACCCCTTGTATTAGTTCCCTGTAACCAATCACAAACTTAGTGACTTAGGACAACAGAAATTTATTTTCTTACAGTTCTGGAGGCCAGAAGTCCAATATCAGAATCATTGATACTAAATTAAGGTGTTGGCAGGGCCAGAGCTGTGCCTCTTTAGGAGGCTTTAGGAGAGAGCCACTTGCTTGTGCTGCCAGTATTTCTTGATTTGTGGATGCCAGCATTACTTGACTTGTGGCCACATTACCCCACTCTCTCCCTCGATGGTCATGTGTTCTTTCTGTGTGAGATGGCCCCTCTGCCCCTCTTATGACACTTGTGATGGCATTTAGGGCCCACCTTGATGATGATAGGTTATAATTGGAGTATATTTTTCTTACTGTGCTATATTAAGACAGTTAATTTTGGACTGGTCTAATACAACTCGTTGTGAATAAAATATGAGCATATATGGTGTTAAAAAAAAGATGTTCACATTTAGAAAGGTGCCAGTGGAAGGTTTTTATAGTCACAAGCCAATCACAAACATACGTGTGTGTGTAATTTTAATATTTGATTTTTTTCTTGAATCTGCATTTTTTTTTTTTTACCATTTACAAAGTAGATACTTTTTCTTTCTCTACACCCTAAGATACATACTTTGAAGTTTTTTAGATAGTCCTGTTACTTCTAGTTTTTTTTTTTTTTTTTTCTGAGACAAAGTTTTGCTCTTGTTGCCCGAGCTGGAGTGCAGTGGCATGATCTCAGCTAACTGCAGCCTCTGCCTCCTGGGTTCAAGCCATTCTTCTGTCTCACCCTCCTGAGTAGCTGGGATTACAGGTGTGTGCCACCATGCCCAGCTGATTTTTGTATTATTAGTAGAGGAGGGCTTTCACCATGTTGGCCAGGCTGGTCTCGGACTCCTGACCTCAGTCGATCCATGTGTCTTGGCCTCCCAAAGTGCTGGGATTACAGACGTGAGCCACCACACCTGCCATTTCTAGTTCTTTTGGTGTGAAACTTGGTTTCTCTTTTGTAGTGAAATGTTCTTTGTGGCTTTAGTAATTGCTGTGTATAAGCTGTTGTTCACATGAACTTTGTGGAAGGTGTTCTACATTTTGAGGGATAAACACATTACACATTTTCAAATATTTAGAGTCAATGTTGTTCCAATTCCTGTTTCACATGGACACTTTTCACTTCCCACTTCCCGTTCCCCAGTTGCCAAACGTAATAGCCATAAAACACATCAGATGGATTTAACTGCCATTCCTTTGTGCAATTGCTGCCTTGTTTTTACTCCTGCTTATGGTATACGTTATATACAATTTGATTATTTTTGCTTTAAGCAGTATTTTAAATAACTAAAATTTACTTTTATTTAAAACTCAGTATTTAAATATAAATATCAGAAGGGAAAAATAGGAAGACTTGGTTTCCATTTGGGAACAGTTTTCTGTCTTAGTCTTCAGCATTTCTTGCGCAGATCTGCTGGTAAGGACTTCTCTCACTTATTTTTTCCTTCTTAAAAATTTTAATCTTTAAATGTCTATATTTCAGTCTTGAGTTTGAAGGTTATTTTCACTGGATATAGAATTCTAGATTGATACTTCTTGTCTTTTAGCACTTTAATGGTGTTATTCCATTGTCTTCTAGCTTCCATTATTTGTGATGAGATATAAGCAGCCATTACTATCCTTATTCCCTGGTTATACCAGTCTTTTCTTCTGGCTGCTTTGAAGATTTTTCTCTTTCTCTGGTTTAAGCTGTTTTACTGTGCTGTGCCTGGGTATTGTTATCATTTGAAAGATTTCAAGCTATAGTTTCTTCAGATATTTGTCCCCTTTTTTTTTCCTGTGACTTTATTTATGTGTGTTACGTAAATTGATACTGTTTCACAGGTTACTAAGGATCTATTCAGTTTTCTTTGGTCTTTTTTCTCTCTCTTCTTTAGATTAGACAGTTTCTTTTCTTTTTTTTTTTTTTAGACAGAGTCTCACTCTATTGCCCATGCTGGAGTGCAGTGGTGCCATCTCGGCTCACAGCAACCTCCACCTCCCAGGTTCAAGCAATTCTCCTGCTTCAGTCTCCCAAGTAGCTGGGATTACAGATGTGTACCGCCATGCCTGACTAATTTTTGTATTTCACCATGTTGGCCAGGCTAGTCTTGAACTCCCAAGCTCAGGTGATCTGCCCCCCCCCCCCCTTCGCCTCCCAAAGTGCTGGAATTGCAAGTGTGAGCCATTGTGCCTGGCCTAGAATAGAAAATTTCTGTTGATCTGTCTTCCAGGTTTGCTGATTTTTTTTCTATCATCTTCAATATGCTGTTAAATTTCTCTAGTAAATTTTTCCCTTTGGTTATTATGTTACTCAGTTACAGAGTTTTCTTTTTGTTTTTTTAAAATAGTTTTTACTTTTCTTCCAAGATCCATCCCCTGTCTGTTCACATGTTAAAGACCATGTGTTCCTTTAAGGTTTTGAGCATAATTTCTATTCTTTGATTGTATAAAATAGCTGCTTTAAAATTTTTGCTGCTAAATTTAACATCTGTTCTAACATGGGGTTGGTGTTTTATTGACTCCTTTCCCCCTCATTTGATCACATTTTTCTGTTTGTTTGCCTACTGATTGTTTTTGTATTAAAAAGTAACAACAGAGACAAGGTCTTGTTCTGTCACCCAGACTAATAAGCTCACTGCTATTTATACTGCTGGGCTTAAGTGATCCTCCTGCCTCAGCCTCCTGAATAACTGGGACTACAGGTGTGCACCACTGTGCTCAGCTAATTAAAAAAATACACATACACACACACACACACACACACTTTGTACCGATAGGGTCTTGCTATGTTCACCTGGCTGATGTTGAACCCCTTGCCTCAAACCAGCCTCCTGCCTCTCAAACCATGCCTAGCATGCTTGCCTCCTAATTTTTGATGAATACTTTCTTTTCCCTCCTAAGAAGGTTGATTTTTGTTCTAGAGTCTGTTCGGTCATCTTGAACTTGTGTAGGCTTGGTTTTATATTTTATTAAGGCAAAATTTATTTACCTTGGGTAACTGCAAGGTGATTCCTTACCTTCTCTTATGTGGTGGGTCATGACTTGGATTTTGTTTTAGACATTATTAGGACTGACCTGGAGTAGGCTGTATGGTAGAGTGTGCTTCTTAGTCTTGAAGGAGGAAGGGAATGTTGAGGTGTGTAATCAGGGTTCTTCAGCGACACAGAACCAAGAGGAGACACACACATAAACATGTGTATATCCATAAGTAAATATATAAATATAAGTTGATTTGTGTAAGGAATTGACTCATGTGACTATGGAGGCTGAGCAGTCATAAGATGCACATACCCAGAATAATGCTTGACCAAATGTGTGGGCACCCTGTGGCCCAGACAGGTTGACACATAAAATTAACTGTCACAGGGTGTTAATGAGATTTCTTCTTTGTGGCTCTGCAGGGACCCCAGATTTTCCAGACCTGCTCATTGTCTATCATTTTGGTTCTGCTCTCAGCCTTTTAAGTAATCATTCTGTGGCTCAGGTGGTTTCACCTGGCCCATGTGTATTTGGTCCTCATGGTTCCCCTACATCCAGACTTCTGGAGATCCCCTTCTGTGCAGCTCCCTTCTCTCTGGCACACAGCTTTAGCTGCCTGAACTCTTAAACTTACCTTCGCATCTCAGCATGCCTGCCATGCTTTGCTGAGACTCCGGTTCCCTTCACCATGTTGGGAAATAGTTCCCAGACAAGCAGGACACTCATGACCCTACAGGAATCACAGTCTTGGGCTACCATTTGTTGATGGTCAGGAAACAGTTGTCTCAAATGTTTTCTTCAGTTTTATGGTTGTTTAAACTGGAAATGTCAGTACCAGTTATTTTCTTGTACAGAAGCAAGATAGATGAGGATTACTGTTAATACCTAGGCTTCTTTGCAGGTTCTTGGAGGAATATAAAGGTTAATACAGTTAGTTTCCTGTTGAGCATGGCTGGGGTGGGATTGTGACGTGGAATGTATGGATTTAGAATTGTTTGGTATAAGCAAGTACTCAGCTTCATGATTCCAGAATACAGTTTTGCTCTTATGGCATGAACATTCTCAGAAAGTACAGGATATAAGGGTGAAAAAAACAAGCTGAGTGGTGGAGACTGTTTTCTTTTAGGTAGATATTTAAATTAGTTTTTTAGTGATGTCAGCCTTTGGGTGAAGATGAGGCCCACTGAGAGGACTCTACAGTGGTTGAACCTTGTTTCCTACCTAGGGTTGGAATCATGGCCCAGGGAGATGCTGTGGGTCCCAAGCTCTGCAGGAATGACTGAGGGCTGCCTTTATAAAACAGCTGTCCCATTATTGGATGTCTTTGTTCTTTTATCTATTTTCTGCATACTCTCCTGCAACCTTTTCCTAATTCTTGGCTTTAGTTCTGTTTTCTTGAACTATAGGGAGCGAGTCAAGTCATCCCACCTCTGTGAGACTTGCTCGATGATTTGAAGGCATCTATGCCTGACTCCTTCAGTCTTTCGTTGTCTTGACTGCACAGCCCTAGTTATTCCAGATCCTTACCCGCCTATTACTTTCTCAGGAGTTTTGAACTTCCTCACTAACTTTTTAAAAATATGGATCTAGGATTGAAAAGAATCACGAGCTTAGGAAGCCTTATGGATACAAAGACTACAAATTCAGGTCTCACTTGTCAAATATCAGAAAGGTTATTTTTGACCTTTTCAAATCTAAATGTTTCTCTCTTTTAGCAATCTGTACCTTCCCTCATAACTTTATCATGGTGTGGTGTGTGTGTGTAGTCATTCGTTAGTGAGATTTTTGTCTATTTCCTACACTGTACTGTGAGGTCCATGAAGTGGAGGCACAGTGACAGAAAGCCAGTGCTGGGCATCATCCAGTGTCATGGCAGCATCATTCGTGTGTGTTCAGTTATGTAAACTTGTTTCTCAGTTGTATCAATAGACATAAGTGAGTTCTCATTGTTGAAGTTATTGAAGTGTACCCATATGTATGTATGATGATTCCTCTTTTTTTTTTTTTTTTTAAGGATAATATATATATTTATTTCTTAAAAATTCCAGAGGATGTCCCAGTATTAGCCATTTCTTGTCTCTTCTATGGCCACATGCAGTTATAATTATTCAGTACAACACATGAGGTATTTGAAATGCTTCAGATGTCAAATAACACTAACTTATCTCTGGCATACCATACTTTGTAAGGCAGAAGTATTTTCTGTAATGGTTACTGCAGAGTGTTAACTGATTAAGTTTTAGTTAACCAGAAGCATACATTCCATAGCCATTCCAGTTAACTGAGGTTTACATCCATAAGGACATTACCAGAGAGAGAAAAATTTCTCTTTTCTTCAACTGGATACCCCAGCCACCAACACACCATCACTACCTTCTTGAAAACATAAAGTGATGAGACAGGTTGCAGTAGCTCAAGCCTGTAATCCCAGCACTTTCGGAGGCTGAGGCAGGTGGATCACTTGAGATCAGGAGTTCAAGACCAGCCTGGTGAACATGGTGAAACCCCATCTCTACTAAAAATACAAAAACTAGCTGGGTGTGGTGGTGCATGCCTATAATCCCAGCTACTTGGGTGGCTGAGGCATGGGAATTGCTGAAACCCGGGAGGCAGACATTACAGTGAGCCAAGATCATGCCACTGCACTCTAGCTTGGGCTACAGAGCAAGACTGTCTCAGAAAACAAATTATATATATATGTGTGTGTGTGTGTGTGTGTATAAAAGTAAATATAAATATTACTTTAGTAGTGATTTTTACTAATGAAAATTTTAATATCCTAATTACCAGTACTTAGAATAATTCTTTTTGAGTTGCTATTTAAAAGAATTTTGATTTTTTTTAAAAAAAAAATCATCTACAACTATTTGATATAACTTTCTTCTCTACTGCTACCCCTCTACCTCTCCAGGCCCATTGCCTTGACTAGTAAAGGTTTGCTGTTTTTTTTTTCTTCTTGACATTTCCCTGTCCATCTCCATTTATATATAAGTGCTCATATTCTTGTTATACTTAGACATATATATTTACAGATATAGGTTGAGTATCCATTATTCAAAGTGCTTGGGAGCAGAACTGTTCTGAATTGTGAAATATTTGCATATATATAGTGAGATATGTTGGGGGTGGGACCCAAGACTAAACATGAAATTCATTTGTGTTTTATATTCTGTATACAGACAGCCCGAAGGTAGTTTTACACAGTATTTTCAGTGATTTTGTGCACACAGTAAAGTTTTTGCTGAGCTGTGGCTGTAACCCATCGTATGAGGTCAGGCGTGGAATTTTTCACCAGTGGCGTCATATCTGTGCTCAATTTACAGTTTTGGATCAGTGGATTATAGATGCTCAACCTGTACTTCTCTGTTACAAAGTAGTTTGAAGGCTTAATTAAAATGACAATTGAATATTATTTTATCTTTGTCTTTGGTTTTATGATCAAACCTTAAAAACAAAATATAACTTCTCTAGACTTCACTTTCCACATTTGGTAAAGGACTGATTTGAATTAAATGAAATCGAAGACATCTTAGCTCTAAATATAACATATTATGTGTTAAATTGTATAATTCATATCTTAGATATCATGAAAAATGTGTTATTTTTAATGGTAAAAAGTGTGAAGATAAAATTCAGTTATGACTTTGGGTAGCAAGAAGAGATTTTGGGGTAAGTGGCTAAAGTGTACAGTTTTTCTCCGTCAGATGGGTGGAGAATGTAAGCTGATCAGACTGGTAGTGTAATGTATCTATTGCCCAGGTTGGCACTAGGAAGTTTGAGCTGTATCAGTCCCTCAGAACTGGCTGATGACATCTGAAAGGGAGTTTCACCCCGGCTCCCTGAAGTTTCACATTTCAGCTGTACATTTGTGTTAACACAACGAATGCTTCAAAAAAGGTTATAGAAATCGAAGCTTACACAGGCAAATCTTTGTTAGTGACTTAGTTAAAAATATTTCATGAATAATAGTTACCCAAGCTATTTTAACCCTTTCCCCTTTCCCCAAAGAGAAACAAACAGAACCCAAAAGAGAAACAGAACCTTACATATTTTTCTCAGTCATGGTATGCTTGTAAGCTCTCTTGTCACCAAGTGTCACTGATTCTTTTTCTTTTAGTTAGCTTCTTTTGTCCAGTAGCTCACTTATTTTGTAGTTCAAAGATGATTGTACTTCTGACTCTTTTCTCACATACTCCTGCTTTAATTTTTTGAAAAACTTTCAATTGCAAGAAACTTCAAGGATATACAGAATGGAAAGAATACTACAATGAGCTCTCATGTCCCTATCCTCTTGGCTTCAGCAGTTCTCAGTGTTTTGCCCATCAGACTTTCTAACACTTTTAGTATAAGTAATGCCACATTTAAAAATACTCCTTTTAGAAAAGAGGCTTAGCATGTAAATGGAAACAAATAAATCAGAACTGTTCCCAGAGAGTTGATAATTTTATAAACTATTTCTTAGCACATAGAACTATCATTCTCTGTAGCAAAAATACTAGCTTTTGTGCCCTTTGCATTGGATTCAGTTACAGAACTAAACCACAGCAAACCCATTTGTTGTACTATTTGGTTGCAAGTGTCACTTAACTGTGCTTACTTATCTCATCTTCAGTATTTACAAATTTTAACTCACATTTGTTTCAGTTGCAACCCAAAGTAGACGTTTTAGGAGATGAGTTGGTTTGATGCTTATGAGTTTCTTTTACTCCTTTATTGACAGTCCGTGGTAGTTGAGACTCTTAGCCTTCTGGAGGGTGAGGCGAACAGGGCTTTTTCCACATGCATGCAATTGCCTGCTGTTCAAGGCAGAGTGGGATAGGGTGGCAATGGTGTTATAAATACTGCTGTGCCAGGGTCATGTCTATAGGTGTGTGGTGGGAACTTCTAGGGGAGACAACACTGGAATTGGGTTTGGATGTTCTGTTTATGGGCAGAGGTGAATAAAGAAGAGTAGCCTTAGCAAAAGAGTGGTATTTGAGTAGTAGGACTTTGTCTGTTGTGACTAGAGTGTAGATGTGTACCAGGAGACAGAATGAAAAGATTGAGGTAATAGTAATTTACAATTTAACAGTAAAAAGAAGCAACAGTGCATTGATCACTTGCTGTGCAGTGTTTTAAATGTTGTACAGGTGCCACGTCTTTGATAATACAGCATTCTGTGGGTGCAATAAATGATAGAGCCAGGAGTTCAGCTGGGGCAGGCTGGCTCCTAAGGTGCCTTAGGGCCTTGAATGCCAGGTTAAGTGATGCCAAGCACTTTTTTGGGTCTTATTTTTGGATGGTGATACCCAGCAGGATATTAACTGATCGTTAAAAACAAAGATACTTGTCCATTGTTGTGAACTTTTTAACCTCTGTTGAGTTTAAAAAACTAAAGTACTTAGTGGTTTACTCAGTGTGGCCCCTAGTTAGAGTCCATGATAAAGGGACTTTCTAATGTTAAGATGAAAGCTGAATTTCTTGGACCATGTTTTTTCCTTGTAAAATATGTTTATATTTATAAAAATTGTGATACATGAAGAAGTATAAAAAATTAGTAATTACTCAGAATTTTATTAGCCAAAGACATTCATTATGAATAATCTTAAATGTTTTTTTCGAGCATTTTCTATGTATTTTACTCTTCTAAAACTGCTTTGGGAAGGGCTTTGGGTCCTTCCTAATATAATGGTATGACTTTCCCTCTCATGTAGTGAAGCTTTCAGAAGAATTGAAGTGATCACACAATATCATATCTGTTACCTTTTCTTTGTGTTGGTCATTTTTATTATTTATAATATTTTAATAAACTTTTGTATATGCATTTTGTATTTTCTGTTATGAAATGGATTTCTAAAAGTAGAGATTGAACATGAAGCAAAATGGTCTACAAAAGGAACATGAATCTGTGGACTTAAAGACTTACTTTGAAGAGTATAGGAACAGTCACATTTGCCAGGACTCATGTTTAAATAGACTCTGTGCAGATGTGGCTATCATAAACTGAGAAAGCATGAGATTTGAGCAGGAACAGTTGACAGAGGTTTGTTAGTAAGGTTTGAGAAGAGAAATGGAAAGTCCTGGTGTTCGGTTGGAGAAGCTGAGGAATAAGTCAGTGCCTGTGAAGGGTGTTTTGAAGGGTATGAAGTGTTTTGTAGACTGTATAGGTATTTTCTGTTTCTTCAGAATGTAGCAAAAAACAGTGTGAAATTAAGCTGGTATAGAGGAATTTAGGAGATAATTTGTGACTAGGGATTGGAAGCTCTTGAAATAAGATTTATTTATTTAAATACAGTCTCACTTTGTCACCCTGGCTAAAGTGCAGTGGCATGATCATAGGTCACTATAGCCTCAGATTCCTGGGCTTAAGCAGTTCTCCTACCTTAGCCTCCCCAGTAACTGGCATTACTGGCAAGTGCCACCATGCTTGACCTATTTTGATGTTAATTCCAGTTTTTTTCACTTATATTGTGTGTCTCTTGGACTTACACAGATAGAAGACAGTTGACCGGGCACTTTGGCTCACTCCTGTAATCTCAGAACTCTGGGAGGGAGCATGCGGTAGAAGGATCACTTAAGGCCAAGAGTTTGAGACCATCTTGGCTACAATCACAGTGAAACTCTGTCTCTACTAAAAGTAGAAAAAATTATCTGGGTGTTGTGGTGCCCTCCTGTAATCCCAGCTACTAGGGAGGCTGAGGCATGAGAATTGCTTGACCCTGGGAGGCGGAGGTTTTTTAGCGAGCTTAGATTTCATCACTGCACTCTAGGCTGGGTGACAGAGTGAGACTGTCTTTAAAAAAAAAAAAAATGGCCAGGTGGGGTGGCTCACACCTGTAATCCAAGCACTTTGGGAGGCTGAGATGGGTGGAACACAAGGTCAGGAGTTCCAGACCAGCCTGGTGGTCTACATGGTGAAACCCTGTCTCTACTACAAATGCAAAAATTAGCCAGGTGTCGTGGTAGACACCTATAATCCCAGCTACTCAGGAGATTGAGGCAGGAGAATCGCTTGAACCCAGGAGGTGGATATTGCAGTGAGCTTGAGATCACACCATTGCACTCCAGCCTGGGTGACGTAGTGAGACTCTCGTTCTCCCACCGCCCAAAAAAGACAGAGTTACAGTACGCGAAGGTTTGTAGTTTTGACTGAAAGAACGAACCAAAACAAGAAAACAAATAAAACCCCACCTGTAACACAGGTAGAGTAATAGCATGCTCATGTATATTGATTTGGCAAGTCTGTGAATCAGGTCCCAAAAATTGTATATTCAGTTTAGTGAGGCCAATGGAATTTCAAGTATAGATGTAGAAATGTTAACATTAACCAATGTCATATGTATTAGGATTATGACAGTGTGACTGATGACATGGTAGTGTGTCAGTCCTTTTTATAGAATGTCCATTGGTTGAGAAAATTCCAGGATAGCAATTTTAAGGTTTAAGGTTTGTATTTCACCACAAAATACACATACATTTTAGAAAATTTAGAAAATACAGATAAGAATGACAATTTCCTGCAGTTTCTCTCTTTTGAGACGACTACTGTTTACATTTTGTATGTAATCCACCATTTATTTCCCTGCACATAACTACTTTTTCTCTTTTTGAAAAACAAATACATGTAATCTGCATGTTGCTTTACAACCCACTTTTCCTACATAAAGCAGTATTTTCATTGTTGTTATTCTGCTATGCCAATCTGTTTGTTGAACGTCTACTGTGATACAGAGATATGAGATCTAGTGATACTTTCCCCCAAGTGGTAGATAATGCCACTGGAGTGAGTATATAACATAAATAATTAACAGAATATAGCAGGAATATATGCAAGTTAAGAGGAGAGGCTACGGTAGCATTCAATGGGATGAAGGCAAATTGAGGTAATCTCGAAGATGGATGGGCAAGAAGGGGCACATTTTAGGAGAAATAAGCACTTATGCAGAAGGGGCTTAAATGTATTTTATGGAATGTCACATTGAACTGAATTCAGGGGAGTGTAAGATAAGATCATATGTTTCTAAATTATAGAGGGGTTAAATCCAGCTTGAAAGTCCTATGTCTCAGAAAAGTATTTGTAGCAGCTTATGTACAATTAATTATGGCAGGGGATAGGGATTTTTAAGCACAGTAGTTTCCAAACTTGGCTGGGTCCAGGATTCATCTGTAACATCTTGTTATAACAAAACACATATTCTTAGGTCCTTGTCCAGGCTTCCTGAATCAGGATTTTTGGGAGTAGAGTCTAATCTACTTTAGGGAATCTACCCTAGAGTTTCGGACATAACCATCAGGCCTAGGAGATACTTAATTCCAGGAGGCATTTGGAATACTTATGGTGAATTAAGGACTTGGATCAAGTGACTAAAGTGAGCATGGAGAAGAATGGAAAGGCATGAGGGAGTTTGAAAATGGATAGAATTTAGTAAGACCATTTAGAATAGATACAGTCAGCAGTTTGTAATGAAATTACTGAAAGAATGGTAGTGCAGGAAGTAGAGATGGGACATACGACTCGAGAACGTGTCGGGCAGGAAGGGGATGAGGACTTGCAGGCACAGAGAGTGGAGGCAGGGATATGGCACTGTAGGCAGCCACCCAGCACCTTGTTAGACCGGATGTTGAGTGAGAAGTTAGAGCAGAGAAGAGAGTTTGAAGTATTAGTTTGGAGTAAACCTTTGAAAATATTTCTTTTGCAGAAAGATGTATAGAGAAATGAGTGGAGTGGCCAGGGGATAGAACCAGAGGCTACATCTGAGGTTAGAGCTAAATGTGAAAGACATGGATTATTTGGAAGATAACTAGTGTTGTAAAATACAAGAACATACATTTTAAGAATTTTTTAAGTTGGGGGCAGCATTTCCCTGTAATCTCCACAAAAGTGTGGGAGGGAAAGTAAGTAAAACCAAACTCACTTTACTACTTTTAGCAATACACTCGTTGGAAGAAAATGTAAGTTATAATGACAGTGTGTGTTTTTGATTATCTTCTGTGCCTTGTTATTTTTCTGTATTTCTAAGATGCAAGGATAATTAAAAGCAATGGTTTATAAAATGATATATAATTACATATATATAAAAGTACGTATAACCAACTAAGTATATGTATGCATGCACTCGTGCAAATTAATTATATATTAACATTTTATATATACATTATATATGTGTGTATATATTGTATTACAGAACATCCTGTATAGAAAAGTTGGTACTGTTGGAAAGGAGAGAGAGCAAGGGGTTTTCCAGTACATTTCTTACAAGCTAGTTATGAGAAGGGCTTGCAGGCTACTGATTCCACATACTCTTTCTAAATGTCTTCTGTCTGACAGATACTGCTTGGTTTAGGGAATGCATACATAAATGAGATTACCCTAGATGTTCATGTTAGTGAGGGAAACCTTACAATAGATAACACAAAGCGCTAGATCTCAACTTTGATTCCCAGAGCACCTAGAGGGTCATTGGACCACCCCTTTAAAGTTCCTCTTAAGATCTAGAATTGATTTGAATAGTAGAAAGTTTGAGCACATTATGTGTAGGTGACATAAAAGCACATCCTTAAGCAAGCATATCAGTTAAAGAGATTTGTCTTCCTGGCTCTTGACGTTTTCTTCATACCACTTTGCTCTTAGAGTTCCTGTTAGCAGAGGGAAGAAGCAAGCTTTAAGGTTAAAATTCATGCTAGTGAAAATTAGAAACAAGCCACATACCCCCAATAGGTGTTTGCTTAAAATGCATTTACATTTTTGTGATGGAGTACTGTGCACCTGCTAAAATGATGCAAATATAAATTGTTGATATAAAGATATGTATATATTTTTAAAGAGCAGAGATTCCAACACCAAACTTTAGGTGGTGGAATTTTATTAGGTTGGTGCAAAGGTGATATGGTTTTTGCCCTTGGGATATTGGGCTGATGGTGATACCCATTAACGAAGACTAAGAATACAAAAAAGGAGAAGAGGAATTTCCCCCCTCTTCTCTGCTCTTTCCTCCCTTTTTGAGTAGGGGAAATGGTAGGTTCAGTTTAATATGGCGAAAAGCAGTGACTTTGTAGTCAATTTGCTTGGATTTGAACATCTCTGTATTATTAGTTGCGTGTGACTTGGGATGGCTTCACTTCATCTCTCAGTGACTTTGCAGTCAGTTTGCTTGGATTTGAACATCTCTGTATTATTAGTTGTGTGTGACTTGGGATGGCTTCACTTCATCTCTCTGTGCCTTAGTTTTCTCAGCTGGACAATGGAAATGATAGTGGTACTTACTTTATGTAATTATTTATGGGGTTTAGTGGTTTAGAGTATTTATACCAGTGCCCATTAAAGGTAAGTCATCCCGTGCAGTGAAGCATAACTGACTTTCAGGCTCAGTTCATTGAGGTCTGGGCCTGGAAGTTTTATAAGCCCACCTTATAAAAGGTGACTTAATTCAACATACTACGTACTAAAGTAGTTCTTAATGTGTAGGCTTTTAACTAACTGTCTTAGAAATGAGCCTTTGGAACTTAGGTCTGCATATGATAGGGGTATTTTCTACTGTTTACTGGATAGAGCAGTCACTTTCTAGTAGTGGGAGTTAGGTTCCCGAAAAGCTGTGTGGTCTGACGATTCATGTTTGAGGGGCTCAAAACTCAAGAGAATACATAAATAGTTGATAGACTTGAAGGTCATATAAACCTGTGCAAATCATTGTAAATGTTTTCACATTGCAAAGGTAGACAAAGGACAGCAAGCACAATAGAATATCAGTGGTAGTTTACATATTGTGAATTAGTGACAGGGTACCTGTACTATTACTTACACTTACTGATGACAGCTTACTTCCAGAAACTTCTGTTTCTCCCCTTCAGTTTTAAAAATGATTTGTCAGTGCATTCTGTATTGTTGCAGGTAGTGTGCATGTGAGGCATTTTTCTCCTGTTTTCCTCTATTTGTTGGTGTGTCCAAATATTCGGTACCTAATTTTTTCTATTAAGCCCAGATGTGTTCCCAGAGATACTGAGTTGGTTGTTTGAGATAGCAAAAATTTGGGGCCACACTTACTTAATCTGCTCAGCTTTTAGTTCTTAAACCTTCCTAGTTCTTTTCACATAATTGCCTGAGAAATCATGTTTCTAGCCTCTTTAACACATATTTCAGTTATTCCACTTCTAAAATGCCATAGGAGTAGTAAAATCCAAGACCCGTGTTTATAATCCCACATGTTCTTTTACGTTGACCAAGATTTTAATGCAAAATTGACTCATCTGCTATTGGTTTTTGCCTTCTTTTCAGTCTGTCTCCTTAAATATATATGTTTTTTCTTTCTGTTTTTGAGACAGGGTCTCACTCTCTTGCCCAGGCTGGAACGCAGTGGCATGATCAGGGCTCACTGCAGCCTTGACTTCCCAGAATCAGGTGATCCTCCCACCTTAGCCTCCCTAATAGCTGGGACTACAGGCTGCACCACCACACCCAGCCAAGTTTTTATTTTTGGGGGTTGAGATGGGGTTTTGCATGTTGCCTAGGCTGATCTCTTAACTCCTGGGCTCAAGCAACCCACCTGCCTGTGCCTCCCAAAGTTTTGGGATTACAGGCATGAGCCGCTGTGCCCAGTTTAAAATTTTTTTGGTAAAAGGAAAATACAGCAACCTGTTAAAATATTCTGGAATCAAAAATTTTCTGCTAGATGAACATTTGGGGAAAATGAGTATTCTGTTCTAAATTAAAATGCGTTTTACAGAGTAAGTACTGCTAATGAGCTCTTGTTTTTTCGTCTTTAGGATGGTTGATGCAGAGTAGTACATATAGGGGGTAAAATCAGACTTAGAGACATGTGAGTTCTTGCATCTCTCTAATTTTCTCTTAACTATTTCAGTGATCCTTAATGAGTGGCATCTTGCCATGGTGAACTTTAATGTGGGACCAGAGTTCAGAGACTGTGACCGTAGGCCAGTTAATCTTTTTGACACTCGCTTTCCCTGTTGATGAAATGGAAGTAACACTACCTACTTGTAGGGCTGTTAGGAAGTCAAATGTGTCAATGTCTATAAAGTGTCTCAGCCGAGTGGTTGGCACACACATAGTAAGTGTTCCACAAATGTTCATTTCCCTATAATTTTACTAATCATTTTGGTGCAATATATTATTCTAAAGTCTTGTGTTTTTTGCCCCCCCCTTCTTTTTTTTTTTTTTTTAAACAGTGACTGTTTTCTAGGGTTTTTGAGGGAAGTGATAAATGTTCTGGGTTTTTAGGATCTCACTTGAAATTCTCAGCATATAATTGCTTTTTCTCTGTAATGCTGGTTAATCACCTTATTGGAAATAAAAGAGTTTTTTCTTGTGTGTTAGGCATCAAGCCCATGATACCTCTATTTTCCTTTCGTTTGACTCCTTTGGGTATTACAATTCTAGAAAATCTATTTCTAAAATTACTATATGGAAAAAGAAGACTTACTTTCTTCTGTCACTTTAATTTGTTAGTGTAAATGAGCAAAAGTTTATAAGGGAGTGTTAGTTAACAGTGCATACATTTAAGATGTAAGTTTAATTTATGGAACCTAATTTTAGATCTAGTTTTTCTTGATTTCTATTTCGTAGCTTTTTTGTGGTTGCTTAATTTTAATGGGCATCGTCTGAACTATGTACTTTTTAAGTTCCCAGTGTGCACTATGTTTTAGGTTTTCATATGGGTTAAGTTTTTAAAATTGTGAAGTGTTTGAGAATTTATATAACATATAAAATGAACTAATAAAAAAAAATTTAGTATTTTCTCCCATAATAAGAAGTGAGACAGTGCTTAACCAGTACTTTTGATGCTCCTTCTATCATACTGATTTTTTAAAATCTGCTACTTGTAATACTTACCTTCTACTTAGTTATTTTGAAATTAGATATAATTTTTAGTTTAGTGTCATTATAAAACGTTGTCACATTAGAGAACATAGTGCATCTGCCATTTAGTTTATTAGTTTCTCAGTTACTCTGAACTTGCCTATCGTGCTAATGCATTCATTTCAGTCACAGTCTTAACATTTTGGATCTCTGTTGATTAGTATTTTTAATTTTTTTTAATTATTTTTTTTTTTTTACAAATCTTACTATATCAGTGACTTGATTCCCCCGCCTATGTCCCACCCCTGCCTGTGGGATACAGACACTAAGAGACTAACCTGGCTGTAGAAATTGTCTTGTCCCTGAAGATGTGCTATAGATTAATTTTGTGTAGTGATTTTCAAACAAGGCTTTATAAGTTTAACTTCAAAAAACCATGTAAGCTCAGTTATCGATTGTCCGTAGACCATCACGTTGCCTTTGGCAAACTGAGCTAAAACATACTGTAAAAAGATGTTGAGGATTATGAGAGGTTTGTCATTAGCATTTGATTGTTACTGTGTAGTTTGTGAATGGCTTCATTTATGGGAGAAACGATGGAAATATACTCTTGTCAAAAAAAAAATTAAAATATGACTGTCTAGACGTTTAAACTTCTTTAGGAAGAAAATCATATCTGTAGCTTATCTGCAAAGCACATTTGGTGTGTGGATTATCTGCTTATTGTTATAAAAACTCTGACCTTATGTAAACATTTTTGTTTTTGAAAAATGACCAGCCTGAAGGAAGGATATATGAAATAATCACTAGAGTCTTTATTTAAAGTAATCTAAGGTCAGGATTTCTGGAGTTTATTGTTACTTAGCATATGATGGTTTGGTTGCTATGTAAGTCAGCAGCAAATTTTGTAACTCATAAGAGATATTTCAAGTAGCCTTTCAAATAAGTAATGGTTAATGGATAATGTCTCAAAAGGTGCCAGACATTCTGATTTATGTTTCTTACCTTTAGATATTTAAAATAGTAATGAAATAATCTGCTAATTACTAACCATTTTTTAATAAAGAATACTGATAACCTTAATTGATTCTGCTTCTTATAAAGAACTTTTGTGTCAGTAATATCTATTTTTATCAAAATTGGTGAGGTGTAAGTAGCATTGCAACATTTTCTAGGTAAAGAATATGATGTTGGGAGCCTAAAGGATTTGATCATGTATATAGTTCATAGCTGGAGATTGAATTTATATTTCTTTTCCTATACTTCATGTCAGAATTTTGAAGACTGCCCATTTTAGGGGAAAGATTATTAGAAAATGATGTCCTTTGAGTAAAGATATTATTGATTCAATTATTATTTTTACAAATAGAACTGTTCTGATGCAGTACTCTAGTGTTCCTTTATCCATCCATTCTATACCCCCCACAATTGGATATCAGCTGGTGGTAGGTCTAGTGTTTAATGTAGTACCATAACAGGCGTTTGAATTGGAATGGGAGTTCTTCAGGAATAGAATCTGAAATACAGTTAATGATTTCAGACACAGGCAATTCCTGATTTAAAAATAACTCACATAAATCCCTGTTTCTGTGGTTCTTTTTTAGTGAAGTGTCTACTATTGCTGCTATTTGGAGTACAAAGTTGGAGCTTTTAAAGAACCTGGGAGTTCAAAAGTATAAGGAGAAATAAATGAAAAGCAGAAATCTTTTGAGCCCATAAATATAGACTCAAATCTATATTATTGTAACACCACTTGGAATTCTACCAATAAGAGATTTATTTGGGCAACTAGAATGGTTGTTGGAAATAGCAAATCTTAGTTTGAATTATTTCAGTCCAGTTGGTTTCTTTCTTTCGCTTACCTGAAATGAACTATACTGAGGCAATAAGAGCTTTGTATAGTAATTTAGGAGTGTAAAATAACTAAGGGAAAAGGATTATTAAGCGTTATGATTGGGATGACATCATGTGAAGTTTAGGAATTGGAGGCATTGGGAATTGAGAGGGTGCTTACAAAGGAAAACAGCTTATATTAGAATTTGTCTAGAGGATTGAAGACGTTTTGGTATCTCTTCTGGAGCAGCCCCGGTACCCTTGACCAGGAACATATCTTGGAGTCAGTAGTTTTCGTGAGGCTGGCATAGGAACATGGCTCCCATATGCAACGTTGTTCTATTTAGAATATTCCTTGAATTAATTTCACAGTATCAGTTTAAAAGATACATTTTTGACTCAACTCCTTTGTAAGTTAGGTTTTAACCTTTACGTGTCTTTACCTGTCTGCTGTTATCAGTTGGTAACACTGAGGTTACTTTAATTTTCCTGTAAGTTGTTAAGAATTTTTCAGGTCATCCATGAATTAACAGTGTAAGCAATAAGTAGGAAGTATTATAAAACAATTACAGTAAAATAAGAGAAACCACCTGGAGAGCAAGAAGGCTTGTGGACTTAGGGGAGCAGTGTGAGAAGTGTCTCAGAACTTAGTTTATAAATCACATTGGTAGACTGACATGTTGCCTTTCCCTTAAAGTAACTTTGAATAGTAAACTACCATAAAAGTGAATTTGGATTCATCTTGATTTGTGAACTGATGAAAATTACAAACTGTAGGGTTTTTTCCCCCAGATAAGTTAAATAATGGAATATTCAGGTTTATTTGATACCTAGAAAAGGCCTGAAATTTTTGGTGGTAGTAGGCACATTTTGAAACTGTTTTTCTTTTCTCTGACAATTGAATACATTTTATGTATAGTTGATTTTGATTATTGAAGACTAAGGAAATTTGTTTTTAAGTAAGTTTAAATGTTAGTAAACGAATTTGGCACATTTGAAGTAATTTTATCTATATGTTTTGGGATTGTAGTTATGTTAGATATTCCTCAATTAGGGGTAATTGTCTTGCATCATTATCTCTTATCATAATCTGTTTTTCTTCACACAGTGTTATAGTTTTGCCGCTGGACTCTTCCCTCCCTTCCCCCACCCCATCAGGATGATATGAGACTTGAAAGAAGACGATGCATACAGGTGACTCAAGTTTTGAAATACAGTAAAACTATGGCTATGAGAATGTGGGAATCAACGGTATATTTTGAATGGGGGAGCTTTCTGTTAAATAGCTGTTAGTGGGGGGAATTGTAGATCAGTAAATGCAAAGGTAGTTGGGCTATCTGTTAAACTTACTTTTGAACTCAGATTGATAAGTGATTTATAGTGGTGTTAATACAAATACAGCATAGTAATTGCTGGTACTTAGGCTTTTCAAGAGCTGGCTAATATTTTGGTGGGAATTAGAAACTTTCTGATAATAATGTAAATAACACAGTCACCTTTATGGTTGAATGCATGTCTCCCCCAGATCTCTATTAAGAGTATGGCAAATCTTTTATGGGAGTAAATGTTAGTAGGATATCATTAAAAAGACTGACAATTAAATTAAGAATATTATCCCCGTAAGTATGGTTTCTTAAAAAGATACGCTCTGGGATTTTGTTTATTCTTTCCTAGTTACTGATATCCCTGCCTTCCATTTCCCTCCCTCCCCTTTTCCCCCTCCCCTCCATTTCCTGCTTATCCTTTTGTCTTTTGTATTTTTATACAGAAGAAGCACTGTGAAGGCATTTTTGAAATAATATTTTTTGGTTGCTTTATAATTAATTGAGGTGATCTTATACATAGGAAACTGGAGGCTATTCTGTATGTGGCTATGTTCAAATTCCTGAAAATGTAGTGCAGCTAACGTATAAAATGTTAATAACTTTTGAACTTATATGTTCTTAAATCAGGCATATTGTAAGGCATTTTGTTGAACTAAGTAACTTATATTTGAAACTCTGTCAGATAGTCAAATGATTATATTTGTATACTAATGTTTGAAAATGTGATTGCTAACTGGAAAAGAAGTAATTATATCAATCTTGAATTGATATCTAATAGCTAATTATATCATTTGTGTAGTTTTTGTGATTGGTTTTTATTTTTGGTGATCTGGGTTTTGCCTAGGGGAAAAATAATCATTTTATGATTTTAAGATTAAAAAAAAAATGTTTCAGGTGTACCACTTTGTATGCAGAAATGTGCTTGAATATATTTGTAAATTAAATTGGAGATCGTATAATACTTTAGATTCATGTGGAAGTCACCATTTTAAGACCGGTGGTAATTGTTGTTTATGTCAAAGGTGATTGAGCAATCATCTGTGTTACTCATTTGTCATGCATGCACACAGGCTTGCACACATGTTTGCCTGTACATATTAGAGGTATGCCAGGTACACATTCTGGCTGAGTTGCTAGCTTATTGTTAAAAGCAATATGATACTGAAGCTGAATGAATATCACCATCATAGAAAAACAAATAGGCATATTTACAGAAACATTTTTAGGATTTTATGCACATTTTTTGTTGTCAGATTTTATAAGTTTGACCTTTTGGTGCAGGAACTATTTCTCAGCATTGTCAGCTCCTGGATTGCTCCTTGGGCGCCATACTGCACATTGGCTATACCAAGTAGATGCTCACTTTCGACTGAGGTCAGTAGAGGAACAAAGTATTTTTGGGGTATCTCATAGATTTATCTATGAATTACTGATTTTGGAGATTTTTCTCTCATGAAATTTTGGAGTTGCAAAGTTGCTATTTATCCTCACAAGACGTGGAGGCTTTCCAAATAGCTCTTTTTCTTGAAAGGCTTATGGCCTCAAAGGAATGAAATAACTAATGAGTAAATACATTTATAGTTATCTAGTTAATTTCATAAATGCTAAAACACAAGAAAATTCTACAAATTAGATTTACGATAAAATCCAATCTCTTATTCAGCCTTGTATTCTTTAAAAATTATCAGCATTTGTAGGCTTACAAAGGAAAAAACCCAGGAAAAAAGATCTAGCTCTGAAATAAATGTATTAGCTGTTGGTGTATTCCCTTTCTAACAATTTGGAAACTAATAATTGTTTTTGAACATAAAATTAACAGCTTTCAAAATCATCATTAATTAATGTAGCAGTTTGCTCTTGTATTACTATGCACACATTTATTCAACTGATAGAATTTCAGCACATGAAAACTCATGAGTAGACGTTCACTCAGCGTTATTTCTGGAGGGTGCTTATGTGCATTTGAAAGCAGGTGTGGTGTCTTCTCCAGGTCTTGTTTTTATTCTCTGGCATGGTTCATGGTACTGGTTTTGTTTCATTTGTTAGATGTGGTAACTTATTCACGTTTTCCTTGAGGAGGCACAGGTTCAGGGATGCTGGAAAGGACACTGAAGCATGCATTGGTTGATTGGCCTTTCAGAAGTGAAAGCTTAGAAGTAGGTTTTCAGGGTAACTGTGAGGTGATGAATATATTAATTAGCTTGATTGTGATGATCATTTCACTTTGTATATGTGTATTAAAATGTCATGTTGTACACCTTAAATATATACAATTTTTATTTTCTAGTTAAGCTGTGGTTGTTGGGGCGGGGAGAGAAAAAACTAGTTTCATTGAACACTAAGCCAAAGTCAGACTTCGATGCATTTAGTCCATGTGTCTGTAGGTGTTTCTGTACTTATTAATTTGAGGATATTTTTGTATGTTTTCAAATGCAGTTAGAATATGAATGAGGTAAATTTAGGTTTTCTTTTGATTTTTGGAAGAACAAATAATTTGTTAACAAACATTTATTTGATTGGCATTTGCTTTGTACCAGGTAGTATTATAGGTGCTCTGCCTACAAGGATCCCAGAGCTTATGGATAACAAATAAATGAGGCAGTGGAGGTTTTTGATAGAGTTTTAAGACTCATCTATTGAATTCAAGGCATGCAGAGAGAAAGTAGAGAGTACTGTCTGGGTATTGACATTGACAACAATGGCTTCAGCTGACTCCTATATGCTGAGGTTATCAAAATCTCTGCATCCCATTCTTCTATTCTGAGCTCCACATTCAAGTAACTGCTTCCTGGATGCCTCTCCCAGATATTCCCTCCTCCCCCATTCAGTCCTCTTAGTGATGAATGACACCATTGTACCCTAGCACACCATCATTTGGGGAACCTAGGAACCACTCTTTGCCCTTTTCAATCACAAGTAACCATATTCAGTTTATTTAAGGTGTAGAGTCACTTCTGAGATTAGACTTGGGAAAAGCACTGCCTTGGAGATTACCATGTATATGCAAATAAAGGCTTTTATATAAAGAAACCTGTGTAAACCAGGATTTCTTCAGTTTATTTGATTAAGGGACCTCCCTCCCTTTTATTTTTGTTTTATACCCATTAATATCCTGTGGAACATGATTTGGAAAAATGTGTTGGAAATTGAAGTTGCTACCATTCTTTGTTTTGTTAGAAATAACTTCTTTAACAATTAAAAAATGTGTAAATAGTAGTGATACTAGCCACTTTAAAATGTGGACTAGTTCCAAAGCATACAGAACTATCACTTTTTGAGGATGAATAAACATGGAAATTTATTTTTAAATGTGCTGATTTGTTCATATTGTCTTTGTCATAATTCTTATGCATTCACTATACACACACACTCTCATGTATGAATTTAAGTACTTAAAACCATTTGTGGCAGAGTTTTAATTTTAGATTCTCTTAACTCATTTTAAAATGTGAATTTTGTAGGACAAAATTTTCATATTTCCTGTGATCACAGAAATGTGATGTATTCATTACAGAACAATTAGATTCCAGTAGTCACAGAAATGGGGTGTATTCATTACAGAAGTGTTAGAAATCAGATCTGTAAACTACAAAAACTCAACTTTTATTTTATTATTTTTTTTAGACGGGGTTTCTCCATGTTGGCCAGGCTGATCTCAAACTCCTGACCTCAGGTGATCCGCCTGCCTCGGCCTCCCAAGGTGCTGGGATTACCCAGCCAAAAGACCCAACTTTTAAAATCCCATCACGTGCAGGGTACACTGGGAGAATGAAAGGGCATGCACATTGTGATATTTAGGTAACTGTTGCCAGTTTGCCTCCGCTTGGAATTGTTCTTCTTGTGTGTCTGATCTTTTCCTTTGTGTATTCATGTCTCAACCTGAGCAGTTTGATTTTTTTCTTACTGATTCAGTGAAATTATTTTTCTAGTAAGTTATAAAGATAGTGGATTTGCTTTTGCTTTCGTGTTTTTACTTCTCCTTGTTTATTAGGTAATACAAAATCACTGAAAAAATGCAGACATTTATAAATATATATAGATAAGTCTAAGAAAACATACCAGTTATATTGTCCTCTACAGTGCGGCACGTTCTCTTCTAGGTTTTTTTTTTTCCCATGCCATTTTTAAATTAATTGAGATTATTTTGAATATTCAGGATGATGTGATCGGGTAAGATACATTTTATACTCATATTGATGAACATATCATAAACGTTTCCCTACATTGTCAAAAGCTTACGGTGGTAATCTGCTGTTACTTTGCACTTGAAGCAAATCCAGGTTACTCAGACTTAGAATGCTTTTGAAGATCAGTTGCTTTTTAGATATTTATTTCAAAGTATACTTATTTTCTAGTTAAGTAGCTCTTATTTTTAGGCATTAACTTCTTGGTTTTTTTGTTTTTTGTTTTTGTTTTTTGTGTTTTGAGATGGAGTCTCACCCTGTCACCCAGGCTGGAGTGCAGTGGCACAATCTTGGCTCACTGCAACCTCCGCCTCCTGGGTTCAAGAGATTCTCCTGTCTCAGCCTCCTGAGTAGCTAGGATTACAGGCGTGTGCCACCATGCCCGGATCATTTTTTGTATCTTTCTTAGACATGGATTTTCATCATGTTGGCCTGGCTGGTCTCGAACTCCTGACCTCCTGATCTGCCCGTCTCAGGTACTAATATCTGTGCTTAATATTTGGCTGTAAAATTATTTTCTTATAATGGATTCCTAGGAGTCATAGTGTTTGAAAAATTTTCAGACCCTTGATAAAACTTTTCATAAAGCTGTTTGGTAATGTGTACCACTCTGTACATTACAAGAAATGTCTCTTAATTTATTTTTCTTAGCATTGGGTATGATAGTTAGAAATGAATCTTAATTCAGCAGGCAAAAAGAAGAATCTTTTATTTTGGAAAAATAAAGTAGCATTGTATCTTTGGTGGAGATATAAGTGCTTTAGAAATGCATAAAGTAAAAAGACAGCTATTCCTCTTTTTCTGATAGTTTAGATTATTTCTTTCTAGCAAGTGGTTTTTATTTAATTCTTTTATGGCACTTGCACACGTTGTTCATTGGTTTTAGGTCCAGCTAGTGTGATAGTTCCTGAAGGTTAGGGGTTATGGCTTAGGCTCTTTGTGTGCCTACTGTCTGGCAGGATTTCTGGGACACAGGAAGTGCTCATCAAATACAGAAAGAATAAATTTTGCCATCCTAATGGCATTATAAATGCGTACAAATAAATATATTAATGCTTGCTTTAATACATTTCAAGTGGTTTTAAGAGTTTCTCATTATTTTCCATTATTTTGTTTCGTAGTTTTATTATTTGTTTCTAAGTGGAAGCAATTAATAATGATTCCATTATGTATGTGTCATATGAAAGAACATTTGATATTTATAGAAAAGATGATAGGAAACCTGAGATGTAAGCCACATTATAAAATTGAATTTCTTACCTTAGTGTCTTTATTTAAGACCCAGGTAAAAACAAATACATTTATAGTCATGATATTGGATTTCAGGTATACTTATTAAGTGTCCCTTGAAAGAAAGTTTGACTTCTATGAAGATGGCAATAGAACATAGTTTAAAAATTTTCTCATTTCCCCCTAGATAGAGACAGATTAACTAGGTCATCAAAACCAAAATGTCACATTCAGCATCTGCAAGACTAGGTGAACAGCATCCCCAGTGACTCACATACAAGTAAGTAGGTGAGAGTAAATGTTTGCTAACAAGACCTGTGTGGTATCAGCATTTGTGCAGGAGGCATGACGGTGTCTGATGGTCTTGAGAATAGGAGAACCCAAGATAACCAGCAGAGACTCACTGTAGTGAGAGACTTGTGGCAAGGATGTTTGAGAACAGCGGCTGGAACTGGAGATAGTTTTGAGTTCCCTGGAGGACACAGTAACTTCTGAAGAGAGGTTAGAGTCATCGATAAACTCTCAAAACTAACCAGCTTAAGCTCCCTTCCCAGTCAAAGCCCTACACCAAGGAGACATGGCTGCGAACAGAATCCACATTAAGCAATACGGAGACAATGAGGGCAAAGGAAAAAAGTGTCATATGAAAGTGGGAGAAGATAACCCAGAAAATCTTATTCATCAGTTGTTTTTTTTTGGTATCCTTCATGAAAACAGAAAATAACTCTTACTGAAGTCAGAAAAGCTACCCCAGTTTTCCTAAAGATTTTTTAACTCAATTTTAAAAAATAAAGTTTAAACTTTATTTAAAAAATGAGCAATAGACAAGGATCATAGTCAAATTCCTCACAGAGTTTTTATAAGAGAAAAGTATAAGGAACAGAATATTATTACTGCAGACAATGAAAGCATTCCAGAAAGAAATGTCCACAAAATAAATGAAACTATAACCTGTTTCAAAATAAACCTAGAGAAATTTAGAAAATGATACAAATATTAAAGCACAATGTAAATCTGAATTAGGAAAAATTAGAAAAGTGGTTGATAACTCAGGAAAGAGAAGTAAAAGATCATTTAAAAAAATGAAGCCTAAACATTAGAGTGAATAACACAATATAAAATTTCTCAGAAAACTGTTTAACATGAATAAACAAGGAGAAATGAAGAAAAATGAAGCGTTTTAGAGAGAGTGACAGTTACAGACAGGCAAAGAAGTTTCAACATTCAAATAATAGGAGGCTCTGAAGAAGAACTAAAGCAATGAAACTTAAAATATAACTCATGAAATTTTGTTGAAATTTGCTTTGCAAACTTTTTTTAAGAGATGGGGTCTTGCTTTTTTGCCTAGGCTGGAATGCAGTGTGGCATGAGCACGACTCACTGCAGCCTCCTGGGCTAAAGCTATCTTCTACGTCAGCCTCCCAAGTAGCTGGGACTACAGGCATGTGCCAGCACACCTGGCTAGCTTCTTTATTTTTATTTTTGTAGAGATGTGGTCTTGTTACGTTGCCTAGACTGATCTTGAACTGCTCAAGACCAGCAAAATATACTGCATAGAATCAAGTACTGAAAAAGACACTCAAGATGTAAATATTTGTTTTGTTAACAGAAATCCAGATCTGCTTTGAATAAAGTTAAGAAAGCTTAAAAAACATTGTTTAGTGCTTGCTGTTTTTGTAACCTACTGGTTACAACCAGCTCTTTCCTCTCCTACTGCTGGTAATAGTATTCGCAGGCCATTTGTATTAGTCCATTATTGCACTGCCATAAAGGAATACCTCAGACTGGGTAATTTTTATGAAGAAAAGAGGTTTAATTGGTGCATGGTTCCACAGGCGTTAAGCATGGCTAGGGACACCTCAGGAAACTTACAGTCATGGTAGAGGATGAAGGGGAAGCAGGCCTGTCTTATGTGGCCCCAGCAGGAGGAAAAGAGAAAGGGGGAGGTGCTACACACTTTTAAACAACCAGATCTCATGAGAATGAACTCACCATCGCGAGAACAGCAAGGGGAAAGTCTGCCCCCATGATCCAGTCACCTCTCAAGAGGCCTCTCCTCCAACATTGAGGATTACAGTTTGACATGAGATTTAGGTGGGGATACAAATCCAAAACACAATCACCATGCTTAGCTGATATGTTAAATTCAGACTTGTTCTTTTATTAAGCATTAATCAGGCAACTTACATGCATAGTTAATAAAATTTAAGCCATTCTGGAAGTAAAAGAATGAAATACCAGTTTTCCTTTTCCTTATTCCCACCTATGGGGTAACTCCTTTTAATCTACTCCATTTTAAAATTCTTCTCTTGGTTGCCTCCATCACTTTTAATACGTTAGTATGTTTGTAGCTGTGTTTTGCTATTACGAAAAAAACTATTGAAAAATGAAACCAGATAGCTCTCAGTGCTACCTATCTCTTTTGCAGCCAGTTTTCTCCTGATCCTCTTTTAAAGTTTTTCTGTGGATTATCATTAAAATTTTATAAAACTAATTTAATCTTGGCCATCAGTTTTAAATAGTCTTGATTTTTCAAGATTTGAAATGAGATCTTTAAAGCCCTTTATATTTCTTTTACCTCACAGCTATTACCCACCAGTTATTTCCAGCTTATATATAGGTATGTTCACTTACACATCTTTCTTTCACTAAATTGAATTCTGTATTTTTGTCTTAGAATATTCTGAATATTGAAGACGGAAAACTATGCTGGAAGAACATAGTGTAATAAGACTCATGGAGAGGGAGGTGTTATACTATGTCACTAAGTTTGTTCCAGTCTTAGGAGAAATGTTACCACTGGATTGAGGTCTGGTACATTTTAAAAGATGATTTAATTCTATGATAAGTGTTCAGCTTGCACTAGGAAAGTTTTTACTTTCATCTTCATTCCATGCATAGCACAGATAGTTGTGAACCCTTATTGCCCACCTCAAGAGCCAGAGTCTTCTGTCATCATTTTGCTTCTCTCCCAAGTGAAAGGACTGCGTGCAGATTGGGTGTTTGTGGGTGAGGCATGTGGACTGGCAGGCTTCAGTTTAGCGAGTGTGAGCCCTGGCAGGAAGATTCTCTTTCTCGCGTGTGATCCCTGGCAGGAAGATTCTCTTCCTTTCCTTGTTGCCAGGTTGAGGAGGCTTCATTGAGCAGCGTGAACTTGTGGTTTTGGCATGTCTAGTCTTGACGCAGGTGGCTTGGAATCCTCACAGGCAATTCTTTGGCCTCACCCTGGGGGCGGCATTTCATTTGTGTTTGAGTGGCTGGGACTCAGTAGGTTCACTGCAATAGGTATTTCTTTAGGGCCCCTGGGGGAGGCTGATTAAGCAGCATATAGTTGTCTAGTAAATCAAGCCAGTCTCCCCGCTTCCTTCTACTCCAGTTTTTGTTAACCATCCAGAATGTCATCTGCCACTTCTGCTCTGGTTCGTGGTCCCAGCTTTCAGTTCTAGATCTTTTTGACATTCTTTAAGTTATTGGTATGTTTAATCCCAGTTACCTTTTTCTTGCAGAAAACTGACAAAAATCTTTGGTTCACTGGTACGTCTCCATCCCATGCTTTATTTTATTTTATTATCCTTTGCTGCTGCTTTTGTGGATGATATGGAGGATAAAAATGATATATTTCCTCTGTCCAGTGCTCTAGATTTTCTTGTTAGAAACACCCTCCTTCCTAGCCTGGGAAAACTGAGCTGTTGCTCTTAGCTTCTTCTCTTGCTGTTAGTTTTAAAACACTGTTTTCAGTTAGACGTCAGTTTTAGCTATCCTTGGATTTCTTTTTACCATTGAATTCTGGTAGTATGTATGAAGAACTGGATGGCCTTCCTGGCCTTTGTAAACATTTCCTGCAAATGCCTAGCTTTAGTGAGCTACAAAGTTGCCCATTGGAGATGAGGCTCTATTGAAAGTCCTCACCTGTACTTTACTGTCTGCTTTTGTGACTTTGGGTTTGGGTTGGGTGTTTGGAAGCACTGTTTCTTCTGTCCTTGACCTTGTACCACATGTTTTACATTACCTCTTGTGAGCAGGGCACAGGACCTTTCCTTGTCACCTGGGCTTCAGCTGTTTTGAGGATGACTGCTTATCCCTTGCAGGTGTTTCCCACCAATGCTGTTGAAAGGGAAGTTTTCATAGTGTTCATTTTTTTTAAAAGTTAGACCAAATATACCCCCTAAACTTGTTCACTCTGTCTTCTTGTTTTCATATGACATAGAAATTGATACAAAAATACTTAGTGTAGTTTGTATAGATGAAGTTGCTTAAGAAAGATGACACTGTACTATTTTGTTGTCTTGGTAAGTACAGTACAAAAAATTTTTAAACTCTAAAGTTAATTTGCAAGAATCCTTTTGTTTTGACAATATACCATTATAACTTTTATCTGAATAAAATCTTAACAAGTCAGCTTTTATATTTTCATGATACCTAGATGAAGGAACAAAAATTATACTGTCATATACTGAATTTTTATGATGTTCTAGGAGCCTTTTTTGTTTGGGGAAGGGAGGGAGGAAGAGGATGACATTATCCCTAAATATGAGTTAGTTGATTCAGAAGAGTAAAGAATAGTCCAATATTTAAAAATTTATGTCTATAATCCAGATTTAAATAACAGTTTACCTTCTAGCTTTATAAACAGTCTTAATGAGAAGTAGGGGAGGAAAAAAAGCAGCATCAAATTTAAGTTAGAGAATATTCTCTTAGGTTAGAGAATAGAAATACCAACTTGGCTTAAAGTTTTTATAAAAGATGTCCAGTAAAACTATGGTGGCAGCCTCACTTTAGGGAATGAGGTATTAAAAAAACTTGACCAAGGTACTCATGCCAGACTTTGGAATATTTTTCTAAATTTGATGGCTTCAAATTAAAAAAAATATTTTTATCCACTTGCTGTTTTTCAAAACTATAAAGCTGCATTCTATTTCTGCTTAAAATACAAAATTGTTAGTATGGTCTGATTTGTCATTTGAGATAATCTTGGATAATACATTACTGGGCATAATAATGGCTATTATACAAAGAGAGGATAGAGGCTGTTTCTGTGTCTCAAGCATCATTAACTGCAGATAAAAAGTTACCAGTTATTTTAAATATATTTCTTAAAGGGGAGAAAATGTAATCAGCATATTGTGTTTTTAAAAAGTTAATGATTAATTGTATACTTATAAAACTTTCTTTACTGGGAATTCTAAATATGTATATTTATTTAATGAAGATTCTACTTTAGTAAGTTAACTATTTTTTTAACATGTTTAATATTTAATTTCTGATTCTGAAAGTAGTACTTTTTGATACTTTCCTAACTCCATAATTTAAGTAACTTTAAAAAGAATTGATACTAAGCTAAACATTTAAATTGAGGATTATCCCAGAGCTTCTGTCACTAGGCAGATGATGTTTCCTTGTGTCTCTAGTCCCCAAAGGAAAGTAGGAGTGCTAAGTTTTTAGTATTTGTCCCCTTCAAAAGGGGAAAGTTTTACGATATGAAGAATGCTTAAGAGGTAGACCAGGAAACAGTCTAGTTTCTCTTGACATGGAAAATGCCATTTATTGCTGTAGAGTGCAAGACAGGCTGGGTTAGGGTTGCTTTATCAATGTGGAGGGAATAAGAACCTGGAAGAACAAACCGAAATATTAAAGATTCATTGGTAGGAGTTTGAATGAAATTGGTTTTAAAATCTCCCTTTTATTTCTCTCTTGCCCTTGTCCTTCAGAATTAAAGGAGGCTAATGCAGGTTCCAGCTAGTTCAAAAACATACCAAAAGTTGTCAAAAGTTTAAAGGGCCAAGATTGAGTCTTTTGGGGAATGGATTAAATACTTCTGAGTTAGAGAGTGATTTTCAAACCTGTCTTAAGCCTTGGATTGTAGTATGTAGATGATAGTATGGGGAATGATTCTGCGCTAATCTCTTGAAAGCTTACATTTAAATAAATTTTCATATGGACAAGAAACCAGGAGACGTTGATGTGTGACTGATATATTGATTATTCATGGATACTGTGAGAACTTTGCTTTTTATCTGTGGGATCTTTATCTTACGCATTATGTTTCTAAAACTGTTTCTTTGTTTATAGAATGGGGGAGGGTTCACATTAGATGATATCTAAGTTTCCTTCTAGCTTTTGAATTATTGATCCTTTTCCTGACTTTCAGAAGCTGACTTTTCCAGTCTTGGTTTCATTGGACTTTAATGGGGACAGGTATGGGTGATGGGTGCCTAGAGATGGTGGAAAAGTGGTTTCAGGAGAAGAGAAATTGTAGTGTTAGGAATAGGACCAACATGCTCTTCTTTTGGAATCTGATGCTTGAAAATCTACTGTCTTAATGAAATATAGTTTACAAATGCTAGAAGTCTTTCTGGAGATGTTTATAGACAGTCTATGGAAAAATATTTAAAAATTGCAAACTTTTTCATGGCGCAGAATGAATCTGTACTCTATTTAGAAGGAGATAATTGCTAGGCTGGGTGGGACAAGTTGATCTATTTTAAAATAAAATTCTATCTTTTATAAGGCACAAATGGGAACTGTGTCTCCTTGACATGTTTCAAAGCATTTCTCTGAATACGTGAGATTAAAGAAACTCTTAACCACTCAGAATTGTCAGAACACTGATGTTCTTTAAAACTATCTTTGTAGCTGTTAGTATGTACTGACATAGTTGAAGTTTTTAATGTTTCATTCATTATTAGACATTTTGCATATGAATATAATGTGTTTTATTTATGGTTACATCTTAATTCAACTTGCTTCCCAGATACGAGTATTATTTACTTGGTATTCATACTTTAAGTTTTATAGGATAATATTTAATTGGGGTTTTATTTTAAAGTTATTTTTGAAGCTATATATTAAATAAAGCATGTGATAATAAACAAAATGTTAGTTTTCCTCCACCTGGGAAAACTTGGGACTTTAGCGAGCCATGCTTTCTGTTATGCCCACTTTAGTCTTTCCGTTATATAATAAAAATGCTTTGTGGGACTTCTCTAAAATGTAATGTTTGAGAATCTATTTTAGTGTATAGAAAGACATTTACATAATGCTTTTGAGTAGGTGGGGGAAAAAGTTGAAATGTTGATGGCAGCATCTGTTAGAAAAAATCTCATATGTCTGTATAGTAAAAAAGTTAAAATTACAACAAATGCACTACTTTAACGGTGTTCTGCATGTTATTCCATGGGATCGCCTTTGGAGTAGAAAATAGAATATGTTTCTAGTCCTTTATAGTTGCTGTTAATTTTGTTCTAAACCTGAAAGTGTTAACAGCAAGTTGAAAATGTGACAAAGCTCAATTTCATTTCTTGTTTATTGCTTGTTTTCCTATTGGACAATTGGAAGTAGCTCTGCCCTGGCAACTAAAGTAGGCTATTTGCATAACCTAGTTTGATTGGCTAGCATCCTGACTAACAGTTCCAATCATATGGTGTCGGTTTAGTGGTAGGCTATGCTAATTAGCCGCTGTTGCTGGGGTTCAGGGATGGTTTCTGTGTGCTGTTCTGCTGCATTGTGTTGCCTGGTGAGAGACATTGATAAATGAGCGTTTAATGATCTGCAGCAGTTCCCACTCACTGCGGGCAGGCGGATTTTAGAACAGAAGTGAAAATAAGGATTTAATTGCTCTGTTAAATACCTGTAACCAAAATATGTGTATTACATTTGAGAAATTAAGTTGTGTGAAATCTTTATCTAATTAAATACCTTATAACACAAAAGGAAAATACTTTAGCTTTGTCTCTTAAAATATAACTCAGGTAGCAGCACTATGCACAGGTTTACAAAAATTGTAAAATTGATCTTTTTCAGATCAGAAATAGTACCATTGCAGTAAGTAGCATGCTTGATTTTTCTTATGACTTTGACCTTTCATAAAGATACATGTTTGTGTTTACTAATATGGTGCAAGCTTTTGGGCAGAATTTATCTTGCACTGCCTGTGTAGTCTAGCAAGTAAGAGCATAAACTTGAATCCCCTGTTCTTGTTCTTCTGTTCAATTTGAAGATCAGATTGTTATTCGCTCCCTCCTGCTATTATTACTTTTCTAATTGAAGTCAGGTGTTTTAACTTTTGCTTATACCATTATCATTGGTTTGCATGAAGTCTTAATTGGTACTGTCAGGTGTTAGGTTCTGTAGGAAAAACACCCTCAGTTCTTTGTTCAAGGAATGAGGTGAAGAATAATACATGGGATCTTAGATAAAAATGCAAGATGACCAAATGGAAAAGTTCTGTAGGGATTTATCTGAAAGGGTATAGGGGAAAAAAAATCTCTAGGCCTTTTTATGATAGGGACATGGGAATGGATAGAGAGTCTGGGAAAGGGTTAAAGAGGAAGCCCATAGAATTTGTGTTAAGATTTTAAATATCATTTAGAGTTCAAATAGCTGGACAGTAATAAGGAAAAAAGAGCATTTTAGGGTGAGGAATAGATGAGCCAAAGTTATGTTTCTGGTATTCAGTTGTCAAAATTGGTCACAGTGATAGGGTTCTGAGACTTTAGGTGTGTCAGTGCGGCAGCTTTCAGGCAATCTTATGTTATTCCCCTGTAATAAGGCCTGGTATCTTACTGTTCGAGCTAGCATCATCTTTGGCTTTTTCTTACTTGGCTTTGTTGGAAGCAGGGCTCTCCACTTTTGTGTCCAGTGGTTAAAGCATAGGACTCTTTTGCTTTCTTTTAGCCCTCCCATTGGCCCTATAAGGGTGGATAATACAGACTTTGAGGGTTTTTTTGTAAAAAGTGGGAGATTTTTGAATTGTTTACAGCAGTGGTTCACAATGTATTTTTTAAAACACATGCCCTCCATTAATGTTTGCAAGTTTCAAAATAGACATTTCTTTGATTTTTAAAATACGAAAATGTGGTATTGAGTAATTCCAAGGGTTCAGTTTAAGCAATTGGGAGATTTGAGTTGCCATCATCTGAAATGAAATACGTTGTAGGAGAAGCAGATTTTTTTTTTGTGGGGTGGAGGGAGGGGGGGATTGATTGTATCTAGAGTTAGGTTTTGAATGGATTAAAAGTTTTTAAAACAGCTTTATTGTGTTATAATTGGCATAAAATAAACCCCACATAGTTAGAAGTATACAATTTGATGGATATTGACATGTATTCCTTTAGAAGCTTTTACCACAGGTAAGATAATGAACATAGCCACTCTCCCACAAGTTTCCTTGTCCATTTTTGGAACCCTGCCCCTCCCTCCCAGCATGCCCCCCAATCTTTAGGTTACTACTGATCTGCCATCTGTCAGGATTCATTACTTCACTTTTTCGAGAATTTTATGTAAACAGGATTATGTATGTTCTTTTTGCCTGGTTGTAGTTGTTGTGAGAGTCATCTGTGTTGTGATATGTATCAGTAGTTCACTCTCTATTACTGAGTAGTATTTCATTGTGTGTATATACCTTGGTTTATCCATTTACCTGTTCAAGGACATTTGAATTGTTTCTAGTTTTTGTCTATTACAGATAAAGATGCTGTGAATATTATCGTACAGTTTTTTTTATGGACATATGGTGGGTATATGCTTAACTTTTAAAGAAACTGCTGCATGGTTTTACAAGGCAGTTGTACCATTTTATATTCTTACCAGTAGTTTAGGAGAGTTTCACTTCCCTCACATTTCACCATTATTTGGTGGACAGCTTTTAATTTTAGGCATTCTGATACTTGGGTAGTGATACCTCATTGTGTTTCCCTGTGATTAATGTTGTTGAGCATCTTTGTATGTACTTATTTTTGCCCTCTGTATGTCATGTTTGGTGAAGTGTTTGTTCAGATCTTTTGTCTAACTATTTTTTTGGTTATTGAGCTTTTCGAGTTTCTTAGATACTTTTGATACAAGTTCTTTATTAAACATATGATTTGCTAAGCTTTTCTCCTAGTCCATGGCTTGTCGTTTTATTCTCTTAAAAGTGTCTTGAAGATCTGATGTTTTAAATTTTTATGAAGTCTAATTTATCCATTTGTTCTTTTACGAAAGCTGCTTTTGGAAAGTTTTTGCATAATGATCCCACGATCAAAAACGTTTTTGCTTATTTTTCTCCCCCCACCAGATTTTATAGTTGTAGGTTTTATATTTAAGTCTGATCCATTTGGAGTTAGTATTTGTTAATAGTGTGCTGGAAAGTATAGATCAAAGATCACCTTTTTTGCAAAAGGACTGTCCTTTCTCTACGAATTGCCTTTGCGCCTTTGTCAAAAATCATTCTCCCATATATGTGTGAGTCTGTTTGTGGACACTCTGTTCTGTTCTGTTACTCTATTTGTCTGTCCTTATACCAGTACCATATTGTGTTGACTACTGTGGCCTTAATAATAAGTAATGTAATCATGTAGTTTTAATTCTACAACTTTCTTCTTCGTTTTTATAACTGTCTATGTCTTCTGCGTTTTCATATGAATTTTCTCAGTCCACTAATTTCTTCAAAAAAGTCTGCTAGGATGTTGATTGGAATTGTGTTGAATCTATAGATAATTTTAGAAGAATTGGTATTTTAACAATATTGACTCTTTAGACCCATGCACATATCTCTCTAGCCCTTTCTCTGAATTTTCTAATTTTCAGTATGCAGCTTTTTCACGTATTTTGTCAGGTTTATGCCTAAGTACTTCATATTTTTGTCACTATTTTGAGTGGTTTTAAATTCCAATTTGATTTGTAGTTACAGTACTAGCACATAGAAATACAATTGATTTAAATGTATTCATATATTCTGCAACCTTGCTAAAAATCACTTAGTAATGCTAAGTGATAGCATTTTTGGTAGATTCATCAATTTTCTACCTAATCACATTGACTATGATGAGAGATAATTTTGCTGCCTTCCAATTTGGTTACCTTGTATGTTTTTTTTTTCTTGGCATACTACATTGGTTCCAACCTCTAGAATATAAAATACATATGGAACATAGACTGTGATGTGAATGTAAGGAGTGAAAGAGGACATTCTGTTTTGTTCTTTATTTTAGAGGAATAAACAGTATATTTTTACATCACTAAATATGATGTTAGCTGTCGAGTTTTTTGTCAGTGTCCTTTATCACAGGGGTCCCTACTAGCTTTGGCCTGTTAAGAACCAGACCGCACAGCAGGAGGTGTTGAGTGCTACCCCCTGAGATCCACCCCCTATCTGATCACCTGAGGCATTAGACTCACGTAGATCTCGAAACCCTGTTGTAAACTGCACATGCAAGGGATTCAGGTTGTGTGCTTCTTAAGAGAATCTAATGCCTAATGATCTGAGGTGGAACAGGTTTTCATTCTGAAACCATATCCACTCCCTCCCTCTCCCCACCCACCACATCCCTGGAAAAATTGTCTTCCATGAAACCAGTCCCTCGTGCCAAGAAGTTTGGGGGACCACTGCTGTATCAGATTGAAAAAGATACCTTCTGTTTCTAGTTTAATGAAAGTTGGTTTGTTTTAAGTCAAATATAGATGTTGGGTTTGTCAAATGTTTTTTTCTGCATCTCCCGAAATTGCCACATGGTTTTTATTTTTTAGCTAATTTGATGAATTGTACTGATTGATTTCTTAATGTTAAACTGATAATAGCATTTGCTGAAATAAAGGCAACTTTGTTATGATATATTCTTTATTTTAGATTGTTTGATTCAAATACACTTTTGTTTAGAATTTTTACATCTTAATGTTCATGAAAGATACTGGGGTTTTATTGATTTCTGTTTTTCTGTTTTGTTGATTCCTTCTCTGGATCCTTGTTTTAGTTATTTCGTTAACTTTGTTTTCATCCCACCCCTCTACCCTTTTTTTTGAGATGGAGTTTCTCTCGGTTGCCCAGGCTGGAGTACAGTGCTGTGATACCAGCTCACTGCAACCTCTGCCTCCCAGGTACAAGCGATTCTCCTGCCTCAGCCACCCAAGTAGTTGGGAATACAGTTGCGTGCCACCATGTCCATGTAATTTTTTGTATCTTTAGTAGAGACGGGGTTTCACCATATTGGTAGGGCTGGTCTCGAACTCCTGACCTCAAGTGATCCACCCACCTTGGCCTCCCAAAGTGTTGGGATTACAGACTTGAACCATTGCACCTGGCTTCGTTTTCCTCTTTTTTACTATATCAAGGTGAAAAGCAGAAGCCATTGATTTAATAACTTTTTTTTCTTTCTAATAGAGATGATTAATGCTATACTACTGTCCCTAAGTATTGCTTTAGCTGTGTCAAAAATTTTGATGTATTTTATTTTTACAATTTTTTGTAATTTGCTTTTTGATTTCCTCTTTGCGTTATGGTTATTTAGGACTATTTTGTTTTTGAGTGGGGACTTAACTTATATCGTTGTTATTTTATTTTGATTTACTTTGTCACCAGAGAACATACTTTGAATTACTTGATTTTCTTTAATTTATTGAGGTTTGTTTTGTAGCCCATAATGTTGTCTATCATGGTAAAGGTGCTTTGTCCCTAGAAAATAATGTATATTCTACTGTTCTTTGGTAGAATATTCTTTAAATGTTAATTAGCTCAAGTTAATCGATAGTGTTGATCAGATCTTGTATATCCTTACTGATTTTCTGTCCACTTGTTCTATCAAATATTGTGAGAAGGATATTGAAATGTCTTAATACAATTATGTCTGTCCTTGTAGTTTTATCATTTTTCTCACCTGTGTGTTTTAAAGCTCTGTTAATAGGTTCATAAATGGTCAGGATTAGTATGTTCTCTTGATGATTTGACACTTTGTCATTAGAAAATGACCATCATCCCTTGTGATATTCTTCAGACTGCAGAATACTTTCTTTGATGTTAATATAGCCATTCTGTCTTCATTTTGATGGCATGATCTATCTTTTCCCAAATGTTTACTTTAAATGTATTAATATTTTTATATTAGAAATGTATTTCGTATAGACAGCATATAATTTGATCTAGCTTTATTTATTTATTTATTTTTTTTCCCGGTCTGAAATCTCTGCTTCTCATTTGATATATTTAGGTCATTTGTGGTTAATGTGATTATTGGTATGTTTTGGTTTGAATCTGTCATTCTACTGTTTTTTCCTATTTGTTCCATCTGTTCTTGATTTCCCCTTTTCTCTTTTTTTCGTGCCCTCTTTCTTTTATTCTGCTTTTGGATTAATTGAATTTTTAAAAGATTTGATTTCTTTCTTTCTTTTGTTGATTTATTCATTTTAACTTTGTTTTTTTAATTTAGTGATATCTCTTTGTCTTACCACAGTCTACTTTCAAAGGATATTGGATCACTTCATGTATAGTGTGTTGATTATACCAGCGCATTCTTTTATTTCTCTACTGCTGTCCTTTTTATTGCTTTTAAAATAGATTTTATTTGTGCATATGATATTAACCTTATGCTACATTACTATTATTGTTTAAACACTTACTCAAATGAGATTTAAATAAGAATTCCTGTACTGTTATCTATGTAGTTATCTTCTTTGGCCTTCATTCCTTTGTATAGGGTTGGATTTCCATCTAGTTTTAGTTTCCTTCATCATGAGTACTTCCATTAACATTTTTTATAGTGTAGATTTACTAATGATGTATTTTTTCACCTTTTATATATCTGAAAATGCCTTTATTTGGCCTTTTTTATTTTAAGATAAATATTTTCTGTGGGTATAGAACTCTAAATGGCACTTTTTTTTTTTTTTTTTTGTAATTTTAAAGATGTTGCTGCACTGTCTACTCTTGCATTGTTTCTTACAGAAAATCTTTATGCCTTTGTGTATATGTCTCTTTTTTCCTGGCTGTTTTTGAGATTTTCTGTTTATCATTGGTTTTTAGCAGTTTGATAGTTATGGACCTTGGCTTAGTTTTCTTTGTGTTTCCTGTGCTTGGGATTTGTTGAACTTTCAGATCTATGGGTTTGTAGTTTTTGTCAGATTTGGAAGATTTTCACCATTAGTTTTTCAAATTTTTTGTGTTCTCCTTTCTATCTGTAACTTTAGTTACATGCATATTATTAGGATGCTTGAGATTGTTCCAGAAATCAGTGAATATCTGTTAATGTTTAAAAATCTTTCTGTTTTGACATCCAATTTCAGTTGTTGAGTAGCCATTTGGAATTCTAAGTTAGTTTTTAGTGGTGTCTTCAAGGTCACTAGACATTTTTCTGTAATGTCTAACCTTCTGTTAATTTTACCCATTGTGTTTTTTATCACTTACATAGTCATTTTCATTTTTATTTCTATTTCATTGTCTCCTCTTCCTCTTCCTCCTCCTCCTCTCTTTTTTTAATAGAGGCAGAATCTTGCTATGTCTCTCTTTGCTATGACGGGCTACATTTGAACTCCTGGCCTTCAGTGATATTCATGTCCCAGCCTCCTAAAGTGCTGGGATCATAGGTGTGAGCCTCCATGCCTGAACTGTAGTTTTCATTTCTAGAAGCTCAATTTGGGTGTCTTAAAAGTATTTTCCGTGACATCCCTTAAATATTTGAATGTATGGAGTACAGTTATAGTATCTGTTTTTGTTTTATATTTTGAGACAGGGTCTGGCTTTGTCACCCAGTCTGAAGTACAGTGGTGGTATTACAGCTCACTGCAGCTTCTCACTCAAGGACTCAAGGAATCTTCTCCTGCCTCAGCCTTCTAAATAGCGGGGACCTACCAAGCCCGGCTAAGTTTTAAATTTGTAGTAGAAACAACGTCTCACTGTGTTGCCCAGACTGGTCTCAAAGGAGCCTCTGGCCTTGGCCTCTCAAAGTGCTGAGATTACAGGTGTGAGCCACTGTCTGCAACCAGAGACCGGGTGGGGAATGTCCCATTCCCCCCCTTTTTTTAGAGACAGGTCTTGCTCTGGGGCCCAGGCTGGAGTGCATTGGTGCAATAATAACTCACTGCAATCTTTAACTCCTCAAGAGATCCTCCTGCCTCAGCCTCCCAAAGCCCTGGGATTATACACTGAGCCACTACTCCTGGCCAGTACCTGTTTTAGTGTCCATTTCTATTAATTCTAATAGCTGTGTCATTCTGGATTGGTTTCCATTGATTACTTTCTCCCACCCTTATGGGTTATGTCTTTCTGCTTTTGCGCATACCTGGACTTTTTATCTATTTATTTTTTTGAGATGGAGTCTTGCACTGTTGCCAGGCTGGAGTGCAGTGGCATGATGTCTGCTCACTGCAACCTTCACCTCCCAGGTTCAAGTGATTCTCCTGCCTGAGACTCCCGAGTAGCTGGGACTACAGGCGCATGTAACCACGCCCAGGTCATTTTTGTATTTTTAGTAGAGACAGGGTTTCACCATGTTGGCCAGGGCGGTCTTGATGTCTTGACCCTCATGATCCACCCGCCTCGGACTCCTAAAGTGCTGGGATTATACTGCACCCAGCCATCTGGATGTTTTTTATTGTGTGTCAGCCATTTGTGAGTTTTCACTTTGCTGGGTGCTGAGTATTTTTGTATTTCTTCTGTAGGTTTTCTTGACTTTTGTTCAGGAGCAATCAGGTTACTTGGAAATAGTTTCATCTTTGAGTCTTACTTCTTGAGATTTTTTTAGGTGGGACCAGTGCGGTATTTAATGATCATTATTCTTCACTACTGGGAGCAGTAGCTCTGTGTAGTTTATCCACTGCTCAGTGAGTATCGATGCTTCCCACTTACTGTGCCAGGCATTTCATATTGGTGCTGAGGATGTAGTAGTAAGACAGTCCCTCCTTTTGTGGAACTTATTTTGTAATGGAACGAGATACACAATAAACATCTGAATAAATAGAGTAGGGGAAGATGCAGTTTTTGCTAGGAAGATCAGGGATAGTCTTTCCAAAGGAGTGCTTTATTTTAGTTTCATTTGATTTGTTTCAAATGAACAAATGTATCTGCGGGGTAGTCTGGTTTATAGAAGTGCCCATTACAGTTATGCAGTCTCTTCTATTATGAACGATGTGACATTTTTCCCCCACTGGAGTACAGTAGTAACAGTTTTTCCATGTCAAAGCCTGGGGGGACCCTCTATATAAAATACTAGTCATTTTTAATCAGATGCTAAGAAAAAGTTGGGAATTTAGCACCGTGTCCTTATCAATATTAGCAGTTTGAACATTCTTTTTTTTAAATTACATTTTAGGTTTTGGGGTACATGTGAAGAACATGTAAGATTGTTGCATAGGTACACGCATGGCAGTGTGATTTGCTGCCTTCCTCCCCATCACCTATATCTGCAGTTTTAACATTCTTATTGTCAGGGCACATGCCTGTAATCTCAGCACTTGGGGCGGTTGAGGCAGGAGTATTGCTTCAGCTCAGGAGTTCGAGACCACCCTGGGCAACCTAGCAGACCCCCTCTCTGTTTTAAAATAAAATAAAGGACATTCTTCTTGTAGTTGATATGGGAGCAAGGACATTTCTGCTTTTAAAACAGTAAATCAGTCTTGCTACCAGAGTATCTTAGGCATTAAGAAAAGAACATAGTGAAATGCAGAAACGTTTAGTTGAAAATTCTTGCTAGTGACCCTTACCTGCTATCCATGTTTCTCTGTGGAAGAACATGCTACAACTGCAAGTTTGAAAATGTTTTCCTGAGCATTGGGCCTCTCAACTCTCTCACTTTGCATAAAATGGATTACACTGCTGTCTTATTTTAGCCATCTCCTAGGAAGTATTAGGTCTGAAAACACATTTACTTTTTTCTGGAATGCATTGAACTAAATGCATTACTATTAAGATAAATACTGCAGTGGATGCAACTCTTAAAGCTACCAAGATGCATTTTTAAGAAATTCAAAATGAAAATAGCCTACTCCAGTCTGTGGGGAAAATTTTTAGAAAATTGTTTCAGTTGATTTTTCTTATTTAATAAGGTAGTTAATGGGAAAATTTACATAACTTTCCAGCTATTAAAATATTCCTATCCTAACATTTGAGAATCTACAACATACAGGCAGATTTGAAATTCTTTTTGAATTTGAGTGGTGGTTCAGAGTTTGTAAGTTTGTTCACACTTGTTGTCTCAGGTGAACCTTACAGAGGTGTTGGAATGGTTTATCATCCCCACTTCTACGGTAATGGCAAATGAGCCTTGGAAAAGGTCAGGGTCACACAGTGAGTTAGTAGATCTGAGGCGAAAATGGACTTATTCTGTTTATCGTATTGTTTACTGAATGGCTGTCATATGCCTTAGGTACCGCAGAGATGATAATTAGTAAGTGATGTGCTCTTCTGGCGGTGGAAGCCTATGGAGCAGGTGAGAAGGAGGAGTTCTCTCCCTTTATGTTCCCTCTGTGATATGGGGGGTCATGCAGTTCTTAATAAGAATCCCCACTCTCCTGATTGTTACTAGTCTTGCCACCATTCTTCATTGCTAGCACTTGTCCCCCGTGTCAGTGAGAGGGATGACTTGGGAGGGGAAGAGAGGGCACTTAACGTCTGATTAGGTAGGCAGAGCTTTAAGTGTAATAAATGCTCTACTCTCCTAACAGGAGAATTTGCTTTTTTTGTATCCCCTTCCTCCCTGCCAATCTGTGATTGGATCTCAGGAGGTAAGTAGAGTCAGACGTTGTTTTCTGAGTGCCTGTTTCCTGCTCATTCCCTAAAGAATTGTTAGTGAATGAAGGAACACTTCCACCCTCAGGATCTTATGTTTATAGTTGGGGGGAAGTGACAATAACACACCCTATGTAACATATAAATAAATATATTTTATACCAGTATGTAAATGTACATATATACACACATTTTTATATACGAACAGACATTAAAAAAGTAATTCCAGAATGCTTCACACTAATCTTGCTGCCACTCAGGCCTTTAATACCTAAAATCTAGCCTGCTGCCTCTTTTTGTAAATAAGGTTTTATTGAAATAAAGCCATACTCATTGATTTGTATATTATATCAGTGGCTGCTTTTGTGTTACATGGGAAGATTTTGATTAATTGCAACAGGAGCTTCGTCTTCCGCAAAGTCTAAGCCATTCACACTGGCCCTTTAAGAAAGCTTACTCAGGATAAGCATTGTACTCACAGCCATGGTGCAGCTCCAGACCTAGAAAAGAAGGCTTGAGTTGGCAAGCTGTTGGACATGGCAGGTGGGTGGAACTGAGCTGTGGAGTGGGTGCTTTCTGTCCTCTTGGTGTGGGATCACTGTGCTAAAGTCAGGAAGTGTAAGTTACTCAATCTTTGATTGGAGGTAGGGAACTTGTGCTTTTAGAGAAGCTCTTATTTTGGTGTTTTCTAGTAAATGTGAATTGTGTGTGTTGATTTAAAAATGTATATTAAAATTATGAATTAACAGAAGTGTCTATAAACTAGAAAGTGAGAGTTGCTGCTGTTCCCCCAAGTCCCACTCTTTAAGAAGAGGTGTTAAGAGATGGAGATTTTCCCCTCTAAGTATTCTCTTCTACCTAGTAATTTTGAAATCTGCTATATTTCAGACCATCCTTTTTTATGTTGTGATCCTGAGGTTTACCTGGTTCCCACAATGTAGTTGGGATTGTTCAGTTGAGTGTTACGTACAAGATTAAAGTGTAAAATATTTCAGAAGAGATTTTAATAGACATTTCGCTGTCAGTTGATGAGTTGACATTGTTTTTCTAAACAGTTTTAAAATTAGGCTTTTTCTGCCAAATATTAAAGCACTTTGTACTACATTTTTGGTATTTTAAATTTTTACAAATTTTCATTGAAATTCTTGTTCTGGTGGAGGGGTCCCATAATCAGAATCACCTGAGAAACATGCTGATGTCTGGTCCCCACTTCAGGCCTAGCAAGTCCAGAACTCTAGAGGTCAGTATGTCATCTACATTTTTAAAAGCTGAAAGTGAGCTGTGGAGTCGATAGCACTTTTTATAACATAACTTTGATTTTAAAGTAAAAGTTTGTGGGAAAATAGCAAGGTTTAACATGAAATAATGTAGGTATGGTTTATATTTCTAGTATAGGTTTCTATATTGAGTTTCTTTGAACTCAAATATTGAGCAAAAGAGGGAAATGCATATAAAACACAGTGTTTGATTTTTTTTTTTTTTTTTTGAGGCAGAATCTTACTCTGTTGCCAGGCTGCCAGGCTGGAGTGCAGTGGCATGATTACGGAGCACTGCAGCCTCAGCCTCCTGAGTAGCTGGGACTACAGGCATGTGCCACCGTGCCTGGCTAATTTTAAAATTTTTTGTAGAGGTAAGGTTTTGCTATGTTGCCCAGGCTAGTCTTGAACTCCTGAGTCTAATCAATTCACCTGTCTTAGCCTTCTAAAGTGTTGAGATTACAGGTGTGAGCCACCATTCGTAGACCTCGGAATTATTTAATTTGATTTGAAGAGTCATATTAACCCCCCCACACCCCCTTTACTTTTGTACTTCTTTTCCAAGAAAAAAAAAAGCCAACTCTCTCAAAAAACAAAAACACATTTCTTACCTTCTGGGAGGTAGTTTTGTTTGTATTAGTTCAGGTCCTTACTGGAATGGATTTGACCAGTGTTTTCAAACTGAGAAGTGACATTTAAGTATTTACTATCATTTCTAGGTAGATAATAATTTCCTTCCTCCCTCATTCCCTTCCTCCCTCACCCAGTGCAACTTCCAGTCCTGCAAGCTCCATTCCTGTAAGTGTCCAAACAAGTTACCTTTTATACTGTATTTTTACAGTACCTTTTTCATGCTTAGATCACAAATAGAGGGTTATAGTTGCCGTCATCATTTAGCACAGCTGAACAGGTTTGCAGCCTAGGAGCAGTAGGCTCTACTGTTTAGCATAGGTGTGCAGTAGGCTCTGCCAGCTAGGTTTATGTACGTGCACTCAGTGATGTTCTCACAACCGTGGAATCGCCTAAGAGTGCATTTCTTAGAACATATCCTCATGGTTAAGTGACACGTAAGTGTTCTAAGGGAAGAATGGAGTAGGGAAGCAATTCCCTGTAAGATTCTGAGAAGGTTTCTTAGAATGACATTTGATCCTGGGTTTTGAAGTTTGAGTTGAAGATTTCTAGGAGTAGAAAAGAGGAGGACAGGGATAGCATGCTAGTTGGAGAGAAGAGTTATGCCCTGTTGAAGAGCACCATTGAAGAATGGTGACAAGGTCAGTGCAGTTAAGGGAAAGGATGTCATGGGGGGACAGGATGGAGAGAAATGGTGGGAAATAAGATGAGAGGTATAAACACTTAAACTGGATGCTCTAGGTATTTAAAGTATTGGTGATTTTGAGCCTTTTTTAAAATTAGGGACATGAACTTTGACAGCAGTAGGAGGAATACACTGAGGGCATGGAGACTGGATGAGGAGCAGTTACTGCAGGGGATCCTCCCCGATTCCTTTCTGGATGAAGATCTTGACAGAGTATGGAAATAAGCAGCTGGATTCATGAGACATTCCAGAGGCCAAAGTCACAGAATGTAGTTAGATTGAGGGGTTGAAGTAAGTGGGGGTGGGAGGTGGAAGTAAGAGAGTGAATAGGATTGAGGTTTCTAGCTTGAGTGGATGGATGGGTGGAGACGCCGTTTATAGAACTGGGTCAAACTTGGCGCTACTGCCTGCTCCCCAGCCCATGCAGACCCAGTTAAATATAGCATGCCGTGCTTTCCAGCTGAGGCTTGAGTTAGCTTTGGAATCTTTTTTATAGCAGTGAGTGCTCCAGACAGCTACTGCCAATCTATTTGAGTTTGTTCTGGAGAGGAAACCTATTTGCCTTCCCTGTCAAAGAGATGGGGAGGGGGTGGGGGAAGGGTCAGGGAGAGGAAACCCACCCACACCAGTCCCTCTTTTTCCCTGTTCTGTTTTCTTCAGAACACATCATTTTCTGATCTCCTATTTCCTTGTTTCTTGCCTGAGGATTCTGGTGTCCCCAGTAAAATACAAACTCTAGGAGATCTGAGATTTGGCCCATAATTTTTGCGTTTATGCCTTTAATGTTAAGAGCATTGTCTAGAACAGCACTGCCAATAGAAATATAAACCACTTAAATAATTTAAAATTTTCTAGAAGTCACATTTTTTAAGAAGTAAAAAGAGGTTTGGAGTGGTGGCTTATGCCTATAATCCCAGGATTTTGGGAGGGCAAGGCAGGTGGACTGCTTGAAGCCAGGAGTTCAGTGCTGCAGTGAGCTGTGATTGCATCATTGTATTCTAGTCTGGACGACAAAGAGAGATCCCATTTCTTTAAAAAGAAAAAAAGCACAAAAAACCAGTAAAATTAAATTTAAAATATAATTTATTTTACCTGTTGTATCCAAAACCTGTTATTTCAATTTATAATCAAAAACTTATTGAGATATTTTACATTTTTTGTTACTAAGTCCTTAATCTTGTGTTTTTTCCATTTATAGCACATCTGAATTCTGTGTAGCTACATTTCAGGTATTCAGTAGCCACATGTGACTGTTGGTGACTGCACTGGACAGTGCAAATCTAGAGTAGAGTAGGGGCTCAGTAAATGTTTGTTGAATGAATGAAGGAGAGGAGGATTAGTTGATTGTTAAGAGTTGCATGTAGAATCAAGGAAGAGTTTTGCTTTCACAGTGAGGTAGTTGAGCATCTTTATACATTTAAGACAGAAGTAGGAGGAGAGAGGAGGAGATAACAGGAGTCAGCACTGACTGATGGAAGAAAACCTGAGCAGGTGATTGGTCCAGGGCTCTGCAGCCAGGTAGATGAGGAGAGATACCTTGTTAGTTACTTTTCTCTGAAGAAGGATAATCTTCAGTTACATTTTAAGAGACTCAACTTGAGTTTGTTTGGCATGAAGTTCTAATTGAATTGTATTATGACTATTCCTTTCCCACATTTTAGGTGCTGAATAGTTGAGGGTCATTTTGAAAGTCTTAATGTGTTTCCCTAGTGACCTTAACAAAAGAAAGGAAAAGAAAAGCCTCTCTTTTAGGTAAGAAAGTATGGAAAGTCTTACTGGTGTATCTCAACATCTTTACTTTGGTATCACTCAGCTAGAAAAATAAGTACTTTTTATACTAAAAATTAACTTATCGAATTTGATTTTTAGCATTATCATTATATTTGGAATTGTGTAAAACTATGTATTTCATAGTCACTATAAAATAAGGTCATTTTCCCACAGTCCCTCAGTCCTTACATACTTGAGTCCTTAAACAATCTCCTATACAGTCTTTAATGTTATGAGATTTAGTCTCCATTTTTTCTTTCTTTTTTGAGATGGAGTTTCGCTCTCATCGCCCGGGCTGGAATGCAGTGGTGGCAATCTTGGCTCACCGAGACGTCCACCTCCCAGGTTCAAGCAATTCTCCTGCCTCAGCCTCCCAAGAAGCTGGGATTACAGGCATGCGCCACCATGGCCAGATAATTTTGTATTTTTAGTAGAAATGGGATTTTTCCACGTTTGTTAGGCCGGTCTCAAACTCCCAACCTCAGATGATCCACCTGCCTTGGCCTCCCAAAGTGCTGGGATTACAGGCGTGCGCCACTGCACCTGGTCCTTTTTTTTTTTTTTTTTTGGTAAGACAGGATCTTACTCTGTTGCCCACGCTGTAGTGCGGTAGTGTGATCACAGCCCAGTGCGGCCTTGACCTGGGCTCAAACGATTCTTTCACCTCAGCCTCCCAAATAGCTGGGACTATAGGTATGCACCACCATGCCCAGCTGATTTTTAAAGTTTTGGTAGAGATGGGATCTCCCTGTGTTGCTCAGGCTGGTCTTTTAACGCCTGGGCTCAAGCCATCCTCCTGCTTTGGCCTCCCAAAGTGCTGAGATTTTAAGTGTGAGCCACTGTACCTGATCTCCATTATTTTAAGTAACGAAGTCCGATTTGAGGTTGATACAACCTGTGTCAATAGTAGTTTTGGATGCTTATGGAATCACTTGATGGAATGAGTCTAAAAAGTGAAGCAATGCAGTGGAACAGTTTTGAGGTTATGACCTCACATTTTCAGGTAATGATATTCTAAATCTTTCAGAGATCATTTTAAAAAGTATTGTTGTGAGTGAAAATTATTAACATGCTCATTGGATTAATGGAAAACACCACTTTCCTAATGTTAAAAACATTTTATTTCGTTGTTACTTGGGATGAAATATCCAGTTATAGTATTCCACAGGGATTCAGTAAATGTTGTATCTGAAACAACTTAGAAGTTAAGATTATGTGCTGTGGAAAACCAGGTGACAAACGGTTTAGTGACGACAAAGATGCTGATACTAAAGATGGAAGTAGGCTTTTGACTGTATTGAGAGGGGCACCTTATACAGACAAGAAATTTTGATATATGAGACTGGTCTTACCTCTTTGCTTTTGGGACAGCTTTATATTCCTGAGTGTGGTATGCTCAGCCATGTGGGATAATGTCAAAGCTGGGAGTGACTGTAGAGATGGCTATTTAGGGGTGGCCACGTTTTTTCCTGCCTCAGCATACTTGAGCAGCTTAGGTTATTTTCTGGCAAAACACAGGCTCCCAGGACAATTCTTGGGAGATGGGGGAGGAAGAGAGTGGTGTATATATTTTGAAGAGGCCATAACTGCACAGTGATTCTACTCCTGTGTGTGAGGGGCAGGCTGTTTGTACAGATGACATGTTTTTTTCCAGTGTTATGGAGTTAACCTTAGAGCTGAGACCAGAACCATCCACTTGCTCCCTGTGCCAGTTTTCATTTTCTCAGCCACACCTTTTCCTTTTACTGTTTCTGTACCCTTTTTTCTTATTATTTTCAGTAGAATTTTAAATGTCATATGTTTAATAAGATGAAAACTGCTGATATAAATCAAGAAGCAGTCTTTAAATTTTAAATGATGGTGTATTTACGGAGACATTATTAACTAATTTAGGTCCTTTTCCTGACTTTTTATGTCACCTCCTTTTTCCACATCATCATGGCTTGGAACTGCTGAGTCATTCTTTAGTCCAGCCTGTCTCTTATCTGTTGTCCATATTGAAACAGGTTTTTAAGTCCTGTCACTCTGCCCTCATAGTGTCTCTTCATGCATCTCCTTCCTTTCCTTTTCTGACCTTTCCCTCCTGAAAGATTCTTACTGTCCCATGCTTGGGCTGGTTCAGAAAGCAACAGATCTCTATTTGTGGTTCTTCCCGGTTCCAGTCCACCTTACACATTTGTTCTATCATTTAGCACTTGCCATTTGCCAGGTACCACTTTAAACTAACTCTTTTCTGTTCTTAATACTTTGAGGTTTAAGTACTGTTATAAACCCATTCTGCAGATGGAAAGGGAGATGTGGATTTAACTGATTTACCCAAAATGACACAGAAGCTGGTAGCTATCTAGTAAATGGCAAAGTTGAATCCAGACTCCCTAGGGTGTTGATTGCTATAGCTAAACATGAAACTGGAGTTGTGCCACTCCTTGCACACTTTATTTGGCACCCTCTTAGGCTGTTCTACAAAATCCAGTGTTTTAACTTGCCATTCTTTTGGCCCAGTCTGCCTTTCTAGCCTTAACTTAGCCCTCTGTCTATATTCTATTTTCCAGCCAAATGTGAGGTGACATTTAAGCTGCTACTTGAAAGAAAAGTGGAAGTTAGTTAGGCAGAGCAGTAAGGGGCAGAGTGAAGAGTGTACTTGAGAGAGTGTGGAGGTGCCTTGGAGGAGCTGGAGCCTACAGAGGCCCCACAAGAACAACACAAGAGGAGGCTGCAGGTGGAGGTGGGTGCCCGATTGTCGAATGCTTTCTAGTTGCCCTCCAGAGGACATTTTCGGGGGCTATTCACAAGATTCATGGCTATCATGCTCAAAAATTTGGCATGAAGTTCATTTTTAGGTGGACTCCTTATTTAATTCCCATCTCTTTTGGCCCAGTCACCCCTTGGCCAGTTTTCACCGGCAGTGAGCAGGCTGTTTGGAAAGGACGTCCTCCAGCAGGTGCTGTTTCCTAACCCTGCCTCTCATTCCCCTCTGAGATCAGTTTATCTTCATTTGCTTGCAGGTGTTCAACAATCTTGTCTTTTATGGGGAGTTTCTAATGTGTCTTGAGCACTTTCCCAGCCCTTTTATCTTGGAGGCATCGTTCAGAGTAGAGCTACCGTGCTTAGGGCTGTGGTGGAGTGCTTGACCTCTTTTTGTGTACAGTATAATAAATGCTGGAATAATGCCACCTAGTGCATAGGACTTTTGTGGGTTTAAGGGCATACTGAAACAAGTTGTCATAGAATAAGAGTTCAGTGAATGTTGTCACTACTTTTTAATTGTAAAAAAAACTACCCACAAATTCTCTAGTAAAGGATCATAGAAACCTGCTTTATCCATACTATCATTATTGAGAATACTTTCTGTTTTGGAGACATTTGCTTGTTTCAGAGGTAAAAAGAAAATCTCATTGCTATTTATTTATTGAATAGAGACAGAGTCTCACTCTCTCACCCAGGCTGAAGTCCAGTGGCACCATCTCAGCTTGCTGCAACCTCTGCTTCCCAGGTTCAAGTGATTCTCGATTCTCATGCCTCAGCCTCCCAACTAGCTGAGACCACAGGCATGCCACCACCACCATGATCAGCTAATTGTTTTTGTGTGTGTGATTTTAGTAGAGATGGGATTTCGCCATGTTGGCCAGGCTGGTCTTGAACTCCTGGCCTCAAGTTATCCACCCGCTTTTGCCTCCCAAAGTGCTGGGGTTACAGGCATGACCCATGGTGCCCCGCCCTCTGTGTTTAACTTTTAAAGTGTCTTTGGTCAGATGAATATCTTGCCTTTTGGGTATTTTTAAATGGAAAATTTCTGTAAATATTCAGTGTTTTAATTAGAATCACAAAGCCAAATGATTGCCTCATTGGATAATTTTAAGTATTATGATGCAATTCAATATAGGTACCCAAGTACTTAACTAGACTTAAAAATATCTTGTATGTTTAACAGCTGTTTAGCTGGAACTAAAAAAGAGTGAGTCCTCTGTGTGTCTGTTTCTCCACTGTTCTGCCTTGGATGGGAGAAGGAAAAAGTTATTTTTTTCCCCCTTGACTGCTGTTGCTGTGCCTGCTTTAGAAGAAGACAGAGGTAAAGATCAGGAAAGGCAACTTTCTTTCCAAAGAAACCTTTGCCTGAAACTTAGTAACATCTTCAGACACTTCTTAAAATAGCCTGGTTATGGCATAGCTGAAGGTGGTGGTAGGTAAACGGCCTGTGTTATATTCCTGGCTGCCTCTGTGTGTTCTGACCCTACTCTAGAGGGGCAAGCAGCTAAGCAGGTACCTTTCAGCTTTGGAATGGTTTCATAGTAGTTCAGCATTTAGATGTGTTGTTTCATTCCCCGTTTTTGTACTTAACGGTGTCTTGGAAGGCATTTGTAGTATGCCTGAAGGCCCGCTAGACAAAGTGGTGGTGGAGGGCATCTTTGGGTGATTTACAGTTTTTTTTTTTTTTTTTTTTTTTTTTGGGGGGGGGTGGGGGGGTATGTACGTACCTATGTGTGTCTACATATAAATAGTATTAACATTTAAAAAAAATTTACATAAATAGTATTTCACTGTCTTTTTGATTTTGAAAAAAATTATCTAAGTTGAACTCTAGCCACCGTTTATTAAAATATTTCTTTTAAGCTCTAAACAGAGGCTCCAGATCATCTTTGAGGCACAAGCTTTCCTGTTCTCTGGCAGCTCTGTGTGTGATATTTCAAACCCGAGAGAGGAGCACTTTGGGTTTACACAGTTGAGGGTGGTGATGAGTCCTCTCGTTTGCTGTGTGAGGAGGCTGGCCTATTTATTGCCATGCCCCACTGATGCTGGGGCCAAGGCAAGCAAAAGGGGATGCTCAGTTCCTAGCCTAATTCCTGTCTCTGTAGAGCAAGCTGAACTTCCAAAAGTATTTCTTTTTTCACCTGTTTTGTAAATGAATATGCTAAATTGGCATGGTGCAGAGGAATCTGAGCTATAGAGAGCAGGCCAAGGACCGTGGGGCTTCATAAAGGGCATTCTGAGCCGCTGGAGACCTGTGGTTACCCTGTCCAGGCTCTTCCCCTGCTCTCCTTAACTGTCCCGTAGATGCTTCTGATCTGGGAAGAAGTGAAAGAAGACTTCATCTCCTGACTGAAAGTGGGAAGTGGCAGTCACTGAATGCGCTTGCTGTGTGTCATTACTGCCTGTCAGGATGGCAGTTAACGGTTTGTGTGTAGAGGATGGTTTCTAATGCTCTCTGCTATTTGCTAAGCCATAAATAAGGATATACCGTCTGACAAGTACTATGTAGGGCAGCTTTGAAATCAAGACTGTCTGATAGCTGTAAGCTGTGGTCACTGTCATTTTCCTCCTCCTGAAAGACACTGGACTCTCAGGATCTGGCTTACCATCTTGTTTGATGGACAGTCGTTTATTAGCCTGCTTGAAATAATTAGTTCATCTGTTATAATCACTGTAGTGTCAGTTTGAATGACTGACATTTTTGTAAAACTTGTGAAATCTTTATGTATTTATGAAAGATAAACTTACTGAAGGCCCAATGACTGCAGTGAAAGTATGAATCTTTTAATTCAATAAGTGGTTAGCATTTATATAAGCAGTCTCATCAGGACCCCAAATATTTGCTCATTTTCTTCAGGACTAACCTGGATGCCTGATGGAGTAATCGTCACTGGCCTATGTAGATCTTCTAGATTTTTTCAGACTCACAGTGGTGGCAAATTTTGTTTGTTTATTTAATTATTTAGGGGGCATGTTCTCAGTTTATAGCCTGATTAGTTAACTGCTGAATAAATAATGCTATTCTAATACCCTGCTAGGAAGAAATTTATGTAATTGAAACCCTGATTTATTTTTTCATTGAGACATGATCCTGCCTGACAGGGCTACTTCGGCAGCTGTCATCTGGTTTGTTGTTTCTTGTGTTATCTAGATTCTGCCTAAAAGCCATTCTTCTCAGCGCCTCTGCAGGCTGTCCAGTGAATCATCTCAAACGAAACTTCCATCAGAAATAAGTTTGCTTTTTGTCCCCTCAGAGGACTGGAGGGAGAGGGCTTGAGAATACCTGCAAATAAGTTAAATATAGATATAGATATAGATATAGATATAAATATTTGGGAGCATTAGGCCAATTGCCAGTTTAGTCAGGAAGGATCATGGCAACCATAGTTATGAAGGTAGACTTTTGAAGTTACGTTTGCTCAAACTTAAACATGTTTGTGAGTATTTTCTACAAGTGACCGTTATTTTAGTTGCTATGTTAGACGTGCTGCTTTCTTGAGCATGAATTTTTTTTTCAGTAATAATGTTTCAAAAGATTTTTTTTTTGCAGTCATTTAAAATCAGTTGTCAATTATTCTTACCTAAAATTTGGCAGATTGTATGTTTTATTTATTGCAACATGTTAAGAATTTCTCGTTTCCAGTTGACATTTAAAAATGTAATGGCAGATTGATTTGTCTGTGCTCTTTTGTATTACATATTAAGTCAGGCAGCCTGTACTTACAGAGCTTCTACTCTTTTAAGCCACGGGGAGGTGGTAGTCAACAAAAGGGGTGGGAGGAGCCTTGTGGCCTTCACATTCTCAGAAACGCTGCACTAGGAGGGAGACTTTGGCTTCTAACCCACTCTCAGCCACCAGCCTCTAGGCAAAGTTAGAGAACCACTGGTCTTCATTCTTTTTATTAAATGGTTGGGCTTGTCTAAAAAGGTTTAATTTCACCTCCAAACTTTCTCTTGAGACATTGTGTGTCTTTGTTTACCCGTCTTTTGTTTCTAAACTTCCCTACCCTCTTTGCTACTTTTAATTAAGGGCTCAAAGACTGCTCAATATCTTGTTTTATAGTAAGTAGGAAAGAATTTTATTACGATAGGTTTCATTACTGATTATTAATTTAAAATTTATGGGCACTATTCTTCACATGGAAATTTCATGATTGCCAGTAACTTAGTATTAGGTGGTATTATCTGCTTTATTTATTCTTACTATTTAAAATATTTTATAACTTTAGTATATTAGGGAAAATATAAATTTACCCATATTACGTGTTATACTCTGTAGAATATGATAGTTTGTGGAACTCAGCAGCTATATTAGATGACTATTTTAATCTTTTCTGTGTTCCCAGATGGTATTACCAGAAATAAATTCTTGGCTTCCTATTTCAGCTGTAAGAATTTGGTTTACCTTTTGCAATCGAGAGGGTTAAGGTCCCTTTTACTGTAGGGTTAAATAAGATTTTTTGTAATCTAGTTGTTGAAGATGGTACAGTACCTAAAAAATAATATGTGCTTGTTAAATACAGAGTGAATGAAATACACACATCTACCTGTTAGTCTCAGAGTTTCAAGATGATTTCATTTTAAGTTATACATTAGGTTGGTGCAAAAGTTATACATAAGGTTGCCAATAAAATGGCAAAATCGCAACTACTCATGCACCAACTGAATACTTACATTCCCTTCTCCTGTCCTTTGTGCTGTGATTGTTGTTTTATTTATGTGTAATAAACTCCACAATATGTTTTTGCTTTGAACAGTCAGTTAGTTGGCTTTCAAAAATATTAAAAATGTCTTTTATATTTATGTACATACATATTTACCATTTCTGGTGCTCTTTATTCCATTGCGTGAATCTCAGTTTCTATCTGGAATCATTTTCCTTCTGTGAACGTCTGTGGTGAACGTCTGTGAACATTTTTTGAGGGCAGGTCTATTGTTGACAAATTCTTTAACTTTTGTTGGTCTGAAAGGTATTTTGCCTTCAGTTTGAAGGGTGTTCTCACTGGATGTAGAATTGTGGGTTCCAGGTCTTTTTTCTTTCATCATTTAAAGATGTTTTATTTTCTTCCAGCAGTGCAGATGGTTTCTGATGAGAAATCCATGTAAACAGGTTTATTTCTGTCTTTGGTTGCTTTTACAATTTTTGTCTTTATCATTGGTTTTCAGCAATTTGGTTCAGTTGCCCCAGTGTGATTTTTTGAGTGGCTTTTTCCATCTTTTGTTTGCTTGTTTTTACTTGTTTCCAGTTTGGTTAATTTATATTGCTTTGTTTTTCCATTCACTGATCCTTTCTTCTGCAGTGTCTAAACTGCTGTTAGGTCCATTCAGTGAGTTTTTCATTTCCGGTATTTTGTTTCACATTTTTAGAATTTCCACTTAATTCCTTTTTATAGATTCTATTTCTCTATTAAGGTTCACTACTCCCTTGTTGTGTCCATATTTTCCTTTATCTTTTAAAACATGTATAATAGTGGTTTTGGTCTGCTAATTTCACTCTGTCATTTCTGAGTCTTAGATGGCTTTTTCCTCTAGGATACAGGCCACATTTTCTTGCTCCTTGCTATGCCTAGTGAATTCGGCTGGCTATCAACATGAGGAATGCTGGCCTGTGAGTGTCTACATTTTGTTGTTCTCTTAAAAGTGTGTTGAATGTCATCCTGGCAGGCTGTTAATTCACTTGTAGACCATCTCGATACTTTGAGGGTTGTTTGCATCTCTATTAGGACAGAGGCCAGCCTTTACTGTAGGGCCAGATTAGCCCTAGCCCTAAATATGGATTTTCTGGGGTCTTGGTTGAATGTCTGTTTTGTGTATTGGGGCTTTTCCACTGTAGCTGATTTGAACACTCAGTGTCTTCCATCCAGTCTTGTGAGAATTCTAGTAGTAGTTCAGTTCACAGTTCCCTGCATCCTGTAGTAACATGTATTGACCACTAGAGGGTAATAAGAAATCAGTTCATTTGTTCTTACTGGATCATTGTTACTAGATAGCCCTTATCATTAGACCTTTTGCATACAGTCATTGGTTACTTTCACTTTAATATATATTCATTAAGCACCTTCTGTGGAGCTAGGCACTGCACCGTGTGCTTAGGGTATAAAAATGAGTAAGAGCAATTCACTGAGCAATAGCTCTGGCTTGTACTGTAAGACTGTTCTCTGCTTCTGATTCAAGAGTCCCTCATTTAAAAAATACTGCTTTCATCCTTACCCACCTGCAGCTCCCTCCCTCCCTCTCTCATGATTTCTTCACAGTCTAAATATTCCTGGTGGATTCAGTTCATTCTTTTATTGCACAACTATTGAATGCAGCAGGCCATGTGCCAGGCACTGTTCTTGGTGCTGATGATAAAAATGATGAACAAAACTTACTCATGGACTTTCACTTACTTGCCCTCTTAATCAGGTGCCTTTATTTCCAGCCACTGTTAGAGGTGCTATTCCTTCCACATTTTGTCTTCATTTTGGATGTGTCTTGTTGTTGGGGACCTTGCGGCTTTTTATTTCTTAGTGGATTCCATCTCAGAACGTTGACTTCTTTTAACGGTTTCTCTTTAAAATCCACTATCAATTAATACTGCCACAGGAATGGTCCCCTGTCATCACATTTATTACAAAGAAATTCTGGTTAGATAAGTAGTATACGTTCAGACCTATGAGTAGAGCTACGTGTGGGTCTTAGAGATAATGGCTGTTGATACTAGTTTTTACTGTTTTGCTTTTTTTTTTTTTTTTTTAAACTTAGGGTCTTTTCCCGTGCTTGTTGTATTTGCGGTTTCCTCTGTGCTTACTGCTGTCGTTTTGCATCTTAAATCCCAGTCTTTGAGATCTGTTGTTTATGAAATATTTCTCTGTAGAATCAATGCCGATCCATACTGGTAATATGGTCTCTAGTTATTATAGTTCCTTGCTAGAACATAGTGACTTGACTGAAGTGAGAAAGCTGCTTCATTTTTCTTTCAGTAAAATAGTTAATACCACAATTTTTACCAAGTTTAGCAAAGTTACAGAAACATGCTCATGGTAAAAATGATCCATACAGTTCAGAAGTATGGAAAGACAGAACTCCACATGCATAATTTTTCCAACATGCTTTTCATACTGTCTGACAGCAATTTAAAATATTTTGGAACTGCACTCCAAATGATTTTAAAGATAGCTTTGAATTAAATATTTTAAGTTCATCATTAAATTATAATACTATCTGATGTTGTTGCCCAGGCTATAGTGCAGTGGCACGATCTTGGCTCACGGCATCCTGTGGTGTTCGGCTTCAAGTGATTCCCCTGCCTCAGCCTCCTGAGTAGCTGGGATTACAGACGTGCAACACCACACCTGGCTAATTTTTTTTTGTATTTTAGTAGAGACGGGGCTTCGCCATGTTGGCCAGGATGGTCTTGATCTCTTGACCTTGTGATCTGCCCGCCTCGGCCTCCCAAAGTGCTGGGATTACAGGCGTGAGCCACCGCGCCCAGGCCTGTGATACATTCTTAAGCTATTTTTTTACTGAGTTGAATAAAGATTATGTAATAAGGTAGATAGCTGGTTGAACCATATGAAATTGCTGTTTTGTAGGCCCAAATGTGGTCAAAAATCTATCAGCAGTTTCATATGGTTCAGCATAATTTATATGATCATCCGTGTTATAGGATGAACTGAGTCCCTTTTTTCGTTAACATTTGCATTAAAAGGAAGATAGAAAATTTAGAAAGAGTAGAAACATGGTAAATCAGGTTAACTAGAAATTAGGCCTGTTAGTTTTGTCCCCTTGGAATCTTATCCTAGGAGAGGAATGAATGAATGGATAACTTAAATACTTTCTGGTTTTACAGGAGGAAATTAAACTTAGGTTTATTCTGAATTTGGTACACAGCATTTGCGCTAAGAAAGGAGACAGTGAGCATGTGGCAAGCACACCTCGTTTACATGCCATGCTCACCAGCAGCCCCCAGTGCTGGTGGCTTCATCTTTCTTTCCTTTCACTACATAACCGGTAACATCACTAACTAGTTATGACAGATGTTATAATAAATAGCTAAAAAGGTCCCAGAAGTGAGAAACATAAAGTTTTTTCTTGTTTATTCATATTCAGATCACCCACAGCAAATTCCAAAAAGAACATAAGATTTTTTTGTCACCTGGCATATCACCCTTAATGCAAGGGAATGTGTATGTATTCTGTCAAAAAAAATTCAACTCTATAGCTAGAAAAGTAAATCTGTTGGGGAGGAAAAAGGCCTGTCGTGGACTGTGTAGATAGACTATAGCTGACTTTTGGATTATCCACTACTTGTGTTGGTTGGAGGACAGTTTTCTTTTATTAAAGTGACCGTTGCTATTCAAAATAATATTATCATCATCTGATGGCTTGTTAGAAATGTTGACTCTCGGCTTGGTGCGGTGACTCATGCTTGTAATCCTAGCACTTTGGGAGACCGAGGCGGGCAGATCACCTGAGGTCAGGAGTTCAGGAGCAGCCTGGCCAACGTGGTGAAACCTCGTCTCTACTAAAAATACAAAAATTAGCTGGGTGTGGTGGCGGGTGCCTATAATCCCAGCTAGTTAGGAGGCTGAGGCAGGAGAATTGCTTCAACCTGGGAGGCAAAGGTTGTAGTGAGCCAAGATTGTGCCCCTACTCTCCATCCTGGGTGACAGAGCGAGACTCTGTCTCAAAAATAAATAAATAAAATAAATGTTGACTCAAGCCCTACTGAATCAGAACCCTTCATTTTTAACAAGATTCAAAAACAATTTGCAAGCACATTAAAGTCTGAGAAGTGCTGTTAAAGCTTGTGAACGGCATTGTCACCTCCTCAAGACTGCTGATGTAGCCCCTAAGTGTTTGTTGAATTTAATTCATGTAATTCACTAAATCTGAATTCAAAAAATGAGACAAGTATTTCCGGAGGTAGTGATAACAGTAACAATCAAGGAATTACCTGTTTCTTTCTAATTCTGTCATAGCTATCTGGATATCACAGAATTACCTATCCGTCCTTGCAGATGCATCCTTCAGCCTGATTCTGTCTAGACTGGATGGTCGTTTAGATGTCTTGTGAGAGAGCAACGGAATTCAAATACAAATCAACAATAGTAGTTTTGGAAGAGAGTTTAGGAAGCAGATTTTGATTAGTCAATGATGCATAATCTATTGTAATATTATAACATATAAGGTAACTAAAAAAAAATACGGGAAGTGATATAAAAAATTCCAGCAAAAGGTAAGAAAGGAATAGGAACATCAAACAGTTGGAACAAATGGGTTGTTAGTGTTCATTTATAAATACAGCTCAACCACATACTGTTTACAAGAGATAAACCTAAAATATAAGGAAACAGACGAAGAAGAAGGTAAAAAGATGGACGAGAGGCACACCATGCAAAAATAGATGCAGAGAAGGCTTGGTGTAGTCAGGCTGATGTCAGGTAAAGCAAAAAGCTTTACTGAGAGGGCAGTTTATGTTGGCAAAGGTATTTTCATCAGGAAGGTATAACCCTAAATTTGTACTATATAGTAACACTTTAGGAGATTTTTAATACATTATTTTCAGTAACTGACAGAACAAGATGAGACCAGAAATTCTAAAAAATACATATATAAGGTAGCATACTTAATAAAATTAATAAACCTTTGATGAGGCTGATTATGAAGAAAGAGAAGACCTCATTAACCAATGTTGAGGTGAAGGGGATATCACAAAAGCTTACGAGAGAGGATATTGTAAGAACTTAATGTAAGTGCATTTGAAATTTAGATGAAGTTAGACATACTATTAGAAAACTACAACTCAACAGACACAGCAGGAAATAGAAAATCTGAATAGTCCTATTAAAGAAATTTGATCCTTAATGGAAAGAGCTATCCACTAGTTTTGAAGTCTTTGGGAGTCTCACACACAAAAAAAGAAAAAACAAACTACCCACAAGCAAAACTCCTGCTCCAGAAGATTTTACCAGTGAATCTACCATACGCACACATAAAATCGTTATCAAATTGCATTCTAGAAATGGAGAAGTTTTTTGTTTGTTTTTATAGGGTCTTGCCCTGGGCTGGAGTGCAGTTGTGCAGTCATGGCTTACTGTACCCTCTACCTCCTGGGCTTAAGTGATCCTCCCACCTTAGCCTCCTGAGTAATGGGGACCATCGGCATGTGCCACCACAACCTGTAATATTGTAATTTTTTTTGTAGAGATGGGTCTCACTATGTTGTCTAGGCTGGTCTTGAATTCCTGGACTCAAGTGATTTTCCCACCTTGGCCTCCCAGAGTGCTGGGATTACAAGTGGGAACCACCACACTTGACCCAGGAAAATTCGTGTAACTTTTCAAAAATCAATCGACGTCATTCGCCACATTAATAGAGTAAATCAGAAAAGTCATCTCGTTTAAATAGATACAGAAAAAGCATTTAATAGAAGTCAGCATCTATTCATGAGGAAAAGGTCTTAGAAAACAACCAGTAGAGGGAAACATTGTTAATCTGGTAATGGTATCTGTTAAAAAAACTGCAGCAACCATAATCCTGGAGAAATGTTGAAACCTTTCTTTCCAAGAAAAGCTGTATTTCCAAGATTGAGAATATAAGACAGTAGTGTCTGTTACCTCCTTTTTAAAATCATCACTGTACTAAAGGTCCCAGTAAGTAGAATAAGGCAAGGGAAAGAATAAGGATTGGGAAGGAAAAATAAAATTGTTGGGATGCTCAGTAGCCACACGTGGTTATTTGCTACATTACTGATGCAGGTAAATTCATTATTGCAGAAAATTGTATTGGGCACCACCATGCTATAGAGACCAATGCAATTTCAACATCCCAACGTGGTTTTGTTTTGGTGGATTTGATGGGCTGAATCTGAAACTTACATGGGATAGCCAAACGTACGTACTTTCTTTCTTTCTTTCTTTCTTTCTTTTTTTTTTTAAGAGGTGAGGTCTCTGTCACCCAGGTTGGAATATGTATAGTGGCACAATCATAGCTCACTGCAGCCTTGAACTCTTGGACTCAGGCCGGTCCTCCCACCCCAGCCACCTGAATACCTGGAGCTGGAGGTGTGGGTTAACATACCTGGCTTATTTAGTTTTTTATTCTAGAGATGGGGTGTTGTGTTGCCCAGGCTGGTCTCAGACCCCTGGGCTCAAGTGACTTCCCACCTCAGCCTCCCAAAGTTCTGGAATCATAGGCCTGAGCCACTGTGCCTTGCCTGCCAAAACGTTCTTGAAGAAGAACAGAATTTCCTATTGGATATTAAAATTTTTAAAGCTATTGTAATTTAGGTAATGTCCAGTTATTGAACAGAGATCTAGGTAGGTAAGTCTCTATCCAATAGAACAGAATAGGGAGTCCAAAACTAGATCCAAACATAAAGGGGAAAGTGATTTATGGTAAAGGTGGGATTACAGAGCAGTGCATTGGCTCAGGATCAATCGGGTGTTCATTTGGGGGAAAATGAAATGATCCTATTTTACACACAGAAATCAAATGCAAATGGATTGTGTACTTAGATGTGTAAGAAGGTAATAGATTTTTTCATGACTTTGATATAAGGAAAACTTTCTTAGACTCCAAAAGTGCAGTGCTAATTATAAAGCAAAAGTTGATAAAATTAAGACCTTGTATTCATCAAATTATACCATTAAGAGATGGCAAGTCAAGCTGCCTATAACCAATAAGGCTTGCTCATATTCAGAATATATTTTTAAAAATCCTAGAAATATGTAAGAAATGGGCTTGCAATTGAGTAGAAAAAATAGAAAAGCAACCTGAATATACATTTCACAAAGTGATGTATAAATTAAATTCACACTAGAGTACCACAGCACAAATACACTTGGCCTAATGGCTGAAATTAGACTGATGATTCCATGCCATAATGAAGGAGTAGAGCATGGGAATTTTCATAAACTGCTAGTGGGAAAATTGATTGATTTGGAACCAAAAAAAATCCTGGAAGAACAACAGGCCAGCATCTCTGTATATACCAAACGATGTGTAACAACAATCTTACAAATGGCAGTGTTCATAATAGCCCCAAACTGGAAATAATCCAGGTGTCAGTCACTAGTGGAATACATAAATAAATTATCCCATATAATAAATACCCATATATTGGGATATTGTAAAGCAGTGGTAATGGACAAACTACAGTTTATAGGCACAAGATGAAGTAAACAATCCTGTATTACATTAGTCTGTTCTCTCCCTGCTATGAAGAAATACCTAAGACTGGTTAATTTATAAATTATAAATAAAGGTAGTGTCCAGTTCTTGAACTTTGTAAAGAAAAGAGTTTTAACTGGCTCACGGTTCTCCAGGTGTACGGGAAGCATGAAAGCCTCTGGGGAGGCCTCAGGAAAACTTTAGATCATGACGGAAGGTATTGGAGAAGCAGGCATGTCTTACCCAGCCTGCGAAGTCAGGCAAAGGGGTGAGGTGTGGCACAGTTTTAAACAGCCATTTCTCATGAGAACTCTTACCATGAGAATGGCACTAAGGGGGATGGTGCTAAACCATTAGAAACCACCCTCATAATCCAGTCACCTCCCACCAGGCCCCTCCTCCAACATGGGGGATTACAATTAGATATAAGATTTGGGCAGGGACACAGATCCAAACTGTATGACCTGCTTATATAAAATAAAAACAAATCTGGGTTTCGAGGTCAGGAGAATGGCAACTTTAAGGAAGAGGAAGGAGCTGTTGGTTAGAAAGGGTCATAGAGTGCTGTGGTGGTTTTGTGACACAGGTTCATTTTACGATGGTAGTTTAAGCTTTATGCTAATGGTTTTTGTAGTCTTTTCTACAATATTGCAGTAAATAAGTATAAACATTAGTACATAACAGTGACGTGGATAAGAAAAACATTTTTATAAAAGGTGCTTGCTGTGTGTCACAGGTTTCATTCTGTGTGCCTATTGGTGGTATCTCATTTAAACTTCAAAACAAGGACTAGGGTTGGTAAAGTAATACCTCTGTTTCGTAGATAGGGAAACCAAGGCTTTGAATAGTTAAGAAATTTGTCAGTCACAGCCTTAGTCTTTTACTGTTTATAAGAACTTTTTATATACTAAGGACCTCAATTCTTTTTATTTATATTCCTTCCCACTTTTTTTTTTTAAAGATAGGGTTTTGCTCTGTCTCCCAGGATGGAGTACAATGGTGCGATCTCAGCTCACTGCAACCTCTGCCTCCTTGGTTCAAGTGATTATGCTGCCTCAGCCTCCTGAGTAGCTGGGATTACAGTTGCCTGCCACTGTATCCAGCTAATTTTTGTTATTTTTTTTTTTCAAGTAGAGACGGGGTTTTTCCATGTTGGTCAGGCTGCCTCCCAAAGTACTGTGAGCCACAATGCTGGGCCTTTTTCTTTTTAATGTAGAGATTTAAAAGCCCTCATTCCCCTAATTATTTGAATTTAGCTTTTTAATTTTTTGCTTTTACAAACAATACAAGGATAAACATGCTTGGCATCTCTGTACATTATTGATTATTGCCGTAACAAATTTATAGAAGTTCTTTTAAAAAGTGAACAAGGTGGTTTTACATAATTGAATGAATGTATTTTTTACTATGAATGATAAAATTTTTAGAAAAGTTAGCCATCTTTCACCACAGTTACACTATCCTTTTTCTTATTAATCACGTAGATTGGGTCAATTAAGGGCCTTGCTGTAATGGAGAAAGAGAGAGAGGAGAAAGTAAAGTGTAAAAGCAGTGCTGGAGCAGTTGACATTCCAGCTTCAGCTGGGGTGGAGGACTTGAGATTTTTACTTTGGAAAGGTCACTTTAGTTGTTGTATTGAGTCAGTACAGAATTGCAAATAGACAGAATAAAGACAGAAAGAGCTATTAAGAATCTGTTTTGGTAATCTTAAGTGAGATATGTGGTGCTGTAGATGAAAAGGTTGTGTTTGAGTGTTCTGTTAGGAGATAGAATGAGCATGACTGCACAGCTGTGGGGGACGAACTCTAACATGAGTTCCGGAGTGTTGATTCTGGTTGACTGGGTAGAAAATGGTGTCATTCCCTGTGGAGGAAAGTAGGGTGGAACTTATGTTCGGGGAGCTTTGTTCTCTTCGTTTTATAGAGTCTGTGCCATGTTCAGGTAGAGACAGAATGGGCCACAAGACGGGCACTGGTCGCATCAACCTTTACTGCACATTGACTGTGCATTACTCTGCAGTAGTTGCAGATAACATTGGGTCATTTGTTAATTGCCAGAGCTGTTCTGAGTATGTTGCATGTATTAAAGCATTTAACCTTCATAACAACCTTTTCAGGTAGACATTATTATCATTATCAGGATCTTAGGTATGCAAAGCCACACAGCTGGGCAGCAGTAGAGCTGAGATCTCCAACGCCAGCAACCTGGCTGAGAGTCTGTGCTCTTCACTGTTTACCACCATTATCGTGTGTCTTGAAAATGGTAGAAGTCAGAAGTATTTTTGTACTGAGCAGTATGGTCTGTTGTATTGTGACTGTCAGCTGGTTCATTCAGGAGGACAGGCACAAGTCTGAGTTTAGTCATTCTTGTTGACCTGGGTTTTAGGCTTTATTTAGTCTGTGATTACAACTTCGGGCGAATTTAAGGAAATCTTTTTAAAAATCCTTTTCTTAAAGAATTACAATTTATTAGATACCAAAACTTCTGTGGACCAAAGTGTTAATTTTTCATTTCTGCCATTGATATCATGATCATGATTCATCCTACCTGTGGGATAATTATTGGCTGTTCTTTCTTTGTGGTGAGCTTGCCAGGTCTAGATTGTCTTAGGACTGTTTGAAAGGTGCAGAGGAATCCAACAACTTCAGGTTGAGAAGTTTAGTTCTGTGTTGTGTGTTCCTTTGCCTATTTTTATACCCAGCCTTTGATTACCTGTGTCTGTGGAGAACACCATGAGATTTCACTTGGTTTGGAGGATGCTGGCGATGTTGTTTGACAGAAACCTGGCAGCAGGTGCAAAACACCATCTCAGTAGTGCTCCTTTGAGTTGGTTTGTGAGGAGCTGGTCCATCGGAGGAGTCCCTCAATAATTCAGAGTACTTATATTATAACTTATATTATGGTTCTTAATTGATGAAAATCTCATAGGTGAAAATGAATCTTAAAGATTGTTGCTGTTGGTTTTTACAAAAAGATTTTCTGAAGATTTTCTCAATATACGTTTATATTCATTTTAAGCACTATGGATCTTTTATGCCATTTAAAACATAACTGTTGTGTTGAGTAACATATCTGTTTATAGTTAGAAAGGTTTTTAATAGCGAATATCCTGAAGTTTTTATTTAAAGAGCCATTCAATATGTTAAATGATACAAGTATTAGGATATCAATACTTCCTTTAAACCTCACTTATCTTCTTGTAGGAGGAGAGACTTCAGCATGCAAACCTTCATCTGTTCGGCTTGCACCGTCATTTTCATTCCATGCTGCTGGCCTTCAGATGGCTGGACAGATGCCCCATTCACATCAGTACAGTGACCGTCGCCAGCCAAACATAAGTGACCAACAGGTTTCTGCCTTATCGTATTCTGACCAGATTCAGCAACCTCTAACTAACCAGGTAAGTTAATGGAGTGTCAGAAATGACTATAGGAATGGCAGTTTATTCCTTAAAAATGTTGCAATACTAAGTAGACAAAGTTCTTTAATGGTTTTCAGTTTGACATGCAATGTGGGATTATGGGTTGAGAAAACATATGTTAAGTTTGCATTAAAATGTGTGTTTTTTTTTTTAATTTTTACTTGTATTTTACTTAAACATTCATAAAATAACCACAGTCTCTCATTCTGTAATAGAGAGGGGGAAGTTATTTCTGAGGAATGTTAAAGGAACTTGAAGAAAAAGCTTATTTTTATGGAAAGGTGGCTAAGTTAAAAAATAAAAGTTAAAGGAAAGCAGGTCAGATTCCATTACAGTAAATTTACGGAACCAACTTTGTGCTATTTTAAACTACTTTCTGCATATTTGTAACAATAAATACAAACTCCTTAAAATTCAAAAGCGATATGCAAATTAACTATGCTATTTATTGTAATATTCAGACAGGCTATTCACCATTTTTCTATCAAGTAAATGGAATAAATGTTGAACTCTTTTGGTACACACACACACATACATATTTATGTGTGTATGTATTTTTAATATCTTTCTGAATTAACTGTACCATCTACACATTGATTTTTGGTTTGGGGAGACGTACTAGCTGTAGTTGTGAGATCACGTGTCTTGCCCCACTGATACTTGATGTGTGATGAGCACTGAAAATGGCTGCTTTTCCATGGACTTAGAAATGTGGTTCGCCATTCTTCCGTTTAGGTCTTTTATTATATCATGTGAGTGTAAAAGAGTTGGGAAATTTAAAAGTATTTTCCTGGATTATTTGAAGGAATTGTGTTTTCTCTAATTCAGTTATATATATGGTTTGAATGAACACTTAGCAGCAGCCACATATCATCATAATTAAAGGGTGTCTTATTTGTATTATAAAATATTGATAGGTTGGCATAATGTTTACAAAATATATAACGTGTTAATAACGTTCACAGTTAAATAGTTATACTAAGATGAATTTTGGCAGGACCTAAGATTTTCTTTTATGCAGTGAATTGATTGAGTTTAGTTGTGTGTTTGAGAACTGGGACAGTTGTTCATGATGTCCAAGTTTGGAAAGTGTTTGTGTACCAGAAGAAAGCTCTCTGGAAATCTAATGTGTTATCGTAACACAATGATCCGTTTGCACTTTGAGGAAACCAAGTCAATTCAGATGACTTTTCCCACTTGTCAAAAGCAGCCTGTTAGGCAGAGTGCTGTTTCTAATGTGCTTCACAGCTGAAGGGACTGCGCTCCTATTTGTGCCTTTTCCATGTGTGTGAGCAGGAGGCTGTGGGTCCAGCCCAGGCTTCCTTCTTCCGGGATACCGTGCTCTTTCAAGTCTAACCTCTGATGTCTGCAGAGGGCTAGGAAAACTTCCAGTCCTTTAAAGTCATTTTTTTTGTTATATTATTTCAGTAAATAATTTAATTAGCAGAGTACCTATTTTTAATGCAACTAACGTGTATTTGCTTCATATAAAATAAGAGATATTTAACTTACTATTTCTGTTAAAAGCTATGAAATGCTTTTAAAGATTTATGTGATGTAAAAAGACTATCTTTAAAGTAATAATACTCAGGCAGATATTTCTGCCAGAATCCAAACATTTCTGGGCCTAATAAGGGAGTCATATTAGAGGATGCCTTTCCTGTCACTAAAGTGTGAGCTGTGTGTGAAGTGGCGTGGCTAGGGCCTAGTCATAGGGCCTGGCTTCAAGTTCTCAGTTGGCTCATGATCCGGTTGTAGGACTTGAGTCAAGTCATTTGGACCCTTTGTATCTGTTTCTTGGGTGTAAAATTGAGACCTCTGACTAGACTGCCCCCCACATGAAGTAACTTCTAGCTATAAACTTCTGTAATTTTATTATTTAATTTCCTTTGTTTCTTGTTAATCGTTCTATCAGATGTCTTTTAAAAGAGAAGTAGAGCAAAAGTAGGTGTAGAAGAGAATGACTGATGTTTGGAATGCTGAGTCTTTGGGCTTTTCTAGTTTTCACAGTAACTTTCATAGTTCTTAAATTCTGCTGGTATCCTGGGCAGGTGTTATAGATGCTGTTCAGCTTTATTAATGCTCTCAAAATAAGAAGAAAGGAAGAATACAGTGTTTCTGATTCCTCCATTATATATGAAAACATGAAGTAAATATAAATAAAAGGAAATCATTATTATAATGGAAAACAGTTTATGAAAGGAATTCTAGAGCTTATATTAAAGAATTTTTTTAGGAAAAAAGTTAATTATTGTTTTAGCTCTATAATTGATCTAAGCAGGAGGTTTGTAATCTGTATGAAGTAAAAGGAGCAAGAGATGTGAGCATTGAGGGCGTGCCGTTTCTGGCTCCCTGGGTCGGATAGCTGAGGCAGCAGGAGGAGGTCACATCAACTTCCCTTTTATTAGGTCACTCCCCTTGCAAAAGGAGTCATTCCTGCAGCTTGGTGTACTCCTGGGTCCTCTGAACACCATGGACTTAACTGTTTGCTGTAGAAGGTAGAAGAGAGCTTGCTCTATTACTCTACATTCTTTTGACATTGTGACTAGCAGAAGCAGGAAGTAGAGAAAATGTCAGATGCTTAGGGCTGGCCTTGAGTCTTACAGATGTGTAAGTAGGTATTTGGAAGAGCTGTTTTCTGTTTCTGGATGTGTACTAATGGCATCACAATGTTGCAAAACAAAAATTTGGTTAATGTGAAATCACAATGAAAGCATAGGGAGTCTTACTTGCTTTGTAGACATTTATTTGTTCTTACCATGTATTTTGAGTATCTCTATGCAGGGTGTTGTTTGAAGCACTGAGATACAAACAACTTGGCCTTGTTTGTAGGCAGTTTGACCAGTTATGGACAAGATTAGCAGTATTTTGTGAAGTGATAATCACACAGCACATACTCATATTAAATGTAGAAATTTGATCATGTAACTCGTGTTTATATCCTATTTTGTGTCTGTACCATATATTTAAAATTGTTTTTTTTCGATTGTGTGTGATTTTGGTGTTTTTGAGTGAGCATCATTACTCCTGGATGTCCTGGAGTCCCTGATTCTTTTTTTCAGAAGTTTGAAATACCAGTGGAATTGTAAATGAGCAAGTTAAAAACTTAAAAGACATTCACAGTCTTTTTTTATATAACTAATTTTAATAAATGCATATGCTTGTTTTAGGCATGCCTTAATTACTTTGCCCAAAAAATAGCCTAAAAATGACTAAGAGGGGGTGGACTAGAGGTGTAACATTGATAGGGAGCTCCTGGCAGGAGTGTCCTTGTTAAGAGTCTGGGCTAGGCATGGACATATTCAGCTATAGTATTGTCTTAGCTGCTCTTAAACTGGCTCTGGGACCTTGGTCAAGTTCTTCAACATTGGAGACTGGTTTCTCATGTGTGAAATGGTCATAGGAATAGTATTTAACTCTCTTGAGATTGTTGAGGGGACTACCTGGGAGACTTGTAAAAATACGACGCATGCTAAAAACATCTTGTTTAGTAAATACCTGCTACTGTTAATTGTTATTAGGTTACGCAGTTGACTCTATCAATGGCTTATATACTTCCTATCAGCTTTTAGCAGTAATGAAGCATTGCACTGATTCAGATTTTGTGAAACCTCACGTTGAGGCTGTACTCCACCAGCCCAAGAGAGAGGGCTTGCTGAATAAACTACCTGCATGAAAACAGTGCTGGGAACTTTAAGAAAGGAAACCTCTTTCATTACCTTAAGTGCTTAGAGCATTCATTCACAAAAAAATTGACTTGTTTATACACGTATTATTTATACATTAAGTTCTTAAGGAATAGTATAAAAATACTGTGAACTTAGCATTACCTACTGTTTATATTTAGAAAAGTAAGACTATATTTGACAAATTGAATAATTCAGATCTTCTTAATTCTGATGATTTTTGTCAGACAAATGGTTATGATCACCTAGAGTTTTTTTCCCCTTAAACCTGATTTGGAATTTTAGAAGCAGCGGACCATGAGAAGAGATACTGTTGTTTCAGTAATTCAGTGAATTTGCCCTCTGGGTAACAGCTTTTTAGAGTTTGAGTGTACATGCAGAAGAAACCAGTGTTCATGTTGGTTCACAATAAAGTGCACGTAGGTAAATGCTGTTAACAATTCTATCTTTTTGGACCACACGGATGGTGATTTTTTCTGTTTTGCGCACTGGTACAACCCTCCCCTCTTCTCTTTTTTAGTGTGGGTTAGGTTAACAATTAGATCATGACTCCATGCCAAACATTTCTGCAAGGTCTTAGTATGATGTGCTTACTGTCACTCTGCCCCTCAGATTGACCTGAGTGTCCTTGGAGAGGGGCTGTGTCAGAGTCTTCTGGCTCATTTCCCAGCACAAATGTCCAGAAGAGTTGGGCAGGAGCACAAGGATGGGCCAGGGGGAGTGGTTGTGACCACCTTGATGGAATTAATTGGTTTTGAGGATTTGTTGATTGCAAGAAGCCTTATTAGGAACCCTTTGACTGAGGCAGGACACTTGGTGGAGGAGTGGCACTTGGACAGCAATCCAGGATCATTGACACTAGCTGCAGCACTCCTGGATGTGTGTGTAGAGTGGGTGCATGCCCCTGCTCTGTCCTCTTTCGTAATTGCTGTGGAAATGGTCTAGCAGGATACTCACGGTGGAACCCCTCATTGTCTGTTGGATGATGTCAAGAGCCATGAGTTGGGATCAGGGAAGGGGAGGACTATGAGGGCAAGCCTTGGTTAGGGGGCAGATATTTGTCAGAGGGCAGGCAGAGCCTGGTGTTGTGAGGAGCTGAATTTCTTCTTGTTAGTAGCAGTTGGAGGGAATGGGGCTCTGCTGCCAGTCTCCTTTTTCGATGCCAGTTGGGTCTTGAAATCCTGTCTTAAGGAAGCTGAAAGTTGCCCCTGAGGGCTGGCTTTATCTTTGTCTGCTAGTTGTGAACCAGGTCAGCTTTTAGGAATAATTCAGAAAGAAATTTTCTTTGGGTTAATTGTATGGTAGAGAAGCCTTGTGGGCAGCATCCTGTGTGTCTCCTAGATTGAGGTATGTCTATGATTCCACCATTTAAATTTGGGGCTCTAGGATCAAAGCCTTGGGCAGCTGGGGATATTATCTTCTGATTTCATTTATTCTAGTGATTATCTTTGTTGGAATCCAGATGAAAGGGAACTTTGAGAGAAAATGTATAATCATCTAATGTATATAGATGTCTTTTAAAAAGTAGATACACGCAGGTTACAGAAGTGGGAATTCATATCAGTGCAGTAGAGTTAAAGTGCTAGTCTTTTCTGTCTATTTAAGGTGATGCCTGATATTGTCATGTTACAGAGGCGGATGCCCCAAACCTTCCGTGACCCAGCAACGGCTCCCCTGAGAAAACTCTCTGTTGACTTGATCAAAACATACAAGCATATTAATGAGGTAAGATTTGTTACAGTAACATTGATCTTATAATAACATCAGTGAGGAAAAAAAGCTATTTTGTGATCTATTGAAATACTCTAAACTTTTTTCATTCCTGATTGTCGTATTGATGATTATTATGAAGACTAATGATTTAGAAATAATATAAATACAATTATGTAAAAGATATATTAACAAGGGCTGCAAAATATAAAGATAATTGTGGATAACTCTTTTTTTTTTTTAAGGTTGTATTTAATATTGCTGTTATTTCTTTTATAAATTTTAAATTTTTTTTTCTCTTCCAAATTTCTTTTGAGTTACTTCTATAATAACTCTTATTCAGACTAAGAAAGGGGAATAAGGACTCTAGAAACATATATGTGTTAAAATTTTTGCTTGAAGTTTTATATATTTGTTTCTACTTTTGCTGTGGGCGTCAGGAAGCTCTGAAATATGTTTATACCTAGTTACAGGCATTTGGCCTAGTTTATTTGGTCTATCTATTTTTCTGTGATTTTATTGTCTTTTAAATTTTTATGTGTATTATTTTATCTCTTTTTATGATAAGATGTCCAGAAGTTTTTTTGTTGTAAGTAAAATAGATAAAAAACAGACAGAGCACTTTGAATTGCCTGTGTTATAACTTGGTGTTTTGCCACCAGAAAGTTTGTCTACATTTAAGCTTATTTAAAAAATACGTGGCCATAAAATCAAATATAAATAGATATGTACAGGTTACAGAAGAGGGAGTTTATATTAATAAATTCTCTTTATATCCCAAAGTTGGGATTGACTGGAAGAGGGGGCATGAGAGAACTTGAACTTGAGGGAGATGAAAATGTTACAAATGCTGTTTGGCATTTGGTGATTTTTGTCAAAGTTCCTCATGTAGAACTCTTAAGATGCATGCCATCTTACTGTATATAAATTATACTTTAATTCAACAATAAATATAAACCAGGCCCTTTTACTTTTCTTGAATGGCTTACTTTGTTCAAGTCACTTAAGATTTCTTATTTACAAAGTGTATAAACAGTATAACTGTAATTAGTTTCACTGTAGACATTTTTCATTGGTTATATCAGTGATATTTTCTAACTCAAGTGTCAGTTGTAGAAAATGATTTAATTTTTTGTATTTGTTACAAAGAGTAAAAATTCATCTATTTCCTACTTGTAGATAATATACTCTGATAATGCTCTTCCCCTCACAGTGATTTGAATTTGACAGTGAACACTGTGTAATTCTCATTTTAGGTTTACTATGCAAAAAAGAAGCGAAGACACCAACAGGGCCAGGGAGACGATTCTAGTCATAAGAAGGAACGGAAGGTCTACAATGATGGTTATGATGATGATAACTATGATTATATTGTAAAAAACGGAGAAAAGTGGATGGATCGTTACGAAATTGACTCCTTGATAGGCAAAGGTTCCTTTGGTCAGGTAATTTAATGGAAAATGCTGAATTTAATTAATTACAAAGAACTTCTTGGTTAATTTTGTTGTTGCAGCTCTTCCTCAAGAGCATACTTTTAATATTTGCAAATAATGCTCAGCAGTGGATATGTGAGTATTTGGATGACCATAATTCTTTAAGGGTAGCAATACTACGTCAATAATAAAAACTCCTTAGGCTTGTACAAACTTTTATGGTTCCCAGGTACTCATTTTACTAATGACTGGTTAATTTTAATCACTAATAGATAGTATTGCCTCTTTGATAAGGGCCTTGTATAGTCTGTAGATGATTGTTAGTATGCTAGAGATACTTACCTTCTTGTCTGATAGACCACTTCAAAGAGAAATGAATTACCACGTTCAGGTGGTGCAGTGGGAATGTGCTTACTTTTGAGGAGGCTTTGGAAAGTCTGGGGTTGTGCCCTGGCTTTTTCTCCCATCTCATGTTGTAACTATACCAGACCTCTAAGCAGGCAGGCAGTCTTTAGGATTCCTTGTAATCCTCAGTACCAGCATTGCTAATATTATGATTGAGTAATTTTGATGGATAGGATCATCCAGGCAGTTTCTACCAGGAAGGGATTCCAGTAGACCTGATTTTTTCCCCCCTCTCTTCATTCTCGGCCTCTTCTCTCTACCTACAACTTTCTGCTCCCCACCTTCTCACCCAGCCCCATTACAAAGCACACAGCCCTGAAAACATGAGTCTCTTAATCAGTCGCACCAATACCAAGAGGTTTTGGTCTTTCTCCTTGTACTCTATTTATTTAGAGACAGAGTCTCACTTCTGTCGCCCAGGCTGGAGTGCAGTGGTGCACTCTTGGCTCACTGCAACTTCCGTCTCCCAGGTTCAAGTGATTCTCATGCCTCAGCCTCCCAGGTAGCTGGGATTACAGGCATTAGCCACCACACCTGGCTAATTTTTATAATTTTAGTAGAGACGGGGTTTCACCATGTTGGCTGGGCTGGTCTCAAACTCCTGACCTCAGGTAACCCTCTTGCCTTGGCTTCCCACAGTGCTGGGATTTCAGGCATGAGCCACCACACCCAGCCTTCTTGTACTTTTAAAAAGATTTTTCGGGTCAGGCGTGGTGACTCACACCTGTGATCTCAGCACCGTGGGAGGCTGAAGCAGAAGGATTGCCCTAAGCCCAAGAGTTCCAGACCAGCCTAGGGAACATAGACCTTGTCTCTATTTATTAAAAAAAAAAAAAAAAAAAAAATTGGGGGTAATCTCTGGCTGTGGTCCCCAGCTGTTCCCGATTGTAAGTCCTTCTATCACATTGAGTTACAGAGCTCTGTTTGTTTGAGGTGTGATTTGCCGATAAACTGTCACTTCTGCCTTGCAACCCTTGTGGAATGAGATGGTTATCACCCTGAAGTCCAAATACATCTTCTGGCTTTTCAGTGATAAGGATAGAATAGGGATCAAAATGACTTTTCCTGAATTGTCTTTGTTGTTGTTGTTTTCTTAAACTGAGGAACCTGCATGTGCTTACTTCTGTGTTCCTGCCCTGAGAGAGCAAAATAGATGCTCCTGTTTGACCTGTGAGAAGAAGTCATTATGCTTAGAACAGAAAGTGTACTGTATGTCATTAGTAGCCACAGGTCTAAATCCAGAAAAATAAACGTGTAAGCAAATATGAACATTTGTGTTAGACCTGTGTCATTCCAGTGTGGCCCTACCAGTCCCTGATGTCACTTGTATATGTCTCCTCCTCCTCACGATTTGAAAGATTTTTGGTAATTATACATAATCCAGGGACTTTTTCCTTGAATGACAACTTACTCTTCTGAGGGATTTTTCAGGGCTTCAGGCATCCTCTGGTTTTTTGTTTGCTTTTTTTGTTGTTTGTTTGTTTTGTTTTTAAGAGACAGGGTCTTACTGTAGCACCCAGGCAGGAATGCAGTGGAGGAGTGATCATGGTTCACTGCCTTGACCTCCTGGGCTCAAGTGATCCTTCCACTTCAGCCTCTAGAGTAGCTGGGACTATAGGCACATGCCACCACGCCTGGTTAATTTGTTTTTTTTTGGTAGAGGCAGGGTCTCACTATGTTGTCCAGGCTGGTCTTGAACTCCTGGGCTCAACCATTCCTCCCATCTCAGCCTCCTACACTGCTGGGATTACAGGCCTGAGCCACCACACCTGGGCTGGGAGTCCCTCTTGATGAAGGTATTCCTGTTTGTCAGTCTGAAGCAGCTTCTCTATCAGCCTCTTAAGGAAAGGCATTTGTGAGGCCCAGTCCTTAACTAAAGGTATGAGCACCCTGTACTGGTCCCCATCTGGGCTACACAGCAGGAGGTGAGCGGGGGGTGAGCAAGCATTACTGCCTGATCAGCAGTGGCATTAGATTCTCATAGGAACTTGAGCCCTTTTGTGAACTGTGCATGCAATGCATCTAGGTTGCATGCTCCTTGTGAAAATCTAATGCCTAATGATCTGAGGTATTTCATCCCCAAACCATCTACCTCCCCTGGCTGTGAAAAAAATGTTTTTCACAAAACTGGTCCCTAATGCCCAAAAAGGTTCTAGACCTAGAGATTGCCACCTCTGCCATGAAAACTTCACTAACATTTGGGTAGCTGCACTTAATAGGTCACTTTTTTTTTTTGAGGCGGAATTTTGCTTTTGTCATCCAGGCTGGAGTGGAATGGTGCAATCTTGGCTCACTGCAACCTCTGCCTCCTGGGTTCAAGTGATTCTCCTGCCTCAGCCCTCTGAGTAACTGGGATTATAGGTGCCCATCACCAGGCCTCACTAATTTTTATATTTTTAGTAGAGATGGAATTTCACCATGTTGACCGAGCTGGTCTCAAACTCCTGACCTCACCTGAGCCTCCCAGCATGCTGGGATTACAGGCATGAGCTACTGCCCTGGGCCTAATGGGTTACTTTCTAACTTTCCTGACATTTACCATGCAGATTGTGGCCATACAGCCTGCTCTCTATAAGCTGATTTGCCCCGATGACTCAGTCTCTATGTTCATAGTTACATTTTTCTTCTCCCCTTCACCTTCATTTTCTCATACTCAGATTCCACAGAAAGGTGAACACAGGAGGCCTGTTTGACATTGAATTCCTTTTTTTCCAGGGCAGACTGATACTTCCTCTCTTGGGCTGAGGTATTGTGCAGTGTCCACGTTGAGGTTCAGGTCCTGTGCCTCCCCAGGAGGACAGTTCTATATTGACTTGGTCAGACTTTCTCACATGCTGTGTCAGGTTATTGTCAAATGAGGGATTTCTCCATTTCCTTAGCCAATAATTACCAATCCTGATTGCGTATTGAAATTTTCTTGGGGAGCTTACCAAAAAAAGTACTGATGTCTGGGCTCCAGACCAGTTAAATTCTCTAGGCATTGATGTAAAAGAAAAAAAAAAAATACCTTATTGAATTTGTAATTCATGGTCAAAAACTGGCAGTTAGCCCCTTAACTGTTTGGCAAGTCAGTAGATGCTCGGGCCCCCCTGAGTGTCCTTTGTTCTGCAGACCGTCAGGATCTGGGCACTGAACTGTAATTCTTGGTGCAGTCAGTACATCCAGTGAAACAGACGCATGTTAGAACCACTTAGCCACATGTTTTCAAGGGTAGTCTCTGTGATAACAGAGCACAAATAGTGTCTTTTAGAACTGGGTTAAACCAGAGGTTAGTGCATTTTCTATTCCAAGTTTGATTTCAGTTGAACCATTCAGAATCTGTCACTCACAGTAGATTCAGCCTTGACTGATGTAGATCTGAGAGCATATGTTCCATCTTCTTCCTGATCTAATGGTTTCATCCTGCTCCTTGGTATCATTTGGAGTTTCTTCCCCATCCCCAGGCTTACGATATTATAAATGTAACTTCTGTTTAATGAGTTGTAATGGTTATCGCAGGTTAATAAGAGATATCATTTCTTTTATTGTATATTGATTTTGTAATTTTTACGTAACTATTTTATAATAGTGTGAACCTCATTTTAGATGAGTGAAATTTAAAGTGAGGGCTGTGAATGGTGATAAGTACTCAGGAGCACTGTGGTTTCCTTAGCAGTGATTCTCATTTTTAAACTATCATAATCCCCTAATTATGGTGTTTGTGACATTGTAGAACTTTACTGGTAAGTTGTGTTTATTTTTTAGTGTAAACTAATTTTTCTTTTATATACTTAAGCTTTTATGTATGATAATCTAATTGAAAGAGAGTTATCAGAAGCCTTCTGAAATAGACTTTTAAATATTTCGCACATATTCTTAGGGTTCAGGTTTTTCTCATTAAAAGACTAGTTGGATGAGTTGTTACATAGTGTTAGTAAGAAAGATAAATCTAAGCAGTTGTCAAGATTCATAATTTATTTCTGACGGAGGAAAATAATTTTATTAAGAAAATTATGTTGTGGATATTTAGAAATATTGTACAAATGCAAAAAGAAATTCAATTTAAAAGATTGACTTAAAGTTACTGTGTAATACACAGTATATTGAATGGCCATATTGAATAGAAATATACAGTATCTCTTCTACTTAGGAAGGTCAGAAAAGTGATAATTATAAAAATGTGTAATTGAGAATTAGGTAAATGTTATAATTAAGGTGAATTATAAATTGTGAAGTTGTTGCCATTAATGAAAGAGAATTATTCATGTTTCCTCTCTTTTAGGTTGTAAAGGCATATGATCGTGTGGAGCAAGAATGGGTTGCCATTAAAATAATAAAGAACAAGAAAGCTTTTCTGAATCAAGCCCAGATAGAAGTGCGACTTCTTGAGCTCATGAACAAACATGACACTGAAATGAAATACTACATAGGTAAGCAGCTCAGTATACCCCAACCCAGACCAAAACTTTGAGTTAATGGTTCTTTTTTACCAAAATATTTTTTTTTCTTTAAAGTGGTTGATTAAAACGGTTTCTTTCTGTTGGACAGAAGATTCATATGAGTGACTTGATCTGGTAGTGATAGTCTAAATCTTGGGAAATGTGCCTTCCAGGTAGCATACCATGTAGAAACAAGTGAGAATAACGTGTGTAATTCGCAGTTTGCCGGTGCTGTTTGTTTGCTTTAGTGATGCATGTTTATCCAGAGGGTCATCTTTCCAGAAACTGTAACCATTTATAATCTAGTTCAGAAACTACTTGTGAGCTAGTATGTTGTTAGTGGTTGTGGAACCATTTTGGAGCATCTGCACCAAGATCTCAGGCTCCTCCCCAGTCTCTTCACCAGCTTGGTAGCTTTGGAAGCTATTAGACTTAGACTGCAGTAAAGAGATAATAGCCACTGCTTATTGAATTTTCACCACATCCTTATGCTTTTCTTTCATCATCTGTAATAGTTATAACAGCCTATAAGGAAGATGGTAGAATCCTTAAATTACACGTGATTTTTATAAAAGGCAGCATATCCAGGGCCATAGGGCTCTGTAGCTAGGATCAGAAGCTGTACTACTACTGCCTGACTCAAGTCTGTTTCATTCTCACATAGTCTTCCTTCTGAAAACAGAAACAGGAGACAGAAGACTTGTGAAAATACTGAAGTCTAGGGCCAATTGATACATGAACAAAACATCTTCTAATATACCTTCTTTAACCAAGTCTAATATGTCAGCGATTAAGACATCATTTTATGTAGCATTAAGGAAAAAATAGTTAAGTATTCATATAAGATGCCATCAATCGAAGATACAGACCTTAAGATCAGCACATAGCCACGGTCACCTGTGTTCAATGCTGACTTGACTTGACAAACATAAGGTTGAGTTTTATTTAGCAGATTCTTTTAAGAAAACATTATGGTTCTTTGGTCCCCCCAAAAAGGTAGAAACAAATAATGGGTGTTTAAAAGGGGCAAGCTTCAGATTGTTCAGATTAGATTTTGTTTGTGAAATACTCTTCATTTCTCTTTGTTAAAATATAAAATGAGTTTGTAATATTTTTCTTTCTTAGTTTCTTTTTTTTTTGAGACAGAGTTTCGCTCTTGTTACCCAGGCTGGAGTGCAATGGCGCGATCTCGGCTCACCGCAACCTCCGCCTCCTGGGTTCAGGCAATTCTCCTGCCTCAGCCTCCTGAGTAGCTGGGATTACAGGCACATACCACCATGCCCAGCTAATTTTTTGTATTTTTAGTAGAGACGGGGTTTCACCATGTTGACCAGGATGGTCCCGATCTCCTGACCTCGTGATCCGCTCGCCTCGGCCTCCGAAAGTGCTGGGACCACAGGCTCGAGCCACCGCGCCCGGCCCTCTTTCTTAGTTTCTTTACAGATACTGGTAATTCATAATAATAACATTTTTATCTTAAAACCATTCTCATCACACTCCAATGAAACTTTGGTTTTCACTGTCAGTTATAACCGACCCATTTTCATTCAAGGGTTTTAGAAACAATCAAGGACATTCTTAGGATGCTTGACTTACACAGTGATCTCTGAACATGCCTCTCAGCTTGTACTCACTCTTGAGTATTTACTTATGAAGCAAAAAAAAAAAATACTGATAGCATTTTAATTTTTAAATATGATAGCATACTGTAACATTTTAATTCTGCTTTATTTAAAAAAGACATAGCTGTCATATAGTTAAGCACTCAAAAAATGTTAGCTACTCAGTTCTGTATAATGCTAGTATTTTGTTTTGAATAAAGTGACATTAATGATCATTTTATTAATTGTATTAGTCATTACAGATACTGTTTGGATGAGTTTTGAAGTTCTTATTTTAGAAGATGGTGAATGCATAGTGTCAAGAAACTGAGATTATGTTTGGAAAACAAAAGTACTTTAGATTAGATAAGTTCATGTCAATTGAATTGATGCTTTAAATTTCTATTATCTGAAAGTGATATTTATTTTTATGATGTGAATTAATTTTAAAGTGATTGATGAGTGTAATTTATTCTGGTGAGTTTTATTGTCTTGTCTTTGAACTTTAAAAAACATCTACTACTTTACTGTGTAGCCAAATTTCTTATCTGGATTATTTAGTACCTGCCATAGTCTAGTTAAAAGAAAATTCAGTTTAAGTCTACAACAAAGTTGCCAGCCCTCCATTCTCCCCAAAATTCAGTTAAAAAGACTGAACAAATAGGCTTGTTTGAGCTTTCTTTGACAGTGTCTTTAGTGTTCAGCACATTGTAGATTCTGAGTAAATGAATAAAGAACTGTGAGGTCAAGTGAAACTGAGTAGATGTTTCATTGGAAGAACATTCTCATCACAGAGCTTCTTAAGGGAATTTTTATAATCACCTGAGAATTCTGACAGCAGTTACTTTTTGCATTCACTTTGTGGCTACTGCTTAACCATGAGATTAAAAGCCGTGCATGGACCATGATTGTGAAGTATCATGGAACTGTGTTTCTAGTTTTAAACCTATGAACTGAAGTGATTAAGAGCAGATATCTTATATAACGTTTAAGGATTGCTTTGTTATGTTTAGTATCAGGTTATGCTGCAGACTCCTATATCACCATGTAATTATTTTTATTGTGTTAATTAATTCTAACTTGAGATCACCTATATCATTAAAGATCTAAAAATGGTACTGATTTTCACTGCTTTGAGATAGAAAGCCCAGGAGTACTACCAGGAAAACACAGTGTATCCACAGGTAGTCATCACACATTGATTACTGTCAGTTTATTCTAGATAGATCTGTAGTGAAACCTCTCATTTTGTAATACTAAAAGACAAAATGAAAGTAACCTTGACAGGATGGGTGTTTATGTCATTGCAGTTGTGTTACAGGTGCTCAGTTTGTATATGTAAGACTGTTAACAGTCAGGGACAGCCCTTTATGGAATAACCTCATCTGATGTGAAGTCAGTGTTAATACTTAAAGCACAATGTGTGAAGCGATTTAGTGAGTATTCAGCCTTTTTAGAGGTCAACGGTGATAGCGATCTATGTATTCTATGCTGTTCACCACTCACAGCCTCCTTATCTTCTCTTCTTGTAGTTGAGATTTATTTTGAAGTTTTTCAAACCTTCAGTCTCACACAAGAGTTCTCATTTACCAATTTGATGAACACAGTTAAGTACTCCAATACTTTTACTAAAGCATGATTTTCAGTCATTTGTTGTATTTACCTAAAGGGTGACAAAAAAGCTATCATCAAAAATTGTGACAAAATTACTAGTGAAATCTAAAGTTCTGCAGCACAGATAAATTTCAAAGCCTACACAGAAGGCTGCCAAGTACAGCATTGTCACAAACCAGAGATCTGAGTAGGTGGAGTTTAGACATAGGAAGCCGTGAGGTAGGACTCTCAGGAAGGAAAAAGTGCTTTTTTTTTATAAATGAAGATAAAATTGTTGAAATAGTCTTACTACTGTTTGTTCGTTTGCTACTTGTGTTTTCAGATCTGACTTTTTTAAAGAAACAAGGCATTTTGGTAGTACTTACCGTGTATCACTTACTGACAGACACTGTATCTGTTTAATTCAGCAGAAGAGCAACTTAGATATTCTTAACTGATTCAAAACTGCTATTACTGCAAAGTGCTGATCTCCAGACTTTAACTTTTGACTCTGCATTTGACGTTGTACTAATGTTAGAGGTCATTTGAGAGTCCGCGTGTATGTTACTCTCATTTTATTGGTATATATAATTTAAAATGAAACTCTTTTCTCTTTCAGTGCATTTGAAACGCCACTTTATGTTTCGAAACCATCTCTGTTTAGTTTTTGAAATGCTGTCCTACAACCTCTATGATTTGTTGAGAAACACCAATTTCCGAGGGGTCTCTTTGAACCTAACAAGAAAGTTTGCGCAACAGATGTGCACTGCACTGCTTTTCCTTGCGACTCCAGAACTTAGTATCATTCACTGTGACCTAAAACCTGAAAATATCCTTCTTTGTAACCCCAAACGCAGTGCAATCAAGATCGTTGACTTTGGCAGTTCTTGTCAATTGGGGCAGAGGGTAAGTATTATTTCAGGACCTGTGAATTAAATAGAAGTAAGTAGAACAGTGTAGGTATTAGGTTGGTGCAAAAGTAATTGTGGTTTGTGCCATTACTTTTAATGGCATTACTCTTTTAATGGAAAAACCGAAATTACTTTTGCTCCAACCTAATAGATATTTGAAATGTTAATAAGGTGTATACCATTTAGAGACAATAACATGATGGTTATTTATCTTTAAAATATAGCAGTTAATTACTTTATGTTGATATCTGTTTTGGAGAAATACCTTTTAAAATGCAAATAGCAATACTTTGACTCAAAAGACATTGATTTTTTTTTGAAATAGGTATATTTAAAATTATGTATGCTAAAATTATGTATTTAAAATATGTATGCTAAAAGATGAAGGGAAGAGAATAGGAGATGGAATGATTAAATATTAGGGGATTTCTAACTTTCCCAAGTAAAGGTTTTAGTGTAAGTTTTGGGACTTTTCAGTACTGGAACATTGAATCCTTGCTGTAAAATACTTCTCTAAAGATTTATCAAGATAAATCTTTTTCCTCAGAAACTGATGGTTCAAAAAACATGCAGGTAATTTTGATTAGTCATGGTACTAAAGCACAGAAAATTTAGTTGATAGACTTGTTTTGATAAATAAATTTGTCTTATTTTCTCCACTATTAAAAATTTACATAAATTCTAACACATATCCAAAGTAAATTTTTTTAGACTGCTAGAAACAGATGTATTCGTAGTGATGATAATAAGTTTAGCTGATTTAGGAAAGCAGTTTTTCCTATCATTCTTAACAGCGTTATGAAAACTACTCTGACAGCATTGTTTCATATATAAAATAGAAGTTACAGGTGTCTCCTCTTTAAAGGGATTGCTACCATCATTTGATAATATTTTACTGATTTTTAACACTATTCCTTTTGCTTGAAAGTGTTGAAACTATATTTCTTTTGTTTTAAAGGAAAACCCAACTAACATACAGATGTTAATTTTTTATAGTGAACTTTTCTGTTTCTTATTTTTCCAAATTATTGAAATTTTCTGTACTGTCCTACTTTTGTCCAAGTTTTAACTATAACATTAATTTAATCTGTTTAGCCAATAGGACTGTCTTTTGTTATTTTCTGCAGCTTCTCTTATGGTGGTGATGCTATTGAGTGTTGAAGCAATTTTTAAAAATTGGAGTAGGAAGCAAAATTTGCAGTTTTAGATGCCTTCAAAAAAATCAAGAGATGCTTGTAGTTAATATGGGATAGAGTATATTGTGAATGAAAAATGCCCATCTTGAGAGTAATTTGAATAGATTTTAGAGTTGGGACATTTTCCCCCTATTTAAGCCAAATTATATATTTTGTCCTAATATTAAACATTATTTCTGTCTAGTCAAAATGAGCCAGTTATCCCTATAATAAATTTTCAACTATTCAAATTCATTGGAATAACATGGGAAGTTATGTCTAAAATAGGCATGCAGTGGCCCTGCCTGTGGATCTACTGGATTAGAATCAGAAGGTGGTAGGGCAAGTGTGTTTTGGGGAAAAAACTGCTTTAAACAAGTTAGATAGGGATGTGACAGAGTTCTTGGCATAAGCTGTGAAATACAAGTCTCAGGAGTGGTGGTGAGTCTTTGGGCCTAGGGAATAAGCAATGGTATTGGCTTATAAAAAACTCAGAAGTGTAGTACTTCTTCTTAGTTCTTTAAGTTAGACTTTCTTCTTATAGTTCCTTAAGGTCGATTGACCTGCCTGTGTAGGCCTGAGAGTGTTCTTGATGACTTGGCTGGAGGTTTCAGTGGGAGCCACAGAAAACTTCATGAGCTTTCTGGCTGCATGGTTAGGGTATTAAGTTAGGAAATTTAGTTAGGAGGATTTTATTTCTTTCTCCCTTTTAATATTAAAGTGAAACAAATTGGTCTCTGAAGACGTCCTTGCTACTTCATTGAAAATAGTCCATTTCAGGATTGTCTTTCTCTAAGAAGTCTTGGATGGAGGTGGAGAGAGAGGAAGCTATTGGTCAGAGACAGCTGTTATTTGAATCTTTATGTGGCATTGCCTCTGGAATTTATCTGTGAGACAGCAGAGTACAAACGTCTGATTTTTAAATTACATCGTATTAAAGTTACTTGACTTTTAACGCTGAGAAATACATTGTTTAGGTTAATTTAAATACAGTCTAGTTGTTGAGTTAGTGGTAAGCCAAGTGCCGGCCATTGCAGGAAAGGATAATTATTAGGGAAATAAATGACTTTCAGTAGTGCTTTTTTCTGGTGAGGCATAATTGTTTTAATAACTATCATGATGACCAGTTAGGACTAGACTAAACAAAAGGGCTTGAATTTTTATGCATTTCACAGTTAAATTAACCAGTCCCTCCAAATGTTTAGTTCTTTAAGCCATATTCATAGTCTAATGTTGAAATTAGTCAATGGAACCCTAATTCAGGAATTAGCCACTTCTTTTCTGTTAATATCAGATTAATGTTTTAAATCCAGTGCTGACCACAGTTTTAAGCAATTGAAGTAATACTATTTTGAAATGTATTTCAGATATACCAGTATATTCAGAGTCGCTTTTACCGGTCTCCAGAGGTGCTACTGGGAATGCCTTATGACCTTGCCATTGACATGTGGTCCCTCGGGTGTATTTTGGTTGAAATGCACACTGGAGAACCTCTGTTCAGTGGTGCCAATGAGGTAAATGATGCATTGCTTTACGAATTCTGTTTTCATAATTCCGTTTTGTCTTTCATCGATGACAATGTAAAAGTTTTTTTTAGGCAGAGATGAAATGTGAGGTCAGTTTTGAATATACCTGTTTTTTCATATTTGTCAGTGGTCACATAATACTAAGTTTAGAATTATGAGATAGGAAATGTAGGATATTTTAGTCTGCTCATGAAGGAGAACAGTTCATTAGAAAGTGTTAAGTATTTTGGCATAAATTTTGCAGGTTTTAAATAGAATAACGGAAAGCTTAAAGGTGATGATAAAGAAATGAAGGCCATCCTGAAGAGTGATAGAAACATCACTCTAAATTTTTAGATTGTAATTTGGAGTTGAAGAGGTAATGAACAGTAGGATTGGTGGATACTCAGTGTGAATAATTTAGAGTAAACCAGATGATGGAATTGTAGGGCCACGGAGACTGTGTGCAGTTCTGTAGTCCACAGGTTTGCAGTCTGTGTTCTGGGAGGTTTTTGAAGGTCAGAGGCAGTGAGGGGGTGGACAGGGACAGGTCACACTTCTCTGCAGTTAGATAAATTGGGCTTTCATTGTTCATAAACTATTCACCTGTGGGGAGTTTGTTTATAAAAGAAAAATTGACCGTTGCAGATCTTGATCAGTCTATTTATTTATAAATGAGAAGAGAAAGGCCAAAGGCATTAATGACTTGTGCCAGATGATGCAGCTGTTAATACCTGGTGTCAGAAACTTCTCTTCCATCCTTCCTTTTAATTCTTTTTTTTTTTTTTTTTTGAGACAGAGTCTTGCTCAGTTGTCCAGGCTGAAGTACAGTGGCTCGATCTTGGCTCATTGCGACCTCCGCTGCCCAGGTTCAGACAATTCTCATACCTCAGCCTCCTGAGTAGCTGGAATTACAGGCAAGCACCACCATGCCCGGCTAATTTTTGTATTTTTACTAGAGATGATGTTTCACCATGTTGGCCAGGCTGGTCTCAAACTCCTGATCTCAAGTGGTCCACCCGCTTCAGCCTCCCAAAGTGCTGAGGTTACAGGCGTGAGCCACTGCTCCCAGCTCCTTTTAATTCATTCCAGCTTCAGCTGCTGAGCTGCTCTTTGATAGTAACTGCCATAGTTTGTTTTTGTTTTAGTATAAATCTTACTGTGTAAATTAGTTTCTTTCTTGGGCTTGAACAATATTAAAAAACCTCAGTGGTTTCCCATGGTACTCATTGTAAAAGCCGAGGTCCTTTGAGTAGCTCACAAGTTCTTACTCCCTCTGATGCCAATTCTTTCACCAACACCTGGTCTCTCCTTCTCCCCTCACTCTGTGGTCCCTGGCAAATGCCAGCCATAGGCCCATACTAGGCCCTTTGCATTTCTTCTTTCCTGTGCCTAGAATGCTCTCTTCTGAGGTAGCACTTGGTTCCTTCCCTTGCTGATGTTAGTTTTTGCTCTGATAACACCTTCTCAGTGAAACCATATACCCCGCTTATGGTTGCAGTCCCCCTTATCCCCATCCCGTAGTTCTTAGTCAGCATCTGACACCATGTATTTAAGTATTTATTGATACCACCGGCTATCAATAAATAGTGGTGGCTCACACCTGTAATCTCAGCATGTTGGGAGGCCAAGGCGGGCAGATCACTTGAGGTTAGGAGTTTGAGACCAGCTTGGCCAACAAGCTGAAATGCCATCTCTACTAAAAATAGAAAAATTAGCCCAGGATGGTGTCTTGTGCCTGTAGTCCCAGTTACTTGGGATGCTGAGGCAGGAGAATTGCTTGAACCCAGGAGGCTGAGATTGCAGTGAGCCAAGATTGCGCCACTGGACTCCAGCCTGGGAGACAGAGCCAGACTCCATCTCGAAAAAAATTTATTGTTGCTCTCTTCCCACTATAACATAAAAAAACTTTTTGGCAGGGGTTTTTATATGTTTTGTTTATTGTATTCTACCATTGATCATGGTTCCTAGCATGTAACAGGCACACTCAGTTTGATTGAATGAGTCTGTACTTTAAAAAAAATTGCTTATTAGGTCCATACTCTATTAAGCCTCTGGGATTTTTTGTTTTTAGTGGTTATTTAACATCCTCTGAAAACTGGGCTGGGTGCCGTAACTCAACGCCTGTAATCCCAGCACTTTGGGAGGTTGAAGTGGGAGAGGATTGCTTGACCCAGAGTTTGAAACCAGCACAGGCAATATGGTAAAACTCCATCTCCACAAAAAGATTTTTAAATTAGCCAGGCGTGGGGCCGGGTGTGGTGGCTCATGGCAGTAATCCCAGCTCTTTGGGAGGCCAAGGTGGGCAGACCATTTGAGGTCAAGAGTTCAAGACCAGTCTGACCAACGTGGTGAAACCCTGTCTTGACTAAAAAAATCTGCCTGTAGTCCCAGCTATTCGGGAGGCTGAGGCAGGAGAATTACTTGTACCCAGCAGTCAGAGGTTGCAGTGAGCTGAGATTGCACCACTGCACTTCAGCCTGGGCAATAGAGCAAGACTCCATCTTAAAAAAATATATAGCTGGGTGTGATGTTGCATGCCTGTATTCCTTGCTATTCTGGAGGCTAAGGTGGGAGTATCGCTTGAGCCTGGGAGGTCGAGGCTGAAGTGAGCTGTGATTGCACCACTGCCCTCCAGCCTGAGTAACAGAGCGAGACCCTGTCTCAAAAATAAGTAAAGAAAAAATTTTATAAAATAAAATTTTACAAAAACGGAAACTTTAAAACTTCCTCTCATCTTTCCTTACTGTTCAACATTGTATCCATGACTATCTGACAGTGTGTTTGTTAATTGACTGTCTTCCCTTCTGTGGGATATTTGGCTCAAGGAAGGTAGGGCCTTTCTTGTTTGTTCATTACTGTATGCTTGATGTCTGGAGGAATGCCTGACACATAGGCGACGTGCAATTTATTTATGAATCAATGAGTGATGTGTGACTTGATGAGCAGGAGTAGATGTACAGTAGAAATGACAGGTTTTATTGTTTTTATTTTTAATACAGGTAGATCAGATGAATAAAATAGTGGAAGTTCTGGGTATTCCACCTGCTCATATTCTCGACCAAGCACCAAAAGCAAGAAAGTTCTTTGAGAAGTTGCCAGATGGCTCTTGGAACTTAAAGAAGACCAAAGATGGAAAACGGGTAAAATAAGGATATATGCGTTTTGAACCTTTATTAAATTTCTTTACCATACCTGTCTTTTTATAGCTCATTTTGCTTTACTTGAAATCAGTGTGTTTCAGTTAACAATTTTATTGATAACTTAGGTAGATACTTTGTTCCGAAGTTGAATATAGTTTGACTTGAACTATCAGGTATGGACCAGTGTTTGATTAGTGGTCAGAGTTATCTTTAAAACTTCATTTTAAAAACTGTATGCCTGCATTTTGAGGCAGCTGACCACATCACCACATTTGGTTTCAGCAGGAGAGTTCAAAGTTTGACCTTGTGTTATCTTACATCGTGGGCATGTAGTGATGTCACAGTTAATTACTTCAGCTGTGAACAGAAGTCACAGTTACAGTAAATGATTTTTTTTTTAAAGTTCATTTGGTAAAATATGTGAGAAGTTGATTTTTGGCATAAGTAGTATGTAATTTTTTTTTTCAAGGATATTGACTATATGGTCCATTGATAGAGTCACATTCCTAGCTCAGTGACTTAGATAGCAGAAATTTCACATCCCTGAAATCTTTAAAAGTGAGGTTTTTATAACATTAGGTTTATTTTAGTAATTTTCTTTTATCTGAGGTCTTTGTTTAAAGATACCTAAACTATGTCAGTTTAATAGAGTGATGCTAATTTTGCATCTGATTTTTACTTTTGTTTTATAGATCTATAAATAATCATATGCTTTGTAATTTAGTTTGGTCCTAGTATTGAATGAATATAATGTATAAAATATGTGATTGAATATGATCTCCTCCTGCACATACACATTCCTAAGTCACCTTGTGATTGTAGTTTTGCGTTTATAACGTTTAAGAGTTTATTTTTGCTTCAGTTATTTTGCCCTTGCATTTTAGCGATGCTGCCACCAGGTGTCATTTTCAGTGAACTGAAGATGATGGTTGATTGCCTTAATTCACCTCCACATGGCTATGGAGTCATAACTTTTAATATTAAATGATTTTCTTTAGAATATTTAAAAGCACACATATAATTGTATCTTTCAAACTGATTTGTAAGTTATTGCATTCTGCCATATTCTCTAAAGCTATAGGCAGTACAGTTTCCAGCTGCTAAATTATGCCTACTCTCCATAAGGAAAGGACGGAAAATGCCATTGAGACCTCCTGGGCCCTTGTTTTTTCTTTATCCACATAGCTCATTAATCATGGCCCATTTTCTGTGTAACCAAAACTTAGCCTGGGAATCCTTATTGGCTTCACCAGCATTCAGAGGAGTTCCTACCAGTTTGAATTCGCATGGAGAGGAAATTAAATCTCTTTTATGTTGTCTCTCTCTGTGATACAGGCTGCTGCTTTCTCCATTTCAGACTTATTTATTTATATTTTGTTTCTGCTATTTTTTTCCTCAGTAAAACATCCCATTCCATCTCCTAAATCTCTGCCTCATAAAACCACAGTGACCCATCATTTCTTTCAAACTGATCTATAGATATTGTTGTTTTTAGTTATTTGGAGTGGGGACATTTCAGAAATGAGTAGATTGTCTTTTCCCTTTTAAACATTGGAAGTGGGTATCTTAATGTACATTTAATACATGTGAAGTGACAATAGATTTTAATGAGATTCTTTTAGTCACACCGAGCTATTGACTTCAGCAACTTAATTTTTAAAAATAGGAAATATTTATTTATTTATTTTTGAGACAGAGTCTTGCTCTGTCGTCCAGGCTGGAATGGTGCAGTCTCGGCTCATTGCAACCTCCACCTCCTGGGTTCAAGCAATTCTCTCGTTTCAGCCTCCCAAGTAGTTGGGATTATAGGCGCGCACCACCACGCCCAGGTAATTTTTGTATCTGTGGCTTTTTTAGGAGAGATGGGATTTCACCATGTTGATCTCAATCTCTTGACCTCATGATTCTCCCACCTCCCAAAGTGCTGGGATTACAGGCGTGAGCCACCGTGCCTGGCGTATTTTGCTTTTAAGAGAGAATTTCTGTACCAAAATCATAATTACATTACAAAGAGTACACTAGGAATTTTAACCAGAGATATAAATAGATGTGCATACACTTCATTGGCTGTCTTTGTGGTTTGTTTAATGATTTTATTTTTACTTTTAATTTCTCATTTTACATTTCAAAAGCTCTATATTAGGGTTTTCCAGTAATGAGATCAATACTTACTATATATTATTTTCTTGGTCGAGGTGGAGAATGAAGAAGTAAGACAATAAATGATGCTATTTTTTGAAGTATAATTTGTATATTGTAAGATGCACATTTTTAGTGTTGAGTGTGTTTTCACCTTTGTATACAACATTGTCCTTCCTGTCTAAACCAGCATGAAAGATTTCGATCTCAAATCCTCGCGACCCTTTTCTGTTATCCTGCTGCTTTCTGATTTCTGTCATCAAAGATTAGCTTTGTCTTTTCATTGGCAAACTTTGTATAAATGGAGCCTTATAGTATTTATTGTTTAGTTTTGGTTTTTCTTCATTCAACAAATATATTGTTTTTGGAAATTTATCAGTATTGTTGTGTGTCTCAGGAATTGATTTCATTGTATTGCTTCAAGATATTCCAGTGAATGAACATATCATAATTTATATTCACTTGTAAGTGGTCCTTTGGTTTGTTCCCAATTTGGGACTATTATGAATAAGGCTACTCTGACAGCACAGTCTTAAGAGTAGAATTGCCAGGTAATGGGGTATATGTTTACCTTCACAAGAAAAACCACCCGTTACCCAAAGTTGTTTTACCATTTTATATTCTCATGATGCACGAAGGTTTCAGTTGCATGACATCCTCACCAATCGATACGGATCGTCTGTTGGATTTTAGTCATTCTGTAGTTGATACGTCGTGGTTTGATTTGCATTTCTTCAGGCAATGCAGTGATACAGACCACCTTTTCATATGCTTATTAGCCTTTCATACATATCTTCTCTGGGTTGTTTAATGATCTAGTGGTCCTTTGTCATTAAGTTTTTTGTCACATATATGTTAGTGTATTTCCCTAGACTGTGGCTTGCCTGTTTCTTTCTTAATGTGGTATCTTTTGATGAATAGGGAGTTTTAATATTGATGAAGTTGTATTTATCAACTTTGTTTTTTGGTGCTTTTTCATATCCTAAAAAATCTTTGCCATCTTCAAGTTTGTGAAGATACTCTTCTTTGTTTTCTTCTACAAGTTTTTTTAGTTTTATTCTGCCTTTTACAGTTAGGATTCCATGGTTTGTCTTGAATTATTTTTTGAGTATGGAACAGGGTGAAGGGTTGAAGTTCATTTTCTTCCCTTTGCTTACCTAGTAGTTACAACAGCATTTGCTGAAAGCAGTTGCTTTTCCTTATTGATATGCTTTCTGTTCTAGGTCCTTCTGTTCACATACGAATTTCAGAATCAACTTCTAAATTTCTACCAAAAAATAGTGCTAGCATTTTGATTTGGGGGTTGGGGTTTCATTTAGGAAAATGGACATCTTAACAATATTAAGTCTTCCACTCTATAAAGATGGGTCATCTCTCCATTTATTTAGGACTTAAAATCTCTCAGTAGTGTTTTACAGTTTTTAATGCAGAAGTCTCACATATTTTGTTCACTTTATTCCTAAGTTTTAAATTTTTTAGATGTTCTTTTAAATGACATTTAAAATGTATAATTTCCTAATTTTTCATTTCTGGTATATAGAAATACAACTGATTTTTGTGCATGATTTTTGTATCCTAAGACCTTGCTAAATTTACCTGTTCTAACAGTTGACCTTCAAACAATAAAGGTTTGAACTGCACATGTTCACTTGTGTGCAAATTTTTTTTCAACAAATACAGTCAGCCCTCTGTAATCAAAAATACAGTATTCCCTGGATGTGAAACCTGTATGTGCGGGCCAGCTTGTCACATATGTGGATTCTGCACGGCCTCCTTGTGGAACTTGAGTATATGTGGATTTTAGTATATTTGGGGGAGGAGCAATGTCTTGGAACCAATCCCTGCGTATACTGAGGGATGACTGTATTTTTGTTGTTGAAATTTAATAGGGCTTTCTACTTAAGCAATCTTATACTCCATGAATAAGACAGTTCTGTATTTTCAGTTGTTTGTCTTTTTTGCTTTTTTAATACCATGAATGGAAACTGAATATTGTTACGGGTTTTCTGCATCTATAGGGATCATCATGATTTTTTGCCAGTTTTGTGGTAAAATACATTTAATTTTTTGAATGTTAAGCCCCCCAGCCCTATCAAGTCCCATATATATATATATATATATATATATAGCTCAGTTCAATTTGCTAATCTCTTGGTAACGAATTTTGTTTCTATATCATTAGTGGATATTTGTCTAAAATTTTATTAATACCATCAGAATTTGATTTTAGGATTATGCTGGACTTTTGAAATTATTAGGAAATATTCTTTCTTGATTTTCTTTGAAAAAAAGATATAATTGGTTGGCATTACTTCTTTTGTAATGTTTAGTAGAGTTCAGTGATGAAACCATCAGAACCTAGGGCATTTCTTGTTAGAAGGTTATTTAATTGTTTAATTGTAATTTGTGTTTTTTGATAAAAATAGGGTTATCTAGATTTTTTAAATTAGTTTTGGTAAGCTGTATCTTTCCAGAAACTTTTCTTTCTCACTTAAATTGTTGAATTTGTTGGTATAAAATTATCAATAATATTTTACTATATTTTTAATATTTAGAGAATCTATAGTGATAGTCTCTCTTTTATTCCTGATACTGGTCATTTATACTTTGTTTTTTCCCCAACTAGTCTTGCTCAGGGTTGATAAGTTTATTAATCTTTTCAGATAACCAGATTTTGACTTTGTTGATTTCTTTTCTTTTTATTTCTATTCTTGTTCTAGTTCCTATTCTGTTTTTTACTCTTCACTATGTCCATTTACTTGGGTTGAATTTCCTCCTTTTCTAGCTTCTTTTAAGGGTGGAAACTTAGATCATTGATTCTTAAGCCTCTTTGCTACTATAGAATTTAGTGGTATAAATTTTCCTCTAAGCACTGCTTTAGCTGCATCCTACAGCTAGGTAGCTAGCTATTTTTTTTAGAGACAGAGTCAGTCTCATTCTGTCATCAGGCTGGAGTGCAGTGGTGCGATCTCGGCTCACTGCAACCTCCATCTCCTGCGTTCAAGTGATTCTTCTGCCTCAGCCTCCCAAGCAGCTGGGACTGCAGGTGCACACCACCATGTCCAGCTAATTTTTGTATTTTTAGTAGAGACAGGGTTTCACCATGTTGTCCAGGATGGTCTTGATTTCTTGACCTTGTGATCCACCCGCCTCGGCCTCTCAAAGTGCTGGGATTACAGGCTTGAGCCACCGCACTGGAGCGCTTTTGGATGTTTTTTTTTTTTTTTTTTAACAGTCATTCTGAAATGTTTTTAACTTGTGATTTCTTCTTTAAGCTGTCATTATTTAGAATTTTGTTACATAATTTCAAAATATTTGAGGATTTTCTAGGTATCTTACTGATTTCTAGTTTAGTAGCAGTTTGGTCACAGAATGTGATTTCCATCCTTTAAAATTGCGACTTGTTTTATGGCTTAGCATCTCATGTGTCTTGGTGAATGTTTTATGTGCACTTGATAAGAACTGTATTTTGTGTTTGTTTGGTGTAGTGGTCTCCAATTATCAATGTAGATCAAATTGGTTTGATATTTTCTTTATATATTTTATATTTGTATGTATGTATGTGTGTGTGTGTGTGTGTCTGTATATTCTGTCAGTAACTGAGAGAGGAGTCTTCATTGATTTATCTTAGACTCCCTTTATAACATTGCTTTTTGTTTTTTGAAGCTTTGTTAATAAGTGTATGCATGTTTAGTATTGTTATGACTTCTTAATAAAATTGACCCTCTTATCATCCTGAAATGTCCTTCTTTGTCTGCTATTACTGTAGTGTCACTAGTGTTCTTATCCTTGATATTTTCATGGTGTGTGTGTGTGTGTGTATATATATATATGTGTAGATACATACATTGGAAGAAAAATATCCAGCATATGTACACACACACTCTCTCTCTCTCACACTCACACACTCTCTCTCTCTCTTTTTAAACCTGTGCATACCTTTATGTGTAAAGAATTTTTTTTTTTGAGACAGTCTCGTTCTGTCACCCAGGCTGGAGTGCAGTGGCACAATCTCGGCTCCCTGCAACCTCTGCCCCCTAGTTCAAGTGGTTCTCCTGCCTCAGTCTCCTGAGTAGGGTTACAGGCACGTGCCACCACACCTGGCTAACTTTTGTATTTTTAGTAGAAATGGGGTTTCAGCATATTGGTTAGGCTGGTCTTGAACTCCTGACCTTGTCATCTGCCCGCCTCAGCCTCCCAAAGTGCTGGGATTACAGATGTGAGCCACCGCGCCCAGTCAGAATGATTTTTATGTTGTGTGCAACATATGGTCAGGTCGTTTTTTAATCTATTCTGTTAGTATTTAGCCTACTATTCAGAGTTCTGAGTTTCATACTGTTGTCTTCTTTGTGTTCTGTCTTTCCTATTCTTTGCTTCCTATTTCTTCTTTCCTTTCTTTTTGAGGGGAGGTTTATTGAATACATTTTGACATTTTATTTCATCTTCTGTATTGATTTTTTGGCTTACTTCTCTGTGTCATGTTTGTGTTCCTTTTATAATATGCACCTTTAACATAGTTTACCTTCAAATAATAATATATTGCTTGTTAAACAGCATGATAACCATGTGATTCTATATAACCCCCTTCTACTTGTGCATTTGTTGTCATATTACTTTTGCAGGTTATAACGTCACAAATTAATGGCTGTTTAAATAAAAAATAGATGTTTAAGGAAATTTTAAAGCACATATAAAATAAGGATAATATAACTTTTATATTTATGCTTATATTTGCCCTTTTCTCGTGTTCTTTCTTTTTGCAGATTCTAGCTTCCATCTGGTATCATTTCTTCAACCTTAAGACCTTATTTAACTTTTATTTTATAATGAATAAGTTATCATAATGAATTCTCTCAGTAGGTGTTGAGCCGAAAATACTTGTTTATCTTTATTTTTTGGAAGATATTTCCAGTGCATATAGAATTACAGATTAACTTTTTTCTTTCAGCAAAAGAAAAAGATGTTATGACATTGCTTAAAGATGTATTGACTTTTTTTTTCTGGATTACGCTGTTTCTGAAGAGAAGTCTGGTTATTTTTTAGCATTGTTTCCCTGCATCTACTATTTTTCCTTTGCCCTCTGGCTGATTTTAATATTTTCTCTTTATTTGATCTCCAGCAGTTTGACTGTTTACCTGTGTATGATTTTCTTTGTATGTATTCTCCTGGGAGTCCACTGAGTTTCTTGGACCTGTGGGTTGATTTCTTTCATCAGTTTTTGAAAGTCCTCAGGCATAGTCTTTCTAAATATTTGTTCTGCTTTCATCTTTCTTCTAGTTCTCTAGTGATATGTATGTTATAGTGCTGAATGTTATCCCAGAGGTCTCTGTCTGGTTTATTCATTCTGTTTTCTGTTTGTGTTTTTAATGGGATAATTTCTTTTTCTATCTTCTGGTCCACTGATGATATTGTTGTTGTCGTCGTTGCTTTGTGCTGAGTCCAGTCTGCTGTTGAGTCCATTAAATGGATTCTTGGGATGTTACTGTTGTTTTTAAGACAGGATCTCACTCTGTCGCCCAGGCTCAAGTATAATGGTGTGATCATGGCTCATTTCAGCCTTGACTTCCTGGGCTCAAGTAGTTCTGTGATTCCTAGCTATTGAAAGTTTTTGTAGAGATGAGGTCTCGCTATGTTGCCTAGGCTGGTCTTGAACTCCTGAGCTCAAGCAGTCCTCCCACCTTAACCTGGATGTATAGACATGAGCCCACCCTATATTTTTTTAGTTCTAGCATTTCTATTTTATTTAAATATGTTTTTCTCTTTTGAAATTCTACATTTGTTCATATATTGTCCACCTTTTGAACTAAATTGTTTATCATAATTTGTAAAAAGTAAGTATCATAATTGTTTTAAAATGCTAGTCTGCTACTTTCAACATCTACACCATTTATGTATGTGTATTTTCTATTGGCTTTTTGTTTTCCTTTTCATGTGATTGTGGACATCATTTTGTAAAACATGTAATTTTTAAATGTGTGTTAAACTTCCTGTGCTTAAGAACAGTTAAAGATGGAAGTGGATCATATTTCCGCCCAGAAAGAGGACTGTTACTCTGTCAGGCGCCTCCTGTCGGGCTGAGTTGATCGCTTTCGTAGCTTCACTGACTCTGGGCTTTGCATGTTTGACTTAGATCCTATTCACTGTTGTCTTCATATGTTTTGAGCTGGGATCAAGACATTCCCTTCAGCAGTGTTTGCATCTTTAGAACCAGAGAAAATCTAGATGTCTCTATACATTACTGCCCAGCCAGCAGCCCCACTCCTCTCTGTGCCTGGGAGATCGTCTTCCTCCTGCTGCATTCCCCCATCCTTCTGTCTGTCCACACGTGGCCATCAGAAGTTGGTTCAGACTTGGGCTGGAGTCTTCTCGCTCATCAGTGGCATGCCTGCTCCTTTTCCCACTGTAGGTGTCTTCCTGGAGAGGCTTTTCATTTTGTAGAATTCAGGGGATTCTTGTTCCAACTCTGGATCCTGTGACAGCTCTCTGATTGGTCTTTAAAAGGCAGTGATTTTATGACTTCCCTGGCTTGTTTTTGCTTTTAAAAAAAAAACAGTCATCTCGCGTATTTCTGCATTTTAACTAGAACCCAAAGTCTGGTGGTGCTATTCTTAATAAATTCAATATTTATAGAGGTTTTAAGGATTATACTATTATATATCAAAAATGAGTTTTCAGGAAATCTCAGCACGTTATTTTATTATGACATAGAATTTTCTGAAGGGAAGCATATATAAATTTCTCTTTATCTACTATGAGTAGGTAGGGGTAGGCCAGTGCCTTTTTATGTAGAACATCCTTGGTGTGATTGCCATAGCTTGCTTTCTTGGGCCACTGTTGCTAAAGGAAGTGTAGCAGGTGCTGAGGGTACACAGTTAGGCGGGAAAGAGGCTTCCAGCCAAGGCTGGGCAGGAGCATGCGTGATCTCTATAAAGGACGAGAGAAAATGCTTTCTTCCTTGTGGGTTTCTATTGCATATTTTTTGTTTTTTTTTTTTTACTTGCTTGCTTGTTTTTACAGCCTTTGAAAACAGAAAAACTTTTTGTAGCTAGAACTGTGCAAAACCAGGCTCTGTATCAGGCCATAGTTTACTGACCCCTAGGCTAGATGATCTTTATCTTACCGTTTTTGGTCTCAGAATTATGTTGAACTGTAACTAACTGTGCATTTGGTGTAGTAATGTGTGAAAAGGCAGAGGATTTAACTGTGATGGATCCTTGTTAATAAAGGCCTCAACATATAATATATTTAAACATATTTGAAGTTGGATTTTGTGTTTACATATTCCATCAAATTTAGAGAAAGCCTTTTATCCTCTCTCTTATAGGAGTACAAACCACCAGGATCCCGTAAACTTCATAATATTCTTGGAGTAGAAACAGGAGGACCTGGTGGACGGCGTGCTGGGGAGTCAGGTCATACGGTCGCTGACTACTTGAAGTTCAAAGACCTCATTTTAAGGATGCTTGATTATGACCCCAAAACACGAATTCAACCTTATTATGCCCTGCAGCACAGTTTCTTCAAGAAAACAGCTGATGAAGGTACAAATACAAGTAATAGTGTGTCTACAAGTCCCGCCATGGAGCAGTCCCAGTCTTCGGGCACCACCTCCAGCACATCGTCAAGCTCAGGTCAGTGAGACTCTGGTTAGATTAGACTTGGGAATGTTTCGTGTTTTCTTTATAAAGTGGGATTATTTAAAAGTGTTTATTAAATTTTTTAATAGGATAGGGAGCAGTTACTTTACTTAAATCTGTTCTTTTATAGTTAATAGTAAATTCGTCTCCCCCAAAGCTCCAGTATTCAGTTAAGCATATAATAAATTCTGCTTGGCAGTTGGAAATCTATTTATTAACCAGCATTTTAAATTACTTCTTAAATGGAATTTTTGTCCACATTGCTTGAGTTTTCCCCTGCCTTAACCAGACTTCATTGTATTTTAGTTCAGTTGTGGATGAGAGAGAACCTGATTTTAGTCAGAGAATATAAAGACTTCATGATACACTTTCAAGTTAATATTGGAGATTTTGTATGTGTTTTGAATACTTTCAATATTAATGACATAGCTTTGGAGTATACATTTGAACAAAAGGAATTTTAAACACTTGTTTGTATTATTTTGTGTTGTGATTTTTCAGGTGGCTCATCGGGGACAAGCAACAGTGGGAGAGCCCGGTCAGATCCGACGCACCAGCATCGGCACAGCGGCGGGCACTTCACAGCTGCTGTGCAGGCCATGGACTGCGAGACACACAGTCCCCAGGTGAGCTTACATGTGGTTCATTTGCTTGTGTCACCTGCCGTGCTTGGGTGGAGCAGCACTGGATGCCAGGTACCTTTAGAATGACAGTTTCATTTACCCTAAAGGTTCATGACGTTCTCATGTCTTAAGGAAATGTCAGTATTTATCATAGAGAAGCACATTCGTATAGTTCTCTTCCTCTTTGTCTAGAAGTGGCTAACACTCACTGGGGGCATGGCAGTTGTTGTTTCGAACAGTTTTTTCCTTTGTTTATCTCACTTACCAAAGCAGCATTTTGAGCCTCTTGCTTTTTTGATTCCCATTTTACAGTGGAAACTGAGACTTCGTGGGTTGAGTAAATGTTCGTGGGTCATGATCTTCATGACTCGACTCTGCTTCCTCCCATGATTTTTTAGCACTTGTAGTCCTGGATTCTGAATCAATTTCTGGTTTGATATTAGCCTCTGTTTCTTGTTGTTGTTGTTGTTTTTTGTTTTTAAACCTGTTGAGAGGATCCAATTAAGTACTTTTTCAAAATTTGAGTGAAGCAGATGGTGATGGCAAAAATATTTATATAACCTAATAAAGTTGTAAGTTGGTTCATGCTGAGTTTTTCTTGATGGTGAGAGGCCATTGTAGTGTTTTGTGGATGAGTAAAACTGCTGTTGATTAAGAGCACTCCATTGTTGTGACTTGAGCAGCTGAATGGTGCTGGAGAAAGTCCCACATGTAGCTATTTGGCGCACTGTTCATATTCACCAGCCTCTGCTGGGCAGTCTTACGTGTTTCCCAAGTTGTCCCATCGTCTCTTATTCTAATAATTGTTTCAGACTTTTCTACTCTTAGAAACTTCGCCCCCACTTCTCTGTCATCACCCACTCTTTGCTTTGTAAACAGGAAGAGTCTTCAGGCATGAACTCCTTTTACTTTGTAGCATTGAATACATGGTCCTGCCTACATGACACTGTCCACTTCTCTACCCCTTTTTTGTTAGAAGCGATGTGTTTGTTTTTGCCTAAGGCCAAGCCCACTCAGTGCCCTGACCCCCTCTCTCCTGCTTTCATGGGGCCTTTGCCTTTTGGTCTTCCTCGGTTCCTGTGTCCTCATCCTCTCCTCACCTTTGTGTGTTCCCTGTCTTTCTTTCCCTACACTTCTGCTACCTGTGGTGTCTTTGCCTCTACTCTGAAGACCTCCTTGCTTATTCTACTTACCTTACCTTACTGAGCCTTCCAGCTCCCCTGCGAAGGTCAGTGGTGACCTTTATTCATGAGTCCAGTGGACACCGTAATGCTGTCTTTGTGCATTCTGCAGCTTCATTTGGCAATGTTGACTTTTCCCTACTCTTTGAAATACTCACTGCTGGTTTCCTTGGCAGGATGTTCCCCTGTCTCTTTGGGTTTTTTCTTCTACCCACCTCTGAAACCTGGTTGTTACTCCAGGCATGACCTGTGTCCCTGTCCTGCTCCCCTTAACATTTCCTTGATTATTTCAGCCACACCTGCCAGGGCCTGCAGTCACCATCTTTATGCCACTTGTTCCTGAGTCTCAACTTCTGACTTAGACTTCACTTCTGAACCCTAGGGCCTTTCTAATTGTTTACTATAAATGTCACCTTGAAAGTCTCAACAATGTGCAGTGGTAAAATTGCACATAAGCTGATGTCATTTTCACTTCCTTCTCATCTTTTCTACTTTTACGATTCTTTGTAAAAATGGCCCTAAATTTACGCATTTGTTCAAGTCATAAATCTGGGGGCACTCCTCTCTCCCTCTTTCCCCACAATGAATCAGACAGTAGATGATCTGGATTCACCACATCTTAATACGTTTTTATTCTCTGCCTTTCACTCTACCTCATTGTTAGAGACTGGAAAGAGTCCTCTAACCAGTCTTCCAGTGTCTGATTCCATTCACCTGCCAGCACCATTCTTTTCCCTGCAGCCAAGTGAGCTTTCGCTAAAACAGTCTCTTGTTGCTATTTTCCTCCTTTTTTTTTTTTTTTTTGAGACGGAGTCTTGCCCTGTTACGCAGGTTGGAGTGCAATGGCGCGATCTTGGCTCACTGCAACCTCCACCGCCTGGGTTTAAGTGATTCTCCTGCCTCAGCCTCCTGAGTAGCTGGGTTTACAGACATGCATCACTATGCCTGGCTAATTTTTATATTTTTAGTAGAGACGGGGTTTTGCCATGTTGGTCAGTCTGGTCTTGAACTCTTGACCTCAGGTGGTTGACCCACCTTGGCCTCCTGACGTGCTGGGATTACAGGTATGAGCTACTGTGCCCAGCCTATTTTCCCTACTTTAAACCAGTTTGACTTGCCCTTACAGCTAAAATGAGACGTAGACTTCTTACCGTTGCATCGGTGTTTTCCGGGATCTGGTTCCCACCCAGGCTGTTCTTCCTCCTCTTGACTCCAGTCACGCTGGTTTATTTTTTGGTTTTTGTAATATGCCACATTCTGTCACTTTTCTCACATTTCCTGTCCTCTCAGCCTGGAACACTTTTCCTTCTTCTTTTGCTTTGGTAACTACTGTTTATCCTTTGAGTCTTAAGTATCACTATTCCCAGGGGCTTTCCCTAAATCTTTAGACTATTCATCTGTCCTTTCTTCCAAATCCGTTCCATACCACAAACACATACAGGAGTGCCAAGGGTAGCATAAGATACCACGTTGATATAGTCACATGGTTTTAAAAATAAGCAAATAGAAAAGAATTCAGTGAAAGGTTTTCCTTCCATGCCTTCTAGCCCCTCAATTTCTAAGCCACTGTTATTAGTTTATTAGTTTTTTGTATACTTTTTGAGATATTTTATGCATATATAAGCAAATAGAAACACATATTCTTCATCCACCCTTTGTTCACAAATAGAACCACACCAGGCATACTGTTTTCCAAGCATCTTGGTTTTTCTAGTCTTGCCATACATTTTGGAGCACTCTCTGTATCAGTACATAGTGAGCTTTTTCATTCTTTTATTTTTTTGCATAGTATTCCGTTTAGATATTTCGTAAGTCTCTTCACCATTCACCTGTTGTTTGTTTATTTTTAGAGCTAGAGTCTTGCTCTGTCACCCCGGCTGGAGTGCAGTGGTGTGATCACGGCTCACTGCAGCTTTGGGCACCTGGGCTCAAGCAATCCCACCCCCGCAGCCTCCTCAGTAATTAGGCCTACAATTGTGTCCCATACACCCTGCCGTGAGGTCTCACTATGTTTCCCAGGCTGGTCTTGAACTCCTGGCTGAACTGATTCTCCCTCCTTGGCCTCCCAAAGTGCTGGGATTACAGGCATGAGCCACTTTGGCCACCAGCCCCCTATTAATGGACATGTCGTTCATTTTCAGTCTTTTTTTTCTGTTACAAATGGTAGTTTAACAAATAACCCCGTACAGTAGTGTCCCTTCTTTTCTACGGTTTCAGTTATTCAATCAATTATGGTCCAGAAATGCTAAGTGGAAAATTTCAGAAACAATTTGTAAGTTTTAAATTCTGTTAAGAGTGGCATGATGAAATCTCATGCTATGCCACCCTAGACTTGACTCATCCCCCACTGTCTGCATGATATATAAGTTACTTTGCTTTGTAGGTGTCTAGGTTATCAGATCAAAAATCATAGTATATAGAGGGTTTGGTTGTCTGCAGTTTTAGGCATCCAGTGGGGATCTTGGACTGTATCTCCTGTGGATAAGGAGGCACTGCTGTACATGGCTCATTCACACATCCACATTTTATCTGTGATATGAATTACTGAAAGCAGAATGTCTGTTCCAAGGGGTAATGTGATTTGTAATTTTGATAACTATTGTAACATTGCCCCTCACTTGATTTTCTAATCCAGTAACTTGAATAACTTTATAGTTTAAAAACCATTAGTACTTTCTTTTCTGAGAACTCACTGCCAACTTTTCTACTGATTGTTTTCAGTAGTATCTCTTAAAAGTTTGGTTTTTAGACCACCTTCGTTGAATAAACGCTTAACAATTTGTACCAGCCACTGGTGATAGAGACTGAGCCTTTTGCCTTCCTAGAGCTTACAGTGACACAGGTAAATAAAATGAACATGAATAGAAATGGCAAGTAGCATTAGCTTTTAAAAAGAAGATAAGGATAATTTGGTAGAGAATGACTATCTGTTGGATAGGATGTATGAATTAGAGTAGGCCAAACTCGGATAGCAGACTTCCAAAATATGGTAGCTTAAAAAGTACCAGGTTTCTTTTATTTTTTTTGTGTAACAGTCCAGAATAGGTGTTCAGGTTAGTGACTGGACTGTCTTCCGGGTCCTGGTCTCCTACCATCTTGTGGTTCCTCCATGCCCTACGGCCTAGTTGTCTACTGTGTCCAGCAGGCAGAAGGACTTGGGAGGTATTATTTTGTGTGCCAGGCTAGCAGTGACATACAAGCTTTCATTCACATTCCATTGACAGCTTAGTTAAATGGCCATCGCTAAGTACAAGGGAGGCTGGGAAGTGTTGTGTAGCCATGTGCTCAGAAACAAGAAGAGTCTTGTACACAACCAGTAGCTTCTGCCACAGTGGTTGAGGCAGCATCAGCCAGAGTGGTCAGGGAAGACTCTGGAACTGAAGTCATGAAAAAGAGACATCCAAGCAGTAAGAAAATTAAAGAAAGAAGAACATTTCTAGGCAGAAGGGAGCAGCATGTTACTAGTACACTGAAGCATCTAAGAGATTTTGACCCGGGGAGGAATGCCTTCTTTGGTTGGAACCCAGGTAGCCATGGGTAGGATAGCTGGAGAAAGAGGTTGGAGAAGTGGGCATCGGCCAGATGATGCAGACCATTGTGTGCCTTTGGCATTGTTTTGTTTTTCTAAGTGCAGTGAGGAGTCATTAAATGATTTTAAATAGGGACGTGATTGGATTTGTGTTATGAAAAGATTGTTCCTGCTACCCTTTGGAGAAGGGCAAGGATGAAAGCAGGGAGTTCATTTAGTGGACTGTTTTGTTAGCCTAGGCAAGAGAGATGATGGTGGGGACAAAAAGAAGAGGGCAGATTTCAAATCTGTTTCTCAGGTAAATTCATTAGTTCTTGCTCATGGGTTGGACAGAGGCATTTTTGAGCAGCTCGGTAGATAGTAGTCCGTTACTGAAAGAAGAACGATGGAGAGAGGAAGGACATGAGGGGAAAATTTGGAGCTGCCCAGAAGACTTACTATCTGGCTCTTTTCAGGAAATGTTTGCTAACCCCTGGCATAAACAGTGCTCCCAAGGAAAGACAGTTAGTAGTGAAATAGATGAACCTATTTAAGGATATAACTTCCTGAAAATTGCTGCTTTCATGATGAAATCTTTTTGCCTTTGAATGTATTTGGAATTTTGTGTTATGAAACTGTCTTAACACATTAAAAGTTTCGAAAACCCTTTCTCCTTGATTTATGTGATGCTAGTTTGCTGGTGTCATTGCTTTTGATAGGAGATTAAAGCTTGGAAACAGTCCTCTGAAAAATCCTTTAAAAAATTTGTCCTTTCAGGTGCGTCAGCAATTTCCTGCTCCTCTTGGTTGGTCAGGCACTGAAGCTCCTACACAGGTCACTGTTGAAACTCATCCTGTTCAAGAAACCACCTTTCATGTAGCCCCTCAGCAGAATGCATTGCATCATCACCATGGAAACAGTTCCCATCACCACCACCACCACCACCACCACCACCACCACCATGGACAACAAGCCTTGGGTAACCGGACCAGGCCAAGGGTCTACAATTCTCCAACGAATAGCTCCTCTACCCAAGATTCTATGGAGGTTGGCCACAGTCACCACTCCATGACATCCCTGTCTTCCTCAACGACTTCTTCCTCGACATCTTCCTCCTCTACTGGTAATCAAGGCAATCAGGCCTACCAGAATCGCCCAGTGGCTGCTAATACCTTGGACTTTGGACAAAATGGAGCTATGGACGTTAATTTGACCGTCTACTCCAATCCCCGCCAAGAGACTGGCATAGCTGGACATCCAACATACCAGTTTTCTGCTAATACAGGTCCTGCACATTACATGACTGAAGGACATCTGACAATGAGGCAAGGGGCTGATAGAGAAGAGTCCCCCATGACAGGAGTTTGTGTGCAACAGAGTCCTGTAGCTAGCTCGTGACTACATTGAAACTTGAGTTTGTTTCTTGTGTGTTTTTATAGAAGTGGTGTTTTTTTCCAAAAACAAAGTGCAAAGCTGCTTGAATCAGAAGGAGATTAACACACTGAACCGCTACAAGAGGGCAAAGCTGACTTTTTTTTTTTAACTTGAAAGATTGCAAAGGGACATTGAAGTGTTTAAAAGAGCCATGTCCAAACCCATCTTCATGGATAGCTCAGAGGTATCCTCTTTTTGCTCCCCCATTTTAACTTGCCACATCTAGTCATAATGGTTTTTTTTTTTTTGGGGGGGGGGTCTTTCTGTTCAGCAAAAGTTAATGTTCAGATGTTGGTCTTGGTCATTTGCCAACTAATTTTAAAATAAAAGGCACTGCACATAATTTGCATAAAGGGCCCCATGAGGGTGTTTTTCCCCCCCTTTTTTGGTCCTGTTTTGTTTTGGGTGGGAAATTTGGGTTTTTAAGTCCTGTAAACACACTTGGGCACGGAAATGCAGTACTGTAAGGAAGAGGGACCTCCAGCTTCCACAAACACCATCTTCAGCTATGTGTATTGAAGTTTGTCAGGCACAGTAAGCATGCTGAGTGGCGGGGATCACAACTCTCCTATCTGAACCTACTGAGGAGCAAAGCAGCAATTACCTGGGATCCTGTGGCTCTCCTGTTGTAGAGGCCACAGGAAGATAGGACAGAACGTGACTGGTCTCCTAACCAAGGTGCACTGAGAAGCAATCAACGGGTCAGTCGTGGCCAGTCCTGGGGAGGTCTGAGTGGTGGTCTTTGGGATAACCTTTGGCCTTATGGATTTGGACTCAAAATGAGAAGAGCCTACCATTTCAGATGCAATCACTTTTGGACATGCTTTTGCAGACAGTCCTTAATGCTGAAAACACAGAGAATGGGTAATTCAAGAGGCCTTTCTTTTAAAATAGACTTTTGTGACCCACTAATTGTAAGGTATTGCAAGGTCACTTTGCGTGTGTCATAAAGTTGACTTTCTTATTGGTTGAAGGTCACAGAAGTAGTGGTTTGCTTTGATGGAAATAGCTACAGCTGTGTCCCTTCCTGCTTTTTACTTTTTCTTTTGCTTTTTCTCGGCACGTGGTATCTCCACCATTTCTTCTGCACAAAGATGTCTTCTGTTCATCCTGAACATTTTTTAAAAATGCAGAATTTTATGTGACTGCTTTTTTGCCTCACAATTATGCTGTGAATTTTACAAAAATTTATTTTCTTTTTTGATAATTTATTGTACCAAAGCTGTTTTTATAGCACATAGATGTCTGTAACCAATAATGTAGCAGTTCTGCACTTTGACACAAGGTGTAACTAGACCATTTTTAAATGTCAGTTGAAAATTATGGCTGTACTATTGCTTAAACAAAACTGGAACTGTTGTTGAATCCATAGCCAATACATTTACAGCAATCTGTGTACTGAACATAATAGATTGACATCTAATTCAAGATTACAACATCTGTTACATTCTAAATGTGTTCAGGCTTCTGAAGGTAAAGGGACACTGGATCCAGAAGCTATGGAACCAGCAGTTGATTCTTGTATTCCTGATTAACTTACTTGTAAACTTGAAAGCAAGACCTTGCTTGCACCAACAGGTCCAGAGTATGAGCTCAAGTAAAGCAGAACTCTCATGTGTGACCTGAGCAGACAGGCTGGTATTTAACAGGTGCCTCGTGTTGAGATTATGCTGCCTTAATGTAACACAGTCTGGCAGTTGCTAAATTTGTGTTCCCATTTTAAATTGACCAATTTTGGGGTGTTATACTTTTGAGCGGTTGAATTGGGAGAATGAAGATAAGTAATTTATCTGTCCAGGATCAAAAGAAGCCTAGAAAAGAAGCAGTAATCTACCTCTGCCGATAACCCTGTTTAAGACGACTCAGTAGAACACCGCGTTTCTTTTTATTGGTCAATTCCATGTGGCTGACTAGGTCAATTTTTTTTTTCTGAACAAAAGCAGGTTTTTATATGTAAACAGTGACAAAAGAAAGGCTAAACACTATGTAAATGTGAATGGACACTTGGAAATATTGGTTTTTATAAACCACAAACATTTTTTTGTTGTTAATCAGGAAATCCATATTTATTTTGTAATTAATTGTCAAGCCTGTGGATGATTTTTTTGAACTTGGTAGTTCATAAAGGTTTACAGTGAATAAAAGGATATCACCTTGAGTATAGCAATATCAAAAGGAAGTCAGTAGTTACTGCTGTTTAGGAATATAAGGTTAAGGTATCATATGGGTCAGGTCATTTTTTTTTCTGTGCTGGTTGCCACATCTTAGCAAGCACCAAAAAACTAAAGCAGTTTTTAAAACCGATATTTACATAAAGAAAATCATAAAATCCAGTGCTTCTGCATACTGTGTTACGTTACAGTCCAGTTTTGTGTGCTTTACTACACAGTTTGGTTACAGGACTTCTGTGCATTGTAAACATAAACAGCATGGAAAAGGTTAAATACCTGTGTTCAGATTGTAAGATCTAGTCCGGACTTGCTGTGTATATTGTAACGTTAAATGAAAAAAGAACCCCCCTTTGTATTATAGTCATGCGGTCTTATGTATGATAAACAGTTGAATAATTTGTCCTCAGACTCTTTACTATGCTTTTTTAAAATTAATTTAAGAAAAATGTAAACATAGTAAAACTATTCCTATGCAATCACCTGGCCCAGGTCTGGTAGGTATACTATGAAAGCTGAGTTGAATGTGTAAAAAGGAAACTACGTGAGATCCATCGACGTAGGTATCAGCAATCTCTGAAAGTAAAAATTGGAGGTTTAACAGATCATTTCGATTTTTCACATTGATTTTTTTATATGAATGCTTAGTAACAATTTTCCTGTGATTCAAAATGCTAATATTTCAGTTGGTAGCATTCAGAGTGGATGTGAGGGTCTGGTGGTTTTCTTTAATAAGCTTTGACGTGCTTGGATGAAGGAGGGAATGTGAATCCTCTTCTTCCTCCTTCCCCAAATCCTCATACGGGGGCATATCAGGGACTCTCTTGTACACATTCTAGAATTCTTTCTAACCTAAAGTCTTCTCTTCTTGCAAATTAACCTGCATCAGTATAAAGGTGGCTTTTGAAAGGTAAGATACTTACTTAAAATGTGTGTGAGTCTGTAAAATTAAGGTTGGTTTTGTATAGTTGAAGGTAACCACATATAAGAAAGGAAACCTTTTTCTTAGGGTCTGAGAATTTTACCTAGGTAAAGGGCACATTTTATGATATTGGGCTGAAAAAAGAACAATACTTCATTTAAAACTACATGTAAAGAAATCATGAAGGATGCAGTAATTCTGTTAGGCCCACAAGTGGCCATTGAGCTTGCCCTGTACTGTTTCCAACTTTTGTGGTGTTGAACTTACTGTTCCGTTCTTCCAATAGGGAGATACAGAATCAAAATACACAAAATGATGAGATAGCAGGCACTCTGTTCAAGCCCAGTTTCTCAGTTTCCTTTTGGCCTGCCTTTATTTTGATTGCCCTCAGAATACAAGTTCAGACGTGATCCAGTGCATTCAGGTGGCATGCTTATAGACAGAATGCAAGTTTAAGGCTCATTTTTATGTGCATTTTTATGGTGGTAGACTGTATGTAATAGACCGGATGGTTCATTCCAAATACATGACTTGGTCTTAGTGCCACATATGAAGGAAGTTTGAAAATGGAGACAGAAGCTGTGCGTGACTTCGGTATACCAAGACTGTCTTCAGATTTCTTAAAATCTGCTAGGGATATCTGTTAACCAGACGTTGGAAAACCTTTAGTGTCGGAGAATAGAGGAGAGGCTCTGGTTTTCATAACCCTGGCTCCTTGTCTAGGCCTGTCCTCAGATGAAAACATGCAATAGCGAGTAATTTGTAGTACAAAGAAAAGGGAAGAAATCCTAAGAAAACAGCCTATTCGTTGTCTTCCTTTAAGTGACTAACCTTACTCCGAATGAATCCTCTGAGAACCAGCCTGTGAAGCCTGCTGGGCTTTCACCCTGGACTGGGAATTTCTGACATGTGCCTGAGTTCACAGCACTGGATGCTTGTTTTGTGGGAGGCGTGCCCAGTGAGGTAAGTGGTTCATCGCTTTCTGTTTGGCCTTCCTTGCGGCATTTTGCATAGCCAAGGTCCCAGATTTCAGCTGCTCTCAAATGATGGAGCACCAGGGTGTTCTTGCATTGGTACTTGCATCAGAGCACTACCTTCACATGAGACTGCCAGGTATTTGTCAGTATTTATTTCTAATTCCCTACTTTAAAGTCTCTCAAGACAAGAAGGTATTTCTCCAACTGGAGACTGATTTAAACACAGTAACTAGAATGCTACAGGTCTGTTTTCCAGTATGCAGCTGTTTTATCTGAAAACTTTTCCCCATAATTTCCCATCTTTAGGGTATGTCCCTGTTATAAAAAGCCAGGGGCGGAATTAATGTGGGCAGTTTCCATTTCAGTTGAATTTCCTGCCATCCCCAGCAAAACCTGTGGAATGCTCCTTCAAAGCATTGAGGAGGCAGAGACAAGCCTTTAACCGACTTCCTTTTGCTTTTACCAGGTAGGCTGGTTCCTGAAGGAGCACAGTACTAGATCCTGAGTCGTGTTGACTCATAAAGTACGTTAACTTTAGGTTAGGCAAAGTGGTGGCAAAAGTTGAGGATGCAGGACCAAGGAAACGGCAGTCAGGTGAAGCACAGCTCTGCTGGCATCGGAGACGAGGCAGGTGATGCTGTTGGGGGCCTGCTCGGCTGAGTTCTCATAGCCAGACAAAGGCCGAGTAGATATTAGTGCTTAGGTTTGGTCTGTTCGAAAGACCAGTTATTTGGTAATCTTTCCAGTTAAATTTCTAAAATGGCTATGTTTGGGATTTTTTGCTTTATTTCTGTAGACTTTTGCTCCCAATATATACTCATTCATTAGTCAGTGTACTTGCTCCTGAATTCCGTACCTAAACCTGCAGTCAAGGGGAGATTCAGAGCCACGGGCAAAAATTAAAGTGGCAGGCTCTGGGCGTGGGTGGTAGTTACTCGCTAGGGCAGCCAGGAGCGGCCAAGCAGGTGTGCCAGGCGGGGAGTTATTAACACCCAGGCAAGAAGATGTGCCTGAGCCTGAGTGTGGTCAGTAGAAAATGTTGAGTTGCTTATAAGAAACCCTAGGATGATGGATTGTGAAGCATCCTCCACTCACCGTTGCATAGAAAAACTGCAGAGAAGGGCACTGGTGGGTTCGGGGTGAGGATGGGGTTTGTTAACTCCCTCTGAGATGAAAGAAAATATCTCTAGTGGGGTGAGACGGTTGAGTTTTTTTTAGTTACTTCTTTTTAGAGACAGTGGCTTTGTCATCCAAGCTGGAGTTTAGTGGTGTGATCACAGTTCACTGCAGCCTTAAATGCCTGGGCTCAGGTGATCCTCCCACCTCAGCCTCCCGAGTAGCTGGGACTGTGGTGCACACCACCATGCCCGGCTAATGTTTTTAATTTTTTTGGAGAGATGGGGTTTTGCCACGTTGCTCAGTCAGTCCTCAAACTCCTAACCTCAAGTGATTCTGCCTCTTGGGCCTCTCAAACATAAATAGGGTGAGCATGGTGGCTCACAGCTGTAAAGATTTAAAGTGAAATAGCTTGAGAAAGCGTTTTTATGTGCATCACAGACAAGCCTTGTTCTGCCGAAGAGGTGATGCCGCAAAGTGGAGAGGAGGTCTCCCAGGCGCCACTCCCACTTCTATTGCCTGCAAATCCAGGAAAGAGATGACAGGAACTCCAGTGATCTCAAAGCGCTAAATCAATACCCATCAATGCAAAATGAGTTTTCAACATTGCTGCACATTAAACTCATCTGTAGAATGTTATAAAACCACAGATGCCCATCACACTGGCAGTGTTTTAGATTCAGAGTTGGGGTGGGGCCTGGAGCTCTGTGTTTTCTGAAATTGCAGGCAATTCTGAACCTGCAGCCAGGCAGGACTCAGGCAAGAAGAGGCATGTGGCTAATGTGACAGAAGTCTTGAGTCCCAAGAACATTTTTTTTTGAGAGAGTCTCACTCTGTCTCCCAGGCTGGTGTGCAGTGGTGTCACCTGGGCTCACTACAACTTCCATTTCCCAGATCCAAGTGATTCTCGGGCCTCAGCCTCCTGAGTAACTGGGATTACAGGTGCATACCACCACACCCAGCTAATATTTGTGCTTTTGGTAGAGATGGGGTTTTGCCATGTTGGCCAGGCTAGTCTTGAACTCCCAACCTCAAACTACCCGCCTCAACCTCCCAAAGTGCTAGGATTACAGGCGTGAGCCACCGCACCCAGCCCTAAGAACATCTTGAAATGGAGTTTACCAAAGTTTACATAGAGTAATGAATAATTAAAATTTATAATTTATAGTGCATTACAAAATGTTATAAACAGGCTTCTGAGAAAGGCAGAAATTGCCAGATGTGAGGATGTAAAACTGAGACAATTTGTTCCCTTTTGTCATCTTTCCTTGTGGAGATGGGTCAGTGTGACATCCTATTCATGAATAGCCCTCAGATGTCCCATGAGAATGGCTTGTGTTATTTCGCAGCAGTGGGAGTGGAATTGGTTCCTTTATACCTCAGTCTCATTTGGTCTTGTAAGCTGCTGAAGGGCTCCCTAGGGCACCAGCCACCAGCTCTGTGCAGTAGTTAGTTTCCCTCCGGAGAATCCCAGAGGGGTTCAGATCCCACCGGTCCTCTGATTGGCTTTGTGACCCTGTACTTGTTTACTTGTCCAAGGATCACTATTCTCTTTGTAAAATGGAGGTACCTGTAGTGTCTACTTAGGGAATGCTGTGCACACCTCAGTGAGGTAATGTGCACAGAAAGCACAATGCCTAGTATGGAGGAAGTGTCCAAGCAATACGTTATGTCGCTAAACAGAGCCAAGGCCACAGCCTGAATGGAACCTCCTTTTTCACTGTTTGTGAAGGGAGAGTAGGTGAGTAGTGTTCTCCGTGGACACTTAAACAGGATTGCTTTCCAGCTTGCTTTTCTTTTTGGAGTGTGGGACCAGGTGTTAACATTCCTTTACTAGGTGGTTTTGCCTACTGCCCAGTCCCTGTGTCTATTTTAGAGTTTTGAGGTTTGTTGTGGGAAGATTTTTGGTAGTTTGCTTTGCCTTGATAAAATATATGATATTTACATGTTTGGTAAGGATGGGTTTTCAGTAGAACTTTCCTATATAGCCTCAAGGAGACTGCCTGGAGGAATAACTACGGCAGGAGTCTGTTTTTAAACAGGCATTCTCATTAGACCCTGGTGATGGTGTGTCCAGAGATCGGTCCCCACCCCTTGCTCCCACTCCAAGAAAAGTCTTAAATTTTAGCCTTCACTCAGGGAGTGAAGAGGGTGACAGTAATCAGTTCTTAAGTTTATAAATAAATTGGATATTATTGGGGAAGCATTTGGAATTTAATAGGTTGTAACCCACATTTTGAAAGCAGTAAGGAACTACCTCCTGTTTTTTTCTTCTGTTTCCGTTGTTGATAATCTGAGGTGACTACATCGAGTCTGGGTTCTCTCAGTGTTAGCCTGTTACTCCTAAAGTATCCTCCTCTCCTTATAGCAAATATAAGGACAAAAATGCCTTAGAATTAAAGTATAATTCATTTGCACTAGACTGTACATGACTTGCATCACAGTGGGCCGTGGATTTGGATGGATGATGAAGCTGAAACAACGGGTCAAATCATGGGATTTAACTGTTCACCTCAGGTAGTTAATATACTTCTGGGAGAAGTAAATTGGATGAGATTTTGTGCTTCCCAGCAGCTCCAGGTCTTGTCCCTGGCTCGTCTGGACAGCTCGGCGCTCAGAGGCCTTTGGCACGATGGGTCCTCCCAGCAGGGGCTCCAGCGCTTGCTGCTGGATGAGGTCTACGGGGCTCCGTGCTTAGAGTCCTGGATTCCTCCGTGGCTGTGGATTGTGAATGCTACTCTATTCCAGTTGAGTGATGTTTTGCTCTTCACAGAGCACTTACATGAGATTCTTACCTTCTGACTGGAATGTCACCCTTACCCAGGAAAGTGGGTGCTGGAGAGATGGGCTCCCTCCTTCTATAGCTGGATGTTTCTGAAGCCATCTCCCACTGATCATGGAATGGCAGCTACTTAGCATCTGTAGTCTTGAAGAATTCGGATTAGGAGCTTGTCCAGGGAGGGCTCCCACGTGCATGTTCACTAATTGTGGTCTTTCTCCCCAGCTCAGTTTTGTCTATAGAGTTCTGACCATTTTCACTAGAAGTGGGTGGCAGCTAGCACTGACTAGATGTAAGAAGCAAAACAGTAAATTTCCTTTACTGGCAAAATAAGACAGTGAACTTGAAATATCTCCCGTGCTTCCTGCAGACACTCTAAATCAAAGACAGCAATCAGTACTAACCCTGGACACAATTTAAAAATGAACAAAAAGTCCTGCCCTGAAGAAGAGTGTCGTATCAGCAAAGGGTCTTGGGGCAGCTGGTATAAGGACTATATAAGAGAAATCAACAAATACTGATTGGATACCAGTCATGTGCAAAGCACTGAAGTCAGGGATGAGGACAAAAAGCATGTCACAATTTGTTCTTATAAGTGGAAAAGATAAGTAATTACAAGTAAGCCAAGTGTTGTTGTTGTTTTTTTTAAGAGCGTGAACAGAGACCCTATTCTAGTCCTGAGGGGCTGTGGAGTGCTGTTCCCAGGAGCTGAAGCTCTATAATGGAGAATGGGCATTATCCAAGTGATCATGGGAATGCTCTAGAATCTAGGAGAAGACAACAGGCCATTTGAAGCCCAGTGTCATGAGAAGGTGAGGAGCCTTGCCAGCATCAGTTTGTAAGTGGATAGAGTCAAGAGCTATTTAGGAAGAAGAGCTGACAGATCTCCGGGACTGAGTGGTTACTGGGAGCGGGGGTGGAAAGGAGAGGAGTCAGGCTTCCTCCCAGATTTTTGGCTTGAGCAACTTGGTGGACAGAGGAGCCATTGGCTGGTAGTGGGAACACTTGTAGGGGAGCAGGTATGCCAGATAGTCATGAGTTTTAGGACTTAAGTGTTAAGGGCGCATAGGAGAACTATATGGAGATGTCTGGCCGGCATCTACAAAAATGGGTGGAGGAGGAAAAGGCAGGCCTGGGGATGTCAGTTTTTGGTCACTCTCATGTAGGCAACTGATGGTGAATGGGATGATCTAGAGGGAGCTGGGAGGAGAGCCTAGGACACTAAAGAGAAACTTGTATGTTCTAAAAATGAGCACCATTGCAGCTTCCTCAACCCTAGGATTCTCCAGCTCTGTCAAGGATCGTCCAGCCGCTTGCTCCTCAGTGTGGTCAGTGGACCGGCACCGTTCGCGTCACCTGGGTGCTCACTAGCAATGCAGAATCTCCGGCCTCAGTCCAGATCACTCTGAGAATCTGCGTTTAAACAAGGTCCCCACGTCGTTTATGCATGTTAAGAGTCTGAGAGACGCTGGCCAACAGCTCACTTTTGATTTGAGAAAACGGGTTTAAGCAACTTGAGGAGGAGGATGACACAACTGACCGGCGACATTCTGTCTTGTAGTCCAGGCCTCTTTCCAGTTCTCCACGGTGACCCTGACTCCAGATCACATACCAAGGCCTTCAGGTGGGTGGTCCCTCTAGCTGCTGTGACCGACCACCAGGGACAGTTAGGGATGAGACTAATTTCATATCTCAATTGATGTAGACAGGAGGCCTCAGGCTAGGGAAAATGTGAAGGATGACTGTGTTGTCCTAATGAACCACAATGGTGCCTACAGAGCTTTTGTTTGGGCAAACATTCATTAATTTGGAGATGTTGAACATGTTTCTCTTTGACAATCTTCTTGTTTAATTATGAAACTAAAATCACTTTCAGGAGGCTCTGAAGAATCAAGGCTGAGCGATGCAGTGCTCTCCCCCTTTTCCCTATTCCCAAGGTTTTCTCCCTTCTTGTTTCCAGAATCCACAATTCCTGCTCTGCCTCCATTTTCTGCTGTGGTCGTTCAGGCTGTCTGCAGCAGCAGCTCCGGGGTGCCGGGACACCGCTGGGTGACACACCACGGCGTCTGCTTCCCCATGTGGCTTCCACAGTCCCCTCTTTCTTCTCCATTAGTCTTCATGGATTATTCTTCATCAATTCTTAATTTTATTTTTTAGAGACAAAGTCTTGCTCTGTTGCCCAGGCTGGAGTGCAGTGGTGTGATCTCGGCCTTCTGCAGCCTCCATCTCTGGGACTCAGGTGATCCTCCTGCCTCAGACTCCCAAGTAGCTGGGACCACAGGCGCATGCCACTGCGCCCAGCTAAATAATTTTATTTTTCTGTAGAGACGAGGTCTCACTTATTTGCCTAGGCTGGTTTTGAACTCCTGGGCTCAAGCGAGCATTCTGCCTCAGCCTCCCAATACAGGCATGAGCCACTGCATGTAGCTGTGAATTGTAGTCTAGGCCCCTTTCTTTATGAGAGGGGGGTCCCAGGATTATGCTTCTGGACTAAAAGAAGCTGGGAGACTGTCCAGGATCCTGAACAAAGGTTGAAGTAGGGTTGTAAATGGAAGAAAAAGTAAGGGAGATTCATTTTGTTCTAATGACGATCAGGGAAGCTTTAGTTTTTGGCTCCCTGAAGCCTCGACCTGCATTCCCGCTGCTGTTACCACATCCCTTCAGGGCTGTGGGCTGTTCAGGAACAGGAGAGCTCTGGAAGAGCAGGGATGACTTTGGCTTCTGTTTCCTGCCCTTGGCAATTAGACATTTGCAAGGCACTGTCCCGATTCTATGTGACTCACCAAACTAAGGATGATTTTCACGATTTACATGACTGAAAAGCGTCAAAAATAGTACTTCATGACATATGGAAATTATATGACATCGAAGTGTCAGTGTCCATAAATGAAGTTTTATTGGAACACAACCACATTCATTTGCAAGTGTCCATGGCCACTTTGGTGCTGCTGTGGTAGAATTGAGTAGTTGCTGCGGAGACCGTATGATGAGAATATGTGGCATTCTCACCATTTTGCTCTGCTGCTCAGTGCAGTGTAAATTGCAGTGACACAGTTACAACTCAGCAGCGTCTTGAATGCAACATGTACTTCATGCTACAACATTTTATTATTACCAGTATATACAAGAATAGAAAAGTGGATTTCAAGTATCATTGTGCTTTTAGGGTACAGTGGAGTATGGATTGTTACTGAATTAGGCAGCAAAGTACAATGACATGGTAGCTGTCATAAAGAATGTAATACAACCAGGTGCAGCGGCTCATGCCAGTAATCCCAACAATTTGAGTGGCTGAGGCGGGAGAACTGCTTGAGCCCAGGATTTGGAGACCAGCCTGCGGGATATAGTGAGACCCACCATCACCACAAAAAAATCAAAAAAGAACAAAATACGTGTTGATATTTCCCATTTTACCACTCATCAAAATACTTCTAATTCACCAGAAAGCAATGGTCAGAAAAATTAGAATATTTAAAATGGAATATCTCATCACAGAATTTATTCACAAAAATGAAAATGAGGCTACGACCAAAGCAGGTTTCAGATGCCTCGTTTGTTCGCTAAGCAAGGAAGGTCACTTACGGCGAATTGATTCAGTCAGTTGCTTGAGGACTGCAACTGAAGAAACGTGATCAGAGAAAGTAAACTTGTTTAAGACTGTTGGCCTTTCCACAATAACAGTTGCTCAAAGAGCTGACATTAGGAACGACGTCAGTAGTCAATTAAAAAACAAGGCAAATGGTTTTGAGTGGTTTCCCATGACTCTCATGACAAGGGTCACCATATTACACATGCTGCTCCATTGTTGCTGTTTAGTCAAGGAGCTAGTACCACGTTGGAAGTAACAAGAATTGGCCTCGATCAATGGTCTACATGGAACAACTATAGGCAAAAGTATTTTCAAAGTTGAGAAAACTGGCTGGGTGTGGTGGCTCATGCCTGTAATCCCAACACTTTGGGAGGCCAAGGCGGCTGGATCACCTGAGGTCAGGAGTTTGAGACCTGCCTGGCCAACATGGTGAAACCCCATATGCCTGTAGTCCCAGCCACTCAGGAGGCTGAGGCAGAAGAATCACTTGAACCCAGGAGGCAGAGTTACAGTGAGCCAAGATCATGCCACTGCACTCTAGCCTTGGGGACAGAGTGAGACTGTTTCAAAACACACAAATAAAAAGTTGAGAAAACGAATTCAGTACAGCCTGAAGTGGAATCTGCTAAGATGTATTATGACTGTTGGTAGTAGAGATATTTGTGTGCATTTGTCCATTTTCATATTCCTATGGAGAAATACCTGAGACTGGGTGATTTATAAAGAAAAAGAGGTTTAATGACTCAGTGCCACATGGCTAGGGAGGCCTCACAATCATGGTGGAAGGTGAAGGAGAAGCAAAGGTATGTCTTACGTGGTGGTGGGCAAGGGAGTGTGTGCAGGGGACTGCCTTTTATAAACCATCCGATCTCGTGAGACTTACTCATTATGAGGACAGCATGAGAAAATCCTGCCTCCATCATTCAGTCACCTCCCACTGGGTCCCTCCCGTGACATGGGGATTATGGGGGCTACAATTCAAGATGAGATTTGGGTGGGAACACAGTCAAGTCCTATGAGTGTGCGATAGAAAAAGGCTCAGTTGGACAACTTACAAAGCTTGTAATCATATAAGGTGTTAAAGCCTATGATTATTCATTGTATTATTTAAGTCAACAGATACTTTGTGGGAAATACTTGAATCTGTCATGCAGTATTGAACTAGTATTATCAACAGTGAACTTCCTTTGGCTCTTGTGGACTTAACTATCAACAGCTCCATGATTTTTTTTTTCAGAAATATTAGCCAAATATCTTGACATCCCCTATAATACAGCAGTTCGATGGCTTAGTACTGGTAAAGTTTCATTCAAGTTTTGAGCTCAGGACAAAGATCGAAAATTTTCTGAATGAGAACTGCCCTAAACCACTGTTCCTGAACACTGAATAGTTTTGGAAATTTGCTTTTGCTGCAGACTTGATAGTGTTTCTTAAGGAATTCAGTCTAAAACCACAAGAAAAACAGTGTTTATGTGAAACTTCTGCTGCATTAAGTGATTTCAAGAACTGCTGTTTCAATCACAACTAACGTTACTGCTTCAAGCTCTTCCTATGTTTTTAAAAGTTAAAAAAAAAAAAAAAAAGCTCCATTCACACACATTTGCCACAGATACATTATCTGAGCCCAAACTACAGTTCGAGCAGTATGTTAGGGACCACAGTGCACATCCAGAAGAAGTGCTTGTGTTTCAGAATCCATTGATCTGCAATTGAGACGTGATGAATCTGTTGAAAGGCAACTATCAAAAGAAAAATTTAATAGCGTCTAATAGAATCTTACAGTATTTTATAAATGTGTTTGATGTAATATGCTAAGTGCAGTGACTCACACCTGTAATCCCAGCACTTTGGGAGGCTGAAGTGGGAGAATCACTTCAGCCCAGGAGTTCAAGACTGGCCTGGGCAACGTGGTGAAACCCTGTCTCTACAAAAAATACAGAAATTAACCTGGCCAGGTTAATTAACGTGGGACATACCGATGGTCCCAGCTACTTGAGAGACTGAGTGGGGAGGATCATCTGAGCCTGGGAGGTTGAGGCTGCAGTGAGCCGAGATCACACCACTGCTCTCCAGCCTGGGTGATAGAGCAAGACCCTGTCTCAAAAAAAAAAAAAAGCTCATGTACATAGTGGTTTTGGGAAGGCACCTATCTGTGTGAAGACATGTTCAAAGATGAACTATATCTCCCGAATCAGCATTAACAGATAAACATAGGCAAATATGCAGTTGGTTTTGATGATTCATAACACTAGCTCTGAATCTCAGTTAGGGAAATGTTATTCCCCAAAAAGATTTCCAATTCCTGTCGGTAGGCCAGCATTACTGAAAATTGTACTCTATCGTTATGTTTGAATTTCATCCCAGTTAAGACTTTTTTGGAAATATTTATTCTCTTCTTATAGAAAACACCTATTCAATATTTTAGATTTGTGCATTTTAACCCAGAAAACCTAAAGTATTTGATATTTGAGAGAAAACATCTCCAAGAGATGGAGTAAATAAGTAAGTGGGTTTGGGTTTATGGGCTGGTATCCCCCAAAAGTAAGTTTGGGGCAGGAATGTGGTACCTTCTGTTCCCACTCCCCAGCGCAGCCTCTGCTTCCTACGGTCTTGGGGCCTGGCAGGACGGCACCTTTGTGAGAACCACCAGGAGGACAGCTGCATGTCCAGCAGCAGGAGATGGCAGCCGGAGATGAGTTCACAGGCCCACAGCTGGTCTGCTGAGCTTGTCTGCCCTCACGCTGATCTCCACTCACCAGTTTGCCTGCTCAGAGGCGGTCCCGCTGTGTGGATCATCTCCCTGAATGCACAGAGCAGCCCTGTGAAGTAGGTGGATCCTGTTCCTATCCTCGTTTCCCAGATGGAGAAAATGGAGGCCCCAAGAGAACAGTCACTTGTAGCATCCATCGGCTGCAGTGGTGAGGCCAGCTTTTGACCCCAGGCAGAAAAATCTGGAGACTGCTTTGAAGTTCTCCGCCAAGCTCACTGGTGAGGAATGCTCAGAATTACTGCCCCACATTGAGAGGCATTTCTTTATTCCTAGTACAGAAAAAGTGCTTAGCAAATAGGCTTTGGAGTTCAGGCAGACCTCCCCACACTTTCTTCTTCTTCTTCTTTTTTTAATAGGAGACAGGTTCTCACCCTGTAGCCCTGACTGGAGTACAATGGCATGATCATAGCTCACTATACCCCTGAACTCCTGGACTCAGGCAGTCCTCCTGCCTTAGCCTCCCGAGTAGCTTGGACTGCAGGTGCATGCCACCACCAAGCCTGGCTAAGTTTTTTTTTAAATTGTTTTTGTAGAGACAAGAGTCTTGCTTGTTTCCCAGGCTGGTTGTGAACTCCCAGCTGAAACGCTCCTCTCACCCTGGCCTCCCAAAGTGCTGTGATTACAGGCATGGGTCATCACACCTGGCCCAGACCCCATTTTGAATCACAGATCTGTCATATACTAGCTGTGTGTCATTAGACAAGTTGCTTAGCATCTCTGATCCTTTATTTTCCTCAACTCTCAAATGGAGTAATATTTGCCTGGGAGCATTGCTAGGGTTGGAGAGAAGTTTGAAAAGCCCAGGTGTGATGATTGGTACACAAAGGGTAATACTGGGATTTTGAGGAGTCTCGTGGGGCAGGCACATCCAGGCCCAACAGCTGTATGTCTTAGCACTCATTCAGCCCCATCCTGCCTTTCCCTGTAACAGTGGCAGTAGGGGGCCACGAAACAGTCAAATTCACCAGTGGTCTTGCTCATGTACGGTGTTTCTGGGATCAGAGGGAAGAGGAGAATTAATGATTCCAGAACTATAAAAAGCCCTCAATTTCCACGTTTCTGGTCTTACTCTTGGAATCCAAGGTCGCCATTACCATTATTGACTGTGGAGGAAACCCTGCACAGGCGCGTGTCTCGGGGGTCATCACACGTGGCCGTGGGTGGTCTTTCCACTCCCTCTGGTGGCGTCTTGGCCTGGCCTTATCTCGGGCTGGACTCGTTGTGATGGGTGCTGCTGATGAAGTGCTCACTGTGTGTGAGTCTCTGTGCTGAAGAGGCCACTCCATCCTTGCTCTGGGACTTTGGGCAATGTACTTAAACTGGTATTTAAACTGTTTCCTCGTCCGTAAAATGGAGATGAGAATGTCACCTACCCTATAGATTATTATGGGATCAAATGAGTTAATGCACTTCACACTCTCAGAACAGCCTGCCGCATAGTAGGGCTTTGTGTTCGTGGTTCTGATAGCCTGGGACATAAGGACTGTTACCTGAGGTTCTGTAACACGCCCAAGGCTGCAGAGCTGTTGATTTGAAAGTGAGGGTTCAAACCCAGGTTTGCAGGCTAAAGCCAGGTTTCTCAACCATTACCCCAAACTCCCTCCAAGCCATGCCCACCCCCTCCCGGCTGTCTCCCCCATGCCCCTGTGCCCTGGCTCCATCCTTTAGCTGATGAGCAAGGCAGACATTCCCCTCTGCTTAAATCCTATTCCTGTCATTGCCATATAACCTAAGATTCTGGAAAATTCATTCCCTAATTTCCCTCAGCCTCCTGCACTCCAGCCTCATGGGCCTCTTAAATGTGCCTCCTCTGGCACTTGCTTCTGGCTTGAGCTTCTGTGATGCTTTCCTGATCCTCACCGGTGTCGCTACTCTTCATGGCTCATGGTCCCATCTGTGTTGCAGGGCACCTCATTTGTGCCCCTAATCACCACACACCATCGCTGGCGTCAAAGTCAACGATGTCTGTCCCCTTTTCCTCTTGAAGGCAGAAGCTGTTTCTGTGTCCTCTCTTACCTCCAATGCATGGTGCTAGATGGATGGATGGATGGATGGATGGATGGATGGATGGATGGATGCAGGTACTTGCTTCTTAGGAAGGAAGACAATCAGCCAGACCAGTTAGGTCTCTTTTCAAACACTTTTTGAAGTTACATTTTTAAACGTGTGCTAATAGAGCTGAAGGGACTCCCTCAAGCAGGAAGTTGCTCAGGGAGTCAGGGACTAGGAAACACCATTTCACTCTTGTACCTGAAAGAGCTTTCTTGGCTTGGAGCGTGAAACCGCAGGCTGCCATCCCCAACTCTGCTGGTTTTAGAGAAACAGTCAGGAGGTACGGCTCCTCTGTTCAGACACCACTTTGGAGCTGATTCTTTTCATTTTCTTTGGGCAGAGAGGAAGCTCAGGGCTGGGGACTGTCATGGGTGGCCCTGTGTGCAGCTCCAGTACCCGGATTGGTCAGGGTTGAAGGAGCTGACTAAGGTGGAGCTGTGCCCATGGCCAAGGGCAAGGGCCCAGGGGTGGCTCAAGTGGGTGGGCTCAGCTCAGGTGGGTGGGGTGGCTCAGGTGGGTGGGGGTGGCTCAGGTGGGTTGGGGTGGCTCAGGTGGGTGGGCTCGACTCAGGTGGTTGGGCTTGGGCTGGCCTGAAGGGCCAGAGTGGGCATTTGGCCACCAGGAGAAGGCAAATTGAAAAATAGGAGTTACATCAGAGAATTTTGGCTTTTGAACCTAAAGCCAGTTTTTAAAAAAATGATCAAGTTTCTTTGGCTCTCTGAATATTTAACGAATAGTTTATGTGTGACGTAAGCCTAAATTGCGAAAAGTCTGTGATTGTGAAGAGTTAGGCTCTAATAGCATGCATCGTCTGGATCCCAGATGTCATTCAAAGGGTCACCAAGATGGGCTGGACACAGGGCTCATGCCTGTAGTCTCAGAGATTTGAGAGGCCAAGATGGGAGGATTGCTGGAGGTCAAGAGTTCAAGACCAGCCTGGGCAACAGAGTAAGACCTTGTCTCTACTAAAAAAAATAAACTCATAAAATTGTTGGCTGGACCTGTTGGCACAACGCCTGTAATCCCAGCTACTCGGGAGGCTGAGGAGGGAGGACCGCTGGGGCCCAGGAGTTCGAGGCTGCAGTGAGCTATGATGTCACCACTGTACCCCAGCTTGGGTGACAGAGCAAGACTCCGTCTCTAAATAAATAAATGAAACCAGGATGGTTAAATAGCAAGCAGAGCTCACTAGCAGTACTGGTTTGTGGCGTTTACCAGAAGTGCTATCCAGAGAGAGGGGAAGGACGGGTCGGGTTTTATGCCTCACTGGGCCTGCATCACACAATGGAGTTGTAGATTCAGCAAGTCTGGGGGGAAAGCTATACATATTTACAAGGGGGGTTGAGTGTATGGCGAATGGGCACTCGTGTGTAACATGCATCCCATGTTCACTTGCGGGGAGGTTCTAGCATTAAAATGAGGTGGATTTGGCTTTTGACATCAAAAGCTGAGCTATAGTCCAGGCCCAGTGGCTCATGTCTGTAATTCCAGCACTTTGGGAGGCCGAGGCAGGTAGATCAGGAGGTCAAGAGTTTGAGACCAGCCCAACCAACATGGTGAAACCCCGTCTCTACTAAAAACACAAAAATTAGCCATGCGTGGTGGTGCATGACTGATTGCAGCTACTTAGGAGGCTGAGGCAGGAGGATTGTTTGAACCTGGGAAGTGGAGGTTGCAGTGAGCCAAGATCATGCCACTGCACTCCAGCCTGGGGGACAGAGGGAGACTTCGTCTCAAAGAAAAAAGAAAATGGTGAGCTATAGGGCACAACGTTTGTGCACAGCCTCTGTCGGCCCCAGGGCCTGCAGTGTTTTGAGAGCCGGTAGGGCCGCCCTCCGTCCCAGCAGACCGTCCCAGCAGAGCTGTAGTGGTCTGGGTTGTAAGTCAGAGTCAGGATGGGTCTGACAACTTGCCTGTTACTGCAGAGTTTGGCCCCTGTGTGTTTTGTCCTGCTGCCCGGGAATCTAGGGGGTTGCCTGCCCACTGAGACTAGATCCTGTAGCCCGGGAATCTAGGGAGGGGTTGCCTGCCCACTGAGACTAGATCCTGTAGCACAGGGGGCTCTTAGTTGACAGAGGGGCGTCCTTTTGGTCTCCAGTCACACCGGTGACTCCTGCCAAGCAGCCCCAGACAGTAGGCTGTGGCCACCTGTCAAATAGCAGTCTAGGGGGTTTAAAAAGGAATCTCACCCCTTTTCAAGAACACATAGATAAACCTATGGTTGGGAGGTGACAGCGAATCTTATCAAAGGAAACTGTCTAGACACTTCGAGGAGCCCTAGGTTGGGGACCTGCTCAGTCTTTCTCATGTACCCCGGAACCTAAAGTACAGTTTTAAAAAAATCAATAAAAATGATAGATCTAAAAAAACCCCAGCTAATTACGTTAGATGTGGAATAGTTTACTCTGTACAGGAAAAGGTATCGTTCCGTGTGGAAATTATCATGTCTAAATGAGGTCAACAGCCTCAGAACAAGTTATAGATGTGGTTGGCCTATGCCTCCTAGAATAATCTGCTAAATACTCTACCAGATAAGAATTCTTTGTAAAGCTACCTGCCTTGGAGAACACAGTCTGCAAAGCAAAGATTGATAAAAGGTAGTAAGAGGCTAATCATCACATTTCTTTTTCCTTTTTTTTTGTTTGAAAAAGGTTAAGGCTATAAATATTAAACACTTAATTTGACTGGATAATAAATCTGGAACAGCAAAAAATATGTATTAAGAGGAGTGTATATATATATATATATATATATATATATATATATATATGTATATATGTACACACGCACACAGGTGGGCCACCACACCTGGCCAGTGTATACATATATATACATATATATATTATTAACAGAAGTATATATATATGTATGTAATATGTGTGTTATGTATATACTGTTAATTATAAATATGTATAGCTATATGTGTATATAAATATATATAATTAACAGGAGTTGGGGGAAATAGGTGATAAGGGAACTGGCTAAAAACTCTAGGAATCACTGATGCAGCCAGCTGTCGCTACCCCGGAACTGACACTGAGCACCCAGGGGAGAGCCACTCCTCCCCGCACCCTTCTGCTAAGACCCAGGCCTCCGCGGTCATGACTCACTCGTGGAAGAGTGTATGATCATGACTCACTGGACGTCAGAGAAGCTTGCTGAGGTACTTGACCAGCAAGATGTGACTGAAACCCACCCTCTGCTGTGGGATGCTGGCCCCGGGCAGGTGCCACATCTCAGAGCTCGCTGCTGGCTGCCTTGGGCAGTGCTGCAGAAGTCCCTGGCCGGGCGTCTGTCTGGCTGCAGCCTCTCCAGCACTGCTTGTGGGAGGGTGATTGACAGGTGTCCCACAGTCAGTGCTCCACTGTGCAGCCACTAGGGTATGTGTGTGAGAAAATCCAGCCGTGGGTGTTTCGCCCGCTGGCACTGGCTGGAAGCCACTCAGGGCTGGGGCTCTGCCGTGGAGGCCACTTATGGGGACTCACTGGAAGCTGATGGGGTGCCCGGGAAGCCATCCAGAGAGAAGTGCGCAGCCTGCAGCACTGAGAAGCCCTGACAGCAAATGAACTACGTTGATAATATGGGGCATGTATTCATTTTTTTTGAGAGGGAAAATAAAGATTCTTGGCTTTCAATATAACCACCTACTCACTTAGCAGACGGCTAGGGTACTAGCAGCACTCTCAGTGTAGACTCAAAAATAGCCAGAGGATATTAACAGGCCTATGTTAAATGTAAAATTTGATCCGTTTTTTAAAACTTTTAATTGTAGGTTCAGGGGGACTGTGCAGGTTTGTTATATAGGTAAACTAGTGTCATGGGAGTTTGATGTACAGATTATTTTGTGCCCAGGTATTAAGCCCAATGCCCAACACTACTTATTTTTTCTGCTCCTTTCCCTCCTCCCATCCTCCCCACCTCTGGTAGGCTCCAGTGTCTGTTGTTCCCCTTCGGGTTTATGAAGATTTGATCAGTTTGGATGTATGTGTACACTTGGGACATCACACCACTATCCCAATAACAACTTCATCTCCCCCAGACTCCCCTGTTCCCATTTCTGGTCTGTGGGAAGTAGAAAACTTCCTTTTTAAAGTTTCCTTTCTTGTTAAAGAATAAGTATATTAATGACTTTGTTAAGCCCTATCCTATGTAGCTGTTAAACATACCAGGCTTACAGGCATGTAGTACATTTTATGTCCTTGAACTTTAACCAAAATATTTGTGCTGGACATGCTCACAGGCATACCCCAGCTCTCCATTTCTTTTACCTGTTTGAAAAAGTTTTAAGTTGTTAGCCAATCAGGTTTTAATTTAAATTGTAAGGTCTGGCTCCAGCCAATGAAAATCAAACACAGCAGTAAGGACAACCTCAAATGCATAAGGAATAAATTTGTTTGTTTTCCTTTGTTTATTGTACTCTCATGGCAAAAAGGCTAGTGAGAGCACCCTTCCTGCAGTCCAGGAAGTAAAAATTGCATTGCTGAAAAATCCTTTGTCTCAGTGCTAACTTTTTTTCGCAGCACCGAGCATCTGTTTCCAACATGGTCCAGTGTTCTCTCTGTTCCATTCCTAGGCAACCACTGATCTACTGGTAGCATTTTCTATTGGTTAAAATAATCTTAAAATTAATATAGGAGAATCAATGCCTGAGAATAGCCAGAAAGGCACGAGAAAGGAGAGCAACTAGGGGTGGGTGACTTGCTTCACTGGACGTTGGAATATTCTTTGAAGCTAGTCTGAACAGTACGGTGTTGGTGCAGGAAGAGACAACCAGATCAGAGGAAGGACAGACCGGTTGAGACGCAGCCCGCTGCCCAGGAAGGGGAATGTGAAACAAGCCGCGGTTCCATCAGAGGCAGTCTGACAGGGGCCGCCATGCACAGACACTTATTTTAATGTAGTCGGCGCATGAGGTATATTAGGTTGTTCCTCTTTTTTGTTGATTTTTTTTGTTTTCATTATCTTAAAATTATAAAATATCTAATACATATAAAAAGGTATAAACACTCTACACATAAACTTATTTACTCATCAGACACTTAAAGTTAACATTACTCATGCAGTCAAGGCCACTTCTTAACTGATTTTTCAGGCGCCTTTTACATATTAATCACCCTTTGGCTGTTTTGTGTATTGCAAATATGTTTCCCAGTTTGCCTTTTGTCTTTTCATTTGCCTATGATGTCTTTGACGTATGAACATTATACATTTTTATATAATTATAAAGAATATGGTTTCCTTTATAGTTTTTGACTTTTCTGTCAGACTAAGAAGAATCTCTTTGCTCTGGGATAATATAAACACTCTCCAATACTTTTCTCGACTTTAAAAATCTCTTTTGCATTTAAATGTTCTGCCTATTTGGAAGAGACAGTATGTGTTTATGTGTATTGAGATAAAAATATAACTTTATGTTACCAAGAAAATTGAGCATTGAGGTTAGAATAAACTTACCAAGCTGGCGATGTGAAAATATATCGCATTTCTGGTACAGGTTGACCATTCATAATCCAATAGCCCAAAATCGGGAATACTCCAATATCCAAAACTTTTTGAGTGCCAATATGATGTCACAAGAGGAAAACTTCACACCTGACCTCATGTGACAGGTCAAAGTGCAATCAAAACTTCATGCACATAATTATTTAAAATATTGTATACGATTACCTTCAGAGTATGTGTAGAAGGTGTATAGGAAACAGATGAATTTTCTGTTTAGGCTTGGGTGGGTCTCATCCCCAGGATATTTCATTATGCATATGCAAATATTCCAACATCAGACAAAATCAGAAATCTGAGCCACTTCTGGTTCCAAGCATTTTGGATGAGGGATACTCAACTTGTATTACTAGAGAGTTTGAACCTCCTCATTCTGTTTTTCTTAAGTTCTCTCTCTTTTTGAAATATTTTATTATACAGAAATAATGTAATGAAGTTACCTCTATTCATGACTTAGCTTCAAAAACTGTCAACTTACTAATTCACCTCTATCTCTACCACTCCCCACTCTATATTAGGTTGAAGCAAATCACAACATGTTATTTTAGCTGTATTTCAAGGTGTGTCTCTAAAACGTAAGCAAGGGCTTTAAAGAAATACAATCATAATACCATTATCACACCTTAAGATATAATTGTTTTATTTTTATTTTAAGTTCTGAGGTACATGTGCTGGATGTGCAGGTTTGTTACATAAGTAAACATGTGCCATGGTGGTTTGCTCCACCTATCAACCCATCACATTAGCAATACATGCATTAGCAATTTGTCCTGATGCTCTCCCTCCTGTCATCCACCCCCTACAGGCCCAATGTGTGTGATTCCTCTCCCAGTGTCCGTGTATTCTCATTGTTCAGTTCCCACTGAACATGTAGGAACATAAGAGAGAACATATGGTGTTTGGTTTTCTGTTCCTGTGTTAGTTTGCTGAGGAAAATGGCTTCCAGCTCCATCCATGTCCCTGTAAAGGACATGATCTCATTCCTTTTTATGGCTGCATAGTATTCCATGGTGTAAGTGTACCATATTTTCTTTATCTAGTCTATCATTGATGGACATTTGGGTTGATTTCATGTCTTTGCTATTGTGAATTAGTGCTGCAGTGACCATATGCAAGCATGTATCTTTATCATCGAATGTTTTATATTCCTTTGGGTATATACCCAGTAATGGGATTGCTGGGTCAAATGCTATTTCTGGTTCTAGATCTTTGAGGAATCACCACACCATCTTCCACAATGGTTGAACTAATTTACACTCCCACCAGCAATATACAAATGTTCCTATTTCTCTTCAACCTCACCAGCATCTGTTGTTTCCTGACTTATTAATAATTGCCATTCTGACTGGCGTGAGATGGTATCTCATTGTGATTTTGATAGATATAATTGTTTAATATGATCACATGTTAGATCAGTGTTCAAATTTCTCATTGTCTCATAAATGTCCAAATAAGTTTCATATGTTGGGATTGGTTAATATACCTCTAAATCTCTTTAAGTTCATAGACCCCTCTTTTCTTTTTCCTGTAATTTATTTTGAATACATTATTTTTAGTTTATTCCTTATTCTCTAGAGTCTCCGAGAGTCTGGATTTTGCTGATTGCATCTTTGTGGTGGTGTTTAACATGTTTCTTTCTCTTCTTGTTTTTTAGAAGATTGGTAGTTGGATCCAAAGGATTGTTCATATTCAAATTTGACTTTTGGGGATCATAATATTGATCTCACCCCCTTTCCACAAACATTTTATTATAAAAAATTTCAAACATACAAAAAAATGGAGAGACCTATATAGTAAACACAGATAAACTCACCATCTTGATCATATAATTAGCATTTTGCTATATTTCTTGTATCACATTCTGTCCATCTCTCATCTCTTTATTCATCCCTCAACCTTCTTATTCTTTTATATTTCAAGTAAGTTTCAGATATCAGTAGACTTCACCTACAAACACTTCAGCATGCATATCATTAATTAGAGATAAACATTTATTTATCGTTTTTGTTTTTTAGGTAAAATTTATACAGCATGAAACGTACAAATATTAAGTGTACATTTAATATGCATTGACTTTTGTAACCAACACCTGTGAAGATTCAGGAATTGTCATTACCCTGGAAAGATTCCTCATCCTCCTACTGAGTCCCTACCTACAAAACTCAGGGCAACCACTATTCTCATATTTTCACCACAGATTAATTTTGCTTATTTTAAAACTTCATATAGGGGAAAACAATAGCATGATAATAGATTTTAAACCAACCATTTTACTAACTACACAGAATGTAACTGAAATAAAATTCCATCTACACTAAATGTAACTGAAGCAAAAACTCCATTTAAAAGGTTAGAGATTATCCGACTAGATGGAAAAGCAAGATTAAACATATGCTGTTTACAAGAGACATGCTTTTGTTATAAAGACAGAGTAATGAATTAAATGAAGGAAAAAGATATAATATCATGCAAATAGTAAGTATAAGAAAGCCGGATTGGCTTTCCTATCATTATATCAGATTACAAGATACAAAGGAATATTAACAGAAACAACAGGGGGCATTTTATAATGATGAAGAGCAATATGACAAGGAGACATAACAATCTTAAATATGTATGTACCTAATAATAGCTTCAGAAAACATGAAGCAAAACCCAACAGAACTATAGGGAGAAATTTCCATGTCCACAGTTATAGTTGGAGATTTTAGAAATCCTTTTTTCATAATTGATACAGCTAGTACTCAAAAGATTAGTAAGGACAGCGAAGATTTGAATAATCCTATGACCAGTTTAACCTGTTTATCATTTGCAAAACATTATACCTAAAGGATATCAAATGCTTTGTAAAGGATTTTAAAATTTGTAAAATGCAGCCATAACAGTGCATAGAGGGAAATATAGCTTTAAATACATATGTGAAATAAGAAGAAAAGTTTAACCTCAATGGTCCATAAAGCTAACAATGAAGGGCAAATTAAAGTCAAAATAAGTAGAAGAAAGATAATATGAGCAGAAATTAATAAAAAAAAAAATGGGCTCCCTCCCACCTCAACCTCTCAGAGTACCGGGAATACAGGTGTGAGCCACAGCAGCCAGCCTAATACAATACAGTGGCCACAAGAAGGAGTAGAAAATCTGAACTGCCCTGTTATCTGTTGAGAAATTGAATTTGTGATGAAAAACCTTCCCACAAGAAAACACAAGGCTCAGATTGCTCACCGGTCAATTCTATCAAATACTAAAGAAATAAATAGTAACCATATTATGCAGATTTGTTTGGAAAATGAACAAGATGAAAGTACTTCCCAATTGTATGAGTCCAGCATATCCCTATTTTAGATGGCTTAATGTTTTAAATTATACAACATTTTGAAATACTTTAAAATTTAAGAAAATATGTGCACAAATGTAAGAAAATATGTACCTATACATTGAAAAAACTCAAGCATTTTTGTGAAAAAAATTATGGAAGACCTAAACTAACGGAAACATATAACATGTTTATGGGTTGAAAGATTTACAATTGTTAAGATATCTTTTCTCCCCAAATTGATCTATGGATTCACCACAATCCCAATCAGAATTCCAGGAGGCTTTTCAAAGAATAAAGTTGGAGAAATTATATTACCTGATTTCAAGATTTACTATAAATATTCAGCAATTGAGACTATATGTAATGGTAGAGAGATAAATAGGTTATTGGCCTGGAAGAGTAACTCTGGAAATAGATCTGCTTTTAGATGGTCAATTGATCTTCAACAAAGGTGGCAAGGTCATTCAATGGGGGAAAGGATAGTCTTTTCAACAAACGGTGCTGAAACAACTAGAAAGCCATAGGAAAAAATAAACTTCAACCATTATCTCGCATCATGTACGAAAGCTAACTTGAAATGGATCCTTGGCCTCAATATAAGTGCTAAAACTATAAAATTTATAGAAAAGAACACAGAAGGCTGGGCACGGCATTTACCCAAACAAAATGAAAACAGGTTTACAACAAGATTTATCCTAGCCAGGTGTAGAGGCACACACCTGGGACTACAGTGCCAGCTACTTGGGAGGTTGAAGCAGGAGGATCCCTTGAGCCCAGGAATTCGAGGCTGCAGTGAGCTGTGATGTGCACAGCCTCAGCAACAGAGCGAGGCTCTCTCTCTGAATAAAAGAAGAAGAAAACATAGAAGAAAATACTTCTAGAAGAAACTTTACAATTTAGTAAGAAAAAGACAATTTAATTACAAAGGGGACATACATTGAGCATACATTTCACAGTGAAAGCAGTATTAATGGCCCGTAAATTCTTAAGAAAGTGTTCAATATTATTTTGCATCAGTGATATGTACAACAAGTTAAAACCATGGTACTAAACTTTTATGGTTTTAATATGCATTTTAGCAGCCTAGATCCTGTTGTACCCTAGGAGAATGGCTAAAATTAAGGCCTGACAACAGACAACAGCCGTTAAGGATGTAGAATCATACAGCTCTCTTGCACTATATGGGACTGTATCAAGGTACAGTTCCCATGGGAAAATGCCTGGCAGTTTCTTACCGAGTTCAACATTCCCCTACCCTACAACCATCAACTCTACTTCTAGATATTTATGCAAACATGTAAAAAAGTAATACATATGGCCAGGCACAGTGGCCTGTAATCCTAGCACTTTGGGAGGCCGAGGCAGGCAGATCACCTGAGGTCAGGAGTTTGAGACCAGCCTGTCCAACATGGTTAAACCTTGTCTCTACTAGAAATACAAAAACTTAGCTTGGCATGGTGGCTCTTGCCTGGAATCTCAGCTACTCTGGAAGCTGAGGTGGGAGAATTGCTTGAACCCGGGGGACAGAGGTTGCAGTGAGGCGAGATCTCACCACTGTACTCCAGCCTGGGGGTTGGAGTGAGATCATGTCTCCGACTAAATCACTAAAGTAATATGAACTAAAGTAGTCTTTTCAAATTACTTATCTTTATTGTAGATTTAACAAAGCAAATGCATCATTAGGCTAAACTTGTTTGTACTATACATTTGATACACGTGTGTGTGTGTGTGACAGGGTTTTGCCCAGGCTGGAGTGCAGTTGATCATGGCTCACTGCATTTTCAACCTCCTGGGCACAAGCGATCCTCCTACCTCTGCCTCCCTAGTAACTGGGACTATAGGCATGCACCACCACATTAACCCCTGGCTAATTTTTGTAATTTTAGTAGAGATGGGGTCTTGTTTTGTTGCCCAGGCTGGTCTTGAACTCCTGGGTGCAAGCAATCCTTCTGCCTCGGCCTCCCAAAGTGCTGGGATTACAGGCACAAGCCATTGCGCCCAGCCTCCATCATGCACTTTTCTTTAAGGTAGGGGAGGAGTACAGGGAACCTTAGCAGCCAGGTGGGTGCTACCTTTTTGTTGTGGATGCTCCTCCTCCAGGATGGTGACGTAGGTCCCGAGGTGGATGGGGTCTTGTCCAAGGACCCCCTCAGAGAGACAGCCAGGGCTTGTGGTCAGTGACTAGACTGATTGTTCAGAGGGAGACAGCAGCGTTCCTGCATACGCTGGGCTCGGAAAGCCTGGAGGTTGTGCGTCCTGTCATGGACATGATGAGCGGTCATGCAGGCTCTACTCCCTGCCACCTACCTGAAGGTTGTAGGATGTTTGTATTCCACATCCCTGATAGGTCACCCTGATGGGCCGTCCAAGCTTTCCCTGGAGGTGGGCAGCTCTTGTGGGTCGGTACCCATCAGGTGCTGTGGCCAGAATTCAGATTTGGAGTCTTAATTCCTGAAGTGTATAGGCTTACACTCTGTACACCTGGATTGGGATCACAGTATTATTATTTCCACAATCGAACTGAGCAAAGATGCTGCAGCCACTGGACTCACACTGTGAGGTGTGTCCGAGGGAGAAACCCTGGGCTGTTGCCAAAGATCTGGGAGAGAAAGTGGAGAAAAGGCAAAACCGTGGCCCGGAGCTTCCGCAGGAGGTGCTGGGACACCAGGACGCTGCCTCTCCTGCGGGGCTTTGCAGTTGTCATGGCCCTGTGTGGCGTGCCCTGCCTGGTCTGCATTTCAGAGAGGAAGAAAAAGAATGGAACAGGTTTGGTTCACAGCAAATTTCAGGCCCACCATGTCTTCAGACATGAGGCTGAGGCTCTGGGGTCCAGCTGGACTTTGGATTACAAAGGAGGGACATTGTGGGAATGGACAGCGGAGTTCCAGCAAAGAACAGGAGGCTTTGGGGCAGGCACATGCTTTGGTTCCAGAATCCACTATTGTTATTACCTACTGTCTTTAATATCACCTTCTAGTTCACATGAGGTCGTGTCAACACTGCTGGGACGTGCATCCCAGGGCTGCCCCTGCTGAGCTCCCCGAGTGCCCGGGGGATGCTGACCTGGCAAGCCATTGATCTTGTGGGAGCTTCCTGAACTACTCCAGCGTGAAAATCTTCCAGAAGGATTCTCCACAGGGCAATGAGGCAAGAAATTTACAGCTTAGCCTGATTAATGGGCCAGGCAGTTAAGAGTTCCTTGCCAAGCTATGAGCATGATTTAAAGTCACCAGGGCAGGAGGAAAGGCCCCATAACTCACATCCTTAAAGGGCTCTTAGAAGAAGAGACACGCCGGATCTTGGCAGACGCCTCCACTGCTCGCACCGAAAGAGATCAGCACGTTTCTGGGTGTTTTGGTCAAAGAACGGGGAATCTGGATTAATATACACGGCAGATAAAAGCGAAGAAAAGACACACAGGTCATGTATTTCTGACCGATATTTCGTTTGTTTTTCTCGGAGGGACTTCGTATTTATTTAACCACATTCTCACTCGACACGCCCCTCCCCACACCTTGTAAATGCCGTCCTCGTTAGCCGAGTCGTTTTTCATCGCATAGAATTGAAATGTTGCCGGGAAAGCGGTTTACGCGATCGTAGAAATGGTGCTACAGAAGCAGCGTGAGAAGGGGCCTAGAACGACAGTAGAAGATGTAGTTTGATTCCTGGCCCTTTTGCCATGGGCTGTGTGATTTTAGGGACTTCCCTGACCTCTCTGGGCCTGTTCCCTGCTCTATAAAACTGTCCTCTCTGGTTCTAAAGTTCCGTGAATTCCTTGCAATCGTGACAACCACATTCTTATCATTACTCAGCGTCTGGAAGTCATGTTCCCTCTCTGAAACCCCAAGAGCATTTTATCTATATGTTAAAAAATAATACTTATCATTTTTTATCTCAAGTTCTAGTTATTTACGAGCATTTCTTATTTTCCGATTCCTCCCCAACTGGACCATGCATGCTTTTGGCAGGCTGTCTTTTTCAGCCTTGGATTGCCCCATGCCCCAGCGCAGTATCTGGCCCGTGGGTGTCACCTAATGAAACTGAGTGTGAAGGAAAAGCCAATGAATGAGTGGAGATGGTCTCGGCTCACTCTGTCCTTAGGTGGATGGATGGATTTAGAGGTTTTTCTACAAAGCATACGTTCTTTCTGTTTGATATAATTTATGTGTTTCAAAGTGAGGAGTTAGATTTCATTTTTGCAAGATACTATTATTTTAGGAGAATCATATGGAAAGCTCCCCCTGTGGTGTCTCTTTTCCTCACCAGACTTGAAATCAAAGCAACATGCTTTTCAAGGATTCTGCAAGATATGGCTTCACGAATTCCATCTCAGTGGCTTTCTTCTCCCTGCTCCTGGTGGATGGTGATTGTTCAAAAACAATCCTCCCTCTTACCGTGGATGGAATATGCCCATCGATGTTGGGCCTGGACAGGCGGGCCAGCTTAGGCCCATGCAGTGGTGCAAATGGCATGCGAGCAGAGGCCTTAGACGTGCTTGTGCGGTTTTCTCGCCTCCTGTCTGCTTTTTATCCTGAAAAGAGCTTAGAAGAGACCAGAGCCCAAACTGCAGCCTAGATCAGCCCAGCACAGTCGACCTGCAACAGGGTGATGAAACTATCATGAGACACTGGGTGTTGGGAGTGTTTGTCATACAGCATTACTGCAGCAAGAACTGACCAATGCCGTCACCAGTGGCCAAGCCGTACCGGTCTGTGGCAATCTCGATTCTGGCTTCCTCAGAAGGAAGAATTCCACCGAGGGGAGTAAGGCAGAGGGAGAGACCGAGGCAAGTTTTAAAGCAGGTGTGAAAGTTTATTAACATGTTTAGAGCAGGAAGGAAAGTACACTTGGAAGAAGGCCAAGCGGGCAACTTGAGAGATCAATCGCCCTGTTTCACCATTGACTTGGGGTTTTATGTGCCGGCGTGCTGCTGGGGTCTCGCATCTCCTCTCCTCTGACTCTTCCCTTGAGGGGGCTGTCCACAGGCACAGCGGCCTGCCAGCACGGGGAGGGGCCGAATGCACAGTGTGTTTACTGGAGTTGCACGCATGCTCACTTGAGGCGTTCTTCCCTTACCAGTTGGGTGTTCCTAGAAGGTCATATGCCGGTTAAACGCTGCCATGTGGCCTCTTCGTGCACATGCTCGAGCCTACTGCCCAGCTCCTGATCACCAGTTTCAGGTTTTCTCCATCTACTGGAAGACTGCCTTTCCCGGCCCTGGCTGGGATCAATTGTTATTTTAGAGAGACCGTTAAAAACCACCTGACCATCACCTAATGTTTGCCTGACATTCCTAGTGGGGAGGGGTACCCTCTCCTGCCCCGCTCATGTCTGACTGACTACTGCAACGATACATCTGATTTTATTTCATCTTTGTTTACTTTCCTCACCAACTCTTTATCTCATTTTCTTTTGCCTTTTGAGATGGAGACATGCACTGCTTGGCTTTGCATCTATTTTTTTTTTTTTAAGTCAGGTTCTTGCTCTGCTGCCCAGGCTGGGGTGCAGTGGCACCATCTCAGCTCACTGCAACCTCCCTCTCCTGGGTTCAAGCGATTCTCCTACCCCAGGCTTCTGATTAGCTGGGATTAGAGGCATGTGCGATGTCTCTCAGCTAATTTTTGTATTTTTAGTAGAGATGGGGTTTCACCATGTTGGCCAGGCTGGTGGAATTACAGGCATGAGCCACCCTGCCCGGCTGGACATCTGTTTTTTTTTTTTTTTTTTTTATAGGGACAGATCCATCAAGCAGATTCTGCAGACACAAGCCCGCAGCTGGAGAACTGAGTCTGGTATCTCTGATTCTGTATGGTTGTGTCTGCACTTAATTTGTTGTTCTTTATACTTCAAAATAATTTGAAGTGTAACCTCTGGGAACATTACATGATTTACCAACGTTTCTTTAAAAATTGAAACTGACATCATACATTATATTTTATGGAATCAGAAGTTCCAGATGGCTCTTCCTTGCTGAAACAATGGCTAAAATAAACACTTTCACATAGGATTAAGAAATTTAAAAATTAAAGTAGATCTAAAGTAAGGGCATTCATTTTTAAAAAATGAGATGAAATTCACATAACATAAAATTAACCATTTTAAAGAAGGGCATTAATAGTCTTCCTCTATTCTAGTAGGTAGTAAGCTACCTCTTTCATTTTAAATTTTACAGCAAACCATAATTCAGATAGGTCAGAGTCAGAGGAGGGAGGGAAAGGGGAAAGGAAGCCCAGAGCAGCTGGAGAAAAAGGAGACAAGGCGGGAGGGCTGATGGGAGAAAGCTGGAGAAGAAAGAAGCTCCCCAATGATGAGCCTGTGGCTGCCTTCTGTTCACTGCCTTGTGCGGGGCGGGGGGCATCTAACATGGACCCCATGCTCTGTGTGTTTTTGGGGTGCACTAATGTTCCCCCAAACCCATTGGTTAAAGCAGGAATCGGATGTTCCTAACGACAAATCATCTTGGAACTAGTGGAGGACAAATGGAACTAACGTGGTTTTTGAGGCAGGAGGTTAAGATGTTGAGAGTCCTTGGCTTTGACCCAAGTCTAAAACTTCTTATCTCTTTGCTCAGGCTTGAGGCAGGACGGCTCCTCATCGCCCCCTCCCACAGCATGTACCTCTCTGGAGATGGGATGGGCCACCCCTGTCGCTCCCCGCGTGCCAGTCCCCTGCTGTCTGCCAGTTGGATCTGACCCCTGCATAAGTACACAAGCACATGTTCCTGGCTGTGGTCTGGGGACACCTGGGGGGTCTCTGACACTCTTCCAGGGGTCATACAAGGTCAAAATAATTTTTCATTATAATCCTAACATGGTATTAGCTGTTTTCACTCTCTTGTGTGTAATGTGGAGTGTTCCAGCGGCCCCATGACGTGCGAGGGGGAAACAGATTGAACGCAGACGCGGACCTGGGATCCAGCTGGCTCCCATTCAGCCAGACACTCAAGAGTTTGCAAACATTTAAAACAATGCCATTCTTGCACATTTTTTTCTTTCAGAAAATATATTTTATAAAAATGTTATTCATATGAACCTGTAATGGCTTTTTATTTTAAAAATGTCTCTGTTGTTACATGGGAAAGAGTGATCGCTATTCTCCACATTCACGAAAGCTCTCTGGAGTCTTTCCAGGAGTCTTAAGACCAAGAACCCGGAGGACCGCTCTGGAGCAGCTGGCAGTGTTTCTGAAGTTTCCCGCTACTCAGCTGTGTGAAGCCTTGTGCAAAGAAAAAGTCTGCAGGAAGGTTGGTGTTGACGCTGTGCTCAGGGCGAGGGGCTGAGGGGCTCATACTGCAGTGTTGGCTCTCGGTGGGGAGCTCTGTGAGTGATGCACCTTCCCAGTGCTGGCCTTGCCAGCTGCCTGCCTGGGACAGCGCCCCCCCGCCCCCCCCGCCACACCTTCACAAGGCCTGGTGCCTTCAGGCTGCCAGCCCCAGCAGCACCCTAAGGCCCAAGGACAATCACCAAATGGACAGTGGTGAGACCAGCTGCATAAAAATAAACGCTGACCACAACTTCTGTAGCGACCTGCCTGGGTTGCTGGACCACAAGCTCTGCAGCTGTTGGCCCCAAATGGCCAGGACTTGGCCAACGATGGCCACCTTCCCCAAGCTTTGCCCCTGCTTCCAACTCAGGAGCAACTAGTAAAAGGCAATGACCCCCTGTAACCCCTCCCATCGGATGCCCTGCTGCCACCAGCTTCCCCGTGGGACAGCCACCTGTGGCCTCCCCTTGGTCACTCTGCTTGTCCACGCCTGGCTTGGCTTGAGTCTCTGACGCAGGCAACTGTAATGGGCAGAACCGTGTGCCCAGAAATTCATATGTTGAAGTCCTAGCTAACCCCTAGTGATGCAGAATGTGAGCTTATTTGGAATTAGCGTGGCTGCAGATGTGATTAGTTAAGATGAGGTCCAATATAACTAGTGTCCTTATAAAAATGGGAAACTTGGACCCAGGGACACACACAGGGAAAACACCACAAGAGGATGAAGGCAGAGCGAGGGTGCTGCTTCTACAAGTCACAGGGGAAAAAGGCTGGGCACAGGCCGGGCAGATGCTTCCCAGCGCCGTCAGGGGCAGTGCACACCCTGATCTCAGACTTGCAGCCTCTGGCACGTTTGTGCAGTCTGCTCTGTCTGGAAGACTTTGTCACCACAGCCCTGGTGAGCAGTGGCGGCTGATGCCCTGGCTGCAGCAGGCTTGTCTTCATTTGGGTGGCCTTTGTTTGTCTCCATAGCACCCACGCCCCTACCGCAGGAAGGACAGGCCTTGAGGTGCAGTTCGCAGGACCCCAGGCTTTGAGTCAGCGCTGGAGAGGGCAAGGCTGATGAAAGCCTTTTCGTGGGCTGCAGGTTTCAGTCCTGACATGGATATCCTGACATGGTCCAGGGAGGCCTCTGAGCCATCTGCCCTCACCTCTGTGTCACCAAGAGCCCCCTCGAGGTGGCCTGGGCCTGGGCTGCAAACCACCCAGCAGTTCTCAGCTCCCACTCCCAACCCTGGGAGCTCACAAGCAGTGGGAGCCCTGGAAGCCGGTGCTGGCGTTTTGCTTCCTGTGGTATAAAGAGCCTGGGGTTGGCTCCGAGGTCTTTATGCAGCCCAGAACTCCTGGCCTTGCGTGTGTGTGGGGACCCAGCACCTCACTCCTCCCACAGCAGGCCGAGGCTGATGGGAAAGGAGTTATTTTGAGATCAGCACAGGCTGTACAGACAACAGTAATAGTATTTCATTGCTGAAGTTGTGTGAGAAGTGTTGGGTTGGGGGAGAAGAATGGAGATGAGTTTAAAAATAGAAGGCTGTAATTAGCCAAGCACGGATTTGTTCTAGAAGGCATCAATCACTACGGCAACCACACGGCCCAGATTTTCCAGGACGGTCTCATTCTGTGGCACCGGATTCTTTTCAGTAAATGTGATCGGTTCCACGTGGAAAGGTGATTTGCTGTCATGGAGGTGTCCGACGTTACACATAAATTCATTCACAAATCCAAGCCAATGCTTTGTTCTGTTGGGACTCTTTGTTACTAAAATGCAGTCATCTCACCAGTGGTCTTTGCCTATAGGTTAAGAGCTATTCATGTAGATGAGAATTCAGGAAGGCCTGTGTCAAAAGTGGAGCCGCTGGAGGAGTGTAAGGAAGAGTCAGACAAACTTACTGGTTGCTTTTCACTTTTCATTTTGGAGACAGGGTCTGCACTCCAGGCTGGACTGCAATGGCATGATCATAGCTCACTGCAGCCTCCAACTCCTGGGCTCAAGGGATCCTCACTCTTCAGCCTCCCCAGTAACTGGGACTACAGGTATGTGCCATCTCTCACAGCTAAGTTTTTGATTTTTTGTGGAGATGAGGCTCTCCCTATGTTGCCCAGGTTGGTCTTGAACTCCTGAGCTCAAGAGATCTTCCCACCTTGGTCTCCCAAAGTGCTGGGATTATAGGCATGAGCCACCACTGTGTCTGTCCAGTTGTTTTTTTTTAAAACAGGATCTTGCTCTGTCTCCTAGGCTGAAGTGCTGTAGCAGATCATAGCTCACTGCAGCCCAGAACTCCTGGCCTCAAGTGATCCTTCCTCCTCTGCCTTCCCAGTAGCTGGGACCACAGGTATGCACCTCCATGCCCAGCTAAGTTTTTATTTTACATTTTGTAGAAATGGACTCTTGCTATGTTGCCCAGTGTTGCTTTACATTTCTAACTGGACGTATACCCAAGGGGCTAGTTCACAAGTGTTTGCACATTTGGTGTAGTACATCTCACGGTACGCCACAGAGGCTCCGCAGGCTGCACTCACGTGAGCTGTTCTGTGCATGGATTATTATGGCTTGGGTATCCTGCGTGCCCATGAAGTGCCACATGAAGTGTGCACCGAAAGAGATGCCTATGAATGCATCAGAAGCCAGAGGCAGAGCTTGGAGCCAGAGAGGGTTAGGGTTAGGGCCGGAGCTGGTGGAGTCATCCTAGCCACATGGGATTGGAAACCGTATTTTCTGTGTTCTGCCTTGGTTCTCAGTGAAGGCAATGGTTGGGCCAGTTGGTGGAGGGAAGTAGTCCAGTAGACGTCTAGGAGTCAAGGACCCTGGAGGTGGGGGTGGAGTGAGGGACACCCACTCACTGCTGGATGGGCATCATAGCAGTAGAGACCTACATTTGAGTTATACTTGGGATAAGAGGATTGGAATTTTGATAGGCAGAATAGAAATCAGAGTTAAAAACAACCACCAGAACTCCAAGGGGAAGGTGAACCTTGGAGGCTGAAGGCTGGGGGCCCTGAAGATGACTGAAGCCCCCAGCTCCCATTTCCTAGCACTCTTCCCTGCTTAACCCTTGGAGGGCCTTGCGCTTTGGTTTTAAGAGAAAGCTGTTCTGTGTTCTTCACAGCTGACTACTTGCTACCAAGGAGGTGGCATCTCCCAAAACTTGCCTTCAACACTGGTTTGTGGCTGTAAAACAGTCAAACAGTTTCTCAAAGTGTGTTTTGTGACCCGTCAGCATCTGAAGCCCCTAGGGGCCTGTCAATTGCAGAATTCCAGCTTCCTCTTCACACTGACTGCGTGAGTCCACATCTCCAAATGGCCAGACCTCCAGATCTTCGTTTTCAGCACATACCTACCAAAGTCTAAGAGCCACTGCTGCAAAATCTCAGCAAGTCGAGCTGAACTCTGAACTCCCTCTTATCTCCGCAGTCCCTAAATGGGGAGTATCATTTTCCCAGCTCCAAGGCGACATGCCTGAATTCCTTCTGCTTGAGTGGCATGAGCATGTGGGTGCCTTTAAAAGGCTAATGTGCTGCCAAAAGATAACCACAGGTGGACATGGCCCTGGATGGGACTCAAAGACGTGGGCTGTTTCCAAAGATAGCAACACCAAACCCGTGCTGATGACTCTGTGTGTCTATATGTGTGCGAGGCTGAACAGCCTTATATAGTGAGGCGAGGCTCCAGGAAGGATCTGCGGAGCACAGCGCGTTCCGCACAGTCTTGAACACGCGTGTTCTCAGAACTCTGATATGTGTGTCTCGGTAGCTGATCTGTAAGGAGGTCACCATGTGTCTGCATCTATCTTTGCAGACTGCCCCATCCAGCTTGGTGAACAGTTGATAAATGCCTGTAGCAAGCAGAGCAAGGCAGCAGAGCCAGAACTTTTACAAATGGGAGCAAACATCTGCCATGGTTGCTTGTGGTAGAGGGGCTGTCACTAGTGTAATCACAGATGGTGATGGATAAGCTGCAGAACCTCAGATGGTTCTGTGGAGATGAGCCAACGATGGCGCTACAGGTAAGAAGGAAGGTGCGCGCAGCAGCCACTCCCTCTTGTTCAAGTGTTGTTCTCTGTTGTTTGTTGATTCTCCCATTGTATTAGTTCATTCTTACGCTGCTATAAGGACATAACTGAGACTGGGTAATTTATAAAGGAAAGAGGCTTAATTGACTCACAGTTCTGCAGGGCTGGGGAGGCCTCAGGAAACTTACAATCATGGTGGAAGGAGAAGCAGGCACATCCTTCTTCACATGGTAACAGCAAGGAGAAGTGCAGAGCAAAAGGGTAAAAGCCCCTTGTAAAACCATCAGGTCGCTTGAGAACTCGCTATCACACAAAAATCTGTTTTCTCAGAGAGGAAACTCGCTTTCTCACTATCATAAGAACAGGTTGGGGGAAACCACCCCCATGATTCAATTATCTCCACCTGGTCCATCCCATGACACATGGGGATTATGGGAACTACAATTCAAGAATTGGGAGCCAGGCATGGTGGCTCACTCCTGTAATCCCAGCACGTTGGGAGGCCAAGGCGGGCAGATCACTTGAGGTTAGGAGTTTGAGACCAACCTGGCCAACATGGCAAAACCCCATCTCTACTAAAAATACAAAAATTAGCCTGGCTTGGTGGTGGGTGCCTGTAATCCCAGCTACTTGGGGGGCTGGGGCAGGAGAATTGCTTGAATCCAGGAGGTGGAGGTTGCAGTGAGCTGAGATTGTGCTACTGCACTCCAGCCTGGGTGACAGAGCAAGACTACATCTCAAAAAACAAAAAAAAACCCCAAAACAGAAAAAAAGATGAGATTTGGGTGGGGACACAGCCAAACCATATCACTCATCAAAGCAGGGCACTCTCTTCCCCCAGCTGCTTTACTTTTCCTCAAAGCGCTCACCATGACCTCTGGCGCATAAATGCCTGGATTTGTCCCCAGTCCTTGTCCTGGAACATGAGCCCTAGGATAGTCTCCCAGGCTGTCCTGCTCATGCATGGGAGGAGCTCAAAGAGTGTTGATTGAATTGATGATAGACAAGCTGTCTCAGAAGATTTGATGTGGCTGGGAGCTCCTTCTTGCCCCTTTCCCTTAGACCTGCTCACAAAGCATGAAGTCTAAATTCTGGCCCTGAATGAGCCTGAGCAATGCCTGAGTGCCCAGCAACCTCAGCTAAGCACAGCAGGTTTGGGTTTGCGGCTTCCACCCTGTGCCAGGCAGATCCCATCCTTGGGGAGTCTCCAGCTGGTCTCCACAGTGTCCAGACACCATGGTTCTCATGAGGCTTTGCTGTCCCTGACTTCCCACTCATCCAAGGGCCCCAAGTCTTCAAGGCCAGCTCAGACCCAGCCCTCCAAGAAGCAATTTCTTCTGAGGACACCAACCCATCCTGATACTTCCTGATTCCCAGTTCCTATGGGCATGAGGCCTGTTGCAGTCCAGAGCGCTGCTACTGAAGCTCTGGGTCCCACCAAGTGGGAGGTATGAATGTTTGGGGGATCGACAGACCTCGGAGTCCAGGGGCAAGTGCTCTCAGATGAGGTAGTACCTGGTAAGATAGTAAGATACTACCAGATACTACCTACAGTGTACCCCACGCATAATACCTAGTACACAGTAGGGTACACAGTAGGTGCTCACAAACCCCTGTTGATTGTTTAATTATTCAGGCTCCATCTCCATAGGTACCACAATCTGTTTTTTTGCATATTTCTCTTTTTGGGGTCACAGCAGGTGAAAGATCCCCTGATGCATTTTTAAACATTTTATCAAAGTAAGGGATGCATATAAAGAACTGTATAGAATTGAGAGGCACGGAATGGTTGAGAAGTGGTGCCTCCATCCATTCCTCACCTCCCAGAAGATGACACCTTCCTCTTCAATCTTTTAAGGACCCTGTGAGTACACTGGGCCCATCCAGATACTCCAGGACCATCTCCCTATCTCACAGTCCTTAGCTGAATCACATCTGTAAGGTCCCTTTTATCACAGAAGGTAAAATCATGGGTTCCAGAGATTAGGTTTGGGGACCACTATTCGGCCGCCCAGCTCCGTGTGAGGGTATGCCGTTATTTCCTGATAAACCCATCCTTCACGCCTCACCTGCTGACTTCCTATTACGAGAAGGGTTTCACCCTTACATCTTTACCCACTTCCTCCCCCATGTTCTTAAGACCCTGCAACCAGCCTTCTCAGCAGAGCCAACTCATGTACTATCTTTTTTTTTTTTTTTTGACACAGAGTTTCACTCTTGTTGCCCAGGCTGGAGTGCAATGGTACAATCTTGGCTCACTGCAACCTCCACCTCCCGGGTTCAAGCAATTCTCTTGCCTCAGCCTCCTGAGTAGCTGGGATTACAGGCATGTGCCCATGCCTGGCTAATTTTGTATTTTTTAGTAGAAATGGAGTTTCTCCATGTTGGTCAGGCTGGTCTTGAATTCCCGACCTCAGGTGATCCACCTGCCTGAACCTCCCAAAGTGCTGAGATTACAGGCATGAGCCACCATGCCCAGCCATCTGCCGTCATTTCATGTCTTTTCTTGGAGAGCATTTTCTTCTACAGTGGAGATACTTCAGTTTTCTGGCTGCCTTGATCTCTGTCCTGCAGTTTTCTCTTATCATGTTCCTGTCCTTCTCTGCGAACCCTCCCTCTGGAGCCCTCCAACTTTGTCCTCTGGGCACCTCACAGCATAGTGGTTGGGTGGGTTTCGATCACTGAGAGAGAGGAGACAGGGAGAACACAAACACGGGAATACTGAGTGGAGTCCTATTACCTTTGACCCAGCCCTGGCAGTCACACAGTGTCACTCTGGCTGTACTCTTTTCTTCCAATTCTATTCTCAAAGGCCCTGGCACTTTCAAAGGGATGGGGAAACAGACACTACCTCTTAAAGGGCGAGGGGTAATGGTAACATCCTGGAAGAACATGTGAGACCAGAAAGGTTACAGTGGGCAATCATGGAAATTATCAATCCACAAGTCCTTTTTTTTTTTTTTTTCTGAGATGAAGTCTCTCACTCTGTCGCCCAGGCTGGAGTGCAATGGTGTCATTTTGGCTCTCTGCAAACTTGGCCTCCCAGGTTCCAGCAATTCTCCTGCCTCAGTCTCCCCAGTAGCTGGGATTACAGGCATGCGCCACCATGCCCAGCTAATTTTTGTATTTTTTAAAGTAGAGATGGAATTTCACTACGTTGGCTAGGCTGGTCTTAAACTCCCAACCTCAAGTGATCCACCTGCCTTGGCCTCCCAAAGTGCTTGGATTACATAGGTGTGAGCCACCGTGCCCAGCCCGGCCTAACGGTCTTTTTCCCAAACAAAAATCTGTTTTCTCAGAGAGACTGGTGCTAGCAGAATAAAAAAATTATTTTCAAGTCCATCCCGCTTGCTTTTCACTGCCTACCCACGTACTATATACAACTTTGTCATGAGCCTTTAGTCTCTTATCTCCACCCCTCCCATTGTTTTCATTTTATATGACCTTATCTTTTTTCTTTGCTTATTACTAGAAAAATAGCTTTCAAAATGAAGAATAGTGTTTTTTTTCTTCAAAGGATACATCCGGAAGCAGTTGCATTTCTCGAAAATCCTTCTATATTTTGTTTTAACCACTTGAAAAAAAAAATGTAAGGTGTTTGGGACAGATTTTTGTGTAACCAAAAGGCTGATGTTAGGATGATGGCCAAACTGTAACCACTCCGTCACCCCCTTGGCTTGTTGCTCTTGTTTTTAAAACCATTCTTTTGAAAACAAATACTTTTAGGCAACCTAATTACAATATGATATGTAATATTTGGACCGGTTGACCAAAACCAACATTAAATCCAAATCTCAGATTATTCAGGCAAAAAGGAGACCTAATACGTTATATTACATGTAGATTTCAAAGTTCTGACATTATTAAAATGGTCAGAAGGTTGCAGGGGTTGCCTACAGGCCACACAGCCCCTCTGTGAGGATACATTACAAGTACCACTGAAGATGTCAAAAAAAGTTGTGACCTTTCTGATGCAGGGGCTGCTTGGACACGGTGAGGCATCACTGGCTCATCTCATCCCACGTTCACAGAGTCCACTGCTGTCTGGTGCTTGGGAAGCCTCATCCTCATCAGTGGCCTGAGTGTTCCTCTGCCATGGAAGGTGTCCATACGTGCTTTCCCTTCTAGGCCACCAGGTACAGTGGTGCATGCTGTGCACTGAGCAACTCTAGGGGCACCATCCTAGGTCAGTTTCTCCAGTAATGTGGGCCTTTCCCAGTTCATGCAGAGGTACAAGCTGCCTAGAGGGAAAAGAACATTGTTTCTACGATCAGTTAATTGGGGTATAATCCTGCAGCTTCCGTTCTATGACCCTGTGTGGATTGTTTGCTAGGGCTGCTGTAAAACACAACAGCCTGGGAAACAACAAAAAAGTATTTTTTCAGAGCTCTGGAGGCTAGAAGTCTGAGATCAAGGTGTCGGCAGGGTTGGTTTTTCCTAAGGACTCTTCCTTGCAGATGGCTATCTTCTCTCTGGCTCCTCACATGGTCTTCCCTGTGTGTGTCTGTGTGTCCTAATCGCTTCTTATGACACTAGTCATATTGGATTAGGACGGAACTTTATGACCTAATTTAACCTCATTTATTTCACCCTTATTTGTTAAGAGTCAGTCTTGCTCTGACATCTAGGCTGGAGTGCAGCAGCATGATCACAGCTCACTGCAGCCCTAAACTACTGGGCTCAAGTGAGCCTCCTGCCTCAGCCTCCCAAGTAGCTGGGACTAAAGGGTGTGCAATGCCACAGCCAACTTCACTTATCTTTTTAAAGACCCAATCTGCAAATACAGTCACATTATCAGGTACTGGGGGTTAGGCCTTAAACATATAAATTTTTGGAGGAATATTTCAGCCAATAACACTGTGCCTCAGGGCGCTAATCCTTAACCTAGGGAATATAATGATAGTCTTAGAGAAAATCATGTGAAAGTGATTTGTCGACTTCAAAGTGCTGCACAAAAATTTTGTGGTTACTTCCTGCGTCCTGACAACTTGTGCCTGGATCTCTGATTTAGATCTGGTAGAAATACCAGGCGAAGTCAGCCTCTTAAAGGTGGGAACAGTGGATAACAAGTGTAGAGACTGGGGCATGAGGTGGTGGCATGCTCTCCTTGCATTAAGGCCCTCTCTCCCCTGCTGTACCCGCTGTTGGTTCTGATATTCTGACTCATGGACAGTGAGCCATACTATGTGTTATACCCTTGGGGCTGAGGGCAAGAGGGAAAGGGAACAAAGGCCCTCCAGGACTTCTGGTGTATAGACCCTATATATAGCTGGAAATGATGGCCACGATTCCTCAGATGCCTGCCGGCTCTTTCTTTCACGTCTTTATTGGGGGATCAATAAGGTCACTTGCTGTAGGGAGAGAGTGATTTACTCTGCCTTCCCTGGATCACATCAGGTTGATTCTGATTGGGTATCTATGTACTGTTACTCCCTGAGCAAGCATTTGGCAGAACTTATAGTGGTGGAGACCCAAGATGGATTTAATTTCCTTTGGCCCACATACTCCATTTTCATAACATTTCTCTAAACTTAATGGAGGGGCTTTTGCTTTCTGAATCTGCCCTTTTTTCTAGAAGGGTGAGGAAGGAAAGTCAGATCTCATTCTCAGATGATTAATGACCGGCGCCCCCCTGCAGTGTCCATGCTCCCCCCTTGCGGCTTTCCTTTGAAATCAGTGAGAGTCTGCATAGATGAAGAGATACAAGCAGGTCCAAATAGAAGCGGCTTTCCCATATTAATAATAATGTTGAACAATAATGTCACTTTGGGTGCTTCCTCTATTCTTTGGACCCATAGATAGCGGATTTATTGACTTGTTTTCCTTTGACTTACGGCTCTTTCTCATTATTTTCTGTGTGGTTTTGCTTTGCTTCCTGCAATGGGAAACAAATGGTTCTGGTGAGTCCTGGGAGAGGCCTAGTTTTGAAATATTACTCTCTTGATGACAAGACTGCTCAGAGGGAAGTGTGGCCAGAAGAGCATGTTGGGGTTCCTTGCTCATGTCCCTGTGAATGTGGCCCCATGTGGCTGTAGACATTTGGTGGGCTCATGCCTTCTTTGGGACAGAACCCCACAAGGGGCAGAAAATCAACCTTCTAAGGCTTGGGGAGTGCTGAACTGGACAAATCAGGTTTTAGAGCTTCCTCAGTGACATACACCGAGTGGATCCAGCGTCCCCTTAGAGTCTCTCCAGAAGGAGGGGGCCCCTTCTTCCCTTTTTCGAATCTCCACTTCCCTCTCTTTAGGGCCCAGTGCTTTAGCTGCCTTCCTCTCCCATTGGAAATGCAGAGGTTAAGTGCATTTCACCTATCACTGAATACAAAGAAGATTCTGAATCTCAGAGAACTGCTAAAAGTGGAATTTCAGAAATTTCCAGGGAAGGTTTAAATGGTAGGAAGGGTGGGCTGGCCATTAGTTTGCCACTCCTAAGACAGCATTTCTTTCTTGCTGTTGGGTCTGAGAGAAGCGGCATTCATTCGACATGAATAAATAAAAGTTGGGGCAATTTTGGTATCTCCTCAGCTGGCTCCAATAAGTGTATGTGAGGGAGCCCATTTTTCACTCCTGGCCAGCTCTGTGCTTCAGTGGCCTCCTGGCAGCCAGAGTAACCTCATTACAGCTGACATCCCTAGTAGGCCGCCTCCTTCCTCTGAGCCCAGGGCAGTGCCAGGAATGGGGACTCTGGCCGGCAATGGTGGCAGGGTGTCTTGTCCTGAAGACACGAGGTTGGGTTCGGAAGCTGGGTCCTCCGGGACGCGGCCCAGTGCACAGAACTTAACTGAGCCCTTCCCCTCACATCCCAACTGTGGCCCAAAGCCGGTCATTCAGAAGTAGCAAGTAGGGTGTCCTGGTGGGAAAGGCCTGGCTTTGTGCAGCATCGGGCAAGGTTTTCAACACCATCTGGGCCTATTTCCTCATCTCTAAGGCGGGGGCCAGGAAGCCCGCCCCGCAGGGTAGTTGCAGGAAGGAGAGATGCATCTGGGAGCAGCTGGCGGGTTCCTGGCATGTGCTGCTCTCATCCCATTTCCCCAGATTTCCGGCGGGAACATACTCTCGGGTTTCAAGGTTTCCTGGGAGGACGATGTGGAGAGTGGAGACAAAGATGCTGAAAAGCCGGGAAATGAAGGCTCGGAAGCTCCCACAGGCACAGCCTGCGAACGCAGCCCACCCCCAAGGGCCACGGCGAGACGAATCCGGACACCGGCAGAGTGCCGCGACTGGAGAAGCCAGCCGCAGGTCTGGACAGCTCCCGCGAGAAGACCCCGTCGCTAGGGATCATGGGGACTGCAGACGCGTCTGAGGAGCCGTCAGTCCTAGGCGGAAGAGCCCGGCTGGCTCGGCAGCCACGTGACCGTGCGCCTGCGGCGCCTATTGGATGTGAGCTCATTGACCACGCCCTAAGCGCCGGGCCCCGGCTTTAGGGGGCGGTGCTGCAGCGGTTGCCAAGGCGTCTTCCGAGCGCGCAGGCGTGGGCATACGGTCGCTTTTCGGGTGCATGCTACTGGCTCTCCGGTTGGCGGGTCACCTTTCCTTGCTGATCTTCGCGCCCTGAGTCCGTTGGTCTCCAGCAACTTGCAGGGCAGCCGTCCCGCTTTGGGCCCTTCAGTGAATGCCCTAAAACTCCGGAGTTGCTGCAGGAAAGCAGGCTCGCCCGGAGGGGGGCACGTCCTTGCCGCCCGTGTCGTCGTGGTGCCTTTAGGGAACCCTTCTGGGAAGATCCTTGCGGAGGCCATGTCCCCTTTCCACGGCATCCAAGCCCAGTCCCAACTTGCTTTCCACGCCTTTCTCTCTGGGGAATGTTTACTGGACCTCAGGACAGCCCATCACCCGCCCCGCTCCCTCCCCGTGCATTCCCAAGGTGGATATGCAGCGAAGCCTCTGTGGTGACTCACAGTTGCGGATTAGTTATCTCCTTCCTGGCAGAAGGTGGCAGGCTGATGCTGGTCTCATTCCTGTGTGTCTGACAAGTCACAAATGTGAATTCAGATCGTCACAGCTGAGTCATGGTCAGGATTTCCATGAGCCCTGGGGGGTGTCCAGCTGAGCTCCCTTCCCCACAGCCGCCTCCAGCTCTGCAGCACCAGGCACCAGTGTGACTCATGGAGGCCTGTGGAAGTCGGGGCTGCTCAGTGAGGCTGAGTCTAGAAGCGGGAGAAAGAGGGAGCCCATCAACAATTACAGTGCAAACGCCGCAGCTGCCACCACTGAGCGTCTCCAGTTAGGAATTGGTTTGTGAAGTTCATTACCCTATGAGATGAGTTTTATCTCTATTTCACTCAAGAGAATTCTGAGGCTCAGGAGGTTGTGAATGACTCGGGGCAGTACAGCTGGTAGGTGGCAGAGTTGGAATTTGAATCCAGGTCGATCTAACTCAGGAGTCAGGCTTTTTCCCAGCCCAGCCTTTCCACTCGACCCCAATTAGCACAGTCAGATGCTGGGTGCCAGAGCTGTTTATTTTGCTTGCGGGAGTCCAGGAGCTGGCTCCTAATAACTTCATTTGAAATGGTCTTTTAGGCAAAGGAGACTAGATAAATATGGAGGAGAGGGAAAGAATTTCTGGCAAAGGGAACAGTACGCGCGAAGACGCTACAGAAGAGCAAGGCTTATTATTCCAGTGCACTTCCAAACCCAGGCGTGGTGTTCTTCCTTCCTGCGCCTTCTACATCCCCAGCCACTGCTTGGCGTCACCTGGTTGTCCTGTGGGCACCTGAAGCTCAGCTTTTGCCAGGCTGAACATTTGTCTTTCGCTGCTGCATCTGCCTGCCCTGAGTGAGTATTCATCCATCATGATATTCTTGCAGGGACCCAGGCGTTGAAGACCAGGTTGTCTCTTGTTAACTTAAAAATCACACAATCTACAAACTTGGACAAGGAGACTTTCTCTCTTTTTTGTTTTGTTTTTCTTTCTTTTCTCTTCTTTTCTTTTTTTATTTTTTTAGACAAAGTCTCTCTCTTTCGCCCAGGCTGGAGTGCAGTAGCACGATCTTGGCTCACTACAACCTCTGCCTCCCGATACAAGGGATTCTTAGGCCTCAGCCTCCCAAGTAGCTAGGATTACAGGAGCCCACCACCATGCCCGGCTAATTTTTGTATTTTAGTAGAGATGGGGTTTCATTTTTTCTTTTTTTAATAGAGACAGTGTTACTGGTGGACGGTGTCCAGGTTCTTGTCATCTTGTACAAAGAATTGGGTAAAATGCCCAAACACAGCAAGGAAAGAACGAAGCAACAAAAGCAGAGATTTATTGAAAATGAAAGTACACTCCACAGGGTGGGATTGGACCTGAGTACAGGGGCTCAGGAGCCTGGTTACAGAATTTTCTGGGGTTTAAATACCCTCTAGAGGTTTCCCATTGCCCACTTACTGTATACCCCATGTAAATGGAGTAGTGGCTTGCAATCTGTCTGATTGATTGCAGAAAGCAACCAACCAGAGGATGAAGTGAGGTTACAAAGGTTATACCCTATGCAAACATCTGATTGGTTGTGGAAAGCAACCAATCAGAGGCTAAAGTGAAGTTCCGAAGTTACACTTCTGTGCAAACAAAGAGCCTGCAATCAATCTGATTGGTTGCGGAAAGTGGGAATGGGGGTAGAGTTTGCAAAGGGAGTAGCTTCTGCTCCTTTTGTTACTTAGTTGTGGGAAGTTGGGGTTTTTCTTTTGGTTTAGTTCTGGGAAATAAGCATGAATTGGCTTTAGGTTCCCTGCTTCTAGATCCATCCACCTGCCTCAGTGGAGTCTTACTATGTTGGCTGGGTTGGTCTTGAACTCTTGGCCTCAAGCAGTCCTCCTGTCTCAGCCTCTCAGAGCGCTAGGATTACAGGTGGGAGCCCCCATGTCTGCTGAGGAGAGTTTATTTCTTATAACGGGTTACAGCCTGCAGGGTGGCCGTCCCATAGGCTGGGAAGAGCCTCCAGCAAAGACCGGAGACTGGCCCTCTGGGTGAAAAAGGGGTAAGTCAGGAATTTAAGTTGAACACGTTGACTAAATGTACATATTCAACAGGTTATCAGAGGAGCTGTGAGTATTCAAGAAGGGGGTCCTGACACATGCATATTGAACAAACATGCATGTAACATACAACCCACATTCACTTGAGTGAACTTAACATTTGAATATATTATATTTAGGCCTTATAGGTCAAAAGATCCTTTTAGGACATGAAAGCACTTAAGTGTGCAGCCTCTGTAAACTGACCAGGACTAGTTCATGATTGGTGGTCTCTCGTCTAGAAAAAGTTCCTGACATCAATCTCTTGTGCAATCAAACCTGTAGTTATGGCTGGTCAGTTAGTCCGTGCCTATCTGCATGAACTGCAAATTGTTTTAATATTGCTTATCTTGAGAGCAGTGCTTATTTAGGTGGTAGAAAGAAAGAAAAACCCTGTGGCTGTTAGAACAGAATTTATTCTTTAAGTGTAGGGATCAGTGACTCAATCCTTGCCTGGTGTAAGAAACATGACTTTGCTTTGGTCAAGGATAGGCTGAAGTAGGATGTTTACATCCTGCATGACTCAGCAAGTTTAGAGCGCAGGCGTATGACTCTGTTATTTCATCCATGGAACCATAACATGTGTAGGTCATCTCTTGGCACTAAGCCACTATTATTGCCATGCTGACACTGTACAGGTGCTGGTGCCCAGAGAAAGAGAGAGAGCCAGAGCTGTCCATCTTTGCAGATGGACAGAGGGGAGCCAGGTCACAACTCAGCTCACTTGTGCCCAGAGAGAGACAGAGTTAAGCTGGCAACCTTGCAGGCAAGGGAGAGCTGGCTGTGCAGCTGTGTGTGTGGGAGCCACCAGACTAAGGAGCTGAGACAGGGCAGACAATGTGAGAAAGCTATTGGTGAAAACTGCTACTGAATAAAACCATATTCACCTGACTACCTCCCCCTGAGTGTTCTTTCTGTTCATCTACCCACTCCCTTTGGACCTCAGCATGGGCTGGAACCTGACCCATGGCATGGCCGTAGGTCTCATTTATAGTTTGGTATCTTATTGTCAGAGTCTTTTGTCAGTCTTATGATCTCTATTTTAGCCTTAATACTCATCAGCTGTGTCTAAACCACAAAAGGAAAGGGGTATAACGAGGCCTGTCTGACCTCCCATCCTGACATGGCTGGGAACTCAGTTTTTAAGACTTTTCTGGGGTCCCGTTGGTCAAGAGAGGGCTCGTTCAATTTGTGGAGGGGAGCTTAGGATTGTATTTTTAGTTTATACTTGGAAGCTCCCTCTCACATCTAATTATATGGAAACAGCCTTTTCATGTATTTTGTCCAGTAATTTATTTTTAATTTTTCATTTTTTTTGCAGCAGTTGGGCTCCTCTGGTTCTCCATCAAGGCCAGAAGCATAATTTGATGACAGCATTTTTTTTTTTTTCTTGAGATGGAGTCTCGCTGTCACCCAGACTGGAGGGCAGTGGCCTGATCTCGGCTCACTGCAACCTCCATCTCCTTGGTTAAAGTGATTCTCCTGCCTCAGCCTCCTGAGTAACTGGGATTATAGATGCATGCCACCATGGCCAGCTAATTTTTATACTTTTAGTAGAGACAGGGTTTCGCCATGTTACCCAGGTTGGTCTTGAACTTCTGAGCTGAGGAGATCCACCCACCTCAGTTTCCCAAAGTGCTGGATTACAGGTGTGAGTCACTGCCCTCAGCCAATGACAGCATTCTTTTTGATCATTTTCTTTTCTGCTGTTCAGACACTGTTAATGGCCTGTAGTTTCCTGTGATACTAATGAGGCAGGCTAGTTTATGAGTGCTTTGTTCTCTTTTTTCTATCTCCTCCCATGTGCCCTCTACGCAGATAGTGGTACTTGTCACATGTGCTTGCTTCAGGAAACTGGTTGAAGACCGCCCTTCCTCCAGCCTTGTGTGAGTCTGAACTTGTTGAAGAGATTTTGTCATAAGTTTAGTGGTGGGGGAAGGGCAAAAGGAGTGCTTTTGAGGTTCAAGAAGGAGAAGAAGATACTTTAGATCCGACTCTCACACCTCCTGCCTCCCAGCAGGGCCTTGAGGGTGTGGTGAGACCCAGGAAGGAAGGATGAAGGGAGACTCGTGTTGGGTCAGCCTGGAGTATCTCCTGGTGTGCTGATATGGTTTGAATCTGTGTCCTCACCCAAATCTCATGTTGAAATATCATCCCCAATGCTGGAGGTGGGCCTGGATGGAGGTGTTTGGATCATGGGGGCAGATTCTCATGGTTTAGTACCATCCCCGCTTAGTGCTGTATCACCAGTGAGTTCTCACGTGACCTGGTTGTTTAAAACTCTGCGGCACCTCCTCCTACTCTTTCTTGCTCCTGCTCTGGCCATGTGATGCACCTGCTTCCCCTTCGCCCTCTGTCGCATTTCGAAGCTTCCTGAGGCCTCCCTAGAAGCTGAGCAGAAGCCAGCACCATGCTTCCTATACAGCCTGTGGAACTGTGAGCCAATTAAATCTGTTATCTTTCTTTATTTTTTCTTAGACAGAGTCTCACTCTGTAGCCCAGGCTGGAGTGGTGGTGCGGTCTTGGCTCACTGCAAACTCCACCTCCTGGGTTCAAGAGATTCTCCTGCCTCAGCCTCCAGAGTAGCTGGATTACGGGTGTACACCACCATGCCAGCTAATTTTTGTATTTTTTTTTTAAAGTAGAGATGGAGTTTCACTATGGTGGCCAGGCTGGTCTCTAACTTCTGACCTCAGGTGATCCACCCACCTTCGGCCTCCCAAGGTGCTGGGATTACAGGCATGAGCCGCACCTGGCCTTAAACATTTTTTCTTTATGAATTACCCAGTCTTAGGAATTTTTTTTTTTTTTTTTGATACGAAGTCTCACTCTGGCTCCCAGGCTGGAGTGCAGTGGCATAACCTTGGCTCACTGCAACCTCCGCCTCCCAGGTTCAAGTGATTCTCGTGCCTCAGCTCCCAGGTATTTCTTTATAGCAGTGTGAGAATGGACTGATACAGATGCTTACAGTACCAGCAAAACAGGACCACTAAGGAGTGAGAAGGCAATTTTCAGAGTTGGTTAAAGAATATGTGGTAAATATACATCATGGAGTACTACTCAGCCATAAAAAGAATGAAATCCTGCCATTTGGGACAACAGGAATGAATCACCATGTTCAGTGAAATAAGCCAGACCCAGAAGACAGACACTGCATGACCTCACTTGGCGTTAAAAAAAAAAAAAGTTGCAATCATAGAAGCAGAGAGTAGAGAAGTGGTTACCAAGGGCTGGGGAGGGGATGAGGAAGGGAGGGTGGGGAGAAGTTGGTCAGCAGGTACCATGTTACAGTTAGGGGGAAAATGTTCTGGGGATTTACTGCACAATAGCGTGGCTATGGTTAACAGAAAAATATTGCATATTACAAAATAGCTAGAAGCTTTTGATATTCTCACCACAAGGAAATGATAAATGCATGAGGTATTAGATGCACTAAGTACCATGCAACATGGATTTATATTAAAACACGAGATGGTATCCTACAAACATTTACAGTGACAATATGGCGATTAAAAAACAAAACGTTTTTTTATATCAGAATTAATTTGATATTCAAAATACAATTCAAAGTTGTCATTAGAAAAAAATCTGAATTTTGTTGGATTTTCCTGACATGTATGATTTATTATTTTTTTATTTGAAGTACCTGTGGAAGGGAACTGCAATCTCTCCAGGGCTCTGCACCCCTGAAGACCTTAGGTCGTGGTCTGGGCTGTGTCCCCCAGGAGAACCATCTTGGCTGTGCCACCAGGCCTCACTTACTTGTCTGCAAGGAACATCATTGATTAGACTTTATGAAACCCTCTGCTTAGTTTTCCTCCCACCTAGCTAACATCTAAGGCGTTACCTGTTCCAGTTTTTTTTTTTTTTTAAAAACTCAGGTATTAATTTTATTTCCAGGTGATATTTCACAGGCTGAAAAGCACTGCTAATGAACACAGGAATTCCTCAGTCTTGCTTAGCCCATCCACCCCTTTAACATGGGATATTTCAAAGGCAGTGCTGCACTCAGGGGATGATGGAATCCCATCGTTCTGTAATCCCAGCTACTGGGGAGGCTGAGGCGAGAGAATTGCTTGAACACAGGAGGCAAAGGTTGCAGTGAGCTGTGATCACGCCACTGCACTCCAGCTTGGGTGACAGAGTGAGACTCTGTCTCAATTAAAAAAAAAAAAAAAATAGAAAATAAACCAATGCCAGATGGTTGAAATTCTTTTGAGATAGAAGGCGGGGCTCGACTCCAGAGGCAGGGCTTAGACACCGGACCAAATTGCGGATTAGGTAAAACGACTAGCTAAAAGACTTGAGTCAGGAAAGCCTTGACATTGCAAACTCTGTGGCAAAACTGCATAAAAACTTGCTTCCAGCCCCGCTTGAATTTTCTTGCAGGACTAACAATCTGCTCACTCTCTCTGCTGTGTCTCTTTCCTGAACAGATCCTGACCCTCTCTCCAAATTACATCTCTCAGGGAGCAGCCACACTGACTTGTAGACCTCAATGGGGATTACAGAACGATGGGATTCCATCATCCCCTGAGTGCAGCACTGCCTTTGAAATATCCCATGTTAAAGGGGTGGATGGACTAAGCAAGACTGAGGAATTCCTGTGTCCTCCTTGTGATCCTCACTTCTGAGAGGTCTCCAGGACCATAAATCACAGATATTTCTTTCCCTTTATGAGTCACACCTGGGTATGTAAATATCACATGCAGTCTGAGGCTGAGCATCTGAACATTGGAAATCTTGTGATCCAAATTCTGTTTGGTACCTTCCATGCATTCTCTCTTTCCAATAGTTTCAAACTTCTCTGGAAATGGAGTTTTTCCCATAATGCAGATACACCATCCCGTATCTGCAATCATAAAATCCAAAAGGCTCTGAAAACAGAAAAGGTCCATAACTTTGCAGCAAACTCACCTGGTAGCAAAAACTTGATCTGAGCTGGGACTGGGGCTGTTTATAGTCTTCATCTTGCTAAGTATGATATTTGTGTTTTGTTTGGAAATGTAAATGTGTTTGACTACAGGGTGCTACTTGTAGACCTCAGTGGGGCTGCTATGAAATATGAGGTCTGCACACTATATTAGCTTTTTGAAATCCAGTGCTTAATAAATTACAAAGCACCGCAGTGGTTTCAGATGAGGGATTTTGGAGCTGTGCTGCTTTTCTGTCTCCAACACATGCCGGGCACAGAGATCATGAATTTTGTGGGCTCCATGAAGGCACGGACCACACAGCCTTGGGACCAAAGCTGTGCCTGATGTGACACAGGTCTCCATAAAGGTTTGCCAAACAAGCAAATCGGTGCTTACAATTTCCCATGACTGCCACTGAGATTACGTGTGCCTAAATAACTTGCCCATCACTTAAGAGAGACCCTGTGAATGTCCTTTGATCAATTTATGCCCTGAGACTGTTGTCGACATTGTCGTTGTTGTCATGTTCTCAAATATTTTTGCCTGAAGAGATTTCCTGTCTGAGGACTTTTCACCTGCAGAGGAATTACTTCTCGTTCTTCCTGTTGAAATTACTCTCAAATCTTTTCTGACAGAGTTCCAGACACACTGACAGCTCCTGAATGATCTGATACAGGATCCTTAACAGGCGTGGAAGTGTTCGCCAGACAGAGAGGTCCTGCCCTTGCCGATCCCAGCTGGTTCTGTGTTAGAGACTCTGCGGGCATCTGTTTGACAGTATCGGCCAGGAGCTGCAGAATAACTTCTCTGATCCGGAAGAGCAAATCTCAGATATTTTGCACATTCACAAGTATTTTAAAACAGTTTCTGTAAGATGCCAACCTCACCTTTATAGTGTATTCAGGTTTTCCAGTGTTTACTTAGAAGAGCTCAGTTGTGTTTATACTGAATTTCGGGTGAGTTTCTTGACCACCCTTCTCACCTTACCACCAGCTTCGCTCTGGGCTCCTAAGTGTATCGCCCTGAGGATCCCGTGGATTCAGGGGACTGGTGCCCTTCAGGTTTCATTTGTGAGGACCCATTCTTCTTCCTGGGACTTTGGCTGGTGTCTTTCTTCTGCTAAACCAAATTTGCCACTTCCTTTAAGATTCCTTTCAAATGTGGTTCTCTTCTCAGGAACCTTTCCTGAAAACCCGACTCCCTATGCTGATTTGCTGATTTTTTCCTTATGATCCTTCCCTATGCCCTTGGTAAAATGAAGTTTGACAAGCACAACTCTATGGCAGTGAACATTTGCATTCATATAACTTTTCTCTCTCTTTTTTTTTTTTGGAGATGAAGTCTCTCTCTGTCAGCCAGGCTAGAGTTCAGTGGTGTGATCTTGGCTCACTGCAACTTCCGCCTCCCTGGTTCAAGTGATTCTCCTGCCTCAGCCTCCCAAGTAGCTGACACTACAGGTGCATGCCACCACACCTGGCCAATTTTTTGTATTTTAGTAGAGATGGGGTTTCACCGTGTTGCTCAGGCTCGTCTCGAACTCCTGAGCTCAGGAAATCTGCCCGCCTCAGCCTCCCAAAGTGCTAGGTTACAGGTGTGAGCCACCGTGCCCGGCCTGTTCTCTTGAATTATTTGCTTAATCTCCCAGGAGTGACTTTACTGCATGAAAGCATTCAGACTTTCTTTTTATTGGATAGAGGGTCTTGTTCTGTCACCCAGGCTGGAGTGCGGTGGCATGAACATAACTCACTGCAGACTTGACCTTTGGCCTTAAGCAGTCCTCCCACCTCAGCCTCCTTAGTAACTGGGATTACAGGCACACACCACCACACTGGGCTTATTTTTTTGTAGTTTTTGTAGAGACAGGGTTTCCCCATATTGCCCAGACTGGTCTTGAACTCCTGGGCTCAAGTGATCTGCCCGACACAGCCTCCCAACGTGCTGGGATTATAGGCATGAGCCACCTTGCCTGGTCTCATTTAGACAGTTTTAATGGCTGATATATTTTAATAATTTCTTAATTTCCATCCCGTTATTCATATATCCTGTATTTGGTGAGACATGGGTCTCATACTTTCCTTTATTTCTTTAGATCTGGCTTTCTTTGATTCTTTGAACATACAGTTGTCCTTCGGTATCTGTAAGGGATGGGTTCCAGGACCCCTGGGGCTACCAAAATCTGTACATACTCCAAGTCCAGTAGCTGACTCTCAGTATCTGGGGATTCAACCACTCGTGGATTGAAAATCGCAATGCAGAAATGTGGATAGGAGGGCTGACCATACGTATGGTATTTGTAATAGTTGACTTGATATAGGCTCACTGCAACCTCCTCCTCTTGGATTCAACTGATTCTCCTGCCTCAGCCTCCTGAGTGGCTGGGACTACAGGCGTGTGCCACCACGCCCAGCTAATTTTTGTATTTTTAGTAGAGACAGAGTTCATCATGTTGGCCAGATGGTCTTGATCTCTTGATGTTGTGATCTGCCAGTCTTGGCCTCCCAGAGTGCTGGGATTACAGGTGTGAGCCACTGTGCCTGTCTGGTTTGTAGTTTTTTTTTAATTGAATGCTGCGGTTTATGTGTAGCATAGCAATGAAACCTGAAAGAAATACTAATTTTTCTAGGAAGGGCTTGCCCTTTTGTGTGGCAGGTATGTTGGATTAGGATCTTATCTCTTCAATCTAATAATTATTGAACTGAATTAGAACTGAGGTTGCCACTCCAGTTAATTTGGTTCACCTCTGGTTTCAAATATCTTGAGTGTGAGATCATCCTCTCTCCAGCAGGGCTGTGAAATCTAAGCACCATGACACCACAACATTTCCCTCTGCTTTTCTGTGTCATCTCCTGACTTCTTGGACACCGTTTATTCAATAAATTGCTATGGGACAGAGTTGGAAGACAGACAGAGATGTGCAGTGCTGTATTTGGGATTCTTCCAGGTTCAAGTCTAATACCAGCTGTTTTAAATTTCCAGTTCGTTTCTCCTTATTCTCTTAAATTTTCTTTACCTGTAGAAAACTTGATTTTCTGTCCATGAATGACCCCATGCTTGAAACTAACCACAGGAATGGACCACTGGTTTGCTCACCCGACGTGGGCTCATCCATCTCTGGAATGTAGTTTATTTGGACTTCGAATCTGTAGGTTTTAAAGAAAAAGACGGTTTATTAGGTCACCAGTGCTTTATCCTTGCTCTGCTGAAGTGCTGCTGTTTTGTGATCTTTCACATTCTAACCAGAGGTTGAAACACTTACTGTCTTTTTGATTTTGTAAAGTCTCCTTTTTTTTTTTTTTTCATTTTTACATTTTACGTTTCTTTTAAGGCGTTATTTGTTTTGTTTACTGGCTCTCATGTCCCCTCTAATTTAGTTTTTATTTCTGGACAATTTCCTTTGTACTTCGAATTCTGCTTTGTGTTCTGTCATCTTCATCTGTCTTTCTACTCTTACATTTCTCAGTATTTCTAATTATGCCTTCAATGATACTTTGAGATACTTTAATGATATCTATCATGTTCTTAATTCTTTTTACCTCATTTCAAATATTAGGTTACATTTTTATCTTCGCTGCATGTATACCTTCCTGTTGTATTTTAATTGCAGGGCCAATATTGTGTTATTATTCAGCTTTCTCTTATAATAACTTTATATTAGATTTGGCTAGCATCCATTTTATTGCCTTTTTAAGTGATAATAAAGAAGTGAAATGAGTTTTTCTTTGTTCATAGGACGAGGTATAGGTTGAGATAGGTTTTCAGACTCCATGGGTCTACATTCCCTCTTCTGTTGTTTTTGCAAAATGATTTCAAAAATACTTCCTTGTATTTTCTGAGATCTGACATCCTGATCCCATTCCTTATATTTTTCTGACTCATTTCTCTAATTTGAACATTTTGTTTGCTAGCTTTGAAGACCTATAGACTGCTTCACTGTGGTCAGAATAGTATTGTGGTCTCCTTCCATCCAGGAACTGAACCGGTAGGGCTGTTCCTCAGCCTGCCACTCTCGGATCGGAACTCTGTGCTTTCAGTGAACACAGGTCAGCAGTGCTGTGTTTTCCTGACCTCTGGACTGTTGGGATCCCAGGTGACTTCCCCGACTTGCCAGCTGTTTCACCGACACAGATCCTCATGCCACGCAGGTCCTGCAGCTGTTCACGTTTGTGCCACACACTCTCACTGTGAGATTCCTTGGGATTCCTGGTCATTGATTTTGTTGTAGGGTACAAAGTCTTTGATTTTGATATGCTAGTTATTCAGTCTGTTTTTATGAGGAAATTTGAGGAGATTAAAGTAGTATTCCTTATAATCTCCCCAGAAACCTTGTCACAATTATGTTCAAAGACTGTAGAATAAAACAAGTTTGCTGATTATCCACCTCTGGTGCCAGTCAACTGAGATATTTCTGAAAAGGATGGTTCTCTCCCAATTTGGTGGACAAGGTCATTCAACATCTATGGCTGTTTGCAAAGATATGACTGTTTGCCAAGACCCCTAAAACCCTGATCTGGTTCCTCGACACCTTGAATTTTCTCTGTCAAGGGCTGAATTGTGTCCCCTAAAAGTCATCTGCTGAAGTCCTAACTCCCAGTACCTCAGAATGTGACTGGATTGGGAGATAGGGCCTTTAAGGGGGTGACTGAGGTTAATGAGGTCACAGGGATGGGTTCTAATTTAAACGGACCGGCATCCTTGTAAGGAGAGAAGATTAGGACACAAACAGGCACAAAAGAAAGACCCCATGTAGACACAGGAGAGGATGCCATCTGCAAGCCAAGAGAGGGGCTTCAGAATGAAACTCACACTACAGGCACTGTGGTCTTGGACTTCCAGCCTGCAGAACTGTGAGAAAATAAATGTCTGTTATTTATGCCACCCAGTCTGTGATATTTTGTTAGGACAACCCCAGCAAATGAATTCTCTCTCTCTTACACTTACACACACACACACACACACACTGCTCATGAGACCCAGGATCTCTTCCTAGTCCATCAAACCCTACTGGAATAACTGCACCAGGACCCTTGTTTCACTCTTGATAATTAAGAATAGCTTCCTAGATCTACTTCTTTAAAAACATGTTTTGTGTAAAGAATAAGGAAGAATAAGGTAGAGTGATTTTACTAAATATTTTTTTTTCTCTGTCTTTCTCTGAGTTTTATGCCACAGGTTTTCTGGACAGGGAGCATGGTGGAAACCAGACTTCATTGGCAGAAAGAGATAGTTTAAACCTTTGTCTGCTGCTTGCTCTTGGACGTTGGGCGAGGCGTCTGACATGTCTAAGCCCTTGCTTCCTCATTTGTAACTGGGAAATGATGCCCCTCTCAAAGGATAGTCATGAGGGTTACATGAGATAAAGCTGTAATTTGCTTTCTGACCCATAACAGACCCCAAATAAATGTTATTTTCCATTTCTTCTCCTCCTTCTCCCAACCCATAGTTAGCCAGAAAAAAAAAAACCAATTATGAACCAAAGAAAATTCCAGTTCATTGAATCTCTGTTTACATTTATGTAAATTAGAAGCACATGACTCGCTGCACTCCCAAATTGGCGTCCTCAGCAGGAGTTCAAAGAGGTACTGCTTCCAGACTCAGGAAGCACATCAGCGGGCCGGCCCATGGACAGCCTCTGAGCATGGGACCCTCTCCAGACACACAGGCTGTTTGAAGAATTCTATAGACATTGCATTTACTGGGCAACTGGCAAGCTGGTATCCCACCTAGTGCTCAGTGGGAGGTAGCCCATTTCAAAAAGAGATGAGAAGACATAATGTCTCCTGCTGGGCAGAGCCTGGAGAACTGTGTCAGCTCACCCCATTCTCTCCATTTCCAAAGGCCTGGGCATGTATCGCACAAGGGTGAGAATGACAGGTGCAGCCTGTAACGTCCCCTGGCAATGGGGGTGGGGCTGGTGGGAGTCCCTCTCCTTGGAGAGAGAAAGTCATGAGATTAAGAGGCATATCTTTGAATGGTTTCCCTAAAATACAAAATATTTCAGACACACAGAAAAGTTTATAACACACAACACATTCCCCACCCAGCTCTCAAGTGCTAACATTTTGTCACATTTGCTTTCTATGTTGTTAAAAAGCAAAACAGCCTGGGTGCGGTGGCTCACGCTTGTAATCCCAGCACTTTGGGAGGTTGAGACAGGTGGATCACAAGGTCAGGAGTTTGAGACCAGCCTGGTCAATATGGTGAAACCCCATCTCTACTAAAAATACAAAAATTAGCGAAGTGTGGTGGCAGGCGCCTGTAATCCCAGCTACTCAGTAGGCTGAGGCAGGAGAATCGCTTGAGCCTGGGAGGCGGAGGTTGCAGTGAGCTGAGATTGCGCCTCTGTGAGATTCTGTCTCAAAAACAAAACAAAACAATACACATACCGACAAAGCTCCCAGAACACCCTTCTACGACCTTTTCTCTTCCCTGTCTTTCACCCAGAGGTAACCATCAACTTCATTTTTGTGTCTACCTTGAATGGCATTCAAAAATTCCACTAACATCCCATGTGTGAATCCATCTTTTTGCATGTTTAAAAAAATTTTTTTTATTGATAACATGCTGTATTTTTCTATTACAAACAAGTAATGCAATGAATTTTCTTGTGTCATTTTCCCTATGGAACTTCTGTGAAAGTTTCTCTATTATTTTTTTACATGTGGAACTGCTGAATCAAAGAGCAAATGTTTTTTTCCAGAGGCGGTGTACCAAAATTACCCTTCAAATATCCAGGTGTAGGAAGTCATTGTGCTCTATATTTGCACCTATCTATGTTAAGATTATTAGTCTTGGCTGTGCGGGGTGGCTCATGCTTGTAATCCCAGCACTTTAGGAGGCAGAGGTGGGCTGTTCATCTGAGGTCAGGAGTTCAAGACCAACCTGGCCAACATTGTGAAACCCTGTCTCTACTAAAAATACAAAAATCAGCTGGGTATGGTGGCATGCGCCTGTAATTCCAGCTACTCAGGAGGCTGAGGCGGGAGAATCGCTTGAACTCAGGAGGTGGGTTGCAGTGAGATCACGCCACTGCACTCCAGCCTGGGCAACAGAGGGAGACTCTGTCTTAAAAACAAAATAAGATTGTTAGTCTTCTCAATATTTTCCATTTGATGGTTATGAAATGACATACTGTTTTGATTTGTAGTTTCTTATTTAGATGCTATATTGAACATCTTTTTATGTTTCTTGGCCTTGTATTTTTTTCTCTTGTGAATGCTCTGTTTACATCTTTTGCCTTTTATTTTTAGTTTTGAGACAGAGTCTTGCTCTGTCATTCAGGCTGGAGTGCAGTGGCAGGATCACGGCTCACTGTAACCTCTGCCTCTTGGGTTCAAGCAATCCTACCTCTTCAGCCTCCCAAGTAGCTGGAACTACAGGTGCATGCCACCATGGCTGGCTAGTTTTCTCTAGAGACAGGGGTTGCCATGCTGCTCACGCTGGTCCTGAACTCCTGAGCTCAAGGGATCCTCCCGCTGTGGGCCTCCCAAAGCGCTGAGATTACAGGCATGAGCCACCATGCCTGGCCCCTTTTATTTTTTAGTCGGATTTGTTTTCCTTGTTGATTCTCAGGGTTTCCTTATGGAATCCCCATTTTCAGTTACATACTTTGCAAATAACTTCTCCCATCTGTATCTTGTCTTTTTTTAAGTAAAAAATTTAAAACGGAGTTAGATATTACATTCATAAAAATTCACAAAGCATAAACGTAGAGCTCAGTGAATTGTTCATTTTCTATTCCTGCACCAATGCCACAGATTTTAATTACTTAGCTTTATATTATGTCCTGGTATCCCCCTTGTGCTCCTCAATTTCCAGATGTCTTGGCCAGTCTTTAACATACACATTTCCTCTGCTGTCGCCTCTGCCTGGGTGCTCCTCCCCCAGATATTCGCTTGATTTGCTCTTTCAGGTTTTATCGAGATGGTACCCTCTCACTGAGGGCTTCCACAGCCAAGTGATCTAACATTTTTACTGCTTACCCTCACATTGCTATCCCAGCCTGCTTTACTTTTCTCCTTGAAACGGAGTACTATCAAAATATACCCTATGTTTTACCTGTTTAGTCTGTTTATTATCTCCCTGAACAGACTGTAACTCTAGAAGAAAAATATTTTTGTCTATTTTATTCACTACTTAAGTGTTTTCACCCAGAAGCGATGGCTGCCACAGTTATGTATTAAACTGGATTGAACTGAATTGCTAAGACAAAGGCTTCAATCTCCATTTTGGCATGAAAATATCAATGGCCACCTTAGCTCAGAAGGGTGGCATTTGGCAAAATCAACTTTCTCAGTGGCTTTGGGAAGAGGTCAACTGTGTGTTTAGGGACTGTTTAAAGTGGATACACCTCCTTATAAACCAAATCCGAATCTCCTCTTTCCTGTGTGCTGATCCAGGGTGCTGATCGCTTCCTGAATTTCCATGGTGGATGTCCTGCGCTGGTGTCCTTAGGTCCATTACCTCATCACCGGGACACATGGCTCAGAGCTGGCAATCAAAGCCAGCCACATGGTTTTGAATGAAGGATGCTCTGTGACTCCTAAGTAATGACTTTAGGTACAAAGAAATCCATAAAAGAGGATGCGGTCTCTAGGAAAGCACATTGAAATTTTGATGTAATTATGTGGAAAACTGTAAAAAAACACAATTAATTTTGTCCAGGTTACCTAATTAGAGTAGGCTAGCTTTCCCACTCTTGTCCTTATAAGCAATGATCACTGGCCGTCAGGCTCAGTGGGATGAGGATGGGTCTCCTGGCACTCAGCTTCCTCTCTTTAGAGCCTGCTCCTATGGCCACGATCTTATTTCTTAGTGGCATTCATACACACTTCCCCACAGAGGAAAGACGCACAGAGGGGTTGTAAAGTTGAATTTGGGATGTGGAATTTTGTAGACATTACAGAAAACCAGATCTGTCCACCCAACGCTGAGGACATTCTTCTGTGATTTCAGAGCAGGAAGTCCTTGATTTCCTGGAAGCGAAACCTTTTTCCTCCCCACCCCCGCCAGTTTACAGAGGGTCTTAGAAATTCTTCCCTGAAATATAGTAACACAAAGCCCCCTAACAAATGAAGGTGGCAAGTTTTTTGGTATTACTGACCAACCTCTTCACTTGGATAAATATATAACTGCATTATGCATTTCCACATTTATTTTACCAGTCAGAGGAAGGAAAGCTGACCGGTGTTTCCTGCTGCCTGCGGGTTCCCCAGGCCTTTCTACCCCAACGTCAGCTTCCAGACTGTGACTATATTCTGGAGATCTTGGACCTTAGCTCGCCCCTTTGGTGGGCTTTCACATACTGAAACGTCTCACTGTCCCACCCTCAAAGCACTCCTGGCCTGGCAAGTCTCCTCACAAGGTGGCACCTCCATTCCTGGGGCTCCAGCCCCTGTGCCTGCCACCGCCAGGAGGAAGGGCTGTGGCTAAGAGGGTGCTAGAGAGAGGTTCCCATGCTGAAGGCTGTGTGGACCTGTGTCTCTCCTGGGTTGTGTTTGCTTGAGTTGCTATCCTGAAACCTTCCCTAAACTGAAGTTATCTGGGTTTGGCCAGTTGGCCTCAGTCTGCAAAAAATGCTCATTTTAATCAAACTCCTTTAGCTGTCAGAAGACATGGTTCATGCAGGAGTTAAAGCCTCTGTGAATGAGAGGGAGAGAGAAAAAGAGGGAGAGGAAGAGAAGGAGAGAGAAAAGAGAGGGAGAGAGAAAAAGAGGGAGAGGAAGAGAAGGAGAGAGAAAAGAGAGGAAGAGAGGGGAGGGAGGAAGAAAGAAGAGAAAAGAGACAAGAGAAAAGGAGAGGGAGAGGGTGAGTAAGGGAGAGAGTGAGAGTGATATATATATATATATATATAAATACATACATACATATATATATACACACATACATACATACATATAAACAGAGGAAGAAGGAGTGAGAGATATGGAGAGAGACAGAAGGAAAGAGAAGAAGGAGAAAGAGAGCAAGAAAGGGAGAAAGAAAGGGGAATACATATCTATATCTAACTATTTCATTTATTTATTTATTTTGAGACAGAGTCTTGCTGTGGTGTGATCTCAGCTCACGGCAACCTCCACCTCCCAGGTTCAAGTGATTCTCATGCCTCAGCCTTCCAAGTAGCTAAGACTACAGGTGCGTGCCACCATATGTGGCTAATTTTTGTGGTTTTAGTTGAGATGGGGTTTTGCCATGTTGGCCAGGCTGGTCTTGAACTCCTGACTTCAAGTGATCCACCCACGTTGGCCATCCAAAGTGCTAGGATTCCAGGCATGAGCCACTGTGCCTAGCCTGTATCTCTGTATATCTATCTCTATCCATCTATCTATCTGTTATCTATTTAGGTATATCTATCATCTCTGTCTATCTCTCTCTATCAACTATCTATCATCTATTTATGTATACTTACCTGCCATCTCTCTTCGGCTTTCCCCCATGTAATGTATCATCCATACCCAACCTGCAAGGCAGGCGAGATGACCCTTGTGGGAGGCTCCGAGACTCTCATGGCCACCTGTGCCCAGCCAGTTCAGGGTTCAGGGCTGGGTGTGACTCCCTTGCCTACGCGGTGCCACTGTCACTGCCAAACAACTGATTCTTGGGCAGAAGGTGAAGAGGTGAAGGGATGAGGCAGAAGGAGCTCCGTTACCTATGCTGGGCTGGGACTCAGCCATGCCCTGGGGAACAGCCATCAGCAAGGGAAGGTGCTCAGGTGCTCAGGACCCCAAGTCCTGAGGGTAGGATCAGAGTTGACGGTTTAATCTCACTGGCTGGTTGCTTTACTTTCAGAATTTTCACAACTAAAACGCCAAGTTAACCAACAGATGCTTTAGGTTCTGTTACACCCATGGAGATTTAGAAACAAACAAATACCACGTGTTCTCATTTATCAATGGGAACTAAAGGATGTGTACACATGGACACACAGTGTAGAATATTGCGCACTGGAGACTATGAAGTGTGGAGGGTGTGAGGGAGGAGGATGGGGAGAAATGGCCTAATGGGTACAATGTACGTTATTCTGAGGATGAATACACTAACATCCTAGACTTTGCCACGACTCAATATAAACACGTAACAAAATTGCACTTGGACCCCTCAGATTTACCCAAATAATAACAAACTAAGAATAAAGAATAGAAGTCAGCGATGCAAGCAGCACTGATTTCAATGTATATTTACATAATTAAGAGATCTTGTAAATAAGAAAGGGCAAGAGAAGCTGGTTTATTTCTTCTTTTATTAGGAAAAATGGAAGCTGCTACATCTCCCCTCAGCTGCTTCCCTCGTCCCCAGATTCAGGGCCCAGAGTCACACAGGCATCCTGAGCCATGTCTGTCTGCCCTCTGATGTCTGTCACCTCAGTTGGAGGACGTGGGGCTTGGCCTGGAGCATTATCTTGTAGATGTATCTTCCCCAGTTCTGATCTGTTTTTGTTAGCTAGTGGATAATGAATGCATAAAAGCTTAGTTTCAGACCTCGGAGGGGTCTGACACACACCTGCAGATGCCCCAGGTAGCTTTGGATGGAAGCTCAATCAGATCCTAGAGTAGAATCTTGGCTCCCTGGCTTGTGAGTGGTGGGACCTGGGGCAGGAAACTGAGCCTCAGTTTCCTCATCTCTAAAATGGGGATTACGAAACCGAGTTCATCAGACGTCGTGGGGAATCTCCTGGATTGGTGGACGCATGGTTCGCTCACAGGGCCTGACACGTGGAGACTCCGTGGTGGCAGCTTTGCTCTATTTACCAGGTGCCAGAAGTTCACCTTTCATGGCCATGTGGCCAGCCTGTTTTTGCTTCCTGCAAATTACTTTCTCTGAAGGATGGATGAGAAAGGGGCTGGACATAGGGACCCTCATCCATATGGATCAGACATAGGGGAACGTGCTTACTTCAGACAGGACAGCAATGGACTGATGATATTGACATTTGGGCAGAGTGGGCGGCCAGGGCATGGGACTTGCTTTCTCCCTTTCCCATCCCAGCAGCCACTGGAGATGTGTTTCCACCTGTGTCAGGGGCAGAAGAAAATGGAACTGCGTGTGAATTTGGAGGAAGGCAGGCAGCCTTCCTCTTCTGTGCTGTGTGGTACAGCGGTCAGTGGGCGCCTCATGCTGGCCCAGCACCAGGAGGTGGGTGACGCCCCTCTAAGAATGGTTCAATTTGGTCTCCACTGGGTGACAGGGGTAGAAGGATGGATTGTGGAAGGCAGGCCATGGAGATGTGGCCGTAGCCACTATGTCACTCTCCTGTCCTTTCTCCAGGGTCCTCTGCTTTGGTTCTGTTGGTGCAAATTCCAGAGGGCAACTGGGTATTTTTCCAGCACAGTGACATGAAAGGTAATTGATGATGATATTTACTGACTGTAATTGTTGAATGCTGCTATACTCACAGTGTCTCATCCATCCTCTGAGTACCACCCATTGATGGGTCCTGTTTGGGAGATTTTCTGCTGACGATGTTGAGGCTCAGGCAGGTTGAGTGATTTGCTCAGACAACCAGAAAGGAGAGGCAGAGCCTGGCAGACATGAAATATCTCCTTCTCCCAGAGCAGGCCCATGCAAAGATGGTGCTACCATCCTGCTTCAGAGATTTCCCCTCTGACAGCTTCCTGAGGTGAGCTCTGTGAACTCAGGGCAGACACCAACACACAGGGTGTCGTTCGATCCTTGGAGAGCTGGGGTCCCACCCCAGGAGAGCCCTGGTTCAACCCTGGTCCCACCCCAGGAGAGCCCTGGTCCTGCCCCTGGAGAGCCCTGGTTTTGCCCCTGTGTGAGTCCTGCTCCTGACTGGTGAGCCCTGCTCTTCTCTCTGGTGAGCCCTGGTTCTGCCCTTATGAGTCCTGGTGCAGTTCCTGGGTGAGTCCTGCTCCTGCCCTTGGTGAGCCCTGGTCCTGCCAAGGTCCAGCCTGGTTCCGCCCCAGGTGTTTGTGATCCTGCCCCAGGCGAATCTTAGCACTGCTCCTTGACTGCCCACGGGGAACGTCTAGAAGCCTCTGTTGCCCAGGGCCTCCTAAGCAGGGAGAGCCAGCCTAGCCATCCTGGGATCCTGCCTTGGCTATGAGCCTGAGGTCACAGGTTTGGGCTCTTTTACTCTCCCTCTCCATGGAGCCCATCTGCTACCCTCCTTCCTTCCCAGGAGTGAACAACTCCAGAAGGACCCATATCCCACCTTCTCCTTCCAGGGACCTCATAAAATCTGTGGCTGAGGAGGGGCAATTGCTTTCTACAGAGAGCCCATCCTAAGCCTGTGGTCTGGCTTCTTGCCAGCTGACGGGCCTCTAGAGTTGCAGTCAGAAGGGAGGGCAAAATCTCAATGCTGTGCATTATTTCTTTTTCTAAAATGTGCAGGGAAAAGTGTAACTAAACACAAAGGCATGCAGGAGGAACCAGTACCACTCGGGGCCTCCGGGCTTGTTTCCGCAGAGGCTGAGTACGGCCGGCCGTTCTAGGCACGCATCACCTCCCTCGGAAGGATGCAAAGCTTAGTGTCTCTTATTTGCCTAATGGTGAAGACTGCCCAGTGCTCTAGACGTGCTTTCCCTTTGAGTTATGTCCCAAGTTATGCACGACATCCTTTTTGGTGGATGCTGCCAAATTCCTGAATTTCTGATTCCCACCCCATCCCTCACCCCTTCCCTCCCTCCTCTCCTGGATTCATGGAGGAGACTGGACCTGGGATGTGCTTGTCTCTTGGTGGCCATTCCGAATGTGTCTGTGGGTTCTAGTCCCCTCTTCCGTCACTGACTCCTTCTGATTTGCTGACAGTTGCCTGGATAGTGTGATGGGAGACTCCCTGCCTGGGAGCCCAACAACCTAGGGCTGGCCCTAGCATGGCCTCTAACCAACCTATAATCTTGAGCAAGTCACTGCATCCCTCGGAGCTTTCCTTTCCTGGCCATACAATGAGGTAATAACAGCTCCTACCTCCTGTGATTCTGATGAGACTAAAAAGAAATAGTGCATGTCCATTAATTCATTAATTCATTTATTCACTGTGAGACACGAAGGACAGTGCCTGTCACATCAAAGACTACAAATGTGGGCAGGCTCACGCCTGTAATCCCAGCACTTTGGGAGGCTGAGGTGGGAGGATTATTTGAGCCCAGGAGTTCAAGACCAGCCTGGGAAACATAGCAAGACCCTTCTCTATTTAAAAAAGAAAACATTATACATATATATCTATATATCTATATATATATATCTCTGTGTGTGTGTGTGTGTGTGTGTGTGTGTGTGTGTATAATTAAAATATATATATTTTTGTGAGAGACAGGAGTTATATTACTCAAATATAATAGACAGGAGTTACATACTCAAATCAATCTCCCCTAGCATTTAGGGATCAGAATTTTTAAGGACAGTTTGGTGGGTGAGGGGAAGCCAGTGAGCTGGGAGTGCTGATTGGTAAGATCAGAATTGAAATCATAGGGAGTCAAAGCGGTTTTTTCACACTGAGTCAGTTCCTAGGTTAGGGGCCATGAGAACACATGGACCAGTTTATTGATCTGGATGGTGCCAGCTGACCCATCAAGTGCAGGGTCTGCAGAATACCTCAAGCACTGGTCTTAGATTTTACAATAGTGATTTATCCCCAGGAGCAGTTTGGGGTGGGCCAGAATCTTAGTGCCTCCAGCTGCATGACTCCTAAACCATAATTTCGAATCTTGGGGCTGATTTATTAGTTCTACAAAGGAAGTCTAATCCCCAGACAAGAAGGGGGTTCGTTTGGGGAAAGGGCTGTTATCATCTTTGTTTTAAACTATAAACTATAAACTAAGTTCCTCCCAAAGTTAGTTCAGCTGATGCCCAGGAATGAACAAGGACAGCTTGAAGGTTAGAAGCAAGCTGGAGTCGGTTAGGTCAGGTCTCTTTCACTGTCTCTGTTATAATTTTGCAATGGCAGTTTCAATCCTTTGGGTTTTTTGACACCTTTATCTTAAGGTGTTGGCTAATGAAGATGGAAAAAGGTGAAGACGGCTATAACTTATTCCTGCTGATCAGGGGCATGATCAGGGCGGGTGTTGGCCCCAAGGTGAGAAAAAGGAAACTACAAATGTGAACAGTGACTGTGCCGCCAGCAGGCCGAGCTGCCTTTGTGGGTGGCCTGGACACAGGTGGCATTGCTCCTGTTCCGATTGGAGAGTTATAACCGCGAGTCTCTGAGATCCAGGAAAGCATCGCAGGCTCAGGGCTCTACCACGTGGCCGACCCCGTCTCCACTGCCTTCCACTGCCTGTGGCTTTTTTTCTGGATTTTCCTTTGCTGATTTGACGCTTTGGGCCTAGGGGTTTGTATTGGGTTCCCTGGGATGCTGTAATTAGTTATTACAGACTCAGGACAACAGAATGTTATTATCTCATAGTTCTGGAGGACAGAAGTCCAAAGTCAAGTTGTCAGCGGGAAGAGTCTGTCCCTGACCTCTGCCAGCTTCTGGTGGCTCCAGGCTTCCCAAGCTTGTGGCCGCATCACTCTAGCCTCTGTGTCCATCTTCACATGACCTCTCCTGTCTCTCCCTGGGTCTTCTCTTCTTGTAAGGACACAGTCAGTGAAAAGAATCAAACTCTGTAAAATATTTGAAGAGATTTATTCTGAGCCAAATATGAGTGACTGTGGCCTATGACGCATCCCTCAGGAGGTCCTGAGAGCATGTGCCCAGGGTGGTCGGGGCATATCTTGGTTGTATACATTTTAGAGGGGCATGATGTCGGTCAAACACATTTAAGAAATACATTGGTTTGGTCCAGAAAGGCAGAACATGAACTCAAAGTGAGGGAGCTTCCAGGCTCTACGTGAATTTAAACATTTTCTGGTTGACAATTGGTTGTATTTGTCTAAAGACCTGGGATTGATAGAAAGGGAATGTTCAGCTTAAGATAAAAGATTGGAGTCCAAAGTTCTTTTGAAGTCTTATAGTGGCTGCCCTTAGAGACAATAGATAATAAATGTTTCCTATTCAGATCGTAGTGAATCTCTTTAGGATTGGGAGGGCCTGAAGGAAAAGATCTAGCTATATGAATAGAGATTCTTTATAGATGCAAATTTTCCCTCACAAAGAACAGCTTTGCAGGGCCATTTCAAAATTTGGCAAAGAAAACTATTTTGGAGTAAAATATTTTGATTTTCTTCCTTGTCTCTTAATGTTATGCCCGACTTGGGTTGGAAAGTAAGTCACAATATATAGGGTTAAATAAAATCCATCCGGTGAGATTGATGATTTGCAGGGCGTGGCTCCCCAGACCCCTTAGACAGGAATTTGGACAAGATAAAAGTCAGAGTTTAGTCCTCAACACCAGCCATTGGATTTAGGGCTGTCTCTATGATCTTGTCTCAACCTTCAACTAATTACATTGGCAAAGATCCTATCTTTAAATAAAGTCATGTTGGAGACAGGTTTATAATGTTGGGAAAAGTCCACACAGAGACAATGGATCACTCAGCAAGGCTAGTTTACTTCCCGCAGGAAGCGTGCAACTCGCCGGCAGTCTTGCCACGACAGCACACCTGAACAAAGGAGACAGGGACATTTATAACTTCCATAACCTGAAGCAATCACCCTACTGCTGTGTCCAGTTTCCATAGGCTGGAATGGGATCTCACATTCTATGTTTGGCCCGATTGGCTAAAAACTTGGAAATTTTCTGAATAGATAAAGGGAAAGAAGATGAGGAAGAAGACAAAGAAAAAGAGGAAGCTGGTCAGGAGAAGGTCTGGAGGGTTTCCAAATAAGGAATGGCACGTACCAGGGTTTGGGGCTTGCCCAGTCCTGTTCAGACATGCTGAGTGAGTCCAGGTAGCTGATTTAAGACGTAGCTGATTTAGAGAATATATTATATATTCTCTCTATATAATATATATATTATATATATTCTCTCTATATAATATATATAATATATATTCTCTCTATATAATATATATTATATTCTCTCTATATAATATATATTATATTCTCTCTATATAATATGTATTATATATCTCTCTATATAATATATATTATATATCTCTCTATATAATATATATACTCTCTATATAATATATATTATATTCTCTCTATATAATATATATTATATATATTCTCTATACTCTATATAATATATATATTATATATATTCTCTCTATAATATATATATTCTCTCTCTATAATACACACACACACACACACACACACACACACGGATATATGTTTATGCTAATAGCACATAATGGCCATACAGCAAGAGATTGTAACTCCTTATAATGTAGTCTAAGATAATAAACTTTGAAGAAGAACTTTCCCATCTCTCACAGTTACATCCTGGGTTTCTGGGTAGATGTGAAATTTGGGGGACCCTATTCAACTCCTTACAGGCATTCACACTGGGCTCACCATGTGGTGGTAAGGTAGTCACCCATAATGGCTGGAAGTTCCTTCCTTTATGCCCTGAGACAGGCTCCAAGAGACCTAGTCCTGACCTGGTGAGCCCTGCTCCTTCCCCAGATGACCCCTGATGACCCCTAATCTTAGGGGACAAACCTGCTGACACTGACCAGGCTGGAGGACATTTGTTTTCTCCGCTCCTTCAGCACCCAGGGCAGCCCTGGAGTTCTTTCTTGATTTCCAGATTCTTTTTTCAGCCCTGTTCTGTTTTCTGAATGTTTCTTTCCTATCAACTTAAGGAGCCTGCAGTCAAACCAAAGCCATGGTCTGAATGTTGTTGCTACTGAGAGGGTAAGGTTTTTATTTTTGGTTTTAGAGATGGGCTCTCTCACTCTTACCCAGGCCGGAGTGCAGTGGTGCCATCCTGGCTCACTGCAGCCTTGACCCCCTTGGACTCAACTGATCCTCCCACTTCAGCCTCTTGAGTAACTGAGAGCAGGCATGGACCACTGTGGAGTCCTAATAAGTAAACACCAAGGAGGAAGGGGCCATTGTTCTGAGAGACCAGTTATCACAGACAACCCTCTAGCACAACATCCTGTTCCCAAATACCTCGCTCCGCATGTAGTGCCAGCAGCACAATCTCATTCTGCACATAGCCCCCTTCAGCGTCAAACTGTCAAACCTCCCCCCAGCCCCTGCCTCTGCACAAAGCCCTTTCTCTGCTGTGCTGTCCATTGCACCCTTGCAATGTATCTTTTTACCTCACCTAATAAATCAGCCTCTTTTTTAACCTACAACTGTCTTGGTAAAACCTGCCGACTGTGATGCTGGCCCCCAGCCAGTCGCACCCATGATAGCCACCATGCCTGGGTATTTAAAAACCTTTTTTGTAGACGTGGGGTCTTGCCATGTTGCCCAGGCTGATCTTGAACTCCTAGCTTCAAATGATCCTCCTGCCTCAGCCATCTAATGTGCCAGGATTACAAGCACAAGCCACTGTGCCTACTGCAAACGTTTTTCTAAATGTTAAAGCAATAATTTGTTTAAAAATATTTTTAATTCGAAGGCCGGGCGCAGTGGCTCATGCCTGTAATCCCAGCACTTTGGGAGGCCAAGGCGGGTGAATCATGAGGTCAAGAGATTGAGACCATCCTGGTCAACATAGTGAAACCTCGTCTCTAATAAAAATACAAAGAATTAGCTGGGCATGGTGGCACGTGCCTGTAATCCCAGCTACTCGGGAGGCTGAGGCAGGAGAATTGCCTGAACCCAGGAGGCGGAGGTTGCGGTGAGCCGAGATTGCGCCATTGCACTCCAGCCTGGGTAACAAGAGCGAAACTCGTCTCAAAAAAAAAAAATTTTTTTATTTCGAAAAGATCAGAGATAAACTACAACACACAAATGTGTGAAATTGGTGTTGGGCTGCAAAAATGCTCATACTGAGTTCTTTCTGTCTCAGTTCTGTCTGTCTGTCTGTGTCCTCTCGACTTGGTTATCAATTTCTGCACCCCTCTTAGGCTGTCAGGATTGCACCCTGCCTGCTTTGTACACACGGAACAGACTTCTTGATTCTTGGCAGCCCTAAGGGCCCAGTCTGGTGAGTGATCACAGCCAGCGCTGCCGTCCTCTCAGGCACTAGTGCTGCTCCGTTGATGTGCTTTATGGTTTCTGCAGCACCGCAATGCCTGGAGGAAGAATTTCCCACCTAGGGGATCACTGCTTTGTGCACAGACGTGTGAGTTGCTGGAGAATGAGTGTCTAATTTGGCGTGGCCCGTGGAGGGCGAAGGCTCAGCCTGAGGTCTTGATTTACCTTCAGCTGCTGGCAATGGAGGTGAGGGGGAGGGTGGGGCTGGGGCTTTCCACCTAATTTGTTTCTCCTGGATGTGTGGCCCTGGCGGCCTCCCTTCAGCATTTCGAGGTGTGGATAAACCCCTGGAGACTGTTCGGATTCCATTTGACACCAATTATCTTGGTCACCCAGTGTCTGAGGGCCGACTAAGTAAGTAGCTGTCTGCCTGCATTTCCCACTGCTGACTTCTCACTTCCAGGGCCTGTTAGGGCGCATTAGCCAGAGCTGGTTTCATAGGTGTGAGATTGTTGCTGTGGCTCAGAGGGTTTCATGGTGGCAGCTCTTCATGGCTTCAGCACGGTTGCAGACTAAGGGATGACACGAATAGTGATCCTGACTGTTGTGTTTTCATCAGGGAGCCGCTGTGATCCCGAATTGCAATGCCGTGAATATGATGTGGTTCTGTCTTCCTCCAAAAGTTGCTACTTTTTGGCGGGGAAGTGATATGTGGATATGGAGAAGGAAGCAGAGGAGGGCCAGGTGGGCTTTGCCCCGGGCAGGTGTGGCAGAGGGAGGGGACGGTGTGGAAACTGGGCCGAGGGAGTCAACCCCTCTCACTAGGCCCCTTCCCGGCCCAGCATCCACAGAGATGGAAAAAAAATGGCAGTGAAGCCTAATGTGGCAGGTGGCTTTTCCAAAGCTGACTACAAAGCCCTTGCCTCGCCTATGATCTGTGTACTTGCCACCCTGCGATGGTGGAGGCTCTGCATGCTGGAGTCTGCATGGAGCATCAGGATGTGGTGGAAAGTCACTCCATTCCTGGTGTGGACGGGTCAACCAAAAATAAAATTCAACCCCACCCCCACCCTCCCCATCTGAATAAACCCCTTCCCTTAGCAAGGGCATTGGAAGGGCTAGCCCAAAGGACTGGTTCAGACCATGATGTGGGATGGGGGCTGGACATGCTATCCCCTGCTCCCTTTCAGAAGTACTGACAGGACAGGCTCTTTCAGTTTACTGAGAAACACTTACAGTCTCTTCCCTCTGAAGCCTGCTACATGGTGGCTTCATCTGCATGAGAAAACTAGTCTCCAAAACTCCTTATCATAACCCAGACACTCCTTTCTATTGATGCCAGGTCTTTAGATAATAACTTAACTCCTTCAACCAATTGCCAATCAGAAAAAATTTAAATCTACCTGTCACCTGGAAGTCCCCTCCCCGCTTCCAGTTGTCCCGCCTTTCTGGACCAAATCCATGTCCATCCCACATGTATTTGATTGATGTCTCATGTCTCCTTCAAGTGTATAAAACTAGGCTGTGCCCCGAACACTTTGAGTGCACATTCTCAGGATCTCCTGGGGCTGCATTACGGGCCCATTTATCACTCCTATTTGGCTTAGAATAAATCCCTTCAATTTTTTCTTTTATTTTTTTTGAGATTGAGTCTCTCCCTGTCACACAGGCTGGAGTGCAACAGTGTGAGCTCGGCTTACTGCAACCACTGCCTCCCAGGTTCAAGCAATTCTCCTGCCTCAGTCTCCCAAGTAGCTGGGATTATGGGCGTGTGCTACCACGCCTGGCTAATTTTTTGTATCTGTAGTAGAGATGGGGTTTCACCATGTTGGCTAGGCTGGTCTCAAACTCCTGACCACTGTGGCCTCCCAAAGTGCTGGTGTTACAGCTGTGAGCTATCTGGCTTGGCCCCCTTCAGATATTTTACAGAGTTTGGCTCTTTTTGTTGACAGACATAAACTGAGCTGCTTCAGGCTTCTAGCCCCTTGGAAGCTGGAGACTCCAGGAGGGGCACCTGGAGACTTCCTGGCTGGGAAGAGCCCACGTCTTGTGGAGCTTGGGGGTTATGGAGACAGAGCAAGACAAGGAGACTGAGGCACCCCGTGGTTGGTGCTTGGGTCGGAGATGCACCCTCTGCGTCTGTCCTCCTGATCCCTGCCCTGCAAAATCATGACAAAATAAAGGATGATTTGAAGTCTTGAACTGTGGGGAGGCTGCCTATGGAGTAACACAGGACTGGAGCATTCAGCCAAGACTGGCCTTATCCCCCAGCTGGGGTGCAGACTAGGCTCTAAGATGAGCTGCCCAATAACCTGGGGGATGAGGATTTCAGCGGCTCTCCCAGGCAGAGACAGAGAGGGGCATCTGGCAGGGCCCACCGAGGGCTCCTGCTCCCTGTGCAGCCTGGTGGAGGCCCCCGCCTCACTGCCTCTGGGTGTGAGAGGGGACTCAGCAAGGGCAACTCGCCTTCCGCCTGCTGGGCGGCTTGATGTTCATCTACCGACTTAGCAAATGCATCTGATCACGTGTCTACAGGCCCCTCTGAGACAGGAGGAGCAAACAGGCACCTGGGACCACAGTGACTGACTGGGTAGCGGCACGTCCCAAGAAATCCCTACACTTTCCTGGGAGAGGCAGGCAGGCTTCCATGGGTCACTCGGAGTGGGGATGGCAACCCAGACGGTGGCTCCCCGACCAAGAGCCTCGCCCTTCTGGTACCTCTCTGGAGGCTCCTCTGGGGAGGCTTAGCAGGGGAAGCACTATGGCCATCAAGGTGTCATAGCTGGGTTGTGATGTGAGCTCCTCCTGAATCCAAGTGGATACAGGCGAGATTTCCTTAGGGGCTTTGGGGTAGCACTCGTTGAGACCCCTCTCCCTCAAGGAGCAGGGAGCCATGTTTAGGGACTAAAACCTGATCTTTTTGCCTCTGTCTTTGTGATCATTGGGAGTAGGTCTGAGCCCTCCTGACTCATTGACTCACTGAAGCTGATTTTTTGTTTCTGGGCAAGAAGGAATGGCTGAAGATCCCTCACAACATGGTGCCTCCTCTCCCCAGCAGCCTCTGCCTTGTAGTGTGAGAAAAAGCCCCCAGGAATTTTTCTTGGGAGGAGACTCATCTTATTCTGGGGCTGTGTGGGCTTGGTCCTGGGCTAAGAAGGGCACTGCAAGTTTATAGAATGAAACCTCAGATATCTTTAATAATAGAGAAATAAAAGGAAGTGGATAAACAATGTAAAGACAATTCACAAGTATTTTAATCAGTAGTTGTATTATTCCACTCTCATGCTGCTAATGAAGACATACCTGAGACTGGAGATTTTTTTTTTTTTTTGAGACGGAGTTTCGCTGTTGTTACCCAGACTGGAGTGCAATGGCACAATCTCGGCTCACTGCAACCTCCGCCTTCTGGGTTCAGGAAATTCTCCTGCCTCAGCCTCCTGAGTAGCTGGGATTACAGGCATGCGCCACCATACCCAGCTAATTTTTGTATTTTTAGTAGAGACAGGCTTTCACCTTGTTGACCAGGATGGTCTCGATCTCTTGACCTTGTGATCCATGCGCCTCGGCCTCCCAAAGTGCTGGGATTACAGGCGTGAGCCACCACACCCGGCCTGAGACTGGGTAATTTTTATTATTTTTGAAGTTCTGGGGTACATGTGCAGAACATGCAGGTGTGTTACATAGGTATACATGTGCCATGGTGGTTTGCTGCATCCATCAACCTGTCATCTGCATTAGGTATTTCTCCTAATGCTATCCCTCCCCTAGCTCCCCATCCCCCAACAGACCCAATGTGTGATGTTTCCCTCCCTGGGTCCATGTGTTCTCATTGTTCGACTCCCACTTATGAGTGAGAACATGCGGTCTTTGGTTTTCTGTTCTTGTGTTAGTTTGCTGAGAATGATGGTTTCCAGCTTCATCCATGTTCCTGCAAAGGACATAAACTCATCCTTTTTTATGGCTGCATATTATTCCATGGTGTATATGTGCCACATTTTCTTTATCCACTCTCTATTGTTGATCAGCATTTGGGTTGGTTCCATGTATTTGCTATTGTGAATAGCGCTGCAATAAACATACGTTTGCATGTGTCTTTATAGTATATGAGTTATAATCCTTTGGGTATATACCCAGTAACGTGATTGCTGGGTCAAATGATATTTCTGGTTCTAGATCCTTGAGGAATTGCCACACTGTCTTCCACAATGGTTGAACTAATTTACACTCCCACCAACAGTGTAAAAGCGTTCCTATTTCTCCGCATCCTCTCCAGCATCTCTTGTTTCCTGACTTTTTAATGATCACCATTCTAATTAGCGGGTGATGGTATCTCTTTGTGGTCTAATGGACTCACAGTTCCACGTGACTGGGGAGGCCTCACAATCATGGTGGAAGGTGAAGGAGGAGCAAAGTCTTATCTTACACAGCAGCAGGCAAGAGAGTGTGTGCTGGGGAACTGCCCTTTATGAAACCATCAGATCTCATGAAACTTATTCACTATCATGAGAACAGCAGCGAAAAACTGCTCCCATGATTCAATTATCTCCCACTGGGTCCCTCCCATGACATGTGGGGATTATGGGAGCCATGTTTCAAGATGAGATTTGGTTGAGGACACAGCCAAACCATATCAATAGTTTAATCAAAGCTGCTTATGGGGAACTAATTTGAAACTTCCTTCTGTTGCTTTCTTGTTCTGAATGTGGGCATTACAATGTTATCGCCAACTCTCCAGCAACAGTGGGATGAGCTAGGAAGTTCATCATTATTTCTGTGACTGATGGAGATTTGATTCTGTCTGATTGCATGCCTGCATGGGCACATTTTTCAAACTGTGAGAAGTTGGCCCATTCCCTGTATTCATTCATGGCTCCTGTGTGAGGACAGCTGTGGTCAGTATTAAGGGGACAATGTACCCAGCGGGGATGATAAAGCTGTGGGCATCTTAGTGAGGTTCCTGGGGTAGCTCCTCACCCCTTGGTCACTCCAGAGGCTATGTGGCTTGCTCCTGAACCTCCCTTCACATCCAGCTTCCTGAGCTGGTCAAATACTGATTCCAAGTGAACACTCAAGCCTTGCCTGCTTGAGGGCTGCAGAATCGTGTGTGGAAGTTTGGTAGTTCCTTGGCAAACCTGCTGCTTCCCCAGCAAATGGAAACACCATTCTGAACACCTGGGCATTGTCTCTGACATCCCTTTTTGTGGGGATTCACTCAGGGTGGTAGCAAAAATATTAAAGGAAAAATATTAGAGATAGCTTTAAGGAATAATCACAAACCTTCTTGGAAAGCTGAGAAGTTTTTGCATAGTTTCAGTAGAAGTTTTGGCTGAAGGCAGCCTAAATCCCCTTTACATTTAGTTAATAAGAAAAGCAAATAGCTAGGGTATGGGGAGGAGTTTATCTGAATAACTTGTTTACTCATGTGGTCTTAAAACTAAACTTTGAGCCAGATGGCACTCTCGCAGGGAGGTCAACCTGGGAGATTACCCTCTAATGGTGTTTGCTTTAGGCTTGGAACCTGGACTTTAATCTTTCTCCACAAGTGTGTTTACTTAGAGCCTCTGTTATTAAACTTCACTGAATAAATGTAAGTCTCACTGGCTGGTGAGAGCCAGTGGTCACAACTGTTTACAGCACTCTCCAGGGAGTCTGTAAGCAGCCCAGACACTTAGTCAAACTGGCAAAGCATAATATCTGTATGTCAGTATACTTTATTCATCTGTTGTTGAGTCAGAGTCTGCAGGACAGACTCCCACAGGTGGTGACCCTGATACCTTTTCATCTCCCCTATCTCACCCAATCCAGCTGGCTCTCTCTGCCTTCCATGGATATCAAGAACGTCCACCATCTCCTGAGTCCAAACCCTTCTCACCTGTTTCTTGAACTAATTTCTTCCTGTTTCTTCCAGTCCTCCCTTCTGTTCATGTCTCTCCTCTGCGCACAAATACTTCAGTGGGGTCCACTTTCTGGTTCAAAATAAAAGCCCAAGTTCTTCGAGTGGCTTGGAGGGCCCCATCTATCGGGTCCTCTCCCTGTCACTGTCCCAGTCACACTTGCCTCATGACTGTTGTGTCATAAGTACAGTTGACACTTGAACAACATGGGTTTGAACTGCATGGATCCACTTACACACATATGTTTTTCCATATTAATATATTGAAAAATTTTTTGGAGATTTGTAACAATTTGAAAAATATTGCAGATGAACAGCATAGTGTAGAAATATTGAAAATTAAGGAGAAGTTAGGTATGTTATGAATGCATAAAATATATGCAACTATTAGTTTATTTTATCCTTTACTTCCATAAAATATACACAAATCTATTATGAAAGGTTAAAATGTATCAAAGCTTATGCACACAAACACTTACAGACCATATAGGGAGTCATTGGGTGAGACAAATGTGAGCAACCATGAATGTGCACTATTGAATCATAACTGCATACGCACTGTTCCACTGCACGAATTCAAAGCCACCTCCTGTTGCTATGGTGGTGAGCCCAGGTGTTGTGAGTATCCACTTAAAATGCCATGCGATGCTCATCCTTTCTGTGTGAACAGTTCATTTCTCCAAGAAATTGTGCATTGCAGGAAAAAGTGATCTTTCGAGTTTCTTGTGTATTTTATGTCATGTCTGGTACAATATTGCACACCTGAATAACATCATGGGACTCGTATGAAGTTCCACAGGTGGCACTGGAAGTGCTCCCAAGAGGAAGACAAAAGTCATGACATGCCAAGGAAAAGCTGACTTGCTTGTGAATCCCATAGGATCCTGGTCATTGCCTTATTTTTCCTGCTGGAGTGATACCAATAATGTGATCAAGTGAATCCTTGTTCAGAAGCAGTGTCATGTCTGATACTGCAGCAGTAAGAAAGGTGACCAGTAGGCCTATGTGTGATGGTGCTGGTATAAGTGAGGGTGTTGGAAAGAGCAAGTCCAAATCAGAGGAAGAGTCTCTTCCAGTGAGACTGTGTTGCTGAGGTGATGGAGTCCCAACTAAACAACTGGTTGCCAGGTAGCTGCCACATTGGTCTAGAATTGAGTGTTCACACGTGGTTACTGCATTGGAAAATTAAATACTCCATGGTGTAACAGCTGAGTCAGCCTTGGAGAAGGGGCTGTCTGTGTTGTTGAGCTTGTGAATGGGATCCATCCTGAAATCATGGTTCCTTTGCTGCTGGGTTCCCAAGTAAGCGCAGTGATGGTTGGGAAGGTTGGTGATTGACAGTCATAGGTAGTAGGGCCTTCTTCTAAATGATCAGGACCCTTCTCCACAGTAAAGACTTACTGGTGAGCATTTGCATGGACCATAGGTGTCCGCCCACCCTGTGCTCATTCCTAAGGGTCTTCGTTACGAATTTACTGATACCAATCATCCAAAACTGTGCTTCTTCCAGGACCCTGGCTGCCCAGTCAAACCAGTAGCCACTGCTTATGTTCTGGTCTAGCTATTTCTCCCTCTAGGCAACATGGACAATGAGAGAACCCTTGAAGTTATGTCTCCACCATCTTTCAGAATCATCTCTGGTTTGCTTTGGTAAATGTTTAGCAACAGGGTCTCTGGAAAAATAGAAGCTGTAATTGGTAGTATTTGCCAATTTCTATGGCATAAATAGTCCCACAATCACCAATTTCAAGCTCTGAAGACCCATACTTGGAAACCTACTGGCTCCCCGGGGGAGTTAGGGAAGGATGTCTGAGTTTCCTGGATGGCTCTGGATTCACATTCTGGAAAGAAAGGAACAATATGGTCAAAGCCAAGGTGGCCTGAGAGGGTGTTCCCTGTCTAGGGAATGTGGACATTTGATAAGGTAGGCTAGAAGGGGAGAGTTTTGGTCTGCAGAGGGGTCCAGGGCCCACAGCCTGCTGATGCTGAGAGGCTCAGCTGAGGTCTTTGGACTGAATGCTGCACAGCAGTGAGCATTAATCAACCTGTGCTCCAATGGCAGGGGTCTTGGGGCAGTTGCGTTTGAGGAGCAGGGCTCTGAGCCTCCACCCCTGCCGCAACCAAGCTCTCCACCTTGTCTGCCTTAAATATTGAGCTGCTTCTTAAGCTTTCCTTCAGAGCACGGTTTCTGCAGGTTAGTTTGAAAACCACCAGAATAGACAAAGAAGTGCCAGTATAGTTTTGCCCAAGGAGTTACTTTAGACAATCCCTTGGGGGTCATGTGGAAGGTGGCCCCAGGGCCTAGAGAGAAGCAGGGATGGAGCCCTTCCCTGGATGCATCTCTACAGGCTCGTGTGGGGCTCAATGGGTGCCAAATGGGACAGACACACAGGGGCTGGGGGACACAGAGAACAGGGTAGTAATTCCACCAGGCACAGCAGCAATATGGGAGGAGCACATTAGGAAAAGCAGGACGAAATACAGACCACGTCCCAGGGTTTGTTTCACCAAGCAGTAACTTCTGGGAAAGAATTTATCCTTGGCACATTTTAAAATGACTTTTGCACATGTTACAGTGTGAGGAGGTTCACAGGTCATTTTAAAGCTTGGCTTCCTGCAAGCTTCGGTAGAGAGGGACAGCTGGCTAAGCCATAGCCCTAGATTCCCCGGCGGGGAGGAGTTAGAGCAGAGCCGAGGCACTGGAGCTGGGCAAAGCTGACCCATGCAAAACGGAACCCTGAGAACATGAAAAACTCTCACAGAAGATTTCTTTAGTCCAACATGGGACTTTGTCACGAACAATCCAACTCCTTTCATTAAGACTGTTAGAGCTGTGACAAGTGGCAGGATCAACTGCGCTGCAAGTTCCTAAGTCCCTTTCATTTTGTTCATGTTCCATGAGGTGCAGCAGGTATCAGAGGGGTCCCACTTGGGTCAGCAGGTGTGGGTAGGAGCGGAGCTGACCCATTGCTGGGATCTGGCCATAGGCAGAATGTTGGGGGAGAGATGGGGAAAGAGAAAGGAGAGGGAGAGGAAGTGAGCGAGTTAGGGAGAGAAAGATGGAGAGAGAGGAAGAATGGGAGGGAGGAAGAGAGACCATCACTCCAAACCCATGGTACTGTCCTTGGGTTTTGCCTGAGATGCCTGATTATCTTGAGTGGCCGTGGGGCAGGGTGCCATGCTTTGAAACAATTCATGCTCTCACTTGCAGAAAAGGCCGACTTCTTTGGACACAGACACACACACACAAAAGAAACCAAGGCCATATCAAATTTTTATTTTATTGTTCCAGTCAAAAAAAGAGGAACACCTCAATATGTAAACAGTTTCCCTAACACAGCGAGTTCTTAAAGATATATATATATATATATATTTTCTAAAAAAATTTGGCATTGTAGTGATTTCTCAATACATAATTTGTGCTTTCGCATGGAGCATGCTTTCGTCTCATTGTCCGTGCACAGACGTACTTGGAGTTGAGTAAAGGGAGTTACAAAAGGACCAAAAAATGGGACAGGAGCCAAACCAGTACTTGAGCCCTACCTGGTGTTCCTTCCTAAAAAGCTTGTTGGAAAGGTTGGCAAGGTTGACCTCAGAAGCAAATCTTAGTGACTTTATCCTGAAGAAATCTCAGAAGCCTTGGTAGCAACTTTGGAAAGAAACATTTCTTGTTTTCCTTCTGTTCGTCTCTAAAGGATCATTGGTTTTGCTCGGTGAAAATTTTAATTATTTTGTACATTATATTTCTTAACATCTCAAAGAATATCTCCTATAATAAACTCTTGTTTTATGATTTTGCTGGACACATAGTTTACTACTACATGCTATTGAAATTCCACTAGGGATTTAGGCTGTTTTTTTTTTTTTTTTTTTTTTTTTTTTTTTTAATGGAATCATTTCTTGATTCCAATCAGTGCTTGATGGTTGTGTAATGACCTTTTGGTTTCGCCAAGTGAAAATTATTTTTAAAAATTCCATCCTAAAGACTGAAGAGCCTTTTAAGTGCAATGATGGGTTTATCAATAATACTGCTCGTGTTATTCCTTTTTTGGTCCTTCTCCTTAGCCTGAAATTCTAAGTCCCTACAAATGAGCACCAGTTTTCCAAATGCATATTTTTTCAAGTCCTATGATCCTAGCCAGTCTAGGTACCATCCCCCAATCTTACCTTGCGTGTTTCTGTCTTCAGACCCTCTCCCATGCTGCCCTTGCAAACTGAAATGCCTTTGCTTTTGGATTTCTCTTTCTCACTCTCTTTTTAAAATAGAGACAGGGTCTTGCTGTGTTTCCCAGGCTGGTCTTGAATTCCTGGGCTCAAGCAATCCTCCCACCTTGGCCTCCCAAAGTGCTGGAATTACAGGCACGAACCATTGCACTCACAATGCCCTTGAATCCCTGTCTTCCAAAACCTGTGCAGTCTTTGAGAAATGTCAGGACAAATGTTTCTTTCTTCCTCGTGATACCATCTCTTATTGCTTATAAAGAAGCTGATCTACTTTCTTTAAATGCCAGCAGATTCATTGTACCTGTCCCTTTCTGTTTAGGTATTCCTAAAACTAGACGCAGTTACTTCATGTGTAAAGTGGGAAGCAGTATTTGCTCACGGGGTTTTTGTGTGGTTCAGTGTACTTGGTACAGCGTTGTTGCATGGTAAGAGCTGGAAGCCATGGGACTGCAGGCTTGTTGAGGACAGTGGGGGATTCTTTTTCTCAGAGTCTTCATAGTAACTTATCTAGGACTTCACTCGCTGTACCACAAGTGTTCACTGGGTGCTCATGGCCAGCACTCAGGCAAGTGAATGCACATTTGGAATAATAAAATATGGGGCATCAGCTAACTTTCAGAATACTTTGAGTGGAGTTTTGTCCTTGTATAGTTTTAGTTGGCTGCTGGGATCCCTGAGAATAAAATTACAAGTATGTGCCTGCTCCCAGCATTGACAAAGTTCCTGCACCTTGAAAACGAAGCACTTTATTTCACTGTAGGATGTGAGCATTTGATAAAAAACTCAAGTTCCTAAAAAAAAATTTCTGGGGATAAAGTTGAGGATCAAGTATTATCTGTGCTTCATTTCTTTTGGGAAGATGTGCTTTCCCTAGGCATGGACATTGGAGTTGGCACACCGGTCTGCACCCTGCTGACCCTCAGACTGGGGACCCAGTTCTGAGAGCTGCTGGGCTTTGCTCTCTTTGCTTAACTAGTTCCTGAAAATTCTGTGTGATGGCAAGAATAAGAACTTCTAGGTAAACAAACATGAATGTCCACAAATGTGCGACCGCCAAACTAGATGCAGTATGATCTTCAATTGCATAGATTCAAGATTAAAGAGACGATTGAAGCTTTGGCACTGCTATCCACTTTTGAACTAGTAGCTTTCTGGAATAATTTTCTGTCTCAAGAAATAGCTCACAGAACAACCCCATATTTTACCAGGCCATAGTAAACATTTTGGGCCTTAATAGAGTGCCATTTTATTAGGAAGGACACATACAATGAATTATCTTTCAATTCATAATGAAACGCGGCTACTATTTTCCATTATTGATGTATGAATGAAATAAAGCAGGAGTGCTATGGCTAAAATAAAGCAGTTTAATTAAAATATTATGGTTTAAGCTTTTTGCCTCCTTAATTATCCTCTGTCTGGTTTAGTTTAGTTTTGTTTTTTTTCTCTGACTGGGGCCCTAGGTGCATGCTTCAGGGAGGGTAGAGCTGGATTTTGGTTAAAAGCAAATTGCGAAGAGCCTGCTGGAGCTGAAGGAATTGCTCATGGATGAGCTGATGAGACATAGGCTTGCATTTATTTTCTGTCAATGATGCTGACCTTCCTTGGACATTTTTCTACTGCAGAGAAGACCACAGTGCACGTGCAGTAGCACCTCATTTATCTAAAAGGCAACTACCTCACAGCTCCTCTCTCTGCTACCGGGTTTAGTGGGGGTAAGGACAGGGGAGCAGGGTGTGGTTGGTGGGTGCTGCTGGAGACAAGTGTGTTCCTGGTAGTTAGTTTCCCTGATGCTAGCAAGGGAACCAGTGAAATGATGAAACAGCTAAGACTTAATAAAGTGGAACCATCTAATGCCATTTAGTGTAGAGGTACAGTCTAGAACTGATGATGGTGTAGGTTGGAATGGGTACTAGGATTATTAAAGCAGAGACTATGGGATTCAAATGTTTGTTGAAAAAGGTGAGGAAACGACAGCAGATTACTTCTTCTTTTTTTTTTGAGATGGAGTTTCGCTCTTGTCACCCAGGCTGGAGTGCAATGGCGCGATCTTGGCTCACCGCAACTGGGTTCAGGCAATTCTCCTGCCTCAGCCTCCTGAGTAGCTGGGATTACAGGCACACGCCACCATGCCCAGCTAATTTTTTGTATTTTTAGTAGAGACAGGGTTTCACATGTTGACCAGGATGGTCTTGATCTCTTGACCTTGTGATCCACCCACCTTGGCCTCCCAAAGTGCTGGGATACTTATTCTTCTTAAGCTCACAAGGAGTGTTAATTAAGATAGACTGCATTCCAGGTCATAAAACATACCATAGGACGTTTAAAAGAATAGAAATCCTTGGACCACTTGAGGTCAGGAGTTCAAGACCAGGCTGGCCAACATGCTGAAACCCTGTCTTTACTAAAAATACAAAAATTAGCCAGGTGTGGTGGCATGTGTCTGTAGTTCCAGCTACTTAGGAGGCTGAGGCAGGAGAATCATTTGAATCCAGGAGGTGGAGGTTGCAGTGAGCTGAGATCATGCCACTTCCCCAGCCTGGGTGACAGAGTGAGGCTCTGTCTCAAAAAAAAAAAAAAAGAAATTCTACAATGTTTGCTCTTAAATAACAATGAAATTAAATTAGAAATCAGTAACAGAAAGATAGCTAGAAAATGCAAAAATACTTGGAGATTAAACAACAACCTTGTAAATATCATGGGTCAAAGAAGAAATCTCAAGATAAGTGAAAAAATGTTTTGAAATAAATGAAAATGAAAACACAGCTTATTATAATTTATGGGATGCAATAAAAGAAATGCTTATAGGGGAACTTATAACACTGAATGCAGATAGCACAAAAGAGGATCTGAAATCACTCATTTAAGTTTCCATTTTAAAAAAGTAGAAAAAGAGAGCAAATTAAATCCAAAGTAAGCCTATGAAAAGAAATAATTAAAATTAGAGTAAAAATTAATAAAATTGAAAATAGGAAATCAATAAAGAAAATAAATAGAAATGAAAGTTGGTTCTTCAAAAAGATCAATAAACTCCCTAAGTCTCTGGGCAGGCTAACTAAGAAAAAAGAGAAAGAACACAAATTACTACTGTCCAAAATGAGAGAGGGGACATCACTAGCAATCTCATGGATGCTGAAAGGATGATAAAGGATAATGAAGAAATTTTATGAATGACTCTATGCCCACAAATTTGATAACCTAGATGAAGTTAATCAATTCCTTGAAAGACAGAATTGGCCAAAACTCACACAAGAGCAAATAGACAATCTGAATCGGTATATATCTATTAAATAATTTAAGTCAGTGGTTACTAACCTCCCCAAACAGAAAGCACTTGGCCCAGATGGGTTCAGTGGTGAATTCTATACAGTAATCAACACAATGTGGTGTTGGTGAAAGAATAGACAAATAGATCAATGAAACAGAATAGAGAGCCCAGAAATAGACTCATGCAAACATAGCTAACTGATCCCTGACAAAAGAGCACAGGCAAACCATTGGAGCAAAGAGGATCTTTCCAAAAAATGGTGTTGGAACAGCTGTAGATCCACAGGCAAATAAATAAATAAATAAATAAAGTCTAAATACAGATCTTAAACCTTTCACAAAAATTAACTCAAAATCGGTCACAGATCTAATGTAAAATGCAAAACTATGAAATTCCTAGAAGGAGAAGACTTAGATGACCTTGGATATAGCAATAGATTTTTTAGATAGAACACCAAAGACACGGTCTGTGAAAGAAGTTATTGAGAAGCTGGACGTTGGTGACATTAAAAACTTCTGCTCTGAAAAAGACAATGCCAAGAGAATGAGAAGACAAGCCACAGACTGGGGGAAAATATTTACAGAAGACACATCTGATAAAGAATTATTATCTAAAATTTACAAAGAACTTCAAAAAATCAGCAATAAGAAAATAACCTGATTTAAAATATGCCCAAAAGACCTGAACAGAAACCTCACCAACGAAGAGGTACAGATGGAAAATAAGCATATAAAAATATGTCCCAAATCATATGTCACTAGGGAATTGCAAATTAAAATAACAATGAAATACCACTGCACACCCTTTAGAATGGCCAAAATGGAAAACATTGACAACACTAAATGCTGGTCAAGATGTGGAGCAACAGGAATTCCTGTTCCTTGCTAGTGGAATGCAAAACGGTCCAGCCACTTGGGAAGACAGTTTGGCAGTGTCTTGGGAGACTAAATGTAGTCTTAACATATCATATTCACCCAAATGAATTGAAAACTTAGGTCTTCACAAAAACCTGCATACAGATATTTATAGTGGCTTTATTCATAATCGACAAAACTTGGAAGCAACCAAGGTGTCCTTCAGTAGGCGAATGGATAAATAGTGGTACATCCAGAAAATGAATTAGTGTTTGGTGCTAAAAAAGTGACTCTCAAGCCATAAAAAGATATGAGGGAAACTTAAATGCATATTACTAAGTAAAATAAGCCAGTCTGATAAGGCTACATACTGTATGACTCCAATTATATGCCATTCTGGAAAACGCAAAGCTGTGGAGATGGTAAAAAGATCAGTGGTTGCTAGGGTTCGGAGGACACAGGATGAGTTGGGAGAGCACAGAGGATTTTTAGGGCAGTGGGACTACTCTGTATGATTCTATAATGGCGGATCCATGCCTTTATACATTCGCCCAAATCCATAAAATGTACCACAACATTGTAAACAGTGCACTCCGGGGTGATAGTGATGTCTCAGTACAGACGCATCCATTTCTACAGATGTACCACTGTGATTTGGCGTATCACTCATGGGGGCGGCCGTGCATGCGTGGGATGGGGGTAAATGAGAACTCTCTGTACTTTATGCTCTATTTTGCTGTGAAGCTAATGCTGCTCTAAAAAATAAACTTTATCATTTTTTTAAAAAGGGGTGGAGGAAGCTACTACATTGCTCATCTAGGTGCAAAACCTGGTCGTCTGAGTCCAGGGTACCAAATACTGAAAGAAAGGCTATTGCCTATGGGTTCAGGGAAGTGTTCGGTACATTTAAAAAATAATGCCACAGTGCAAGCAGCGAGGAAGCCAATTTTAAGCCTTTGATTTCTGGAAATTTACTTATGTGGCACTGCTCTTACTTGATTGGGAAGGATAAATGTGTATGTGTGTATCTTCGTGTGTGTGTGTCTGTGTATCTGTGTGTGCGTATGCATGTGTCTGTGTGTGTATGCTTGTGTGTGTATCTATGTGTATATGCATGCGTCTCGGTATGCGTGTGTGTGTGTATGCGTGTGTATATGCATGTGTCTGTGTATGCATATGTATGTGTCTGTATATGTGTATCTGTGTGTATGCATGTGTCTGTACACATGCATGTGTCTGTATGTGTTTGTGTATGCATGTGTATGTGTGTATGCATGTGTGTGTGTATATGTGTCTGTGTGTATGCATGTAACTGTGTATGTGTCTGTGTGTGAATGCATGTACCTGTGTGTATGCATGTATATGTGTTTGTGATGTGGGAATAGGGTGCTTGTATTGTTACTGTGTTACTTATGAAAGACTGGGGACATGACTGTTGTATAGAGTAACATTCAGAGGCATCCTCATTCTTTTAGAAAAAAAGAGAAAAATCTCTATGAAGGTGCACATGGGGAGGAACCATCTGACATGTCTTGTTGATGCCTGTTGTCACAGAATTAGAAAATACACAGAAGAAAGTCTTCCAGTGCAGGTGTCCAGATCGTGGAAAGTTCTCATCTACCCTCTAATGACCATAAGACACAGCAAGCTGGCCGGGTAAACTGCAGACCTTGGGATCTGGTTAGGCTTGACTCCCACGGTATGGGCATGGCTCAGGGATTTCTCTTTCTAAAATCAGGCCCTTGATTGACATTCTCAGCATCTTAAGCACTATCATGTCCACAGTTTCTCCAGGGTGTGTGTCCAGTACTGTGGCTGCAGAATTGTTACTGGTTAGCAGAGTTTAATTCCTGCCTGGTCCATGGGGCCAGATAAATTGAGCTGTGAAAGCTTAAGTGGCAAATTCCACTTTACCTTGTGTGCCAATATTGAGGATTCGATTCTCAAGTTCAAAGACAGATGGGAAATGGCAAGTCAAAGGAGAAATAGTATTCTGAAACTTTGCTCTGGGGGCAAAAATGAGTATTTCTGATTTAAAATCAGGTTTTCTAAAAGGATCCAGAAGTAAATTTTAAAATTGCTTTTGTTTATATTTGGGTTTATTAAAACACTCACCGTTTTGGACCAATCTTAATCTTCTAGGCAGAATTTATTTAATGATAAGAAAACGGCAACTCTTTGAACATCTGTTACATGGGATAATACAAAATTAATTTTGAATTTTTTAAAAGGCAAATGTGATTTGAGTGTGGGCATGTGTGTGATATGAGGATGAAGCCTTGAAGAAGAGCCTTTTAAAAAGCAAAGCGGCCACCTAACTGCATCCCATCTTAGGAAGAAAGGATGGCAACACCCCAGACCTGGCATGCGGAGGGAGCACCTGTGTGCTGGGTCCTACTCTGCATTATCTTGGCTTCTCCTAAGGCTGTCTGCAGGTGGAGCAGCCCTAGGGAGCCTCTGCCCTGTGGTCTCCTCAAGCCTGTAGAAGAATGGTCCACACGGAGAAGCTGGGGGTTACCATGGCAACCAAGCACATCCTGGGTAACCAGACATCCATGAGTGCTGGGAGTTCCCCCAGAGTACAGTCTGTACAGTGGGAAAGGAAAGAGCACTTTGCCAACACAGTGGGATACTTGGCGGGGTAGGGGCGGTGGTCATTGTTTTGGAATCCTGTGCACTTGTGAGTTCACTGTTGTCACTGTGTGGCTCTGGTTTTAGACAAGGAAGCACTGGACTGAATAACGATGTTCAGGAGCTTCCTTGGCAAGCTAGTCACCTGGTCACATGCTACAAAGGAGAGGAAGATCCCATGGGCAAATCCCGCTGTCTTTTCAGCACAAGACCTAACTTTACGCTGCTTTCGTCAGTGACTGGGCTGAGACCATGTGTATGACCAGCCATCGCTCATAGGCTCTCTGGGTGACTATGAAGCAGGAGCAAAACACACATTTTTTTTGGTCTCAGGCAGTTAGACTCTTTTACATACTCAGTAAAAACTGTTGGTGACCATTAAGTGATAATGAATAGGACTAACCCCAATAATAGCTTGCTGGATTGTAGATGCTCAAAAATGAAATTAATGCTCCAATGGGGGTGCCAGGCAAAAGGAAGTTTTCATGATGAGATGAGGGAGAAAAGAGAGAGCACCTGGGGGCGGAATGGTTGGCTGATAATCTGCCATCAACTGAAAGCTGTGTGGGCACCAAGAGACAGCATAAGTTGTGTCTGTAAGTGCTGCAATGCAGAGGAGTTTCTTGCAGATAAAAACAAGACTCGACATTGCTGTCTTCATTTGGTGACCCTGATGGAGGCGGGGATGTGCGATTTCTTTCTTTTTTTTTTTTTTTTTTGAGACTGAGTCTCACACTGATGCCCAGGCTGGAGTGCAGTGGTGTGATCTTGGCTCACTGCAACCTCCACCTGCCAGGCTTAAGCGATTCTTGTGCCTCAGCCTCCAGAGTAGCTGTCCTAGTTAACTTTTTGTATTTTTAGTAGAGGCAGGGTTTCACCATGTTGGCCAGGCTGATCTCAAACTCCTGGCCTCAGGTGATCCGCCATGTTGGCCTCCCAAAGTGCTGGGATTACTGGTGTGAGCCACTGTGCCCCAGCCTTGTGAGGTTTCTTGACCAGGGTGAGATTCTATTGGTTTTGGGGTGGCTTTAAACAAACCAAACTCTCAGTCTTACTCAAAAAGAAGGACCAGGTCAGACTGTCCAGAGAGAGTGCTGCCATTGGCCTGATGACCGAGTCTGTGCCCATGGCATCATGATACCAAAAAGTGGGCCTTTCTAGAGAAAAGAGAATCAGATATATCATGAAAAAGAAAAGCACTGAGATCTTCACCATGAGAAAATCAGAACATTTGGGGATTCCTTACTTTGACTCCATTCATGCTTTAGTGTTATTTTACTTGGATTTTCATATGGGAGGGGCACCCCTGTGCTTGGTGGACTCTTAAAGTCTTAATTTGGGTGTTGAACAATGAGAACACATGTACACAGGTGGGGGAGCATCACACACTGTGGTCTGTCGGGGGAAATAAGGGAGGGACAGCGGGGGGTGGGGGGTTGAGGAGAGATAGCATGGGGAGAAATGCCAGATACAGGTGATGGGTAGGAATGCAGCAAATCACACTGCCATGGTGTACCTATGCAACAATCTTGCATGTTCTTCACATGTACCCCCAAACCTAAAATGCAACTAAAAAAAGTCTTAATTCAGTCATCATCCCTGACCCAGGGAGGTGCTCTATGGGGTCAAGGGTGTGGGGCAAGGTAAGCTTGAAAGACAAAGGGTCCCTGGAAGATACTTCTCGGGATTCATTGTCCACATGGGCAAGAGCCAGACCCTGCAGAGAGAAGATCCCCGAGAGAGACCTCAGTGGTTGGGCATGGCTGAGGCTTTTGTTCTGCCCAAGTCTGGGCCACGGGAGGGTATTGCTCATACCCATTCCCTCAGGCAGCATTGTTGAGAGATAATGCCAGGGCAATGCCCATGATGGCCGGATCTGAGGACAGTGCTCCTTCGCTTTCTATAAGATGACTGGCTGAAGACCCAGAGGTTTGGGTAATGCACGGCTGACCGAAACTCAGCTCTCTGCACTCCAGTTGATCCAGTTCTACTAGTTGGTTTAGTGGTAAGACCCAACACTGACACACTCCATAAGCCATGAACCTGGGCTAGGCTCTTTGTAGCCAAAAGTCTGCTCCTAGGCTCCTGGAAGACCTTGCCCTTCTGCATGAATGTTTTGTGATTTCGATCAGAATTTCAGAAACGATGATGATTATGTTTATTTCACTAGTGCTTGTTGGTAGCAGATATTTACATTGCCTGAGGAAAACAGCCCTTTATATTCTTATAAAGATTGGCTTAATTGATATCACAGTATTGATGATCGGTGTTAATACAACGGGCACTGAGCCTTAATCTTGAAATGGGCAATTACACAATGTCAGTAGGAACGTTCCTTCTCTGAAATCAAGATCTGTTTACTATGTGGTCACAGTTCTCTGGCCAACCATAGTGCATGTTAGGATTTGCATCTAGGGGTATAGTGTCTAAAAAATAACTCTATAAATACAGTTTTCATCAGTGATAGATCTAATCTCTATCACTTAATCATGTTGACCACCCCAGTGAAATATTTTTGTGTGCCTTAAAAGTATTTTGCCTTTCTTTTGCTATGACTCTCTTATTGAATTAGGTGGATACATGAAGCTTTCTTTTACCAAGGCAACGAGGCCAAGTAAAAGTTTGACTCCTTTTACATTTATTTAAGTTTTATGGTGTTGAACTTGAGATCTGTTTCCTCCCACTTAGTTGCTGTGCTGTTCCGTGCAGTTGAAGGGTCACAAGCTTTCTGCATGGTCTGTAATATAGCTACAATTACCTACTTAGTTTCAGACATAGGATCAAATCCATCATTTATCTGTGGACAATACAACAACATCACAATGATTTGTTACACTGTTACGTTTTTTTCTTTCTCATCTAATTTCCAAGAAAGTACTCATAAGAGAACTTGATATGTTTTTCCATAGAACTAAAAAGATAGGGAACCTAGCTTGGCTGACTGCATCTGGCATTAGAAATGCTTCTTTGGAAGACAAGGGAGTTCAGCTTAGTGACACCAAAGAATGTCATTTCATATTGACTTATCTAAAAACCCCAAGGTCTGGATTTTTTCCATCTATTATGTCAGTAATGACCAATCTTTGTCTTTGCTTCAGACTCAGCGCGAGAAATCCAACAACGCTTTACTATGCTTCCGTGTCTCCCTGAGCTCTTTTCAAAGGATCTTTTGCTTTTCCAAAAGAAGCATTTAGTCCTTTAATTGCACATTAAACTTCTAGCTTAGTGGCTAGAGAGAGCCGGAACTAGCACAATTAAACATGAGTGGTAGCTCCAGGTTCATGTTCATTACCTTGATCAGTCATAAATTGTACGCTAGAGAAAACTAGCAAGAAAACAGAGGGAGATACCTGGGCCACCTGTTTAGCTCTCCTCCATGAGAACCATGTGGGGGAGCAGGGCGGGTCTGGGCTGCTTCCCTGAGCAGAGACCCACAGAGCTATGTACATCATCCAGCGCCTGTGGGTGCCAAGGAAGCAGTATGTCAGTTGCTGGGCTGGGAATGCCTATTTCTCTATTGTTCATTAATGAGTAATTTTACTGTACCCACTTTCTGAGTTGACCACCGGATCCTGGCTGGCAGCTGACTCTCTTTGCCACTCTGGAGGAATGGCTATGAAAAAGGAAGGATTCTTCCTTTGAGACCCTAACTGAATGACTGTGTTCTCTAAGTCTTGTGAAGCAGTTGTCCCTTTGACAAAAAGAAAAAAAAATGGATTATGTTTCTTTTGGAACAGACTTATGAGTGACTTCAATAGATTTATACTAGAAAAGAATGTCATCCTTTCATATTGCCTAGGAATCTCTTAAGAGTACAGTACAATATTTCATAGTACTTAGTAATACTATTACATACTATTATTAATAGTGCAATTACTAGTATTTAATAGTACCAGTAGTACTTAACAGTACAGTACAGGGGTTGGCAAACTTTTCCTATACAGGGCCAGAGAGTAAATATTTTAATTTTTGCTGGCCACACAGTCTCTGTTGTAATTACTCAGTTCTGCTAGTGCAAGTGGAAGCAGCCATAGGCAATACACAGACAAATGGCTGTGACTGTGTTTCAATAAAACTTTATTTGTGGACACCGAAATGTGAATTTAGGATGATTTTCATATGTCACAAAATATTCTTCTTTTCTTTTTTTCCCCCAATCATTAAAAAACGTAAAAATCCCTTTAAGCTCACAAGTGGTACAGTAACAGGCAGCAGGTCAGATTTTTTCTTTTTCTTTCTTTCTTTTTTTTTGCAGATTAGGTTTGCCAAAATTTTTCATAGTAAAAACAGCCCGCAGCTTAGGGCCTTGTGACCTGGATTTGAGACCAGGAGCTATGATTCACGAGCCTTGTAAACTTGGCCAGTTTGCCCAAACCCTAGTTTTCCTTCTATAAAATGTAAATTATAACACTCAGCCTCTCAGGGTGAATTATAATGACATAAGACCATTTGCACAAGTGCTCTTCATGCTCTCAAACACCACATCATGTTGGGTAAAATATCGTTTGTGATTATTGTACATTCTGTGCTTTGTCAAAATCTCTTAGCAGCCTTCTGACAGAATGTTGACTTCTAGAGGACACTCTGCATCTAAATCACTCAAGACATTAAAGGCAGAAATACTAGGAAGAGGTGTGCTTTACTCAATTTTAAATTAGAGGCTAACATTTTCTTAAATAAAGCTTGGCCATAAAGTTTAGAAACAAGATAATGTATTTTAGTGTATTGTCACGTAATATCAATGAATCATCTATTGTGTATATGTTACCTGTGTTTTTTATTGTTGAAGCCATCCATTGAAATGAAATCATCCTGAAAGATAATGTTTACCATATATATAGGAGATTCAATTTTCAGCGACCTTCCTGACATTTCTAAGTCATACAGAGTATCACCCAAGTCAAGGAAAGAAAGACTGACAAGTAGTGAGACTACTAGCAAACTGTTTTGGAAATGACTTATGATGAGCATTTTAATTGTATTCTCTCAGCAAATCGAATGATTTCTCCTTCTTCTGGTGAGTTCAGGTAGTTTTCTAACAGTGTTCTTATGCTCCCTTTCTCTGTCCACCCGTTCCCATCTTTTAAAACAGTTTCTAAATATCACAAAGACACTAGCTTAAATCTAAATAAAAAAGCAAAGGGGAAAAAAGTAAGAAATCTGAAATGTAAGAAAATGTAGGGATGAAAAGCCTAAGAACGTTGCTCTGGTGAATTCAAAATTTACACTATTAAATGAAGTCATGAATAATTTTTAAATTAGAGTGCAATGAAAAACGGACATTTCAGAGCCCTAGCTTGCTCAAACCTGCAAGAGAAAATTGTGCTTAAGAAATAGGCTGACATTTATAGCTGGATTCCTGTTAGGGAACATAAGTTACTGAACTAAAGCAGTAGAATTGGAACTGGGGAACTAGGGAAAGAGCAAAGGAGAGGGATGGATGGAGGAAGGGAGTCAGGAAGAGAGTTCTGCCTCATGAAAATGGAGGGAATATATGTTGGAAGAGCCAGGCTGGAATGCCATGTTTGAAGGAACAAAAAAGTTGACATTGGCTATGTTAATGCAAAAGAGTATACCTTACCCAGGGGACAGCTAAGACATAAATTGATTTTATTGGTTCCATAAAGTTGATCTATAAATGAATGGGTGCTCTTCCAGTTGGAGAGCACGTTGGGGTGGATGGAGGTGAGAATCCAAGGAACTCAGCAGCCTTAGTGGGGGTCATGCTTGCAGCTGAACCTGCCCTTCCATTCAAGAGCACTTTGTTCTGTCAGACTGGGGTCATCTGTGGCACATCATCACCCTTAAACTCCAAATTCTTATCTGGCTCATGGATCCCACCATGCCTTGTGGAAAAGTGACTAAAATATGTTAACCAAACAGACCAAAGTATCACGTTGAGTGATCCTCATTAGTGATGGATACTGTTGCATTAAAAGAGACTTTTAAAAAATTCTCATAGCACGGTTTGCTAATGGAGTGACTGAGGGGATGAGGACTGGATATTGTGGAATAGAATGAGTGGAAATTGTGGGGTCAGTTTTGTTGAACTGTCTTAATGGAAAACACCATTCACTCACGACTTGCTGCTTAGAAAATCAGTCTCAATGAACTTTCAGTTCTGAATTTTAACAGTTGACACAAAATACACGGTTAAACTGTGTTATCAACAATTGTAGAAAAATAGACATGTTTGGTAGGGACATTCTAGTAAAAGGTTCTTCAGGAGCATCCTCATTTAAAGATTCAGAGGCTCACATTACAAAAACGAGATTTGGTTCAAGTTCTGTCTCCAACTACATCGACACCAAAGACAGTGAGAAACAGGGAGAGACCTCACATCCGGGTGCCCGTCACAGACACAGAACTGACGTGTGTATGTGGCCAATGTGTCAGGGCTCTTCGTTCAGTTGTGCTAAAGGGCAGGCAAGCAGGGATCAGACCCTGAGCTGCTCTTCCAATCAGACACCAGGATGCACACTGTCCTTTAAACCTCAGCAGTGGAATTAAAAAGGCCCAGTGAATCTTCAAGAGCTAAATTAGAAGACATTTTGCAGCCCCTACTCCATCTCGCTTAGTGCCACCCATGGCCTGCCCGGCAACCCTGGCAAGGCTGCAGGGGAGCTCCCCAAGCCAAGAGTGCCCTTGGTAAGGCTGCAGCGAGGTCAGGCCAAGGTACCTCCCCGCAGTCTCGAGGGGAGATTGAGCTTCCTCCTGCTGGACCACCACCTCCTTCTTAGAGTATGTGAAATAAAGAAAAGATTCAACAGAGATTCAATGCAAATAAAGGAAATGCTGGCAAACAGGAAGGGGCTATGGCCAACAGTTTTCTTTTCCTTAAAGTCGGTGCCAACAGGCAGTTGTCCTAATCCAAGGTCTCTGAGACAGGAGAGGGGAGACCCCAAGTTTATATGTAGGAGCCGCTTTCCTTATCCTGGGACTTCTTATTTAGTAGACAAGGTGTCCAGACTACAGCAAAGGCCTGTGCAGTCGGGTCAGGGAAGGCAAGGGAGACAAAGAGGGACAGCTAGTTTGATCTCTTTAACCTCCATGGTGCAGAGCCTCAAACTGAGCACAGCTGTAGGAGCTGAAAATAAACTTGGATCCATTCAATGCATATTTATGATAGGCAACTGTGTTAAAGAACAAACAGCTTATAAATGCAAAATTAATGTGAAATATCTGTTACAGTGCAAAATCTCCACCTGCCCCGGAGGTTTCGTATAAGATTCATTCTCTTATTTTTTTCATTTTAAAATTTAGATTTCCAGTACAAATACCCTTCCCTCCCTCCCTCCCTCCCTCCTTCCTTCCGTCTTTCCTTCCTCCCTCCCTCCCTCCCTCCCTCCCTCCTTCCCTCCTTCCTTCCTTCCTTCCTTCCTTCCTTCCTTCCTTCCTTCCTTCCTTCCTTCCTTACTTCCTCCCTCCCTTCCTCCCTTCCTCCCTTCCTCCCTTCCTCCCTTTTGGCAGATTAAAATGAATTAAGCTGTAGTTTTGTGTTTGTTTTCTCTTGATTGAGAGACACTTTGGATTTGATTTCTAACCTGTGGCATTCTCCAGAGGCATTTCTTAGACAATCATCAAGATTGTTGATCTAATCTTTGCATACTGCACTCTGGTCATTTCAAAATAAAAAAAAAATAAAAAAAAATCACGATGCAAGAAATGTTGATGGATAAGCCCCAGGGACAGGCGAGATGTCATCCTCAGAACACCAGATGGAGTCAAAAAAGTGTGAGAGGTTAGTGATTATAATGCATGTCACTCACTAAGCGCCTTCATGAATTTCATGGCTTAAGACCCAAACCATCTTCTGCTAACTTACCATGTCTCATTGTAACTGTCTGTAGAGAAACTACAGCTAGAGAGTCCATGATTTTACAGAAAAGTTTCTAAATTATTGTATGACAAAGGGCGAGAGCTCATGTGAAAAGTAAAAACATACCCTTGGTTTCACGGTAGAGAATGTCCCCTTCCTGGTACTCCCCCTGCTCCAGGCCAGTTAGTGAGGCCCTTGTTGTCTTAAAAAAAAAAGAAAAAGACATCTGTTTTGTAACACTACACAGTATATCAGCTTAGTGGTGGTGGGTTTTGCCATCTACCAGACCTCTCAATTTCCCCCAGACCTATGGCTTATTAGATTTAATGAAAGGATCAGTGAGGTGCCCTAACGGCTGCCAGTCTAGATACAAAGAAAGGCCATGCACGGAAGGGCCAGCCGTCAATGGGATCAAAATAACCCGGAAAACACTGACATCAAAACAGAAATGTCTACTGATGTTAGGAATCTTTCTTCCCTTTTTTTTTTTTTTTTGGCTTCTTATTTCTAAAGTTATATATCTAAACCTACATTAGTGATACATCTATGTACAGTATTTAGAAGTTCTGTTCTACAGTACTTTTGTACATGCTGGGTTTTATTACTAACTGCAAAAAGAAAATAATTACATAAGGCATATATATGTACAGTGGTTTATCTTCAGCTCACCTGGGCCCTGTAACTGCCACGCCCACATGGGGCAAGCACCTCACCCTGTAGTAGATGAAATGAATTCGGATCTATAAAACTGAGGGCTCCACTCTGTCTCACTGAATGAATAAATAGGCACTGGAATCCTTACTTGTCATATCCCAGGCAAAATCTCCGACACACCCTTTTGAGTGATCTGGTATTGTACAACACATGCAGGTAAGTAACTGAAATCTCCAGGAGTTGGATGTGTAGTATTTTGGGAGGAGACCAGGCTTGAGCCACAAATGAGGGCACTTTGCACTTTTCACCAAATCCATGTCTACCTTGTCAATCTACATAACTGAGAGAGGGCAGGTAGATATTTTACACCTTGAAGATTTGTTTTCTGGTAATGTAAAAACTAAATATGAATAAATAAAGAACAAAGAAAGAGAGACAGAAAAGAAAGAGGATGAGAGACAAGGAAAGATTGTTTCAGGGGAGAAGAGAAGGGGTTGCGCAGTTAGGGCGCTAGACTTTGGACTCGTTCTCCAGGTTTGCCACATCACCATTTCTTTCCGTTTGCTCTTCGAGGTTCTTTTCTTCCTCTTCAGTCTCCAGTTCTGCATGCTGGTTGAGTTTGCTGGATACAGACCAACTCAGGGGCAGCTCTGCCCTGCTGGCTAACTCAGCCAGCTCTTTGGCACTAAGGGATGGGGTGCTGGTCTCATAGGTCTCATGGAAGCTGTTGTAGTCAACTTCGTAGAACCCATCCTCCAGTGTCAGGACAGGTGTGAACCGGTAACCCCACAGGATCTCACTGGTGATGTAGGAGCTTCGAGCTTGGCATGTCATCCCTGCAAAGAGAAGAATGGAGGTGTTAGCATTTGTGAGCGTGGGCTCTCCGTGGCCGAGAAGACCCTGAGCGGGAAGGAGCACTGCGTGCGGCTGTTGAGACTGATGTGCATATGATGCCACAACTTAGTGGGTGTCATTCACATTGTAGACACACGCTAATGTGCCGTGGAGATTCCAGGCCTCTCAGTGGAGTCCTGGAGAACAGTGAGAGAGCCCTGGCTCACCTCAAGCCACATTTACCTGCATGGTCATGCACACACAAAGGAAATCAAATGTGCAAATGCACACAAGTGCTCAGGTGTGTGTGGCTATGTCTTGTTCACTCTTTGCTCTGGGAGAACCTTGAAGTCATGACTCTGGCCTCCTACTGCTCTTGGAGGGTTAGTCTGGGTCCTAATGGGATTTGAGCTCTTTGGCCACAGACTTGGAATGAAATTTCACATAAGGAACTACACTTAGGCTGCTTTTAAGCTAGAGGCCACAGATCAGTGTTACCCTTCCACCTGCGATTGACACACAGGCCATGAATGAGGCTGGAAGGGTTACCCTCCTGGGTTTGCACTTTTCTTAAGCCCGGTGGTCATAGTTGCTCAGATTGTGCAATCATAACTACTTTAAAAGCTTTTCCTTTTTTTTTTTTTTTTTTGAGATGGAGTCTCCCTCTATCACCCATGCTGTAGTGCAGTGGTGCAGTCTTGGCTCACTGCAACCTCTGACTCTCAGGTTCAAGCAATTCTCCTGCCTCAGCCTCCTGAGTAGCTGGGACTAGAGGCACACGCTGCCATACCTATTTATTTATTTATTTATTTATTTATTTATTTATTTGTTTGTATTTTAGTAGAAGATTTACACAGAAGGGATTTAGCCACGTTGCCCAGACTGGTCGCGAACTCCTGAGCTCAGGCAATTCGCCTGCCTTGGCCTCTCAAAATGCTGCAGGTGTGAGCCACCGCGACTGGCCACTTCCCCCCCTTCTTAAAGATGAGAAGCCTTTTTGTTATTTGCACAAAAGCACCATGTGAGCTACCAGCAGCCCTGGAGCCAGAAGTAACTTCCTTTTAAATATGAAATGGCAGAATGAGGAAAATTCTAGCCACCTCCTTGGAAAATAAAACTAGGAAACAAGTGTGGCATAAGATATGAGAAATGACACTTGTGTATTTTTTTCTGAGGCCAAATAACTCTCTTATAAAAATTCTCAGGAAATGGAAGCATTCATTCAGTCATTAATCCAGGGCTGACTTCTCCATTAGACAAAAAGGCATGCTGTCTATAGCCTATGATAGTTTTAGAGGCCCATGAAAATGTTTTAACTCTTTTAAAATCAGAAAAAAACTTTTAGATGGAAACAATGTTAATAGATTCATTTTTATACCAATACAGTTGTAAAATATAACTTAAAAATTTTGGATAATGGAGCAAGAGGCTTACAAAGGCAAGATCACCAGGGACTCATGAATATCATACTGTGGCCCCGTGTCCATTCATTCAGGAGAGCGGCCGGCCAGTCAATCAGTATTTAGGACCAACAATAAATATTAGGCAGCTCTTTATGCTGAATGCAGAGTATTTTACAGCAATCATATGTGTCTGTTTTCCTTGTTGAATTGTGAACGCCTTGAGGATCTATTTGTCTTATTTCCATATTCCTTAGCATTTAGCACAGTGCTTCAACATTGGAAGTTCCCAGTAAGTACTTAGGGCTAAGTAAAAAGACGTGGCCAATGAACAATATTAAGCTGTTTCTCTATAGTTCCTATACAGAGCTATACAGAATTACACAGAAACAGCTTAATATTGTTCATTGGCCATTTCTGAAATGTATTATTAATATTAATAAGATAGCTTGTGAATCTTTAGAAAAGAAAGTGGGAGTGTCACGTCTGTCTGCATATGAAGGACCCTCAGTTAAAATATAAAACAGTGCTGGAAAAGTACAAAATTCATAATTAATCAAACCTGAGTTCAATGAAAAGCAAATGATGGGCCTTCTAGTGCTGGTGAAGAGGGAGTAAACGCAGCTGTTCCTTCCCACCGAGTATAGCTGAGACCTCTGGACAACGTACAAAATGAAACCATCTGAAGACTCTAGACAGTTCACAATAGCAGGATGATTGGAGAAGGGAGCCAAAACTTAAAGAATAAATCGGGGATCAAATTTTCTCCCTTCGTCTTTTATCTTCTGGCTTTAACCTGAGCATGGCCCCAATGCAGAACAAGTGCCAGCAAGAAAATCTCGGAGAGAAACCCTGTCTTTCTAACCAGAATACCAGGAAAAGGTGCTGCTGAGTCAGAGACGGGAGTGGGAATCCCCGTTGAGTGTGAGAACTTCCCCACCAGCTCTGAGTGCAGCCTTTGTCCTCAGCTGCTCTGCAGTGCAGCGGTGACACAGGCACCAAAAATTCTGAGAGAAAGCCTGTCTTTGTGGACCCAGCATTGGGAAATGGGAATTCCAGGGACCAGAGTCTGTGGCTGCATTTTCCTCCTTCCTCTCACTGCTTTATCCTGAAAGTGGCCCCAACTGTGTAAAACCATGCAGCAGCCCAGGTGGCTCAAATGCTGGGAAAGTCTTGGCTTTAGAGAAAGAAGTATCAGAAAAGGGGGCCTGGGAGCTGAAAGTAGGGGTCGACCAGCAGGAGGGGTGGATCTCACAGAGGAGAGAACTGGAGAAGAGGATTTCTAGATTCTGTGTATGAACTGATATAATCCTGAGCTTTGCATGCACAGGAAAGAAAACAATAAGAAAACATATACTTAAAAATTACTACATTTTGTGATATGTGACCACACCTCTAAATGCCAAAGAAGAAACCATAACAGAAATTCAGTAATACTTAGGACTGAATGATACTGAAATTCTAAATATCAAAATTAAAGGGCATAGAGAAAGTAAGAAAAATACACCTAAATGCATATATTAGAAAAGAAGATAGTCTGAACATTAATGATTAGAATATTCAACTTAAGACATTAGAAAATGAACAACAGAATTAATTCATGGGAAATAGGCAATAAAGATCACTGTATAAGTTAATAAAATATAAAACAAGTCAACCACAGTGAGGATCAATAGTCAAAAGTTGTTTTCTGAAAAGTCTAGTAAAAATAGACAAATCTCTGATCAGACTGGCCAAGTAGAAGGTATAGAAGGCAAAAATAAACTGCACTGGGAACTCAAAGGTGTACATAATCATAGAAACAGCAGCGACTGGAAACACAGAGGTATTAAAATAATTTAAAAATATAGACGAAATGGATGGTTTTCTAAATCACATAACTTACCAATACTTAGTAAAAACAAGAAACAGAGATACCTTATAACCAATTAAGAAATCGAGTAGGGATTTAAAACTTCCCATAAAGAAATGACAAAGCCCAGACAATGTTACAGATAAGTTCAGTGAAATATTCTAGGAAGAAGTCATGATAATTTTACATAAACTCTCCCAGGAAATAGAAGAATTATTTCCTAACTTGTTCTATAAGGCAAATAATCTTGATAATAAAGTCATAAATATAGTACAAGAAAGAAAGAAATAAAAAGGAAAACACAAGGCCATATTATTCACTTGTGTGCCTACAAGAATCCTAGAAAAAATATTAGCAAACCAAATCTAACAGTTTAGGAAAAAAAAGAAATACTCCATGACCAAGTTGGGTTTATCCCAAGGAATGCAAGGGTGGTTTAACATTAGAATGCTGATTATATCATTTAACATTAGAATGCTGATGTTAATATTTATCATGTTAAAAGATTGAAAGATCATTTTAATATGTGCATAGAATTCATTTGATAAAATTCAGCACCGACTTATGATGAAACTTCTTAGCAAACTTTGAGTATGAGACCAACTGTATTTACTAAAAGTCTAAACAATCATTATTCTTGATGACGGTGATCAAAAGTTGGGATAATTTAAAGTCAGGACCAGTGATTTTAGAAACTGATGTAGTAAATGCTTGCCATCACCTTTCTATTCAGCATTGTACCAAAGACCTTTGCCAGTATATAAATAAGATAAAACAAAGAAATAATACAATTTGAATCAGAAATAAATAAAACTTTCATTATTTGCAGATAATATAACTGTGTACCTAGAAAATCCACAAGAGTAGTACAACTGTTAGGATTACTAAGAATGTTTAGCACGGTGGATAGAATTAAAAATCTATGCAGAAAACTGATGCATTTTTTTTTATATATCAGCAACAAACAAAAGATGTAACAACAACCCTTCATCATTTCCTCTAGCAGCAGCAACAACAACAAAAAACCAGAAATAAATCTAATAATAGAAATATAAAACCTTCATGACAATTTATAAATTATTCAATTTGAGAGCTAGGAAGATTTAAATAAATGGAGGGATATCTCATGTTCATGGATAGGATGATTAAACATCCTAAAGATGTCAGTTTTTCCCAAGTTACTTTATAGATTCAATGCAATTCCAACCAAATATTCTTAAAGTTTTTTAAAAAATGGATTTGACAAACTTATTAATACACCATAAGGAAGTACAAAGACTCAAGAGTCAAAACACTCCTGAAGAAGAACAAACTGTAGGGACTCACTCTATTAGATCACAGAACATATTTAGTAACTATGGACATGCGCAACAGGAAATATGTATGGCTATGTTCACAGCAGTTGATATACTTGGGATATTTGTCCTCTCCAAATCCCAGGTTGAAATTTAATCCCCAATGTTGGGAGTGGGGCCTGAGGGAAGGTGTTTGGGTCATGGGGTACTTGGTGCCATGCTCAAAGTAATGAGTAAATTCTCGTTCTATTACTTCCCATGAGAACTGATTGTTTAAAAAGAGCCTGGCACCTACCTCTCATCTCTCTCTTCCTTTCTCTCTTGCCATGTGAGCTCTGTGTACCTGCTCCCTTTTCCCCTTCTGCCATGAGTGGACACTTCCTGAAGCCCTCACCAGAGGCTGGTGCCGTGCTTCCTCTATAGCCTGCAGAACTGTGAGCCAAGTGAACCTCTTTTCTTTTCTTTTTTTTTTTTAAAATTTTTAAAATTTTTATTGCATTATAGGTTTTGGGGTACATGTGTAGAATGTGCAAGATAGTTGCATAGGTACACACATGGCAGTGTGTTTTGCTGCCTTCCTCCCCTTCACCCACACTTGGCATTTATCCCCAGGCTATCCCTCCCCAGCCCCCCCGGTGTCTCTCCCCCATTCCCCCCAATAGACCCCAGTGTGTAGTAGACCCCCTTCCTGTGTCCATGTGTTCTCATTTTTCTCACCCGCCTATGAGTGAGAATATGTGGTATTTCCTTTTCGGTTCTTGTGTCAGTTTGCTGAGAATGATGTTCTCCAGATTCATCCACGTCCTTACAAAGGACACAAACTCATCATTTTTGATTGCTGCATAATATTCCATGGTGTATATGTGCCACATTTTCCCAGTCCAGTCTATCATCGATGGGCATTTGGGTTGGTTCCAGGTCTTTGCTATTGTAAACAGTGCTGCAATGAACATTCGTGTGCATGTGTCCTTATAGTAGAACGATTTATAGTCCTTTGGATATATACCCAGTAATGGGATTGCTGGGTCAAATGGAATGTCTATCTCTAGGTCCTTGAGGAATCGCCACACTGTCTTCCACAATGGTTGAATTTACATTCCCACCAACAGTGTAAGAGTGTTCCTATTTCTCCACATCCTCTCCAGCATCTGCTGTCTCCAGATTTTTTAATGATCGCCATTCTAACTGGCGTGAGATGGTATCTCAATGTGGTTTTGATTTGCATCTCTCTAATGACCAGTGATGACGAGCATTTTTTCATGTGTTTGTTGGCCTCATGTATGTCTTCTTTTGTAAAGTGTCTGTTCATATCCTTTGCGCATTTGTGAATGGGCTTGTTTGTTTTTTTCCTGTAAATCTGTTTGAGTTCTTTGTAAATTCTGGATATCAGCCCTTTGTCAGATGTGTAAACTGCAAAGATTTTTTCCCATTCTGATGGTTGCTGATTCACTCTAGTGACTGTTTCTTTTGCCGTGCAGAAGCTGTGGAATTTGATTAGGTCCCATTTGTCTATTTTGGCTTTTGTTGCCAATGCTTTTGGTGTTCTGGTCATGAAGTCCTTGCCTACTCCTATGTCCTGAATGGTTTTGCCTAGATTTTCTTCTAGGGTTTTTATGGTGTCAGGTCTTATGTTTAAGTCTTTAATCCATCTGGAGTTAATTTTAGTGTAAGGTGTCAGGAAGGGGTCCAGTTTCTGCTTTCTGCACATGGCTAGCCAGTTTTCCCAACGCCATTTATTAAACAGGGAATCCTTTCCCCATTGCTTGTTTTTGTCTGGTTTATCAAAAATTATATGGTTGTAGATATGTTGTGTTGCCTCCGATGCCTCTGTTCTGTTCCATTGGTCTATATCTCTGTTTTGGTACCAGTACCATGCTGTTTTGATTACTGTAGCCTTGTATAGTTTGAAGTCTGGTAGTGTGATGCCTCCCGCTGTGTTCTTTTTGCTTAGAATTGACTTGGCTATGCGGGCTCTCTTTTGGTTCCATATGAAGTTCATGGTGTTTTTTTCCAGTTCTGTGAAGAAATTCAATGGTAGTTTGATGGGAATAGCATTGATTGTGTAAATTACTTTGGGCAGTATAGCCATTTTCACGATATTGATTCTTCCTAACCATGAACATGGAATGTTTCTCCATTTGTTTGTGTCCTCTCTTATTTCATTGAGCAGTGGTTTGTAGTTTTCCTTAAAGAGGTCCCTTATGTTCCTTGTGAGTTGTATTCCTAGGTATTTTATTTTCTTTGTAGCAATTGTGAATGGCAGTTCATTCTTGATTTGGTTCTCTTTAAGTCTGTTATTGGTATATAGGAATGCTTGTGATTTTTGCACATTGATTTTATATCCTGAGACTTTGCTGAAGTTGCTTATCAGTTTCAGGAGTTTTTGGGCTGAGACGATGGGGTCTTCTAGGTATACTATCATGTCGTCTGCAAATAGAGACAATTTGGCTTCCACCTTTCCTATTTGAATACCCTTTATTTCTTTTTCTTGCCTGATTGCTCTGGCTAGAACTTCCAGTACTATGTTGAATAGGAGTGGTGAGAGAGGGCATCCTTGTCTAGTGCTGGATTTCGAAGGGAATGCTTCCAGTTTTTGCCCATTAAGTATAATATTGGCTGTTGGTTTGTCATAAATAGCTTTTATTACTTTGAGATATGTTCCATCAATACCAAGTTTATTGAGGGTTTTTAGCATAAAGAGCTGTTGAATTTTGTCAAATGCCTTCTCTGCATCAATTGAGATAATCATGTGGTTTTGTTTTTGCTTCTGTTTATGTGGTGAATTATATTTATAGACTTGCGTATGTTGAACCAGCCTTGCCTCCCTGGGATGAATCCTACTTGATCATGATGGATAAGTTTTTTAATGTGCTGTTGCAATCGGTTTGCCAGTATTTTATTGAAGATTTTTGCATCTATGTTCATCATGGATATTGGCCTGAAGTTTTCTTTTCTTGTTGAGTCTCTGCCCGGTTTTGGTATCAGGATGATGTTGGTCTCATAAAATGATTTGGGAAGGGTTCCCTCTTTTTGAATTATTTGGAATAGTTTCAGAAGGAATGGTACCAGATACTCTTTGTGTGTCTGGTAGAATTTGGATGTGAACCCATCTGGACCTGGGCTTTTTTTGTGTGGTAGGCTCTTAATTGCTGCCTCAACTTCAGACCTTGTTATTGGTCTATTCATAGTTTCGGCTTCCTCCTGGTTTAGGCTTGGGAGGACACAGGCGTTCAGGAATTTATCCATTTCTTCCTGGTTTACTAGTTTATGTGCATAGAGTTGTTTGTAGTATTCTCTGATGATGGTTTGAATTTCTGTGGAATCTGTGGTGATTTCCCCTTTATCATTTTTTATTGCAGCTTCTTCCTTCTGGTTTCACGTGGTTCTTTGCCTCAGTCTCCTGAGTAGCTGGGTTTACAGGCTTGCACCACCATGCCTGGCTAATCTTTGTATTTTTTGTAGAGATGGGGTTTCTCCATGTTGGCCAGGCTGGTCTTAAACTCCTGGCCTCAAGTGATCCTCCCACGCTGGCCTTCCAAAGTGTTGGGATTATAGGCATGAGCCACCACACTCACCCAAATCACTTTTTAATTTTTTTTTAAAGAGAGAAAGGGAATGTTAAAAACAAGTAGTTATATTGGGGTGAGGAAGGAATACAGAAGTAGATATAATGGTTAGTAATGTTCTAGCTCAGGTGTTTTATATAATATTATTTTATTAATTTATTAGTTAATTTATTTGAGATGAAGTCTTACTCTGTTGCCCAGACTGTAGTGCAGTGGCAGGAACTTGGCTCACTGTAGCCTCAACCTCTCCAGGATTAGGTGATCCTCCCACTTCAGCCTCCTGAGTAGCTGAGATTACAGGCATGTCCCACCATACCTATTTTTGTATTTTGTCTAGAGACAGGGTTTTGCCATGTTGCCCAGTCTGGTCCCAAGTTCCCAAGCTTAATTGATCTGTCTGCCTCAGCCTCCCTGTCATAGGTGATTCTGTGTGTCAGTCTGACTCTGCTGGGGATACCCAGGTAGCTAATAAGACATTATTTATGGCTGTGTCTGAGAGAATGTTTCCAGAAGAGACTGACATTTGAATCAGAACTGAGTAAAGAAGACCCACCCTCACCTATGCGGTTGACTTCCACGGTGTTGTCTGACCTAAGTTATTTCTCCAAATGTGTGTGTGTGTGTGTGTGTGTGTGTGTGTGTGTGTATATTTGAACAATTATTTCATTTCACAATTTCTCCACTGAGAGCTTCTCTGTCTGGATGCCTAGTTATTCTTCCAAGAGTTAAACTTACAGGGACATGCATGAAAACAGCCTGTTTTTGGGTGGCCATTTCATTCCCTATAAGACCATGGGAGAAGGAGGGCTTGGAGGGGAAGGGAGCGCCTGTGATGGGTGGTGATTACAAGGCTCACCCTGCCTAGAAGCCAGGAAAACGGACTGAAACATAGCTAGGGAATGTGCAGTGGGCACTGAGCAAACACAGGGGCGGTCCTGCAGGATGGGGATTTAATAGCCAAAGCCCCATTTTTAGATTCTGTGACAAATTACGATGGGAGAAGTTTGTGTGCAGAATACCAATCTGATGAAAACCATCCTCATGAGAGAGACCCCTGGGCAAAGCCAGAGGTGTAAGTCAGTATGTAGACAATACATCAAAACCGCCCGGAGGATAAGATTCCAGTAAAACTGGAAGGATCCAAACCACTCTCGCCTCTTCTGAATACTGTAAAATGAATCTGGATTGCCAACATTCAAAAATGAAGAACTGATTATAGACACTTTACTGTTTAATTTCAAACACCAGGCTACATAGATGATGCTTTCTTTTTCCTTTACTCCTGTGCCCATTCTCAGTAATAACTGTGCTGAATTAGTGCAGTAATAAGGTGTGTACACTTAGAAGTCAGCACTGGGTCGCTCTTCATGTGGGAGAATGATGTTGGTGATTAACCAACCCCAGTGTCAAAAAGAAGCAGGATAGTGTGATTTCTGGCATAATATAATCATGATTACAATTCAGTAGGTTTTGCCAACTCCCGAACATTTAAATAATGATGAACTCAGGTTAAAAATACCTTCAATGAATAGTTGTGTTTCTTCTGTTACCCAAATATTACAGGGCCAGTGAGGGTCACCTCCAGCTATGCAAAAACAAATGGAAGCATGCATTAAAAAAATGTCTGAGATCCTACATGTGTACTCCTAATTCTGTTCTCACCAAGGTCATGGATAAATATATAAATTAAGTACAGAATTAAGTGAGAAATGTTATTTATTGAAGATTTACTGTGTGCTGCGCTCAGGATGCTTTATGTGAGCCAGCCATCTAGTCACTGCAACAGCCCTCTCAGACGGATGCTATGAACTTGATTCAAGCTAAGGCAAAGCAAGGTTAAGTAACTTCGCTACGTCACATGGTGCTGTGGATTGAATGGCCTGCCCCAAAATTCATATTCAAAGCCCTGACCTTCAAGATGACTATATTAGGAGAATTGGCCTTAGGAGGTCATTTAAGTTTAATGAGATCATAAGAATGGGTGTCATTATAAGAAGAGGAAGAGACATCAGAGCATGTACACCCTCTTTCTACATGCACACAGAAGAGGCCATGTGAAGAGACAGCAAGAAGGTGGCTGTCTACAAGCCAGGCAGAGAGCCTTCAGCAGAAGCCAACCCTGTGGACACCTTGATCTTGGACTTCCAGCCTCCAGAACTGTGAAATACATTTCTCTTGTTAAAGCCACTGAGTCTGGTATGTATTGTGCCAGCCTAGGCAGACTAATGGGTACAGTAAGAGTTGGGTGAGGGCTCTCATTTAGGAGGCCAGGCTCCAGAGTCTACGCTGTCAACCACAACACTATTATTTCTATTTTTGAAGACAGAGACCATGTGTTAATTTTGATCTTCATTTATTTTAATTTTTGTATTTAAGATGGAGTCTCACTCTGTTGCCCAGGCTGGAGTACAGTTATATAATCTTGGCTCACTACAGCTTCTGTCCCCTGGGTTCAAGTGATTCTCCTGCCTCAGCCTCCCAAGTAGCTGGGATTAGAAGTGTGCACCATCATGCCCTGCTAATTTTTGTATTTTTGGTAGAGATGGGGTTTCACCATATTGGCCAGGCTGGTCTTGAACTTCTGACCTCAGGTGATCCACCCTCCTTGGCCTTCCAAAGTGCTAGGATTACAGGTGGGAGCCACCACTCCCAGCCATAAATTTTGATCTTTATAACTTCTATAGTGTCTTACACCTAAAGACTGATAACATATTTTACAAAATAAAATGGAGTGCAAATGAATGATCATAGCCAAGGGAATTCTGTATACCAACACCTGGCTACCATTTGTTCTACTTAAATTGCCACTGCCTTCTGTGGTACCATTTCCACTCTCTGCTAGCTTTCTTTCTAAGCCTGTCCCTTCTTATTTCATCTTTCACACAAATCGTGTTTATTCTCTGCCCCAATCTGGGGTATTGGTTACCATCTTCAGAAAACTGCTTACAGACACCAGGCAACCTTCATTTACTTTTTAAGAAATCATGAGATATCTCCAAATCAGATCTCAGACTGCAAGATACTTCTTCAAATTCTCCCATTTTATATTTGCATCTTCCTTCTTCAAGAGCAAGAATCTGTGTTACCAACAATTTATATATGTAGGCTGTCTCCTACAAAACACTTTTGGAATGGCGACATCCTTAGTTCCACCGAGGAATCGCTTATGCAAGACTCAGATCTCAAGGCTAAGAACTAGCCATTCCTGCAATTGAAACAGAAAATTCCATGACCTTATTTAGCCTGCAGGTCTCCCAATAATGTACCAGTAGGTGATGGACAAATCACAACCTGCCCAATGCACTTGAAAGCCGGTCAGAAAGCTTCTCTACTTCCAAAAATTCTACCTAATAGAACACTCATCGATCAGGCTATCTGTCTTAGGACTTCCTTCTTTTATTCTATAAACCCACTCTCCTTTGACTTTTCAGTGGAAGAAAGCGAAGGTAGCAGACTTCCTTGCATGATCGGAATAATCAGCCTTTTGTCGTTCTTTTTCTATTTTGTTTTAAAATTTGTAAGCCGTTAAAATGGTTCAAAAATTTAGCACAAAAAGACATATTCAGAAAAGTCTCATTCCCATCCCTAAACTCCATCTCTCCCTGTTCTGTCCACCTCATATGTCAGGCCATTTTCATTCGTTTCTGCTAGATCCTTGATATAGTGTGGATTTGTGCCCCTTCCCAAATCTCATGTTGAATTGTCATCCCCAGTATTGGAGGTGGCCTGGTGGAAGACGATTGGCCTAAGGTGACACCACCTAGATGTGAACACCTAAGGAAAAGCTAACGTTGGCATCCTGTGTGAACTACTGGTCTCCCACAATCCCCCATGATTCCTTAGGTCTCTAGACCGCCCTTTGCCACACATTTGCATCTGGGCAATCATCTAGGAAGGTGAAAGTGAATAGAAGGTCTCTTGAAGGCAGAGGGTTACTAGGGAGAAAGCAGTTGAGACCTAAAAACAGAAATATCATTCAACCCCACAGTCCCATTACTGGGTACATACCCAAAGGAATATAAATCATTCTGTTATAAAGACACATACATGCGTGGGTTCATTGCAGCATGATTCTCAATAGCAAAGATGTGAAATCAACCTAAATGCCAATCAATGGTAGACTGGATAAAGAAATGTGGCACATATACCTCATGGAATACTATGCAGCCATAAAAAAGAATGAGATCATGTCCTTTGCAGGAACATGGATGGAGCTGGAGGCCATTATCCTCAGCAAACTAATGCAGTAACAGAAAACCAAGTACCACATGTTCTCTCTTATAAGTGGGAGCTAAATAATGAGAAGACATGAACACATAGAGGGGAACCATACACGCTGGGCCCTACTGGAGGGCAGAGGGTGAGAGGAGGGAGAGGATCAGAAAATAACTAATGGGTGCTAGGCTTAGTACCTGGGTGATGAAATAATCTGTACGAAAAATCCCCATGACACGTCTACCTATACAGCAAACCTGCACATGTATCCCTGAACTTAAAAGTTAAAAAAAGGAGAACTTTTACTAATTTGCATTTGATTTGTCAAAGCATATAATGCTGTTAACATCTATTAAAACAACTCTTAGTTCCCCAAACTGAGATTTGCCTCTGTGGTATAAGATGCATGTGTCTGAGGCTTGATTTAGTAACTGGGTAATTTACTTGTTGGAAGGAAACAGAATGTGTAAACCTCGCTCCCTGACATATTTTTAGGTCTATGAATCTGTCTGATATTTCAGAAGTATGGGGAAACTGGAGAACCTTTACTAAAAATTAAACACAGCTTACGCCCAGCCTAGCTATAGTTCACTTCGATTGCCTTTTCATAATTGTTTACATGTTCATTAATTTTGCACCTTGGGAGCCACAGTTGATCAATTTGTAGTCATAAAATGTCCCCATTCTCTGAGGACCAGTTCGTATTCTGCTTTGTTAATAGCCTATCAAAAGGAAATGCATTGAGTGTGTTTTAAATTCTTCTTAAAGTTAGGGGCAGACTGGTGACACAATAGCAGACTTCCGGCCCTCCCTCCTTATCTCTGAATCCGAAAGATTCCAAGGTGCCTTCCTCATGGGGGAGGAGGGCTGGTAAGCAAGGGAAGAAGAAGGGAGAGGAGCATCATTGGTTGCAAGAAAATAGGGTTTTTTTTTTTTTTTTTTTTTTTTTTTTTTGGTGAAAATAGACTTTAAAGGATTTTGAACCAAAAGCAATAAATTTCTAAAAACAAGGCTGGGTATGGTGGCTGAAACCCGTAACCCCAGCAATTTGGGAGGCTGAGGCAGGAGGATCATTTGAGGTCAGAGTCAGAGACCAGCCTGGGCAACACACAGAGAACTTGTCTCTACATAAAATAAAACAAATTTAGCTGGCTGTGGTCCCAGCTACTCAGAAGGGGAGGCTGAAGAGGGAGGATCACTTGAACTCCAGAGGTCGAGGCTGCAGTGAGCCATGATCACTACACTCCAGCCTGAGCAACACAGCAAGACTCTGTCTTTAAAAACAAACAAATAAAAACAACAACAACAACAACAACAAAAACCACACAAGCTCCTTACAGCCTGACTCACACAAACCCAGCACCAGGAGGATGACAAAATAAAGACGTATTCATAGAAGCAACTGTGTCTTCTCGTGGGCCATCTAATGAAGGCAATCTTAAATTAAAATAGTGGGCAAATTTTGGGGAAAAAATGTAGTTTGCATCCTCCATGTTTGTGAAAGTCTGTGCGTCTTGGTGACGGTGAACTCTATGAAGCATGTTTAATAGAGAAGCTTTTGTCCAAGAGGTTCCATCCTGCCTGGGTTGCCCTGGAGATGCAGTGACCCTAGAGCAAGTCATAACCCACGTGCTGCTGTTCCTCTGGTGGTAACTTCCAGACTAGAAAATATTACTTGTAGAGTCACATAGCAGGCTTTTCCAGAGCATCTTCATAACCCTGATTCATTTTTACCATCAGCGATGTCTCAAGATGTCCAGAGTCCAGCGACAGTGCACAGCCTCTCTCGTGAGATGCTGGACATCCCTCACTCTTCGACTAACAGTGAACAGTTAATAAAACAGGGTTGAAAATCCACTTTTGGCTCTATGAAGGAACTCGCACCCTTTCTTCACACTTGGACTCTTTCCTGACTTGTGGAAAATTCGGTTTGTTTAGAGTGTGAGACAAGCCTTCTGAATTAGCACAGCCTTGTAAATGTATGCGTCATGCACTGAGAAGTCAGAGTGTCTCCGTCAGTCCAAGTCCAGTTTTGAAGTATTTATTTAACGCGCATATATCAACAAATCTCTACATTCCTACGTGACCTGGGGCAATGTAACCCAGGAGAGTTTAGCATTTCAAATATGCTTTTTTATATTTCATAAGAATCAAATATGTTCAGGAACAAATGAAAACTTGGCGTGACAAAATAAACCCCCACCTAATACGCTATATCCCTTGGCTCACAACTCACCCACCACCAGGTGCCCAAGTTCTGTCCTGACTGTGAAATTCCAGTAATAACAGGAGTATCTCATCAATTTCTATTCACACCTCTAGCTTGTTATTATTCCAGGGTGACATGAGATTCTTGTAGCTTAATCATTTATTTGGCTCAGACTTTTAAAGATGAGGAGGAGCTGAATAACAACACTGTGTTCCTCTCTGGGCTAATCTGTGTCATCTCAACTCACTGTTCCTCCCAGTAGGGAGGGCTGGCATGTTCCAGCTCCAGCAGCCAGTGTGCTGGCGATGTTCAGCAGAGCCAGAGAGCAAGAACAGCAGGTACCAGCATTCTGGGTCACAGCGTAGTTTCAGTTGGTTTAGTTTCAACAGCAGCTCTTCCAAGGTGGTGGAATAGAGTTGTGTGTAGGGATCAGAGTGAAGGGGAGGGATGGAGCCCTTTCATCTGTCCTATTTTGAGGAAGACCAGTCATATATTAAATGAAGTGATACATGAGGATAAAGTACCGTGGAGAACATGTAACATGTTCATGACATCACTTATTAAGCACAGGCTGTTATCACTTATTAGCACAGGTTCCTTATGATAACTTGGAGGGGCTGACTCTGTTCTTACTTTTTAGCTCATTTCTTTGGATCCCATGAGTTTTTTTGGTCTTGCTTCTAAGAGTGCCTATTCGAGGTGAAGACTTGGCCGAGGGATGTGTTTATGAGTAGGGTCGGGGTGGAAGGGAAGCAGTATTTTGTGTCTGTGTCAGAAACAGCTCGTTTCTGGGTTAGTGTCTTAACCATGTCTTTTATTTTCTGTATTCTGATCCTTTGACATCTGGGGCTGTGCTGACTCGATTGCCAGAGACCAGCGAACAACTTCTGTCCATGGGATCGCTTTTCAGATGCAAACCAATGGAACCAGGGTCCATATCCCCATTCACCTCTCTCATGAAGCTCTCTCACTCCAGGCCATAATCCACTCATCCTAATCCCCCAGGGCTAGGCCCGAAACATGAGGGACACTCTGCATGCTCCAGAGTCTGCTGAAATGATCCAAATTAGCCCGTCCTAAGCCTGCTTACCCGCCTCATCCATTCCTTCTCATGGAAACCATGATAAAGTGTCTTGCCCATGGCTTCCTTCCCTCCTTCCCTCCTGGCTGACCAGGTGCTTCCTCATGTGGAACACTGCGGCGCCCCCATGGCATGGTGTGACGGTGTGCCCCCACCTGTGGGAACTGTGAGTAACAAACACCTCAGCAGAGCTTAGTGGCAGCAGAGGCAGGGTCTCTACCTTGGTTTATGTTGATACAATGTGGAAAATGGCACTGCTAACGCTGATTGCATTTCGTGGACCTCACATTGGGACATGCAGTCTGAGCTGGCACAACATGTCGGAAGTCATGCATGTGATCTGTGACTGTTCTGAGGCAGCAGGAAGCCCTTCCAGCCTGGGCTAGCCGGGAGTGAGCTGGGCTGCTGCCACTACTGACCCTCATCAGATAGCCCGGGATGGACATCAGGCTGAAGCGCAGCTTGTAGGGGTGGTATTTCTGAGTACGCAGGGTGTAAAATAGGGGAGGAATCTACAGGGGAGGAGGCTGTGCCCCTGAGGGCATAGGCTGCAATCACTGAGGCCAGGCATTCTGTCTGTAGAGCTGTGGGCCATGGATGGGAGGAAGTCTTGCAAGTAGCAGGGCCTTGTCACTCAAACCTCCATGAATGGCACCTGCCGGCTGAGCTCTTGGACTTCTCCTTGGAAGGGTGATGGGAGAAGACGTGGTCTGTGAGGTTTACCTTTCCTCTGGGGACTGCTACTGGCACACATGATGGACATCAGCATTTTAGTTGCTAAGACTGGAGAGCTGGTATGGGATCCTCATAAGATGTAATCCTGCTAATATGTGGACTGGGGGACAAAAACTAGAATAGATTATTTCCTTTCCTGGATACTTTACTTCTGCTCGTAACCAAATCGCCAATAGGTGCAAGTTTAAAATGACTTCTCTTGGAATAGACGGTCTTAATTTTATTACGCCGCTTCTTTGACTGTGGGTGTCATGTGACACAATGATGAAAATTAACCTTCTTCCTGCTGTTTCTCGGGGTTGATCATTTGTCCAGTCACATCACACTGAACTCATCACTTTGGGCTCTTGAAGTTTTTTTTTTTTTTTTTAAATTGGAGATATTTAAGTCAGGTCACCTACAGAAAGGGAATTTAAACTGGGTGCAGCGGCTCACACCTGTAGTCCCAGCACTTTGGGAAGCTGAGGGAGGTGGAAAACCCGAGGTCAGGAGTTTGAGACCAGCCTGGCCAACATGGTGAAACCCTGTCTCTACTAAAAATACAAAAATTAGCTGGGCACGGTGGCAGGTGCCTGTAATCCCAGCTACTTGGGAAGCTGAGGCAGGAGAATCGCTTGAACCTGGGAGGTGGAGGTTGCAGTGAGCCGAGATCGCGCTACTGCACTCCAGCCTGGGCAACAGAGTGAGACTCCATCTCAAAAAAAAAAAAAAGGGAGTTTATAAGTCACTGTGTTTCTGCTTTCCTTCCTTACCTTACCTTACATTTCCTCCAGCTAACAACGGCATGTTCTGGGAGAGACGCAAGGAGTTCCGACCCAAGGAATCTTGGCCTGAGATTTCGAGGAGCCACTGCCTCCTTCCTCTGGGGCCCACTTCCAGTTGCACTAATTGTTCAACGTTGTTCCACGGACTCAGAACGCATTACTATTGTATGTTTCTCTATAGGAGTTATTAATGAACATAGAATGCAAAATCGATGCAATTTTTTTGTAAGTCAAAAAAGCTCTCAACAGCAATCCCATGATGAAACCCAGGACACATGGCTATCTGCAGTGGGAGGCTGAGGGCGGGAGCGTTTTCTTGCCAGAGGCTGTCTGCCGCACTGCTCCAGTGCAGGCAGACCCCGCATCACCTCTGCTGGGCTGTGCCTCGCTGGCGTTCCTGTGGGTGCTGCTTCCAGATGAACCAGCCTGGGTTCTGATCTAGCCACACTGATGGTTCATGTTCCTTTTGACACTGAAACACAAAACTGGGTGAAGCTGAGCTTCTTCACTTACTTCCTATTTATTCTCTGTCTCAAAATAAGTAGGTGACGATGTGGCACAAACTCAATTCGCTGGGTGTTTCTGTAAGTGTTAGGGACGTGCCCTGTACCGAGAGCTCAGGACACAAGAGCTTTGTGGGTCACACACTTCTGCTTTTGTCCATCGGCTTTGTGTGTGTCTCCCTGGTGGCCCTCAGGGTGGGGAAGGGTTTGGAGAATCGCTCTGAGTTCATTGGAGGCTCCATATTCCCCTCTTCAACTTACAGTGTTTCTTAAGGACTCCCTCACTGTGTAAACACTGATAGATTGTGAGTCAATGTGTGTGAAGGTGGGAAATTATGATATGATTTGCATGAATCAGAAAATGTATATTGGAAGGCCACCTTTGAAAAATGCTAAAGCATTTGCACAGAAGGACGCTTGAGGTGTTCAGCCAAGTTAGGGGGTGGAGATAATGCCAAGAGGAAGAGCCTCTGTAGTGATTAACACCAGTCAAGGCTGGCTTCCCAAGCGTGAGAGCTGAGCCAGGACCCATGCGTTCCAGATGGCGCAGGTTTGGGGTGGAGGGTTGTGGGACCCCCTTCTAGGGAGGCAATTCTGATAGCTTGGCTCTTACTTCATGTTCATAGTTGCACCTTGATTAACTCAAGTCAGGCCCATTTGGAAGGCCTCTTACGTGGAGCACGTGTTTCTCTCCCTTTCTGCCTGGGAAGGCAGGAGGAGGCTCAGCTCTGTCCATCACTGCAGTACACCCCACTCATCAGTACTAAAGGAGCCAGCCAGTAGAGAGGTCCTCTCCTCTGGGTAAAAGGAGCAGGGAGAAGGGAGAGACAGTGGATTATATGCAGGAAGCCTTGACCCTCCTTCTTTGCTCATTGCCTGTAGTAAACGCTGTTTGTTAAGGAAAGTTAAGGAACATCGTAAAGGGTTTTAATACTAGACCCATCATGGCCCTTCTTCATTTGTTTGCTCCAGAGATGTTTGCTTACCTGTCTTGTTTCTCCTTTCCTGGTTTAACAGAGAGCTTTATATCTCCACAGTATTTACCCTGCAAAGAGCAGGTATTCAATAAATTAGTGGATGGATGGATGGATGACAAGATGAAAAAACAGGTTGAGACAGATAATTAAGGAAGGGCCTGCGGGGTCTGGAGTGGAGGTGAGTTTGGGGTTGGCCTACCCAGGGGTGGTGGGGTTCAGGCAGAGTGGGAGAGGGGTCCACAGGAGATGTAGGAAGGAGTCCTCCAGTGGACGCTGGTCCCAAGCATGGTCTCAGAAGTGGCACACAGGTGGGCTCCATACTCCAGCTCTGAGGAGCTCCCCCCATCCAACATGCAGGGTGCACCACGTCCATGCCAAGATCTTTCGGTGAGTTCACTTGTGCAAAGGCTTACTCAACCCTTTGCAGGACAGCTGTAGTCTATGGAGACTCTCCAGGGGTTGAGATGTTTACAGTGGACAAGGGTCCCCTTTCTGCGCTCACCTGCTCATTTCCAGGTCTGCTTTGAATGGAGAGGCAGAGTAGACATTTGGTGGCATGGACTGGAAGTCTTTCATTGACCATTTTATAGTACCTCTCCTTGGCTGGATGTTTACAGCAGTCTTTTTTTTTCATTAAATACATAATCGACTCTGAGCTGTGCTGTGCATTCTTTCACCATGGGGGCAGATTCATATTTCAGTGGGCAGTCTTTCAAATGTAATTTAAAGATTTTTATTAGCAATCTGACTTGGGAGCTCTGTATTACTTGCTGATTTAGCAATCTTATAAGAAGTTTGGATTTTGCAGAAGTGACAGTATTATTGTAACAGGACGAAATGGAAGGAATGCTTAATGGGTCAGGGAGAAAACTCAGTGGACTGCCTGGCTTACATGGACCCTTTCTCTATGTCCCTGGAGTAGGGAGACTACTGGTAGGAGTCATAGTTTAGTCCCTGGATGCTTGCAAGGATTGAACATCCTCAAGCCACAGGCGATGCACAGAAATATTGCCAAGGTATGTGGCATGGTGAAAAAGGGAGACATGCCTTTTCTACTTGATCTCCTCCTGGACTTGACAAATGAAAGGATGTCCTCACCTGTTGGAAATAATCAAGAAACTCGAATTTCAGCTTTTAAACACCATGTGTCCAGTGTGTCTGCATTCTAGAAAAGCAGTGCACAATGATGTGGCTTTGATTCTGCCCGGTTCTTAGATGATCCTGGCCACACGTTAGGCCCAGGCGTAGTGTCTGGTGCCAGTTCCCCCTGCCCGCTTCCTTGCGCTCTGTTCTCCAGCAGGGTGGGGCGTGGCACGATAGAGTTGTTGCAGGCTTGGGCTTTGGTGATAAGCTACGCCTGGGCTGAGTTCTAGCTCTGCCTCTCACTCTCCCCATGAGATGTGACAGGTTCCATTACTTTCCTGAGCCTCCATTTCCTTATTTGTGAAAGAGGAATAATAATATCTGCAGGCTGCTGTGAGGCATACATATGGTAGGCACCAGGTCTGTAGTGTGTTATACCTGATTCGCAGTGGGCTCTCAACAAAGACAGCAACTGAATGGCCACAGCCTCCCACAGTTGTGCATGTCATTCCCCCTCCTCAACTACGTTTCCTCTTCCTCTGTTTACTGAAATTCTATCCAGTGGTTTTAGGAGGCCTGTCTGAGCATCTCGGCTAGCTTTCCTTCGAGAATCCTGCTTCATCTATTATCTGCGACACCTGCTTATTGCTTTTCAATTGACAGTTTTCAATGTTTCATTTATTACAATTACCAAAAGAATTCTGGCATAAGCCTTTCTTCCCCAGCTATGCTGTCTGTCTCTGGCGTTTAGTAGACACGTGTGCGCTGTCCGTTTTTATACATCCACCCTCATCTCCTAATAGATAATCTCAATGGGATTTGTATCTCTTGTATGCTTGATAAATACTTGATAATACTTGATGAAAACTCAAAAGTTCAATTTGATTGCCACTACTTGAATTATAATAGCACTTGCTGTATGAGACAGGCACTGTGCTAATTATCAGAATAAATGAAACTAGAAACAGAGCTTCTCCTCTTGAAACTTGTCGAGGGTAAGGAAATGAAAGACATTGATCATTGTATAAAAATTGTAATGGGTTTTACAAAAGAAAGGTATAGAGGGCCACAGGACCATGTAAGGGCAGGAGCTTGGTGTCACTTGGCAGTAGGGATGGCCTTCTCAATGTCACACGGACAGGGGGTGGACAGGCAAGGACTGAAGGCGGAGTGATCCTGCTGTGGGGGCAGTCATACGTGAGATAATGATGTGAGGTGAGCCTAAAGAGGTGGTGAGCAGGGGCACACACATAGGCCCACAGGACACATCAATAACTCAGCCGTCCCTCTAAAAGCAGTAAGAAGCCATTGGAGAGTTTGGAGGCAATAGATAGGATCTTCCTCTCTGTGTTTTGAAAAGAGCCCTTGAGCTGCAGTGCTCATAGTGGACTGGAGCAGAGCAACAAGGAAAGGCCTTCCCAGTGGCCTGGGCAAGGGCTAATGGTGGGTAGATTAGAGTGGTCATGCAGAGGAAGGAAAGGGACGGATTCAAGACAGAGCTGGGAAGGGAAATGGACTGGGCTTGACACTGGGTTGGAAATAGGGGCAGGGAACATGCAAATTCCCTTGCCATCATCTAGGTTTCTGGACTGAGCACCTGGGTGGACAGTGGAGCTGTACACCAACACATGGACTCCTGGAGAGGACTGGATCCAGAGGGAGTTTGTGAGTTTAGTTTGGACAAGTTGAGTGACGCTCAAGCTCTAAGAGGAGCTGTCAAGGGATGGTTGGATAAAACCTTCTGGAACATTAGGGACAAGTCAGGTTAGTGGAAAATTTGGGATTCACTGGCGTATGGTAGCTGACATTGTGGGAACATCAATGAGAATTTGAGATAGAATAGAGTCAGGGGAAAAGAGCTTAGAATGAACCTTGAGAAACGTCAGTGTTTTCATGGCTGGTTACAGGAGGTGGAGGTTGAACAAGAGTTTGAACAGAAGCAGAAGAAAAACCAGGAAGTCTGAGGACATAGGAGCCCAGGGAGGAGAAAGTGGTTCCAGAAAGAAACAGTGGTCAACATCAAACCTGCTGGAAGGACAAAAGGAACCGCTGTACTGGATTTAATGACTAAAGACCATTGATGAGCTGAGCAGGGGATGTTTCAGCACAACAGTGGGGTCAGAAACTGTGGGGGCCTGTTGAGGCATGATCGGCAAAGAGAGAAAGGAAATGTCAACAACTCTTAAAGAGCTTGCTTGTTAGGGTGGCAGGAAGAGCCAAGACTGACGAAGAATTGTGGAAGCAAAGGAGGGTTTTTATTTGTCTTTGTTTTGTTTGAATGGAAGAGACTTGACATAATTACATACAGAGAATTCACTGGCAAGAGAGAGGTCAAATATTTGGGAGAAAGGGGATTATTTATAGTGTTTTAGGGTGACTGGCTATTCTGGAATGTCTAGGACTATGAAGTTTCCTGGGACACAGGACTTTTAGTGCTAAAACTGGGATAGCTGTGGACAAACTGGGATGATTGGCCACTCTACTCGACAGATAGGTAGGAGAAGATGGGACTTAAAGCACAGGAGCTGGAATTTCCTGCAGGAAGAGGGACATTTTCTCTTTTGCAGTGGGAGGAAAGAAAAGGATGGACTCAGATGTAGAAAACATTGCAGGCTTATTTGGTGAAGCAAAGTGATTCCTATCTGATATTTTCAATTTCCTGAGTAAGGCCATTTGCTGAGTGGGAATGAGTGGAGAAAGTTTGACATGCTCTTTGTGGAGCCTGGGAGAGCAAATTGACCAGAAAAATTATGGGCAGTGTAGAAGGTCCCTGTGAGGTTGGGCTGCATGAATTTAGAATGATGCTTATCTGCCCATGTGTGTGTGGGATTCTCTAGCAGAGATCAGCTGCTCAAGTGCGGATCCCGGAAGGTCAGTGTTTGGCTACTTCTAGGATTGACATTTTCCCCAGTGATGCAACAACAGCAGCAACAACAACAACACAAAACAAAGGAGTGAAAAGGAAATTAAGGAACAGGGAAGAATTGTATTGAATTAATGGACTAGAGCTGGATAAAGAAAGAAGCAAAGACAGGAAATGATGATGGATTAGAAGTAAAACCGGTGGGTCAGTAAGTTTGAAGATAAGGTAACAAGCCTGCAGGATTGAGATTGGGGTTGAAGCTGACATGTGAACTAGTTGCCACCAATGCTGGAGGCACAGGTGTGTGGTGGCAGGAGGGGGTGGGCAGGCAAGGGTTGCTTAACAGGCTACAGGAGCAGATGGGAAGATATAAACATGAATTTTCTTTATGGGAAGTTATGGCGAAGGAAGGGAGGGATTAAAATACTCAAGGGGGGATATAGGGTGAATGACTAATGATGGAGGCAAGCTTTCTAAGTGTGCTTAAAAAATACAGCAAATGCATTTAAATGCTTTAGGGAAATTGCCATTATCAACTGCCATTATCAGTTCCACAATGCATGGTATTACAGGACTTCAGTGTTTGATACATTTCATAGGCTCTCTCCATTCACACCAACCCTGTTGTAATTCCTGTTTGGTATTTTGAGCAAAGTATTAGTTTAATTATCCTGCCTTTCTTCTTCTCTGATGTGCTAGCTTCCATTCTTATCAGGTTGCACGAGGTAAGCATATTTGACTTGTCTTAGCCACCAAACCACTTTCCACAGAAAATGAGACATACATTCTTATTTAGAACAACCTCTAGAAAAACGGAGTGAAATATAAGAGATTCCCCAAAGTGTGGGGTAGTTCCACCCCAACAGAGACTCCAGGACTCTACAGTGGCTCAAGATGCAGTGTGGAGACCCCAGAAAGCTCTGGAGCCAGGCTGGAGAGACTCTTTGGTAGGAATTCTATAAAGAGTGCCCTTGGGAAACCCTCACCATCTCTCACAACCCAAGAAAAAGATTCCACTTTTTTGGGGGGAGCATTAGAGATCATGGACATGTGGTGCCAGGCACAGTGGCTGGTTTGTTAATTCATCCATTTTTTTTCATTCATTCATTAATGGAATCAGGAAGCAAGCATTTCTTCAGTCTCCATGTCCTAGGTGAAGGTGCTGGACAGAAAGTGGACACCCCTCACCCTGCAGTAGACTCGACAAATGGAAACGTCTGTCAGCCCTTCTGCTACTTTCTGACTGGTCTCCTGCCTTCTTGATTCACATCTCTCTGCTGTCTTGACATTTGGTAAAAAAAAAAAAAAGATGTTTTGGCATTTCCTAATAACTCTTCCCATATTGCTTTCCTCCAATCCACTCTCACAGCCCCAAATGCAACAGTTGTAGGAGAAAGAGCAGCAGCCAGGGGTCAGAGCCTTGACTCATGTGTCCTCAAGGAGGTCAAGACACCGCTCTGGCCACCAGCCCAGTCCTGCCCATGCTGCTCACTGCCATTTAAATGTCTCCTTTGATCTCAACAGCTCGGTGAAGCAGCAGGCTGGGTGGTTCTTGCTACTTTCATCTCACTGATGAGCAAACCTTCCAGATTAAATGACCGGTTCCAGAGACAGCAAATTCATGGAAGACCTGGGTGTCCTGGCATTTGTGGTTGGCCTCCCGGCATCTGGATCTTCACCCTCCCTGCACAGCCCCTGGCTGTGTCAGGGGATGCAGCTCTCCCCCGGCTCTGGGTGAGGAGCTGACCAGGCCTCAGCCAATCGGCATGGGCATCCCCAAGGCCAAGGAGTAGGCCTGTGGCCAGAGTCAATCACTGTGATTCTCAGAACTCATGGGAGTTATGGGAAAGTACTGCAGGTCTTTTCCATTAAACTTGAAATTGAGAGGGTGTGAGAGAGAGGTGGACTGAGACAGAGGCAGCACAGAGGAAGTGGAGCAGGGAGATGGAAGAGAAGGTCACGGTGACATCATCTGAGCTCTTGGGTCAAGCTCTATCCAAGCTAGCCCTGTCATGGTCTTAGAATACACTGCATTCACACTCCTGCCATTGTGTGTGTGTGCGTATTTGGCAAAGTGGGATGTAGGTAGGTAGAATGGACAAGAGGAATGATATGAAAATTCTTTGCAAAGTGAAAAGTCTTATTTCAATATAAAATTATCTTCAGGTATGGTTCAATTGGTAGTTGGCTTCTGACAATCCGGTGCTTGGCTCAGGGACTTTCTCTGATTCTTGGTGGTGACCAGGGAGCTCGGCATCAGCCACAACTCCCATGCATGGGCTGCATTTTCCCCCAGGGATCATGACTAGAGCCAGCCCTGAAGCAGAAGAGGAGCAAGACTGAGCCATGGAGACCATGGTTTGAGTGTCTGTTTCTGCATTTGGCTGACCCCCTTCCATGGACTCGGGTGTGGAACTTCCCCCATGTCTCTCTTGCTCTCTCTCTTTCACACACACAGCCCTGGGGGGATGGCATAGGAGAGAGCGTGTCACACCACATGGCCATGGTCCATGGGGGCACCTTCTTGGGCCCTCATGGACTTAGGGGTTTTGTATCACCATGGTGCCACCAGGCATGGCATGCACATATTACATCAATGATAATGGGATACGGTGCCTGGACTCAGCGCCCTCTCCAAATGATATGCCCCTGTTCCACAGGCTGGCATCAGCTCTTCACACCCCTTCTCCCTGCTGAGCAGCACGGGAGGCGCAGACTTCTGGCTGTGGTGCCTTCATCCAATCGTTGGGGATTCTTCCTGCTGTGCTCAGGGCGCAGGGAATCTGGAAGAGCTCCTCATCCAGAAGACACAGGCCTGGTTTGTGCATGCCAGCTTCAGACCCCTCATGAACGCTAAGGACTGCCTTGATGTCCCTGCCACCTCTCCTCTCCCTGTCGGGGCCTTCCCAGGCTGCAGCTGCAGACCCAGGTTGAGCCAAAGTGGTTGGTTTGTGGTGTAGATGAGCTTTGGCATGGTGCCCCCTACCCAGGCTTATATGTGGTACTCTAACCACTGAGGTGGGCTGCACAGCAGCCTCCCTTGCTTGCTCCCCTCCAAGCCTCCCCACAGCTCTGCAGCCCTGCAGGGGGTGGTGCAGCAGGAGCTGGGGCGGCTGGGGCTGGCATGGTACACAAGAGTGATTCTTATCTTTGTCCTCTCCCTGGCCTGCCTGCGTTGGACAGTTCCTGGAGATCAGTCCCTTGGCTTGGCTTCTGTCTGGGGCACTGTCCTCAAAACTTGAGGATGGAAGAGAGGTTCACGTACTATGTGGCTCAGCCTGCTGTCTGTCTTCTCTGGGGAGGAGAGGCTGCTTTTGTTCACGATCCCTACTCACTGCTGGAAGAGACTGGAATGAGAGGGCATTTTCTTGGCTCAAGAAGTTGGCGCCCCAGCCTTGAGGTTCTCAATGACCCTTGCGCTTCCTTCCCAACCAAGGAAAAGTTCCGGGGCATGTCAGTGATGGCTCTGTCTTGCTCTGCCATTGGAGGTCCTGGAAGATGCAGAGAGGCTGCTACTTGGTGTGGAGGAAGGGAACAGGGTGCCCTGGTACCCACATGGGCCTTCTTCCACAGGTGAGGAGGCTGAGAAGCCAAGGAACGAGTTCATCCAGAACTTATGGCTCTCCCCTGGCCGGTCCCCAGGTATTTGGACCTTAGAAACTCCCTCCTCCAATGGCCCTGATCCAATGCCTGTGCTGGCTGGAGTCATGGAAGGGTGGCTCAGGGCTGCAGGGCTAGGGATAGGACTTGGGGAGCTGTTTGGGGTGAACCCACACATGTCCCCAAGGACCCTCACTAGATGAGACAGGAGATAAGGGTGCGATAGAAGCAGCATGTCCTGGGGACCCTGTTTGTGCTCTTGTTCTGGCCCTGAAAACTTAGGGGTGGGCCTGGGGTGAGGCTCAGCAGTGGGGGCCCTGGGGACCTTCTCTGACATAAGGACAGAGGTTCTGAGACAGGTAGGGGTCTGCCTAATGTGCCCAGAAAATAGTCCCAGCTCTCCATTAGTAGGAGAAGAGCCAAGGCTGCCTGCTCCCAGCTTGATGGGGGATCACTAGGACCCCGCTCCTCTCCTCTCCTTCCTCCCAAAGAGATTGGGGCTCAGCTGGAGATCGTTGGGGATGCCTGTAACAAACTAGAGGGGTGCCCCTTACTTTCTGGACTCAGTGAAAATCAGTCTTCTAATTTTGCCCTTATCATTCCTGGCAAAAATTCAGTTACATGAGGTCTTAGAGAAGAGGTAGTTAAAGGGAGTGGTGATTTCTCACAACTGACCCACCTAGGCCACCCTCTGGTTTAGAAAAGGCCCTACACCATGAAGGGAATTCTCTGGGGAGACAGCATCTGAGAAATCAGCATTTCATGACTGTGTCTTTCCCGTGATGGTTCTGCAAGCTGGTGGAGTGGTGAGTCGGGATTTGAACTCAGATCTTTGACCACCCAGGTTTTCCTTTCCTTGCCTTGCAGGGCTGGGCTTAGGCTTCAAGATTCATTTTTGTAATTGGGGGTGGGGATGGGGTGTATCTTAAAATGGGGCTCCTATTCCTGCAAATATTTACAGGTTACTTTATTCTACATGGAACAGAATTGCTTCCAACCTGGTGGGGGCAGGGAACACTGCTGTCTGCAGTAAGGGCTCAATGAACTGATTTCACAGTGGCCGCGGCACTACTGAGACATTCATTTTAGAGATTAAGTGGAAAATAAAAGAGAGATCAGAGCACCTCAAGCATATGGCAGGAACGCACAGTGAATTAAATGGAGAGATGGAAGCATTTGGTCCCTGAAGACGAGCATGACATTGCGATTTAGCTTGGATGAGAAAGCCAAGGGCTCTCGGAATGCCTACTCACGTGGGGGAATTTCTCTGTCAAGTTTCTGCTGCTTTGCAGCCATTTAAAATTGGTCCTGAAATATCTGCAGTGCAGAACACTGAGAAGAGCTTCTCATTTGCTGGAATGTTGCTGTAAGCAGCGAAGCGATGTTTGCAGGCCACTTTGTGATAGATTTGGAAAGGCCCGAAGAAAGGGTGGTGGTGAGAGAGAGATTTTTTCTTTTCCTTTTTTTTTTCTTTTTTGGCTTGTCTGCAGAATAGATGAAGGAGAATATACACTCAGATACTTTGATCACTCTCCGAAGTGCACACAGGCAGTGTAAGCTGCAGAGGCAGCGCTCACGGGAGGGGAAGGGACGCTGAGGCCAAGAGAATCCTCCACAGCAGAGTGTGGCCTCACTGGGGTGGAAGGGACTTCAGAGGGCATTCCCCACTCCTCTTATTTCAGGTGAAGGAACCCAGGCAGCGGCCACCTGCCCCAGGCCATTCAGCTGGCCAGTAGCAGAGCCCAGGGCTCACCCAGGTCCTCCAATGCCCATTCTGACCCCAACACAAGAAGTATGTGTCTGCAAATGTTGGCTCCCACACTTCAAAACATGAAACTCCTTGTTCTCTCTCTCCACGTGATTAATTTGTTTTCAGTGTTTACATTAGCTGGAAGCCAAGTTGGAAACACTCCTAACTCATTTTTCAAACAAGATGTTTTTTAATTAAAGTTTCCCAGCATGGAATGCTTCGCTACTTTGTAAGGGCTTAAGTTTCTGGGAACTTATGGCACCTGGATCAAAACTGTGCTCTCGGGGCCCCTGGTGGAGCCCAGAAGAGTTCCATGCAGTCCCTGGGTTTTGTTGTTGTTTTTTTTTTTGGCTTTTTTTTTTTTCCAGACACTCCTGGAAGCTGCATCATAGATCGGATCATGCTGTTCCACAAGAGCGATGTGTCACTGTGAGGCTGTACTCCTGGCCACGAACTGCAGCAAATGAGTCATGGACCTGCCCCAAAAGATGTGACCCAGGGGAGACGGGTGAGCCCCGGGTCTCAGAACATCCTCACTGACAGCAAAACCCTTGTTCTGAGTGGAGTAGGGGCCGGCGGCCACCCCTCACACGTGGCAGGTTCTTTGCAACCCCAAGTGCTTCAGATGCTACCAGCCTTCCTTGGGGTGTACAGTCGAAAACTGAGAGAGGGAAGAGCAGAGGAATGACTGGAAATTCAGTCTTTCTGGAGGGCAGGCCGCTTGCTCCAACCACTGCCTCAGTTTCCCCCTGCTGCCTGGAGGACTCAGGAGTCTGAGAGGCTATAGGGCTATCGCCTCAGTTTCCCCATCTGATGTGGGACTTGCCTTGAGCCGATGGCTCCACCACATCATCTCCGTGGACATGACTATCTAACGTTTGCTGCTTCAGGATTCAGCTTTGTCCACTTTGGCTTCTTCGTGCCTCTCCAACCAGCAGTGATTCAAAACCTTTTATAAGACTGCCCAGCACCGTCATCTCCAATCGGAAAACTGTTCTCCTCTGAAATATTTAAAATGCTGGCTATATTTTAGAAATGTAGATGGCTGCACATGATAATGTCAAAAAGAAAGGGAAGTGCTCAGAGGCCAAAAGAGGACTCTGAAGTCCAGAGAGCTGCAGGAATGCTGGAGGGAGGCTGCCCCGGGGCAGGTGCAGACCTCATGGCCTCAGGGGGCTGTGGTGTGCCCACTCCCTGGGGCTTGGTACAGCAGCTTGGGCGAGACTCATGTGAAGAGCTTACCATCCAGGCAGCTTTCCCAAGAGGCACCTGCCTGGGCACACACCTACACTCTGGTCCCTTCCCACTTGACCAAAAAAGGTCACATTTCACTGGGATTAATGCCCCAGGGCGAATGCAAGGCCCTAGACAAAGGAGTGAGAGATAAGAAATATCAGTGCTGCTGGAAACCCTTTTAATATTGGCACCATATGCTCCAGGCTGGCTTTGGGGCGCTCCTTCTCTCCCATGCTCCACACTGAATGGGGCGCACTGGTTGTGGGATGTTCTAGGCCAGCTGTGAGGTTCTGAATTCATCTGAGTTGTAGAGTGGGCTAGCACGTGGGATGCCGTTTTCCCTTTACCGACTTTGCCCCTTCCGTCCCCCACTATGGTCACAGAATGTATTGTTCCCATGAGGACCAAACAAAGAATTGTAGATGATGGTGGCACAAGTCACCCAGGCAGCAAACACACCTCGTCTGCGTACCTTTTTTTTTTTCTTTTGGAGACTGAGCCTTGCTCTGTTGCCAGGCTGGAGTGCAGTGGCATGATCTCGGCTCACTGCAATCTCTGCCTCCTGGGTTTAAGCAATTCTCCTGCCTCAGCCTCCTGAGTAGCTGGGACTATAGGTATGCACCACTGTGCCCGGCTAATTTTTTGTATTTTAGTAGAGACAGGGTTCCACCATGCTGGCCAGGATGGTCTCGATCTCTTGACCTCATGATCGCCCTCTTTGGCTTCCCAAAGTGCTGGGATTACAGGCGTGAGCCACCACCCCCGGCTGCATACCTGTGTTAGAAATAATTTGGGATTGAGAGAAGGTGTGCTGAGAATCCCCATGAGGCTCAGAGCATGCTGCTTTCATGCTCACCACCAGGGCTGGAGGAAGCTTGTCAGAAAGCACACGTACTGCGGGCAGGGATTGCACTAGGGGACACCCATTTGCCTTAATTGACACCACTGATCTTGGTAAGGCCTGTCTTCCACCAGTGTCCCAGACTGTGCCTCAGTTGGATCATGTGCATGATTTTATGAATGAGAAAGTGAAAATGTACACATCTAAGCTTTGAGAGAAAAGTCACATAGGATAGAGTAAGATAGTGTCTTAGTTTCTTCAACATTTACAGGGAAAGCATTTTCATGATCTTTTGGCCAAAAGACAATTGAATACTGTAAATCCATATTCAACTTTTTTTGCAAGGGTCTATTGAAATTCATACTATTATATGAAATTATATGAATAGTATGAAATTCATACTATTTCTATGTTTCTGAAATTTTCACAGGATATTGGGCTAAAAGAGGCTCTTCTAATTATGAGTAACAGATTAATAGTTATTGGGTAAGCGTCGGATAAGACCCCCTCCGCACTCCTACCTTTTGGTATAATTCCTTCCAACTGAGAATGTGACTGTCCTTTTGTAAGATAGGTGGGTTCTAATTATTTGCTTTTAACAAAACTGAAACAGGACCTAATTCATTTATCGGCTTATGGATCACTTAAAATAACTTCCCATAATTAATCAACATGTGATTTTTTAACAACAAATGACTCCAAAGGGGTTTATAGAACAGAGTGAGGTGCTACATCAATACTCACTTATTCCTTTTTCTGTGTTTTTGGGAATAATATTTATAAGTGCATATGTCTAAACTAATGAAGACTGGAACAGAAGTAATGCTGAATCCTGCCTTAGACTACCAGTGAGTCATATTAATCCATAGCCATATGTAAAAAAATTGGAAGCTCCACCCATTTCCTTGAGACATCGTTCTAATAAAATTTTACTATTTGTACTTAAAAATTATTTGTCAAAACTTAAAATATTTATATTTTGATCATTTGTGTTCTGCTCATGTTAAATAACTATCTAGAAGAAAGCCATTTAATCCTTGCAGTCTTGTGATCAGAGAAAATTCTATTGACTTATATTTTGATATTTTATTTTAAGTTCCAGGATACATGTGCAGGATATGCAGGTTTGTTATATAGGTAAACATGTGCCATGGTGCTTTGCTGCACCTATCAACCCATCACCTAGGTATTGAGCCCAGCATGCATTAGCTGTTTTTCCTGATGCTCTCTCTTCCCCTACCCTTCCCTGAGAGGCCCCAGTGTGTGTTGCTCCCCTCCCTGTGTCCGTGTGTTATTATTGTTCAGCTTCCACTTATAAGTGGGAACATGTGATGTTGGGTTTTCTATTCCTGTGTTAGTTTGCTGAGGATAATGGCTTCTGGCTTCATCCATGTCCCTGCAAAGGACATGATCTTGCTTCTTTTTAATGGCTGCATAGTATTCCATGGTGTATATGTACCACATTTTCTTTATCCAGTCTATCACTGATGGGCATTTGGGTTGATCCCATGTCTTTGCTATGTGAATAGTGCTGCAATGAACATATGTGTGCATGTATCTTTTTAATAGAATGATTTACATTCCTTTAGGTATATATCCAGTAACGGGATTGCTGGGTCAAATGGTGTTTCTGGCTCTAGGTCTTTGAGGAATTGCCACACTGTCTTCCACAGTGGTTGAACAAATTCACATTCCCACCAACAGTGTAAAAGTGTTTCCATTTCTTCACAACCTCATCAGCATCTGTTATTTCTTGACTTTTTTATAACTACCATTCTGACTGGCGTGAGATGGTATCTCACTGTGGTTTTGATTTGCATTTGTTGAACTTTTTTTCATTTGTTCGTCAGCCACAGAAATGTCTACTTTTGAGAAGGGCCTGTTCATGTTCTTTGCCTGCTTTTTAATGAGGTTGTTTGTTTTTGAGAAAATTTTTAACATTTTAAATTTTGTATACATATTCTTGTTGCACACAGGTCTGATAGAATGATTAAAAAATACTTGGAAGCAAAAAAATGTAGTATATTAGGACAAAATTCTGCAGGGGGGGATGAAATGGAAATAAAAGTTAAAGGAAGAAAAGAATACTCTAAAACTCCAAATGTTGAAAGAAAAGCGTGACTTTTGTAAGTGGACGATGATGGGTATTGAATTGATATAAAGTTATATCCCATGGGATCTATTTAAATGAGTTCCATAATTGTTTATATCAGTATCTACAAAATGCCAGAAAAACATCTTTTACAATCATTTAAACTTACAATAAAAATTTGGGATGTCAAATTAAAAATATGTGAGAGGCCTAAGAGTTTTCCAGAATATTTAAGGAATATGTGAGTAAAAAAGTTGAAGACCACTGTTTCAGAACACTCAGCTAATTCTCTAGTAAAAATACAAAGATAATTTCACGAATTAAAAAAAAAATCCAGCTACATATTGTTTACGAGAGGCACTCCTAAAACAGAAAGACACAGAAAAGTCGAAGACAAAATAATAGGAAGGGATAGATCAAACAAATATGAATCAAAAAGAACAGTTGTATAGCTCTACTAATATGGGACAACATGGATTAAGGCAAAAAGTATTGCAAGAGATGAAAGGGTCATCATAATGATGAAAGACTACTCACCAGGAGAAGAATACTGACTTGTATATCTAATAATACAGTTTCAAAGTAGAAAAAACTAAGAGGACGAGACAAAATGGACACATTCACCATCATAATGATGGCTCTATCAGTAATTGAAAAATTAAATTAATAGACAAAAAAATCAGTAAGAATATATGCGTGTCTATGAAGAACACAATTAGCCAGCTTACTATCATGAACGCATGCCTGCCAGTGCATCCCACAGCTGGGCTTGCGTTCTCTTTAAACACCTACAGAACACTGGATATTTACCATGTACAACGTTAGCAAATAAGTCTTTACAAGTCCCAAAGAAACTATCATTCAGTTCACATTACCCAATTATTATGAAATTAATTAAGAAGTCAGTAGCAAAGAAGACTAATAAAACACCATACTTTTGGAAATAAAAAGTTGGATCTAAATAATTTATCAGTTAATAATCTAACATTATAGGAATTAGCTCTTAGGATGGAACAATATAATAAAAAACTATTTATCAAAAGTTCTGGGATAAAACTAAAATGACTCTTAGAAAATGAACCTTAAATTAGATTAGAAAAAAAGAAAAAAGAAATTAGTGACTGAAACTCTCCCTTTAAGAAATTAGAGAGAAAAAGTCACAGAATTCAGCCAGAGAAAAAGAAGTAAAGAGACAATAAAGATGACAGCAGAAAGTAACCACATAGAAAACCACTGTGCAATGGAAAGAATTAAAGTCGATTCTTTGGAGGTAAGTGAAATTGACCAACCCCTGAGGAGATTAACACAATAAAAAAATATATAATTTAAAAACACAATATCTGAAGTTAAAAAGTGTGCATAACAAAAGTAGTAAAAATATATTAAGAAATATCACGAATTCACACCAGCAAACTGGAAAATTTAAAAGAAATAGAAAAGGATCTAAAAAATATTACTTCCAAAAACTGACTCAGTTAGAAATAGAAAAACTTGAATAGTCCTATAACTATTAAATAAATAAAATCAGTAGTTAAAAGAGTTCATAGAAAGACAATGCTAGATGGTGTTTTACTCTGAGTTTTTCCAAACATTTAAGGAATAGACAATTCCAACGTTACAGAGATTGGAAAAAGAATATTCCTTTTAAGCCTCGGTTTAATCATCTGCCAAATGGGCCAACAATGGCACAGATCTCATGGGATCAGTGTGAAGGTTAAAGGAGATAATGAACAGAAGTATCTTGCAATAAGCAAGAGAAGGGTCCACTGGCACACAGGATGCATTAAAGAAACAGTAGCTATTATTATTTATTATTGATGCTCCCAAGACAGCCTTGCTGGCAAGGCAGGCCATGGTGGGGGACGTCTGTAAGTTATTGCGATTGTCAAAAGCATCATTTCTCCAGGAATGAGGTAGTCATTATTCTCTGGTTTTACAATAAACATTTAGCAATCGGCAGGATGTGGACGAACCTCATGGGAATCGGAAGTAGCTCTGAATTGTAAAGAGAAGCAGCCAGATCAGGTGGGAAAGTGATTTTTTAATTACTCCACTGAATTTCTAGTGGGGAGATTGCAAACTTGGTGGGTGAGTCTCCATGCTGGTATGAGATAAAACTGGATTTGGACAGCTCTATGCAGGCGTATCAACCCTTTCTGCCTCTCTCTGAACAAAGAAGGGAGGAACAAGACTAAAATATAGTTTTAGGTCAACCAAGTGTCTGCTCAGTGACATCATTCATCCCTCCCACAAGTATCATGGACAGTTTTTGTACTGCAGCATTGCTGCTGCTTAGTAATTCACAGTGTATCTAAGAAACACAATTATCTCGACAGAGAGTTGGACAGCCGCTGAGGGTGATGTGTGAGCTGGTGCCATAGGTTTGCTGGTTTAGTTACTCCAAGCAGGGAGTTTTCAGAAAGCTTCCTGAAGGAGTGGAGCTGAGTGCATAGAGTGGCCTCTCGGTGGATGTGAGTACAAAGAGGAGCCAGAAATGAGCTGGCATGATGTCATTTCATACCCACAGCCACCCTGAGAACCTGAAGGCAAGGTTTTATCACTCCCCATTTTGCAGGTTAGAAGACATGGCGTGCACAGGTGGAGTGGTTCACTCCAAACCACAGAAGCAGGAGTGAAGGGGTCCGAACCTGGGGTGGAGGCTCAGAGGGGAGAAGACAGGTACATAGGCATAGATCTGGGAATGGCAAGTTCGGCTTCTAGTCCTGGCTTCCTGTTGAGTAGAGCTAAGTCCTCACTTCCCTTCTCCTGGGATTCCTCAGGCTGGCCTGAGGCTGAGCTGACCCTCACGGTCTGGGCTGGGCGACTTGGCTCAGAGGCTCCTGTGGGATGAGAACCAAGAGCTGCTCAGAGGTGCCAGGGCATCCAACCCCACCCCTTGCTGGCTGTGCTACCTCAGGCAAGTCACCCTACCTTTCTGAGATGCAATTTCCTGATCTGTAAAATGGGGATGCAATGCTAGTAAGTACATCATTCATGGTTTTCCCCTTAAAAATTAAATGAGACAACACAGGCAAAACGCGCAGACCCAAGCTGGCTATGTAACAAGGGCCAAGGAGCATGAGTTCCTTTTGGTCCCTCCTCATATCTTCAGGCCAGGGTTCCACATTTTGAGCTGGAGAATTTTCTACCATGGGGGGATTTAGCAATGCCTTCCCCTCATCTCATAGGTGCTCCCATAACAAGCCCATCCTGTCTGGACCAGGGGGATCCAGCTCAGCCTAGGATCAGTCCAAAGAATTCCAGGACTCAGAATGACTTCATAGGACATCAGGGGTAGCGGGCTCCGGGGTTGGCACTGCAGGCTGTTCAGCAGTATCTCTGCCTCTGATCACAAGGTGTCAGTAGCAGACCCCTTCCCCCACAATGAAACATCCAAAATGCCTCCATACGTTGCCCTCTGTTTCCCAGGATCACTGGACGGTGACATTTGGGACTCTGGGGACTCCTGGTATTGGCCTCGTCTTGCTGTACCCAGGAGCCCTCAGGTGCCTCAGCGTGAGGTGCATTGAGTAGCCCCTGTCTAGAAGTGATGGAAATAACTAGCCTGCTGAACAGAATCAAACAGGGACGGGACTGAGCTGGGCTGGGGTACGTGCAGGCTGGAAGGAAGCTAATCCTTCTCCTTGGCAAGACCAGGAGCCGGAGCAGCCTTTTCTGAGTTCCCTGGAGTTGGACTATAGGGCATTGTTCTAGGATAACTGTGAGGCCACATTATCAGATTCTCTGCTAAGGTTGCAGCTTCCAGGGCAGGGGGAGGGAGAGACGGAGTCAGTCTGGCTTGGACCTCATGTCTCTCTGCTCAGCTCAGTAGTTGTGAGGAAGGAGACCCTTAAACCTTTTAAGCTTCTAAGAGCCCTTCCCCCTGGACTTCTACATTGCATTTCAATAAGAGAAGTAAAGGCTGGCAGACCTGGGCACCACCCTTAATCGCACTCCTATAGATTGTAGGCATGGTATGGAGGAATCTTTCCAGAAGGCATTGTTTTTGCTTAAATACGATCAAACTCCCACCTAAGTCACGTACCCCATGCCTCCTTCATGGATCAAGGCCCTTTCACATGTAATTTCTAGAGTTGTAAGCCTTTAAAAAGGCAAGGATTTTCTTTGTTGGGGAGTTTGGTTGTTAGGCATCTATTCCTGCCATAGCTCCCGGCCAAATAAATCACCACTTCCTTCCCAGTGTGGTGTTCGAGAGATTTGTTTGCAGCCGTTTCTACTTCAGCTGTGGCCAGATGCAGGCTGGTCCCCCATGCAGGGCTCGGGTAGAGAGGAGAGCTCGGTGCAGCTCTGCTGTGTGCCTACAGCGTAGATCCTGTAGAAAGAGCATCTGTCTCCAAAGCACACACTTGTTCCTGGTACACTGGTAGACATACCATGAGCTACCATAGTGTCTGTCTGCTGGGAGGCAGGGGTCCTGTCCAACTCTGTGGTCCGTCTACCACGTGCTATCGTCTCTAAGCCCCTTGTTTTGAAAATAGGCCAAGTGTCCCAGTGTCATGGGTGCATCCTGAAGATTGGACTAGAGGATGCTTATTATGGTGTCAGGTGGAGCACTCAGGAAATCCTGGCTTTTGAACTCTTAATATTTCCTTTCCTTAAGTCTGAGGTGTTCAGTGGCTTACTGGATTCTTTTTTTCTAACAGGAAGAGCAGGATGTGGAGGGTGATAGTGGTTAGTGGAGGGGGAGGAAGGAGTGAGAAGGGGGCAAGGAGGAGAGGAGGGTCAGGGACACGTGGAGGCTCATGTTGCCTGGCCTTGACTTCAGGCAGAAGTTTCCTTCAACTCAGCCTGGGGAGAGTGGGGGAGAGGGGAGATGGGGCTGGGGGACATGCCCTAAGGAAAGTGGGCTTCACCCTAATTTGAACCTGGGTGCTAAAGGACAACTAGTGTTACTTTTGCTCTTCTCAAGCTTCTGAGTTCTTAATTTTTAAGATTTCACTATATATTAGTAAACAAATTTGTTCTCAGTATAACTTTATGAACTTTCTGATATGGACAGGAGACAGGGAAATAAGTGGGTAGAAGAGGGTGGTTCCCCGGCAAAGCCTGGAACCTGGAACCTCAAGCCTGGAAACCTGCAGCCCTAAATGAGGACAAGCATTCCCGTTTTTGTGCCCAAAAGTTGCCTTTTGGCCTGCCACACTCCCTGTCCTGTACCCATATAAACTCCAAACCCCAGGCTCCAGAAGCAGGAGACGAGCAGATGAACAGAAGAGCAGAAGAGTGGCAGAGAAGGAGAGAAGAGAAGGAATGTTGGGAGGAGTTTGGCTGCAGATGATTGGAGAACTGGCCCTTGAATGGTCAAACTCCAAGGGAAGATTATCTTCCCACCCCATCCCCTGTCCACCTCCCCATCCATCCTGCTGAGAGCCTCCTCCACCACCCAGTAAAACCCTGCATTCACCATCCTTCAAGTCCGTGTGTGACCCGATTCTTCTGGGACACTTAGCTACAGAAAGCTGTCACACTGATCCTCTGCCCTTGCAAAAAGGCAGAAGATCCACTGAGCTGGTTAACACTTGCGCCATTTGAGGATGGCCAGGCTAAAAGAGTGCACTGTAACACACGGCACCTGGGGCTCCAGGATTCACAGGCTCCCTCCCTGGTTGTCACCATGGGGCCGAAGCCCAGTGACCCAGCTCCTGCACCTGTCCATCTGCCTGATCCCCCTCCTGTAAGGGGTTTGACAGAATAGACAAGCCACATCCCTGTTGCATGTCTTGCAAGGGGATCAGGGAACTCTCTCATTTCACTTATAGTGATAGCCAATAGTTGTAAAGCAAAAATAAAATTCTAAGCCCATGGACTCCCCTCTTGTCCAAAGGGATTCAAAGGAAACCCGAAAACAAGTTCGGGCCATGATGGGAAGGGGTAGAGGTCAGACATGCCTCATTATAACCTCAGGAGAAACTGACCAGCATTAACATTAAAACAGGGATCTTCAGACTGACAGAACAGACTCTTCATAGCAATGTGATACCAGATTCCAACCCGACTCTCGTATGACATCACATGACAGGTAAAGGAGGATATCAAAATGTTTTATCCCAAAATATGTTTCCTTGCTATATTTTGAAATGGTGCTGCAAAGCTGGCTTTTGTGGTGGAAAATTTGCATCCGTAAGGAATCTCTAATATTCTAGATATTTCTAATATAACTAGGTGTTTCCCCTTCCAGGCCCTCCCAATCTGGAAGAGATTAACTAAGAGTCTAGTGTCTTTAAAAGATCCAAATAGGAAACATTTGCCATCTATTGTTTCAAAGGGCAGCCACCTATGAGACTTCATCTACATACATAACAAGAACCTTGGTCTCTGCAACCCCTGATGTTGACCCCAACACTCCTTTCTATTGATTCCAGGTCTGTAGATAATAACTTAACTCTTTAATCAATTGCCAATCAGAAAATCTTTGAATCTACCTGTGATTAAAAGGCACTCCTCCACCTTCAATTTGTCCCACCTTTCCAGAACTAAACAATTTATACCTCATATGTATTCATTGAGATCTTAGGTCTCTTAAACGTATACAACCAAGCTGTAACCCCACCACCTCGGGCACATGTTCTCCAGACTTCTTGAGAGTGTGCCTTGGGCCATGGTCACTCATATGTGGCTCAGAATAAACCTCTTAAAGTAGTTTATGGAGGTGGCCATTTTTTTTGCTGACATTTTACAAATTCAAAGCTCAATGAAAACAAAACAGGGAAGCTTCAAAAAAATAAGTCTCCGCTTGATGCCGTGCAGCTCTTTGTATCTTTAGGGAGATGGTAAGTGGTGGTGGTGGGGGGCACAAAGTCTGTGTGTGTTGTGTATGTGTGTGTGTGTGTGTGTGTGTGTGTGTATGTGTGTGTACCTTTGTGCTATGATGCAGAAATAAAAACAACAATGCTTTGGACATTTTCATGATGCTGAATCTACTGGTTGGATCTTACAAGAAGGAAATGTACAGAGACTCTAAGATGTCTCCATAGATTGTAGCTGGAATAACAATGGTTAAGATGGATATTCAAAATAACTTGAAAATATTTTCTCACATTCTGTATGCTGTCTTTCACTTCATGATAATGTACTTCAATGCATACAAGTTTTCCATTTTGATGAAGTTATATTTATATTTTTCGTTTGTGGCTTGTACTTGTGGTATCACAGCTAAGAATCCACGGATAAATCTGAAGTCAGGAAGATTTACCCCATGTTTTCTCCTAAAGAGTCTTATAGCTTTTGTTTCTCTATTTAGGTCATTGATGCATTTTGAATTTATTTTTGCAAATGTGTAAGGTAGAGTTTCAGCTTATTCTTTTGCATGTATATATCTAGTTGTCCCAGGACCATTTGTTGAAAAGGGGATTCTTTCCCATTAAATGGTCTTAGTATCAAATCAATTGTTAGCTGCATAGGTTTATTTCTGGACTCTAAATTCTATTCTACTGGTTTAGATGTCCATCCTTATGCCTTAAATTCAGTCACTGCTTTAATTGCTATAGTTTTATAGTAAGTTTTGAAATGGGGAAGTGTGAATCTTCTAATTTTGTTATTTTTCAGCATTGCCTTGGCCACTTGGGGCCCCTTACAATTCCATATGAACTTGAAGATTGGCCTTTTTAATTCTGCAAAATGGCCATTGGAATTTTGGCAGGGATTACATTAAGTATGCAGATCACTTTGGGTGGTATTGCCATCTTAATAATATTAAGCCTGGGCTGGGTGCAGGGGCTCACACCTGTAATCCCAGCATTTTGGGAGGCTGAGGTGGGCCGATAACTTGTGCTCAGGAGTTTGAAAACAGGCTGGGCAACATGGTGAAAACATGTCTCTACTAAAAATACAAAAATTAGCTGGGAGTAGTGGTGTGTGCCTGCAGTCCCAGCTACTAGGGGGGCTGAAGTGGGAGAATTACTTGAGGCTGGGAGGCACATTGGAGACACCTGGAGGACAGCTGGTCATCTATAGCTCACACGCCAACTACAGCCACCCTTTCCAAATGCACCAAACGTCATGTCACTCCTTGCTCGGCACCCTCCAGGATTCCCTGCTCAGAGCAAAAGCCACACGAGGCTCTCCCTGGTCTGGTGCCTGTGACCTCATTCCCCTCCTCTCTGCCCACTCCTCTCCCCACCCACTGGGCTCCACGCACTCAGGCCTCCTGATGCTTCTCAGAGCTGCCCTTTACTGCAGGGCCTTTGCACACTGGCCCTCTCTGCCTGGAGCACCCTCTCCCTGATACCCACAGGGCTCATGCCTCCTCCCACCCAGGTTGGATCTAGTATCAGCTTTGCAGGGACAGCTTTCCTGACTCCCATATACCCCACGTACATACCCTCTCCAGAGCCCTGATTCCTTTCCATTCTGCATGTCTCACCCCTGATAGGCTTACTTTCTGGTTTAGTCTCTCTTTGCTCACTTGGACGTAAGCTTGGTTTACTCATGCTGTGTCCTGACTACCTAGAACACTGCACGGTGCATAGCATGAGGGTAATAGATGACGAATGAATGAATGAATGAATGAATGAATGAAATCTGGACAACTTACTCACTTAGTGTGGCTAAGGAAAGGCAAGGGCTGCTCCTTCCAGACAGCCCACCCTGCACTGCCCCTGTCCCCAGCCTTCTAGGTGGACTCAGGCAGTCCTGCTCGGAGCTCCCTTGCTGCTCCAGGTTTGACTCAATCGACACCCTTCACGCCACTTTCTAAGTGTCTCCCTTGGACCCGGCGCTTGATCCATGATCTTCCTTTCGTTTAATGTGGTACCCAGCATCTGGCAATATGGCAGGGGGTCCGTTTTGAACTACTGACCTGTGCAAAGCCAAAAGTCTTTCCTTCTGGGATCTGGAGTTAAAGATACGATGGCTGCATCTCCGAGATATAAAGGCCACACAGATCAGACCTCAGAGAGGAAGGAATAAAGTCGGAGGGGAGTTTTCCGCGAGTGGCTGCATTGGTTTTGAGAAACTGCGCCGGGCTGTGTGGCCGACGCACCGCTAGGTGGCGCGCTCGCTCGCTGTGTCTTCAGGGCTACGGTACGGGGAGGGTTTCTGGTGGCGCTGACCGCGCTGGGGACAAGTACCACTGTCGTCGCGGGGACCCTCAGGCTGCGCCTCGGTCCCTCGGGCCCCAGCACCTCTGGGAGGGGCTGCAGTGATGACACCCAGTCCCCGGGCGCTGCCGCATCGTCCTGCCCTGAGCAGAATTCTCCGGCCGCGGGAGAGGCTGTGTGGCCAGAAGAGGGCTGACCTGATTCGGACTCTGAGGCGGTCACCAGGGGCTTCCGCTGCTCCTGGGAGCAATTTCAAACCAGCAAGCAGGCTCTTACACACTCTTACACTGGAAGAAGAATTTGGAGGTCCACCCCTAACAGTCCATCACTGTTAGCTTGGTTCCCAAATTCCTATTGCTGGAGTCACCATAAGGGCAAGCCAGTCCCCTGGGCTGCCCCCAACCCAAGTCAATAGGAGGCGGTGCATCGGCCCTGCTGATGCGCTTTCCAGCTTCTCTAACTGTGGCTTGGCCCCTCTGCCCTCATGTGAGCTCTGGTCCAACAGCACCTGCACCAGCAGGTTGCAAATGCAGAACCCAGATCCACCCGAATCAGAGCCTGCATTTTAACAGGGCCCAAGGGAGATTCATGGGCACCACAGATCTGCAGGAGTGCTGGCAGAGGGCAGGGCTGAGTGCGGGAAGGGAGGTGGGCAGGTCCATGACTTGGGGACTGACCTTTGGGTCAGCGGTGGAGAGCGAGGGTACAGGGGTCCTTTCTCCAGGAGGTGGTCCTGGCATGGGCCAGGTGTGAGTCCCGTGACCTCCAGAAGCACATGGTCAGGCAGGCCAGGCAGGCTCTAAGCTCCATCTGTCCATGCGGGAGGGAGGTCCTGCACTTTGCTCACCTTCGAACCCTGCCACCAGCCAACGCCAGGCACCTGATGGATCTTTGTTGGATGAAGCAATGAAGTGGACAGCCCAGTGCCCTCTGGAAGGGACACCAGGGAGTGCTGAGGCCAGTGGGTGTGTGTACGAGGTGCAGGGCAGCTGGCATTGGCCTGGGGGCTATGCTCAAAGACAAACTCCATCCACTTCTGGCTGTGCTCAGGGCCAGCTTGGGGAGGTAGCAAGTGGATGAGAAACTGGCTTGCCCTTAAGGTGACTTCCAGGGAAAAGCAAGGCACCAGCCAGAGCTGTGTTCTCAGTAGGGCTCTGTTGGTCCAGGTGGGGACAGAAGCCATGTCTGGAGACATTTTTGATTGTCAAACTGAAGGAGGTGCCACTGGCATTTAGAGGCAGAGGCCAGCAATGCCGCACACACGTTGCAATGCACAGGACAGCCCCTGCAACAGGGAATGATCCGACCCCAAATGCCAGTAGCGCTGAGGTTGAGGAACCGCAAGAGAAAGCAGCAGGCTCTGCAGGCACTGGTGGAGAGTTCCAGTCTCAACAGCTCTATATCCCCTTCCCCACCTCCACCAGTCCCTACTGGAACCTGAGAGCTTATTAGGAGAGACTGCAATGCTGGTCCCACTTGGCTGTAGGAACAGGGCTCCTGGCCAGGCTGACGTTGAACTCAGGAGTCTAAGTGTCCAGTGGCAGAAATCAATAGTGGGTTCCAGTTCCTCTCCCCAGATGCCATGATGCCGGCAGTGCCCACCACCCTGCTGGCCTTGGACTATTGCCTCTGACTTCAGGACTGGTCCCTCCTGTGGCTTAGGACAAGCCCCAGCCAGCCTGCTGCAGTGTGACAGCCTGGGGGTGGGGAGGGAGAGGATCTGGTAAACACAAGTCTGGGAGATGGATTTTCCATGGCAACAGTTCAGTTCCTGGTATGCAGCCCTCACCTGCCCTGATCCTGCCACACATGTGCAGCCCGCTCTGTCCCACCCAGAGATCACCTTGGCCAAAAGCATTTATTTTCAGATTTTTGGAGAAAAACAATAAAAAACAACTCCAAATAGCCCTACTTTGCCAGGAGCACCAAATCCTTTGGTTTGCAGAAATATTAACGAGTGCTTTTATTTACCCTTTCCTTTCTTCTCCTTTCCTTTCTTCTCCTTTCCTTTCTTCTCCTTTCCTTTCTTCTCCTTTCCTTTCTTCTCCTTTCCTTTCTTCTCCTTTCCTTTCTTCCTCCTCCCTCTTTGTTGTTGTTTGTATTTAAAACTTATACTTTACCTTTCATATGAGTTCATTCTGATTGGGCTATTTTCCATAACAGTTTTCTTTAGCAAATTTCTTCAAAGTATATGTTAAAATTATTTTTGATTATTACATAAGCTGCAAGGGATCAGAAGCTGTTTTTTCCCATCCATCCATCCATCCACCCACTCACTCTCTCACCCATACACCCACCCACACACTCACCCTTCCATCTATCCATCTATTCATCCACCCATCCTGTCATCCATCAATTCATCACCCACTCCTTCATCAACCCATTCATCAATGCACCCTTCCATTCACTCATTCATACAGTCAGCCAGCATTCCATTCATCCATCTACTACTTCATTAATTGGCAAAGGAAGCATTTGGAATTGCTGCTCTTTGCTTAGCCCTACCAAAGTTCTTATTGTCACAGAGATATTTCTCTAGTTGGAAGGGTAGAAATTCACAATACAAATTGTTAAATGCATTTGAGTGTTATGCATAAAAGTCCTATGGGGCCAAACAGAAGCTGGCTAACTTGGGAGCACAGTGTTAGAAAAGATCTCGAAGAGGAGATCTTTTATCAGGAGAGCCCTGAAGGATAAATGCTGGGCAATGGGGTCAGTATTTATCTAGAGGCAACAGCTAGTGAATGCTTCACTAGGCTGCTGAAGTGAAGATGGGGGCATGAGACGAAGCTGGACAGGTAAGGTAGGTCTACATTGTAAAAGGACTTCAATGATGTCCAGGGAATTTGCATGTTATCCTGCAATACTGTAGACAATGGGAGTTATCCATGAATATTATGACTGATGCTGTTTTAGAGAGAAACTTCTGGGATTGTATAGAGAGGTGAGGACACTCTCCTAAGTATCTTAACTCATCAGTTTGAAAATCCCTTTTCTGAGGTCCCAGAATACCCAGAAAGCCTCCATGATAGGTAGTGGTGCCTGGCCCTGCAGCTCTGAGGGAAGAAGCCTGGAGGAAAGCACTAACAGTATGGAGCAATAACCCACTGATGAATGGGTTGCTGAACGGATGGGTAGATGGATGGATGAGTGGATGAGTGGACAGGTATGGATGAATGGACAGGTAGATGAACAAATGGATGGATGGATGGGTGGATAAATAAATGTAAAAGACTACAGAGCTTTGTACATGTCGTTGAGAGACCCATGTAAGCTCAGAGAGCACCTACTATAGTGGCAAAGCATGCATCTGTTGGAGCCAGTCCAAGGGGGCCAAATCCCAGCTCTACCACTTACATGGTTTCAAACACACGCACAAAATATTTGATGCTCCCTTTTCAAGAGATGGAGCCGATGTTCCCTTCCCTTACATGTTGGCTGGATTTAGTAACTCATTTCTGTCATATAAAGTGGAAGTGATGGTGTGTAACTTTAGAGAGTAAGTCTAAAGGGCACTGTGGGTTTTCTCTTTCTCTCTCAAATTGTTTGCTTTGGGGAAACTAGCTGTCATGTTGTGAGGACACTCAAGCAACTTATAGAGAGGTCTACAAAGTAAGGAAGTGAGGCCCCTGACAACAGCCATACTAGTGTGTCATCTTGGAGGTGGATCCTGCAGCCCCAGTCAAGCCTTCAGATGACTGCAGCCCCCAGCCAGCACCTTGACTGCAACCTCATAAATACTCACCTAAGCAGCCCCTGAACTCCAGATCTACAGAAACTGCGAGACAATAAGTGTTGGTTGTTTTCAACCACTAAGTTTTTATTTATTATATATATATATATATATATATATATATATATATATATATATATATATATTTTTTTTTTTTTTAATTGTGTTTTAGGTTTTGGGGTACATGTGCAGAACATGCAAGATAGTTGCATAGGTACACACATGGCAGTGTGTTTTGCTGCCTTCTGCCCCTTCACCCACATTTGGCATTTCTCCCCATGCTATCCCTCCCCAGCTCCCCCCTCCCCACTGTCCCTCCCCTATTCACCCCAATAGACCCCAGTGTGTAGTACTCCCTTCCCTGTGTCCATGTGTTCTCACTGTTCATCACCCGCCTATGAGTGAAAATATGTGGTGTTTCATTTTCTGTTCTTGTGTCAGTTTGCTGAGACTGATGTTCTCCAGATTCATCCATGTCCCTACAAAGGACATGAACTCATCATTTTTGATTGCTGCATAATATTCCATGGTGTATATGTGCCACATTTTCCCAGACCAGTCTATCATCGATGGGCATTTGGGTTGGTTCTAGGTCTTTGCTATTGTAAACAGTGCTGCAATGAACATTCGTGTGCATGTGTCCTTATAGTAGAACAATTTATAATCCTTTGGATATATACCCCGTAATGAGATTGCTGGGTCAAATGGAATTTCTATTTCTAAGTCCTTGAGGAATCGCCACACTGTCTTCCACAATGGTTGAACTAATTTACACTCCCACCAGCAGTATAAAAGTGTTCCTATTTCTCCACATCCTCTCCAGCACTAAGTTTTGTGGTAAATTGTACAGCAAGAGTTAATGAATACAAAAGCTATGTGCCTTTGGACATGTTAATTCACTCTCCTGTGTCTCTGTTTCCTTACTCATATAATTAGGGTGGTAATAACAGAATCCACATCATAGAGGAGCAGTGAGGATGTGTGAAGTGAGTTAGATTTTGAGTTAATATGTGTGAAGTGAGTTAATCTTGTGAGTTAATATGTGTGAAGCACTTAGAACAGGGCTGGCATGCTGTTAAGTACTCAACAAATGTTAGTTATAGCTACTGTTATTGATGATTGCATGATCTCAGGCAAACACAGAAAGAACAGGGAAGAAACAGAATGAAGGAAAGGTGGAAATCATTAACCATTTGTCATGCACTGTCAATCCAAGCTCAGCCCAAGGGTTAAGTGCTCATTGGCCAGTGAGGTTTGACTGCCCTTCATTGAAGGGGCCTTCTGTGTGGGACTGTGCTCAGCCTGGCACTCTGTTTATCTCCTCAGGGCCACTTTTCATATGCATTGGCATATCACATACACTTGCCTTTCTAGACATGGTTGGAAAAATCTTCAACATTAACCTCGAAGAGCTTCCCCAAACATCTTCATTACTCATTTTTGAAACAACTGAGAGTCCCCATGGCCAGTTGTGCCCAGGGAATCCCTAAGTCAGTAGAACGTCTGGATACCATTGTGACCATTTAAATTAAAATTCTTATTTGACAGGAGCCAGATATTTGTGTATATATAAATGGCATAGAGTAAATCATGCCTTTTTTCCTTTCTCTCTGATACAAAAGTTAGATTCGTAGACCCCACTCATTCTCTCTCAACTGGTTTCCTCCACTGACCAGGAGTATCTATAAATAACAGCTTGTTTTCAACTATTATTTATTCATTTTTTTCCTCTTGAAGTGAAAAAAGGTTATGAAGTTCCATTTCAAGTGCAGCAATTCCTGAGGAAGAAGGCTCCGTCAAGACAATTCAGAGTGACAAGTTGGCTGAGACCCAGCATTATGTTTCTCCTCCAACCTTCCCTGAGACTGAGCCAGTATCCAAGGCTGTTCACTCCTTGAGCTCACAGAGCAGTTGACCAGCCAACTCTGGGCTGCACATGGCTGCCGTCACATTCCTGGGTATCCAGAACCACTCTCACAGAAGAATCCAGAAGATTGTTTAACCAAATATCCGGGCACCCCCTGCCCAGTCAAGTTGACATATAGAATTATGTGTATAATTATAGAATCATTATAGAATTATGATTCTATAATTATAGAATCTATAATTATATGTATAATTGTAGAATCATAATTCTGTATAGAATTATAGAATAATTCTATAATTATAATTTATAATTATAATTCTACAATTATAATTATGTGTATAATTATAGAATTATAATTCTATAATTATACACATAATTCTATATGTCAACTTGACTGGGCAGGGGTGCCCAGATATTTGGTTAAACAATCTTCTGGATACTTCTGTGAGAGTGGTTCTGGATAAGCTTAGCATCTGAATCAGTAGACTGAATAAAACTGATTGCCCTAATTCAGTCTGCAGAAGGCCTGAATAGAACAAAAAGGCAAAATAAAAGAGAATTTGCTCTCTTTGACTGACTGTACTCCAGCTGGGACACTGGTCTTCTCCTCCCTTTGGACTTAGACTTGGACAAGGGCTACATCGTTGGCTTATCTGGGCCTCCAGGAAACTGCAGGTCCTGGGTTTTCTGAGCCTCCATAACTGTGTGAGCCAATGATTATACTAAATCACATATATTTGTATATATATGTAGATACAAATTTGTATATATATGTAGATACAAATATATGTGATTTAGTATAAGCATTGGCTCATATTACATATATATCTATGTAGATCTCCATCCATCCTCTTGGTTATATTTCTCTGGAGAACGCAGACTATATACACACTGTGTAGAATGCAGCCACCATCACTGTGCCCCTTCCTGGGGTTTCTTTGACATGAACCCAGGATCTCACTGCTCACCAGGACAGTCTGTTCTCCCAAGGGACGGCACTCAGTACTTCTGCAGAGGTTCCGTGCTCACCAGGACAGTCTGTTCTCCCAAGGGACGGTACTCAGTACTTCTGCAGAGGTTCCCGTCTAGGACACTGAGCCTGAGGATCATGTTGGCTGTGAATGTCGCTATGATCACCGGAGCTCAATGCAGGATTTCTAACTAATCTCAAGGAACCTGCCCATTAGATGTCAAAGAATAGAAAGGTTAGGTGCTCACGACCCTAGTTAGAAATAAAAATGCCAAGGTGCAGGGTTCCTCTTTTCTCTCTAATTCTCTTCAGGGGCTGAGAATTCTTGTGCTTTGCCTCACTTGGCATTTGCCAATTGATGCTGACAACTTGAAACTCTCAAATTGGGGGAGGAATTCCCAAGGTGTAGGCAGGGATAATGAAAGATGATCTAGAAATAACCGTGGTAGTCTGATAACTTGCCAAGCTCCTCTGATGTGCTCTTCTCTTTTTCTTCTGTGGACAGCTCTTACGTTGGTTTCGGTCTAAAAGAAGAGTGACAGGTGCCTGTTGGGGAATTTAGCACTGGCTCCCACATTGTCCTCAGCTGACTATAAACCTGTAATTTGATCAAGCTCTTCTGATAGTTGTATGCACATGCTTGTTGGTTTCACTCTGATCTGTCTTGAGGGGGTTGCTTCTTAGAAATTTCTCTACTGAGTCAGATTCTTCATAACTTTTCTTTCATACTAAAAGGTAAAACATGAGTGACTTTAAAAGTCTTGTCTGCTCATTCACCTTTTTGTCTCTGAGTACACATGTGGCTGGTGAAATATGCTAGTGACTCAGCTAGAGGGGGGAGAGAGGAAGAGGAGAGGAAAAGAAGCGGAAGTGATTCAAACCACATTTTCTAGGTCATACCTCTGAGTAGTAACCTAGGTTCGGAGAGACCACTCACCCATGGAGCTCCTGTGCAATTTGAGGTCAGGGTGTGCTGCTGGTCTTAGTCGGTTGTTGAATGGGATGCACACCAGCTGCGCTATTTCTTTGTTAAGGGGAAAGAAGTCTGTCTTGTGCATACCAGGGACTGGCCTTGGCCCATCACATTACTGTCCTGTTGCCTCTTTCATTCCACAAATGCTATTTGTTCAGGTGGTCACCAAGGAGACAACAGAAGGGGAGGGGTGACTTGCAGGGAGGGTGGATTAGTTTCCTGCAGCCGCAGTAACAAATGACCACAAACTTGGTGGCTTAGAACAATCAAGAGTTATTCCTTCCCAGTTCTAGAGGCCACAAGTCTGAAATCAGGGTGTCATCAGGGCTGTGCATGCTCTGAAGGCTCTAGAGGAAGGTCCTTTGTTGCTTCTCCTGGCTTCTTAGTGAGTAGTGTTAGCACATAGGCTGGTCATTTGGAACAAAAGGCAAGCTGACTGCCCAGCCGAGTCAGCAGGATCACAGAGCTCAGTCTAAAAATTAAACTGTTAAAAGCATTGCAAGAAAACAACGGAGCATTATTTTATGTCGGTTTTGTAGGAATGGAGGAGGCTTTTCCAAGTAGAACGTGGTAGCCGCAGGCATTCCTTTGCTGGTGGCTGCATCACTGCCTCCATCTTCACATGGCCTCCTCTGTGTGTCTCTCCTCTGTGTTTCTGTTATAAGGGCATTTGCTATTGGATTTAGGGGTCACCTGGATAATCCAGGATGACCTCATCTGAGACCCCTAACCTAATGACATCTGCAAATACCCTTTTTCCTTATAGGTACTGGGGCCTAGGATGTGGACATATCTTTTTGGTGGTCACCAGCCAACTCATTACAGATGGGTTGGTGCCTAAGCAGGGAGCAGAGTGGTCCTCTGTCTGCCCAAGGGTGTTCCTTGGCAGGGAGCCAATTCCTGGTCCTGCTGCTCATCCCTGGGTCATCTGTCCCCACAGCCTATTGGGAAGTTCTGCAAGCCCAGGGGTCTCCATGAGTTCTGGAGTGATGGGGATGGAAGACAGGGCTGTTTCAGGGAGCAGTGGTATCAGCCCTGCCAGTCAGTGGGGAACCGTGCTGTGGCCAGATCAGAGCCAGAACATTCAAGCCAGCCTTTGTTTTCCCAAGTAAATCCAGGCTGCTTCCACACTGCTTCTCAGTCTCTGGCGTCAAGAGAGGGAAGCATTCCTGGAAAAATATGTCCTCTGAATCATATTACCATCCTGATTTACATTATAATTTCTTCAGCTATGTATTCCCAGAAGGAGGAAATTGGCTACAAGACATCACCAAAAATTCACACATAAGCACAAAGCAAGCCTGAAAGAAAAATCATATTTGCAGAAAAGGAGCCAATGTTGCAAATGTGGCTTCCCCCATGACAGAAACGGCCTCGGTTACCAGCGAGAGGCGGCAGGGAAGAAGTCCCCCTTTCTGGAGGGATTTTCCAGGTTCTCGCTTTTTTAAAAACAGCATTGAAAGAGAGCAGCTTGAATAAATCCTTCCTCAGGGTTTCCTGGAACAATCACTGTGTTCCTCCCTCCTCCCCTTCTCCTCGGTCTTCTCTATCCCCTCTTCCTTCTTTAAGCCCACTGGCTTCTTTAGTTTTTATTTGCACATTACAAACAACACTTCTCCGCTGAGGACCTCTAGGTGCACTGTCTCTTTAAGGGCCAGAATGGTCTGTTTTCCCTGCTTAATATGCTTGTTTGTTTGCAGGAAAAGGGTAGGGAAGATCAAAGCATGGGAAAGAAAACCCCAATGGAGGGAGATGCAGAGTTCCTGTGTGGGGAGCCTGGAGTGGCCCCACAGCGCTGGGTCTGGACCTGGGGCCAGACTTCCTTCGTGGTATGTCCCAGGGGAAGGAGCAATTACATGAAGTGGCAGAGGGAGAAAGGATCCCTTCTGCGGTAGGGAGAGCTGGCTTCTTGTCATGCCCACGGCACTGGGTGATTGGCAGGAGGCCAGGTGTGAATTTTCCTGATGGTCTGAGAGGCACAGTGACCATGTTCGGTGAGCCTGCCCTCAATAGGAAAGATGTTCTGTGTCACACTTGCCCCAACAGCAACTGAACTGGTGTCTAGTAATAAACAAGAAATCAAACTGCCCTATAATTGTTGTCTGAGTCTCCTTGGGCCGCTGTAATGAAGTACCACAAACAGGTGGCTTGAACGTCAATAATTTATGGTCTCACAAAGTTCTGGAGGCTGGAAGTCTGAGATCCGGGTGCCGGCGGGGTTGGCTCCTTCTGAGACTGTGAAGGAAGGTCTGGTCCAGGCCTCTCCCCAATTTTATGGTGGTTGCTGGCAATGTTTGGCTCTTGCTGCGTCACCCCAACTTCTAAAGTCATCTTCACATGGTCTTCTCCCCGTCTACGTGTCTGTGTCCAAATTTCCCCCCACTTTTTTTATGAGGACACCAGGCATATCAGACTAAGGTCTGCTCTTCTCCAGTATGGCCTCATCTAACTTAACTGATTACATCTGCAATGAGCTTGCTTCCCTATAAGGTCGGAGTCTTAAGTGTTAAGGGTTAGGACTTCACCATACGAATTTTGGGGAACATAATTCAACTATAATTGTGATGTGTTAAGTTAGCATAGGAAGGTTCGGGGAACTCAGACTGATATTTGAAAGAGTTACCCTAGCCCAAGGTTAGGAATATTGTTTGGAAATCGTTGTCTTCTTTTGCTAAAGTGGGTGGGATAAAATCAGGAAGACAAAGCTGATGACCCCTCAGGTCCATGGATGAAAGCCAGATTATTTGGTGAAGAGTATTAGGACACCAGCTGGTCTTCCAGCAAACAGCATAAGCTGGCTGGCCAGCCAAGTCAGCATGGTCAAAGATCTCAGTCTAAAAATTAAACTGTTGAAAGCACTACGAGAAAACAAGGGAGAATTATTTTATGTGAATTTTACAGGACTAGAGAAAGCCTTTCCAAGTGTAACTTACAACGAGATGGCAGAAAGAAACATATCAGTAATTTTCACTACATAAAATAAATATGTTTTGCAGGTAAAACAGCATTAACAGAAAAATCCATAAGACAAATGACAGACTATGAAAGATATCTCCAGACATACAACTGACAAGGGAGCAATTTCATTTATATAAAGCAAGCCTTGACAAATCAATTAGAAAAAAGAAAAAATCAATTAGGAAATGGGCAAAGAGAAGGAAAGGAAACATGAGTAAATATATTGACGCCCAACTACGTGCTAGAAAACATGAATGACACCAGTGTTCACTTATCCTACAGGCGAAGATCGATGAGTTAAGTTTCTGTCCAGTGTGATGAAAATAGGCACACAGAGGTGCACCTGTCTCTGGAGTTAAGATTGGAAATCAACACGATCCTTTGTAGCAGGGCAATTTGGCCATATCTTTAAAAGCAAAATATGCATATCCTCTTTCATTGCATCAATCTCACTTCTAAGAATCTATCCCATGGATATCAGAGGTTTACTGCAGTGTCATTTGTAATAGAAAAAAAGTAGGAAGCTATCTAAAATATTCTCTGGAGTACTAGTTACAGAAATGATCATATGTCCATAAAACAAAGTATTATTTTGCAATGTAAAAAGAATGAGTTAATGTGTTAATAAAGATTTGCAGCATATGCTACATTAATAAAAAGCAATTGGCCATGGACAAAAATGTGCACTCCCATTTGTGTAACAAAATAGGAATATGTATGAATACATTTTACAATATACTTGAAGAGGCATAGAGCGTTTCCAGAAAGGCACTCAAGTGACAGTGAGCATGGGTTCTATCTAAGCAGAGGGACTGCAGAGCAGAGGATGGGAGGGGATGCATTTCTCATTGTCTATCCTTTATGCCATTTGAATGTCTTACTCTGTGCAAGTATTACTTTTAATGTAAAAAGATCCAAACTAAAATAAAGGGACAGAAGATTATTCCTTCTCTGTGGACAAAGAAGGATTTGCGGTGTACTACTCATAGTGCTCTCTTGGTATGCAGTTGAGGGGACAGGCGAAATCTACTTTTAGACTGAAGCAGTTGGAGGGAGATTGATCACCCCAGTCAAACTGGCTGTGAAGGTGGAGGAGGCTGGAGGCTAGTGTCTGGGAAGGAAAGAATGCCAATGATTGAAAAAATATGTGTTGAACTTGGTGTTTCTAGTTTACAACCTCCATGCATTCATTCTTCCATGTGAAGTTTTTTTTTTTTTTTTTTTTTTTTTTGAGACAGTCTCATCTGTTGCCCAGGCTGGAGTGCAGCAATGCGATCTCAGCTCAGTGCAATCTCCGCCTCCTGGGTTCAAGCAATTCGACCACCTCAGCCTGCAGAGCAGCTGGGATTACAGGCACCCGCCATCATGCCCGACTAATTTTTGTATTTTTGTAGAGACAGGGTTTCATCATGTTGGCCAGGCTGGTCTTGAACTCCTGACCTCAGGTGATCTGCCTACCTGGGCCTCCCAAAGTACTGGGATTACAAGCATGAGCCACTGTGCCTGGCCTCCATGTGAAGTCTTTTTTTTTTTTTTGCCAATCAATGAGAGCTTGTAAGGTTGCTGAGGTTGGTTGGCCTTGAACTCTTGGCCTCGCCTTCGCAAGCGCCACGACATCCGGCCGGAGCCACTTTGGGCCCCCTCCATGTGAAGTCTTAACCAGGACATGAGTGGAGACAGGAACCCATGCATTTGGTCATGGCCTCAAATTCACATGCGGCAGGTGTCAGGACACAGGCTTGACAGGAAGGAAGGTGGGGGTTGAAAAAATGGGGGGTGGGGAGAGGTGGGGTAGCTCGGGGCAAAACCCAGAGTGGACTCTTCTTAAAGGCAGGAAAATTCAGACTTTGAATACATATTCTGTTGAACGAAGCTCATTTCTGAGGAAAGTGAGGCCCAGAGTGGTTAAGTGACTCATGATGGTATCGGGGGGCCCCCAAGGGTTCTGAACACTCCCACCATCGGATCCAAAGGCCCCAGGCCCTTGGAGGCACTTCAGTGGCTTCCTTGGGTTAGAACGGCACGACAGGCACCTCTTAACCTGACCCACTTGGGCCGGGAAAATTGGCTGCTGGAAGGGAGAAAGGCTAAGGGTAGGGTTCTAGCCAGTATGATCCTAAGTCCATAAAATGAAGTATTATTTCACAATTTAAAAAGAATGAGTTCTCTGCGGACAAAGAAGGATTTGTGGTGGGCTACTCATAGTGCTCTCTTGTTACGCAGCGGAGGAGGCGGACAGGTGGACGTGGGTGACAGGCTGCAGGATGAGTGCTCCGACCGACCCAGACTCGCCCCTTTTCAGTTGCAATACAGGTAAGCCAATGCTTCCCAATTCCGGGCCAGAAATCTTTCTAAATTGCGGCAGACGCTTCCCTTGCTTCACAAGCAGACTGCACTGGGTGTAACTCAGGCGTGTTCTTCCTGTCTGCACGGCATCTTGCTGAGACATCGGGTACTGTTTAGCCCTTCAACGCAGACCTGGCCTCAGGAGACCATAAGGTGGACAGAAACGCTGGCTTCTCTGATAAAGGGTTCCAGACAGCCACGTGTTTGGGCTTTTTCTCCTTTGATTTATAGCTCTGTTTTTTTTTTTTTCCATTCACTGTCAGACTTGCCTCTTGTTGCTTTCAATGTGCCTGTTTTTGCGAATCCATCTCCTCCCTCTGCTGCTTCAGTCTCCTTTGGTCTGGGAAACCAGTCAATTCTGAGCTTGTTAGGATTTCTTATTAGAAAGACAATAAATAAAAAAGACACAGCTCTGCTTAGCTGTCAGCATCAGTCTTAGTTGCTGGGCGAAAATGCACGGGCATTGTGGCATCTTTTGTGAATGCGTTTCCCCCCAGTTTGGAGTTCTTGGTTGTATTCTAGAATCTAGATGGACAAAGTTGCTAGATAAACAAGTGCCAGATGATGGAGTGGTTTCCTTGTTCTATCTGTAGCATATTCAATAATGGCGGATGATTTAAGGTTTTTTTGTTCACTGAGTCCTACCTCCTGAGATGGTCCCTCTTACCTGACCTGCTTCAGACATAAAACACATGAGTGAGAAATATATAACTCTCTACTTCTCTAGTTGATTTTTAAAGAGCTCGGGAGACAGGTGTTTCATTTTTTTTTTTTCTCTTATAAGGATAATTTTAGAGCAAAAGTGTTCTAACATATCTGAGTTATATGTGATGGGATTCCCAGTTCATCTCATTCAGATTCAACCTAAAAAAGAAGCATTACCTGCTAATTCCCTATTAGTAAGCAGTTTTTCCAACTTGACATTTTTAGAAGTTTGAACCATCTGTCATTTTACAGGCAAATGGAACCTCTTGAGTCCTAGAGATATACCCATATTTTAAAAGCATTTTTAAAAAATTATATACTACATTCCAGATTCTATGCTGGGCTTTTAAAAAAAATATCATCTAATTTAATAATCATTGAAACCTAGCAAGGCAGGAATCTCATCAGATAAAGAATGCGAGGTCCAGGGAAATTGGATCACTCAGCAAGGACACGCTAATGAGCAGGAGGGACAAGACATGAGCGAAAGGGCTCTGACCACCAGTCCAGGGCTTTTCCTAGTGAGCCTAACCCTAGGTTTTAAGCCAGATGGGACGTGTGACACAACCCGCTGTTGGACAGGCTTATGCTGTGATACACAACCCCCTGTTGGACAGGCTTATGCTGTGATACCAGACTGTAATGACCCAAGGGGTGGGGGAGAGGGGTGCAGGAGCCCGATAAGGCGCTAAGATTATTCGCTTATGAGACACGTCTGCGACGGTGTTTGGCTGGAACCCAGGCTGGGGTGCCTAGTAAGTATTAATATTTTTCTGTTCTACTATTTTGAAAAACTTACTAAACACAATGACATAATGAAAGTGTTGGCTGAAGTATCACATCCAAAGAGAGGAGGATGGCAGTCAAATGGCAGAGTCTCTGAATACATGTCTCACAAATATAATTCTATTGTAGTGGAGATACATTTAGATATACGTATTACACCATATAGTATCTATAATACAACATATGTATCTATAATACAATGTATGTATATATTGTATAATATATATACAAAGGTGTGTGTATATATAATACACACTGTAATATATATACACTGTATGTGTATAATACAATGTGTATATATGTAGATATATCTATCTATAACACAACATACGTATCTATAATACAATGTATGTATATATTGTATAATATATATACAAACGTGTGTGTATATATAATACTATAATATATATACACTGTATATATATAATACAATGTGTATATATACAGATATATGTATCTATAATACAATCAATGTGTATATGAATGATGTACATATATGTATAATATATCTCCATCTGTCTGTTCCTTTGTCTACTGAAATGCAGCAGGGATTGAGAATTCCCATTACAGGAAAGCTTTCAGAGTCTACAGCTTTTCAAAAGCAGCCACTTTCTGGTGGACAGAGCCCTAGTAATGAAGAAAATGGTGCCCTCCAACCCTCCACCATCCTTAGTGAGATGAAATTTTGACTAAATGCTCTGCAATGGCTTCGAAATCATGCATACTAAAAAGTTTGATGGATGATAAGAAGGGCCACTTGGAGCAAACTCATAGCAAAGTATATTTTCCTTTTCTTCTTATTTCCCCATTTCTGTGGGTTCCATCTTGTTTTCCTCTTGCCCTTTAAGGGGCTCAGTGTTCTCATCCTGTTTGTTATCAGAGCCTCCCAACAGAGGAGAGTTATAGTTCAGGTTGAACTTCCCGGCCATGACTTATCTGTCCATCTATCTAGCCACAGTCTTAGCTCTTAATACATACTAGGCACTCAGTAAGCTTCTATCTTCACTCTCTTCCTTCCTCTCTCCATTCATTCCTTCCAATAATTAACAATCTACTGGTGAGAAGAAACCAATTACCGCTGACTGTCAGACAAATGACATGCCATGCTGGGCTGTGTTTACGTTGAACCTCATGTCCCACTGTGAAAGAAAAGCGTGAGCCTCTTAACACACGAAGTATTGGGAGTTGCGTGCAAGGGACATGGTGGGCTGAGACTTTCACCCTCACTGTTGCTTCATATCAGGGAAGCAGTAGTGTCTCCCTGTCAATTAGACGGCTTGGATCTCAGGCAGAATCAAAAGTTGGGTCTCACATGGGCAAGACACCAACTCATAGATTCTCCATTAATGGCCTCCACGGCTGCATTCATAGGGAATTTAACTTTAGTTAAATTATTTCAAAAAATAAAAATAGTCTTATCCCTCTGCAATAAACTACAGATTGTCCTTATAAAAATCTTTTCTCAGTGTAAGATTATGTAATTAAACTTAAGTTTAATTTACATGTGATATAATTATTTCAAAATATTTATATATTTGATAAATTACCAGTGACTATGGTTTTTTATGTCATCATTATGAACTACTCAATGTTCAAAGGTTTATCATTTCCATGTAATTATTTTTACGTTCAAGGCTTTTTATTCTATAGCATGAACCTGATAGTAACGATTCCTCCTTGAATCTGTATTGAAGTTTATAAAACTTCAAGGACTTGTCAATAATAAATAAAAAAGTTAATTAAAAAGACTCAAGGACTGCCTACCACAAGGCTTGCAATAAACGGTCTGTCTGCACTGAAATGATGGGCTGCGCTGTGGGGTAGATTTTCACCTCCAGCCAATGTCTACTGTGGAGCTACTTGCTTGCATTTGTAATGGGCATTGCTGAGATAAAAGGTCTTAACTGTGACAGTCTTAGGAAACCTTAAGATTTTTCAATTTGCCAAAGGCCTAAGAGTATTTTCCTGAAATTTCGGCCTGGTGCCAGAGCTACCAGGCATGACACCTGGCCCACAGTCAGGGCACAAATATGAATTTTATAAATTCCACAAAGCCCCTCCTTTTCCAAACAGAAATTGGACATAAATATTCATACATCAGAGTAACATATTAATGGGTGGTACTTCAGGTTCCTTTTCAATTTCAAGCTAAGCAAGCTTAGGTCACACCTCTTGAGGAGTAAGGAAAGAGACAGATAATTGAATTGTGTGGGCTGAAAGTACAGGGTTTCTAACCCCTGAAGCCATTGCAAGGGCAGCTGGCCAGGTATTGTGAGGACAATTCCCTGGGGTCCCTAGGCTGGGGGCAGGGGCTCTGTCAGGACCTCTAAGGATTCCCACAGGTCTTCATTCACTAGACAGGAAGTGAGAGACATCTCCCTCCCCTCCCTTAGTGAGGGCTACCATGCTCCCAAATCTTAACTTTCTGATGATTTATCTTCAATGGGGGTGAAGAGCTGGGCCATTGAACTGGATTTTGACCCCCTCCCAGCCCGCTTGGCACAGTCTGCTTGGAGCCCTGGCAGCTCTTGCTGGAAGGTGGGAACGATTGACACCTATTGAATGGGAGCATCAGCTGAGACTGGCTTGTAAGGAGTTCCTCTGAGGTGTCCTGTTCCTCATTCACAGTTTGGCTTCCGGCTGGAATGGTTTCCAGGAACATCTTCAGCCACTGCTCAGTGATTACGGTCTCTGTTCTAGCTTTGCTCAGTTTTTGGCAGAAGTCAAATTCCAATAATGACAGTGGGAAATAGTGAGACATGGTTGGAGGCCGCTCAGCAGGAGTGGAATCTGTGTGAGTAACGGTGCGCCTGTGCTTACAGGAGAGCACAGCTGTTAGAACTCCTTGGACCCTGCAGACAGGTCGCTAAGTTAAATAGTGACAGTGACGTGAACGTATTCATTCCGTGTGCTTTTGCTATGATCCATCACTCCAGATCAAACCTATTTTTTGAGATGTTTTGCTGTATAATTAAAAATTATTTCTCTAAGCTCAGCTGATTGCCCATTTATTTCAAGCAGCCCGGGATGTAGTTGCATTCCAGCACCTGGTCATTCGGGGTTTGCATTGTTCGTGGCAGTGGAATTTGATACGTGTGTCTATTTCTATGAATTGCATTAGGACAGATACCTAATGCATGTTGGGCTTAAAACCTAGATGATGGGTTGATGGGTGCAACAAACCACCATGGCACATGTATACCTATGTAACAAACCTGCACATTCTGCTCATGTATCTCAGAACTTAAAAAAAAAAAAAACCAATGAAACAACAACAACAACATCAACAAAACCCCAAAAACAAAAACTGTCAAGTGGCACACAAATTCCAATTTAATGTTTGTGTTTCAACTGCCTCTCCCTCATCCTTGAGAAAAAAATGCGATGAATTTTTTCTTTCAGAGTAATATCCAAGGATGATCGTTAGGGGTGTGACTTGTGCTTAAAGCGTGTTGATTTAGAGCAGACAGAAGAATCAGTATATTCTCCTCAGCAGTGCCAATCCCAGTTCCCACACTGATCTGCTATAAGCACATTTGGAAACTGATGGGAATGTGGGGGACTAATAGGAACCATGTCTTAACTAGACATGTGCTGGCCTGAGATACAACATTTTCTTCTGCAAGGACATTGGGGCCCAATGGTCAGGGCCTTCCCTGTCTCTGAAATAGAGTTTAGGTTCTGGCTTTGGAGTGAATCAGGAAAATGGCAGAACCCTTCAAATTCGCTTTCAAAGAGACATAGAGTATTGACGACGTGACAATATTCTCTAACAAACAAAGTGTTTTCATTGAGATCCACAAATTACCCAGCAATCTGCCAAGGAACTGTCGATTGAGCCCCAATTTCTAAGGCTAAATTGGGCTCCCTCACATAAATGGTTATTTTGTTCAAGTTAGAGTGAAAAGGTAGGGTTAGATATGCTAAGCTTTACTCTAAATGTAGATTCAAGAAGGGACAGTTTTGGATGCAAATCTTTATTTGGGTTGACAAGCACCACCAACAAACTCATTCTCTACGTGAGCTGCAAAGTCTCACCAGTGAGTGTTGCACCCTGTGTCCGTTCCATAATGTTTTCCAGCTTTTATTAAAAATGATTAATGGGTAGAGGGAAACATCCTTCTATTCTGACAGCAGGAAATTGACAGCATGAATCCAATCTGGAAATCTGTCAGATGACCTATTTCAATGTCTTAGTTTTTCTTTCTGAGATGGGCGGTACCAAGTGCTATGTTTTCTTGCCACTTGAAGATAGAACTGATGTTTTAGGCGACATCCAAGTGATGACTCGTTCAATGCCGCATAAGCAAGGCTGTAAGTTCTGCTGTCTCTTGATTCACGTTGCCATTTGGCAATGGGGTCTTAAATTCCTCCTTCAAAAGGAGGGGCCCAGGGACAGGCTGAGTTGAAGAATGAAGGAGTATGCAGGATCGAACAATGGCAGATGAGTACACAAGACAGAATCCTAAAGGAGGACGAGGAAATCAAAGCCTCGAGGTGGGCTGTATGGATCTGGGACAAGCCAGGAGAGAATCAGGGGACGCCGTATGCCCCTTGGGCCTCTCTGGCAGACAGGTGCTCTCCCCTGAGAACCCAGATCCTCTCAGACTAGAGTGTGAAGGAAGGGATGTGGTGGGTGGATGGGGGTCACAATGCAGACAGTGGAATAAAAAAAATTGATATGTGATTCTGGGATAAAAGCAGAAACACTATTGGATGAGCTAGAACAGATTCCCATGCCCACAGACAAATGGTCTAGTAGATTAAATGGTAACACTTTGAGAATCAGTGTAAAGAAGTTTTTCCTAGAACTGTTACCTTTTGGTAGCCTGGCTTCCTCATGCCCTGCCTTCAGCGGTACCTGAACTCTTCCTGCAGAAATACCTTTCCCGGTTTTCATTTCTTCCCTGTTCCCACTATCTTTGTTCAATTATTTTCCAATGGGGTTTTTTTTTTAAACGAACATTGAAACAAATATAATAAAACTTTTTTACATTGATTATCTAAGCACTGACATTGACTCTCCTAGCCTATTGTCTAATAGTTTTGTGTTGTGCCAGCCACTGGGCAAATGGTGCCTTTGTGCTAGAGGGGCATGGGAAGTAAGAAAGCACTGAGAAGGTTCCGGAGGGAGAAAGGCCCCTCCTGGGACAGAGGTGGTATCTCCCGCCCTGCAGCCTCAGATATCCGTGGGCCCTGAGTTTTCCTGAAGGCACTTTCTGACGCTGTGGAGGTGACAACTGGATCCACGGGTGGCCGGCTATGTATTTATCTTGGTGGTTCTCGCCAGGACAGCCTCCCATCACCTTCACCCAGACCCATGACCTTCCCCACCTTGACAGCTCTTTTAGCAAGGACAAACTCACATGTTCAAATAGAGAAGGGGCGTGGCCAGCTTTGGAGAAAGAGTACTGTTAGTATTTTTGGTATCTTTCAATATTGCCTGACTATGGAATAATAAGTCACATTTTACATGTAGGCATTTTGCTTACAAAACTTTAGATAAAGCACCATTGATCAAGTTACATATGTGGCCCTTACTACATTTTAGCCTGCAAAAAGTCAGGTTCTGGACTCCAGACATCAGCGGTGTGTGTGGGAACTTATGTGGAGGCTACAGACTCCCAGTGATGATGAAAACACTGTGGCCCAGGAAGAATGGAAGTACTTTGCATAATGTCAAGGAGTGAATTGTGCACCCCCCTCCCAAGGTCCTATGCTGAAGCCCTAACTCCCAATGTGACTGTACTTACAGGAGGTCCCAACGGTGAAATGTCCCATTGTCTACTCATCAGATACTATCAGGTGGGGAACCTGATCCAGTAGTTGCAGAAGAGACACAAGAGAGTGCCCCCTCTCTTTGTGCCTGCACAGAGGAAAGGACCCATGAAGACAGAGTGCAAAAGCCCCATCTTTGAGCCAGGAGGAAGGCCCTCACCAGGAACCCAGTCTGCCACTACCTCTGTCTGAGACTTCCAGCCTCCAGACCATTAGATAATAAACACCTGTTGTTTAAGCTGCCTAGTCTACAATATTTTGTCATGGCAGCCTGAGCTGACTAGTAAACACAGCATATAACCTAGCCAATTTCATGACAGGGGTGTGCTATGGAGAGAGTAGCCCCTAGGGTAGGGTCCTAAAAAGCACTGGGAATGAAGTATTATGAACACGCACACCATAATCATACACAATCTTGCTGCATGCACCATAAATTTGATCCCAGGCATTGTTGCAACCACAAGGGAGACCTGGCTTGTTACAGAACATACAGTGTCCATCACATAGAAAGGAATCGATGGCTAAGCAAAAGTCCAACTATTCTTAGTGCTGTGACATGAATGAATTTCTCCTGAGAGTTTGCAATAAGGCAGCTGGTGGGGAGGTTAACACCACCTTCTAGCGGACACAGGATCAGTTTCACAGGGCTGGTTTTTACATTATGCAGCTCAATGGAAGTTTCTGTAGCGGGCTTCTAAGTGTTTGGTGGCTCTTTGATCCTCCTGTAGGTGTCAAATCTGGGTCTGAGACTTCTGGAAGAATGCAGGAGCTGTGACTTTATCTAGACCTTCCCACATGTTTTCTCTCCAGACCAACATGCTGGTAAGTACTGGAGTGAGGAGCTTGGGATTTCTCCCTGACAAGTTTCTGGAAGGCAGTCTTTTTGAGCTACCAGTTTATTTTAGATATGCGTACTTAGCACCCAGTTGAGCTGGGATAGAACTGATCTCTTTTGTCAACAGAGGGACCTGGTATGAATATCTTCTAGGCATAGCAAGTGCCTAGGTTTTGGCTTCTAAAAACCATTCTCTACTAAAAGAAACAAAGAATCTTTGGAGAAATGTCTGATTCCAGAGCTGGAGCTGAAAAAGTTCAAGATGAACCTGTAACATCTGTTTTGTGCCAGAATAAAAGGAAGAGCACACAAAATGATTATGGGAAATTGTTCAAAGGGGAAGAAGCCACTAGAAGGGGGTCCCACTGGATAATTTAAGCATCACAAATAAACAATAGCAGTAGCAGATTATACCATATTGAATATAAGAGGAATCCATGAATCCATACTGATTAGATAGATAGATAGATCAATATATAACTGAGGGAGGGGAAAAGATCCTCTTTGGAGCTGACTGGTTCAGGTTAGAATTATCGATGAATGCTAAAAGCAAAGTTTGAGGAGGAATAAGATATTTACATGGCCTCAAATATCTGCTCTGAGATACTTCTTACAAGGTGAAAACTAGTGATTTTATAGTGAAGAAACCTGGCAGACACCATTTGGGCCAGTGATGGAAGTTAACATCACCCAAATTAGGGAAAACCAACCTTATGTGCCTCCTGATATAATGCACTGGGAAGAACACAGCATCACTTTGTATTCTTGCCCCAAACACATAATCTGAGTCTAATCATGAAAAAAAAAAAACATTAAAAACTTTAAGCTGAGGGACCTGCTACAAAATAACTGGTCTATAGTCTTAAAAAAATTAGTGTCATGAAAAATAAGGAAAGAGAGGAACTCCACTAGATAATATGAGATTGAGAGATATGAACAAAGTAGGACCTGGGATTTCCTTGACTTTAAGAGGAAATGCCTGGGAAAATAGGCAAAGTCTGAATCAAGTCTGCAGATCAGATAATAGCAGATCAGTATTAATGAATATTAATGCGTCAATATTCATTTTCTGATTTTTATAACTGCACTGTGGTTTTGTAAGACTGTCTTCACTTTTACATAATGTATACTAAAGGACTTAAGGGGAAAGTGGCATCAGTGCCTACAGTTTACTTTGAAATGATTTAAAAATCTCATGTTGACACGCATTCACACATAAATCTACATCTGTGCCTGTATCTAGAGAGGATGATATAGCAAATGTGGTAAAACATGGAAGCTCATTCCTTCTGCCCCTAGCTCCCGAGTAGCATGGCAAGAAGGTTCTGGAGGCTCACCCTCCCCAATTCTCCATTACTGCAGGAGGAAGGGTTACTTAGTATAGACCATCTTTATTGATATGAATACCTCATATTGATATTGATTAGAAACTTCTGGAAAGGGATCACCCTTCCCATGTTTTGCTCTTCTGAGAGCCAGCTTGTTCCTCTGGCAGAGAGGAGATTTGCCAGGGAAACCAGATAACATCGAAGGGAATCCCTGAGCACATAATTAGGTGTCATGAAAGCATTGGGGCATGGCTACTCTTGGAGCCCAATTTCCTGGCCCCAGAGAGTCTCTATTGAACTAGACCCACTTTAAAAAGGGCACAGAGACCTTCCTAGTTGGCAGAGTCTCTTATGTGATTTTGAGGCTGAAATCTGAGGACAAGTTTGCTTTTTGGATGTCTGTTTTGAACTGTCTGTATTTATGTCAGATGGAGTTTATAAGATGCATGGAATATTGGGTGGGAGAGGGACATATAGAATAGATTCTTAGTAAAATATGTCTTTAATTTTTTTTTCTCCTAAGAAATGTTTTATTTGGGATTTCTACCCGCCCATCATTATATTAAAGCATCAGGAAAAATGACAGTAAATCAATCATCATGAATGACTTAAATACAAATTAAAATCTGGGTTAATCATGAGGAAAAATCAGGTAAAAATTAAAGTAGGATTATCTTTGGGTTTTCACTGGCAGGTGTTCTAGGATGGAATTATGTATGAATACCGATAAGTAGCTCTGCATGTTCACCCCGTGCCTGCTACCTGAATTTTGTTTGCCCCAGACTCAGGTTTATTCTTTTCATTCTTTGATATCAGAAACTAGGAAGTCATATGACTCCTGCTTTTTTTTTTTTTTTCTCTTTCTCATGCAAGCATCACTGCTAATTCGGCCTCCCTACTATTTCCCACATGTGCTTCTTCCTCTCTGTATCTCCTACCACTTGATGGGTTCATGTTCCATTATAATTTCTTTCAGTGGCCTCCTCTGATCCTATTTAGCATCTTGTCTTCCCTAATTCATTTTGAAGCAGCCAAACATCTCCCCAATAAAATACAAATGTGCAGATGTCAGAGCGCCCTTGCTTAAGACACTGAAATGACACATATATAACACTTCCGTGATCTGGCCCATGTCGTTGTCTCTTGCTACTCTGTCTCAGATGTTGATTTATCAATTTAAAAATACTTGGGTGATATTTTACATTACATGACAAGACAACCTTCATAAGAAAGCCAGATGTTACCCACAACTCCTGGTAGAGCCCAGATTACATAGCGCCGGGTGGAAAGGAAACCCTTCAGAAGGTCTGAGACATATTTAGAAAGGCCAGACCTTATTTTTAGAAAAATCATTTATTTATTTTTTTATTGAGCACTGACCATGAGCCAGATTGTGTTACTTTTTGGGAATAGAAAAAAGGCATAATCTTTATTCTCAGAAGTGCAGTCTGCTGAGGACACCCGCATGTGGTCAGTCACCCATGAGACATCATGGAGATTTGCAGGAACTCAGCAGAAGCAGAGAGGGAGGACTTTTGGGGAAGGTTCCACGAGGGATGGCATTTGCAGGGAGATTTGTGGGTAGGAGTTATTGGAAAGGCAATGGAAAAGGGTATCCTAGGCACAGATGATGGCACAGCACATGTGCAGGCCAGGGTTGAAATAATCCATGGCATAGTCAGGAATTTCAGCAGCTTATGGAGGTAGGGGGGGCAAAGGAGAGAGCACCTGGAGAGGTGGCATGTCTGTGACAGGCAAAGGTGGTTGGTCTCAATTCTCTAGTTCTTCAGAAGCTACTGAGAATGTCTAAGCTGGGGAGTGAGGAGATGAGATTCTTGTACTACAAGTTTATTCTGACAATGGTGAGGAAGGGTATTGCAAAAATGAAAGACTGTATTTAGGGAGATCAGTATGGGAGCATGGTAATCGTCAGGTGGGAGGGCTTAGAGGAGTGAACCAGGGCAGCAGCCAAGCCCCTGAGAGGACAGGATGTTTGAGTACTAGAGACAGGTTCAGGATGGAATGGACAAGCTTAGCCAGGGCTGCCTCACATGGTTGCAGGATGCATACTGCACAGCTCACCACATCTAAGGGGTACAGCTATCTAGATCTATTACACATATTTCCCAGCAGATGGCAGTAGAGTGTCTCGAGGAGGGATGCCTTTTGCTCATTTGCATAAGAGAGTCTACGGGCTGGCAGCAGCCCCATGGGAATAGCTGGGCTGTGGAGGGAAGAGCTCAAGATGACGGCCAGGTTTCCGACCTGGGCGCCTGGGAGACAGAATTCCTTTCATCAAGATGTGTAATGCATGACAGGGAGCAAATCTGAGTTTAGGACACATTCTGTTCAATTTGAGAGCCACCCTGATGGAGATGCCCAGGAAGACACAGCTGGCGGGGTCTGTGGCTACATAGAGAGGCATGGAGCTGTGCCTGTGGGAACTACCTCTGTGCTGATGGAGCTGGTGCCCAGAGGCAGGAAGAGATTGCCTGGGAAGATGTGCAGAAGGGAAGCACTGAGGGCCCAGGACAGAGCCCTGGGGAATTACTGAGGTTTTAAATTTGCAGGTAGAGGAAGGGAATCTTGAAGGGGACAGGGAGGAGGCCATTGGAACTGTTTGCCTGGAGTTATTCCCACTGCCAGAAGATAGAGGCTTCAGGTTGACCAATACCAGGTTAAGTTTGTGTGTGTGTGTGTGTGTGTGTGTGTGTGTGTGTGTGTGTGTGTGGCAATTTTAAGTGACTCAGGACTTTTTTTCTGTGTGCTTAAGAGACCAGTCTGGTTTGGGACCACACAGGGGATTTCACTCATTGATTCCTCCACGCATTTTCTCTGTACCTATGTAGTTGTCCAGGCCTACTGTGGCCCAGGAATTGCTCTGGGTACTGGGAGGATAGCAATAAGCAAGACAAGGCGTTGCTCTCACAGAGCTTACATTCTAATGGGTAATGACTAAACTAATGAGATAATGTCAGCTGACCATGAGTACCACGCGGTGTGGTATGATGCAAGGTGGTCAGAGAGCTAGTTTCTCCTGGGTAATCAGAGAAGACCTCCCTGAGCAAGATCTCTGGGCTCACGATGGAAAACCGGAGTGGCTGCAACATGTCAGCTTGGGAAGACGTTGGAGGTGAGAGCAGACAGGCAGGCAGGGGCCAGGCCTGGAGGGTCTTACAGGCCATGGATTTTCCATGTGCAGTGAGAATCCACTGGAGGGTTTTAAGCAAGTGAGTGATTTTCTCTGATTTCTGTCTGATGAAGAGTTCTCCGGCGGTTCTGTGCCAAGTGAACTTTGGTAGCATGGTCATTAGCGGATAGACCAGTTGAATGTCACTGCCTCCATGTCATGACAACTTAATCTGGGATGGTGGTGGTAGAGACAGATATATGTTGGAAGTAATACCCATGGGACTTCCATGGTAAGGGAATGAGAGGAATCTCCGATGATGCTGCCGTTTTTGACTTGAGTCACTGTATGGTTCATGATGACATCTATGGCCCTGGGGAAGATGAAGGGTGGAACAGACTCTGGAGGACTTGGGAAATCTCTAGCTTCTGCTCTGGCCGCACTGGTTGTACAAGCTTGTTAGGCCAAATATGCATTTAGAGCTTTCAGTGCAGAGCTCCGGGGAGAGGTTAGTGCTGAAGATAGAAATCTGGTGTCACATGGAAAAAGATGGTAATTAAAGCCAAGGGCCTGGTTGAAGTCACTGAGAAGGAACGTGGGGGATAGGACTCTGGCTGGAATAGGCTCTGAGGCATTTTGGGAAGAGGCGACTAGTTTGCGGAGGAGAATGGAAAGGCACTCCTACTGAGGCAGGAGGGAAAGCAGTAGTGGAGTAATGAGTAGCAGGGAAGTAATGGAGAGGGAGGCTGTGGTGAAGGGCACTGATGATGTGCAGGGCCAGGGAACACAGGAGCAGTGCAGTGGTCCTTGGGTCTGGCAGGATGGAGGCTATTGGTGAGTTTTGGTGGTGTGGGAATGGAAGCCCATTTGAGATGAAAAGTAAGACAGTGGCAAAGGAGAGGACAGGCGATTATTTCTAGAAGTCCTGTGGGTAAGAGAGCTGAGAAATGGGATAGTACTAGAAAGGGACATGGCACTAAAAGAAGTATAGTTTTGTTTTTGTTTGTTCTTTGAGGTGGTAGATATTAGGGAATGTTTTGATGTTGATGGAAATAAAACTATTAGGACAAATTGGTGATGGAGGAAAGAAAGAGGATGGTTATAGTCCCAAGGTCTTGGAGTAGGCTGAGGGCATAGGATGCAGAGATGCTCCTTGATGGAACAGGGCTCCAAGTAACAGCAGGGAGGGAAGAGGGAGAGGCACAGATATGTGGCAGATATGGTCCTGAGAAGATGCCAGTGTTACCTGATTGCTTCTATTTTCTCAACTAAGCATGAGACCAGGTTGCTATCTAAGGGGGAGGTGGTGTTGAAAGACTGAAGCGTGAGAAGAAAGTGGACATCATGAGTTTGGTGGGTTGGAAGATGAAAAGACTAAACATTTAAATTAAATTCATATTACATCTGTGGATTTCATTTCATCATAAGAGGAGACCCTAGGGTGGGACATGTGACAGGCACCCCCTGAAGGCGAGTGCACAAAACATCTAAGACCCTCCCTGCTCACTCTCCACTGGGCCACCACCTTCCTGGGTGATGGGTGCTCCTTGTTCGTGAGATGCTTCTTGTACCTGGTTGAGTGTGTGTCAGACTGTGCTCAAGGAATGAAATACCACTATGCCATTCTACCTTTCAACGTGGCAGCAGAGGACACCTTGGCCTGCTGGCACGGAAACTCAAAAGTGCCCACAGTGAGTCTCTCCAATATTGGGGATGAAAAATCCAGCCACAGATGAGGCTTTTGCTAATTCATCCACCAAACCCAGGATGTGACTCTGTGCGGCTGTACTGGAACCCAGCCCCGCCCTGCTCTGCCGGACCTGGCTTGTGGGTCGCCCATGAAGCTGCCTTCCCTCTCACTTGTAGTCATGACCCGTCTGTTGTTGGCTCATGTGACCTCTCTCTTCTAGCCTGGGGAGTATGGGGTGACACAGGGTCTGCAGGCCAGGCTGAACATGCTGAGGTTTCTTTGCGGGAGCAAAAAGAAATTCTGCTGGAGGAACCAGGGGAGTGCTTGGAGGTCTCTCTTGACCGATCTGTGTTGGATCTCATGAACCCTCAACATCTAATCTTCTCGGGGGATCACAAAGCAGCAGCACTTTTGTTCCCCTGAGGTTGCACACCGTTTCCAACTTTGTTTGAGGAAACAGAAAGTGCATATTACTGAGTATGTTAAGCAAACAAAGGCCTGCTTTTCATGACTACTGTAGCTTTCCAAGTTGTATTAAACATACTTAATTCTGGACCAATGTGAATGGACCATTGGTTTATTTTAGACTCAGTCTCTACAGTGTAGTCATCTCCGCCATCCCATTACTCATCAAGCCCTCCATTATCTGTCCACTTTCATAGATTTCTAATGATATTCACACTATATAAAACATGCTTGAGGAAATGCATTTACTTAGCAGATGCATAATTAAAATCCTCGCAGGATGGCCTCAGTATGAGTCATCATTATCATCATCATCATCCTCATCTCTCAAAAAGGGTCCTGTTGAATGTTTTACAGTGGAACGGAAACACCAGCTGAGTTTAATTAGGCTGATCAAAGCCTATATCTTTTTATTATCGTGCTTTCTCCCAGGGAATTCAGAGTCAAAATTGATTTTTCCCTTTCAATGTTAAACTTAATTTTTTCCTCCCCTAAGGGTTTGTAAGCTGGCCGCTTGCTTTCACTTAGGGTTATACTTGGTGTGGCCCCAAGGCATTTTGGATGGGGTTAACCCAGAGCTTCAACTGGCACAGTCACCTGATAACACTGAATTGGGGAGAACTGGAGGGCGGGAGCCTGTAGGCTGCCCCTTTGAGGGACTCAATGCCAACTGTTATGCAAGACTGTATTACCCCTGCCTGCCTTCTTCAGTCAGGGAAGGGGAACCCGGTGGAGAAGCCATGGCCAGTAATCCAGAAATTACATATCATTGAGCCACAGCTGTCAGTGCATTAATGAACTCTAATAAATAACCGCTACCTTGGAGCTCCTCAAACATGCCATAGGATTTGTATAGCCTCCTCTAGAGGGGCACTGGAGCAGACAGACTAGGGAGCAGGGCAGCGCTGAGGCTACGTCCTAGCTTTGTCACTTCACCAGCTGGGTGACCTTGCCCAAGTCACTGTCTTCTCAACCCCCACCCAAGAGCCAACTTCCTCCTTTGTTAAATGGGAATAGCACCCACATCTCAGAATTGCTTTGAAGATGTAAAATATTCCATGCAAAGCATCTAATAAGGTAGCTGGCATCCAGTAGGCAGGAAGTGAATGACAGCTATGAGAATTGTATGATTCACAGAATCAGAGTGTCACTCTCTTAACTGATTGAGCACCTATTGCGTACCAGGCTCCATGATGAAGGACGTGCATGACTATCTCATGGAATCTCTTTGTAGGTACAAGCATCATTCCCATTTTTCAGAACGGGGAAAAAAAAGATTTTGTAAGGTAAGGAACATGATATACTTAACCACAGGGATAGTCAAGAGTGGAGCAGAATTTGAAATCAGTCTGTCTGATCTCAGCCTTCAAAAGTGAAGAGAGAATTTTAAGGCTGGAGGAGAAGTTCTGCAAAGTAGCAAGCTACAGATTCATTTCCTGGCAAGTCTAGTGTGCTTGGCAGTATACAATGGCCGACCTGTCAAAATGTTAATGTGACATTTTATATCAGGCAAGATGGCTAGATTTTACCTTGATGACAAGCAACCCAAATTTCAGTGGCTTAACCCAACGTAAGGTTATTTCTCAGTCATCCTGTATATCACATGAGACTTGGATTGGGGTCTACTCCTCCAAGACAGACAAGGGTCAGGATGGCAGAAGCTTCTCTGGGACATGTGTTTCCATGAGAACCTAGAAGTGGGAAGGGAACACACTTTGGCTTGTAAAGTTTCCACCAGAGGGACTCACCTCTTAATGTTTCTATTGATGGGGCTACTGATTGCATGGCCATGTTCAACAGGAACAGGGAAAGGTAATCTCATATGTGTCTGGAAGGATGAAACCTGGACATTGTTAGTGAACACACTAATGACTACCACACATTTCAAAACCTAACTCAAATAAATAATTTTCAGCTCAGCTTACTGTTTTTCACAACGGTGAGGTGATCTGTGGTAGACTGAAATTGTTGCTCTCGATGATTTATTACAAGCTCCTATGAAAAAATTATGTTTCCCCATTTCATTGACATCAGGCACTGCCATATGACTTGCTATGGCTAATAAATTGTGAGCAGAAGCGAGCGTTTGGCCACGTCTTGCTTTCCCTGACATGAGAACGGCATGTCCTAGGTAGAGGCTGCTCCTTCAGTCTGCAGCTTGGAGAAAACAGGCTGTGAACACAGCTGCTGCTGCCATGTAGTGTGAATGAGAAATAAACTGTTGTTTTCAGCCTTTGGGGCTGGTTTGTTACTGCAGCATAACTTAGCCAAAGCAGACTGATACAGTATCTATTATTCTTTCTATGTAAACAGAGAATAATGAAATGAGCTACCCAGAAATCCACATTTACTGCCTACTTTGTTGAAGTATAGTGATACTTTAAAGTAGAATTATCTATAAGAACTTACCATGTAAGTAAATATGATTTGGTTGAGTTAACCAGCCCAGAAATGCACTTTCTAAATTGGAACATAGGCGGATACTTTAGGATTCTTATGAAAAATCTAGGAGAGGAAATGGGAATTAGAAATCGTATTGTTTTCAAATGTAAATGATTAGTCTTGTTCTCACTGAACAGTTGCCTCAGAAGACCTGGGAGTGATCTACATTCATGTCCACTTTTGGCAGAAATTGGAATGAGGAGACGTTACTATCTATAGGAATGCAAAGTCCTTTCTGACTGAGACCAGTGATTCTCATTAACTCAGATCCCATTGATTTGTCATTCACAGCAGGTAGTCGGGGCGGAGGCCAGGCTGGCTTTTCCCCTCGCGTTGTTCATGTGCACGGTGTGCCTTGGTGCTCGCAGGTTGACACTCGTGGCTTTGACTATACAGAGTTGCTGTAGAGGGCAGTCATTTGTCATTTTGTCATGGCACTAGCTGCAAGGTCCCTGGGGGCAATGAAGCTGCTCGCTGGGATGGGGCCTCCCGACCGCCTGACCTCCTGTCCCTGCAAAGCTTTCCTCTTTCTTGTTTTTCGTCTGTGTGGTCTAGAGAGGAAGAAGTGATCTGCTCTAATGGAATTTGCGGAGTTGAAAGGTTACCCGTGAGTAGGTACCACTGTTGTTCCCATTGTCGAGTTGAAGAAATGGAGACAGACAGAGGTTACGTAAGCCAGCGAAGGGACAACTGCAGCTTGAACCCAGGATGGCCTCATGCTCTAACCGACACAAAGGGGCACAGATGAGCTGAGCTATAGCTGAGAGAGGTTCATTTGGGAAAAATAAGCTTATTAAGTAATTAGTTTAACAAACAAGGTTATAAGTGGGTGGGTGTGCCACTGTGGAGCAAGGGCATGATTGACTGGAGAAGCAGCACTTCAGGCTGCTTAACTGTTTTGTAAGTGTGTATCCGTGTGTATGTGTATTTGTGTGCATGTGTGTGTATGTATGTGTGTATACACATGTATATGTATCTCTGTGTGCATGTGTATGCATGTATATGTGTGTGCATGTGTATGTGTGTGCATGTATATACATGTGTATCTCAGTATGCATGTATGTGTATCTGTGCATGTGTGTGCACATATATATGCATATATGTGCATATCTGTATATGTATTTGTGTGTATGTGTATTTGTGTGCACATGTGTATGCATGTGTGTGTATGTGCGTATATGTATATGTGCCCATGTGTATGCATGTGTGTATGTGCATATATGTGTGTGTATGGGTATCTGTATGTGCATGTGTATGCACGTGTATGTGTGGAGTGTGTGTGTGTGTCTGTATGTGTAAATTTACATAGCTTTCCCAGTGATCCTCTTCCGGTCATTAGAAATTGTTGAGTAAAGCTGCTTTGCTGGCAACCTGCTGTCTGCACTCATATTACTGAAAGCCTCAGGAAATAATAAAACTATTTGTTTAAGGATATGCTAATTAGAGGCTTCACACAATTTGACACTCATCTCCTAATTGGATGGTGCTGTTCCTTTGCAAGATGAGTATTGACTTTAGAGTTTGGGTCTGAGCTAAATTTAGATGCTAGTCCAATTTTGTCCAGTGACTTTGAATTCTACATTGTACATATTGGGAGATCATCACTTACTTCTATTGAGCACCTAATTTAGTGGCTTCTCATGGCCCATTTGAAGAAGGAAGAACAATGGATTTTCTGGTACTGGTGAACAATGAACAATTTGTGCTTTCTTCAATCACAGTAATATATGGTGACCTTGACTCCTTGTCTTCCAGAGTATGGGAAATGTTTAGTAGAGTTATAATGCTCAGTTTCTTACAGTAGCCTGCCTTTTGGAAGGAGTGGTAGAAAAGTTAAGACTGTGTGCACCGTAGCATCCCAAATCCAATTAAGACATTTGGTGAACTAGAACACAGTGTCCCCAAGCTGCGGAAGATTACAGAGAGTTTACCATATTTGGGGAGTAGCTGTCATCAGTTAGCCAATGATACTACTGGGATACATTATATTGAGACAGACATTTTGGAAGGAAACCCTGAATAAATGAGTTACACTTAATGCTCAAAAAGAAAGGAGAGCCGGATTTCTTGATTTAATGGGTGGCAGATTTTGACCTAGGAAAAACATATTCATATATCTTTAAATTAAAAAAAAATCACTCCTTGTAGAGATTTTTCAGGAAGATGCCTCTATGAAGAGTTTCACACAAGTTTTTTTTTTTTTTGAGACGGAGTTTCGCTCTTGTTACGCAGGCTGGAGTGCAATGGCTTGATCTCGGCTCACCGCAACCTCCGCCTCCTGGGTTCAAGCAATTCTCCTGCCTCAGCCCCCCAAGTAGCTGGGACTACAGGCGTACGCCACCATGCCCAGCTAATTTTTGTATTTTTAGTAGAGACGGGGTTTCACCATGTTGACTAGGATGGTCTCAATCTCTTGACCTCATGATCCACCTGCCTCGGCCTCCCAAAGTGCTGGGATTATAGGCATGAGCCACTGCACCGGGCCTCACCCAAGTTCTTAGCATTTCAGAGTTCATCAATTAACTCTTTTGCCAGGCTAGGTGGTTGGGGTTATAACTCTTAAGAGAAAAATGGCAAAACTGGAGATAATGGCTTGCCAATGGAGGGATGAGCAGTAAATTATCAAAAGAAGAAAAATAAGATTTGAAAGATGTGGTGGCTATGAAATATCATTATAGAAACAGCTTAAGAGCCTTGTGAAGCTCACCCTCAGTGGTCTTATCTCTTCAAAGGCTGCAATCGCATATTCTCCCCTACTACAGTAGATTGGCATTTCGATTACAGTAAAGAAAAATGGTGCTTGGAAATCAGACTTGACGGAACATCATGTTCCTCCAGGGGTATTTTTGTAGACAACGCTTATTTAAGTTTGATTTCAGAATTGTTCTGTGGTACATCTCATCTTGATATATGGTTGTTTAAAATTCGTGTGAATGCCTACATAATTTAAAAATGAATTGATAACACTTGGAAACAGAAGAGCCTTAATGAAAAAGAACCAATGGTAGGAGAAAAGAAAAGAGGCCATGTTAATACCAGTCGTCTGCACATGAGATATGGTTGTCCTTTCTGGGTGTATCTCTCCACCGAATCCTCATGAATCAGCAGCACTCGTGGTGCAAAGGGCACTGAACACAGGGTGCCAGACAACACCATCAATAGCTGCGGCTTTCACGGTCCTGGCCTGCTACCGGCTGTTTGACCTTAGCCAAGTCACGGGTCTTGTTGGGCTTCCATTTTCCTCATCTGTAAAATGGGCAAAGATTCCCTCCAACTAAAATATTTTATGATCCGTGATGTGATTTATGTGACTAAACTCTGCCTGGGAATAACTATACTCATGACAGAACCGAGCCTTTCTATGGTGAAGGATGGGTCGCCTCCACCTATTTCCAGTGAACACTGGCTGTCCTCCTTGGTAACTCCCAGGTGGCAACTTCCGATTAATCAGTCCTGCCTCCTTGTCTATAAGGTGTTCTCTGGTATGTTTCATTCTCCATTTTCCCCCAGTGTTTTATGCAGCATTTAAATCTTTCAGAAGTTCTCTTCTTCTTTTTTTTTTTGAGACAGAGTCTTGCTCCGTCACCAGGTGCCAGGCTGGAGTGCAATGGCACGATCTCAGCTCACTGCAACCTCTGCCTCCCGGGTTCAAGCAATTCTCCTGCCTCAGCCTCCTGAGTAGCTGGGACTACAGGCACGCGCCACCATGCCCAGCTAATTTTTGTATTTTTAGTAGAGATGGGATTTCACCATGTTGGCCAAGATGGTCTCAATCTCTTGACCTCGTGATCTGCCCGCCTTGGCCTCCCAAAGTGCTGGGATTACAGGCTTGAACCGCTGCGCCCAGCAGAAGTTCTCTTCTTTAAGAACAACTTACCAGAAAAAAACAGAGTTGGAAGAAGAACCCAGATTAAGAGGCTTCCAAGAGATCTCAACTAATCACCACATGTTAACCTTATTTGGATCCTGATTCAAACAAGCTGATTGTAAATTAAAAAAAAAATTGTGACATTTATGAGTCAATTGGAAGTTTGAACACTCAGTAGATGTTGGATATTAAATTATTGGTCATTATCTTAGGTGTCATCATGGTATTATAGCTATGTTTTTAAAAGAGCCATTATCTTTTAGGGACACCTACTGAAATATTTGCAGATGAAATGACATGATTCTGGGGGGCAGCCAGCGAGTGGGGATACGGAGGAAGCAAGTTTGACCATGAATTCATAATCGTTGGAGCAGAAAGACAGGGACTCAGGGCTTAATTATACTACCAGGTCTGTTTTTGTGTAAGTCTGATAGGTTCCATCAAAAGAACTGTGAAATAACCCAAAGGCTTAACGGGGACTCATCCTTGCGGGCACGTCTGCTGAGGTGTGGGCAAGTGCTGCCGGCCGCAGTTGCATAATCGCTGCGGGTAAATGTGGAAGTTCGTCAATCAGCAAGGCCGTAGTGGGGGCCGACTGGCAGCAAGCCCAGCGCTGTGTGGCTGTCATCTTGCCTCGAGGCCCATTTGCCCTCTATAAATAACAGTCTATATGAATGCTTTACTATTTTAACACACATGGGCCACAGCTGCTGAGCACGTTTGTTTACGTAGCTATGAAACCTTCTGTAAACACCACTATCTCAAAATCGCCCATGTGTCAGGAACATAAACGGCCCCCTTTAAAAATATATCTGCAGATGAGACACGGCCAACTCCTAGATGTCTGAGTGGCTGGTGTCAGAATTTTCCAAGGTTTGATTCATTTTCAAAAATAGAACCACATGACAGGAAGGTTCTTGAAAGGTCACCTGGCATGTCCCTCTGACTTCAGGCGGGACCAGGCCAATACCATTCACAAACGATGCGGGGCTGTTCTATGTGGGCGTGGGTCTGTCTTCTGTGCAGGCCCTTCAAGGCATGAAAGGGGGCTCATTTCCAGCCTTGAAGGATCCCACTTTCATTTTCTAAAAATGGAACCTGATCCTGCAATGCGGCTGGCTTTGGAAGGCAGTGCATCCACAGAGCACCAATCCCCTGACCCGGGCCTGAGTCCCCGGAAGACGGAAGGACCCAGGTGGCCTCCTGTGAGACAAGTCGGGTCTCTGGAAAACACCAGCTTGGATCATCCTGTGCCCGGGATGCCTGCCTCCTAACAGGGAAGAGGGCATGGCGTGAAGGTGGCCACGTGGGCCTCCCCTCCTCCCTGGAAAAGGCCTGCTCCTTGAGACCACTGAGCAGGTTAAGGTCAACTGAGACATTTTTGAAAGAAGTGATGAACGCGGGGAAGCTGTTTTGTGTCAGCTTGCTATTATCATGGCTCCTGATTTCCAGTCCAGCACTACAATGAATCATTAGATTCCTGTGAATTTGTTTTCCTCGAGTGTGCATTTGGTACACATTTTTTCTTCCTGTGGTTTTGAAAGATTGAAGAATTTTTGTCCCCTAAGGGGCCTGTTTAATGCCCAAAAATCCTAATTGAGCTTTTCATTCACAAGGAAACAGCATCCTGCTGAACTGTAAGGGATCCGTTGTGCTGGGGGTACTGAGATGAATGATTCCCCTGAGGAAAAGACCAAGACACTTCCAGTTTCCAGACACCTCCAGAATTTCTAGAACACCCAACAAGTCTAGAAGTTAGAAAACTACTTTTAAAGAGCAAATGAGTAGCAGTTGCCTTTTCCCAGGGATAGGGTTGAGTGTTTGGATTGGTTTTGCTGGTAATTACTCAGATTTCTCGATGAAAGCTGTGGAAAGGCCAGAGGGTGCTCAGAGGCAAGTATCACTGTTAATTACCAAGAAAATCATGTTCCTCCCTTTGGAAAGGCTCATTCATTACCAGCTGTCATCAGAAAGACAGGGTCTGCCCCAGGGAGAATTTTGACATCACAAAGATAATTTGCTTGTTCCAGATTCACTCATTTTATGAGATTGGGCTTTGGTTTGAGGGAACGCAAAGCTTAACTCCTGAAATTTGAAGCTCAGATTAACATCAGTAACTACCGGGTATGTCTCCAGTGGTTTTTGCTTCTTGAGCTTAGAGATACTGCCTTTCCTCACGTCCTCTTGGGGGAATTTATGGTGAAAAGCTAAAGGACAAACTGCCTCCTGAGTGGTCAGTCGATAGTGTCAGAGGCTGTAGCTCTGTGGCCGCTAGGGGGATCCAGAGTCCCTGTGCTCAGCTGACGTTGGGGAAGTTTCTGGTCTGTAGGAAAGTGACAGCTCCCTGTTTGAATTATTTCTCCTTCCTCCCTCCTTCCCAGCCTCCTCTCCTCCTCTCTCCCTCCTCCCTTTCTCTTCCCTCCCTCCTCCCCTACCTGCCTCTCTCCTCCCCTTCTCCTCCTCTCCTTTCTTCCCTCCTCCTTATCTCCTCCCTCCCTCCTCGCCTACCTGCCTCTCTCCTCTTCTCCTTCCCCCCTCCTCCTCCCCTGCCTTCCATTCTCCTCTTTCCTCCTTCCTTCCTCCCCTTTTCCTTCTCTCCTTTCTCCCTTCCTCCTTCCCTGCCTGACCTACTTCTCCCTTCTATCTCCCTCCCTCCTCCCCTCCCTCCTTCTCTCCCCTCTACCGCACTGTTGCCTCACAGGTGCACCCCCAAATCAGGCTCAAGGTAGAGATAGCCCTGTTAACATCTGCAGAATGTATGTCTTATTCTGCAACACAAGTGACTTTCGATATTCTTTAAAGCTACTTTCCGATTAGGCTGCTGTGCCTTTCGTTCTATGGAAAGGAGAGCGCTCTTACCACTGAGCTCCATGCGAAGCCCTTTACTCACATTTTCATTGTTTGCTGCATTTAAAAACCCTGTTGCAAAAGTTTCACGCCACCACCATAAGAGAAATTTGTTAGAGGTTGTGACCTCGCCAGTTGGGTACAGGAAGGTAGAAACAGGGGACCCATGGCTTTCCCCTGAAAGGCATGACAGATTAAGTTACTTGTCACAGGGTGATGAAGAGCATGGGGCCAGCCTACTGGTCATGTAATTTCAGACAATTTAACCACCCGAACCTCAAGCTGAAGACTCAAAAGCACAGAAGGGCGGATGGTATCAGGAAAAAGCGCACCAAAGACACTATTACTACCTCCAAGAACAGTAAAGGCCTTACTGAATTAGGGTTCTGGTTTATACTTTTCCTGTGAGGCACTGTGGTCAGCTTGAGTCATAGCTGATGGCTCTGTTTCAGGGGATGTAACAGACACATATGGGCGGAACCTGCTTTGCTGTTGTGATGTGTAACATGCAAATTTCAGGTATAGTGAAGGTGTCAGTAAAAACAGACTGTTTTCTCTATTTCATGAACAGATCATCTTCCTTAAACATCCCAGTGATGAGCCATTAACAGCAGGAGGGCCAGCGGGACTAGAATGAATGGATCTTCAACATTTTTCTTTTCTGTTAGAGTTATTTACTGTGTCTGCAGCATTATACTTACCAGGGGCTTGGCAGGTCAAACGGAAGAGATACTAGGCCCTCACTTCTTACAGAAGAAAAACCAATGCTATCCGCCTTGTAAGTGACTCTCAGAGAATGGGTGAAACTGCACTTTTTTTAAAGCAGTTTTTCAGGCTTCCTTTGAAAGGCATAACTTCCTCCTCCTAACCTGGTCATAAATAACCTCAGGTATTGAAATCAGCCATGTTTTAGAGCCATTTAAGACGTGCTTTAGAGACAGATCAGCTTTTAATTTAGGTAAACGTTTGGAGTCTTAAAATATATTATATGGTGATACTTCATTGTTCATTAATTTATTTTCCAAGAGGCTTTTAAAAACTAAACGCTTAAGCTTCTTGGCGTATATACTTTGGGTCACACACAGAGGCACACTATTTCATGAAGTAAGGGGATGTTGTCAGTACTGAGTATTCTAGATCTTGTAATAGACAAGAACAGCAGGTCCAGTTTAAAATGAGCATGTATCCCACAGCCATCCCAGGACAGAACACATCTTACCTGTGGCTTCCACCATTCCTTCCAGGATGACCACAATTTCCAGTTCCTCTTTCGGCAGCTGGGCTTTGGAGATCTCCCAGAAAGGACTCTGTTGGTTAATTTCGTGGCTAATGATCAGCGGTGACACCAGAAACAGACGGTCATCCCCTGTGTAATACCCTACGTTGATATCTGTCTGGTTCAACGGGATGAACTCCCCCTCCGAAGTCTGTTTGGATTTGATCAACTTGGCTCTGATGGAAGCCTCCACAATGTGGGAATTCCTAAGGTCCCCTACCCGGAACATCAGGCACAGTTTCCCATCCCGCATAGAGATCACTGCATGGGTGGAAAAGACCAGGGTCTCTGCCCTCTTCTTGGGTTGAGAGATCTTTACAAACATGCATCCCACCATGAATGCATTGACAATGGACCCCAACACAGACTGGATTAAGAGGAGAATAATTCCCTCCGGGCATTTATCCGTGATGACCCGGTAGCCATAACCAATGGTGGTTTCTGTCTCTATTGAGAATAAAAAAGCAGAGACAAACCCGTTGAGGTTGGTAACACAAGGAGTCCATGAGGGGTCCTCTATGTGGTCCATATCTCCCCGGATGTATGCAATCAACCACCAGATCATTCCAAAAAAGAGCCAGGTCACTGTGTAAACCATGACGAAAATCAGCAGGTTGAATCTCCACTTCAGGTCGACCAAGGTGGTGAAGATATCGGTCAGGTAGCGGTAGGTCTCCCTCACATTGCCGTGATGAACGTTGCACTTCCCGTCTTTCCTCACGTACCTCTGGATTTTCCTTTTGGTCCGGTCTCGGCTGATGTGTCTTGGCAGGTCATCCCTGGCCTGCTTAGGCAACTTTGGCTGGTGAATGGCCACTGGGCTCTCGACGTCCTGATCCATGGAGTCGCCCTCCAGGACGTTAGCTGGTGGTTTGGAGAAAGGGAAAGAAACACTGAATGAAAGCCTGGCTCTTTGAGGACAATGGAACAGCACACTTTGTATGGGCTGGTGAAGCCAAACACCATTTGTGAAGCTATAAACAAAGTAGACAAAGCCATTTTTATTCCACGCCATCTGGATAGGCCTCTAGTTGACTTGGACTTCTGTGCTCTTCGATCTAGTTTGTGTAAGCACTTCACCATCCTGCCCACCAGGATGGAGCTTATTGCTACAAACTTGTGTCCCTGCCAGCAGGTTCTACTGAGTCAGCTCTCACAGAGGGATGCCTCCCCACTCTGTCTGAGATGTTGTGGCATGGGAGAGGCAGGAAGCTCTGAATGGAGTCCTCTTTGGATTCAGACAGTCTTGGCTCTACTACTTAGCAACGCTTAGTGGTCCAAGAGCCCACTAAGAGTTATGGTATGTTACGATACCTTTTGTGGCTGGTGTTGTATCCCCGCCGAATCCATATGGGGCTTGAGCCCCAACCCCTAAGGTGACTATATTTGGAGATAAGGCCTTCAAGGAGATAGTTAAAGGTTAAATGAGGCCGTAAGGGCGGGGCTCCGATCTAGTAGGACTGGTGTCCTTATGAGCAGAGGAAGAGACACCGGGGGGCACACAAACAGGAAAGGCCATGTGAGACGCAGGGAGGAGGTGGCCCTCTGCAAGCCAAGAAGAAGGGGCTTCCAGAGACCAACCCTGCCGACACCTTGATTTCTCCAGCCTCCAGAACCATGAGAAAATAAAGGCCCATTGTTTCAGCCCTATCTGTGATATTCTATTACGGCAGCCTGAACTAACAAACACACTATCCAAATTCATGAGCCTCGGTTTCCTCATTTACAAAATGATCATGATACCCAACTCAGCGTCGTTGTAAGGTTAAACAACAGCGTGTATGTGATGTGTGCCTGTGTGCAAAGGACACGCAATCAGTGTTTCTTTGGAATAAACTGTTCCCGTCACTCTCCTTATATTTAGGGCAAGCATCTTGAACAAGCTCTTTGAATTATTGGCCAAATCTCAGGGTTTAAAAGCCATTTCTGGTTTTTGTCGGTATGTACGCATGCATCGTACTTTAATGGCTGATTCAATGCCGAGGTAAATAAAAAAGGCTGGGGAAATGTCCTCTGTCTTTCTGTGTGCTTACATATTTGATTTAGTTTCTGCCTCCTCAATATTCAATATCTGTAATTTTAGCTTGAGGTTATTTTATTTTTATTGAAAAAAAATTTTTTTTTCAGAGGTAAGGTCTCACTGTGTCATTAGCTCACTGCAGTCTCAGTCTCCTAGGTTCAAGCGATCCTCCCACCTCAGCCTCCTGCCTGAGTAGGCACAGGAGGCACAGGCTCATGCTACCATGCTTGGCTATTTTTATTTTCATAAATAAAATAACTATTTTTATTTCCAGCTCAGGCTGGTCTTGAACTCCTGGTCTCAAGCCATCCTTCCTTGCCTCCCAAAGTGCTGGGATTACAAGCAGGAGCCATCATGTCTGGTTATGTTCTTTCTTTTGGATTTCATGATTAATGCATTGTACACTCATTAGTGAACAATGCATTAGGAAAGCTGTCCTAAAACTGAGTGCAGGGGAATGTTGGAACCGATTCAGCTGTTTCAAAGCATACAAACTACTGTATGAACGTATTTATTCAGCCAGTAATACTGAAATCTCCTAAAAGTTTGGTAAGAAATTTCTTGCTCCAGACTTAAATTCTGTGTCCCTTGACTCTGCCATGAGTTTCCTTTGTGGACACGCTGTTTTTATTTTGGTTAAAGGAGAAATGTCATCTGCCAACAAACCACTATTTATCTGAATAAGAAAATAGCTGGACATGGAATCTGAGTGTCACCAACCTAACTTAAGAGCTAACCTTGCTCATGGATGATCAGTTGCCTTAAAAATTAATACCTTGGATCTGTTTTTGTGTTTCAGCCACAGAGAGAGAGACAGCATCCGTCCTGCAGAGCCTACTCTCTAGTCTGACAGCTTCGACTTTCAGATGATCTCCCTCAATAGTCCTTCATTGGTAATAACAAAACTCCTTCATTTGTAAGAAAAAATTTTTTTTTTTTCCATTCTTAAAATGAATACTAGGATGGGTGTTGATGGGAGGCTGCTGAGGGTGGGAGGAGGGGAGGGGGTTATGGATGGAGAAAGAGGCCTGTCCTGCTCACTGGAGGTGGGGTGGGTGTGTGGATGGAGGGAGAGGCCTGTCCTGCCCACTGGAGGTAGGGTGGGTGTGTGGATGGAGGGAGAGGCCCGTTCTGCTCACTGGAGGTGGGGTGGGTATGTGGATGGAGGGAGAGGCCTGTCCTGCCCACTGGAGGTAGGGTGGGTGTGTGGATGGAGGGAGAGGCCCGTCCTGCTCACTGGAGGTGGGGTGGGTATGTGGATGGAGGGAGAGGCCTGTCCTGCCCACTGGAGGTAGGGTGGGTGTGTGGATGGAGGGAGAGGCCCATTCTGCTCACTGGAGGTGGGGTGGGTGTGTGGATGGAGGGAGAGGCCCGTTCTGCTCACTGGAGGTGGGGTGGGTATGTGGATGGAGGGAGACGCCTGTCCTGCTCACTGGGGGTGGGGTGGGTATGTGGAGGGAGGGAGAGGCCTGTCCTGCTCATTGGGGGTGGGGTGGGTGTGTGGAGGGAGGGAGAGGCCTGTCCTGCTCATTGGGGGTGGGGTGGGTGTGTGGAGGGAGGGAGAGGCCTGTCCTGCTCATTGGAGGTGGGGTGGGTGTGTGGAGGGAGGGAGAGGCCTGTCCTGCTCATTGGGGGTGGGGTGGGTGTGTGGAGGGAGGGAGAGGCCTGTCCTGCTCATTGGGGGTGGGGTGGGTGTGTGGAGGGAGGGAGAGGCCTGTCCTGCTCATTGGGGGTGGGGTGGGTGTGTGGAGGGAGGGAGAGGCCTGTCCTGCTCATTGGGGGTGGGGTGGGTGTGTGGAGGGAGGGAGAGGCCCGTCCTGCTCACTGGAGGTGGGGTGGGTGTGTGGATGGAGGGAGAGGCCTGTTCTGCTCACTGGAGGTGGGGTGGGTGTGTGGATGGAGGGAGAGGCCTGTCCTGCTCATTGGAGGTGGGGTGGGTGTGTGGAGGGAGGGAGAGGCCTGTTCTGCTCACTGGAGGTGAAGTGGGTGTGTGGAGGGAGGGAGAGGCCTGTCCTGCTCACTGGAGGTGGGGTGGGTGTGTGGAGGGAGGGAGAGGCCTGTTCTGCTCACTGGAGGTGGGGTGGGTGTGTGGATGGAGGGAGAGGCCTGTTCTGCTCACTGGAGGTGGGGTGGGTGTGTGGAGGGAGGGAGAGGCCTGTTCTGTTCACTGCCACCACCCCCTTCATGGCGGGGTGTTCTTGTCCTTGAATGGTCAACTCCAAGCTCTCACTGCTAATACTGTGCTGAGTACGTTTGAGATCCATCCTGTTTTTCTCAACCACGTTTCCCCTATGACATTAAAAAGTCTCAAGGTAGTTTTTCTAAATGTGACTTTATATGGAATGGTGTCTGGGTGCAAACTCTACTTGCTGGGGAGGCCCTGTCCTTAGAGCCTTGTGAAGGCCCCAGCAGGCCTGGTATATATCCTGTCTTGACCACTGGAAGGCTGCCCAACTGTGAGAAGCTACCCTAAGCTCTTGTTTTTCTAAGTCCTTAAGTGGAAGAAGAGGGTTTGTCAGATCAGTTTCTCCCCAGGGCTGGAGCACGTTTCCCATCCTCTTTGCATTGAGGGTTGGCCTTGGTAATTGAGTCCTTGTCCATCTGGAGTTGGGTGTGCCTTCCTTGGCCATCGTCCTTAATAGCGGACGTGTCCCTTCCTTATGCCCTTGCCCTTTCTGTGGGGGACAATGAAGTCAAGGGTTGTAGGAGCCTGGGTCCCGAGTCATGGGTGGAGAGCTGCTATCTGTCTAGAAATAAGAAAAGCAATGATTGTGCTTGACTCATTATATATTTTCCATCTTCTTTCAAATTGAGCCTTATCTCTAATGCTATGGGCAGAAATATATGACACCTATAAGCAGATAGAAGAGTGGTCAGGGGGATCAGTTGTGGGAAAGAGCAAAGAGAGAGAAAAGAAAGTTGAAGATGAGTGAAGTCTCCAAGAAATATGGGACTATGTGAAAAAACCTAGACATACATGAGGCCAACAAACATATGAAAAAGTGCTCATCATCATTGGTCATTAGAGAGATGCAAATCAAAACCACATTGAGATATCATCTCACACCAGTTAGAATGGCGATCATTAAAAAATCTGGAGACAGCAGATGCTGGAGAGGATGTGGAGAAATAGGAACACTCTTACACTGTTGGTGGGAGTGTAAATTAGTTCAACCATTGTGGAAGACAGTGTGGCGATTCCTCAGGGACCTAGAAATAGAAATTCCATTTGACCCAGCAATCCCATTACTGGGTATCTATCCAAAAGACTGTGAATCGTTCTACTATAAGGACACATGCACACGAATGTTCATTGCAGCACTGTTTACAATAGCAAAGACCTGGAACCAACCCAAATGCCCATCGATGATAGACTGGACTGGGAAAATGTGGCACATATACACCATGGAATATTATGCAGCAATCAGAAATGACGAGTTTGTGTCCTTTGTAGGGACATGGATGAATCTGAAGAACATCATTCTCAGCAAACTGACACAAGAACAGAAAAAGAAATACCGCATATACTCACTCATAGGCGGGTGAGAAAAATGAGAACACAGGGACACAGAGAGGCGGTCTACTATACACTGGGGACTGTTGGGGGAAATGGGGGAGGGACAGCGGGGGGGGCTGGGGGGGATAGCCTGGGGATGAATACCAAGTGTGGGTGAGGGGGAGGAAGGCAGCAAAACACACTGCCATGTGTGTACCTATGCAACTGTCTTGCACGTTCTGCACATGTACCCCAAAACCTATAATGCAATAAAAATTAAAAAAAAAAAAGAAAAAAAAAAAGAAAAAACCTAATCTACTTTTGATAGGTGTACCTGAATACGACAAAGAGAATGAATCCAAGCTGGAAAATACTCTTCAGGATATTATTCAGGAAAACTTTCCTAACCTAGCAAGGCAGGACAATACTCAACTCCAGGTAATACAGAGAACAGCACAAAGATATTCCTCAAGAAGAGCAACCCCAAGGCCCATAATCGTTAGATTCACCAGGGTTGAAATGAAGGAGAAAATACTAAGGGCAGCCAGAGAGAAAGGTCAGGTTACCCACAAAGGGAAGTCTATCAGATTTACAGCAGATCTCTCAGCAGAAACCCTACAAGCCAGAAGAGAGTGGGGGCCAATATTTAACATCCTTAAAGAAAACTTTCAACCCAGAATTTCATATCCAGCCAAACTAAGCTTCACAAGTGAAGGAAAAATAAAATCTTTTGTGAACAAGCAAATACTCAGAGATTTTATTATCGCCAGGCCTGCTTTATAAGAGCTTCTGAAAGAAACATTACACATAGAAAGGAACAACCAGTATTAGCCTTTCCAAAAATATACCAAAAAGTAAAGAGCATCAACATAATGAAGAATTTACATCAACGAATGGACAAAACAGCCAGCTAACATCAAATGGCAGTAATCCTAAATTTAAATTGACTAAATCCCCCAGTCAAAAGATACAGCCAAAACCCATCGATATGTTGCATCCAGACCCATCTTACATGCAAGGATACACAAAGACTCAAAACAAAGGCATGGAGAAAGATTTGCCAACCAAATGGAGAGCAAAAATAAATAAATAAATAAAAAGCAGGAGTTGCAATTCTCGCCTCTGATGGAATGGATTTTAAAGCAACAAAGATCAAAAGAAGACGTAATGGTAAAAGGATCAAAGCAACAAGAAGAGCTGATGATCCTGGATGTGTACGCACCCAATACAGGATACATAAGACTTGTAAAGAGACTTGGACTCCCACACAGTAGTAGTGGGAGATTTCAATATCAATATTAGATAGATCAATGAGACAGAAAATTAATAAGGATATCCAGGACTTGAACTCAGATCCGGAACAAGTAAACTTAATAAACATTTATAAAACTCTCCACTTTAAACACACAAGACGTGCACTCTTATCAGTACCACATCACACCTACTCACAGGTTTAAATGAAATATTGGTTGGCCATTATTAAGCACAATTGATGGTATAAGGGAGGTTTTCAATACCCATTTTTAGACTGCATTCTAGCCTGGGCAATTAAGCAACACTCCCGTTCTCTCTCCCTCTTTCTCTTCCTCTTTTTTCCTCTTCTTCATTCCTTTTTTTTCTTTCTTTCTCTCTTTCTTTTTTTTTTTCAACAACAACAATAACAAAAAAAGAAAGTTGAAGATGAGTGTTTGGGTTTCGAGTTTGTAATGAATTAGTCTGTGGTTCATTAAACGCTTGTGTTTGGTATTAGGGGAAAAAGGTAATGCAATGCTACTTCATTGCTTTTAAAAATCAACGAACATTTAAAAACAGAGAAAAAGCCAAACCTTCCTGGTCAATGTGTTTGGCAGGTGGCTTTGGTGGGTCCCTCACAGGTGAGGCTGTGGGTGCATGCCAGGTGCATCCATGGGGAGGTGGGGAGGGAAGGCTGGGCCTTGCATCATGGCAGCTGGTGGGAGGAATGGACATGGAATTGAGAGAAACCAAAACAGCCAAGGAAATGTGAGAGTTCTGTGAGAGGAGAGACTGACATAGGAGCCCTGAGGGGACAGGAAGGGCACAGTCAGAGGGGAGGAGAGGGTGTGGGGCATGGGGTGGGTGGGAACAAAAGAGGGGCCAGAGCCTCAGGGCTGTGTCCAGAGTCATCAGGAGGAACTGGGCTAGGGAAAAGGGGCGAGTCCAGGTCTGAGCAGGGAGTGGCAGCTCAGCACTCACCTGCATGCGTGCAGATGTTGCAGGGTAAATATAGAAGGAGGCGATAATCACGTTTGGTAACATTCCTTTCTTTCTCAGAATCCCAGGTGTGAATCTGAGTGGGGGATCTGAATCGAATCTCCAGGAGCGTTCTGAGCTGCTCAGTAGGGCAAGTTGCAGCTGGGGTTGGGAGAGCAGACATTTCTCCCATGTTCCCGCACAGTTGATGACACAGGCAACTTCTTACCACCAGGGATAATGGAGAGGGGACACCCTCTGCTAACCGTGAAATGCTGCACAAATGTGCAAAGGGGCCCGAGGAATGGCGCTGAGAATTTTGATGATTTACTTGACTTTGAGAGGAGCTTTTCAGGATTTTGGCTCAGAGTAAACACAGGCCTGTGTGAAGGCCAGTTTCTTTCTTCCTCTCTCTGTCTTTTGTTTCTTTCCCTTTCTCTTTTAGAAAAATTATCAATCTACATGGAACTAGCCAAGGTACAAAATAGCCTCATGTTGAAATTTAATCTGAAAAGAAATAATAACAAGCAACAGAGTCACAGCTGGGCGGAGCCTTATCCCTGAACCAGGGGGATTGTGTTGCTGCGATTCAGGTACAGCTCTTGCTGCAGGGAAGGCTGCCTTGGTGGCCCTGGTCTGTAGTAGGTGTTTCTTACATTTTAAGCTGTATATGAATTTTGCAGGTGAAACTTCCGGTTTCCAAGTACCTTGAGACTTTTTAATGTCATAAGGAAAACCTAGTTGAGAAAAACAGGACAGATCTCAAATGTATGTGCAAAGTCAAAGATTGGAAGGAAATATACCAGATGTGAATGATAATGAGTAATTTTGTGTGGGGGATTTATGGGTACTTTTTATTTTCTTGTGAAACATTTTTCGAATTTTCTAGAATAAATTTATATCACTTTTGTAATTAAAAAAACCGAATTGTCAAGCAACACATCGAGACACTCTTTTGATACCTGATTTAAGAAATTCATCAAAGAGCTAAATAATGATAAAGCACTTGATCTGAAGGTGTCCTGTCTCATGTAGCTGAAAATTTATAAACTGAGACATTTGCTTGAGCTGAATCCAAGAAAAGCATAACTAAACCCTACAGGGTCCTTGTTGGGGATATGAATTAGAAGGAAAAGTGAGAATGTATGCAAGTTTGAGGCCACTTGAGGAGCAGACCCTGTAGGAGAAGTCGAGTCAGCTGTCCTGTAACCACCCAGGGGACCTTGAAGGAGAAGGCTATCCAGGAGGCCTGGAGGCTGAAGGGGTTGTTACAGTGAGCTAAGGAGAAAGGGACAGGTGCCATCTTTCTCTTCAGTTTAACCAAGTGTCAGTTGTTCGGGCAGTGCTTTTAGTGACACAGAAGTGTGGTTTCTTCCTCATCAGAAATCACCCTGAACCCACAGAATGGGAGAAAATATTTTCTAGTCATACATCTGATAAGAGATTATGATCCAGAATATATAAAGAACACTTACACCTTAACAAATAAATAAACAACCCATTCAGAAATGGGCAAAGGACTTGAAGAGACATCTCTCCAAGAAGGTATCCAAATGGCCAGTAAGCAAATGAAAAGATATTTTTTATCACCAGTCATTAGAAAAATGCAAGTCAAAACCATAATGAGATACTACTTCACATCTATTAGATGGTTATTATTTTTAAAAGAGAAAATAGCAAGTGTTGGCAGGATGCAAAGAAACTGGAACACTGGTATATCACTTGTGGGAGTGTAAAATGGTGCGGCCGCTATGGAAAACAGTATGTTAGTCCCTCAAAAAGTTAAACATAGAATTACCATGTAATCCAGCAATTGCACTTCTGGGAAACCCAAAGGAATTGAAAGCAGGGACTCAAACAGATACTTGCATGCCAGTGTTCATAGTGGTGTTATCCACAGCAGTGAAAATGTGGATACAACTGTTATGTCAAGAAATGAATGGCTAAGAAAAATGTGGTATGTAGGTACATACAATGGACTATTACTCAGCCTTAAAAAGGAGGGAGATTCTGATACATGCTACAACATGGATGAACCTTGAAGACATTATTTAAATGAAATAAATCAGACACAAAAGGACAAATACACATCCACTTATACGACAAACTTAGAATAGACAAATTCATAGGATGGAAAGTAGAATAGTGGTGGCCAGGAGCTGGGGGAAGGGGGAAATGGACAGTTATTTTTTCAGGATGCTACAAAAACTTCTGGAAATAATGATGATGGTTGTGCAACATTGGCAGTGAACTTAATGCCATTAAATTGCACACCTAAAACAGTTAAAATGGTAACTTTTATATGATGTATATTTTACCACAATTTAAAAAAATGACTTACTCAAATAGCTTTTGTGCTATTGAGAGTCCTTAGATGATCCATCAGATATGACTCACTCTTCTCTGATTTTACTTTTCTTTTTTCTCTCTACTCATCTCCTGAATTGAAATAATGTTGTAACAGTGCTAGAACTGTAATGTTCTAGCACTCTTCATTAGAGAGGGTGATTCAAAATGTAAGACCGCTTGTCATGTGAAATCTATTACTAATTACCAAAAGGGCCCCATTGGTAATAGATTTCCTCTGGTTGGAAGTAAGCCACAAGTTAAAACACAATGTAAAAACAGAGATCAGAGAAAGGGGCACTGGGGAGGGTATCAGCAAGATTACACTTAAATTTGTCTTGGGTGTAGAGCAGGATGGGTTTGCTCAAGGTAATGGTGAATATGTACTTGGTTACTGATGGATGAAGACTGGGATAGTGGGGGCATTTGAGAAGCAAGAACAGAAAGTCTGAGCCAGAGCAATCAGGTAAGAGAAAGAAATAAAAGATATGCAAATAGGAAAAGAAGTAGTCAAACAGTCTCTCCTTGCTGATGAAATGATTCTATACCTAAATAATCCTAAAGACTCTGCCAAAAGGCTACTGGAACTGATAAACAACTTCAGGAGAGTTTCAGCATGCAAGAATCAATGTACAAAAATCAGTGTCATTTCTATACACAAATAACATTCAAGTTGAGAGCTGAATCAAGAATAAAATCCCACTTATGATAGTGGCACAAAAATAAAACACCTAGGAATACTTCTAACTAAGGATGTGAATGATCTCTATAAGAACTACAGAACACTTCTGAAAAAAATCAGAGATGAAATAAACCAATGGAAAGACATCCCATGCTCATGGACTGTAAGAATCAATATCACTAAAATGGCCATATTGCCGAAAGCAATCTACAGATTCAATGCTATTCCTATCAAACTACCAATGTAATTTTTCACAGATTTATAAAAACTACTCTAACATTTATATGGAACCAAAAAAGAACCTGAATAGCTAAAGCTATCCTAAGCAAAAAGTAGCACAAAGCTGGAGGCATCACATTATCTGACTTCAAACTATACTGTAAGGCCACAGTAATCAAAACAGCATGGTACTGGTACAAAATAGACACATAGACCAATGGAACATTACAGAGAACTCAGCAATACAGCCATATATACAGCAGTCTGATCTTTCACAAAGTTTACAAAAATAAGCAGTGGGGAAAAGACTTTCTACTGAATAATGGTACTAGGATAGCTCACTAGCCATGTGCAGAAGAATTAAATTGGATCCCTACGTTTCACCATATACAAAAATTAACTCAATATAGATTAAAGATTTAAATGTAAGTCCTCAAACTATAAGAATGCTAGAAGGAAACCCAGGAAACACCATTCCGGACATCAGCCTTGGGAAATAATTTATGACTACATCCTCAAAAACAATCGCAACAAATCAAAAGTTGATAAGCAGTCCCTAATTAAACTAATGAGCCTCTGTACAGCAAAATAAACTCTCAACACAGTAAAGAGACAACCTAGGTAATGGGAGATAATATTTGCAAACTACATCTGACAAAGATCTAATGTCCAAAATCTATAAGGAACCTAATTCAACAAGCAAAAAACAACCCCATTAAAAAGTGGGTAACAGACTTCTCAAAAGAAAACATACAAGTGGCCAATGAACATATGAAAAAGTGTTCAACATCATGATCCTCAGAGACATGCAAATCAAAGCAGCAGTGAGCTACCATCTCACACCAGTCAGAAAGGCTATGATTGAAAAGTTAAAAAACAGTAGATGCTCATGAGGCTGCAGAGAAAAGGGATACTTAAATGCTGTTGGTGGAAATGTAAATTAGTTTAGCCACTGTGGAAAGCAGTTTGGAGATTTCTCATAGAAGAACTCAGAGCTACCATTCGACCCAGCAATCCCATTACTGAGTATATTCCCGAAGGAAAATGAATCCTTCTGCCAAGAATATACATGCATTTGTATGTTCATTCACAAATAGTAAAGACATGGAATCTACCTAGGTGCCCATCATTGGTGGACTTGATAAAGCAAATGTGGTACAGCACACCGGGGATGCTACACAGCCATGAAAAGAATGAAATCACATCCTTTGCAGCGACGCGGATGTAGGTGGAAGCCTTTATCCCAAGTGAATTAATGCAGGAACAGAAAACCAAATACTATATGTTCTCACTTATGAGTGGCAGCTAAACACCAAGGACTCATGGATGTAAAGATGGCAATGGTAGACGCTGGGGTCTACTAGAGGGAAGAGGGAGGGGTGGGCAAAAACGATTGATACTATGTTCACTACATGTGTGACAGGATGTTGTACTCCAAATCTCAGCATCAAGCAATATACCCATGCAACAATCCTGCACATGTACTCCTTGAATCTAAAATAAAAATTGAAATGATAAAAAACAAATAAGAAAAGCAAGAACAGCCTGTGTAAAAGTCTCTAAAGGCATGAAACAGCTTTGGTTGAGAGTGGCACAGATTCTGCGCTGCTGGTATGTGACATGCATGGGGGAAATGAAGGGGACTGAGAAAAGAGAGGTGGATGAAGTCCAGGCTGGGCAGGCCCTGAAGTCCTCTGTGCTAGACTAACAAGATCGGTTTTAAACTGGGGAGTGATGTGAGCAAGTATTTTGTGTGTCTTAGAAAGATGTCTCTGAAGAGTGGTGGTGTGGAGTATAGATTAGATGCAGGGGTTGGCAAGCATTCTGTAAAAAGCCAGATAGTAAATATTTTTGCTTAGTCAGTGTGTTGCTTTCAGGCAACACAGGTCTCTGTTGCATATTTAAAGAAAACATTCTACAGCCCTTACAACTGTGGTTAGCTTTTAGCTCATGGGCAGCACAGGAAGCATCTGCAGTCTGGCTTTGGCTCACTGGGCAGTCGGTTGTCGAGGGGTGACCGTGGGAAGAAGAAATGACCAGGTGTTGAAATAAGGAGGCAGCCATGTGAGTGAGGAGATGGCAGTGGATTTGGAGCTGAGTAAAAAGAGGAACTGATTTAAGCTAGAGACTAGTGAGTGTGAAGGGGAGTGGCCAGGAGAATGACCCAATGGCGGGGGTGGGGGTGCAGTAGGGTGGTCGAGACAGTGAAGAATGGATTTGGGTGGAAGAGGATGGTGTTCATTTGTGCGTGTTCAGCTTAAAGTATCTGCAGACATCCAGGTGAGCTCTCCTGTAGGCAACCGGGTGTGTGGGGCTACAGCTGAGGGTGACCTGGAGCCAGGGCAGATGCAGAGGGAGCATTTCTCAAGGGCATTATTCACTGCAGGCTGTGGGACAACCGATTGCCCTCCTGGAAAAATAAAATGATGAGTCTCATCCTTATTCCTTTTTTTAGACTAAATTCTAAATAGATCAAGAATTTAAAGGCAAAAAATAAAACTACAGAAATATAAGATGTATTTTAAAAAATTCTAAGATTTGGGCAGGGCTTTTTTAAAACAGTGATAGAAATCCAGAAACTATTTAAAAATAATATTTTTGACAATGTAAACATTGTAAATGTCTATTAAAAAGCAGGAAACATATTTACAACACAACACATATATAATTCCAATTTACAAAAGCAATAAATACTCCAACACACAAAAAATGGTCAAAGGAAATAAAAGAGGAGTTTCTGGGAGAAGTACAGATCACGCGGTCAGGAGTTCGAGACCAGCCTGGCCAACATGGGGAAACCCCATCGCTACTAAAAATACAAAAATTAGCTGGGTGTGATGGTGTGTGCCAGCTACTCAGGAGGCTGAAGCAGGAGAATCGCTTGACCTGGGAGGTGGAGGTTGCAGTGAGCCAAGATTGTACCACTGTACTTAAGCCTGGCCAATAGAGTGAGACTTGCCTAAAACAAAAAAAAGCTAGAAAACATATAAAAAGACTGATCATTCATAGCAAAGGAAAATAATACAAATAAGGTAACCTTTGTCACCCTAAGATTGGCAAATTTTAAAATAAATGACAAATGAGTGTGTGAAAGGTGTGTGTTGGGCAGGAAGTGTAATTTCATACTGGTATGTATTATGTTTAATAGCACAGTCTTTCCAGAAGGTACAGTAAGGGCAGGTATCACAGTTTAGAAATGAACATACACAGCTGAGCACAGTGGCTCACGCCTGTAATCCCAGCACTTTGGGAGGCCAAAGTGGGTGGATCAGGAGGTCAGGAGTTTGAGACCAGCCTGGCCAAGATGTTGAAACCCCGTCTCTACTAAAAATAAAAAAATTAGCCAGGCACGGTGGCATGTGCCTGTCATCCCAGCTACTCAAGAGGCTGAAACAAGAGAATCGCTTGAACCTGGGAGGCGGAGGTTGCAGTGAGCTGAGATTGCGCCACTGTACTCCAGCCTGGGTGACAGAGTGGGACTCTGTCTCAAAAAGGAAAAAAAAGTGAACATACAACACAGACTGATGATTCAGGGTCATTTATTCTAAGGAATTAACATCACAAACATTCATGAATTGTCTGCAGGGGAGGTAGTGCAGCCTCTTTTCTAATAGTGAAAAATCAAAAACAACCCAAATGTCTATCACCAGTGCATTGGTTTAAACATACTGCTGCAGATGTAATCAGTGGAATACTATGCAGTCATTAAAAATTATTTTTCAACATTTTGGGATCTTCAGCTCTTTGCAAATGAGGCTTACATTTATTGATTTTTTAAAAAAATTATTTTTGAGGTGGAGTTTCGCTATTTCCAGTTACCCAGGCTGGAGTGCAATGGTATGATCTCTGCTCACTGCAATCTCTGCCTCCTGGGTTCAAGTGATTCTCCTGCCTCAGTCTCCCAAGTAGCTGGGACTATAGGTGCCCACCACAATGCCTGGTGAATATTTGTATTTTTAGTACAGACAGGGTTTCACCATGTTGGCCAGGCTGGTCTTGAACTCCTGACCTCAGGTGGTCCACTGCCTTGGCCTCCCAAAGTGCTGGGATTACAGGTGTGAGCCACCGCGCTGGGCAGGCTTACATTTAAAACCTCATCCTCTACCTCCCAGTTCTCATGGATACCCTTCCTTGCTGTACTGTTTTCTTTTTCTGTTGTGTTTTTCACCTTCCAATATGGTAGATGGTATTCATTGTGTTCATTTTTAATTGTCTGTTGGCTCTTGTCACAAGGTAAGTTCCAGGACTGCAGGGATCTATTTCTGTTTTATTCACTGATAGATTTCAGGCCTGGGAAAAGCACATGGTACATGGAGTAGGGCCACAGCACCTATTTATTGAATGAGTGGGTGTATGTTTGTTGACCTGGCAAATTGTCCATGCCACAGCGTTAAGAGAAGAAGCAGAATAAGAAACATATGGTCGACTTTGCAAAGATTGTCATTTTACAGTAATGTATGTTTGTAAATGCGTGCATATGTGTGTGTGTAAAGAATGAATGTTCTCCAAAGTATAAATTTTGATTAATCTCTGAGTTGTAAGTTTCTGTGGGTGTCTTTACTTTCTCTTTTAATTTTTCTATTTTAAAATTTCCCCTAATGTGCTTCTATCATCTAAAGAATCAGTAGGAAACATAAATCTATTTCTATTTTGAATAACCAAAACATATTTTGGTTATGCAGCTCTGCTGCATAGAGCTACTGGGAGCTGTCCGTTGGACTTGGCAACAGGGACTCACTAGTGTTATGGGTTGAAGAGTTCCCCTCCAAAGTTCCTATCTACCCCAAACCTCAGAAGTTGACTTTGTATGGAAAGAGGGTCTTTGCAGATATAGTGTAGGGATCAAGATATGATCATATTGAATTAAGGCGGGCCCTAAGTCCCATTAGATGTCCTCATAAGAGACAGAGCAGGATTCACAGAGACATAGAGAAGAAGCCAGGTGAAGACAAGGGCAGAGACTGAAGGGATGCAATCTCAAGCCAAGGCACACCTGGGGTCAACAGAAGCTGGAAGAGGCAAGGAAAGATTCTCCCTTTGAGCTTTCGGAGGGAGAGTGGCGTCTTGACAGCACGAATCTGGACTCTGACCTCTAGAATTATGAGAGAATAAGTCTCTCTTGTCTTAAGCTGCCCAGTTCATAGTATTTGTTATGACAGCCCCAGGAAACTAATACCAGGGGTGACTTTGGTGATGGTGGTGTTGGTGGAGTGGTGGGGTCTAAGGCAGATTGCAGTGGGTTAAAGAGTGACTCACCTGTGAGGGAGTGAGGGATGGTGAGTGTAGATGAAGTATTTAGAGGCAGAGAGAGCTGGAAGGAAGCTGGATGGAGTGAGGACTCACGTGTGTGTATGCATTCATGTGTGTGCATGTGTGCACATGTGTCATGGGTGTGTATGTGAACTGGGGGGGTTGAATACCTTTACATGTTGAGAAGGAGCCAAAGGGGTTTAGGTTGATGATATAAGGAAGAGGGATAGTTGGTGGAGGCAGGTGTTTGACAGAATAGGAGTCAAGACAAAACGCTGCTGAGACCACTGGTAGTGGGTAGGTTCAAATAGAAAAAGGGATGAACTTCGTCCCAGAGAGGTGGGGAAGATGTGGGAAGAAGGGAGAAAGACGGGAGGGGAACGGAAGCTTGGAGACAGTTCTCTTAGGGTTTGTGTCACAAGGAAGCCTCAAACTGGCTCAGTTTTGAGTGTGAATTTCAAGAATGCTCTATTTCAATTGATTCATTGAATTGAATCTGCATCCAGCAACAGCAACAACAAAAAACTGAACTCAGCATAATCACAGATTAAGCAAAGCTTTCTGTATCTTGACTGGTCAAGAAAGGCATATGAAAATGGCTATTTGTACATCCATATTCACAGCAGCATTATTCACAGTGCCTGAAAGGTAGCAGCAACCCAAGTGTCCATCAACAGAAAAATGTATAATCAAAACGTGTTCTGTTCACATAGTGGAGTATTATTCAGCCTTGAAAAGGAAGAAAATTCTAAAACACCCTCCAACATGGGTGAAGCTTGAGGACATTATGCTCAGGGAAATAAGCAAGAGGACAAGTACTATATGATTTCACTCATATGAGGTCCCTAGAATAGCCAAAGTCATAAAGACAAAGCAGAATGCTGATTGCCAGGGGCTGGAGCAGGGGAAATGAGGAGTTAGTGTGTAATGGGGACAGTTTCTGTTTCGGAAGATGCAGAGTTCTGGAAATGGATGGTAGTGATTTTGCAACTTGAATGTATCATTGAAGTGTATACTCTAAGAATTGTTAAAATGATAAATTTTATGTTAGACATATTTTGCCACAATGAAAAGGAGATTGTGTTTAAAAAGGAAAAGGACACATATATTTAAAATGAGAGATCAGCTTGTGACTGCATTCTTGTCTTATTGCAGGAAGAGTTTACAAAGAGCTACAATACTATAGCTCCAGACTGAGGAGTGGTGGGGTTTTGCCATCATATTGATTCCTGCAATCTTGGATTTATAATCAGTTACTAGTCAGCGATGCCTCTGGGTATGTATGTGTATATACATATACATATTGTTTTGAACTGTAAAGCAGATGTAGAGAAGAGTGTATGGAGAGAGATACTTCCATTTTATGACCTAGAGACATGTGAGAGAGAATTCAGAGCTGTAGTTACAAGTGGTACCAGAAGTTCAAAATCAATAGTTTCCCTCTGGTCTCTTGCCCTGATGCTTATCCTTTGGCATAAGTCCTTGTCTGAAGTCTTGCCCGCCAGCGACTAGTGATAACACTTGTCATTTGTGTCCGTGCTGTCATGTGAAGGTGAGCTGGTTTTGATTTGCTGTGTGCCTTGAGCTGTTGTGACTAGGGGAGACTATTCTAATCAGAAGTCCAGACAGACCAGAAAGTTTGAAGTCATAGGTGTGTGTCATAGGACAGATCCTACATCCCACGAGGACCTGGCGACAGCTATCAAAAGGCAAAGGGTCCTATTAACATTTTAGCTTGGGGGCCCCACGATGTGAATTTAAATTTAGAATGTCTGGGACCCACTGCAAGGTCAAAGCACTGATGCTGGCTGCTCATGGCATATGGCTGGGTAAATGCGCAATTTAATTGCTTAAAGGAGGTAAGCGCCAGGGCACGCTGGGCTGGATAAAGGAGACAGACATTCAATATCCTGATTCTTCTTCTTTTTTTGTGTGACAGGATCTCACTCTGTCACCCAGGCTGGAGTGCAGTGGTGCAATCATGGCTCACTGCAGCCTCAACCTTCTGGGCCCAAGCAATCCTCTCACCTCAGCCCCCCAAGTAGCTAAGACTATAGGCATGTGCCACCATGGCCAGCTAATTTTTGTACTTTCTGTAGAGACAGTGTCTTGCCATGATGCCCAGGCTGGTTGTGAACTCCTGAGCTCAAACGATTCACCCACCTTGAGCTCCCAAAGTGTTGGTACTACAGGCATGAGCCTCCGTGCCTAGTGCCTGATTCTTCTTTAAAGAGATTTCAAGAATCAGGACCATGGACAGTCAAAACCATTAGGAACCTGCCATGACCATCATGTATAATGATGTGGGTTGTCCACTAACAAAGGTGCCTAGATGAGGGGAGAAAGAGGGCGGAAACCTATTCTATGTTTCCTCTGCCAAGACACATGCCCTTTCACAGGCCTGAGTCCCCCCAGAGGAAAGGGCACCTTTGGTAATTTGCACAAAGACACTGTATGGGTTAACAGCAGTCCTGAAACCACAGATTTCATTTATTTCATCCTCCTTTTTTTTTTGTGTGAGCACATGAAGAAAGTGTGGCCCAGGGAAGCCAATGGACTTGCCAGGAGGCAGACCTGGAGGGAGCTCCCAGACCTTGGGATTCCAGGCTGAGCTTCCCTCCTTCTGTGTTATCTGAAGTAGTGGCTGCTTCAGGCTGTTCTCTTGCCCAAGGACTGTGGAGTTGGTGGTTTCCTTCTGAGAGCAAGAAGAAAGCTACTGCTCCTGATTCTTCCAGTGTGGAGCTCGGAAACAGCCAGTCCTGGGGAATCCCAGTTCTGCTGCCCACCAGCCAAGGGACCTGCAGCCTGAACATCTTCATATGCAAAATAGAGTGAAATGCCCTCATTTCTGGGTTGCTGGGAGAATTAAATGACATAATGCATGCTGGGAGCCTGGTGGCAAGGTGCTGGGCTATTGTGCCTGGTGGGCCTGGGTTGGAATCCTGTTCTCCCAACTACAATCTGCATGTATTTGTTCAGGCCACTTCCGCCTCACAGTCTGTTTCCTTCATGCATAATGAAAATAATAAGACCTACCTGCAAAAGAAATAAATCCTGTAAGGATGGCACCTGGTCCACAGTGGCCATTGAACAAATGACAGCAATTATGACAGTGCCTGGGTCAAAGAAGGTACACAATTTGTAACTACAATAATCACTATTTTTATAAGCTCAACATTGTCCTGGAAACTGTGGGAAATCCAGAAATAATCTAAGAAACAGATGGGCAGACCCATCTGGAAGCTAAGAGCCTGCTTGGTAATATAAAACCTGCATAGTGCCCCTTATCCATGTGCAGTTGCACTCTGCATGGTGGACAAGAGACCAAGAATGTTCCAGTGCATCAGCGACAGAGGCCAACAGTGGCCGGGCAAAGGCATCACCAAGGAGGTGGGAGATGACTGTGGCTCTCAAGTGTGAAAGGGCAAAAGCCAACCCTTACCGACTACCTATTATGTGACAAGTACTGGGCAGGGCAGGACAGCCCATGGGGGAGTGTTGACCCATCTTACAGATGAGGCAGTGGAAGTGCATAGGGCTCAGTTACTCGCTGAAGCTTACATGTCTAATACGTGGTGGAGACGGGAGACTGAACCCTCCATCAAGCTGATCCCATCCTGAAGCTTGTCTTCTTTCCTTTCTGCCATTGCAGATAGACAAGAGAAGTGTGTGTGTGTGCGCACGCGCGCATGCATGTATTTGTGCCTGCATGTGTGTACAGACGAGAAAAAGTGGCAACAAGAAGAATCTTGGCTGGGCGCAGTGGCTCATGCCAGTAATCTCAGCACTTTGGGAGACCACAGCAGGTGGATCATGAGGTCAGGAGTTCGAGACCAGCCTGGCCAACATGGTAAAACCTCGTCTTACTAAAAACACAAAAGTTAGCCTGGTGTAGTGGTGGGTGGCTGTAATCCCAGTTACTCAGGAGGCTGAGTTAGGAGAATTGCTTGAACTCAGGAGGCAAAGGTTGCAGTGAGCCGAGATTGTGCCATTACACTCCAGTCTTGGTGACCGGGCGAGACTCCATCTCAAAAAGAAAAAAAGAATCTTGCCCCAGACCTGTGTTAATAGAGTAAATTACCCCAGTGGAGCAGAATTAGAAATAATGGAGTAGAAGATTTAAGGGGGTTGTGCTTGGAATATGCGTCAGCACTAGAGAGCGGATGCTGAGGATGGAGGTGAAGGGATAGGGTAATAGGAAAAAAAAAAAAGACTTTCCAAGAGTTAATGTCAGGTTAAAATCTGGTAAGTGGGAAGATCCTGGTAGCTTACAAAATCATAAGTTGGGGAGGGGAACTGGCAGCTAGGGAATAGGATGAACATTTATTGAACACCCACTATGTGCCAGAATTGAGCTTTTTTTTTTTGAGACGGAGTTTCGCTCTTGTTACCCAGGCTGGAGTGCAATGGCTCGATCTTGGCTCACCGCAATCTCCGCCTCCTGGGTTCAGGCAATTCTCCCGCCTCAGCCTCCTGAGTAGCTGGGATTACAGGCACGCACCACCGTGCCCAGCTAATTTTTTGTATCTTTAGTAGAGACGGGGTTTCACCATGTTGACCAGGATGGTCTCGATATCTTGACCTCGTGATCCTCCCGCCTTGGCCTCCCAAAGTGCTGGGATTATAGGCTTGAGCCACCACGCCCGGCCCAGAATTGAGCTTTGTAGCTTCACATCTGTTTTCAGCTTTATTCACTCCCCTTAATAAAGCCATGTGATAGGTAGCATCATTGATTTGAGAGAGGCTGGCTACCATGCCCAAGATTACACAGCTGGAATTGGGTTTGGTCCTGGGAGTCTGTTCTAAGTCTAGGGCACCCTTTATTAACCAAACAGCACAGAAGCATGAAACACCCAAGGGTGTTGAGTAGATAGATGGGCTGTCTCAGAGGATGAGATTGTAGAATGACAATCAAGAAATGAGACCACCAGATACTCCAGGAAGCATCCACAGATAGTGCTCAGGAGGAGAGGGTGCAGGCAGTGAGAGAGAGGAGGAGTTAGTGGGGATGAGGGGGCTCTGCTGATATGAAGAGTACAGGATGGGGAGTTTCCTCTCCTGTACTCTTTCCTAGCAGGAAAGCAAACTCCTAGAGATTCTGAATAGGGTGGTCAGGGTGGAAGTTAGACTGCAGGGGCAGAGGTAATGATGGCTGAAGCTTCAAGACACACTCATCTGCAGGTGAGGAAGGGAGATGGCAGAGCAGCTGGGGATAGCAAGACCTAGTTTTCCAAATGAGGGAGGGCAAGCAACCAGTAGAAATGAAGCAATGGGACATTCTGGAGGGAAAGCAAGAACAAGATCTCCCAAGGTTTAGGAAGAAATAGAATGAAAGTCAAAGCATTGTCCTCAGAGAGAAGACCGGCCCCTCCCTGTCTAAGAGGGCACAATGTCAAGCACAGCAGGGTGTGTGGGGCTGGCCAGACTGATCCCCCCTGCTCAGAATGTGACAGTGGTTCCGGTCTTCCAGTGGACTGTGGTCATCTATCCTGGAGAATCCATAAATTAGATCAGACTTTTCAGTCTTGAGGAGGCGCAGAAAGAAGCGAGAAAGTGACTGCTTGGTTTTCCTACTCAAGTTGAGACACAAGACACCCTCTCCTAGATTCTAGAATTTTGGAAAGCCAAATCTTCTAAAAAGGGTCTGGTGAGCTTTAGAGTGAGGAACGGGGAAGCTATTTCAGAAGAACTAGTCTCTGCAAGACTGATGGGCAGGACGTTTCCTCGTCAATTTTCTGGGGCAAGACCGATTTGGATTTGCTTTGATTCCACCACGTCATGGGTTCTCACGACGGAAGAAAGAATAGTCAATCCAAACCCTCACATTAGCCGGAGTTCCAATTTTAGACAGATGTTCCAACCCACTTCCCACAAACCCGTCTCTGTTAAGAATTTTAGCAAGTGGAAAATTGAATTTTATTTTCTCTGCTGTCCCTCTCCTGGGGATGACAGAAACTGGGTTTTGAAGGAGAAAAAAGGGTCCCAAGTAATTTATCCAGAGCAGTGACCACATAATTGAGGGTTAAGAACAAACTGATCCCCACAACTCAATACCTGTTGGGTAGCTCCACCTGGGACCAGCAAGAAAGCGGGGGGCGGTGGGCTGGCAAGCAAGCGTTCAAGGGTATTTTCCCTGCTCTAACAAGGCATGTTTAATTTTACAAGAAAACTGTTATTTCTCTGCATCATTTTCCCTCTTTTCACCTTAAACAACAATCTATAGGTGTCCTGTGGTTTAACTCTGCACTTTCAGTTAGGTGTTAGCATTCTGAACAAATTAATGCTGACTTCCTCTTTTCCTATAAAGGCTGCACCCTCTGGATGTATTTCAGTGATTATACTAATTCCTGCATCAATAAAACAGAATTACTTTTACTTAAATGTGGCTTAAATCCTAGCGATACTTGATTGGAATGCAGAAGGCCTAGGTGTTGCACTTCATTGCATCTGTGTTGTTTTGGAGAATTCTGCTGTTGGTGTTTCGGGGTCTCTTGAAGAGGAGTCTGCTCTCTGCGATCACTGCCATGTTTCCTTTGCGCTCTCAGAGATGGGCATTTCCTTTGCCTGGGTTTTGTGGAGGAGAAATGCACTAACTGGATTTGGGGTTTCAAAGCCTCAGGTCCTCATATAACCACTTGGGACCTGATCTTTGGCCAGTGGCCACACATCTCTGCATCTCAGTGTCCTTCTAGGGACTGTTGGTTGACCAGCTTTATCCTGACAAATGTTCACTAACTACAATTTATTAGGATGAAATAAGAAATTTCTTTTAAAAGAAAGCTTGACCTGTCTTTGAATGGTCTCTATGCATTGAATAAATGACAGGTCCTTTTCTCTAGAAAGCAAATGAAATAATTTTAGTCAAAAGTTTTCACAAGGCTTTAGCAGGTTTCGGTTGATGGGAGGGCAATGTCTCCCTGTCTGCTCACATATATGATTGTGTTTTGTGAGCATTGTATTTCCCCAGGTTTCAGAGAATAAAATGATTCTTTTCCTCCATGGGTCAAACGTGTAGCTGTGGTTCTTCTCTCAGCCTCTGTCTTCATGTCTCGGACAACATGGTTTCCTTTAAAGTAGGCACATGTGTTCTCTTCAAAATGGCCCTGGATTGAAGCGGGCCAGCAGCTTCCATTTAGCCCCAGCTGAATGAGAAGATATTCAGTCTTGCCAGCTTAGTTATCAGCAGTCTCCTGCATTTTAAGTGTTTTTCTCAATTTGTTTGAGTCATTCTGTTGTGTACCCTGAGGCTTTGAGGTCCAGCAGGCAGAGGTCAGAATCTTTAGGGTAGATGTGGGCTCCTGGCTTTCTACTGTGTCAGGTTAGAGGAATACCATTTTTTTTCCTCAAAATGCTTCACTAGTGGGGAGATACTAGCTGTTGTTTTTTTTTTCTGGTAGGGGTGGCTTGAAGATGCTCCCGCAGGGGAGGAGGGGAGGGGCTTTAGGCATGGATCTGTGCTCTTTCAGTCTGTGCAAAGTGGAGATTGTGCAGACCCCAAAAGGTTCTACAGAGGTGAGCCCAGTCCAAGGGTTCTGTAGAAGATAGAGCACAAGTGAGGAGTTCTTGGACCCAATGGGGACCCCTCCCCGAGGAAGGCTCTATAAATTGATCTGTCATAACAAAAAGCCTCAATTTGCAGCATTTGTCAATTTTTGTGGTGAAAAATCTCTCGCCATGGCCGATTGCAAACTGTCACCTGTTGACCAGCTCACAAAATTCCCGCTATTTAACAATCAGCTGTCCTGAGCTGATATGAGCTCACTGCAGCACCGCCCACTGAATCGAATCCTACAACCTTGAAGTGGGGGTAAAGGGATCCTATTTTGCTGGGAGGTGGTGGGAAGGAACAGGTGACATGGAAGGGAAATAAAGGGATGATAGGTTTGGGAAATGTTGCCCACTCTGTCTCTCTCTTGGAGAGTTCTAGAACAAGTGAGCCTATTAAGGTCTCTGAGAAATCCTATAATATATGTAATTGCTTAAATTTGCTTCCCCAAACTCATTTGAGCTTAGGATAACCTACGCACATCTTGGTTCTGTGGAACGTATTTGAAATGTATTTGGTTTGGTGGCTCTGGGAATGAATGACAGGGATATTGCAGACAGGCACACCCCCACTGTGCCTTCTTCATGATTCGCTCAGGGCCAGCCCAGCATGTCCCCGTTTCCCCCAACACAGCCCAAAGCTGTCGGCCTGTGCATTTGCTGTCAGTGTCCCCTATTGTCCTCCATGTACGCTGACTCCCCTTCCCCGCCCCCGCCTCAGTAGAAAGAGACATGACTCAGTCAACAAGCAAAAAGGAGAGTGACATATTACCCAAACAGAGGAAGATTCTCTGACACAAATGGGAGGTTAGCTTAGACTCTGTTGCTAGACTCAGAGGGTAAGATGAAAGTAAAGTTTCTAAAATAGAATCCTATCACTAGAAACAGGGACAGCCTGAGGCGGGGATTACCTAAAGACCACCCACGGTGCTTTCACCTTCACCCACTCCATGTTTTCCCTATGAGCTTGCAAATGGAATCAAATGATGCTGCCCCTCCAGATGCCAGGAAGCCCCCAAACCTCAGCACTCTGGGCTCTGGATGTGCTCTGCATTTATCCCTCCCCCAGCCCTTCTCCCCAAAGTGCTCAGCTTGGTGAATGATGACTTGGCAACTAGGGAGGTTAAGGCCAGTGCAGTATCCACAATAGGCCCCACCCCATAGACTCCATGCAAGCCCCCAACCTTCCCTCGGGAGTGATGTGTATGGACTGTGGGAGGAAGGGGTGTGGACAGCCTGGGACTTTGCTTGTTGGAAATCCGCAGCTGGAGGCAGAGGACACAGGGACACCTGCTTGGAATGGGGCCTGGAGCAGCTGCGTGGAGGTTGCTGAAGGCACAGCTCCCACCTCTGCGGCAGCTGTGGCAGTGGCAGCTGGTGCAGAGCTGGGGATAATTATTAGGGGAGAAACAAACACAATCAAATGGCCTTCCCTGAAAGGCTTCCTAAGGGGAGAGCGTGTGGGGTATGGAGCCCCATCTATGGGATGAGCCACTGGGAAGCACATGGGGTCAGCACTCTGCGGAGGAAGGAGAATTCTCCCCTCCTGGCTCTCACTGGCTTTTTCGGTAGCACAGACGGTGAACTTCAGGTGGAGTGTATAGCAAAGGACAGCCTAGGGGCTGGGCTGGAAACAGTTGAGTTGAACCATGCACAGCTGATGGCTTACACACAGGCTTAGAGCCCCAATTCTGCCATTTTGGTCCCATAATTTCTACTAGGCGCCTCCTGTGTGTACCAAGCACTGTGCTAGGCCCTGGGGCTACAAAGACCAATAAAACACAAATTCCTGCCAGGGGAACTTTTGTGGCTCAAAACTGGCCCAAGTCTGGCGGTGAGGGTGGGTTGGGGTAGAAGATATTTTTTGGAATGAAATAAGACATTCTCTTTTTTTTTTTTTTTCTGAAACGGAGTCTTAATCTGTCACCAGGCTAGAGTACAGTGGCATGATCTCGGCTCACTGCAACCTCCACCTCCTGGGTTCAAGCGATTCCCCTGCCTCAGCCTCCCAAGAAGCTGGGATTACAGGCACGCACCACCACGCCCTGCTAGTTTTTTGTATTTTAGTAGAGATTGGGTTTCACCCTGTTGGCCCGGTTAGTCTCGATCTCCTGACCTTGTGATCCGCCTGCCTTAGCCTCCCAAAGTGCTGGGATACAGGCATGAGCCACTGTGCCTGGCCCAAGACGTCTTCTTAAACAGTGTTTTGGAGTAGGGAGTGACTGCTTCATGAGCATGGACTTTCCTTTTGGGATGAGAATGCTTTTGAACATGACAGAGTTGGTGGCTATACATCATCATCCATGTATTAATTAAATGCCACTGAAAAGCACTCTTGCAAATGGTTAATTTCACCTGAAAAAAGAGAATTTTCTTTTGATAGTAAAACTATAGAAATCCAACACCTCCGGAAGGTCACATGCCTTCATTTGCCTAAGCCTGAGAACAGGGGTGTGCCTGATAGACAGCTGAGAGATAACACATGGTGGCTTGTCCACCCAGGACCACTGTCCCCATGGGGAGATGGAGAGAGGGAGGCACGGCGCAGGGGACTCTCCCATGAGCCTGGACACCCCCTTAACCTCAGCCCTGTTGAGGTGCCGTTCACCTCTACAGTCTGCAGCGCCGACAACTGTGCTTGAAGCCAGGCTGGAACATCTGGCAAGCCATTAATAACCGGTGACTGTGATGAATGCCTGTGAGCTCCAACTGACTTCAGCATTTCACGGTCGCCCTCCAGGAGGCACCGTCCTTAATAAGACTCTCATGCAAATTAGACACCAGTTGCTGCACTGGGTTGCTGCAGTTGACCTGCGGGACAATGTGCTTCTTTCTTGACATGAGTTTCCTAACAAATTACGTTGTGGGCACGATGCTTTTCCCTTTGTGAAATTGGACTTTCTCTTCTATTGTGCAATGTTCTTCTCCTGTGCTGTATTGATTTGTTACGGGGGGAACTGCAGAGCCTTCTTACACAGCACAGCTTGTTTTTTTCCTGAGGTCCTCACTGTGTGGGGACCTGTTCCATATTGCCTCTCTCTGGGTATGTGTGCTAGAGGAGAACGTCTCATGTGGGGTCAGACTGCCCAGAAGTAAACTGGATTTTTGCTTATCAGTCATTCATTCCTTGAGGGGATTCCTACTTTAACCTGAACTACTTGGTGGATTTTCAGCAGACACTGGCAATATTTGCATCTTCCTTTCTCTCTCGCTTGGGTGGCAGTGTTTCTCTTGCAAAATTAGCTGCATTTGTAAAATGAAGCAGCAGGAAAGTCAAGAGGGCGATTTCTCGCCTGGCGTTTGTTTTTCCAAGATCATCTAGCTGAAAGCAAAAATTTTCCTAGCAATAACCTTGCAGTATCTTTAGGCAGCTCTGATCGTAGTTAATCGCCAATCAAGTCTTCCATCCTGGAAGGAAAATAGCTGGAAAGGGGACTTGATTTCTGCCGGCCCAGTCAGTCTATTGAGATGAGGCCTGAGTGGTCTCTGGGGACAGGGTTTCTGGGGACAGAGTCTGAGCTATGAAGGCTCCCTGCTGGTTCTCTGCTCACCAAGCCATGTACCCTGGTTTGGGACAGTTACTGCATGGAAGGGGGCGGATTCCTGCCCCATGATCTTGCACAACCCTGCAGTGGCCCCGTCTAGGAACCCAAAGACATTGTGGTTCAACATTCGTAGAGTCTGTATTTTAAGGCCACAGTGAGTGAACTTGGAAGGAGATAGAAGGATTTGCTGTTGAGATGCATTTGGTGAAAAGGATGAAAACTCTGGGCTTCTCCCTGGGGTCAAACCAAGCTCTGCACCTGGCCAGCTCTCGAGGAAGCCTAGGTGGAATGATGGGTTTCAGAACAGTGACTTCCAGTACCTTGCAGGGTGGTATTTGCTTAATGCTCACACTCTTTTTTTTTTTTTAACAGTGAGATTGTGAGCTCTGTTGAGTCTCTGCTCACACAGCCAGCCAGCACAGGCCATGGAGACAGGGAGCCCTGGGGGCTAAGTATGATGCCCCATTTGGTGTTCTGTGTCTCCCGGGGCTGACTTATTAATAGCTCATAGATTACAAACGGCCTGTGCTTCCCTGCCCTGTGGCTTGTCTGCTGCAATGCTGTTTAGGTTTCATGCACTTGGGATCTAGTCCTTTTAAAATCCCATTTTCTCCTGCTTCTGTGCCTCTCCCCTGGGGCCCATTGGCACTGCCTGTGTGCTTTGCTCCGCTTCCTCCTGAATCATTCTTGCCTTCTCCAGCAAAGGTTTATTTGATTTCTTTAAAGTCACTTGATTGAATTCTCAACACAAGAAGGTACACTGAAGTAATCACATCTGCTCTTTTTTAGGGAAAAATAGAAATCTGTACTCTTCTCTGAACTTCGCCTTGCCTGCAGAACTCAACATTTGCGAATGATGTGTCCTTGGGAAGTCATGTTTTATCCAGTTTTGCAAACTTCTGGCTCATATCATAAATTCAAAGATGCTGGTGCTCCTATTCTTAGCTTTAACATTTCTATTTGTACCCTTTACCCTGAGCCCCAAGAAATGTTCTTTAAACATATTCTCAGCTGGACCAGAAGAGATTTGGTTTATGTGTGTGTTTTTAATGGGCCCTGCCTTGACTTGGATAGTGCTGTTGAAAACACAGATCTGATGGATTCAGTGCTGGATAATTCCCCTCCTAGCACCGATACTCCCTAATAACTTTTTGATACATACAAACAAAAAAAAATCCTCTTTAATCTGCAAGTTCCTCCTTGGATGGGCTGAACGGTAAGATTATCTGGAAAAAAATGAGTAACTTCTACAGAGAGACTCTTGTATCAGTCACCAGAGGATAAGAGAGAAAGCTCCTTGTCTCTCGCAAACCTGTGCTGGCCAATACAGCAGCTACCAGCCTTAAATTTGCCTGGTGATTTTACGCAGTAAGCGTAAAACAAACATGGGATTTTGGGCTGGGCGTGGTGGCTCACGCCTGTAATCCTAGCACTTTGGGAGGCCGAGGCGGGTGGATCACGAGGTCAAGAGATCGAGACCATCCTGGTCAACATGGTGAAACCCCGTCTCTACTAAAAATACAAAAAATTAGCTGGGCACGGTGGCGCGTGCCTGTAATCCCAGCTTCTCAGGAGGCTGAGGCAGGAGAATGGCCTGAACCCAGGAGGTGGAGGATGCGGTGAGTTGAGATCGCACCACTGCACTCCAGCCTTGGTAACAGGAGCGAAACTCCATCTCAAAAACAAACAAACAAACAAACATGGGATTTTGAAGACTAATAATGTGAAAGTAATATATCCCATTAATAATTGTCATATTAATTACACATTGGGCTTTTAATAACTGGATTTGGTGGTATAAATAAATCATTATTTTAATTTCACCTATTTATTTTTTCCTTTTAAGTGTTCATATTACAGAATTTAAGATTATGAGGCCAGGTGCGGTGGCTCATGCCTGTAATCCCAGCACTTTGGAAGGCCGAGGAGGGCTGAACGTGAGGTCAAGAGATCGAGACCAACCTGGCCAACATGGCGAAACTTGGTCTCTACTAAAAATACAAAAATTAGCTGACTGTGGTGGCACACGCCTGCAGTCCCAGCTACTTGGGAGGCTGAGATAGGAGAATTGCTCAAACCCAGGTGGTGGAGGTTGCAGTGAGCTGAGATTATGCCACTGTACTCCAGCCTGGTGACAGAGCGAGACTTCATCTCAAAAACAAACAAACAAACAAGATTACGCAGGTGGCTGGCATTATATTTCCATTGGGCAGGGCTGTTATAGAACATCCAGTACTGAGGAATGCCTGCTTTTAACGTGTTGGAAATAGAACTGATAGAAAAGGCAGTTTTTGGTTGGCTTAAGTCAGAAGAAAGGGCTGCTTATTAGGGGAGTTTAACCTTTTTGACATGGAACGAGTTGAGGGCTCTGTAATTGGGAAAAAATTAATAAGAGTTCATAATGTAATATTATAAAGGTACTGAACACAACGAATGAAAAAAGGGTTGGGGAATTGCTGACAAATGTGTGTAAACATTTTCCCTCTTCGTTTGGGAGCTGTGGCCACTTTAGCCAGCTGGTTCAGTTTTTTCATGTTTTTCAAGGCCAAGAAAGTTTGTGTCAGCTTTCTGCACACCACTAATAACCCAATTTGTGCCTGATTGGAGAAGCTTGAGATTGACTGTGTCTTACGTTGATGCCATGCATGATGGGGTGAAGAGGGAGGGAGGGAGAAAAGCTCCTGAAAAAAACGGGCATTTGCAAATGGGAAAAGTGAACTGGGAGAAGGAAGTGTGTCTGCTGGCTCGGATAAATATTCATTTTATTTATTTGAAAATTTTGGTTCATGAACAATTTTTCAGATTTGAAAGAAAAAAAAGGATTAGGTGTTTTTATGCAGCACAGAAGAAACAAATCATTGTCCCAGTTTTGAAGCATCTGCGGCAACATCACCAGTCCCCTGCTGTTTCCGCCAAGCCCACTACTCTAGTGTGACTTGTGGAGGAAGCTCGCTGGGACTAGCTTAAAACGTGTGCCCAAGGAAGTGCAAATGCTGTGCCCAGCACTATTACAAACCAGTAGTTCTCGTACACCAAAAATAAAATCTGAATGCCCCACAACCATCTGAGTGGACTTCTTCCTTGGCTCGGGCGGTTCTAAAATGTAACCTGAGAGACTGGTTCAGGAATTATGGGGACTGGGGATCGGACATGCCTCATTATACCCCTCTGGAGTGAACATCAGCACAGACCCAAAGTCTGAGAAGAATCATTTACAATCCTGCTACCTGGAGGCTTCAGCTGCATGATAAAACTTTGGTCTCCACAACCTCTTATCGCAAGCCAGACATTTCCTTTCTATTGATCCCAGGTCTTTAGGTAAACACAACCCACTGTCAAGCAGAAAAAATAAAAAAACTACCTATAAACCAGAACCCTCCTCCTTTGAGTTGTCTCCCCTTTCTGGACTGAACCAATGTATTTCTTAAATGTGTTTGATTGATGTCTCATGTCTCCTTAAAATATATCAAACCAAGCTGTACCCTGACCACCTTGGGCACATATATGTTATCAGGACCTCCTGAGGGCTGTATCATTGTCCATTGTCACTCATACTTGGCTCAGAATAAATCTCTTCAAATATTTTAGAGTTTGATTCTTTTCATTGACACTCTTCTGCCATTCCCCTGTCCCTGGAGGCTCAAGAACCATAAACCTGAATAGCATGATTTGGCTTTGGTTTGAGTCTATGCCTTTAGGTTTAGACCTTTGCCTAATTGACTGGTAGAGTTTGCTGCTGAAAAGTATGACTGCAAATCTGAGAAACACTCCAGCTTTTGCTTCTAGATCTCTAACCAATTCTCCTTCCCAGTGACTTCCTGACTTCCTCTTCTGCCTGTCCCCTTGAGTGTTGGGGGTTCCCCATGGTTTGTCCTCACCCTCTTTCTTTTCCTCATCCCCCACTCTTTCTTGGGGAAAGGTCACCTGTGGATGAAGCTCTCCCTATATGTAGGTGACTTCCTCATCTAGTTTTCTAGCTCAGATCTTTCCCTCAATTTCTTTGCTGCCAAACTGACTTGCTTGCAAGACATTTCCACATGGATTTCCTGTAATAACCTCAAAATAGACATTTTCAAGACAGAGATGGTTATCCCCATACAGTCTGGACTAGATGTTTTCCATCTGTCCCTGAAGAGCCTCCCCACGCCCTCTGGACTCTGCAGCCCAGGAGAATGACCTTTCTGGATGTACTTGATCTTATGTCTCTGGCTTCCTGTTGGGCTTAGCTCATGGGAGGTTCTGGTGGGACACCGAAAAAGCAGGAGAATGGAAACTTTCTATTAAGATGGGTTGAGTTGAAATGGGCTGGGTTCCTTTTCCTACAACTGTGGTCCCATCCATTGGTGCTCTCTCCTGCAGCTCTGTCTGGTTTCCTCCCTTGGCCTCTTTAGACTCAGGGTTGTGATGGCTCCAGAGGCTGCCAGCCCTGGGGTTCCTCTCCTTTCCTTCTTGGTAACTAGCCTTGCCCATACCTCCAGAGTTCCTTTTCTAAGCATCCTTTTCACCTGATGCTTGTTCCTTCTGTTCTGCAAGGCCCCAGCTCAGACCTTTTCCATGTGTTCCCTCCTGTGCAGGGCTCTGTGCATGGCACCAGCACCAGCCCACAACTCTAAGCCAGCACCGAGGCATCTTTGCAGCTCCATCTTTCACCCTGCTGCCAACAGATGCCAATTCCTGCGGCTTCCTTTTCCTAAAAGCATTTCCTTATGGTCCCTCTTTACCATCCCCAAGGTACCAGAACTCTTTGGGTTGTGGAAATAAGTGAAAATCAACCAAGTGAGGAAAGCAGAGGCTATTTATTCAGAACGTGCTATAGCAAGGGACCATCATATGCATTTGGCAAAGACTCAAAGTGGGAAAGCTTCATGCTGGAAAAGAAGGAAGACCTCAGACGTGCTCTGATGGAAGCTGTCATCTTGGGGAAGCTGCAGGTGAGCTACCTAGAAATGGGCATCCAGTGCGATTGATGAAGGGGCATCTTTGACTTTCTCCAATTGGCCTTAAGTTGGAAGTAGGAGCAAAAATGAGGGAAATTTGGTTATTAACCAAGTTCTGGTCATTTGGGCCACTTGTTACAGAAGTTATTCTTTAGCTTCCTGGAGTGAAACTGGTTTCTTGCAAGTCTGACTTAACACAGGCTGGATTCCTGGGTTGTTTATTGTAGAAAAGCAGTTGGTTTCCTGGGCAGGTGGCTGCAGGCTGTGGGTCCAAGTGCTATTTTTATACATGGTTGGCCACGGTTCATTTGTGTATTCAATCTCAGGGTCAGTTTTTAATTAACAAGAAACCATTTTTTTTTGTTGTTATTCTGGATTATAAAAATGGTATATACTCATGGAGAACATTTTAATTAACCCAGAAAAATATTAAAAAGGAAAACCACCCTGTACCCTGCCACAAGAGGTAACCATTGTTAACATTTCCAGGAACATCTTTTCAGAGATCTGTTTGTGCACTGACACATTCATACACGAGTGATCGTTCTCTCCAGAGCGTTCTGTAGCCCTCTCATGAGTTTTCATCAGGGTTGCTGCAGCAGTCACCAAATCTAGATCACTGCTCCGGTCTTGCCAACATCCACTTCATTTCTCACAGAGCTTCAGAGTCTGCTCTCTCTAATTTAGATTCCATCAGTTCCTGTCCTGCTTTAAATCATTCAGTGGTTGCTGATGAAGTCCAGGCTCCCAGCAAGGCTCTCTGGGCCACTGGTGGTGTCCTCTTCATCCAAACTTTGCATCTTTTCTCTGCGCTTGAAGGAACTCAGAATTCTCTAAGGACTGTGCTTCTTCCTGCAAATGTGTGCCCACATGTTGCCTCTGTTGTCTCCCAGGCTCTTCCTCAGCCCCCATAGCCCACTGAAATCCCCAGGACGCAGCTCAGACTTACCCTCCCCTGGAAGCCTGCCAGAGAGCTCCCAGTATGTTTAGATTCTGTCCTCACTACCCAGTGCCTGCCTCCAGGACAGCACTCAGCCCACGGGGTGACAGTGGCTGGCTTCCATGTCCCTGCCTTGATAGACCCTGAATCTTCAAGGTAAGCAACTATGCTTTACTAATTTTGTCCCCAGCCCAGGGTCTGTGATGGTGCCTGAGATGCAGTGGAGGCTCAGGAGACACTGCCTGAATAAGTGCTGGGTGATGTAATCATATGTATGTATGTACACACACACAAATACACATACATACACACACACACATACATACATGTGTATGTGTGTATGTATATGTGTGTGTATGTGTGTGTGTATGTGTATGTGTGTATATGTGTGCACGTGTATGTGTATGTGTGTATGTATATGTGTGTGTGTCTGTGTGTGTGTGATACACGTATATCTGTAGATGCTGACCGTACGTCAGGTTGATTGTGGGTACTTTTCATGGTTTGAATGTTTGTCTTCTCCACAGCTCAGGTGAAATGTAATTGCCACTGTGGGGGTATTAAGGGTGGAAGCTTTAGGAAGTGATTCAGCATGACGCCCCCCTCCTGAGTGGATTAATGCCACTATTGAGAGAGTGGGCTCCTCATAAGAGAATGAGTTTGGCCCCTCTCTTACTTTCTCCTCTCTCACCCTCTCCTACCCTTTCACCTTCTGTCACAAAATTACACAGCAAGAAGGCCCTCTCCAGATTCCAACTCCTCCATCTTAGATGTGCAGCCTCTAGAACTGTGAGAAATAAATTTCTGCTCATTACAAATTACCCAGTATGTGGTATTCTGTTACAGAAGCTAAAAAAAAAAAAAAGACTATGATAGTACTAGACAGAAGATGCAAACACCTACTTTCCATGGGGAAACCACTTACACCATTAAAAAAGCCCTCAGTAATACTTCTACATACTTAGCTTCCATTGTCATGCCTCCTGTCTATAATCCCATGAAGACTTTTTTGGGGAGTAAAATGTTATATTCATGAAAATGCTTTGAAGTTTTTGGAGAAAATTCACTGTTCCCCAAATCAGTAAGGGAGCCATACTACTCTATCAATAATAGATAGCATGGGTATCTACTTTTTTTCAGATGAGAGAAGATTGAGAGGTGACTGGGAAGGAATGCAGATGATTTGGAATGCACTGGAAACAGAAAAAATGAGCGGTCCAGACAGAGAAGAGCTCAGGTTAGGAATGGGTCTCCTCTGGGATTGCCAACCCACCAAGCCATGTCTTCTTTGGAGGAGGAGAGGGGGTAGCAGCACTGGCAGATTTCTTATTCCACAGCCTTTCCCCAAATGCCGTCTTTCACTGAGAGTCATAATTCAAGCGGGAGAAGTGGAGATCAAGTGGTTGCTGAACTAAGGATCAGCGAGCAATAACTCAAGCTTGGCAGGCCTGGTAATTTATCTCCTATGCAATGTTTTTCAGATGTTCCTGAGATATTCCAGTCTAGAGACCAGGCTTATTTGGAGTATGTGTCATAGCGATGGCAACAGGGAGAGTATGTTAGAATTTCACTAAGTTACAGGAATCACAAATGAGGATGCAGGTGATTTTCAAATCTCTTTATATGGCAGGTAGTAGGCAGAATAATGGCCCCAACAATGCCCATATCCTGATCCTGTGGATATGCATGTTACATGTCAAGGAATGAAGGCTGTCAGTCAGCTGGAAGATTATCCCAGGTCCTTAAAAGTGGAAGATGGAGGCAGAAGAGAGAGGTAACTAGAGAGATAATAGCAGAACAAGGAGAGGGAGGCAGAAGAGAGGGAACCAGAGAGACAGCAGCTAGGAAGGACTTAGCCCAACGTTGCTGTTTTTCCTTTGTTTCCTAGGCCACAGACAGGATCTTGCTGTGGCTTAGGCTAGAGTCCAGTGGTGCAATTAGGGCTCTCGGCAGCCCCTTGGCCTCCCAGGCTCAAGTGATCCCCCCGCCTCGGCCTTCTGAGTAGCTGGGACCACAGGTGTGCAACACCATACTCATCTAATTTTTCGATATTTTTTTCCCCAGAGATGAGATCTTGTTCTGTTACCCAGGCTGGTCTCAAACTCCTGAGCCCAAGTGATCCTCCTGCCCTGGCCTCCCCAAATGCTGGGATTACACAGGTGAGACACCGTGCCTGGCCATGGTTGATAGTTTTAAAGATGTGCGAAGGAGACAATGAGCCAAGGAGTGCAGATGGCCTCTAGAAACTGGGAAAGGAAAGGAAGTGAATTCCCCTAGAGTCTCCAGAAAGGAACACAGCCCTGCTGACACCTTGACTTAAGCCCAGGGAGACTCCTGTTAGACTTCTGACCTCTAGGATCTTAAGTCAATGCATTTGTGATTAGTCCAATCAATTTTCAGTAATTTGTTATGGCAGCAAAGGCAAACAAAACAGGACAGTAGGCAGATTCCGGTGCGATTCAATTTATAAACACTGAACACCTGCCATGTGCCAGATCCTGTGCTTAGAGCCAGGTACCTGGGTGAGTAAAGATGCAGCCCCTGCCCTCAAGGCTCACAGCCTTGAAGAAAACACAGGAGCACATACATCCCACCAGGGCAGTGGAGGTGATTCCAGGGCCATGGTGTGTTAGTTGGGCTGGCCGTGACACCACCGGCTGGTGGCTTAAATAACAGACATTTGTTTCTCACAGTTCTGAAGGCTGGGAAGCTGGGCTCAAGGTGCCAGCAGGTTCTGTTCCTGATGAGGGCGCTCTTCCTGGCTTGCAGGAGGCTGCCTCTTCATGCCCACATGGCAGAGAGTAAGCTCTCTGTGGTCTCCCTCATAAGGGTGCTGACTCCATCCGGAGGGTTCCACCCTTATGACCCAATTACCTCTCAAAGGCCCTAACTCTGAATGCCATCACCTAGTGGATTAGGATGTCAACATATGAATTTATGGGGGACATAACTCAGTCCATAGCAGATGGGAATGGGGAGATGGTGGATTGATGGTTTTGGGTGAGGTGGGAGCAAGTTAAGGAAAGCAGGAGTGGGATTTCTTAGGTTGCAAATCAAAGGCCCAGGGACGATCCAGACCTGGGGGACAGAATAACAAATCATGGGGTTTCAAGAGAGCCCCCCACTTCCTTCATTCTTCCAACTGTCTGGTGATCTGGGGTTGCTTTGGATCTATCTCTAAGGTGGAGGGGAGGAGAGGTGGGGTGTTTACTGTGTCCTGTGTATAATTCAGTGTTCTCCAAAAGGCTGTGAACAGATTTATCACCATTGTTAAGATAGGGAAGAGGAGTTTCTGGAAAGTTCCATAACTCGCCCAGGGTGTTTGACCTTTAAAGCTGGTATTCTCCATGATATTCACTTGACTCTGGGTAACTTCCCTCTGATTAAACAGTGGAAAAGCAAAAGACAACATGAGGTCTCCTGTGCCCTTAAACCCAGCACTGAGATAGTGCCCCTCATGGATTTTCATGAATCTAATATTTTCGTGAATATAACATTTGACTCTCCACAAAAATCTTCGTGGGATGATAAACAGGAGGCATGAGAATGGAGGCAAAGTATGTAGAAATATTACCGACAATATTAAGAAGTAATCACTGAGGGCCTATGACAGAAGCTCAAGACATTTTTCTTGAATCAATGAATACATAATTTCAGATCCTTTGAGACTGCCCATTTGGAATGGGAGTCTATAACTTCTAGACACTCCCTAAATTGTCCTTTATCCACTCTGCCTGCTCAGTGGCTTTTTTCTTTTGAGCTCTAGCACGCCATCCAAATAAATCCCAAGCAAAAGTTTTAAGTGCTCGAGCTACAGGATGTTGTTGGCTACTGGAATTGACAGCAAAGCCTTCTACTCGCCTACATTTCTGATGACTTTTGGAGCCTCGTTCGTAGGGTGCAAGATCAGTGGAACACTTGTATGTGCATGCAGAGCACTGCGTGAGCCCTGCTGGAAGCTTCCAGAAGTACAGGATGTGGTCCCAGGCTCACACAGCATGAAGAGAGGAAGGGGAATGGAGGCAGAGAAAAGGCGCCCTGACAGGGTTCAGCAGACACAAAGACACAATTGTAGGAAGGATGACTGAGAAATTATCTGTCTTTTCCCACCCCAAAATGGGCAGGTGTTTTATTTGCCCCCTCTGGAGAGGGCCAGAAGGGATTTGTGCCTTGCCTTAGGGGAGATCCTTTAAAGGTCTTTTGTTTCCCAAAGCCTTGGCTGTGGTAGGCAAAGCAGTGGCTTGCTCCAAAGGGATGAAACTTTGAGATTTTTGTTAGGAAAAGCTGGCAGAGGCCTTGCTAGGGAAACAGGCCCCTAAGACCTGCAGAAATGAGCTGTGTTTTCTGATCTCCAGAAAGTGTGACTATGTTCCACTATACAAAGAAAAATTGAGGTTGCAGGTGGAGTTAAGGTTGCTAACCGTCAACTAGGGAGATTATCCTGGATTATCTGGGAAGCCCAGTGCCATCACAAGAGTCCTTTTAAGTCAGGGAGGGAGGCAGGAGAGGGAGAACAAGAGAGATGGCAATGTGAGAAGGACTCAGCCCATGGTGCTGGCTTTGAAGGTGGATGAGGGGGCCCTGAGGCAAGGAATGTGGGTAGCCTCTGGAAGATGGAAAGGCAAGCAAACAGATTTTTTCCCCTGGACGGTGCAGCAGTAACGCAGTCCTGCTGCAAACGATTTCAGCCCAGTGAGACCTGTGTTAGACTTCTAACCCGCAGATTTGTTAGTTAACACCTTTGTGTTGTTTGAGCCTCCAGGTTTATGGTAAGTTGTTCCAGCTGTGTTAGGAAACTAAGGCAGGGTGACATGGGGGTGCCTGGAGACGAAGCCACAGGGCTGAGACGTTGGAGACACAGTGATGGTCTCATGGCTTTTCTGGATGTAGAGGAAATGTACCCATAGGCTTGTGGCTTGGAATGGGTTGTGCAGACTTAGTCAGAAGCAAGACCAGAAACCTCTCCCCACGTTTTAGGGACAGTGTAAGTCTCTAGGTCCATTTATACAACCATAGGGAGGGGTGGTGTCCCTCAGTAATGGTGGATACATGACAGCTTCCAACCCTGGACAGCAGGTGCTCAGAGCCAGTTTAATTGGATCTAGGAAAATTAAGTGTTGTGATGTATCTTGCACCTGAGGGTGGTGAGCAGATTCACAGCTGCTCTGCTCATCAAGATTTTTCTAAAAGAATATGTTAATTGCTGCAGAATTGCACTTGTCAGAGCAAGCTCATAAAGAGATGAGTTTTCAGTTGTGTTTGGAACAGGGTGGGAGTGGGGGGTGCGGACTGAGCTCCATGGCTTTGTGGATGGGAGGAGAGAAGACTTCAGAAATGGATGTCAGGAATCCATCTCTAGAAGTCTTAACAGTGTTTTCCATTGACTCAGAGCTTGGTTTTGTGTTGGTGGGAATGTGACAATATGAAGAATTCTGGTGATAGGAAGTGGAAGAGTTCATAAGCAAAAGGGCCTGGTCTCAGCAGAAAGCTTCAAAGCCTCAGGTTCTTCCAGTAGCTGCTTGGAAGAACTCCTCCCCTTGGCTGTAAATTCCCAACAGGCTTTGTGGAGGTTTGTCAGCTGCTCCAGGAGCTTGGAATTTACTTTTTGTTCACTTTATGCAAATTCATACTTGGCTCTGTAGCACAAAGGACAAACCTAGAGGGGTCTGAGTTTCCCCATGGAGGTTTTATCCCCGCAAAACTTGGGAGCCCAGGAAGCTGCAATGACAAGGGAAGAGTCCAGGAATAAAACCATGGGAGAGACCTACATATGAGTATTCCAGAGTGGTCTTTGCACTGTGCTGTCTTACTAGCGCTATCAACCCAGAGTAGGCAGTGGATATTCAACGCTCACATTTCATCTACTTGTATATGTATATGTACATGTACATGTATACGACGTGTGTATGTGTGTACAATGTGCATGTTTATATATAATAAACACACCTACACATGCATACCTTTTGATGGGAGACACTAATTTTAGGCAGTATAGGTCAATTTCTAACTTCTGAGTTGGAGAACAGAGTCGTTTTCAGGTGACAGGTTGGGTAACAGCCACAGGCATGCAGACTTTCGAGGGCATCTTTGCTCAGAGAGAGGCAGGAGGAAGTAGCATTGGCATCACTTTGAGGAAGCCGGTGTGTGCCCGCAGCCCAGCCAGGAGCAACTGTGCTTGGGAAATAGGTGAGCAGAGAATGAAGTATGTGTGGGTAAGGCCAGGTAAGCACCAGCATGGCCTGAAGACATACCCTCTGCCTGTGGACAGAACGGGCTGCCATGGAGGGAGCCCCATAGGGACTGCTCAATGAATCCACCTGGACTGGACTTGTCACTAGATGGTGTGAGATCGAACTTGTATTGCAGCCATGTCTGGAGCCCAGCTGTCATTCTGTGCTGTGGAGACAAAGTGCGTATGTTGTGGCTGTCCTGGACACTTTCCAAGAGGATTTAGACTGCAGTGTAAAGGGGGCTGCATGTTGAAGCACATCATCCACATGTGGTTAAGATTTATAGCAAGGAATTAGGAAAATTACACCTGGGGTCATGATCCGAAGGGACTTCTACTCTATCAGCTTAAGGACTGAATCTAAAGGATCCTGGAGGTTGAAAAACAGTCTCAAGTAAGTCCTCTAACTCACCTCAGGGACCTAATCTATTGAGGCTGCATGGAGATAAGGACAAGGTGTTGCTTCTGGAGCCAAAGTGCCAGGGTTCATGACATTTGTCAAAGGGCAGCACTCATACCTACCCAGCCTGCCTTGCACTGTCGCCAAGAAAGCTCCAAGCCAGTGCAAACTGACTATCTGCAAAACATCTTATAAGAGGTCAGAGCTGGGCTAAAAAGTCACAGATCTCAACCTTTATCTGCAGGACAAAACATCTGGATTTACAAGTTTTTTTTAAAAAAACGCTTGCTGTTTTTTCAGTAGCAGAGCATAAAGCCACATAGAAAGAAGACATTCATGCAGTCAACAAACATGACAAAAAGCTCATCGTCACTGGTCATTAGAGACGCAAAGATGCAAATCAAAACCACAATGAGATACCCCAGTTAGAATGGCGATCATTAAAAAGTCAGGAAACAACAGTTGCTGGAGAGGATGTGAAGAAATAGGAACGCTTTTACACTGCTGGTGGGAATGTAAATTAGTTCAACCATTGTGGAAGACAGTGTGGTGATTCCTGAAAAATCTAGAACCAGAAATACTATTTGACTAAGCAATCCCATTACTGGGTATATACCCAGAGGACTATAAATCATTCTACTACGAAGACATATGCATGCGTGTGTTTACCGCAGCAGTACTCACAGTAGCAAAGACTTGGAACCAACCCAAATACCCATCAATGATAGACTGGATAAAGCAAATGTGGCACATGTACACCACGGGATACTATGCAGCCATAAAAAAGGATGAGTTCGTGTCCTTGTCCTTCACAGCGACATGGATGAAGCTGGAAACCATCCATGTCAGCAAACTGACACAAGAACAGAAAACCAAACACTACATGTTCTCACTCATAAGTGGGAGTTGAACAATGAGAACACCTGGACCCAGGGAGGGAAACATCACACACTGGGGCCTGTTGCGGGTGGGAGGGTTGGGGAGGGATAGCATTAGGAGAAATACCTAATATAGGTGATGGGTCGATGGACGCAGCAAACCAACATGGTGCATGTATACCTATGTAACAAACATGCATGTTCTGCACATGTGCTCCAGAACTTAAAGGATAATAATAATAAAGAATGCAATATTATTACTAGAAACTAAAACTTGGTAAGAATGGGAGACTGCCTGAAATTGCCATCCGGTTACACATTCAAAATCCTTTGTTATATGTTAAGGTTAACAAAATCGACTACACGAACTACAAGACCTCTGAAATGAGAGAATCCCATAGGTATTTGGGTTTCATGATGTCCTTTTGAATAAACCACTAAACAATAAAGTAGGGAATATTTTTGAGGGTGCTGAAGGAAGGGTCTTATTTTTGTTTCTTTGCTTAAGCAAGGCCAAGAGAAAGCAAGAGAGGGCCATACACACAGAGAGAAATGCGATAGCTGTTGCCCTTAATCTCATGAGAATCTGCTACTTTTCCAGTCTCTCATTGGACTATTTAATGCCTAAAATAATTCACCATGTGGCTGTAGCATGCACTGTCCTGGACTGCTGAGCATTTTATTAGCAAAACATGGGAAGTGTCACCTGCTGAACTGCTAAGGAGACCGGGTTCATTCCCATCTCTCTCTGTGCTAACACTGGCATCAGGGACAACAAGCAGAAGGTGGGACGCTTACTGTTATCTGTATTGTGTGCCTATTTTCACACTCACATGTAAGAGCACCCTGGGAATGAAGTGCAAGGTTCAACATTCCGGTGATTGGAGGAAGGCACTTGCTGAGGCATGAGAAGTGTGAGCAGCTTCTTGGCTTAGCAGACCCAGCAGACTGTGAGGTTGTAAGGAACTCAGTTGCTCTGGGATGCTCCAACTCCGGGGATGAGTTCTCCTCTAAATGTGATGTTTATGACATCACAGGAGGGTCCTGACTAAAAGTGATCTGGGCACTTTGTACTTAGTTTCTACGTATAATTTTGCCAGCTTTTGCAACATTCCCACACCCTCACCAGAAGGGAGAGTGATGAACTCAGCGCAAACCAATGTAGTGTAAGCTCTTTTACTCTATTTCTGGGTCTTTGAAGATAGAAACTGTGTTTTCTTGATCTGTGTATCCTCAGGCCCTAGCACGATTCTGACATATGATAATTCCTCAGTGCATGCTTGGTAAGTGACTGGATGAATGAATGAATGAGGGAAGGAAGATATTTCTACTTCATTAATGAAATGCTAAGTTGGAAGAGTGCATTAATTAAAGAATGGGCAGTGACAGAAAGCACCTACAATGTACAGAAATCTTGTTACTGTGCAGATTTGAGTCAGCCTTGGATGACTGACAGCTATGTCACCTAAAGAAGAGCCTTTAGGAATCTTGGATCTGTCGTTCTGTGGAAGGTGGAGAAGCACCGTATGTCAAGGCGGCTGCTCTGCATCCTCATGAGACCTTGGGCACCAGAGCCAGCCATGCTTTGGAGGGATCTTCCAGGATCAGTTGCCTTGATTCATCCCCAGTGGCCCTGCTACTCTGATCACAGCTGGTTGGACCAGAGATGGATACCTGACCAAAAGGTAGCTGCAATAGGCTGACCAGCATCCTAGGAGGTGGCCTGACATGATGCTCTGCCCAGTAGATTTCTATAGGGATGGCGGCTGGATCATCTAGTCAAACCCTCTCTCCCTGGAAGTCTGAATGTGAGCTAAATAGAGAAGCCAGTAGCAGCAAAAGCCCAGAGGAATACAGAGAGAAGGCATTAAGCAGAAGCTTTGATGGAGAGGAAAGGAGAGGAGAAGAGAGAAGAAAGAAACAAAGTGGGCAGAAAGAGGGATAGAGAGGGAGGTGCCGGGTCCCACACATGGCAGACACACTGCCACAGAGCTACCAGGGCCATCACAATGTGGCTGTGCTGGTAAAATCCTGGGGACAAACGAGGCTTCAGTTCCTGGGAATCCTGGCTGGGTGGCCCCAGGCACATTCAAACAAACCTCATGATCCACAGCAGCCTCTAGTTCTTCCTGTAACCCTGAGGAGACTCATTCCCAAAGTTCACTTCTTGGGCCCCAGAGCCAGGCTGGTGTTGATGACACAGTACGAAGACCTGTGACTGTAGGATGCTGTGTGCTGTGGGGAACCAAGGGGACTGTAGGAAACTGTGGGCTCCGCCCCAGCCCTGGAAAGGATTTATACTGGAGTTAGAAAAGCCAGAAAAATCCACATGCAGGTGTCTAAGGTGTTATATATTAAATAGCCAAAGTGAGAGGAAACACAAGGGCTGCCAAGAGTAAGAAGCGATGAGAGCAAGGGGGGCTGGGCAGGGAACATGGGGAGGGCCTTGGAGGGGGACTGAGTGCTGAGCATGGGCCAGGTGGCCACATGGAAAGCTCCTTGCAAACATGTGCACAGGGGTGGCAAATGCCTGCCCCGTGTACAGCTGTGCTGAGAAAGGCAGCTCTGGTCTCTGCAAATCCGCAGGGGCTTCCAGATGCCTAGAGTGACCAGAAGCACAGACTAAGCTTGTCAAACAACCCGAGTGAGTGGACAGGGCCCAGATGGCATTTCCTGACTTGGGGGCCAGCTGTGATCCTGGACGTCCCCTAGTACCCTGGCATCAGCGCGTTTGAAGACCTGTCTGCGTTTCTTCCTGGGAAACGCAGATCTCCGATGCAGATAGACTATGATGTGAGAAGCTTCAGCCAGGCGTACATTGCAAAGGGCAGTGGAGTGTTCTGTTCACACAGCAAGAATGTATTCCAGGCTTAGAAACAAAATAGAAAGTGCTGAATCTAGAGAGCTGGACAGGAGGCTGCCTGGCCACCACCAAGGAACATGACATTCTACAGCCAGGTCCTGCTCCTACTGGGCAAAGGGAAGTCTGGAGACAGCCGGTCAAGATCCACTTGGAATGGACAAAGTTAAAAATGAATGCGTTTGGATGGCTCTCCATTCTCTTTCTCCTTTTTCATCATTTGTTAGCACCTATTACCTGCACAGGAGGGAACACTGTCACTAATGTTATGTTTTACAGGGGAGCCTTTGCCGAATAAGAGATTACATTCAAAAGAACCACCAGGACCCTCCCGATTGCCAAGGCAGGGGGCAGGTCTCAGTCCCCACATTCCTGGGTCTCTGTGATACCGGACGCCATGCCTCTCATTCCCATGGGATGCTCTCATTTTCCTTGGCTAGGTTTATTCCATTGGGAACAAGGCTGGACCCTTGATCATGTGCCGAATGACTCTTTAGAGCATAGGACGGCTTCCTTGTGGGGTCTGAAATCAAAGACAACACACCTGCAGATAGTTTTCATGAATTTTTGAAGCCATCTGGGGCCTGGGCCATACATAAGACACTGCAACCAGCTAATAATTAAACCTGGATGCCACCTGCCAGCTCATGCTCCAGGTTTTGCAAATGAAACACACATTACTAGAGCAAGGCCATCTTTAGGGGACGGAAGGCCCATCTTTAGGGGAAGCTGCATCCCTCGTATTTTTAGAACAATGAGGCTTTCCCAGAAGGGAGAGCTTCTGAGACCCCAAGGAAACAAAGTACTCTGACTCTCATGTGCTGCATGCTTGAGCAAAATACAACTGACTTTCTAAGGAGCATGAGATTCCTGAATAAGGAGAAAGGGCTTTTATCAGGGTTTTTCTAGCTCCGTAGTTTGTCAGCAGAACAGAGTTGGTCATGAGAGCTTGAAGCCTGTGGTAGGAACTGACATGTCTTTCTAGGGTTTTACACTTAGTAGACACCCCACAAATGTTGCTCAGTTAAGGAAATAAATGAAGGTTTAAAATGAAAGAAGAAAAAAAACGCACCTTTATTTCCTGTGGCTCTGGCTGATCCAGGCCAATGGACTGAATGCCACCATGAGCCTCAATGGACTCACCTATAAGAAGGGTTACATGAAATCCCACCGCTAATGAGTGTGAAAGGGTTTTGCACACAGGAACTGCAGCATAAAGGAGAGGTGGTATGTTGCTGTGGGGTGAGGTGTCCTGGCTGGGTTTGTTTTAACCCTTAATCTTGGTCCATTTCCTGTCTAAGATATTTGTGATGGTGGAAGAAAGGCCTGCATTTCTTCCCTCAGGAACAGGAGTGGCTAGTTTCCCTTTTGGAGGCTGTTCCTAGTGTTAGATATAGTGAACCCCAAGTTTCTCTTCAAAGAATCAGTATGTCAGGATGTTCAGCTCTCTTATTCTTTAATTCTCTATTTTAAAGTTAACTTCCTTGTAGTTTCGGTAAATAACCTTTTCCACAAGTTCTAACCAGTAGTTCACATCTGTTCCCCCGGTCCCCTGCCCCGTCCTGACTCATCCTGGTCACCTGCTCCAGTCACCTGCTCTGGTCACCTGCTTTGACCCGCCCATAACCGTCTTTCCCACCAAACCACCCACCTGCCACTCCAGCTCATACCCATGCTCCCTTTAAAATAGCCAACCAGAATTAGACTAGACTGTGCGGTCTAACCCTAGCCAGTAGGGGAAGGACCCAGCAGTAGGGGTGACCTCTGTCAGCATAAGGACCCTTCCCCTCCTTGTCCAGGTATGTGCTCACCACTGTTCCATCTGTGAGCTGCAGCCTTCTGTAGAAGTAAATTGCCTGCTGAGGAGGTGTATATTTGAGTGCTACTTCTTTTGTAGCATCAAAAATTCTACTTGTAACGCCAGGACTTGAGCCCCAGTCTCAGAGCTGAGAAGTAAGTAAGGCTAGCAGCGGTGCAGCTGGACAGAAGGCAGTCGAGGTATCACAGGGCCTCTGGAGCTTCTCAACAGGTAGCAAAATGACAAACTTCGAGACAAGTCTAACATGTGTTCAGTGAAAAAACACAGACCCGGGAAGCTGGGCTGAGAAAGACGTCCTAATTCCTGAAGGACCCAAGCGAGACCCAATTCTAAATCTAAGAAAAGAGGTTCACAAGTATCTTACTGGACCCAGAGTCAAGATAAGCAGAATTTTCTAGTGCCGTGGAAGGAACGGAAATTACAATAAAGAAGAAATAGAATCAAAAGGAACTTGGCTGACTTTTATAGCGTCTGGTCGTCTATTTCTGGGACATCTATGTTCAGTGGCAAAATGAAAAAAAAAAAACTACACAAACACACATGCAAAAGCTCTCAGAGAAGGCAAGTAAAAGCCGTGCCCCAGGGATAGAGGGCTCTTTCCTGAGACGTTCTTTGTTATCCTAAGTCCTGAAAATCTTCAAATGTTACCTGAGAGCGTTTCATCTGGAATTCAAAGTCAAAAACAAAACCAAACCAAAACCCAGAAAGAAAGGTGGGAGAGAACAGCCAGTCTTGAAAACAGACTTGCTTGAGGGAGGCAGATCTGTGTGTGCTTTGCCACCAGGGGCATTGAAAGAAGCAAGGAGCCTGGACTGTCTGTGATTTAGACATTTGTAATTGAGGGAACGGCAAAGATGTCCTGTCTCTGCATTTAGCCAGCAAGGGAACACAACTGTGTTGCCTTGAGCTCCTGGCCCTATCATGAGAAGCTATGAAGGGGTGCGATGGGTGCTACCATGGGCCAGCCTTGGGGTGAGAAGGATGGATATGAGGGTGTGGTGCAGGCAGCAGGAGCTGGGCTGACCAGAGTGGAGGCTGCCGCAGTGTCCAAGCACATCTCACACTGCACCTTGGCCTTTGGTGGAGCCTTTGACTTCTGGAGAGCCACATGCTGGATGAGTGTTAAATGCTGAATGCAAGAATGCAGGCACTGTGTGATGTCTTTTTTTTTTTTTTTTTTTGAGATAGAGTTTCGCTCTTCTTGCCCAGGCTGGAGTGCAATGGCGTGATCTCGGTTCACTGCAACCTCCGCCTCCCAGGTTCAAGCGATTCTCCTGCCTTAGCCCCCCCAAGTAGCTGGGATTACAGGCGTGTACCATCACACCTGGCTAATTTTGTATTTTTAGAAGAGATGGGGTTTTACCATGTTTGTCAGGCTGGTCTTGAACTCCTGACCTCAGGTGATCTGCCCGCCTTGGCCTCCCAAAGTGCTGGGATTACAGGCATGAGCCACCTTGCCCAGCCATGAAGACTTTACTCAGTGGCTCAAAATGCTCAGAGCTTGAAAAGAAAATCAACACCCAAATGGGTTAACCTCTAGATGCTCTTGGATGAAAGCTCTTCCGGGTTTTGTGGAGGGATGGATGCCAGCACAGCACCCTCGTTTGTGAAGCAGGGCTGGTGGCATCCACCTGGAGGCTGGCACAAGCGTTGTGTGTGATTTCCCTGCCCGCCAAGCTTCTAGCCCTTGACTCAGTGTCTCTGGTTCCTTTAGGACCTGTGCTGGACCTTCATTAAAAACCAACAAAAGCAGGAAAACAGATGTCATAAAAGAAACAATACCACAGATAACTGTGCATTCCACGTCAGAAACAAATGTCTGCACATTCTGTTATGATACACCCCTCGAAGACTGTGTGGGCCACAGACCCCATGCTCACAGAACGAGTGGTGGGAGCAGGGCTGGCGTGGGGGCCCGGGAGAAGGCAGGGGTTGTGCGTGGAATCAGAGGCGCAGTGTGGGTGAGGCGGCCAGACCTCAGGCAGCACTGCCATCTCCCTGCGATTCTTGTCTCCACCCTGGCCCTGGCATCCACACTCCAGTCCTGCTTTGCGACTGTGAACCCTGCAAAGCACCGAGTGGAGTGTCCAGCCCGGAGTGAGCACTCCTTCACAGCATGATGATCTCATTTCTTGCCAAAGCAATCACTGCCTATTACAGAGAAGAGAAAATGACTTTGACTTCCACATGCCTAGTCACTGGCTGGCTCGAGCCCAGGTTATCTGACTTGAAATCAGATTCCCACAAAATGCCTTCTTTAGCAAATGATTCCTAATTAATACAACAATAGAAAGTCCTCACAATGTCAAATCTGAGAATGAGATCAGGTTTCCAGCAGATGTCCCTGCATTTGTCCATCTCCCATGAATGGCCTCCTGACATTAGGTTCCAGGGTGTCATTGGGTGTGTTGGAGGTCGGGGCGGGGTGAGGGAGGAGACCCTGGGCCTAGTTTGGTGGAGGGGAAGAGTCTTCACCCAATTTTCAGGGGCCAGCTCCAGCCGACTTTCCTCTTTGCGCTCCTGGGTATGAATCCTTGAGCGATTAAGACAGTGAGAGTGACGGGGCAGATTCACCACAGAGGTGGGTGTCTGCAGATGTCTGTGAGGCTGATGGCGTGTGAGTTCTTTAGTGGCCTGTAACTTTGTTATCTTTAAACTCAAAAGGTGTTCTGGGATCATAATATTTGCCCTGGTTAGAGTGTGTACAGAATAACAGCGGTCATTTTGGGAGAGGTTACCATGTGCCAGGTGCGGTAAATACTACCTCCTCCTTCCGTTCTTAAGATGGGAGTATCCAGCGTCTAGAAAAATAAATCCCTCATTTGTGGTGTTTGCTGATTGCCATCATGTGAATGTTTTTACCACTGCTGATTTCAAGACTGTCGACCATTCACAGTATTCCTGAATATCTACCCATCAGCTCTTATGAGCCAGAAGAACTGGTTCTAGTACAGATGAGCCAAGTAAGGGATTGTACAGACATAGGAGTAAGCATTAGAGGTTTTTTTTTTTTTGAAACAGGGTCTGGCTCTGTTGCCCAGGCTGGAGTGCAGTGGTGCCATGGTGGCTCACTGCAATCTTGACTTCTTGGGATTAAGTAATCCTCCTGTCTCAGCCTCCCAGGACCACAGGTGTGCACCACCATGCCTGCCTAATATTCTTGATTTTTCATAGAGATAAGAGCTTGCTATGTTGCCCAGGCTGGTCTCAAACTCCTGAACTCTAGTGATTCTCTTGCCCTGGCCTCCCAAAGTGCTTGGATTACAGGTGTGAGCCACTGTGCCCTGCTGGCCTTAGAGATTTTTCTAGGTGAGGTAACTGAGGATTAGAGGTCACGTGGCTTGGCTCTGCTCACATGGGTTGCAAGGATTGCCCTGTCTGACCCCCAAGGCCCTTGCTTCTAAGTCCTCCTCTTGACAGCTTCCTGGCCCCTATCTGAGGCTCAGCCAAGTGGAGACTGTTCTATGTTCAGCACTGGGGAGATCAGTTCTCAGCTCAGCTTCCTGTCCCGCAGGTGAGGTGGGGTGATCCTGGCTGGGAAGGCTGATTTGTCTGGGCTGCATCTCTCTCTGACTCTTGCCAGCTTTGCCGCAGCACGTCTGTCTTTCCCTTGGGTTTTGAGGTCTCTCTGGGTGCCTCATCCTCCTCTCTTTGTTCTTGGACACGCCACTTTGAAATGAGCAGCAGAACTGCACTGAATGGCAGAATGTTTGATGGTTTGGACATACAGGTGGAGGGAAGAGTGTGACCAGGAAGGGCTGAAACGTGGCCTTTTCGTCCCTTCTTGCCAGGCAGCAGGCACCTGACCGCAGAGGTGTTCTCAAAACCCCATGGGACCCTGCTCTTCCCTGTGCCACCAAGCTTGCCACTCTGTCTGCCTGGCACACTCATCCCTGCCATACCCATTATGGGCTTCCCATTGTCCCTTAGGTCTTGTCCTGGAGGAAGCCATGTAATCATCCTGTCTCAGTAGCACTGTTGGTCTTCTACAGAGAGCACTCCCTGCCTTTCCTGGCATCTGTATCATCCTGAAACAATTTTACCTGTGTGTTCACCTGTTCAACCACATTGTGATGGTTTTAAAATATGCTCTTAATTCTTAGACACTCCTTCCTTCCAAAGGCAGAGCATTCCTGTCCTTTTGAGTGTGGGCTGGACTTAGTGACCCTCTTCTGAGGAATAACATGGCAGAAGCCATGCTGTTAGGACTTCAGGGCTGAGTCATGGAAGGACAGCTGCTGGCCAGCCTGCTGTCTTTTGGATTGTTCTCCTGGGGGGGTGGCCAGATGCTATGTCATGAGGACACTCAAGCAGCCCTGCCCAGAGGCCCATGTCAGAAGGAATGAATGCCTCCTACCCACAGCTGGCACCAACTTGCCAGCCATGCCTATGAGCTGCTTTAGAAGCAGACCCAGCCCAGTCGAGCCTTCAGATAATTGCAGACCCAGCCAACATCAGATGAAAACTAAAAGAGAACAAGTCCTGGTCCCGACCTGCCCAGCCAAGCTGGTCCTGAATTCCTGACCCACAGAAGCTGCAAGAATAATGTCTCCTGATATTTTAAGCCACTATGTTTTGGCATATAGGTAGCAGTAGAGGATTAATAAAAACGTTAAAATGCTATGAGTACCCTCATATCATGCATGAGGAAGCTGAGCCACAGAGACTCACTGAAGCTGAGCCACAGAGACTCACATGGCTCACCAAAGCCTACACAGAGTCAGAATTTGGACAGAGGCAGTCTGATCAAAGAGTCCATACCCCGAACACTGTATGTACAACCCCCCTCCAAACAAGGCACCATCTCAAACAGTGTCATTTCTACTGTGAGTCCCTGATTAGCTGGTGAGCGGGCACAGAATCTTTCCCTCCCCAGACAGGTGTAAGTCCAACAGGGGGAGGCTTCTGACACAGTTTGGTGCTCCACACAGGGCAGGGGTGCAGAGTCCTGCCTGACCACCAGCCACCCAGCTATCCCAAGCCTGTGCCCTTGCTTCTGGGTGTGACTGGAAATTCAGGTGAGTAGTTCATGCGTAAGAACCTGCCTTTTTTCTTTTATCCCCATCTTTTGGGAAGCAAGAAAATGCCTCTCCAATGTGTGGTCTCCTGGCATCTTACCTAGAACGGGAGGCCCAGGATAGAGAAAGGCTCAGGTTCCTCCTGTCTCACCTGGGCTGCGAATGAAGGACTGTTCCCCCTTCACATCAATGTAGGTTCTGGAGGTGGGGAGGGGCAAGGTCTTAGGCCTGGGTCAAGAGGGGAGGGCCAGGGGGTCTTGGGCAGAGTGTGCTGGGCTTAGAGAGGCACACACATGTGGGTGAAACAAAGCCAGGCAGGTCAGGGAAGAGCAGGAAGAAAGATGCACTTTGTGAGTGTAGGCATCTCGGTTCCAGGCTGGGGAAACTGGGCAGGGGAGCCTTGCCATGAGATGCCCCTTAGAGTAAGGGCAAATGGTGGTGTTGCATGTGTGTGTGTGTGCGTGCACACACACACGCTACATGTGTATATGTGATGTGTATGTGTGGTGTGTATGTATGTGCTGCATGTGTGTTGTGTGTGGCATGCAATGTATGTGTATGTATTGTGTGTGTGCATATCTGTGTATGTGATTTGTGCTTTATGTGGTATATGTGTTGTGTGCTGTATATGTGTTCTGTGTGCATATGTGTGGTGTGTAATGTGTGTAGTGTGGCGTCTGTGTATGTGCTGTGTCTTGTGTGTACGTAGTGTGTGTGTATATTTGTGTGTGTTGTGTGTGCCTGTGTGTGATGTACGTGTATGTATTGTGTGTACGTGTGTGGTGTGCAATGTATGTGTATGTATTTTGTGTGTGTGCATGTCTGTGTGTGTGCTTTATGTGGTATATGTCTGCATGTGTGTGTGGTGTGTCTTGTGTGTACATTTGTGTGTATATTGTGTGTATATTTGTGTTGTGTCTTGTATGCATGTAGTGTGTGTGTGTATTTGTGTGTTGTATGTAGTGTGTGTGTGGTGTGTTGCATATGTTGTGTGTAGTGTTGTGTGTAGTCTGTGGTGTCTGTGTGTGGTACATGTTCATGCACACACTTTTGTACATGCAACCTGTGCTCACTGTGCTACACTTTCCACACCTTTTGCCCCATACTCTGATAAGGTCTAGGGAGGAGGGTGGTGAGGAATGCCTGAGACAATTTAATTAGGTATAAATTGGAGTTGCTGAACTGCTTTAGGGCACGCTGGGAGTCTTTTAGCTCCAGGAGGACAGCAGTGCCTGTCTGCTGTTTGCTGCTCATAAATTTCCTCAGTGTATGTGAAGGGATCTATCCTCTGAGCTACTTGATGCGAGGTCTTTACCAGATAAGAGCACCAAATATCCTCTTCCTTTCTCGTTAGTAGACTGGCCAGGTCCATCTGAACCCTCTCCTCTGGCCCCCTGAGGAGTGCTTGGGTGTCCCTCACTTAGCATCCAGCACAGATGGCCCCTTCCAAACCCATGCTCCAGTGGCTTCTTTGGGGTGGATGTAGATGCTCAGCCAGTGGAGAGCAGCTCAAATTCTAAGTTACAGCCCTTTAGAGTAAGGGAAGTTGATGAACAGGTGACAGGCTTCCTGTCCAAGTCACTAGAAATTTTTACAAACCACGTGGTCCACAGGCCTAGGCTGATGGGCTGTCTGGGCAGGAGACACAGGAAGAAACTTACAGGTGCTGGCCATGTGGAACTGCCTGCCAACTTTGCTGGAAGCAGAGCCTGTTTCTCTTCCTGGCACCCTGAATAAGAGGCAACGGGGACCCTATTGTGGTCAACTCTTGTATGTTACCAACACCCACAGCTGTGTGCACCCACTGAGGACATCTGAGTGGGCTTACCACGATGACATGGGCCTTCTGCTGGGGAGGCTGGACCATTCCATGACCCGTGGTGCTGTGCTGTGTGATGAGTGCTGATCAGCTGTGGCTCCTGGGCCAGCTTACCCATGAGGATCCCCTGGGGAGGTTTTAAAAATTCTAGTGCTTGAGCCCCACTCCAAGCCAATGAAATTCTAGCCTCTGGAAGTAGGGCCTGGCATGGGCCTGACTTACACGGCTCACCTAAGGCCACACAGAGTCAGAATCTGGACAGAGGCAGTCTGATTCCAAGTCCACACCCTAGCTGTAACATGTCCCAACTGTCCTCAATGGGCAGCTGGGGGTGAAATTCAGCGACTCAGAATAACGACATTCCAATGTCAATTCAGCTGGGGAACTCTTTCTTCACACAGATTCTACTGGAGTAGTGAACATGGGCAGATGAAAACAGGGCTCTCTAAATGACTTGCAGCAGCCGGTGACTGCCTGGGCTCCCAAGAAGCCCAGAGTCTCAGAACCCACTGATTTGGGCAACTGAGGATGGCATGAGAGGAGGAATTTTCCAAAGATTCTGGGAGAGCATGAGGTAAGTCATCACCTGCTGTCAGCTGTGTGCCTTTCCCAGGGACCAGATCCTGAGGTAGCTCCCACTTTGCCCCATACTGGATGGCAGCCTGCCTGCCAGAGGGACCTGCAGACACTTTCTTGCCCCTGCCAAGGACTTGAAGGCAAGGGTAGAATTTTTGGTGGGTGAGACGATCTGTCTTCTTGAGGTAAGGAGGTGACTCCCGGAACAGCTGGGACAACATCATCGCCTCCTCTTCCTTTCTCCTCTCTTACTTCCCACTGCTGATCCTAGAAGGGCCATAGACCTTGGCCCTTCCCCACCCCCACTGTGATGTGGCTCGGGCAAGCCCAGGGCAGGTGGCTCTGTGTGTCATGAAGTCCTGTGGGGCCTGCTCCTGAGACCTTTCTGCCCACTGGCGGGGGAAGGACTAAGGGATCCCACCTCTTGCCTCACCACACCCCCATGGGTCATGGAGCTCAAGGGTTTGGGCAGCCCCCAGGACGAAGCCCTAGGACATCAAAGCCACCTGGGTTCCCTGACCCAGGCACCTTGGGTCCCTGTGCTGGGGCATTTGGCAGGGGGCCATGGGGCCTGGGGCCTGGTGTGAGCTGTCACCGCTGCCCAGACCTTGGATGTTTCCTGCTTCCAGACCCACCAGTCCTCTTTAAGAGATCCAGCCCCTTCATTTTATATGAGTTCTGCTGCAAGCCCACTCCATGCCACTTTTTCTCAGAACCCAAATTCCTTGTGGGGGGCTACTGGCCTGACCCCAGGAGGACCCCTGCCCCTGCCAGCCCCCTGAAGCTCCTAGGGCTCACAGGGGAGAGGACAGAGGTCCACGTGCGGCAGCTGCAGGCTGAGATTCAGGGGGGCCCGGCAGATTGGAGAGGAAGAGTGATTAAGGGTTGGCAGGGCAAGAGCCAGTGGATGTGTCTGCCTAGGGATGCCCCTGACCCTCTCTGCTCTGTCCCATGATCCCCTCAAATATCTGAGCCTGACTCCCAAGGACTTCTGGAAGCCCCCATGTCCCACAAGATCCTCCAGGATGCCTCTAGCTGTGACTCCTGTGCCCAGGTGAGGAGCGGTCAGGGGACTCATGGAATCGCTCCACCTCCCCACCACAAACACATCCCTGAATGCCCCAGGTCACCCTCACCTGAGATTCCTACACCACCTACCCTGCAGGAACAGAGGCAGTTTCCAGGAAGGACTCAAGGGGCCCCATGAGGCAAGCAATTCTAACATGCATGGGTTTTATTTCTCTGAGCCAGCATCCATGCTGCCTCCAGGATCCTGACAATCTTCAGACAGAGGCAGGCTTTTATCTAGGGGCACTTAGAATCCACAGAGACTGGTGGTTATGGACTAACTTCACCACCTTGGACTGTCTGTCCTGGAGATATTCGTGGTCAAAAGTGTCAAAGAGTTTTCTTGGGTCCTTTCCTGTCCTGCCCAGCCAGGCTGTCTGCACAGGGTCAAAGGGATGCCCACATAATGAATCAGGGACTCACAGGGCCCTCAGATGAGCCATGCCCAACTTTGCTGACTTGAAAGGGGAAGGGGTTTTCAGGTTCCTGCCTGGAGAGGGGGTTTTCCAGTGGCCGACTTGGCCTCCTGCAGGGCACTGGCAGGTCACCTTAACCCCTACACACGGGAGAGACTGAGTCCTTTCACCCGTTGAGCCTGGAAGAGCTGAGTCGACCCCAAGCTTGGACTTTGCGACATTAGATGAACAGCCACTGTCAAGGGTTTTATTTCTTCTCTGGCTTCATGAGTGACTGAGAAAACCATTTCCACAGGCTGGGACAGAGCAACCCAAATGACAGGTTTTCCCTGAGCACCAAGGTCCCCCTCCTTCCCACATGGATAGGATGTAAACCAAGGCCCACACAGCTGAAGCCATTCTTCTGAGACCTCTCTGAGATTCAACAAGGCCACACGGGGCAGGTAGAGAGGAAGGTCTAAGTATAGATGAATGTCTAACTTTGACTTCAGAACTTCTCATCTAAATTACTTTTTCTCTATGAGTTGCTGAATTAAAGTCTCTTTTAGCAGATGTGACAGTAGGGTCTTCCCACGTTCCTTCTGAAACCATTTCCTTTTCATAACCCCCTTCATTACTGGTGGTGATGGATTTGAGGGATTACTGAGTGACAACTGGCCTCTCAGTGACTGTGTGCCTCACCCTGTACCTCTGGTGTTTGGACAATGCCCTTCCCAATAGGAAGTGTTTGAGCCATGTGTTTGAGATACATAGCTGTTTTTTCTTGTTTAAAAACCTTTGTTTCACCCCGACTCATCTCATATTTCTACATACTAAAAGGCCATGTTTGTCTAGAAGAACCAAGTCCCTGATTGACAAAGTGAATTACAACACACTTGTGTTTAACATGCAGGTGAGTCGTAGATGAAATACCACCTATGGAAACTGACAGTCGATGCTATGCCTTCCTTGGACTATCATGAGTGAGGCTGAGGGTCTGGTAATGCAAGAGGTATCTTGTCATGGAAATGAATAGAGAAGCAGTTGGTTTGAAGGGACTTTCTCTTTCCAAAGTCATAAGCTGAGAAAGTGGAAAGGTGTGAGCCATCAGCAGAATATTTAGGAAGCATGACAGATGGAGGGGACAAAGTAAGAGAGAAACTTTAGCTTGGGATGATCGGAAGAAAAATTTGAAGAAACTTGCTTTTCTTTCTTTCTTTTTTTTTGAGACAGAGTCTCGCTCTGTTGCCCAGGCTGGAGTGGCAGTGGCACAATCTCGGCTCACTGCAACTTCTGCATCCTGGGTTCAAGCGATTCTCCTATCTCAGCCTCCCGAGTAGCTGGGACTACAGGCACATGTCATCATGCCCAGCTAATTTTTGTACTTTTATGAGACATAGGGTTTCACCATGTTGGCCAGCTTGTCTTGAACTCCTGACCTCAGGTGATCCACCCACCTCAGCTTCCCAAGTGCTAGGATTACAGGTGTGAGCCACCGTGTCTGACCAGAAATTTACTTTTTGATGGTGCTTTCCAAAATGAGTTTCCAGGCAGTCTGCAGCCAGCTGTATTTTTAAGAGTGATTAAATGCTTGGCCATCCCGTGATCTTACAGTGCTTTGAAAGTGCTTTCAGAAAGTGCTGCAACCGAGGGGAGAATGGAGGGTGGCTGATGGGGGAGACGCGAGTCAGCCAAACCAGCCAGAAGCCTTGCTCGAAGATGCAGGCCAAGAAGCACTGCAAATATTTCATTTCCAATCTAAACCTTCCTTCTCAGGGGGTGAAGCAGTGCTGTGCCGGAGTCAGCTGTACCGGCTTGCAAGAGCCAACTGTTAAGTTTACAGGAATTTTATAAGCTGGTTGTTAAACACGGCTATTTTCAAAATTAAATGATATAAACAATAATTAGTTATATTAAAATCAAAGGAAATTAATACTGAAAGCTTAAAACCTTCCTACTCATTTTGTCGTATTTTCCTGTGTCCACGTTCTTGGGGTTGTTTCCATCCCTCGTGTCTACATGGTGGAAACACTTCAATTGACACGCGACTGCACACCTCTTTTACGTATGGTGCTCACGACATCACTTTTATAGCTGGAAGTTGGCCATGGTGGGATATGGGTATCAGGGAGACTGTAAAACAAAACCAGTTGGGCTTGTTTTATTGTTCAGTTGATTATCAAGATCAGTGGTTCTGAACTGGCAGGATTTTGCCTTCAGGGACATTTGGCAATATCTGGAGGCACCTTTGATGATCACAGATGGACAGGTAGGGGTGCTCCTGGAGTCCAGTGAGTGGAGGCCAGGGAGGCTGTGGAACCTCCTATGACGCACATGGAAGCTCCCTCTGCCCCTCAACCCCAGTCATAGAATTCTCGGGTCCAAGATGTCAATATTGCTGAAGTTGAGAAATCCTGGTTGAGACTTAAGGAAGTGATGAAGTTTTAAAATAACTTGACTGTGTCAAGTTCATACCCGTTACATTGTGAATACTACAAAAAAACCCCCTGAAATCCCAGCACTTTGGGAGGCTGAGGTGGGCAGATCACGAGGTCAGGAGATCAAGACCATCCTGGGCAACATGGTGAAGCCCCATCTCTACCAAAAATACAATAATTAGCTGGCTACTCAGGAGTGTGAGGCAGGAGAATTGCTTGAACCCAGGAGGCAGAGGCCGCAGTGAGCTGAGATCAGGCCACTGTACTCCAGCCTGTGTGACAGAGTGAGACTCTGTCTCAAAACAAAACAAAGCAAAATAATAATAAAAAACCCCTGAAGCATTCTTTCAGTATTTGAAAGCTATTATTTGATTCATTAAGGAAGTTGTTCAAGTCAATGAGTCGAGTTCTAACACATTTCTTTATCTTCTTTCACTAAATGAAGATATCAATCAACATTCACATTGCAACTATCCATATTTAATTGTAGAATCAACAAAAGCATTCTGTAAGAATCAATTCCTATGTAAAACTTATAATAAAATTATGCATATATTGTATTGCATATATAAGTATGCATATTATCTATTTTGCATATTTGTAAGTTGAGTCCTGTACACCTTCTTATCAGTAAAATGTATGTGTGTGCATGATTTTTCCTGAAGAGCCTGTTGATAAACATTTACCAGCACGCCACTAGTTAGAAGCTACAGAGTTATCAGATTTTAAATGTAACACTCTCATTCTGCATCCTACACAACATGTTCATGAATTTTATATCTGGAGAAAGCTCAGTACTGTATGATTCTGGGAAACTTTTTTTGGGAAGAACTGGGGTAAGTAAGAATGGCGGCTGTGTGCGTGGGTGGAGTAGGATGCCTCTCCTGTCATGTGATTTGGGCATGCTGAAAGGCTACCACTCCCTAAATATCCACTCCAGAGTCCTGTCTCCAGGGTTTGACACAAACCCCTTCAGAGACAGGTGGGTTGTCACTAGGCCAAAAAGGAATGGGTGCAGGGACAGAAGGGAAGGGGGTGGGTAACACAGTAACTGCCTAGAGTTTTGGCAGGATCTCGATCATGCATTTAATCTGTTAGATCCCATTGTAGCCCATCTACAGCTGAAGGCAGAAAAAAATAACCAACAGGCCTGGTAAATTTGGACAGCAGGAATGAAATGGGAACCCCCCAAGGGTTCTAAGTCAGTATGGGACATTCTGATGAGACCCCAGGCAGTGGAAGCACATGGTGGTGACTGGCTAAGGGTTCCAAAGGAAGGGAAGGGGAAGTCTTTACTAACTTTTCAGTTGCACCAAAGGAAACGAAGATTGAATCTAGACCAGGGTTCCCCAAACCCTGGGCCATGAATCAGTACTGGTCTCTGGCCTGTTAGGAGCCAGGCCACAAAGTAGGAGGTGAGTGGCGGGCGAGCGAGCATTATCACCCACCTGAGTTCCACCTCCTGTCAGACCAGTGGAGGCATTAGATTCTCATAGAAGCATGAGCCCTACTGTGAACTGTGCATGCAAGGGATCTAGGTCATATGCTCCTCATGAAACTCAAATGCCTGATGATCTGAGAAACGGCTTCATTCCCAAACCATCCTTTTCTATCCCCACATCCTCTGATATGTGGAAAAATTGTCTTCTACAAAACTGGTCCCTGCTGCCAAAAAGCTTGGGGACTGCTGATCCAGACTAATGAGATGCAACTCTTAGGAAGCGAGCCTGGATATTCCAAGGGTCTCCCCTTCCTCAACGCACCGCATTAGTGCTGGGCACACTGTACATGGGATTGGAATTGTTCTGTGTCTCGTTATCTGTTAACTTCAAGGACTGGGGAGCACACATCATTGTCTAGGTGGGAAAGATGGGAGACAGAGGGCTTCCAGCTGCCTTGTCCTCACCTCAAGGAAATGTTAAGCATGTCATCATTTGTGTTCACAATTTGACATTCAAATTTACGAATAAGAACTTAGGATGGGTGGAAGGGTCAAAAGGGCAATAGAATTGTGGTATGCAGTATCTGTAAGGGACCTTAGAATACTCTAGTTCCAATCTCATCCTTCACAGAGCAGGAGGCAACTGGAGCAGTGAAGTGACCTCTTCCAGGGAAGAGGCTGGGCCACACTTGGGAGGGTTGCCACTACCAACCCTGAACTCCTACCACTCCCCAGCCCCAGTGAGAGTGATGGGGAAAAGGCAGGAAAGTAAGAAACCTAGCAATGCAGAGTGTCAATACTGCAGAAGCTGAGAAATCCTGGTCTAGATAGCAAAGACCTGGAACCAACCCAAATACCTATTGATGATAGACCGGACAAAGAAAACAGGGCACATATACACCATGGAATACTATGCAGCCATAAAAAACGATGAGTTCGTGTCCTTTGTAGGGACATGGATGAACCTGAAAACCATCATTCTCAGCAAACTGACACAAGAACAGAAAAGCAAACACCGCATGTTCTCACTGACAGGTGGGTGTGGAACATTGAGAACACACTGACACAGAGAGGGAAGCATCACACACTGGGGCCTGTGGTTGGGGGGCTAGGGGAGGGAGGGTGGGGGGATAACGTGGGGAGAAATGTCAGGTATAGGTGATGGGGGGATGGTGGCAGCAAACCACCTTGCCACAAATGTACCTATGCAACAGTCTTGCATGATCTGCACATGTGCCCCAGAATCTAAAGTACAATTAAAAAAAAAAAAAGAAAGGGATGGGTATTAATTTAAAATGATTTAAGACCGTGTAATGTCTGTACCAGTTACACTGTGAATACTACAAAACACTGAAGAAATATTCTTTCAGTATTTGAAACTATTATGGGCGAAAGGTTTGTTTTTTTTTAATCTCTCTCCAAAAGTCCTAAAATTGCATTTTGAGAAATCGTGAGAGGAGAATTTAAATTTAATTTTCATGTTTCCACTAAAAGAGTGTATTGATTAGATTTTAGCTTTAACTGGTGTTTGTATTATACACCTAAGCTTGGAAAATGATCTGTACTTGGAGACACAGAGTCTGGAGGTCTGGGAAATCATATGTGAGAACAAAGATTCTTTTTAGACATGTGGGCTTTCATGCAAATTATATTTCCAAAGGACTTGGGTAAAATTTTTAAATTAAAATACTGTAGGTGGCTGTGTATGGATTTTTTTTTTTTCGAGCATCTGTGTGAGTCATCTTGAGCTGTCTGACTTTTTCTTCTCAGCCATATGTCAGCCTGTTTGTCCTTCCCAAACTGCCAGGTTAACAGAGTCAATTCCTTGAGGCCACTCCGTATGGGTCACTGTGACCTGTCAGTCAGGCCATCTCCTGTGTGATACGGTGGTCAGTGACATCTGGGGTGTTCCTGGGACCCTTGGAGGGAAGCTGTGGTTCTATTTCGGCTTCTGAGTTTTCGCATTAATACTAACATAAGAGAATGACATCCAAGCTCCTTCCGGAGTTGCTGCACTCACATCTCTAAAATTTCTGGCAGTTCCTCCTTACCAAATTATCCAACTAAAGGAAAAAGCAGGGAAGAAGAAAAAGGAAAAAAACTGAGCAACCAAAATCCAACTGTTGAATCTGCAAGATGGAGGATGACACTGGATGTCCATAGCACACAGATTCATAAACCGTCTCACCTTTCCCTGCTGCTGTGTGCAAGGTGGGAACAGATGTTTGCCATGTACAAGAAGCACTGTTATGAGTTTGTCACACTTGATTTACTTAATACATATACACTCTTAGATGTAGGTATCATTATCTCCAATAAGTACAAGAGGCAACAGGCTTGTAAGGAAACTGTCCCCATACTCTTAAAATGAAGTTGGCCTGGAATTTACACACAGCATTTTTCTCTGTGCTTTTCTGTTCACCTGTATCTTAGCACAAGATGCCATTTACTTAACACAAGTAAATGGCAAAACGTAATTGAATGGGAAGGGGCGCTTATCTTTTGAGTTAGTGTAGAAACGTGTGTTTAGGAAGCCCACCTATTTAAAGGGAATTTACAGCTCAGATGGAAGTTTACCCGTATGCAGGGGTGTTTAGGAGAAAGTACCTACTTGGATGAATTAGCCTAAGGAAGTCCAACCTAGGATGTGATTGTGAGCATTGTACACATGGTAACGGATTCAACCTCAGCTCGATTTTTGGATAGAGACATTGTTCAGCCCTTCAGATGCTGCACATGGGGTGATGAGGAGTACAGTTAGGGCACTAGGCTGTGCTTAAGCTGCATTGATATACCATGTCAGTGTGGGCAGGCAATTTCCCCTAAGAGCTTATTTGACATTCCACATGAAAACTGAACTCTCTCCTCCTCCTGAAAATGTAAGGTCACATGCAAAAGGTGGCTAATGTGTATGCCAGCCTCTGAACATGGTGTATATTGTGTACCAACACCTCCCAGGGCTTTTACTTTGATACAGCTTTAGATTTCTTGGTTGAGAAAGACTTAGGACCTGATCTGGTCCTGTAGCCTTCATTATTATCATCATTATTAGTAGTGGCAGAACTCTTTATTCTCAAACTCAACATATGCAATAGATCAAAGCCAGGCAGCTCTGGATGCAAGGGCTGCTAGGACCCATACCCTAGCATCTTACCTCCTTTCCCCACTGAGATACATCTAAGAAATCCCGGAGGTCTAGAGAACAGAGCTGGAAAAATGCTGCCAGTTACGGAACTGGTTGGGAAGCGATGGGATCCTGGCATTTGGAATGAGGACTGCTATGGTTTGAATGTGTCCCCTCAAAAATTTACGTGTTGAAACTTAATGGTCAATGGGATGGTATTCAAAGGTGGGGCCTTTAAGAGGTGAGGAGGTCCTGAGGGTTCCTCCCTCATGAATTGAGGGATTCAGGCCCTCGTTAAAGAGGCTTCCTGCAGCGTCAGGCCCTTTTGTTCTTGCCCTCAGTCCTGCCCTGTGAGGACAGTGTTCCTCCAGAAAAGGCATCTTGGAAGTACAGAGCCATCCTCACCAGATACTTGAACCTACTGGTGCCTAGATCACTTGTCAGTCTCCAGAACTGTGGGAGCATACATTTCTATTCTTTCTGAATTACCCAGTTTCAGGCATTCCATTAGAGCAGCACAGGCAGACTGAAAGGGAGACATTGCAGCAGATCCTTATGAAACGAGGGTCATCAGCATCTGTGTTCTACCCAGTTGTCTTTGCCGGTCGGAACTGAACTTTCACCCTCTCTGAGGAGGTTTACTCTGCTTTGGCTGAAGAACCTGTAATGGCCTCCCCTGGGACAGGTGTCTTGTAAGACACCGCCAATTCTCCTCAAGTCTTTCACCTCCTCAAGTCACAGTGGGTTCCAAAGGGTGAGGGGCAGAGTGTGATGGTGCTCTATACTCTAAAAGAAGTGCATGATTTTTTTTTTCAATTTATAGAGAAGGACATTTGGGGAATATGTGTGAAAACGGATCTTAGGGAGATGAATTCATTATGGAAGAAACACAAAATAGGATCAGGTCAAATTTATTTTTATTGATATTGGCCTTCTAGGCAAAAATGCTGGAATCACTATTTTATCTTGGAGGGGGATGTAAAGAGCTCTAAAAGTTTGGTTGAACTTGGGCACAAGGATGGCTATTCTAAATGAAGTTTGAGGTGCCAGGGCTGCCTCACTATGCTACAGAGGAAGGTATCCAAGGGCTTAGGGGAATTAGAAGGTTAAAGTGGAATTACCATATCAGACCTGCTGGGACACTCAGGGAGGGTGCAAGACACATCTTTCACCATGAGTATGAGAAATAAATTTGTGAGGGAAATTTAAAGAGCTCTATGATCCCTCTTATCTGTAAGTCACAAGTGGGAACTGTTATCATTGAACTGGGATCCCTAAATGCAATAAGGATAATTGGATCTCAAATTGGCAGGGGCCAAGAGTTGGCACTTGGTTACAAAATGCAAGGTGGGCTTAGTTATTGTGATGGACAGTGGAGCTAAGGCAGTGAACATTATAGTCTGACTCATAGAGACCTATGGCATTAGCTTAACTCACTAAACAGAGAGTCATGGCCTCTCAATCAATTCCTACACTTGGGCAAGTTTGTAGACCTAGAATCTTTTGAATGAAGAGGAGGTCAGGTTCCCTTGAGGAAGGAGCCCACTACATTGCCAAAATTTTATATCGTTAATCCTTCTCTCAGTCTTTTCCAGAGGGACCCATATCCAGAGTTATTATTCATTGAGGAAAGGAAAATAATCAGATAGTTTGGAACTTACTAGACACTGGCTCTGAACTGACCCTGATTCCAGGAGACCCAAACACTATGGTAGCCTGTAAGTTAGAGTAGGGGAATATGAATGACAGGTGATCAAAGGAATTTTAGCTCAGGTCCATCTCACACATGACCCTGAACATTCCTAAACTTATTCTTTATTTCCCTAGTTATGGACTGCATATTTGGAATAGATATGCTCAGCAATTGGCAGAATCTTCACATTGATGTCCTGACCTATGGAGTAAGGGCAATTATGGTAGACGAGGTCGAGTAAAAGCTGCTACAATTGTCTCTACCTACAAAAATAGTAAAAAAAAAAGTAATATAATGTTCCTGGAGGGATTGCAGAGTTTTATTCCACCATCAAAGACTTGAAAGATGCAGGAGTGGTGATTTCCACTACCCATTCAACTTGTCTATTTGGCCTGTGCAGAAGACATATGGATCTTGGAAAAGAACATCAGATTATCATAAGCTCAATTAATGGTGATTCCCACTGCAGGTGCTGTTCCCAATGTAGTCTCCAATTGCTTGAGCAAATGAACACATCCATCATAACTCGTGTGTAGTTACTGATATGGAAAATGCTTTATTCTCTATGTTTGTTAATAAAGACTATCAGAGGCACATTACATTCAGCTAGCAAGGCCAGCAGTACACCTTCACTATGCTACCTCTGGGTTATATTACATCAACTCTCCAGTCCAGTGTAATAATATAGTCTCTCTCTCTCTCTCTCTTTTTTTTTTTTGAGACAGGGTCTCTGTCCCTCAGGCTGGAGTGCAGTGGCATGATCTCGGCTCACTGCAGCCTCAACCTCCAGGGCTCAAGTGATTCTCCTACTTCAGCTACCCCGAGTAGCTGGGACCACAGGCAACTGCCACCACAGGCGTTTCACCATCTCTACTAAAAATATGCCCAGGCCACTTTGGGCATCTCAAGTCTCTGAATCAACAGGCAAAGAAGGGGATTAATATATCCCAATTGAGTTATCGATCCTTATCAACAACAGGAAATTGGATTGCTACTACACAATTGATGTAATGAAGAGTGTGACTGGACTGCAGGAGATCCTTTAGGGTGTCTCTTAGCACTATCAAGCCAGTGCTGAATGTCACAGTGGAAAATTATAAAGCTACCTCCTGCAGGACTGATAATGGCCCTGGTCTTTTAAGAATGAGGTTTGGGTCACTCCACTAATCAGAGAACCATGACTAGCTGAGGAGTTTGCTGAAGGCAAAGGTAAAAGAAAATGAGTTGTGGAAGAAGGTAGTTACATCAGCTATGATCATGAACCAGTTGCAGAAATGAAGATTGTAATAGTTACGAGTATTTTTTCCTATTTTTGGAAGGATATATTTGTGCACATACTAAATAGTAGTTTTGTTTTTCCCCTTCTTTAATCTCCTATCTATCACCTATTAATGCATATGTTATCACCTATTAGTGTAGCTATTAATAAGAGATATTAATAATGGTTAACTGTATATCTCAGAATGTAAGGTGTAGAATATCAAAGGATAAGCAGAACATCACCCAAGGACTTTGTATCGTTTTCTAGGAAAAGAGTTGGTGTGTTTTTGCTTGTACACCAGATATTTGTTCACATAGGAGGAATTATGACTCGGCTGTTGTCTATATTTGGCGAATAAGTGTGTTTTAAGGAGACTGTGTGGTTGCCCAGTTGATTGGCATGGTCTGTGTTGGTTTTTTAGGTATCAACATGGCTTAGCAGTAGTCCCCAGTAATTCACTCACCAAACACAAATCTAGATGGTGCTGTGAAGGTATTTTGCAGATGTGATTAAAGCCTATAATCAGTTGACTCTGAGTGTGAGAGATTATCCTAGATAATCTGGATGGACCTGAGTCCTTAAAAGCAGGGTTGAATCTTCTCTGAGAGAAGAAGACATTCTGCCTGTGGACTGGAGCTTCAGCTTGTGCCCAACAGTTTTGGTCTGTTCTTCCAGATGGCTTATCCTACGCATTTCAGACTTGACTAGCCAGCCGCCACAATTACACAAACTAATTCTTTGCAATAAATCTCTTACTATATTTCTCCTACTGGTCCTTCTCTGGTAAACATTGACTGATACACTTGAGCTGACTTTCTAGTGGGTGTGGGTGGATAAGCTATCTGCTCATCAGTCCATGGTCCACCAGAGCCCCTGTAGGTGGTCCCAGAAGTGAGGCTACAAGCACTACTAGATTCAAGGAGATGCTCCAGATAGCTCCTTCTGATTTACAGAAAATGATGTTTTAATGACCACCTAATTTCTAGTGAATGAGTTTTGGTTGAGGCTGATGTAGTTTTACATGTATTATTTTGAACTTCTCAAAGTATGATTTTTTTGGGGGAAAATAAGGGCAGGAATTTCTTTGGGCAAATAAGTATGAGATGTGATGTTAAAGATAATTCATGGCCTCTACAATGCTACTGGGCATGAGAAGTCCAAAAAAGGAACAGAATATGCAGTTTCTACACATCTTCTCTGAATATGGAATGATATTTTCCCCTTCTGGGTACTGCAACAGTAGAATTGCATGAAAGATATTTTAGGAACACTTATCCACACATCTATAGCCCATAAATAAGATGATCTCATCTGCATCTTATCTTATTAGCTTGCCTTTTACTTCACCCATGGTAACTCATAATTAGACAATGGTCCTACTTATTAAAATGTTTTATAGTAAAAATAAAGAACCAAAAATTAAAGAGTGCCCCGAAATTATATTTGAAAACAGGATTTTCATGTCCTAATCTCAAAAGGTTACCCAATGGAAACAGAGCATGCTGAGACCATTTATTACTGGTTGCACATATTATGTTTATATTATTTGGTGAAGTGAAAATCTTGTAGTTTGCTCATTTAGGGTTCATCAATACACACACCACACACCCACCCACATACACACACACACACATGTATGCACATTTAACAGTAGAAATTTAACCAGTTTGCAGATTACAGCAGATGGAATTTACCTGTTTTCTATTCAGGTACTTAATATTTACTTTAGAATCATCATACTTTTAAATTCTACTCTATAATCTTTCCAACAGTGAAAAAAAGAAACTAAAGCAATGCTGTAACATTAAATATTTTAAATGGGTTTAATTTTAAAAGACAAAATTATACAGCTCAAGAGACTTGGGTAGAATGTCTTATGATTATGCTGCCACCTTAGTATTTTCTCATTTTTATCCATATAACCTATATTTGTCTTGCTATTTACTCTCTTTCAACCAAAAATTTGGGGTAGTTCATTTGGCTTGCTTACGATGTTTACTTTTATATTACTTGTAAACATTTTTATTCTTCACTAAATATGATAAAGTACATGTAAAATCTAAATATGTAATTTACAAGTTTCAGTAATATGAAGAGATCTGCCATTATTTCTTTATGCTGTACTAAATATGCTATATATATGTTACACTATAGCATTAACTCAACAAGGATACTGTGAAATAATTGAATCCTTTTAGGAAACCTGATGAGTTCATTTGAAAGGTCTTTTTCATATGGAATATATCAGGGAATTCATAATCAGTGGGAAAACCTATCTTTTTCTACTTCTCTAACAAGATAGCCATTCTAGGGCAGTTACAGGGTCTTAAGGGTGTCTGTATCCCTGGGGTATTATTATACTGTGGCCTGTATACAGTAGGTGCTCAATAACTGTTTATGGACGAGATCCCTGTCCACTGTTTTCTTGAACTCATGTTGCCTAGATGGGTTGCCCGCATGGGATGGCTATGAAAGGTTGAGAGGTAGCTCTGAGGCTTCATGGCATTGCAGGAGGCTCTCTGGACATTTCTGTAGCATGCTGGGTTTCAGCCTCAGCCCCGTCAACTGGCTGCATGTCTTGGACAAGTCACTCTACTCTTTTGTCTTCATTTTCAAGGGCAGGCACCATGTCCTATTTATCTTTATCTCTCCAGTACCAAGATAGTTCCTGGTAAGGAAAACAGCTGCTGCTATTTTCTCCTTCCTATGAGTAGGGAGCAGAGGGAAGGTGTGAAGGCTCTAACTACGGATCTCCCTTCATCCATCCCCTTCGGTTCCCGCTTTCCTCCCCAGACAACACATAATTGTGCATCCACGTTAAAGTGGGTCTTTTGGAGAGGGGGATGAAATTGTCGACTCTTGTTTGTAATTGCTTTCTTAACATGGAAACTGAAATTTAACATGTTACACATTGAATTCATCATCTCTATTTTTCTCTAACTGTCCCAATGTGGGGACCAAATGGACCCTCTGTCCCATCCCTGCACCAGGGCTGAGAGTACTAAGAAATATTATTCTCTTATAGTCCTGGGATTACTGTTATTCCATCCCTCTTGAGTCCTCCAATCTTGTGATGAATTTTTGAAGATCCCCTTTCTAGCTCCAGTTTGAAGCATCCATCCCCTCCAGACACATGGCCAGTCCCTTGGGCCATGCCCTGCTCCATTCACACCTGGGCTCTCTATTCCCTCTGGTCACCATGGTGTGATGATTTCTAAAACATTGTTTTTATCACATCATTCCCTCAAGGACTTAAAATTGCTCCCTATGCTCATCACACTGAATCTTACCTCCCTGAAGATGGATTCCATGTCCTTATCCTACTTTTTCATTCATTCTTCTTGTCTTATCCTTATTGATAGCATAATAGGTAAGGGTGAGGGTTCTAGAGTCAGGCTCCGTGCCTTGCTAACTGTGCGACCTCAGGCAAGTTTCTTAATTTCTCTGGGCCTCAGTTTCCTCAGCTGTAAAATAACAATGAAGCATTTACCTTACCCAATTGTTTGAGGTGTTGAATCCTTTTTTGGGGTGAGAATTTTAGAAGATAATAGCAGCTTTCACCTAGAGATGGTTTACCTTAGGCCTATTCTTAGCATGCCTCCCATACCCTGTATCAAACAAGGGTCATTGCTGTCTCCCCTGCTCCTATCTGCTCTTTTCTTTCTTTCTTGTCCTTTCCCCAGTGGCCAGCCTTGCTTTCCCTAGATTCCCTCCAATTGGCCTTACTCAGCAATGATTCATTTCTTGCTTTTTGACTCTGAGGGCCTCTTCCTGGTCTGTTTTACGTTACCCTGAATTCCTATGTTTACCACTGGTCTTTTGTCTTCTCCCAGACATTGTGCCACGTTTCCTAGCCCTTAGAATAGAGCTAAGCTCACGGCTAGTATTTTTTGTATTAAGAACCAGGTACTAAGTATTATGTTCAGTTGATTCAAGGTAGAGAACTGAGATAATTTTTGACAAGTTGAATTGCATCTTCAAAGAATAAAGTGGTTACTGGCCACCATATAGGCCACCACTTCTGGGAATCATGTAACACAAGTCTTGCCTATTCACTGGAAGAAAATTAAGCCTCTGGTGCAGACTTTTCAATCTGGCTCTATCATCAGTGTCCCCGGTACCCGTTAATAAAAAGAGGTGCTTTGTGAGTGCTTGGGAAAGAATCTTAACTTCGCAGAAGAAAGGGTAGCAGGGAGCCGGGAACACCACTCTTGGCTGTGGCTCACCACACCTGTATCCCACTGAGGCAGGAGCCCAGGACATCCTACTTTCTGTATGTCAGAGACCCAGGAGTGTTGCCTGTTTTAGAAGAAGAGGAAAGTGTTCCTGATGTTCTCAACCCATCAAGCTGGGAGCAGATGTTTAAAAAGGAGAGAGAAAAACATGACCTGAAGTGCTCCGGCCATTCTGCTTTTTTCCATGCTAGAAAAAGAACTGTGTTTGATCTACAGCAGACTTTTCTATTTGAGCAGAAGCTATCTAGGGGCGTCTGTTGACACATGATGGTGACTAGGGTAGGATTTTTGTCCTCAATCAGTTCTTACATGTAAAAGGATCTTCAGAGGAAGGATCTCTTCCCCAACCCATTGCTACTTTGCTTTCTGAAAGTCATTGTTTCCATAACCTGACTTTTGAGTCTCCTGTATTTCTAAGATTGTAAAACTAGCTCTCCAAATGTAACTACCTCTTCCTAGAGAATACGGAAAGACAAGATATCACAGTTCTGGAGGTGTTTCTCTTACACTTTTTTATATTTTTCCAATTTTATAGAATGAGCTAATATTATTTTTTTGTAATGGAAGATAACTTACATATTTAAGCAGCAGCAGCAGAAGCAGCAGCACTGCCTCTGTTCATTAGTTCTTACTTTTGAATTGACATCAGACAATTGTGTACCCATCTCCTGTACCTTCCCTCCCCCAGCATGCATATCCCCTCACTTATTCCTGGAGCACCTCCTCCTTCCTTCTGCCTCTGCAAACCTGACCCATTTGTCAAGCTCATGAGCACCTGGGGCCACCCAAACGCAGCCCTTTTTTCTCTCAATTGCTAACTGCCCTTATCACCTGCCATGATCATATACTTGGAATGCATGTGAATGGGCACTGGAACAGCTCTTTGCAGTTTTCAGAGCAAGTGCACATCTATTGCTTCATGTCAGGGCCATTTCACAAACAATGAAACCCATCTCTCCCACTGGATTTCAAGCTTTGGGAGGGCAGCTCTGTAGTTCACACTCTTCTAGCATTCCCAGGTCAACATGGTGCTACCTGTTGGTTCATTTATTTTAAGGTATAGCAATGAGGTGGGGAGAGGCTTGTTAATCAGCCCTTGTGGGGACCATGAACTTGTCAAAAGCCCAATTATTACCCCTAACCTGTCTAACTGCATCCATCTGTAGACCCCATTGCATTTATAGGAAGCAAATTTTCTCTGCTTTAGAAATTTAGTGCTCATTTGATGAGAGAGTCACAGAGGCTGCCAGAGAGTTTGACTGAAGGAAAGCCACTTGGGGAACCTGAGGGAGTTCAAAGATTGACTGGTCCCAGGAGCCTCTGTTTCAAGCAGGAATGAGTTCCTTGAGACGAGGCTGATGTCTCTCTAAAAGTACATGTGCTAGTGATTCTGAGATGACTGTAACCGTTGAAGGTTTGCCTATATGATCGTGTGGCACTGAGATGAACTTTTTAGAGTCACGAGTGAGACTGTACGTACTGAAAATCTTCTACCCTTGAAATAAGAATGCAGCAGTGTATGTCTCTGGATGTGATTCCATTTAACTAAGTGCAATTCAGGTGGGCAAGATTCGTCTCTTCACCAAGACGTGGAGACTTTCTGTATCATCTCATTGCACAGATGGGGGTGGGATGGTGAAGTGGTAGGTGGTTATCCTTGACTGCCAACTTTTCCTTTGTTGGTCTGAAGTCATTCTGCCTATTTGAGGTTGGGAGACAGAGTATGGATGAGAATTATTACCTTGAAAGTATAAGATAAAGAATGTGAATATTATTCAGCAATAAAAAGACATTAGTTCTTAAGCCACAAAAACACACGGAGGAGGCTTAACTGTACATTGCCAAGTCAGCTAGTCTGGAAAAGCTATATGCTATGTGATTTCAACTACATGACATTCTGGAAAAGGCAAAACTATGGAGGTACTAAAAAGACCAGTGGTTGCAAGTGGTCCAGGGAGATGGAGGAAGTGATGAACAGGTGGAACCCAGGGGATTTCTTGCGCAGTGAAACCATTTTGTATGATATTGTAATGGTGGCTACTTAACATCATGCATGTGTTCAAACCCACAGAATGTACAACATAGAGTGAACCCTAATGTAAGCTATGGACTCTAGCTGATAATAATACATCAGTATTGGTTCATCAATATTCTTACAGTCATATCAAATGTTCCGCACTAATGCAAGGTGTGAGTAACAGGGGAGACTGTGTGTGTGTGTATACATGTGGCAGGGGTAGGGGAGGGCAGGTAACAGGGGAATCCTCTGTACTTTCTGCTCAGTGTTTCCATAAACCTAAAACTCTTTTTAGAAATAAAGTTTAGCATGAAATACTATGTTTTATTTAATTGTACATTTCAAAATCACTAAAAGATTATAAATTGGATTGTAACACAAAGGATAAATGCTTGAGGGGATGGATACCCTATTTTGCATGATGTAATTATTACACATTGCATGCCTGTATCAAAACATCTCATGTACCCTATAAATATATATACCTACTATGTACCCACAAACATTAAAGATAAAAATAAAAAAGATAAAAAATATAAAGTTTGTTAATTAGATAGAAAGATACAATGAAAGAAAAGGAGAAAGAGAAAGAAATAACACACATGGCCTATTTGTTTCATCTTCCAACAAAGGGTCTTGGCTGCGAAATTCATGTTAAGGGAATGGAAAGACAAGTTGGGACTGGCTGAGGCCTGGCTCCTTCCTGTATCAAGTGTGTTGCATGGCACATGCTGACAGCTTCCTTCAGCCAGGCGGGAACAGCGGAAATCCATCTCCACCCCATCACCCATCCGGCATCAGTCAAATGGAGCCTTTGATAGTGTGAGTCGTGACGGAAGCTTCTTGACATGGTGAATATTCCCCTGGGATGTCAAGTGTGATCCCTTTCCTTTGCAGAGCATATGAGCTGCCTTGATTGTGTGACAAATATTTTCGTGTACCAGCATAATCCGAACTCTGGCAGAGGCTGGGGTGAGGGTGCAGTGACAGGGAAGTGTTCTCAGAACCTGGCAGTGTGGGATTTAGAAAGAAGGGAAGCATTTTTGCATTCTTGACACAGGAACCCTAGGAAGTGACTCTTCTTGCCTTAGAACCAGGATTTATCACTAATGACAAAGAGATAACTCATACCTCAGAGAGGCCTGCAGTATATAAGGCACTAATGATGACAACAATTATGAAAATTTGATGATGAGGAACACGATGATAGCAACATGCCTCTAACGTTTACCATGACGCAGTCACTGGTCCAGGCACATTATAAACATAAATGTATTTAATCATCATAATGGAGGTAGTATCTATCATTATCCCATTCTACAGATGAGAAAACTGACACTAGAAAGATTAAGTAACTTGGATAAGATTGCATAGTCTTCTAGTTAAAGATTCTGCGGACTTTCCCTCAACCATGTAAACTCTGATCATTCCCTGGTCATAGGTGACTGTTGAAAACCCAGTATTGTTACAGTCCCAGAGGCAGAGAACAAATAACTATCACCTGAAAATACATGTAGGTAGGTAGGCTGAATAATATCCTCCCAAAGAAGTCCACATTCCAATCCTTAGAGACTGTGAACGTGTTACTTTACACGGCAAAGGGACTTTGCAGCTGTGATTCTGTTGATAACCTTGAGATGGGGAGATTATCTGGGATTACCCAGGTAGGCCCAGTATAATCACAAAGTTCCTTACAAGAGCAAGGCAGGAGGGTTAGTGTCAGAGAGAAATGGAGTGTGGAGGGGGAGAGAGAGTGAGAGACAGAGAGCAGAGACAGTTGTCAGAGTTGATGGGGCTATGAGCCAAGGAATGCAAGTGGCCTCTAGAAGCTGGAAAAGGCAAGGGAAAGGGTCCTCCCTGAGAACCCCCAGAAGGAATGCTAGCCCTACTGATACCTTCATCTTAGGACTTCTGACCTCCAGAAATGGTAGAGGCACAATTTATGTTGCTTTAAGCCATAGAATGTGTGGCAGTTTGTTATAGCATCAACAGGAAACTAACATACACACATAACGGCACCCTGCCACCCGGAAACGCTTACCACCTGCAAACCTATTTACATACACTTAGTGCCCACTTGCTCCCTTAGGGCTGTGCTTGCTGACTGCAACCTCTCAGCCCTTTGTCCCTCCTCCTGGGGCTGGTTCCCCAGTGCAGCTTTCCTCCTTCATGGCCACAATGACCCCATCCCAGAAGACCCTAATTCTGGTTCTCCAGCCACCCTATTCATGTCTGGCTCATATTCTAACCTATGCAACAGACATTCTGTAATGTTACTGACTTTATCAAGGAGGAAGAAGGTGGACAAGTCAGGTTGTGGCCCTGCTGGGGAAGCTGGATACCCTCTTTTTTAGTTCTCGCCTCTTCCCTTGTCTACCTTGGTGTGAAGTTGGATATTTATCTACAGTTGGGGTACCCAGGGCAGTCTGTATCATGTCTGTTGTCTTGGCCTAAATATTAATATTATAAGCTCTCCCTTTCAGTCTGAAACATGACTTGGCTTACATGATAAATTACATGGTTGCCCCATCTTGACTCATCTTCCAGTTGTCTGAATTTGTCTTAGTTCCTGAACATTTAATTCCAGGCTGACTTCCTCCTGCCACCTGGCCCACCTCTGAAACCACCTCCCTGAATTAGGGGATGCCCAAAAGACTGTCAAGCTCAACTCCTTAGTTTTACAGAGGAGGAGGCTGAGTTCTCAAGAGGTTAGGATCACACAGGAGTCAATGCCATGACAAGGCCTTGAGCCAAGAATCCTGACTTCACCCAGCGATGATTTCACAGGACCCACATGACTTGGTGCATGCTGAGGGGGATGCAGAAGCTAACCATGGGGGAGGACATGCATCAGCAAAACATCTGTGTGCCCTGTGATATGGTTTGGCTGTGTCCCCACCCAAATCTCGTCTTGAATTGTACTTCCATAATTCCCACATATTGTGGGAGGGACGCAGTGGGAGATAATTTGAATCATGGGTACTGTTTCCCTATCCTGTTCTCATGGTAGTGAATAAGTCTCATGAGACCTGATGGTTTAATCAGGGCTTCCACTTTTGCATCTTCCTAATTTTCTCTTGTTGCCACCAGGTAAGAAGTGCCTTTCGCCTCCCACCGTGATTCTGAGGCCCCCATCCCATGATTTTAAGGCCTCCCCAGCCATATGGAACTGTAATTCCAACTAGACCTCTTTTTCTTCCCAGTCTCTGGTATGTCTTTATCAGCAGCGTGAAAATGGACTAATATACCCTGCCAGCCTGCAATCTGAATACTTGGAATTCTGGACTCTCTTATTAGAGGGTATCAATTCCCTGCTTGACAGTCTTTGCTACTGTCATGAATTGAATGTTCATTTTCTCTCAAATACATATGTTGAATCTCTAACCTCCAGTGTGGATGTGTTTGGAGATAAAGCCCCTAAGAAGGGAATTAAGGTTAAGTGAGGTCACAGGGTGGGGCCCTTACCATTTAGGATTAGTGTACTTTAAGAAGAGACACCAGAGAACTCTGAATCTTTCTCTCTCTGTGTCTGTCCACATGCACTGAGGAAAGATCATGAGAAGACATGGCAGAAGGTGGCTGTCTCCAAGCCAGGAAGAGACTACACATCAAAAAACCATCAGCTGGCATCTTGATCACGGAATTCCAGCCTCCAGAACCATCGGAAAATAAACATCTGTTGTTTTAGCCACTCAGTCTGGGCTATTTTATTACAGCGGCATGAGCTGACTGCTACAGCTATCTCCCACTGAGTCCACATCTTTGTGGCATTTAAGCCCCTCAGCATGCACTCCCTCCCTTTCCTGGTGGTCTCTCTCACTCCTACGCATGCATCATAAACTCTTCTCACTACTCACTCAATAGGGCACTGATTTTTCCAAACTGTATGCCTGGCCGCATGGGTCTTGCTGACTTTTTATGACCCTTTACCCTGGAGCCACCTCTCCCAGCCCCACAAGTTAAAGTCCCACCCCAGGCTAAGGACTGTTTCCAAGACTGCTTTGTCCACAGGCCTTCCCCTGCACTCAGCCAGATTGAGCCTTCTGTCTTGGAGGCTAGAGTAAGCTGGGTGTCACAAAGCCACGAGCAGCAGGATGCACAGTGTCCCCCCAAAGTTCATGTCCACCTAGAACCTCAGAATGTGGACAGAGCAGATTCACTGGAAATAGGTCCTTTATACACATTATAGGTATCTGATTTCACATCTGTCCCTCAGGACAGGCACCTCATCCTGGATAGCATGGGGCCTCCCCTAGCTCCTAACACCCCATGAGCTTGCAAACTGTCACACTGCACTGAGTTGAAGTGAATGTCCCCAGGCAGCTCTCTCACCACCCCTCTGCTCAGGGGCCCAGCGGCTGGGTCTGTGTTTCACATCAGAGTGTGTGCCTGCCTGGCTCCTGGGATGTGTGAATTGCTGGCAGAGCAATGTTAGAATTCCGAACCAGCACCCCGCTTTCTCCATCTGCTTGTTATGACTTGTCTCTTAGAAATGCTCTCAGGATTCTCATAAAATGGTTCTTCCAGGAGAATTTAATATTTTCCTCCAGAATCTGTTTGTCAGCTCTTTTGAGCCCCAGACCTCCAGGGTACAGGTGGCTCCAAGAATATTTTGGAGACTGTCACAGAGATTCATCTCTTAGGAGCCCCTAGACTTGTGTCTACCTGCTTTTGAGAGCAGGTGTTTTAAGTAGAGCTAGAGGAACAGATGAGGGACCTCAGGCCACTGCAGAGCCTCAGGAGCTGCACAACAGCTGACCGGAGCGGATTCACTTGTGAACAATGTTGCCTGAGATTTCCAACAGTCTTATGGGAGCTTCAGAGATGTTTATGGAGGCTGAGATCCAGCACAGGCCCATGAGGATGAGAACCTGAGTCTTCAGGTTATCACTGCTAATGTGACTCTTTGTGCCCAAGAAGGGAGAGGACCAGGAAAACTTCCACAAGTGAGTTCTGAGCATTATAGAAAACATTCAAAACTCATTTTAAAGGAGATTTTAGATAAGCACTGCTTAAGCTAAAGGAAAACCACCCTGTTTGTAAGGAAACCACATGGCAGCTTCCAAGGGCTCACCGTGATCCTGCTGTCACTGACAGGTATCCATGTTTTAATGTCTGGGAATCACATACATGGAAACTGCATTCTCAGTGTGTTCAGTTTTCATCTGTTACATGCTGTTGATATGTCATTCATACAGGACACAAAGTGCATTAGCCAGGATGCATTATTAGCAAGTACAAACAATACCTGTCCTGCATTTAGTGCCCGTGCTCTGAGACAATGCACAAATGCCTTATCAACATTATCTTTTCTAATCTTCAAAACAAGTCTTTGAGGAAGATTTGTCCATTTCACAGATAAAGAAACTGGGGGTCAGAAAGGTACTGCTATGTTCTGAAGGTCTGTGTCCTTCCCCAGTTCGCATGTTGAAATCCTCATCCACAAGGTGATGGTACTAGGAGGTAGAGCCAGAAACAATTGGATTATGAGCTTGTTAATTGGATAATGAATGAGATTAGTGCCTTTATAAGACAGGCTCAAGGGAGCTGCTTACCTATTCTATCATGTGAGGGCACGGTAGGAAGATACTACCTTCGAGTCAGAGAGGTGGCCCTTTTTAGGTAAAGAATCTGCCTTGATCTTGGACTTCCCAGCCTCTAGAGCTGTGAGGAATAAATCTGCTGTTTATCAGTTCCCCAGTCAAAAACATTTTGTTATGGCAGCTGATTGGCCTAAGACCTGGTGAGGCCTGATCTGGTCCTACAACTTTTCAGCCTAGCACCCCAAGCAGTCAATATTAATCAGATGAATTTGGTGTTTGCACAGAAGATGGAGCCTCTTTGCCCTCCTGGTGATATGATGCTTCCTGTCTTGATGATAGAATGCTGACTCCCTGGCTGCTTAAACTAGAAATATGAGCTTCCACAGGGTGGAAGGGTTAGAGCAGGGACTATTCTAGAAATGTGCTTAGAACTCAGGTGGACTCAGTGAGAGGGGTTGGCACTTGAACCCCATATGCTCCCTCCTGTTGGGGTATCCACTTGGGGATCCCAAGACAGATTGGCAGAGCCATCCTCTTGGATATGCCACCTACGAATTCCATGAATGTGGCTTAGAATGGAGAAGACTGTCAGAGGCCATCTCCTTTCCTCTGTTTAGAGTTACTTTCTCTTTGTCTGTATTTTATTTTCCAAGTAGATAATAAATTCCTTTAAAGCCAGAAGAAAATAAGGTGCCTCTGGACACTGCTGTGTGCCCCACAATTCAGCTGAACAATAGACCAACAGTTACGAGTGCAGCTGCCCCATTTGGTGACCTCAAAGACCACATGCACCAAATGCTTCCACTTTTCTGCTTTTCTGCTCTTATCGCCACCTGGCTATGGCCACCTGTTGTTCTAGGATGGAGGAAAGAGCCTGAGTTTTAGAGTGAGACTCAGCAGAGTTTGGCTCTTGGATTTCCTGATTACTAACACCATGGCCCTAGACATCTTATCTAATTTCTCTGAGTCACAGTATCTTCATTTTAAAATGGGGCTGTTGTGAGGATTATACCTGACAGATACACAAAGTTCCTAACACAGATCTTAGCAGAAAACAGGGACTCAGTAAACCACGGGTTCAAGTTTTAACTATGATTGCTTAGAGTTACTTTCTCTGTGTCTATGTTTTATTTTTCCAGGTAGACAATAAATTCCTTTAAAGCCAGACACCCTTCTGAGCCCCTCACAGAGATTGCTTTGCACATAGTAGGACCTGATAAACACATTCCTCAAATCACAGTTGATGCTACTCACTTTTGCTTTTGGTGTCACTTGGCCTGGATTCTGTTCTCTTTTGTCCTCTGAATCCAGGCCAGTGTCTCAGAAAAGAGTTTTAAAAAACAGCAAATGAGCAGGGGGTTAGAAATTTGACATCTCCCATAGTCTGCAAAACTAATTTGAAATCTCTCGTAGTCTGTAAAACTAATTGACTAGAGCTGTATAAAAACTTGCCTGGAAACCTTCTTAGGAAGAGCTGAGGGTGGAAGGAACTTGGGATGGAGAGGGCTGAATAGTACAACAGCTTCACATTCTCCAAGGAGCTCTATGTCCCTGGACACAGTGATGCCCCATGACACCTTTTGGGAGGCTAGCCAGGGGGATACTCACGCTTCCTTTAATGGGGGTCTCATGATACATGCTGACTGATTTTACAGTGAGGCATGCCAAAGAAAGGCAAGAAACCTTATTTTCTTCTGAAAGGAGATAACTTTTGACAGTCTTCTCCATTCTAAGCCACATTCATGGAATTTGAAAGTGGCATATCTAAGAGGATGGGTCTGTCAATCTGCCTTGGGATCCTCAAGTACATGAATGTATTTATTTGGGAACTTGAAGTGAGTTTCATTGGGCACAGTCATGCTGGGAGAAAACAGACAAGGTGCTGACTAATGCCAAGGAAATCTAATACTGATTACTTTTGAAAGCATCAGGGAATGGGCCTAGAAAAAGTCAGTATACAAATCTGAAATGGAGTGAGAAAGAAATGGAAAAGGAACTATGAGAAATAGTAATTAAAGTTACAAATTTGAGACTAGTCATGGAAAGGTCAGAAATGCTTTCTTTAAGGTCATGTTTCCATCAGTAGTGACTTTGATTAAGAATAATAGGGTTGGAAAGCCTCTACCCTCATCCCTGCACCATTACCATCCGGATAGACAGACATCTTCTTTAAGGTCATGGCCAGAAAGCTAATGGGATTATGAGCTGGCTTTCATAGTTTTTAAGTACCTGTTGTGTGCAAACACCATAAGTTGAGAAGGAAGGTCTGTTATTGCAGAAGGCATTTGCTCATGCAGTTTTAATGCCAGTCAGTGATTATTGATCACTGAATGAAGCAGTTCATGGATTTCTAGTTTTCTTCCAGAGTTCTGCATTAATTTTAGACAAATAATATTCTTCAAAGTACTTGTCATTCTTGCCTTGATGAAAGGTGAATCTATGAAGATTTTTAAAAAATTTTACTTTTGGTGCATACTGCAGCTGGCATTTCTCTCCATGTTATCCCTCCCTACCCTCCCCACCCCCTGCTGTCTCTCCCTTTCCCCCCAACTGCCCCCAGTGTGTGATGCTCCTCTCCGAGTCCACAGAGTTTGGGCCCAATTCCAGTAGCTAGCCGTGGAACATGGAACTTCTTTTTGATCTTTCTGATACAGTATATGATGTTCCCTCTAATTTTCTTTGGGAGTGGTTATTAATATAACTCAATAAAATATTGGTTATAGTACCCTGCTGATTCTTATCCCCACATTTGCTCAGCATACTTCCTATAATTTGACCAATGTGCCTGTGATAGATTCTAAACACGGCCACAATGCTCCTATACCATTCTTTATGTTCATGACCTGTGCAATGTGACCTTACAGATGTGTTCAATAAGAGACAGTTATGCTTTCCCATCCCTTGGCTCTTAGCTGACCTTGTGATTTTTTGACCAACAGAATGTGGCAGAAATGAAAAAGGAGGGTGTGCCAGTTCTCTTCCTTTCTCAGAAATCTGCCCAGGTACCATGCATATCAGCCCAGGCTAGGCTGTTAGAGGATGAGAGACCATGTGGAGCAGAGATAAGCCATCCCATCTAGCCCCAGCTGGCTTGATCATTGACCTAGATGCATGTGTGAGTCCTGCCAAGACTAGAAGAATCGCCAAGAGGAGCCCAGCTCACACTGCTGACCATTGAATGATTCACTTTTGGGACGGTTTGTTATACAGCAACAATCTTCATCAAAAAGATTGAAGCTTCCTCTGGAAGTTTATCATTTCGCTACTCTCAGGACTTTTCTTCCCCAGTCTCCTCTCTCTCACTTCCAAGTCTTCCTTGTAGCTAGGGATGGCCATGGAACATAAGTAGAAGTTGGTCAAAAAATTCTCCTGGAAAAAAGGACATGTGTTTTTTTATACTAATTTTCTCCTTCTTTCTACTAGCAATTCAATGCCTAGACCATGAAATGACTTTATACCCCATCTATGGAGTGAATATGTTCTCTCCAAATTTACCTGTGGAAGCTTGAAGTCTCAACCTCCAAAATTCTACTTGGAGATAGAACTTTTAGGAGGTAATTAAGGTTAAGATTAAGTCATAAGGGTGGGGTCGTAATCCAATAAAATTGGTGGCCTTATAAGAAGTAGAGAGATCTCTTTCTCTCTACCCATGTGTACATACTTAGGAAAGGCCATGTGCATGTAGCAAGAAGGTGGCCATCTGCAAGCCAGAGAGAGAATCCTCATCAGAGCCTGACTATGCTGGCACCCTGATCATGGACTTCCAGCCCCCAGAGTTGTGAGAGAATATATTTCTGTTGTTGAAGCCACCCAGGCTATGGTATTTTGTTATGGAAGCCTGAGCAGGCTAAGACACCCTCTTAGATGACACACTTGAGGATGAAAGGTTGTTAAGGTTGGCATAGATGAAAGAAAGAGTCTAGGTCTTTGATGGTGTCTTGGACAGGTGAATGAATACCAATCACTCCTACTACCAATTTTACATTATGCATGGATAGCATACTCCACCATGTGGTTTAGTATACTGTCTGCCAGTGTCCCTAATTACTTGCAGCCCAAAGTCCTCCTAAGTCATGCTGCTAGATATAACTCTCTTCTAGGTGAGAACTTCAGGTGTCTTGGGCCCCTTTGGGCACATATGCATTAGTCTGTGGTTTGAGTGGAAGGCCAATGGCTCTAAGCACTTGATAGCACTTGTGACTTCAAAGGTCAGGACATATTCAGGTGTGTGAGTGATAGGGTGGGGGAAGAGCCAGAGACCTATGCAGGATGGGGAAGGATCATCTCAAACTTCCAGTGAGTTTGGGTTAAAGTCAAGTTGAGTCTCAGCTCTGACCAGCCTTGGTACACAGAACTCGTCTCTCCAAGGCTAAATGTGTCATTCTGTGTTTAAAGCCTCTGTTGCATTTGAAGTCAGCATCAACCTTTGTGCTTTTTGATGCAACACCTTGAACTGTGACTAGGAGATATGTGTTCTTCAGCTTTGGCTGCATCAAGGAGAAGATACAAATATCTTAGATGCTGTTATCAAAGGGAGATGAAAGGGAAATGGAAAAAGCAGGCAGTCGGTGGGGGGCATCTATCTATCATTTACTACCACATAAAACTAAAACCCAACACTAGCCAGCATTTATTGTTGCTCTTTTTTTTTTTTTTTTTTTTTTTTTTTTTTTTTTTTTGGCCAGGCAGCATTATGAAATACTTCCCATGTATTGTCTTATCTAGTTCTCAAAATAACCCTATGTTCCAGGCACCATTATTATCCCCATTTCATAGACAAGGAACCTGAGGTTTAGAGACATTAAATACCTTGCATAAGGTTTCGCAGGCTTCAGGGAGGCAGAGTCAGAATTAAAAGGCCAAATGCCTTCACTCTGTATAGGTTTGTATAACAAAACCAACCGATTTAGAACCAGTGTGAATTTTCTGCTACCTGTAGGGCACTCATATATGACTAAGGGACTGTGATTATAGTCTCCAAATGCAAGAGTGGTATCTTGCCATATAATGTCTTCATTTCTGCCCCTCTTTTGCAAGGATCTGGAGAAAAGTTTGTAAGCAGGACTGAAGCAGTGAAGCTAATCACATCACAATGACATGCCCAGTATGATCCTCCCAAAGGATCATACTGGGGTTTGCTAATGTGAACCCTCCCTGTTCAAAGTTTAATACCTCATCCAAGGACTCCACAATTACATTTCCATTACTTCCCACTGCTGATCACAGTTGGATTGCAAAAGCCAATTTACGTTGTGATTTCTCCTCTGCTAGATCTTTACCATCTATTTTTAAATTTGTCTCACCATCCAATTGGGCACTTCATCCCAAAGTGTTGGCTCCATGGTGCTGTTGGAACATTGGCCCTGGGAGGAGAGACCTTGTCCTCCAGCCACACTGCGTCCTCTGGACCAGGCACGAGGTCACGGGAGAACCTGTGCCCTTCAATATGCCTCCAGCTCCTCTGTCCTCTGGGACAGTTTCTGTTAACCTTACATTTGGGGGCATTTAATAGAACAGATTTCCTCATGTATTGTAAAATGAAGAAAAATGATAGTGTTACTTTTCAATGCCTCTGACCTGGGGTTTGTGAACCAGATTCACCCTGAGGAAAGACAAGCACTTTCATCATCTGACTGTCTCCCATCATAGTTCTTATGGTCCTTGACAGGGTGACCTGTGCATTGAGCTGGGGCCAGGTTTGCCAGGGCTCTGGGAGAACAAGCACATTGTCCCCTGACAAGAGAAAAGAAAGGTTTCAAGAGCCCCTTTAGAGATGGGAGGGCAGCCTGGGTCAGCAATATTTTTACTGGCACAATCTTAGTTCTAATAAAGGAAGGAACCAACATACATAAAAGAAAATATAATTCTAGAATGATTTTGACCATAGCTGACTAATATTTGAAGAGGTTTTCTTGATGGGTGATTTTATTGGCCACCTGTTTTCCTTTCTTATAGCTCTCTAAGGTAACAGGTGAATAAAATATGCCTACCAGCACTGCTTTTCTAATATATTGGCAAAGATTGATGTGATTTTTAAAGGCTGCTTTAAAAATGTTCTTTTTTATTGATACATAAAGGATGTACATAGTTTCAGGGTACACGTGATAATTTAATGCATTCATATAATTCGCAAAGATCAAATCAATGTACTTGGAATAACCATCACCATAAATATTTGTCTTTTCTTGATGCTAGAACTGTTCCAATTCTTCTCTCCTAGGATAAAAATGTTATTTCCTCCCACCTTGTTCCCTTCAGGCGAATTGAGCAGGGTTTTTAATTGATGTTGGAGAGATGTGACTTTCTCCATCAGCGGCCAAGTTGTAATGTGGTCTGTTTAACTACTAATGAATACACAGAGGTGCACATTCTCCTGGGCCAGCGGGTTTATCACAGGACAGAATAAGAGGAAGAAAGTGAAGAAATACTTCAGTCCACGGGCCGCAGATGCTTGTGCATCAACTACAGCCCTTGCATGTGCTGCTCTGTGGTCAGTTAGTGTTGTTTTGATGTAGATGTCAAGTCTCCAGCAAACCCTGCCCATCTCTAGTTCAGGGGACCTCTGTTCATACGCTAGCTAGGCCACCAGCTGCCCAAATCTATCACAACACTAATTATTTTGTTTCTTTTAAACTCAGTTTCCCTCTCTGCATTTATCCCTATGGCCTACTGTGAAAAGCCAATTTCTCTCTTTGCCTATTTCCTTGAAGATCAGGATCTTTAAAGTTTACAAGCAACAAAGTAAAACTTTACGCAATATTATGGGAAAAGCACAGATTCTGGAGTCCAGCAGGGTAGGAGAGGAAGTAGAGGGAGCAAATGGCTGAGATTTATAGAGCACTTACTATACGAGGGTTATATGCTTATCGTCTCATCCACTCCTCATAAGAGGGTTAGTTTCCATCTGATTGTTTTGGATAAGAAGTGGGAGTCTCAGCGAGGGTAAGTCACCTCCCCCACATCACACAATGAGTCTAGGGACCAGGCGCCAAAGCCCTACTCCACTTATTATTCCTGAGCTGTTTCATCCTCTTGTGATGACGTCTGTTCATTTTAATCAAAGGGTGTTTTCCAGTAAAGATCACAGGAGAGAAGGCACACAAAACCACACTGGTAAGCTCGGAAGCACGCCCTGAGAGCTGGTTGCTATTCCTTGCTATGTGTACATTCTGTTGGTTCCTGGAAGTTCTGCTACTTCCACTACATAGACTGCACAAGGCCCTGTGTTGTGTGAGGCTTGGTCACAGGGCAAGTCACTAAGCCATGAGGCCCCTCCTCTAAAGGTGCACCAGGTAAAGGTGCCCCAGGACTTTAATACTAGGGCTTGTCAACTCTATGTCGAGACCTCATTAGAACCTGGACAAAGTCATTCTTTATGTGTATCAGGATAGGATGGCCTAACCCTGATGAAGCTGGAAGGAATTTAGAATTAGAAAATCTTCCTGATTGAAGTGTTATTTCTAGAATGTTCCATATCCAGCAGGTTATTTCATTTGCATGTGAAGGGATGTTATAGGTTGTAAGTGGGTGTTAATACAACCAGAGGGCCACCCTATGAAGACAACCAGGCCTGTGATACCATGAGTCACCTCTCTCCCCCAAAACCCTTAGCCTTGGGCTGAGATGCCTTTGGTGGCACAGGCAGACACAATGGAATTCAGTCATCCTTCCTTGGCACATCTGTTCTGGATTGAAAGGGGTGGTTAGAGTGAGAGCTATCAAGCCTCTGAAGCTCTCTAAATACCAAGCTCTCTAGTAAACATGTGATGTTATCATTGTTTTTGGTCTTGGCAAGAACCATGCAAGAGAGGCGCTAGTTCCACGGTAACCTGAGGCACAGGGGGTTTAAGCACTTGGCCGAAGGGATTCAAGAGCTGGGGTTGAGACTCAGGCTAGCCTGACTTCAGAGCTTCAGCTCTCACACACAGGGCCACACAGCTTCTGCAAGGGCTGGTGCCTAACTCACCATGTGAGGTGAAAGTTTGCTTAAGTAAGTTAATACATTCGCCTTGACCATAATTGGAAGGCAGGAATGATCACACGGGGATGATGAAAGTAAAGGATTATGCATCGATTTCAAAAAATGCCATGTAGTTTAGTGCATTATTTTTCAAACTTTTTTGACAATACCTCGCAATAAGAAATACATTTGTTATTAAACTTGGTAGAAACACTCACGTATTTGTGCGTACATGCATGTGTGTGTGTGTGTGTGTGTGTGTGTGTGTGTGTGTGTACCCAAAAGTTTCATGGAACAGTTCTTTCTTCCATATCGTGTACTCTGCACTGAAAGATTTTCTGTTTCACGTTTCTCTACTTCACTGTTTTAAAGTGCTGGTTACATTCATTTCGTTTCTCAATCTGTTGGTTGGGACCCTTTATCATACATAGACAGTGGTTAATGGGGACCATGTCTCCAGACTATCTAAATGGGAATCCTAGATCTTCCAATTCCTAGCTGTTTAACCTTAAGATAATTCCTTAACCCCTCATGCCTCAGTTTCCTCATCTATAAAATGGGCATAATAAAAATAATACCAGCTCAATGAGGTTGTTATGTGAATTAGGTAAAATAAGGCATATGAAGTGCTTAAACCAAAGACTGGCAAAAGCAAAGGTCTTTCTAATGTTAGCTGTTTCTTCTTTATCATTACACATGACTTTCAACAGTGCATTTATTTCATTAGGTGAGGCACTCATAGCTGCTGTATAATAACCTTTTAAAAAATTATTTCTCTAGCAAACTAACACAGGAACAGAAAACCAAACATTACATATTCTCACTCATCAGTGGGAGTTGAATAATGAGAACCCATGGACACAGGGAGGGGAACATCACGTACCGGGCCTGTCAGGGGGTGGGGGACAAGAGGAGGGAAAGCATTAGGACAAGTAACCTAACATATGTGGGGCTTAAAACCTAGATGATGGGTTGATAGGTGCAGCACACCACCATGGCACATGTATACCTATGTAACAAACCTGCACGTTCTGCACATGTATTCTGAAACCTAAAGTAAAATAAAAAAGAAAAAAACAGAAAAAAGAAAAAAAAATTAAGGCAGTAGACATCTTTGAGAAGGATGGAATTCTGCCTATGAATGAGTTAGAGGTCTGGGTAAAGATCATGTAAAACTCCACTTCTCTAGCTCTTAGAGACAGTGAGGCTTGTGTGAAGTAGATAACAGAAACCCTAAAATTCAAACATTGGCTCACGTGTTAGTTTAATGTATATTCACAACACAGACAAAAGATCATCAAGAGCAGGTAAGATTTGACTTAGTCTAAACTAAAGAAGTTGAGGAAACAGAATGCATTTTAGAAAAACTTCCATCAGGATAATGAAACAAAACCAGTGTTGGCACAGACAGGGGTAAACTTGGTTTCGGGAAGACTGATTTGTGTGGAGGTGTCTGCCCCAGCACGCCTTCAGGTGAAGGAAGGTCAGTTACAATTCATACAGCAGGCGGTGCTGGGGTGAGAAAAATTAGGGCAAGAGGGGGCTTAGCTAACCCTCAGGGGAGTCTTCCCTTTTTAAGAAAGATACGGGCTTTCCTGGAGTCAAGTCCTAAAGAAAGTAAGAGTGCCATATAGAAGGCAACCACAATTTTGTGAGGGTAAAAAAGAAAATAAAGAAAAACAATCTCTTTAGGGCTTCAATAATCTTTTTGAGGTGGGTCTTGTTTTTATTATGCCCATCATACAGATGAGGAAACAGGCATGAGGGGTTAAGGAATTTTCTTTAGCCACAATCTTGGGCATGAAACCCCTGGGATTTCTCCTAGTTCTGATGTATTGTAATAGAGTCTCATCCTGCCCCTTGCAATTGAGATGCAGAAAAATAACCCATCCTATGGGAGAATGAGGCCTGGAGTCTGCTGGGAGAGAGCAGTGCCATGATCGGCCCCCATGCTCTGGGTTTGCCTTTGCCGTAGCCCGCGGTTGCATCCAGCACTTTCTCCCTGCCATTTTTTCGTGGCCCTGCGTGGAGGTGAAAAGGCGAGGACAGTGCCAAGATGAATGAGCAAGCCTGAAGTCACTATTCTCAGCTGGATCAACGGCCTTTGCTCTGCCTATTCTTAGGAGCTCGATGTGTTGGAAGCAAAGCAAAATTAGAGTGATATTAAAATAGATGACTTCATTAAAATGGATCAATCCCGTAGGCCAAGGAAAGATTGACTTCATTTTGAAAGGGGCAGAGTGGTTGGTGATTCTGGAAGCCTAAGGTGGCAGGTTCCAGGCCGGTAGCCTGACCAGGGCAGCAGACTGGACCAGGCCTCATTTCATTTGTGAGTTAGTTGGATCTGACTCACTTGTTAGCCTCGGTTTTGTCCTATTCACAATCAAGTGCTTGGATGAGACTTTCCTGAGGTCCCTCCTGGTTCTCATACTGAGATTCAAGGTGGTCATGGTAGGACCGTCACCTCACTGGACCTCAACTGGGTCTCCTGGGAGACCACCTTCCCAGATGTGGCCCTGTTACCATAACTTGGGGGTCCCTGTGTCCCTGTGTTATTTGTCAATACGGTTGTAGGCAGTTGGCTTCTATTTTGAGCTTTTTTTTTTTTTTTTTTTTTTTAATGGAGTCTTGCTTTGTTGCCCAGGCTGGAGTGCAGTGGTTCAATCTCAGCTCACTGCAACCTCTGCCCCTGGGTTTAAGTGGTTCTCTTGAGTAGCTGGGATTGCAAGCACATGCCTCCATGCCTGGCTAATTTTTTTATTTGTAGTAGAGATGGGGTTTCGCCATGTTGGTCAGACTGGTCTCCATCTCCTGACCTCAAGTGATCTGCCTGCCTCGGTCTCCCAAAGCACTGGGATTACAAGGTGTGAGCCACTGTGCCTGGCCTTCTGTGTCTTTTTGTAGTTGCCATGCACAAGGATTTAGTGTGACTTTTAAACAATGAAACAAAGGTAATTCTCACGTAATCATGACAATCCATAAAACCCAGTGTCTGGAATGAATGGAATGACAGAATACCAAGTTTAAGAGTCTATCTTTATGTGGCTATATTTCCCTGACAGAATTATAACACCAATAAAAACATGATGGTGACACTGTTGACTCACTACCAACTGACATTTTCCCGCCTGTGGTTTTCTTTCTTTCTTTCTTTTTCTAACCATTCTACCACCTACAACAGAGATGAGTGCCAGACACTCATTTTTCAACTTCCTCAAAGCTCAGGGTTGCCTGTGTTTTCCAGTCCTAGGGGGAGGTCAGCAGATAAGTGGGTAAAGGTAAAATGAAAGAAGAGCTTCTCCCTGCTCCATCCCACCTTTGAACCTGGTTGAGGCAGGATATGAAATGTGGAGCTATGGCAGCCTTCTTACCTCCAGGAGGGGAAGGACAAAAGAAGAAATGAAGGGAAAAGGGTCTACCCTGGCTCTGATAATTCTGAGCTACTAAACTAGATGAATTATCTTTGGATTTCTTGTAGTTGGGATTTATTAACAATCTCCCAGTATTCACGTCACTCTAGCCTGACATTCTCTCAGTTGCAGTCCAGAGCTTCCTAGTTGACAACCTATAGCAAACTCCTTAAGTCACTCCTCTATACTGGGCATGGTGCCAAGGGCTCCCTGTTTTATCATTTTAATAGTACAACAATCCCAGAAAGTGCATTTATTACAAGTCTTTACAGACACAGAAACTGAAGTCCAGAAATGGGAAGTTGTAGGGGTTCAGTCAGGTGGTGAGAGAAATTATAAGAGAAAAATTATAGAGAAAAGGATGCAAAACTTCTCAGAAGGCTGGAAGGTTTTTTTCAAAAGCCTGGGGAATGAATGAGCCAAAGGCCATGGTTCTTACTCAGAGGCAATTAGGCAGGAGTAGGTACAAAGGAATGTGAGGGAGTTTATCTAATGGGCTTGTTTACTCGTGTGGTCCTAAGGCTGACCTTGAACATCCATGGGCGCGTGACTGCTCTCTACTTGGGAGGTCAACGACATTATTACCCACAAATGGAGTTTGCTTTAGGCCTTGGAACCTGGCCTTTAATCATTCATAGGAATGCTCTCTCTAGGGAAGGCAACTATGTTAATTACCCACAAGTGTGTTGACTCAAAGCCTTTGTCATTAAATCTATACTGAATAAATGCCCGCAGCCCAGCTGGTGAGGGTCATGGCTGCTGACTCTTTACAGCACCCTTCCCCAGTCTGTGAGCAGACTGGATCCCTAGTCCACTCTTTCACTGTATATCTGTATCTGAGTGCATCTGTTCATTCATTGCTGGGTCAGGGTCTGTGGGCCAGACCCGACAGGAAGTACCTGGCCTCAGAACACGTGGTTGGTAAGTGGTTGAGGCAGGACTTGAGCCTGCGCTTTCTTTTTTTTTTTTTTTGAGACGGAGTTTCGCTCTTGTTACCCAGGCTGGAGTGCAATGGCGTGATCTCGGCTCACTGCAACCTCTGCCTCCTAGGTTCAGGCAATTCTCCTGCCTCAGCCTCCTGAGTAGCTAGGGTTACAGGCACGAGCCATCATGCCCAGCTAACTTTTTGTATTTTTAGTAGAGACAGGGTTTTACCATGTTGACCAGGATGGTCTCGATCTCTTGACCTCGTGATCCACCCGCCTCGGTCTCCCAAGGTGCTGGGATTACAGGCTTGAGCCACTGTGCCCGGCTGAGCCTGCACTTTCAAACTCCTCACTCTGCACCTGGGACACAGCGGAGCAAGCCACCCTTCCACATGGGCTCTGGAGAAGCCCAGGAAGGGCACTAGCTCTGCTTTGAGTCCTCCTTCCCACTAGCCTCACGTCCCATGAGTCTCATTCCTAGTATCTCCTTAGGAAGCCTTTTGGGAAGCTGTGCATTTGAGCATGGTTGCCCCATAGTGCTGCCCCAAGAGAAAGAAAACATGCTCACACAAAAACCCATATACAAATGCCCAAGACAGTTGTTCACAATAACCAAAAGGTGAAAACAACTCAAATGTTCATCAGCTGATCAGTGGATAAACAAAATGTGGTCTGCCTCTCCAGAATGGAATATAATTCAGCCATGAAAGGAATGAAGTACCTATCCATGGTACAACATAGATGAACTTTGAAAACATGCCTAGCGAAAGAAGCCAGACACGAAAGACCATAGATTGTGTGGTTCCATTCATAACAGGGACATCTGTTGAGACAGAACGTAGATTTGTGGTTGCTTGGGGCTGGGGAAAGGGGTGGGAAGGTGATAGCTGAAGAACACAAGTTTCTTTTTGAGGTGATAAAAAGGTTCTAAAATTGATTTTGGTGATGGTTTCACATGTCCTTGACTATACCTAAACCACTGAATTGTACAATTTAAATGGGTGAATCGCATGGCATGTGAATTATCTCAATAAGGATTTTGTCTTTAACTTTTAGAGTCAAGGGTACACATATGCAGGTTTGATATATAGATAAACTTGTGTCACAGGGGTTTGTTGTACAGAATATTTTGTCACTCAGGTATTAAACATAGTATCCGCTAGTTATTTTTCCCGATCCTCTCCCTCCTCCCACCCTCCACTCTCCACTAGGCACCAGTGCATGTTATTCCTCTCTACATGTCTGTGTGTTCTCATCATTTAGCTCCCACTTAAAAGTGAGAACATGTGGTATTTGGTTTTCTGTTCCTGTGTTAGTTTGCTAAGGATAACGGCCTCTAGCTCCATCCATGTTCCTGCAGAGGTATGATCTTGTTCTCAATAAGGATGTTTTTAAAAAATCACAGCGCTGCCTTGGAGCGGAAATGCCTTAGCCAGCCATCCAACACATGTAGGCTCAGCCTCCAGCAGCTTTGAGTGGGGCAGACAGGAAGATGAAAGGCGGGAAGCCTGGGAGAAGCTGGGGTCAGCGAGGCCTGTTAGCTCAGTGTGACCCAGGAGGAGAGGAGCAGGCAGGAGAGGAAAGGGTGAATTCCTTTCCTTTTTTCACTCCCTTGAGCGAAGTGAGTCTCCTCTACACAGTAATTATGGGCCAACAGGCAAGAGCAAGTTCTTCTGCTTGAGGCAAAAAAATAATGCCTCAGCGAACTGCAGCTTAGTTCACAAAACTTTGTGTGAATAAATCAGATAATCTCATTTTGTAGAAAAGTATAAATACCCAGGAAATACCTACTCAAATATGTGTTCCAAGTTCTCTTGAAAAGTTTAGGGTTTCCAGAATGCCTGTTACATTTCTTACATGACATTTGGAAGCCTCACTGATTATCCTTGACTTACAAATTTTTAAAATGTGGTTTAGTTTGGGGATCTTCCCAGAAGTCCTAATTCTGAGAGAGCACTTTTACAGTAGATTTGTCTTCCTGGTTATTTTTCCTGTGGACTCTATTTTAAAATTATTATCTATGCATTTCTTTAAAAAGTCCTATAAAAAACTATGAATATGTGGTTTTTAGTAAGAGAGGCACCCAAATGCCTCTATCTGTTAAATCTTGGACTCCTCAACCCCAGGATAGCACCAAGAACTGCAGACAAACGTATCTGAGACATTTGCAAAAAGTGGCTCCTTCCATTGCTATACTTCTCAGCTAAAGTCCTGGAAGAAGCTGGAGCACTTATCAAGAGCAAAAGGAAGACTTTGCTGGAACAAGCTGTGCCCTATTTCCCTGGAATGGAGACTTCCTGAGAGGCAGCTGGGCAGAGGCTGAGCTAGCGTGAAACACCAAGATGCCCACTGTACCTACGCTGGGTTCTAGACCTGGGATGTCCTCAGGGTGTTGGAGAAAGGCCATGAAGAAATCCACTTAAATAAAATAGGGACCCAAACTATGTGCTGGACGATGAAAATGTCCAGTGTTACATTGTGGGGACTTTTTCCTGAAAACAGAAACAAAAACTCTGAAGATAAGTTATCTGGTAATAAACATAATTTTGGATGTAGTTCTAACTAAGCTCCTATTCTTAGAAAACAAACAGGAATTAAGTGTTGATTATTTTTCATCTGGGTGATTTTTCTGGCAAAAATCCATGTTAGTACAATCAAATAGCCTCCCTTTCACACAGCAAGCTTGGCAGCAAGACATAAACAAGGTCAGTTTTGCAAAGACACACCAGGGCCTTATTTCCCTAAAGGTTGCTGATAACCCCTGCCACCTGTATCATTCTCTCCAAAGGCACATCCTGTTTGCCATCTTCCTGATCATTTTCTCTTCCTCAGTTGTCAATGAGTTCATCTCTGCTAAATCATCAGGGATGCCCCCCACCTCAAGATGGGAGGAGGTCCCCAACATCCCAGCCTACGACTTTATGAAATTCCAGATCTCCTGCTAGATTTCACAACTTACTTTGCAAGGCATTTGCACTGGATTATGAGGCAAGATCCTGACTCAGAAAGAGCCTAACTGCGGGGAACTGGTGCCTCTGTGAAGGCTGCTGAGGGGTAGGGAAGAGAGATATTGGAAATAGGTACAGGGGAACTAATTGTTAAAGGTGGCCAGTTCATAGGGAGTGTCCTTATTTAGGACAACTTTTACCAAATGTACTCAACCTTCTGACTTCTCAGAATCAGATAGCTGGGATTCCCTGCATATCATCTGGACATTTGAACTCAACCCTTTGGCCTCAGTTTCCTGAATATTTTGGATAAAAGCACACCCCCATTTTGCCTGAGTCATCTTGCAAACAGCCCCAATTTTTGGCTTTATTTATTGCCTGGGTTTTGATACCAAATGAACATTTTTGGAGCATCCACTGTGTGTAAAACTCCAGGGAGCCACCGGGGCTTCTGCAGCATCCCCACCGCATGCTCTTCTCTGAGATGCTGTCTAGAGAACACCACCCTGTGCGGATTCAAGCATCACTGCTGGGAAGCTTGGTGGTCCTGCCTCTCTGGTAAGCCCAGCTCTTTTCATCACTTTGGTTGCCATGGACAATGGCAGTTTTCTGTGTGCCAGTCTCCCTTGACCTTACCTTCATGGGCAGCCCCAGGGCATGGGCTCACCACCCTCCTGGGGTCTCTACTTGTGCTTTTCTCCACCACTGGGTAATGCTGAGCTAACACATCTCCCTGATCACAGCTTCTCCCAGCCCTCCCACCTTTCATCCTCTCCTTCTGCCCTCCTCAAAGCTGCTGGAGGCCAAGCCTACATGTGTTGGGTGACTGGCTAAGTCATTTCCCCTCCTAGGCAGCACTGTGATTTTTTTTTTTAAAAACATCCTTATTAAAGTGGAGGCGTGGGCCCCTTTCCTGACTCAGAGGGCTGTGGTGAGGACCAGGAAGATGACATCTAACCGCTTGCATTTTATTTGGTATTTTCTCAAAGTCCCTTCACATCAATTATCTCAACATTATTCCCCATCTATGGTAGGCATGAAAGATATTGTCCCCAAAATGGGTTAATAAAGTAGTAGAGTGACTGTGCTCAGAGAAGGTGTAATTTGTCCCAAATTATACAACATGCGAGTGGTGAAGCTGGAACTGATGCCAAATTCTTAGTTATTTCTACAGAAACAGGGCACATCACCACCTTTCAGAGCCTATTGCTACCTATGATGAGAAGGCTGTACCATTGTGGGGGTGAAGGATCCTGGTGTCCTTCCATTCATTTCCTCATCCTCTGGTCCTTTCTTAGCCTCCCCTCTAAGCAAGAAACAGTTTCTGCAGGGGTAAACACCCCTAAATTCCCTAATATCCAGGCCTGGGAGACTGTGGCAGGCTAAAAATGTCCTCCCAAAGATGTCCGCTTCCTAACCCCTGGGACTTGTGAATTCGTTACCTTACATGGTGAAAAGGTCTTGCAGATGTGGTTAAAGGAAGGCTCTTGTGATAGAAAGATGATCCTGGGTTATCCAGAGGGCCCAACAGAATCACAAGGGTCCTTATAAGGGGAGGGCAGGAGGGACACAAAAGAAAAAGAGTGATGTGATGATGGAAGTAGAGAGAGAGAGATTGAAAGAGGCTATACTGCTGGCTTTGAAGATGAAGAATCAGACCAGGAGCCTCCTCTAGAAGTGAGAGGAGGCCAGAAGATGGCCCCTTTCTTAGAAACTCCAGGAGGAAACCCATCCAGGCCAACCCATGTTAGACTTCTAAGCACAAAAACTCAAAGGGAATACATTTATATTAGTTTTTTGTTGATGCTATAACAAATGTTACAAACTCGGTGGCTTAAAAGAATACACATTTAGGTGACTTACAGCCATCCTTCTGGAAAAGAGCATTTAAGTCATTTTGAGGGTCAGGTGAGACCATGGCCAAACAGCCCTGCTCTGAAATACATCAGCGGGGAGCAGAGGTGTCCACATAATTGAGAAATCAAGTCAACACTGCGGTGACGGTTTTGCAGGTATGGCTACTCGACCCTCCTGCCACTGGGATCCTCTGCCCTAAGCATTTTCACTTAGATACTCCACTCCTGACCTGTTTTACCCACCAGTCACAGCAATGCTTTCAGACCCGGTATGGATTTTGTAGACCATGATAACCTGGTAAGTTTCAAATAGTTGACATTCTTGGCTCATTGTAGTCAAAGCATGGCGAACTGGTTAAACTCCAAGCCATTGATAATGACATTTGAAAATTGTGCCTTCCTCCTTAGGGCTGGTTGGAAGAACAGGAATGTGGTGGGGAGCAAATAACGCACCCATCACCCTGTCAGAGGCTACTCTGTCTCAGTGTCCACAGAACTGTGGAGGAAGCCTGGAAGCCGAATTTCCTATATTAGTGACTTCCTTCAGAGACAGTGCTGGCCGAGAATCTATGACCTCAAATCCATATAGCACAGCATCTATGTGATCTTGAAATGTACTTAGTAGAACAAGACATCAATCCACCACAGAAATAAGTCTGTGGTGATGCCGGGCCTAGAGTGGGGGCAGGAGATTCATGGGTTAGAGTGAGTCTGCCAGAATCGTAATTAGAGCATTTGTCATAATTCTTGACACTCTAATTGGCTTAAAAGTCTCTTCTTAGGACAGTGTTGGACAGTATTTCACTGTAGGAATTTGCTTCTCCAGGTGATTTTGTAGCAGACATCACCACTGTCACTGATGATTATTCCCTCAAAGTGGCAGAGAAGTGCCCTCCTCCCTGCCCCACGATGGCCCATGGTGGGCACACGGCAGCAGGCATAACAACAAGGGAGTGCTGTCCTGTTTGCCTCAAATTAAAATGAACACATGACACCTACCTACCACATGAAGAAATAACGCTATCTTCCCTCCATCTGTTTCTCTCTAGGCATGACTCCTTCTGAGTTGGGCTCACCTTTTGAGTGTCCTCATCACTCACTCCATGGGGCCAGGGACACTAGATGAAGGGGAGGGCTCATAGAAGGGGCCTTCTTTGGCTAATGTTGCCTGCCCTTTGCTTCTGTCCAAGTCTCCCACTTTGAAATTTATTTTTGAGCTCAAAATCCATGTGAACAAAAATATTCTGCCCCCAATTTAAAAAAAATGGGGAAAGGATTTGAATAGATATTTCCTCAAAGGAGATATTAAAATCTGCCATGAGCACCAGAAAAGATGCATTGTTAGTCACTGGGGAAGTGCAAATCAAAACCACTTTCATACCCACTAGGATGACTCTAATCAGAATGACAGATAATAACAAGTGTTGGCAAGGATGTGGGGAAACTAAAACACTCATTGTTTGTAGGACTGTAAAATGGTGTAGCTCCTGTGGAAAACAGGTTGGCAGTTCCTCAAAAGGTTAAACATAGAATTACCACGTGACCCAGAAATTCTACTCCTAGATGCATAACCCCCCAAAATTAAAAACCATGTCTACACAAAAATTACTATGTGTATAGCAATACTCTTCTTTTTAAAAAAATTTTTATTTTATTTAACTTTAGTTTCAGGGGTAAGTGTGTAGGTTTGTTATATAGGTAAACTTGTGTCATGGGGTTTGTTGTATAGATTATTTCATCACCCAGGTATTAAGCCTGGTACTCATTAGTTATTTTTTCCTGATCCTCTCCTTCCTCACATCCTCTCCCCTCTAATAGACCCAGTAGAGGTGGATCCCCTCTACGTGTCCACATGTTCTCATCATGTAGCTCCCACTTATAGGTGAGAACATACAGCATTTGGCTTTCTGTTCCAGCGTTAGTTTGCTAAGGATAATGGCCTATAGCTCCATCCATGTTCCTGCAAAGGACATGATCTCATTATTTCTTATGGCTTTATAGTATTCCATGGTGTATATGTACCACATTTTCTTCACCCAGTCTACCATTGATGGGCATTGTTGATTCTATGTCTTTGCTATGGTGAATAGGCACTACTATTCATAACAGCCAAAAAGTAGAAACAATGGAATTGATGAACAGATAAATATAATGTGGTACATACAATGGAACATTATTTAGCTATAAAAAGGAATGAATGTGGATGAACCTTGATAGCATTATGCTAAATAAAAGAATACAGACACAAGAGACCATCTACTGCACAATTCCATTTATATGAAATATTCATAACAGGAAAATCGTAGAGACGGAAAAGAGATTAGGGATTGCCAGGAAAGGGGGCAGGCAGAATGACTGCTAATAAAGACAGAGTTTCTTTTTGGGGTGATAGAAATGTTCTGGCATTAGATTGTGGTGATGGTTGCAAGAATTTGTGAATATAGCAAAACACACTGAATTTTATACAAGTGTGAATTTTGTGGTATGTGAATTATATTTTAATGAAATAATTATATGAGAAAAATATCACCTCTGGGGAGCAATACTGGGGTTCCAAGGTGGTCCTGTTTCCTGATTGAATCTTAAAATTGTATTATTTTAGTAAAGATGATGATAAAAAGAAAAAAATACGCTCTGTCAATCTGAGCTGCCTCTTCCTTTTCTGGTTGGTGTTTGGTGCTATCAATTCCTGAGCAGCTGGGGCAAGAGTCTTCTGTTACCCTTTGCATCCTGAATTTTATTTCTTTGCTCTCTGAGCCTGTTTCTCTGGACATGAGCCCCCTGAGGGCTTCAGTCCCTGCTGTATTCCCCTCTTGTTTATTGATTTGTGTCAACTGAAAGGATGTGACTTTATTTGGAAATAAGGCATTTGCAGAAGTGATCAAATTAAGATGAGGTCAGACTAGATTAAGGAGTGTGCTAATCCAATGATTGGTGTCCTTATGAGAAGAGGTAAATTTGGACACAGAGACAGGCACAGAGGGACCATAATGTGAAGACACACAGGCAGATGTGTGGTGTGTGATGACAGTGGCAGAGCTACACTGATGCGTCTACAAGCCAAGGAATGCCGAGGATCTCTGTCAACCATGAGGAGTTGGAGGAGGACAGGAAGGTCCCTTCCCTAGAGCCTGCAGAGACAGCACGACCCTGCTGACACCTGGGTTACAGACTTCCAGTCTCCAGAACTGCAAGCACATAAATTTCAGTTGTTTTAAGCGCCCACTTTGTGATAATTTGTTGCAGTTGCCCTAGGAAACTAATATATTGTTCTAGCATGGAATCTGGCACACGGCAGTCCAAACATGCTTGTTGAGCAAATTACTTTTCTGCTTCTATGTGATCTGTGATGACTGAGATGGAGTGAAACCCCAGCAATTGGCTGATAAAAAATGGAATGGTTAGTCCCTGCTTTTCCAAGTGAGAAATTCAGCAAGAGATGAAGTGGTTTATTCCAGGTAAACCACTTCAGATCTTTCAACTCTGAGTTAATGAAAGGAGACAGGAAAGATAAATGAGCCTCTTTGAGAGTCTACGATGAGTCAGGCACTGTGTATGTGGTCTAATTTAATTCTTTCAAGGGCCTTGTGTTATGAGCATTCTTTTTTTTTATTGCATTTTAGGTTTTGGGGTACATGTGAAGAATATGCAAGATTGTTGCATAGGTACACACGTGCAGTGTGATTTGCTGTCTTCCTCCCCATCACCCATATTTGGCATTTCTCCCCATGCTATCTCTCCCCAACTCCCCACCCTCACTGTCCCTCCCCTATTCCCCCCAACCGACCCCAGTGTGTAGTGCTCCCCTCCCTGTGTCCATGTGTTCTCATTGTTCAATACCGGCCTATGAGTGAGAACATGCGGTGTTTCATTTTCTGTCCTTGTGTCAGTTTGCTGAGAATGATGGTCTCCAGGTTCATCCATGTCCCTACAAAGGACACGAACTCATCATTTTTTGATGGCTGCATAATATTCCATGGTGTATATGTGCCACATTTTCCCTGTCCAGTCTATCATCGTTGGGCATTTGGGTTGGTTCCAGGTCCTTGCTATTGTAAACACTGCTGCAATGAACATTCGTGTACATGTGTCCTTATAGTAGAATGATTTATAATTCTCTGGGTATATAATTTATATACCCAGTAATGGGATTGCTGGGTCAAATGGAATTTCTATTTCTAGGTCCTTGAGGAATCCCCACACTGTCTTCCACAATGGTTGAACTAATTTACACTCCCAATATTAGACAGATCAACCAGACAGAAAATTAACAAGGATATCCAGGACTTGAACTCAGACCTGGAACAAGCAAACCTAATAGACATTTACAGAACTCTCCATCCCAAATCCACAGAATATACATTCTTCTCAGCACCACATCACACCTACTCTAAAATTGACCACATAATTGGAAGTAAATCCCTCCTCAGCAAATGCAAAAGAACGGAAATCATAACAATCAGTCTCTCAGACCACAGTGCAATCAAGTTAGAACACAGAATTCAGAAACGAACTCAGAACTGCACAGCTTCATGGAAACTGAACAACTGGCCTTGAATGTTGACTGGTTATGAGCATTGTTATCCATATTTCTGCAAAAGAGACAATTGACATGAAAACACAGATGGGCCTCTGGATCTCGGATGTCCAAGGTCACGCAGCAAATAGCAAAGCCAGAATTCCGCCCCAGCTCTTTATGATTTTAAGGTGTTGCTTCCCTTGACCATGCTAAGGAGATTTATCGATCAGACAGCTTTCAAACATCAGAAGGACCTTTCAAGTTTATTTGGCAAATGATCAGGATCTACTTAGCTTAAAAACTCAAGTTGTGAATGAAAAATTCAGCATCTCCATTTTCTAGTCATTAACTATACAATCTTGATCTAAATTCACAAATATAAACGTGTTCTATGATAAGTAGAACAAAGATAATATTTTAATATGTGCAGTGTATTTTTGTTCTTTGGAGAGTAATAAATTGCTGAGGTGAATAATATAACTAATAAATGAAATATAAAAATAACTAAACCTTAAACTTAACTAAGGAATTTTTTACATTCAGTTTTGTTCATTGAAGTGGCTGACAAACATTTCTGTAAAGGCATACAAAATACTTACAGATTATCTTGTTTTATTATTTTGGGAGTGGTAAATGGAAATGACTTTTAATTAGATATGCAAGTTGTTTTCTTTCTCAGCATAATTTATCTTAAAATTTTTGTAACAATTTAGAAAGATTGTTTTTCAATTTCTTTCTCCATTTTCTCAGGAAATTGTTAGGAAGATTGGCTTATTTTTAAGTTGCTAACCTATTTGAGCATTTGGGGACAGCTTTCAACAGCTAATGACCTACACTTACCCCATATGTCGGGAACACTGAGTGTAGTTAGCTAATGTTATATAATCTTTGGAAAAATTATTTTCATTAGAGTAATTGCTATGGTTTGGAATGATTTATTCCATTTTCCTACGGTTTTGAAAAATATGAACAGAAAAGCACATGCTATAATTAAATCAAACATTAAAAAGAAAGGCAATGGTTTAACCCGGGAGTGAGTTTCTAAAATGTAAGAGTCATGTATTTCGTGAAGTTCCAAGATTGTGAGAGACTCAATGTCCATTGTCACATTTAAGAATATCATGTGCCCCATAACAACGTTTCTGTCATCGATGATGGACAACAGTGGTCCTGTAGACTATAATACTATATTTTTATTGTATTTTTCCAGGTTTAGATTTGTTTAGATACACAAGCACCACTGTGTTCCAACTGCCTACAGTATTCAGCACAGTAACATGTTACGCAGGTTTGTAGCCCAGGAGCCACAGGCTGTACCGTGTAGCCTAGGAGTGTAGCAGCCTAGGCCATCTAGGTTTGTGATATCTATCTCAGTGTATCATCTAGCAACTTAAACTTTCTCAGAATCTATCCCTGTCCTTAATCAATGCATAATCTTTGTTTTTTTTTTGAGATGGAGTCTCACTCTGTCACCCAGACTGGAGTGCAGTGGTGTGATCTCAGTTCACTGCAACCTCTGCCCCATGGGTTCAAGCGATTCTCCTGCCTCAGACTCCCAAGTAGCTGGGATTACAGGTGCCTGCCACTGAGCCTGGCTAATTTTTGTATTTTTAGTAGAGATGGGGTTTCACCATCTTGGCCAGGCTGGTCTTGAACTCCTGACCTTGTGATTCACCTGCCTTGGCCTCCAGAAGTGCTGGGATCACAGGTGTGAGCCACCACGCCCAGCTTCAACGGATAATCTTATACCCATTTCATCCAGCATATCTTTGCTCTGCAGGCCCAGAGCCCTGTTGGGAGAAATGGATGTGTCTTAGAGTCTTCGTTAGGACTGACAAGTAGATGTGGCAGTAGCCTACACCTCCGTGTAATACCAGGGTCTGGGAACCAACCAGGCGTCCAGGGTGGAGGTTGGGTGTGAGCATGCTCTGGTGTGACATGCAGGGGAAGATGGCAGAGGATATGTCCTGGGTGCTACCAGCCACTTATGGCCAATCGTGACCCCCTCTTCTAGAAAAATATTTTCTCTGCAGAACTCAAGGTAGCCACACATCTGCTATGTAAGATTATCATTAATTGCTTAAATTCTTCTATGACTTGAATAATAAACAGCAGCCTGCTAGTGTGATAACCCTGAATACACTTTAACAGAATACCTAATGAAATTCATGGAATTTGTCCTATTGGAGGGCATAGAAGCAAGGTGTTAAAAGTGTCAATCACAGCATTGTGCATGATCTCAAATGGGCTGATTATGTTGGTCATGGGCTATCAAGTTAGCTTTGCCATATTACTCTGCAAAAATGGAGCTAAAGAATCATAATCTGCTTTAAATAAAAGTCACAGGCAAGAATAACACTAAAGGTTAGATGGACTGTTGAAAACTTGAATGGAAAACCTTAGCAAGCATCCTACCACCTCCTCCCAGAAATGCACAAAGATACATGAATCATTTACTTGATAAGATTATGCCTGGCCTTGGGTGCACTTTGAAAAAGATAGCAGCTAATCCAATAATAATGCTATTGACTTTTCCTTGTGTTAAAAATCAAATTTAATAATGTTCTACTTTAGGCCTTATATATCTAGGATGTTAGAACAGAAAGATTCATTTTCAAGGGCTAAGATTATTCCATTCTCCAGTTTCTTATGGACTGATGCTGAAGGTATGATCACCCAGAGACAGAAGCCACTTATCCCTGGGATAAAAGAGCCACAGACAGAGGGGCACTGGCTCTGCAAGACTTCAACCTTCTACGTTCTCGTGGGCTAGCTCTCCCAAAGAGAAGGTTTTGATTTCTTTTCTCTCTCTCTCTCTCTCTCTTCTATTAGTTTTACTCCCCTTTTCATAGATATTATTATTATTAGAAAGGAAATTTGCTGTAATTTTTTTCTGATTATAAACATGATGTAAGCTTATTTGGAAAATCCAAGCAACATAAAAAAATATAAATAGTAAAAAATCTCAGTATATCTGGGATTTGGGCTATTTATCAACTCCATTTTCTCTTCCTGTGGGAACATAGTTGAACTGGTATCTCAGCCTCCCTTGTAGTGGGAAGCCACGAGCATGGTACATGCTGCTGCTTCTGGGTTGGATTCATTTGTAGCCTTCCTTGTGATACTGCATAGTCTTTATCTCTGTCCTGTTAGACTGTCATGAACAGGTCCCCCAGAGTGACATTGGGATCCACACACTGGAGATGGTAAAGCAGAAAGCAGCAGAAGCCTGAATTCCCTTTCCAACCCACACCCCTGTCACTGAATTTTATGTGAATGAGAAATAAGCTTTCACTGTATTAGATCATTACACGTCTGTGTTTATTTTTCAATTCAGCATAGCCTATCGTACCTAACTAGTACAATATCTTACCACCAGAAATAATAATGTAACATTTTAGTGAGTGTAATTCCAGATCTCTTTATGAATAACACTTGTGCATGCACGTGTGCACACACACAAACACACACAAGTTTTTTCAAGTAGGATCATATTATAGATGATACCCTTTTCACTTAATTATATCTGGTGCAAATATTTCAATATGTGGTGTCCATATCATCATCCTTACAAATGAGGTCATGTTATTCCATTTACTGATTATGCCATAATTAAATAAATTTTTCACTGACAGAAATTTAGTCAGTTTCCAACAACCTTGGAATGAACAACCTTGCATAGATCTCTCGCTGTAAATGGTCAATTACAGCTTTAAGAGGCAGTGCTAGAAGGGGATTGTAAGGAGAAGAGCAAGGTTTGATCACATCACTAAACTTCTCTTCAAAAAGATGATGATAATCCACTTGTCCATGAACAGTCAAAAAATGTAGCTATTTTTCCCACCTTTACCCACCTGGTGTTGTCAAGCTATAGAATCTTGGCCCATTCAATAGGCCCATTTAAATATGAGTTCATGGCAGTGATTTCACTGCATTTCTTCCTTTGCTTTTTTTCTTTTAATTGTACTTTAGGTTCTGGGGTACATGTGCAGATCATGCAGGATTGTTGCATAGAAACACACATGGCAATGTCATTTGCTGCCTCCATTCCCCCCATCCCCTACATCTGGCATTTCTCCCCATGTTATCCCTCCCTGAACTCCCCACCCCCTCACTGCCCTCCCTTGGACCCCCCAACAGACCCCAGTGTGTGATGCTCCCCTCCCTGTGTCCATGTGTTCTCATTGTTCAACACCCGCCTATGAGTGAAAACATGAGGTGTTTGATTTTCTGTTCTTGTGTCAGTTTGCTGAGAATGATGGTTTCCAGATTCATCCATGTCCCTACAAAGGACATGAACTCATCATTTTTTATAGCTGCATAGTATTCTATGGTGTACACAGGCCACATTGCTTTTGATATTGACTTTCTTTTCACATGTCTATTAACCCTTGATCATCTGTGGTTCCTCTTTTGTGAGTGATCTGTTTGAATGTTTTGCCAGTTTTTCTGCTGGTGTGTAATACTGGGATTTATAATAAGATATACACATTGTATTTGGCCTTTGTTACTGGTTCCTGGAACAGAGCTCCTTAACCTCTTGTAATTTCCTGAGTAATAGGGGTGCTAAGGTGCATTGTTTGTCCTAATATTTGGTCTTTGACTATAGTTCCTGACACAGAGCTTCTAATCCTCGTAATTTCCTGTAATTTTATTTTAATGAGGCCACTCTTGGCGGATTCCTGCATAGGAACTGACCATCAGAGAGATCAAGTCATGATTAAAAGCTTGGAACTTTCAGCCCTAACCCATCCATCCTCTGGGAAGAGGCTGGAGATTGAGTTAATAATCAATCATGCCCCCATTATGAAGCCTCCATAAAAATTCTTTAACTACAGGGTTCAGGGAGCTGATAAATATAAGTAAAGTATTTTCCTGAGGACTGTGAGCCACTCCAGCAAATTATTGAACCTTAGAGAATCAGAAGAATTCCTAGTTTATAGCCAGTCAGTCAGAGGTGTGGGAGGGTGACCAGGACTTGTGATTGGCATCAAAAGTAGGGGGTAGTCTTGAGGGGCAGATGCCATAACTTGTGGGAGCTGATTCCAGGTAGGTATGTCAGAATTGCATTGAAATGCAGGATGCTGAGCTGGTGTCAGAGAATTGGTGGATGTGGGAAAGAGCCTGAACATCTGGTGTCAGAAGTGTTCTGTTGGAGAATGGAGATAAACAGTGCTTTTCCAGAGAGAGTCTTGTTCATACTAATTAGCTAGAGCTTGTCCCCCCTACTTCATGTTTATGACTTTTTTCTTTTGGCCAGTGGAATATCCTCATAAAACTGACACAACTACCAAGTTCTAGAATTGAAGCGATCTTTGAGGACTTAGGGGAGCTTCTTTTCAACCTCAGACATGCCAGGAAGCAACAAATTCTGCAGCAGTTTTCTGGTTAATATGGCAATAGGGATGATGGAGAGGTGGTTATGCAATGAAAGGGGAGACATGGGAAGAAACGCACCAGAAGACATAACATTGAGAAAACATTTGGCAAACATACAAGCATCCCAAAAAGATAAATTGCTACACTGCCAGTTGGGCAAGATGATTAAATGGCAGCAATATTTATATTGCCTAGGTAGAAAGAAGGGAGGAATCTCAGACATGGAATAGCTAAGCTACTGAAAGAATTTAGACCATTTGGGGTCCTTCTGTCCCCCTTGAAGTTGGAAACCATGTAAAATTAGCTTATTAATTATAAATAAAAATGTTTTGGTCATACCACACTTTCTGAGGAAATCATAGGCCTGTTACCCTAACATTTGGGGACTCCTCCTGGCTAAAATCACTCCCTTTGCCCCATCACCAGCTGCAGCAATTCAGGGGAGTCCCATGTGGGTATTCCTCTTAGAACTGAGAGTGCTGAATAAGGCAAGGCATTCTTGAGTCCTAGAGAGTCCCTATTTTCTAGAAAATGGTAGTTGGAAAAAGAAAAGTGGACATCTAACCTGGCACCAGCACTGGAACTTTAACCAATGGGTTATCTTAATCTGTCATTAAGAAATGGGTTTGAAGACACGTTAAACAAAAAGAAAACTACAGGCCAATATCTTTGATGAATATTCATGCAAAAATACTCAGTAGAATACTAGCTAACTATATTCAACAACACATTAAAAAGATCACCCATCATGACCAAGTGGGATTTATTCCTGGCATGCAAGGATGGTTCAACATAAGCAAATCAATCAATGTGATACATCATATAAACAGAATGAAGAATAAAATCATATAATCATGTCAATTGATGCTGAAAAAGAATTTGATAAAATTCAACATTCTTTCATGATAAAAACCCTTAAAAACTTAGTATAGAAGAAATATACATCAGCATAATAAAAGCCATACATAATAAAACCACAGCTAGTATCATACTGGATGAAGAAAAACTGAAAGCCTTTCCTCTAAGATCTGGAACAAGACAAGGATGACCACTTTCACCAACATTATTCAAAATAGTACTAGAAATCCTAGCTGGAACAATCAGACAAGAGAAAAAATATAAAGGGCATCTAAATTAGAAAGGAAGAAGTCAAATTATCCTTGGTTGCAGATGATATAGTATTATATTGGGAAAAATCTACTTGTTCCACCCAAAAGCTATTATAAGTGATAAACAAATCCAGTAAAGGTTTAGGATACAAAATTTATATACAAAAATCAGTAGCATTTCTACATACCAGCAGTGAAAAATGTGAAAAAGAAATCAAGAAAGTAATCCCATTTACAATAGCCACAAATAAAATTAAATTTCTTAGGAAATAAAGAACTCTATAATGAAAACTATAAAATACTGATGAAAGAAATTGAACCAGACACCACAAAATGGAAATATATTCCATGTTCATGGATTGGAAGAATCAATGTTGTTAAAATGTCAATACTACCCAAAGCAATCTACAGATCCAGTGTAATCCCTATCAAATACCAATGACATTCTTCACAGAAATAGAAAAAACAATTCTAAAATGTATGTGGAAACACAAGAGACCCAGAAAAGCCAAAGCTATCCTAAGCAAAAAGAACAAAACTGGAGGAATCACATTACTTAACTTCAAATTATAACACAGAGCTACAGTAACCAAAACAGCATGGTACTGGCATAAAAACAGACACATAGACCAATGGAACAGAAAAGATAACTCAGAAACAAATCCATTATACCTGCAGTGAACTCATTTTCAACAAGGGTGCTGATAACATACACTGGGGAAAAGACAGTCTCTTTAATAAATAATTCTGGGAAAACTGGATATTCATATGCAGAATAATGAAACTGGACCTGTATCTCTCACCATATACAAAAATCAAATTGAAATGGATTAAAGATTTAAATCTAAGACCTCAAAGTATAAAACTACTACAGGAAAAAATTGAGAAAAATCTCCAGACAATTGGTCTGGGCAAACATTTCTTGAGTAATAACCTGCAAGCACAGGCAACCAAAGCAAAAATGGACAAATGGGATCATATCAAGTTAAAAAGCTTTTGCACAGTGAAGGAAACAGTCCACAAAGTGAAGAGAGAACCCACAGAATAGGAGAAAATATTTGAAAACTATCCATCTGACAAGGGATTAATAACCAGAATATATAAGGAGCTCTAACAATTCTATGGGAAAACAAATCTAATAATCTGATCAAAAATGGGCAAAAGGTTTGAATAGACATTTCTCAAAAGGAGATACACAAATGTCCAACAGGCATATGAAAATATGCTCAGCATCATTGATCATCAAAGAAATGCATATCACAACTATAGTGAGATATCATTTCAGCCCATTTAAAATAGCTTATATCCAAAATACAGACAATAACAAGTTCTGATGAGGATGTGGAGGAAAAGGGAGCCCTTGTATGCTGTTGGTGAGAACGCAAATTGGTACAACTACTACGGAGAACAGTTTGGAGGGTCCTTAAAAAACTAAAAATTGAGCTACCATATGATCCAACAATCCCACTGCTGGGTATATACCCAAAAGAAAGGAAATCAGTATACCAAAAGGAAATCGGTATACCGAAGTGATACCTAAAGTGATCAACGTTACAGTGTTGTTCACAATAGCCAAAATTTGGAAGCAACCTAAGTGTCTATCAACAGATAAAGGGATACAGAAAGTGTGGTACATGTACACAATGGAGTACTATTCAGCCATAAACAGAATGAGATCCTATCATTTGCAACAACCTGGATGGAACTGGAGATCATTATGTTAAGTGAAATAAGCCAGGCATGGAAAGACAAACATTGCATGTCCTCACTTATTTTGGGGATCTAAAAATCAAAACAATTGATCTCATGGAGACAGAGAGTAGGCTAATTACCAGCGGCTGGGAAGGGTAGTGGGAGGCTGGAGGGAGATGGGGACGGTTAATAGGTACAAAAATAGAATGATAAGACCTAGTATTCGATAGCACAACAGGGTGACTTTAGTCAATAATAATTTAATTGTACCTTTAAAAACAACTAAAAGAGCATAGTTGGATTCTTTGTAACATAAAGGGTAAATGCTTGAGAGAATGGATACCTCGTTCTCCATGATGTGATTATTATGCATTGCATGCCTGTGTCAAACATCTCTGTACCTCATAAATATAAGTACCTACTATGTACCCATAAAAATTACAAATAGCCGGGCTCGGTGGCTCACACCTGTAATCCCAGCACTTTGGGAGGCCGAGGCGGGTGGATCACAAGGTCAAGAGATCGAGACCATCCTGGTCAACATGGTGAAACCCCATCTCTACTAAAAATACAAAAAATTAGCTGGGCATGGTGGCACGTGCCTGTAATCCCAGCTACTCAGGAGGCTGAGGCAGGAGAATTGCCTGAACCCAGCAGGCGGAGGTTGTGGTGAGCCGAGATCGCGCCATTGCACTCCAGCCTGGGTAACAAGAGCGAAACTCCGTCTCAAAAAAAAAAAATTACAAATAAAAAATGGAAAGCCCTGGGGGGAAAGAATGGGTGTGACCACTGGAGAGGTGATGGCTGTGACCACTGGAGAGGTGATGGCTGTGACCACTGGAGAGGTGATGGCTGTGACCACTGGAGAGGTGATGGCTGTGTGCAGTGTAATCACCAGACCTTGTCAGTGTCAGTCCCACAAGCGACTCGGGGCAGGTAGCAGGGGGTTCTAGGGACTTGGTCCTCTATGGGAAGTTCTGAAAACTTGGTGCTCCAGGGAGACCATCTAATCCAGTCTACTCGGCCTTAGACAAGCTGGTCTATGGAACAACTCTAGTGGAGCAGAGAGAACCCCTCTGACTATGTCAGGTGAGTATGATGAAGGCTCAGACTCAGAGGAGCAGGGATCTTACAGGTTTCTGCAGCTGTTTCCCTTTGGGAGGCTGTTAAAGCTTTGAGACCTTGACTTTAGGCCCTGTATGTGAATAAACGTGAGCACACCCAAGACATTACAGGTGCTTCACAGAGGCCAGATGTACGCTCCAGGCATGACACGGGAGGCAGTGACGTTCCGCAATAAGTGCTAAGGCTGCATCTTTTGAAGCAGAGAGGAGAGGGGCAGGGTGTCTCTGTGTGTACAGACTCTGTTCCCTGAATACCCATTTTTCAGTTTCCTCATTTGAGGTGGCCACAGGAAAGGGTGTTGGCCATGCTGGGCTCTGAAGGGAACCTCTGATGCAGAGGCTGAGACCAGAGCAATGCTGATGGCATCCCTGTTCTGGAAGGTCTCTGAGGAGCATCCAGGACTGGGGAGTTCAGTGCTGGCCTTTTCTGGAGCACTTCATTGGCCTTTGGCTGTGTGCCAGGCTCTGTGGTGAGTGCTACAGGGACCAAGGGTAGGTAAGGGTTCTGTTTCAGGAGGAGCGGATTACATTCCTGATGTTCAACTCGAAAACCCCCGGTAGGGGGGACATACAGGGAAATTCCCTGTATTCACAGTAGGGAATCTGGGAGAAGTTATCACAAGGGCTTGGGGTTGCTTCTATGTACCGGGCATCGCCTGCAGATAAAATAAATCGTTTCTCAATTCACGTCTGTGTTGCTGTTATTACACGTGAGTACATGCTGCTGTGATAACGGAGCACACATTTACGAACGAACTGACCTGAACTTTTGTCAATATGTATTTTCTCTCTTCCTCTCTCAATCTTTTGTGTAAGTCTGTGACGTGTCTGAGGTTATAACATCATCCTGATGCTGGGAAAGGTTGGACATTGGCCTAGATTTTTGCTAGGAAGGGTCGGGGTCACGGCAATTGGCGGAGGGGGCACGTCCGTGGTTATAGTGGTGAAACCTGCTTGCAGAGGATTTCTTGGCAGAGAAGGAACCTGGACAGGTGCTGCCTCTGCTGAGTGTGGAGGGTGGGAATGCATGGGTGTCTGGGGTTAGATACACTTGTACAATTGGTCCTAGCCCTACTTGAAGGTAGCTGGTGAACCTTCTGATCCTGCTTCTCTTAGGCTGGCCCACGGAGAAGCAAGACCCCTGCCCCTATCCAGCCTAACTCACACAACGTCCCTGAATCCGAGATACTGCTCTGATCTCGACCACATATGCTCCTACAGGCTGTCTCCTTTCTGGGAGTTTCTCTTGCCATCTTTTGGATCCTTAATGATTGTGTCAGAGCCTGAATGCATGAGCTCGAATTTCAGTCCCCTCCCATTGTAGCTGGGTTGCTTTGGACAAGTTATTTTACTTCTCTGTGTCTCTGTTTTCTCATCTGAAAGTCTATTAGTACCAACGTCATGGAACTGTTGTCAAGGTTAAACCTGGTAATACACATAAAGCTCTTAGAACAAAAATGGCTCTTAGCATCATGGCGAGGCGCTACAGCATAGTGGTTAGGCAACTGGGTTTGCAGCCAGGTGGCCTGGGTTTGAATCCTGACTGTTTCTTCCTAGCTGGGTGCTCTTGAAGAAGTTTCTTGACCTCTTTCTGCTTAAGTCTCCTCCTGCATAGCACAAGGATAATAACTGTATACATCCCAGAGGATTATTGTGAACAATTAATGAGAAACAAAATGGTTAGAAAGGCCCCTGGTGTGTACTAAGTGCTATGCATATACATATTAATTTTGTTTTACAAATGAATGAGGAAATAGAGAGGTTAAGAAACTTCTCTGAAGTCACAAAGCTAATAGCTGGGGAGACTAGATCCCTGGATAAAAGGGGAAACATTTCCACATTTCTCCAAAGGACTTTTCTTCTTCTGAGAGGCAGAGGGAGTATTGTGAGATTCACCTTAGCCTGTGCATGACCCTTTCCAAATCAGCTGACAACAGCATCCTCATCCTGGTTCAGAAATAACCGTGTGGGAGTGCTGGTTTGGTTTGATGTGATTTGCTGATGCACCTTGATAGTTACTCTGGGAGGTGTTTCCACTGTCTTCCTGGCCCACTTGGAAGGGTTCTGGCTTTTAGCTTTGCCTCAGATCTGACCTACTCAGGTACAACAGTCTTTTCAGAAGCCCCACCTGTCTTGTACCCAGAGGCACATGAAGATGGTATTCTCCTGGTTCTCAGCAAACCACAATTCAAATGCTGTAGATGCTTAAAAATACTCTCTCTGCCCCCAAATGTTCCCCAATCTTGTCCTTATTTCCCAAACCTTAGGAACCCCTCTCATGTATCTTACATTTCTTGCTATATATAGCCAGTTGGCTTAAAATTGCATAAATGTGTGTGTGTGTGTGTGTGTGTGCGTGTGTGTGTACTCTGAATGCTGGGGCAGTTTCCTTCCTTTCTAAAGGGAATACCAGCAAAGCTGCAAAACATCTCCATGGAAACAGCCTCTCAATCCATCAGGCTTCTGCAGTGTCTAATACATTATCTGAAAGGCAGGTAGGGACTAATGAGGCAACTTAATAGAACTCACAACATGACATTTTATAACACAATGCCCATTCCTAATCAGCTAGTGGCACCTGAATAATGAAGGAATCCCACGCTTTACCCCACTCAGGCTTCGACTGCCATGCAACTTTGGTGGATTTACCACGTCGTCTCCTCCCATGCCACGAAACACAGATCTCTATAGTAACCTACAATGTAATCTAAAATGATAATTTCTCCATAATGATAAGACTCTTCTCCCCCAACACAACTGCCTTTCAGGTTTATGTAGTCATAATGTGTTTATTCTTGTTACAATGATGTTTTTCGATTCACTGAGAAAACAGAAGTGATTTGAGGAGAAATATTCCTTATGTTTTTGGTTTATTTTCCAACTTTCCCTCACGCACTTCTACATTCTCTTTATCAGAGGATGGTTGTAAGGTTCTAAACAATATATATTCAACCCGTTCGCATTTCTGACAGGAAGCAAAATAGGTGTAGATCTTGTTGCAAGTAAGAGAAATAAGTGGTTGGATATTAGACTTCCAAGGTTTGTTAGGAAGTTAGAAATAGTAACAGGATAAAGCAGGTGAGCTAAGAAAGAATCAAGCCGCAAGTACTTTCCACAGGTACATTAATTCATCCCTAGGACTCTTTCTGTATCACTGTAATTGTCCGGATATCTTAACAGTTTTCCAAATTATTTGGTCTCATTCACACCAGGCAAACTGGATATTGGCCTTGGGTAGTTACTGCTTTACTTTTTGTTTACAGTTTCTTCTGTTATTGTTAAGAATCCTTCTGGCAACAGATAGTGAACAATTCCAAATCTCTTTCAACTTAATGAACCGTTTTGCCTGAAAGGCTCTGGGAAAAAAATGTAGGATCAGATTATGTGAGACAAAAGTTGTGCTAAGTTGTTTGTCATTTTAGAATTGAGATCAGAATGTCATTCCCTCAAAAATTGAGGTTGTTGTGTTTGCCTCTTAGACTTTTTAACTTCTGGTATTTAAAAATCATCCTAAATTATTATTAGAATGATTATAGCAGGGGAATATAATCTGAGAATGCTTGGAGATTGAAATTCCATCTGACAAATATGAGAGGACATTATGTATTTAAAGAAAAAAAAGGCTGGGTGCAGTGGCTTACACCTGGAATCCCAGCACTTTGGGAGGCCGAGGTGGTGGATCACGAGGTCAAGAGATCGAGACTGTCCTGGCCGATATGGTGAAACCCCATCTCAACTAAAAATAAAAAATTAGCTGGGCATGGTGGCATGCACCTGAAGTCCCAGCTACTTGGGAGACTGAGGCAGGAGAATCACTTGAACCCAGGAGGTGGAGTTGTAGTGAGCCGAGATCGCGCCACTGCGCTCCAGCCTGGCGCCTGGTGACAGAGTGAGACTCTGTCTCAAAAAAAAAAAAAAAAAAAAAGAAAAGAAAGTAAGAAAAAACATTCCCAGAACCATATTCCCTCTTCAACAATGTACTACTTATAAAATTATGTGGTTATGCTTTTTAGTAAATCTGTCTGTCTTCTTAAAACTTGGCCTTTCCTTGTATTTTTATGTGGCTCTGATATAAGTGAAGGCTCCTAATTGGATGTGGGTAAACTTCTCAAAATTTCCATAAGTTGATTTATTATTTATGAATAAATAAATAGGGAAGACCTTGCTCTTACTGTTTATCTTCATCATAAGTGAACTTCCCTCTTATTCTCTCATGTAAAGACTTCATGGCTATCACATTATCTAAGATGGAGTGTTAAATACACCTTTCTTTTTTTTTTTTTGAGATGGAATTTCGTTCATTACCCAGGCTGGAAAGCAATGGTGCGATCGCTGCTCATTGAAGCCTCTGCCTCTGAGTAGTTGGGATCACAGGTGCCTGCCATCATGCCTGGCTAATTTTTTGTGTTTTTAGTAGAGATGGGGTTTCACCATGTTGGCCAGTTGGTCTCAAACTCTCGACCTCAGGTGATCCACCTGCCTCGGTCTCCCAAAGTGCTGGGATTACAGGTATGAACCACTGCACCTGGCCCATTCATTTGAACTGGAAAGGAAATAAAAAGCTGTGTAGAAAAGAAATGAACTGCAACTAATCACACTGTTGTAACTCACAATAAATGTAAATGTAATCCTATTAAATTTCTTTGTTTTCTTCTTATATGAGCAAGACCTTAGCTTTTAACTTTGAAGCACTGACCCATTTACGTGGAGTCTGTGTATTTCAGATGGCTATCCCCAGCTTTTTGCTTGAATAAACTTTTTTTTTTTTTTTGAGACGGAGTTTCGCTCTCCTTACCCAGGCTGGAGTGTAATGGCGCCATCTCGGCTCACCGCAACCTCCGCCTCCTGGGTTCAGGCAATTCTCCTGCCTCAGCCTCCTGAGTAGCTGGGATTACAGGCACACGCCACCGTGCCCAGCTAATTTTTTGTATTTTTAGTAGAGACGGGGTTTCACCATGTTGACCAGGATAATCTCGATCTCTTGACCTCATGATCCACCCTCCTCGGCCTCCCAAAGTGCTGGAATTACAGGCTTGAGCCACCGCGCCCGGCCCGAATAAACTTTTTAAAACTGTTTTCGGATCCCTTTCATTGTTTCAGCTTGATCTGTTGTATGCACAGTTCCTGCTCTAACTGGCTGTGCTGCAATTCAATTCTGACACTGACCAACTGGAGTTAGACTTCACAGGTCCCAGAGGCCACGGCTTTACTCTGGATTTGCTGTGTGTCTGCCACTTGGCACTGCGTCTACATGACATTGCTTCAGATGCCAACTGCACATTGGGGGTCCTAGGCTACCCTCACTTCTGACTTATGTTCTGATCAAATTTTCAGCTACAGATTCTGGGGTTCCCATGACCCATTCAGGTTCCATAATTTACTAGAATGACTCACAGAACTCAAGAAGGTGCCACGTCAAGGTTATTAACCTTTTTCTTTTTCTTACTCCTTATCACTCTGGCAAACCCAAATATTCAGATAATTTGTTTCTTTTTGAAAGCTTATAATTATTTTATTTGCTTTTCTGAAGAGCTTAGGATGTAAGAACTTAGGAGACACACTGACCAAAAACCATGAGGGAAGTATGTGTTGCTAGCCCTCCAAGGATGTGCCTTATTTGGGTAGTTGGATTTTCTTGTTAACAACGTCTTAAGTAGAAAACAACCTGCTATGCAATAAAAATTAAAAAAAGAAAATAACCTGCTGTGTTCAATATTTTTTCTTGTCGAAAATCTTAAAAATGTTTTAGCTGGTTTTCCTGTTTTAGGAGAGTGTGACAAATACTTTTATTTTCCATTAATGATGCTCATTCTTGCCATGTCTCCTCTTGCAAATATCACCACAACCACTGCTGCATGGTTTTGTGAAGGTGTGACTAAAATTGCTCTGACTCCACCATACCAGCACATAATATGGAAAATATTTTTTTATTGAGGTGAATTTCACATAACAAAAACGTGATCATTTTAATTTAAAGTGAACATTAACTACATGGTTGCATAATGCTGTATAAACACCACCTCCACCTAGTTCCCAAACTTTTTATCAACCCAAAAGGAAATCCTGTACTCAGCCATTCTCTCCTCCAGAAAGCAATTTTTTATTTCTTAATATTTTAAAATTTAATTTTACATCCTGGGTTACATGTGCAGGACATGCAGGTTTGTTACACAGGTAAAGTGTGCCATGGTGGTTTGCTGCACCTGTCAAGCCATCACCTAGGTATTAAGCCCACCATGCATTAGCTATTTATCCTGATGCTCTCCCTCCTCTTCCCCCCACAACAGGCCCCAGTGTGTGTTGCTCCCCTCTCTGTGTCCATGTGTTCCAGGAGGTAATTATTTTTAAATAAAATATTTGTTATCAGTCATCCACTTAGCACATACTTATGCCAACTGTGTTAGGGTACTTTACTTCTATACAATTCTCTCATTTCTCCTAAATGTATTATATATGGTTGTAGGAAGATTCTAGTAGTCTAACCTACTATTTGGGTCTGGTTAATCAAATAGTAAATTCTACTCTGTAAATAGCATCTATATCCTTTATCTTATCCAGAAAAAAATGGCAGACACACAGCAAATCCTAGTAAATGCTGAATGACAGTTCTGTAATGGTGTTGGGCTAGAATTACATAGTTTAACAGTTGTACTATTTTAAGATTTCTTTAGCAGGCATTAGTCATGACCAACCAGAGACATGATTGGATATCTGAGTCAATGTGAAGATTCCACCAGAGGAGGATAATCAACATAGAGGAGCTGTCACACCTGTTTGTTAAAATACATATTTCTCACACTGCTTCAGGTGAGCCAGGTTGAACTGAAATGCAACTTGAAGCTACTGTTCTCAGGTAAGCCAGCTTCCCAGAAGTTGCCATTTGGAGAGACTGATGTAATAACAATCTGGCTGTGTGTGGAGGATGACAGGTCCCTTGTCATGCTAGGAGCTGGGGAGGGGCTTCCAGACACCATTTCACAATGAAGAGCGGGTCACGGTTTGATGGGCATCTGTTGTCTATGGTCATACCACCCTGAACATGCCCAATCTCATCTGACAGGCACCCATTCCTCATGGATGGGGAAGGTGGGGTGCTGCCAGGGCTGTGCCCAAGTGCCTGGTTCAATTTTCCTCCCAAGACCAGATATCAGCCAGTATCCTAGGACCAGCTCTGGAGCTCCTACAAGTTGGGAGCTGTTCCTGAAAACCCACTCAGCTCTCTGCTCCGGAAGCCTCTGAATGGGTATGGGCTATTGTTTTATGCAGGAAATTATCTGTCAAAAGAAATGCCTTCTCTTTTCCTCCTCAGCATCGAGAGGCATATTTTTGCTGACAGGATGCTTGACAAGAGAAAATGTCCTTCTTTGTGTTAGATGTTGGGGTCTATGGCTTTGCTGGAGCCAGCTCACATAGACAATGAGTGGGAATTTCTCACAGACCTCTGATCTCTATGGATTTGATTTTGATTGTCTTTTGTGAGGGTGTAAAACCCACTATTGGTTTTGGTTTCACTGAGGAAAAGGGCTCTGTTTAGAAGCCATAGGGTTAAACCACTTTTAATAAACATTTAGATTGGGTCTTAAATGACAGCATAGAACGCTTCAGTGGAATTGACACCAAAAAGAGGCACTTGAGAGTGATGTCAGCAGGTGATGGAAGTGATGTCAGCAGGTGATGGAATAAGACTTTTTAGAGCTTGTTCCTTCATAGAAACATCATTTTGAACAACTTTTGATGCATGAAAATATCTTCACAAGAGCTAAGGGAGCCAGGCAAGAGACTACAGTGCCAGTGGGTAGCACAGAAATAAGATAGGACACGTTGAAGAGGGAGGGACAGATTCATGTTACCTGTGTCACCCTCCCCTAAACCTGGGCAGCACAACATGGAGAGAGATGCCAGGCAGGCCCCCCAGCCTCAGTCTGCAGGCTGGCACCTGCCAACCCAGCCTCCAAGCCCACCTCAATGCCAGGCCAGCATCCTCAGACTTAGGCTCTGGGCACAGCTGAGGCTCCAGAAAAATGCTGTGATGAACACAGGAGTTGGAAAAAAGGAAATTCTGTCACTTGCAACAACATGGATGAACCTGGAGCACATGATGTTAAGTTAAATAAACCAGGTACAGAAAGACAAATACTGCGTGATCTCACTTACATGTGGAATCTAAAAAAGCCCAATTCATATGATATGGTTTGGCTTTGTGTCCCCACCCAAATCTCATCTCAAATTGTAATCTCCATAACCCCCACATATCAAGAAAGGAACCTGGTGGGAGGTGATTGGATCTGCTTCCCCCATGCTGTTCTTCTGATAGTTAGTGGGTTATCATGAGAACTGATGGTTTTATGTGATTGACATTTCCTCCTACACGCTCTCACTCCTTCTCTCCTGTCGCCATGTGAATGAGGTGCCTGCTTCCCCTTTCACCATGATTCTAAGTTTCCTGAGGCCTCCCCAACCACGTGGATCAGTGAGTCAATTAAATCTCTTTCCTTTATAAATGATCCAGTCTCAGGTAGTTCTTTATAGCAGTGTAAAAATGGAATAATATACCATTGAAGCAGAGAGTAGGTAGAATGGTGGTTCTCAGAGGCTAAGGGGTGGGAGGTGTTGGTGAAAAACACAAAGTTTCAGCGAGACAGCAGAAGTAAGTTCTGGATGCTTACCATATAGTATGGTAACTATAGTTAATCAGTATACATTGTATACTTGAAATTGCTAGATATACAGAATTAGATCTAGTACAGTTAGATCTAGTACAAATCTACCACAATTGCTACATCTATACTTAAAAATTTCTAGAAAGTAGATCTTAAATATTATCACCACAAAAAAGATATCTTTTTGAGATGATATGCTAACTAGCTTGACTGAATCATTTCACAATGTGTACATATATTCAAATATCACATTGTAAATGTATATAATTTTATTTGTCTATGATATCTCCATGGAGCTGGGGGAAAAAGAGACAAATGAATTTTTAAAAAGGGAAAGTCCTTGACACAAAAAAATGCGTAATTTTCTTCTGGTTAATGTAGAGTCAGCCTGTGTCAGGGACAATTCAAAATTCAAATTTGAGAAGTCATGGGAACTCCTACAGGCCAAGTCCTTTCTCTTCTTAATGTCATATTTAACACCTTTATAATTTTTATGATGATACGACTGTTAGACAAATGTAATTCTGAAGTAAAACTGTCATTCAACCAACCTCTTTCCTCCTGTCCAACTCCTGTCAGAAATGACCAAAAACTGGATGGTTTAAAGCTATATCCATTTGTTCTCACTGTTCTGTAGATGAAAAGTCTGAACTCCAGGTATAGGGACAGCCAAGTTCCCTCCCAGGGATCTAGGAGAATGATACAGTTTTGCTCTGTGTCCCTACTCCAATCTCATCTGGAATTGTAATCCCCACGTGTGGTGGAAGAGACCTGGTGGGAGGTGATTGGATCATGGGGACATTTTCCCCCATGCTGTTCTTGTGATAGTGAGTGAGTTCTCACAAGATCTGATGGTTTTATAACTGACAGGTTTTCCTAAGCATGCTTTCTCTCCTGCTGCCATGTAAGATATACCTGCTTCTCCTTTGCCTTCCATAATGATTGTAAGGTTCCTGAGGCCTCCTAGCCATGCCTCCTATTAAGCCTGTGAGTCAATTAAGCCTCTTTTGTTAATGAATTACCCAGTTTCAGGTAGTATCTTTATAGCAGTGTGAGAATGGGGAGGATGCTTTCTAAGGATTCTCCCTAATACAGGAAGGTTCTTTCTGGCCTCTTCCAGATCCTAGTGGCTGCTGGTCATCCTTGGCTTCTTGGGTTTATTCCCCTGTCTTCAATGCTGGTGTCTTTAAGTCTCCGTTCTGTCTGCATGTCACCTCCTTCCCTGTGTGTGGTCAAATCTCTCTCTGCTTCCGTCTTACAAGGATACATGTGATTGCATTTAGGGGCCACCTGGATAATTCAGAGTATTCTCTCCAAGTCAAGATCCGTACTTCGATTTGCTGAGACTTTTTGACCATACAAGGTAAAACATTTAAAGGTTCCAGGAATTAGGATGTGGATCATGGAGGCCAATCAAAAAATATACTACAGCAGTTGAGCAGATTTCTTTACTGTAGGACATTTTAAAACATTTATTATACTAAATATAATTCATTGAGAATCTCAAGATGAGGGCTAAGAACTTCCTAAACTTATTGAATCATCAATACCCTTCTTCAAGCATGCTTTAAGAAAATTTATTCTGAGGCTATCATGAGACGAAAGCCTCTAGGGATACTTCAGAAAACACCATTCTATGGATAACTGGGAAACAATGCATATATACAAACTCCTTGTCTAGCACTCAATGCTTTATTTGATCTCACCCAATCTGTCATTGCTAAACATATTTTTATTATTGTCTTACTTGAAGTGTCCAGCTTTAGTGAGTATGGTCTGATCACTGTTCTCCAAACGTATTTTGTGCTCTCTTGCCTCTATTTTTTCTCCTAAATGAACAGCCACTGTATCAGTCTGTTTTCACATTGCTGATAACGACATACCTGAGACTGGGTAATTCATATAGAAAAAGAGGCTTAATGGACTCACAGTTCCGTGTGGCGGGGGAGACCTCACAATCATGGCAGAGGGCGAGAGAAGAACAAAGGCATGTCCTACATGGAGGCAGGGAGAATGAGAACCACGCAAAGGGGAAACCCCGATAAAATCTTCAGATTTTGTGAGACTTATTCACCACCACAAGAACAGTATGGGAGAAACCGTCCCTATGATTCAATTACCTCCCTCTGGGTCCCTCCCATGACTCAGGAAGCTACAGTTTAAGATGAGATTTAGGTGGGGATACAGCCAAACCATATCACCATCTATCCACTTCCCCACTGCACCCCTAACTTGCAGCACTGTGACCCCTGCTCTCTTATTAAGTCCAGGCATTCTCCAAGGCCCAGCTTTCCCCAAATCTCCCTGAATCCCCCAAGAAAGGATCTCCTCTTTTCTAAATTTTAGTTCAGTGTTGAGGTACACTGGGGCCAATAATAATGAAGTATAGAAATATGGAAATGGTTACTTTTTTTGTTTTACAAGCACCTTCAAGGTTATCCCTTCAATGATCATGTTGTTTTTGCAATGGAAACTGGAGCTAAAACTGGGAGCTAAAATTATGGTATAATGTTGGGGTTCCTCCAGGAAGTGGGGCATTGTGGGCTGAACTTCACTTGATACTGTGTCGTGGCTTAAAAAAGTAAAAAAGTGGGGTCTGCAGGTGTGTCTCTCTCACTTGGAATCTTATCATCTATTTCCTTACGATAATTAAGTCTTGTTTGAAGTAGTTTAACTTTTCATGTCAGACTTAGGGGTGTGGCTCCTGTTTGTAACTTACCTCCTTCCTCCTCCCCCATGGTGTCAGCTGATAAATACTTAGTGACTATTTGGTTATTTCTGATGTATTAAAAAATCAGATTTTTAAAAAAGAGAATGCAAGGAAAATCATGTAAAATAATTTTGATGAATACAACTCTCAATGTACTCGAAGAAAGTATTTCTTTCTTCCTAGGTGGCCATACAGTAACATTTCCAAATCTGACAAAAGAAAATAGTGAGGAACCTCGAGGCCTGGGAGAGGTTAGAGATGGGTCTGAATCCTTCCATTTTGGTAAAGCCAAGGAAAGAGGGGGGACATGCACAGGCAGAGAGTAGCCCGGATTTTTCCTTAAATTCAGACTTGTTTCATCCTCTCCATGTCTTACTGAGAATGTTCTTGCTACGAATGGGTGGTGGAAAAAGGGACTGCAAAGGCTGTCCCTGGGATGTGGGGACGCAGCGACTTTCAGGAGAAAATAATTTTGGGAAGGGGATTATTGAAGAGTCAGGGCACAGGGGCCTCTGGGTTTAACTGGACACTTCTAAGGATGAGAGCTATAATCTGCATTAAATAAATCTCTACTAAGAAAAATATCCCCAGCCACTCAGCAGGGAAGTCAAAAGTGCGCTTTATCTCCCCAAATTCCGTGGGCTGGACCGTGTGAGTCCAGGAAGCAATCACCCCCAATATCCCCATCTGTCCAAGGGGAGTATATGGTACCAGGAGGGAAGCATTTGCATATTGAGCAGAAAACATCACTGGTATTTAGCAGTAAAACCCACAGGTGAACTCTGGCCACAATGAGAATTCAAGTGTAAGGTGCAGTGTCACTTGTCAGAATAAACATACTGCAGGTAACAAACACCACGTATGCAAATCTCATAAGGAGCAGAAATCGGTCAACAGGAATCTCTTAGTACCTAATAAAATCACAGAGTGACCCCACAGCCCTTGGGGTTTTCTTTTAACCCCCTTGAGTCTTTAAGAGGGTTGGACCGAGTACAAGGTGATAAAGCACAACAATATGAACCCTCTGAAAATAAGATTGAGAACAGCAGGTAAAATAAGGCATGGAGAATAATGATCATTTGTCATTTTCACCTTTGTTTTTGTTCGAGTGCCTGAAATGGAACAGTTGCTATATTACACGTTTTATATGCATTGTATGTTAGCTTTCAATTTATATAAATATATTGTCTTTCTCAGCTTTCAATGTACCTACTAGTTTATATACACAGGTACATATTCAAATGCAGTTATACACACACACACACACATATACACACACACATATATACATACACACACATATATACATACACACACACATATATACATATACACACATATATACATACACACACATATATTCATACACACACATACACACACATATATACATACACACACATACATACACACACATATATACATACACACACACATATATACATACACACACACATATATACACACACACATATATACATATACACACATATATACATACACACACATATATACATACACACACATACACACACATATATACATACACACACATACATACACACACACACACACATATACACACACACACATATTAGCACACATGTACACACACCCATTAGCTTTGCGTATATTATCAAAACCCAGGTGGGGAGTTGGTATGATCAGTGGCAGAAACTCGGGGCAGAGTGTTTAAGCGAGTTCCCTGCAGCCTCACAGCTAGGAGATTGATGGGCCACAGTTAGATCAGCTCCGTCTGTCTCTTAAGGCCACACTAAGGTAACTCATCTGATAGGGAGTACACTCTCTGTGGATGGCAGGGATATTTTGCTAATTGTGGAGAAACCTTTATGAATGCAATTCTGAGCTGCAGAGAAATTCTGAGTCAATATTTAAACATGTAGCTATCCCCCACCCCCGATTCCTTTGAGCCTGAAATGTCATGTCTTGTGATAAAGGTTACATGGAATCAGGAAAACACACTGGGTTGGAGGCGCTGATGTTTTTACTACTGAACATCCTGCCGTGGCTTTCTCCTCTCCAGGAAGCCATCTAGGAGGTGGCTTTCTCCCAGCTGGTGCCATCCACCTTCACCTGAGTTTAACTCCCCCGAGCACTGGAAGCCAGGGTGCTTCCCCGACCTGCTTCCCTTCCCCAGCTGAATTCAGGGAACCTGTGGGCTGTCCTAGATCACACACTTGTCACCAGGGAGAAGGGCAGGCCTGGGAGCTGGGGGTGATGGTTGCTTGATGAAAAGTCCCTGGAGAGATGAGTTCCCTTTTAGTGATGAAGTAACACGAGGCAAAGAGGGCTGCATGAGGTGAAGAGAAAATTCCTCCAAGCAGATGTTTGCATCAGTCCCAGTCTGGGAGGGGCCCATGGCTCTGCGTGGCAGGCTCTCCTTCCCACCCTCGTAGCGGTGCTCTGAGGAGTCTGAGCCTTTAAAATTCAATGTTTTCTGCTCCTTCTGACCATCTGCTAACTCAGTCTCCAGAGCTGAGGTTCGGTTCTTCCTAAACATGCTGCCTTTTCTTCTGCTGTGGACTGGCCACGCTTCCTTGCTGAGTTGGCCATCTACCCTGCACCCTTCAGCCTTTCTCTTGGTTATATCTCTGGGCATCTCTTCCAAATGGTTATTTGTTTGCAAGTCCCCTCTCTTTGCTCTCTGTGGGTGCAGGGAAAGCCTGACACCCCAAAGTCCAGCCACACAGCCTGACCTGGAGCCTGTGCCATCCTGGGGGAGACTTTCTCTCCTGTTGCCCTTTACCTGGCTTGGATAGAACCTGTTGTTACCAGAGGCTGACGGGAGGAAGGGCAGAAGTGGGAGTGGTGGGAGGTGGAAGATGGAGCCTGAGCAGGGGGTGGTAGGTGGTGGGAGGGAGGAGCAGGCTCTCGGAGCCAGGTGGCAGTTCATGGGAGGAGGGCGGGAGGGACAGTGAGACCCAGTGAGATGGGGTGGCAGTTGGTGGGAGGCGGGGAAGGCAAGCGGAGGAAGTGTGAGGCAGGAGAGTTTAAAAATGTGTTTGTTTCCTTTTTCACTTTGGGCTGGAGCAAAGGCAAGTGGGGGGGGGGTGCATTTCGTGTTCCCTTTGGGTGCTGGGGGCCTCCAGCTTTGGTGAAGCGGTTCTGCACTTGGGTTTGGCTGGGACCCCTGGGTGTCACCTTGGCACCCCATTGGCTTGGAAGGGGCTGGGAGTACAGCCCGCTGCTGGGTGTGTGGGCACGGGGGCTGGGGGCCGTGATGGAGACAGAGGCAGAGGTGTGTGGAGCTTGTGGCCCTAGTGATGGTGGTGGCCGCCAGGCTCAGGCTCTGTGTCTCAGTTGCCAGGCTGGGCTGGTGGTGCAGTGACTCATGGTGTGAACAGCTGCTTTGCCCGTGATCACTTTCTGTAAGAGGAGTGGCAAATGAGGGAGGCCAAGTCCCTGTGATCCCATGCGAGAGACGAAGACACTGGAGTGAAATGCTCCATGGAGATGGGGCACATGGAACCAAGTGAAGATGGTCTGTGGCTGCCCCAGAGCCAGGCTTTCCATTACCAATAACTTGGGCAAAATGAGTGAGAACAATTATTACTGAGGAAGTCATTGGGCGGGCCCTAAAACCTGCTGTTGTGAAAAGAATGGCACTCTCGTTCCATGCTTTAGGAGAAAATGGCCAGCTCTGCTCAGAGCCAGGGTCCCCACCTCCTCCACCCGCCCACTTTCCTGCTCTGCTGTGTCTGTCAGTCCCCAAGGCAATGGTATTTCCAACTCTCCCCAAAACACCATCACCATGGAAAAATCAGTGCATCTTTCTGAGCCTCGGTCAGCTCATCAATGAAATAGAAATTCTCATGTCTGAGTTGTCGCCATAGTCAGATGGCTGACCAGTCAGACTCTCCCAGTAGCTTCCAGGCATGGTTCAGGTTGAACATCCCAGTGTCAGGCAAGTGGAAGATGGGAGGCTGTAGCGTGAAGGCCACAGGCCTGCTGCTTGGTAAGCGAATGGCTGCTTCTGTTAGTACCTGTGCTGGCAACTCAAAACCTGCACCTGCCTCCGGTCCTGCAGCTCACCTAGCTCAGCTCACCTGCAGGAGGGGTCCACGGTCCCAAGGCAAAGGAGGCTGGGGAATGCTCAAGGCGGGTAAGTGAGGAATAGTCAGAAGGCAGTCTTGGGGAGAGAGACTGGGCAGATATAGTGATACCAGCCCGCTAAGGATGAAGAAGCCAAACAAGAGGGGAGGTTTTGGAGACAGGAAAGGCAGGAGAGAGAAGTACTATCGTGCAGGGACAGTAGGAGACACAGTGACAGACAGCTGAGGGGGATGGCTCAAGAAGGCTTCAAGAAGACCCAAACCTCCTTCATAAAGGAAACACTGCCTCTGGTAGGGACACAGCAATGTTTTCCTGGGTGGCTGCCAGTGCAGAGCTCATTAGACAATAATCAGAAATGAACTGCATCACAGCCATGTTTGAAAGTATGTGATGGCAGGAACTGAGTTGTCAAGAGTAATGAGTTTATGTCAAGTTACTTTTGAGATGATGCTGTAACTACCCATGTAAGTGTGAGCCTGAGATAGGGATCTTAGTATTTAAAGGTCCTAAATTTCACTGGTAGGGAGAAAGTGTGTTTTAAAAAGCACCATCTGGTGGGCCTGGAGTAGCTTTGTCCCTGGGAGACAAAGTGTCATTCAGCACCGTAGAGGCCATATATGATGAACAGCTCTGCTCCGTGGGAGATGACACAATGTCCTCCTAGGCCCTTAACTCCCAGCCCAGCTACAGGAGCTACAGGATCTACAGGATTCTCCCATTGTCAGGAACCCTGGGACCTCCAGATGAATGGGCTCCCATCTATGATTCTGACACCTGCTTTCCTGGGCTCTCTGTCTTGGTTGCTGGGATCCAGGCTTGTCTTTGTAGGGAGGTGGCTCTGGAGCCATGGGGCCGTCATCTGCTCTCTGATGGTCTACTCAGGTTTTCCTCAGGCCCATCCTGGCCTGTCTGCCCTCAGGTCCCTGCCTGACCCTTAACCTGCTCTGCTCTGTATCTGGGAGGGGGCAGTGGGTACAGCAGTGGGGGGCTCTGTCAGCTGATACCCAGATGGGCTTAGCCAGTCGGGGCTCCACTGAAGGTCAGTGGGAAGGGAGAACCAAGGTATTTCTCTCCTTCTTCTTGGCCTGTAGAGGAGTCTCTGGCAGTGACCATACTTCCTGCATGGCTCAAGCTTCCATCAGACAGGTAGGCTGTACTTCCAATTCTGTCACTTCTTTCTGTCCCCCTGAACTAGAGGTAGTGGTGGTCCCCAGCCATTATCTCCCTGTCTGCCACTCTAGCTTCTTGACTTTTTTTTTTTATTTGGAGATGGAATTTCAATCTTATTGCCCAGGCTGGAGTGCAATGGTGTGATCTTGGCTCACTGCAGCCTCTGCCTCCCAGGTTCAAGCAATTTTCCTACCTCAGCCTTCTGGGTAGCTGGGATTATAGGCATATGCCAACACATCCAGCTTATTTTTGTATTTTTAGTGAAGACAGGGTTTCACCATGTTGGCCAGGCTGGTCTCAAACTCCTGACCTCAGGTGACCCACCAGCTCTGGCCTCCCAAAGTGCTGGGATTACAGGCATCAGCCACCTCACCTGGCTGACTTCTTGGCATTTCTAGCACACAATTTAGCCCCTCTGTCCTCTGGTGAGCATACATCCTCCTTCCAAGCATAGAGTGGAATTATGCCCCCTTCATCTTGGAAGTTAGGCTAGGTTATTGACTTGCTTTGGCTAATGCAATCAGAGTGGAAGTGACATGTGTCATGTGTCACTTCTGCATGGAATTTTAAGATGCAGTGTCAATATGCCATGTGCTCTTCCCCATCATGGCCGTGGATATGAAAATGCAGGTGGAGATGGAGCCTCTGAGACCATGGAGGTCCCAGGGTGACCCTAGCATGTACAGTTCATGGCTGACCAGTGTGGACAGTGGCATGAAGGAGGAATAAATGTGTGTGTGCATGTATGTTAAACTACAGAGATGTTTTTGTTATTGCAACATGACTTGGCCTCATGCTGCTGATATACACACACCTGCCCCATTTGTATCCTAGAGAGTAGGGGATTCTTTCCCAAAAAGCACACCAATGGTGGACCAAAAATAACTCCAAACAACTGAAGCCTGTGCCTACCATTGTAAAACCCTAAACTCAATATATCTGCATTTGAACCAATTGTATCAGGTCGTCAAATGACTCCTTCTACCACGTGCATTCCGGGAATGGGGTCTCTTGAAAACTTCGCCAAGCCTCTCCCCTAAGCTCAACGTCCTTTCTTGTCCTCCACCACATCCCACTGATCACCACCTCTTTAATTCATTTCAGATCCACTCTTGTCTAGGCCCCCAGAACCTCTCAGCTCATGCGGTGTGCCATCTCCTGGATTTTTTCGTCCAAGTATGCCCAAACTGCAATCCATGCCATGATGCCTTAGTGGATTCCTTCTAAAGTGCTGATCTTCTTTGAAACCTTAGGCACTGCCCCATTACCCACAGGAAAAACCCAAGCCACACACAGGCCCTGTCATGATCTGACCCCTCCTATCTGCTCAGCCATCTGCTATCAGTGCTATGCTCTTCCCCCACCTCCATCCTCCCCCATGGCATTCTGGCAGTTACAGTCCCACTGGCTGCCTGGTGGAACCCTGATCACGCTTTGGGTGACTTTTTGATGCAGGAGCACACTGGGGTTTGTAAATGGAAAGCCTCGTGGCCTGCACCTGCAAGCTGCAGTGACTTACAGGCTGCCTCTGCAAGAGCACTTGCCACATGTCATAGCTGTTCCTCTCCTGCCTCCTTTGCCCCCAAATGTGGCACCTGGTGCAGGCAGAAACCCTGTCTTTTTGTCTTTCCATGCATTAACACAATGCCAGAGTTATAATAACCACCCCATAAAAAGGCAATAAGTGATTAGAAACCACTCTGCTTTAACTGAGCTAATTTAATGTGTGGTGATTGTAACTGGTTTTCTGTCTTCATTTCATCTGACAAGAACATTTCAAATCTGTACTCAATTTGAGCTATTTCTTTAGCCCTAGGAGGAATTCCCTCTATATCAAAGCAGACAGCCAAGACCTCTGAACCCCTCACAGAGTAGGTCCTTGGTTCTTTGCAGAAAAATAAAACATGGTATATTTGCCTCTTTCTGGCTGGATAAAGATTCAGCTCCGGGAGCTACTCAGAATAAAGCTGCTGCTCTGTTATTTGTTTGGAAATGATGCTGAGTACCTCTTCTCTTCTCAATGTGGATGTGTTACCGTGGTGATTTCAAGGAGGACCATGCAGGAAAGGGATGGCTGGAGTAGAATGGCTCATGAGGACAACAGCTACGGATGCTCTGGCTGCAAAGGAAAAGCGAGGAGTGGGCATGCCCCAGAGAGGCTGGCAGACCGGAGACAGAAAGCACGAGAGAGGAAGCCAGCTCCTTCAGCCAAGATGCAGAGAGAGCCACAGGTAGCTCAGGAGGCACCCAGCTACTGATGCAGCCATGCACCACAGACACGCAATTGATGCGGAGAAGGGGACAGAAGTGTGACTCCAGCTTGCAGCAGAACCCTTGGGGCGGGGGGTGTGGGTTCTAGGGAAGGGATCCTGCAGCCGGGAGAAGACATCAGGGCCAAGTCCCCTGCCTGTCCAACTCTTGCAATTCCAACACCATGCCCAAGACTAGATATCTGATTACAATTCAAATTATTAATGAAACCATGTGGCAAGACTCCTGTGCTCTATTTGATACATTCCCAGGACCTCTAAGGTTGGAGGGCAGTGATGTGTCAGCAGGCAATGACCATGAAGAAAATACCCTTTGGAAATTTATGTACAAACAGCCTACAAAGTATTCCATGCAGACTGTGATTCAGCGTTCCTGGGCTATTTGCCTGCCTCTGGACATTTCTAATTTGTCACCATCTGAGAGGTCAGAACAGGGTCTACTAAGCTGTGTCACCTCTGATGATGGCATGGATTGGGTAACTGTATGCCTGTTTATAAACAACATTGGGAGCCTCCACTAGAGTAAGGCTTTCAGTTTCATTTGTCAGCGGGTGGAGTGGTAAAATGCTGGTTACCAGTGGGCAAGCTGAGAGTCACCCTAACCTAACCCTAACCCTAACTCTAACCCTAACTCTAACCCTAACCCTAACCCTAACCTAACCCTAACCCTAACCCTAACCCTAACCCTAACCTAACCCTAACCTAACCCTAACCCTAACTCTAACCTTAACCCTAATTCTAACCCTTATCCTCAGCTTATCCATCAGCTAAGGGTTATCCTCTAACCCTTATCCATCAGCTTTCTGGTTGCCCCATTTGGAACAAGGCTTCTGGTAGCCTAAATATGAAAATATTCATTGTGAAGATGCAAACAGAGATTAACATTTCAAAAAATAGTGTTAAAAATTTGTCAACCTTTGGAAACTTGAAAGTTCATGGGCTGTGAACTGCACACGTAGTTTGCTAATTTTTAGATCCAATGGAACCTCTCTCTGTTAAAAGCTCTCCTGGCTAGGCAGGTGGCTTACATAATCCCAGCACTTTGGGACGTTGAGCGGGGCGGATCATGAGGTCAGGAAATTGAGACCAGCCTGGCTAACATGGTGAAACCATGTCTCTACTAAAAATATCAAAATCAGCCAGGTGTGATGGTGCACACCTGTATCCCAGCTACTTGGGAGGCTGAGGCAGGAGACTCACTTGAACCTGGGAGGCGGAGGTTACTGAGAGCTGAGATTGTGCCACAGCACTGCAGCCTGGGCAACAGAACGAGATTACATCTTAAAAAAAAAGCTTTTTCATGGACACAGAGAGGCGGTCTACTATACACTGGGGACTGTTGGGGGAAATGGGGGAGGGACAGTGGGGGGGGGCTGGGGGGGATAGCCTGGGGATGAATACCAAGTGTGGGTGAAGGGGAGGAAGGCAGCAAAACACACTGCCATGTGTGTACCTATGCAACTATCTTGCACGTTCTGCACATGTACCCCAAAACCTATAATGCAATAAAAATTAAAAAAAAAAAAAAAAGCTTTTCCTCCCTCCTCCTCTCCCTCTTTGCCTACCTGTCTTGTTTTCACTCCTGGTAACTCTGTCTCAGTCCTCCTTAACACCCCCTTCTCCTGAGCTCTCCTCATATGCCATACCTATCTTTTCTCTATATTTCTTTTGTGTTTTTGTTGTTTCTCTAGCTCTTCTTCCACATTTACTTTTCTTCCTTTCTCCTTTTCTTTCTTCCTTATCATGCCCATCCTAAAATATTTTAAAGTATTATTTTTTATTCATTGAAGTTGCTTTCATTTTGTTCACAGCAAAGTCCTCATAAAAATAAATCTGCTTTTAATCAAACATTTAACATTTATTAATGTTAATCAAACATTTAAAATCTATCTCTTGCTTGCCCTTAAAAAATGAGGGATGTTGACTTTTTGGAGGTGGTTGATGAATGGCACTTATCGGAAAGAAATGCACCTCCTCCCCGCTCTAGAGGAAGACATTCCTTCCCCATCATGTCTTTGCTTAGCCATTGATGTGGCCAGCCATTTGCTAGCATGTGGACACCTAGGGTGATGGGAGAAGAATCTCTATCCAGTTCTAGTTAAACATAGAGATGTTCTAGTAACCAGATGGTTTTTGCTTGGCAGTTTAACAAGCAAAGTGTTTATTAGCTCTGGAAACCCATTCGGAGCATTGTGTTTTGGGTATTCATGGTTCTGTCTGTTTTTTCTTTTTCCAGAGTGTGGCCATGGTTTATGTTCCCATCAATTTTATTGTGTGGTAATTAGATGTTAATTCTTTGCTCAGCCTACTGATGGAATCTCCTTACCTAATTATGCATTTCATTGTAGATTTCTATGTAAAATAAGTGTGTGGTATATTTAATTAGTCATGAGTTTAATTTAAATGAAATGTCTGGTATGTTGACCACATGATTAGCATTTTGTAGCATCTAAAGAAATTGCCCCACATCTTATATCTTTTATAATGTGCTGGATCTTTGTAAGGACCAATAAACTGGTACATTGGACATGAATCTAAGGTCTGTTCTCGACTTTTACATTTCCTTATGCATTGAAAACATCTATGTGATCTTTTTCATAACAACAGAGCACATTGGAAGAATGACTATTCTCCGTCATCTGCCCAAGGTTTTAGAATTCAACTTTGATATAATTCTTTTAAGACAATTGATTCACAGATCAAAATCATTAGAAATATTGTCCAGGCAAACCTGAAACCTAAAAGCAATAAATCAATTGGTAGTCAGGTGAAGAGCTCTCATTTAAATGTATCTGGAAACCAGTATAGAAGGAAAAATTAAAATACCTTTGTCAGAAATAGTAATCAGTCCAGTACCCTTACAATTCAGTTAGGTGAGTTAAAAAATAATATTCACTGAACTAGATTATCAATTTCTAAAAGAAGCCTCAAGAAAGCTGTTAGCATCATAACTCACGAGCAACAGCCTCTGATTTAATCCACCCAGACACCTGAGACTCAGATCGTGGACAACGATGCTTAGGTTCTAAGCCACTGATCCTCCTGTCCTTCAGATAACCTGTGGTCATTTGTTTCGGTGAATTTGGACTTAGAAATTAGAATGAAATCTTCTCACGTGCTGTGGATTGTGAATTCGTTGATAAGGTCCATGTTCGACTCCATATTTGAACAATACAGGTTGGTCCATTTTGTGATGGCACTGGCCACACTCTTTCATTCCAGGTGTGAGAAGAGCACATCTCATCATTTTAGGATGCTTTCACTTACAGAGAACCAGCGACGTGGTTTGGCTGTGTGTCCCTATGCAAATCTCATGTTGAATCCCCAGTGTTGGAGGTGGGGCCTGGTGAGAGACGATTCACTTGTCAGGGTGGATTCCCCCTCAGTGCTGCTCTAGTGATAGTGAGTGAGTGCTCGAGAGATCTGGTTGTTTAAAAGTGTGTGGCACCTGCCCTCTCTCTTCCTTTGTTCTGGCCACGAGACATGCCTGTTCCCTAGTTGCCCTCCACCATGATTGTAAGTGTCCTGAGGCCTCCCCAGAAGCTGATTAGATGCCAGCACCATGCTTCTTGTACAGCCTGTGGAACTGTGGAGCTAACGAAATAACCCAGTCTCAGTTATTTCTTTACAGCAGTGCAAGAATGGACTAATATAACTAGTTCGGGGTTCCTCAAACCAAGTTGTAAATTCTTTTAACGTTTTCAGTTTGCAAGACTACAGGTGGGAAAAAAGGACAGAGCTGAGAGCAGGGCAGGAGATGATATAGAAATAAGAGCAGGGGAGGGGGGTGTCAGCGCTGAGGGTTTTTTAAATTTACTCAGTCCTTTTTGAGTTATCAAAGCAAAATTGGCATGTGTTTAAGACTTTTGTAAAATGACACAGAGGTTTGTGGTCAGGAATGAAAGGACATCAATGTAGACACTTTTTAGTGCTGTATTTTCTTCGTATGAGTGAATATTTTAAAATAAAGGTTCACTTACTATGCTACAGATTATAGTCTCATGATTTGAGGAGGAAGGTGCATAGTTAAGTGTGGGCAACATTAGTAGTTAGTTTCTGCAGACCAGATTTTATAAGGTGTTCATGGAGAAGTGTTGGTAAGCCTCCCCTGTAACTTTACATATGAAATCTATCACCAGGAGAAATTTCTGTTTTTCAAAGGAAAAAATATGCCTTCATGGTTTGTTTCATATTCATATAGTGTTTAATATTTAGATTTCGACATAGACAATTGAACTTCTCATTTGCAGGAAGCTTTGAATTCCACGTCCCTTTTGTTTGTTTGTTTGATTTTTTGAGACTGGGTCTCGATCGGTGGTCTAGGCTAGAATACAGTGACGTGATCTCGGCTCACTGCAACCTCTACCTCCTGGGTTTGAGTGATTCTCCTGCCTCCGCCTCCCAAATAGCTGGGATTAAAGGTGTGAGCCACTAAGCCCAGCTAATTTTTGTATTTTTAATAGAGACAGGGTTTTACCATGCTAGCCAAGCTGATCTCGAACCCCTGACCTGAAGTGATCCACCTGTTTCAGCCCCCCAAAGTGCTGGGGTTACAGGCATGAGCCACTGTGCCTGGCCCCCTTTCCTCTTAAAAATGCTTTGTGTTTGCTTAGTTTAAGAGCACTGTAACACTATGATCAAAACCTAAATCATTACAAGGTACTATTGACACTGCAAGCACTCTATTTTGTAATAGTTCTGTCTGAAATTTCTGAACTACATCTGAAAGGTTTAACAATGATTTATCATTCTTTCCTCTCTTTAGATCATCCAGCCCAAGGAATAGATGCCCAGAAAAAACTTCAGCTGACTTTGACTAAACCTCCTAAAAGGTTGAAATTATTATGGGTCCCAATCCCCAATGCAGTGTTACAAATAAATCTGTTTTTATTCTTCAGCTCCATACTGTGGGTAACAGCTTCAGCACAGAACTCGACCTCAAGCAAGACGAATTCTGAATAACGCATAAAGTAACATCAACACGATGCAGTGTGTGTGAAACAGATCCGGAAGAGCGAAAGAGAAGGACACATCAGCTCATCACACGGACGTCTTTTTTGTGCGATTTTGCATTTTCCCATTCAAAAACAAAAATAAATAATAAATGTGAAGCTACTCACTCATGGATTCTGTCAGCTTGGCCATTGTTGCAGTTTCTTCTTTGTGCTTTTCCTGTAGGTGAGAAGAAAAGACGATTATCAATAAAACATGTCTTAGATATGAATTGATCTAATTGTCATTTACAACTGTATCGCTCTTTCTTCTTTTTCCTAGGCTAGGTCAGTATTTGGTTTCCAATAATCAAAAGAATAAAAAACCCGCATTACAGTTATATTATCAGTCAGTCACGGAAAACAGATTTTTAGGGCATTAAAAAGCTTCCCATTGCTCTTGGAAATGAGCATCTGTCACAGTCATCTTGGATATATATAATTGGTGATGCACGACCAGTTTTCAAAACCCCTTTGACACTGGATTTTTGACATCCACATGCCAAATCTTTTTCCTTTGTTTTCCTCCATTGAAGCTTTCTTGGTATTTTTGGAGCTGATATTTTTGTAGTCATTTGGTTTCTTCTTTCCAAAAAACGAAATAGATTTTATACATCTTTCTTTGTCTTACTTTTTGGGTTCCTGGAACCTTTTGAAAGTCTTAAGTTTTGATGGGTTTATAACCTTATCGATTTTGGGCTGAAAACATTCTGTTTTAACTGGGATAGAGGTTATAACCCACTGAGTTTGGGAGCCAGAATAATACATACAGAAATGAAATCTGTCCTAATTAAAAAATAACTTTGGAGCTATTAAGAATACTGGTCATCTCTTCTGAAAAGTTCTCTTTAATTTCTTCACAGTTCTTTGGGTTTAATTTCTTTTTGTTGCTAACATATGTAGTAACTGAAACATTGGCCACCAGTATTGTACTTTTTTTGCAGCCTTGTTTTTCTGTGAAACTAAAATATGTTCATTATATAAAAACTGCAGAAAAAATTAAAAATGATAAATCTAATGCCATCCCGAGGAAATCATGGTTCCATTTTGGTGACTGCTTTCTAGGCCTATTTCTTTACCTGTGTATATTTTCAAATATGGGAATAGGATCCTATTTTCATAGAGATAAGTATCTTTACTATACACTTTTTGTATTGAAGCAACTTTTTCACTTAACATTGTATCACACATTCTTCTGTCAATAATGGTAGAATACGTCATCTTTTTTAAATGACTGCATAGTATTCATCATGGGTTATATCATCATTTCCTTTATCACGTCCCATTTAATTTACTTAGAAGTTTTTACTACTTCATAAAACACTGGCATGAGTATCTTGGAACTCATATAGTTGTGTGCTTGGCCTGTGCAAGTTATTTTATGAGGATAAATCCTGAGGTGAGGCATGACTTGGTCAGAAAGTCTAAACATTAAAACTTCTGACACAGAGTGCCCAGTTGTCCCCCACAGAGGCGGTACTTGACAGTATATAAAAGTGTTCAGTTCCTTACATTCTTGCCAACTTGCCAGTGGCACTAGCATTTGTGTTCCCTAATCTTCGTGAAACCAACAGGCAGAACACATTATCTTGTTATTTTACACTGTTGTCTTTCTTTTTCTGACCTTTCGTGTATGGATGACTGTAGTGTTCTTTGACATGTCATCGTTATGAGGTTTGCTCATGGTTTCACGCTGCTGTGTTTCAGCCCCTCTGCCACGAACATTTTAGTGCTTAGAAGGCCAGGATGGTATTTACTTCTCCCCCTGTCCCTGGTACAATGCTGAGCGCAGTCTAACGGTTTGGCTAACACTTGAATTGATGTGTCACGGCTTGGGTGTTGTAGTGTGCTTAGCGAGGTCATTATTCATCCTCCTTGTGACACTATTCTCTTACTGGAAGGGTATGCTTTGATTGAATGGCAACAAACACCTTCGCACCTGGCAAGTGTTCTTGATTTCCACAGCCCTGTATTCATGACAACGAAATCAGGACACCACCTCTTACTTAAACTAATAATTGCCCTGGAGAACAGAAGGAGCTAAAGAGCTGTAATCTACCAACCTCCTTGCTGTGGCATTTGGCCCATGATATTTAGCCTACCACTTGGGTTATATCAACATGCAGAGAAACAGCATGGCACGGGCCAGTAGAGAGGCAGTGTCACATCACAGAGCTGAATAAGACAGGCAGAGAGGAGCCTCTCACACAATGCTGGTTCATGCGAGTGTGCATGGCGGCTGCTCACCAGTCGACCCCAGTGGGTTGTGACAATTCAGGCATAAAAGCTGTTCCGCATCAGAGACTCAGTGAAGCTGGTCCCAGAGCTTGTTGTCTCTGTGTGTCCCGTCACTGACTCGTAGCCCAGATCTGCTTTGTCGATCCCTCCAGCTGTACTGGCTCTCCTCATGTCCCAGCTCTCCTCATGTCCTGGTCTGTGACTTGACTTCCCTATTTTCTGGCTCCAGAAAATAGTCCTCACTCTAGATCACAGACCTCAGTCCTCACTCTAGATCACAGACCTCTTCAGCTTGACCTTCTTCTGATGGCACCAGCAGTGAGACCCCCCCTCTTCCCAACACCAAACCCCAGGTGTCCAGATTCCAGGCATTATATTCTTAACAAGCCCTGCTTAGCGTGTCTGTTTTCTTGTGTGTGTGTGTGTGACCACTTTATCTCTTGTGACCTAAGGACCCTGGTACATTCTGGGTCCCAGTCCTGCCGCTGGGTGGTCCTTGCAGCTGTTTTTGTTCAGATGTGCTGGATATCTTAGTCCTGGAGAAGTCAAATACCGCCTGGACCAGCAATTTCCTCTTCCCTGTAGTTAAATGGAATCCTCTGACATTAAGTGGGGAGAGGCTCCTAAAATCCTAAATGCAGCTCTCCCAGACTGACTCATCTATATCATAACTTATGGTGGAAATCATGGCATATGTTTTGGTGTTAGTAGTTTAGTTATTCTATTGGATGTCTCTAAACTCCTTCTGTCCTTCCTCATTATCAGAAAGTTGATGTTTGCAGTTACACGACATGTATATCCAATAAAGCATTTACATTTCATTCTTGGTCCCAAGCAAATTCTCCTTATTCTGAAGCCAAGAGTTTCCTTCACAGCAAATTTCCCGGTTGTTGGATTTACATTACTGGGAAGAAATTTAGAACTATAGCATATTAGAATTGGAAGTGATTCTTTTAGAGATTGTCGAGCCCAATGCCATAGTGCTGCAGTTGATGAAACAGAAACCCAGGGAAGGGTGTGACATGCCGGGAAAGGATTTAGAGGGAGCCAATCTCTTCCCCTTATCCACAACCTCTACTCTCCCAGAAATCTCAAGGCCCATCAAACATAAGCCCATTTAGCCAAGATCCCTTACACAACAGTCCCTGTGCTGTGTTGACATTTCCTAGATCTGCCATTTCTATGTTCTTTGAGTACTGTCATCCACAACAATGTCCCTAATTTCCATGAATGGCTGGCAGTGCCCAGATTGGCACATTTCACCCTGACCTCTCCACGGAACCCCTGCTTACCACCTCTTCTTTCTTCCTCGGCCCCTGATATTTTGCATATTTTAAAGTTGGTCTTCCCTCCCTGCACTCTACTTAGGAGACTATTAACATTGCCTCCACCTGCTTCAAGCCTCACCTGCAACCCTGAAGGTTTATCATGAAATAGCCCTGATCTAAAACACAAAACTGATGTGGCTGCTCCCCGCTTGAAATCCACCAGTGCTCCTCTAGCAAGTGAGCATGCAGTCCTTGTCTTCAGCCGGGGCCCTGGACCGATGGTTCTTTCTTCTCCACTCACACCTCAGGTCCAGCTCCCTGCAATCCACAACCCCTTTCTAGCTCCCGGCCTTGGCAAGCACTCTTCCCTTTGCCTAGACACTCCAAATTCCACTTCATTTGTGTCCTCTCCAAATTCATCCCTAAAAACTCCACTGGATACCATCCAGTCTCTGCTGCTTGCCCCGCTCTTTCTGACCATTTTCCTGAGTTTTATCTTTAGGTTTGTTTATGCACAAATGCATCGATGTGTCACATTGCATAATTTGTTATGGCATCAAGGGACTTTGGAAGCTTTGGAAAATTCCAAAGCCCCATCTCAGAAGCCTCATCTGGTGGTTTCTGCCAGCCCAACGGTCATGGCTGGGAGGCAGTGCGTGCTAGACCAGAAGCCTGGACAGCTAACCCTCCCTAGGAACCTGGACGAGTCGTTTTACTTTTTGGGCTACGTTTCCTGGTCTGCTCTTTTCAGAAGGGATCCGCTGCTTGCTGTTTTCTGCCCTGTCTCCCATCCCTTTCGCTCATGGAAGTCAGCCACGTGAAGAGGATGCCTGAACATGCTTTGATAGACTGTGACTATTGGTGGTGTTTTAAGGTGAAAAAGATATGTTTGCTTCAAGAAGTTGTATTAAAAATCTTTCCCTGGGGAAGCCAAGGGTTTTATATCAGAGGTAATCATCTCACATTCTTTTAAAATGAAAAGAAAATCAGAAATGCAGGAATCATACTTGTTGGGAGAGAAGAACTTACTTTGTCCCGAAAAATGTTTTGTTCTTGCCTTACTGTGCCTATCCCACTTGGATGTTCTTAGAGAGAGTGGGGAGGAGAGAAAGAGAGCACCTGGGAGGGGGTGGGGGCGGGGACTGGGGAGAGAGAAAGAACACATGTATTAGAGTTTAGAAGCCTGGGTCTAGGGAGGTGTTTGTCCTGGCTTTACCAATTCTTATCTACTTAGTAACTAATCTTGTAAGCTCTAATCTTCCCGTCTGTAAAGTGGGGATAGGTGGAATTTGCACTGCCTGATTCGCAGGACTGTTAGGGGAACAAATGAGACAACGTATATAAATACACTCAAGTGTGATGTCCATGCCTGGGTCTGAAATCATTATTCCCTTTGGCTTCTGTGTGAGGGCCCAGAGTTAGAACCTGTTCTTGCTATTTGAGGACAAATATTGACCTCTAGCATTTGTGCCCAAAATAACAGAGTAATTTTCCCTGAAGTTAGCAAGACGCACGGCTGCCAGCCTCTCAGGGGACTACTCATCAAGAGTGTCAACAGCTGGTCACTATGCAACCCACACCTGCATTTCCACACCCTGCTCCAGATACAAGGGCTCCAGAACCTAGGCGCACTGCTTGGAAGAGCTATGCTGTTTTGCTCTAGGAGGCACTCCAACTGAAGTTGTATTCTTGTGCATTTAGTGGAAGGCATTCATAGACACGTCAAATGTTTGGGGGGATTATAATGATATGTTTGAGCAAAACATGTCCACAGATGCTGAAAAAAATGTTAAGCGTCTTGTTTAAATCGTATCAAACTCTTTGGGTGGAGTATTGACTTTCAGGGGCTATGGGTATTTAATTTTCTGTCTGAACTTTTTCCCTCCATCACACCTGGGGGAGTAAATAAAGGCTCAGCAATTTGCTTGGTGTGTGTGTGTGTGTGTGTGTGTGTGTGTGTGTGTGTAACTTATACTCACACATTTGTTTCAGCTAAAGAGAGTATGGCTTTCTACTGAGACCATGCCAGCTATATCCTTCTCTCTGATGGTCTAAAATGAGAGAGGTGCTTTTAATGAGGGCAATTATAACAGTCTGACTGTAGCTCAGAGTTAAGATTGAGACACTGTGTGTGTGTGTGTGTGTGTGTGTGTGTGTATGTTGTGTGTGAGGGAGAGAGGAGGATGGGGAAGAGGAGACTGATTCACGAATGCAGAGCTTCTAGAGAGGGTAGAAAGGGTTTTTTCCTGCTGCATGGGGCTCCCTCAGACAGAGGACAGGAGCTGGCAGAGCCCAGCAAGGTCTGCAGTTTCGGCAGTACTGCCTTGCTTTCTGATACCCAGAAGCAGGCTTTAAAGGATGAGGGGGAAACTCATCATGGTTGATATATTTCAAACTGGTTATATTTGCATCTCAGATATTTTTATCTCTCTAAAATGTGTGCTTGTATTCATCAGAAAACTGTGATTTTTTTTTTCCAAAATACAACCATTTAAAGAAACATTTATGCAAAGTAGGAAACGATAAAGCCATTTTATGAACTTAGTATCCTCCATGCGGTCTCACCTCTGGTTAAACCAGGAGCCCTCAAATCCCCACCCTGTTTTTCATGTTTTCTACAAATGCACCAGCCTTGGCCCCTCCTCACCTTCCCCCTCCTCTTCCCTGATATGGGGCGACGGCAGGTCACCTGGGGACTGATTTAAATGGAAAATGCCACATGCTCAGATAGCCAAGCGAGTGAGTGTTCTCTTAGCATAGCATCATTTCTATTGCCTTGAGTGGCTGCTCAAAAATATAGGCCACAGCATTTAAGAATCACTGATTAGCTTTCTGCCCAATGAAAAACAAATGGAAATGAGTAGCCAGTATGCAAGTGTGGATTGGGGCAATATAAATATAAAATACATAAAAATACAACAATATGAAGATACATCAAAATAGTAACCCCTAATGTTTACTTCCCATTTATGATAGCCTGTCACTGCATTACTACATTAGAAGCCTGTGAAATAGGTGCTGTCATCTCTACTTTGGGAAGATGGAGAAATTGAGGCACAGAGAGGTTCTGCAGATCACTCCAGATCACATGGCTGGTAAAGAGTAGAGTTGAACCTCAAGCCCAAGAAGTCTTCCTTTATTAGCAACTGCATCCTGTACCACGGTGCCATCTGCATCCCTAAGAACTGGGGAGAAGTCCTAGAAATGAAGGCCATTAGCACTGCAGGCAGCAGTGAGAATCCAGGTCTAAGATCCTTCTTCAATCATATGATGCTGAAAAATGTATTATTGATATGCACAAGATGGGCACTAGATAAAATGGCATATCCAGGTAAAGCTGGCTTGACACCTGCCTTCAGAGAGCTTCCAGTTTGGTCAAGAAGGCCAGAGGTATAGAGAAATAGCCGCAATACGTGGTATGAAGGGGAAAACACCAGAAAAGTTGTACAGGACATTGATGGAAAGAGGAATGGAGGGAGCAAAGAGAAGCGGGGGAGAGAGAGAGAGAGAGAAGAGAGAAGTGAGGGGGAGAAAGAGAATACAGACAGAGAATGAGACTGGAGAGAATGTAGTTCTAACTCACAGAACCAGGGCATGCTTCACGGAGGAAATAACTTGTGAAGGAGGGGAAGAAGAGTGATGGGAGAGGGGAGGGCAAGGAAGAATATTCCAGGTGGAGAAACGGCACGAGGAAAGGTGGGGAAGCTTGGTGCATGAGGAGCAGCACGTTGCAGGGGGACTGAGGCTTGGTGTGAGAAGAGCAGGAGGTGGCAAAAGAAAATGAGAATATAATCCCTGGAGGGGCCTGGAGGCCAGGCTGAGCCACTCACGGGGGAGGCTGGGGCTGGAGCTGCCGTGAACCAGCAGGAGGAGGAAGGTGCCTGTGTGAGCAATGTGGCAACCCACAGGTGGTGGGAGACGTGGAGGCAAAACCCAGTGAGTGTGTTCTCCTGCAAGCCCAGGGACTGGGGGGGTTGAACAGTTAAGAACCTGCCAATCAGAATGGGGTACAGTTTTTTTTAGAGTGAAGTTAATTTTCGCCACTGATACACTCAGTGAAAGTATCTAAAATATTCTGAAATTGTCATGATTTAATTTGGGATAAAAACATCTGTGGGGTGTGCCTGAAGGAGGAGGTGACATTCTCCCTGGGCAGGCCGTGCGGGCTGCTTTTGGTGAGAAGGCCTCTTTGTAATAAGGGAAGGCCTCTTTGTAATAAGGCTCAGAGCCTTAGCCTCACCACAAGTCATCCTGCCTGGTTTCTTATGCTTCTATCTTGTTGACCAGACCAGGGAGGGTCCTAACACACTGAGGTATGAGGATATCTCACAAAGATAAATCAGATTCAAAGTTAAGCTTGTACTAACAGTGCCTCAATTCCTTTGGGCTTCAGGGTGAATTTGTAGGTGGCAGGAGAGGGTTTGGAGCATTGCCCTGGGTGCTTTCTTGAAAGCATGTTGAGCACATGAACTTCTAAGAGTGATGGGTAGCAGAGATAGGAGTTAGAAAACTGCTGAACCCCATGGCTGCCAGTTTCTCCAAACCCAACTCTGTGTGCGTCCTCCCTGGCTTGAAATCCTGTGGCACAAGCTTTTGACTTTCAGCATCAATATCCAGACAATGTTTCATGAATTTCCCCAGGGTAGTTGGTTTCTTGGAATCCTGGTGCGTCACTCATTTCTCCTTTCCTAGAGCTCCTGGAAATACTGTAAAATATAGCACAAGCATTATCACCAAAGACCTATCAGGAAATTTTCTTTAAAGAAAATATTAAGCGAGACTGCAGGGAGACACAGAATGTCCAGGTAACTGGAGCATACAGAGCCCATGCCCACAGTAGACAAGCACCTGCAGTCTTTTCCCGGGCAGGTACCTCTGCTTACAGGATGCACCTACTCTAGGTTTGGTCCGTGGCTTCCCAGGACCCAACCACAGTGCTGAATCTTGGAAACAGGCAGGAATTTCCTACTGGTCTCATGACACCCCCTCTATGGTCTCTTTTCTGGTTCAGGATCCCTCTGAGGCTCTTGTCTTGCCTCCAGGGTGATCTTGCAGACATCCTGAGCCTTGCAGTGGCCAATGCCTCTCCCATCTGCCTTTAACCAAGCCATAAGCATTGCCAAACCATCTCTGTTTCTAAAAGGAAAAGGAACAGACACCATATTTGTTCCTTTCTTTCCTCTTTACTTTTCCAGGTTGCCCACACTCCAAGTTCTAGGCAAACTGAGTCTTCCAATGTCCACTCTGAACTCCCAGCTCCCTGCATTCCAGGGCTTGTGTAGACCCTTCCCTTCCAGCCATGGCCTCCACCTACCTCTCCAGGCTCATTGCTTATCACTTCTACACTATGCTCCTGCCTGACAAGCTCCTTCAGTCCCTGAACACATGGCATTGCTTCATCTCTCGGTTCAGGTCTCACTTCCTGTTTGACGTTCTCCCTGGCGACCCCGTTCTCAGTACTGATCCCCTCTGCATCTTAGCAACTGTGCGTACTGTGGATGTAGGACTTGTCATTCTTGGAGCCGTGACTTACAAAGTAACAGAGCAAGCCAGAGGAAATCATCTTGACAAGTGCAGGAGCAACTAAAACGCTATAAAGGATGAATTCCTCTGTTTCCAAAGAGGATAAAGCAAAATACCGGATCGCAACCAAAGGATGCACAGAATGAACGGAATTTCCCTGGACAGCTGTGAGCTTCCTGAGATGCTGACCAGTCATTTGTTCAGAATTTTCCAGAAGAATTTCTGCCTCAGAAAGTAGTGCGATAAAATGATCTGTAAGAGCTCTTCTCAAATGGTTTCAGGGATGTAGTGACAGTTCAAGGGAAATAAATCCCTGACCCTTTTTACTTTTCTTCATATGATGTTCTTTCTTTTATTTGATCAGAGGTGGGTGGTGGGGTGCCGGGGTCAGCTGGGAGTGATGATAGGAGCAGGGTGGCAGGCCCGAAGGTGAGACTGGTTAGTTACTTTGACATATAAGGGATACTTAAAGCAGGGGTCCCAACCCCCAGGCCATGGACCAGTACTGGTCCGTGGCCTGTTAGGAACTGGACCGCACAGCAGGAGGTGAGCAGTAGGTGAGTATTTCCACCTGAGCTCCACCTCCTGTTAGATCAGTGGGGACATTAGATTCTCGTAGGAGTGCAAACCCTATTTGAATCATGCATGTGAGGAATCTAGGTGGTGCACTCCTCATGAGAATCAAATGCCTGATGATATGAGGTGAAACAGTTTCCCTCTGAAACCATCCCCAGCCCCTCTTCCTGCCCCTGGTCCATGGAAAAATTGTCTTCCATGAAACCGGTCCCTGGTGCCAAGAAGGTTGGAGATGGCTGATTTAGAAAATAATCACCTGGCCCAGCAGCTTGAACCTGTTTTAAGGAGTCACTCAAGCCCAGTGGTGAGCTTGGTATGGTCACTAGAACGCCTTACACTTGTCTAATGAGGCAATGTTGTATTAGGGAGCCCCATGGAAAGGTGCCGTGGTGGACTCCGGTTACCATGGTGCTCAATTGTCTCCTGCCTTTTAACTTCTGTCTGTAACTTCCATTGACAGGAATGAACCCTAGGGAAGCCTAGGGTTAGGATGCTGCTGTGGGACTAATTGCCACAGCTCAAGTTTCAACTTGAGAACTGGCTGGGTTGCACTGAAGAGTAAGGAATTGATCAATCGATTGATTAATTCACTGAATCATGGCTCAGCCTGTGTGACTCTATGAAATTGCACAGCCTTTGGGAGGGACATGATCAAGTTTTGTGACAGGAGATTTAAGCCTAAACTGCCCAATACTGGATAACCCATGTTATCTAGTATAAGACCCCTAATTAGACAGGGAGCCCAGTGGGGCATGATAATGGCTCCTTCCCAAGCCAGGCCACTCTGGACACTGTCAGTATCCAGGGAAGTGGTGTGAATTCCTGTTCTCAGAACAGGGGACTATCCCTGCTGAACTCTAACACAGCATCATCGAGAGAACAGCAGAGAGCTCCAGTTATTGGAATAACCCCAGGAAGCGAGCTTGTTTCACATGCATGCAGAAAAGTGTAGGGTGCAGAAAGATGTGCTCTTCAACCTCTCATCTGTATCAATAGTTATAAAACAAACTAAGTCAGAGGAATATTTTTTAAAATGTTCCTTTGAGAAATTCCTATGAAATTGCAACTTTATAACCAAATGTGACATTTACTGGAGCTGGAGACTGAGAAAAATTTACAGATAGAAAATAAATTATTTTCTTGTGCTTCTTGTCACACGTTTTCAGCTGAAACTTCTGTTTGGATAGAGGAGGGAAGGGAGAGAAGCTGATACTTTGTTAGGTATCTAGTAAGGGATTCTCAGCAACAGAAATCTCTGAGAAGGAAAATGAGGAAGACCACTCTAATCTCTGTTTTTTGTCTCTTCTTTCTTTTTCTCTATTTACATTTAATTTCTTCACTTCAGCTTTGGGAAAGATGATGTAGACGGATTTTTTTTTTTCCTATTTCTCTCACTAAGTACAACTAAAAAGTCCTGGACAATATATACAAGACAAACTTGAGTTGACTCTGAAAGGTGAATAGAAGGCACACCAGCTAGGGAGCTCGGGATCTGAGGAATAACACAGGAGCGAGTTCTCTGAGTTTTTTCTTTTTTTTTTTTCTGCATTGTTTATAGCTGATTGGATACTGGAGATGCCAGCAACTTGGAAATGTCAACAGATGTAGACAAAAACGCCCCAAGCCTGAATTCTTTAGCTAAAGACCTAGGAGAGAGGTAGTCTAAGAAGATAGAAAACTTTTGGACAATAACTGCTATAGCCAAACACTAAAGAAAAACCAGCAATCCCACTTGGAAAGCAAAGCTGGGTGGGAAGCTTAGGCTTCCACTCTTATCAGGCTATAATGCTGCACCCAAATCTGTTGCCAGGCTGATGTCAGTGAAGACAGAATGGAGATTCTGAATTTTCCTTCTTGCTGAAAGATAAGAGACTCCCTAGAGATCACATGGGGAGCCTGGCCCTTTATACAGTTCTGGTAATACCCACAGGGGAGGTATTGGAAGAGGGCCAGTGTAGAGTCAGGATATTCACCACCACTCAGCTGTAACAAGGTCAATCCTGCAAAGTGTTGGTGGAGACCACCATGTGGGAAGTAGTAACGAGGTGCCTCTCCTATCCCAGCCATGATAGTGTTGCTGGAGGCCCAGTGGGGATCCTGAACCTTCAGTGCCATCCAACAGTAATAAGGATGACACCCTACTAGTGAGCAATGAGATGGTACCCCCTTAACTCACCAGAGTGATGTCAGAGGAGGCCTCCTATAAGATTTAAATAAAACCCAGAATCTTATAACACCAAAAATGTCTAGGTTTCGGTAAAAAGTTACCTGTCACACCAACAGAAAGAACTAAAACTGAAGATAAAAGACGAGTATCAACACTGATATGATCCAGATTTTAGAGTTATATGAGGAGTTTAATGCAGCCATCATAAAATTGCTTTAACAAGCAATTACAAAGAAAAGTCCTAACAAACAAATAGTAAGCCTCAGGAAAAAAAATCAGCAATTATGGAGAAGAAATAGAAAAAAATTCAGAACCAAAAATTATAATAACTGAAATAAAAAACTCAGTTGATGGACTGAACAGCAGGGTAGAGAAGTTGTTGACAGAACAATAGAAATTATATAATCTGGATACTAGAGGGAAAGTAGACTTAGAAAGCTTAACAGAGCCCTGGGAACATGTGGGGCTATAACAAAAGATCCAACATTTATGACACAGAGTTTCAGGAGGAGAAGAAAGAGAAGATGAGATGGAAGAAAGTATTCGAGGGAATAATGGCTGCAATTTTTTTCAAATTAAAAAAAAAAAATTCTACAGATCAAAGAAGCCAAATGAAACCCATGCAAGAAAAATCCAAGGTAATTCACTGAGAGACACATTATAAACTTCTGAAAACTAAAGAAAAAGAAAAAAATCATGAAATCAGCTAGAGAGAAGTAATACATTATCAATAAGGAAAGGTCAAATGACAGTGGTTTTCTACTCAGAAACTGTGGAGGCCAGAACAAAAATTTTCAGCTCAGAATTCTACACCAGGAAAAACATCTTTCATGAATTAAATGAAAATCAAGGCACTCAGTCATTTTCAGATGAAAAGAAAACAAAAAGACTTTGTCACCAGCAGACCAACCCTAAAAGAAAAAAGTTCTCTCAACAAAAAGGAAATAATAAAGGAAGCAATCTTGGCACATCTTAGAGGTAGAAAGGACTTGGAAAGAGAAAATATATAGGAAAACACAGCAGACTTTTCTTGAATTTTCTAAATTATGCTTGACGGTTGAAACACACATTATAGGTCTAATGTGATTCTTAATATATGTAGAGGAAATATTTAAGACAACTATGTTTTAAATAGAAAAAGGGAAATGAATGTAAAGGGATGGAAGATTTCTATGTTTCCCTTGAATTGGTAAATATTAACAGTAGTTAAGATATATACATATATATATATAAATTACATTGTGTGTATATATACATATACATATACATATACATATACATATACATATACATATACATATAATGTAATTCCTAGAACAGCCACTGAAAAAACTAGTCAAAGAGATATATTCAAAAACACTACAGCTAAATCAAAGTTGAATTTTAAAAATATCAAAGTTTCCCACAGAATTTCAGAAAAAAATCCCAGATAATCAAAACAAAAAACAAATAGAAAACAAAAAGTTAAATGGCCGACCTAAGCCTTAACATGCTAATAATTATATTCAACATAAATGGTCCAAATAAATGAATTAAAAAACAGAGATTAGCAGAGTGTATAAAAAGCAACTCTAACTATATACCATTTTTAAAAACTCACTTCAAATATAATGGTATGGGTAGACCGAAAGTAAAAAGATAGAAAGAGATGTACTATGCAAACATCAATTAAAAAACAGTGTGGGAATATTAGTATGCAAATTAGACTTCAGAGCAAAGAAAATATAAGAGATGGAGGAAAAAATACACAATAATAAAGATTCAATCATGGAGAATATTATGGTAAGTGAATAAGCCAGGCATAGAATGACAAATATTATATGTTTTCACTCATATAGTGAAAACATATATGAGTTTTTCACTCATATAGTGAAAACATATATGAGTTTTTAGCTCTCATTGAGAGCTAAAAAATTGATCTAATGGAGTCATGACTGGAATGGTAACCAGAAGCCTGGAAGGGTCAGGAGGGGGATATGAGAGGTTGGTTAATGTGTACAAAAATAGTTAGATCGAAAGAACAAGCTCTATTGTTTGACAGCACAGAATGACTACAGTTAATGATACTGTATTGTGTATTTCAGAATAGCTAGAAGAAGACTTGAAATGTTCCCAACACAAAGGAATGATACGTGTTTGAGGTGGTGGATATCCCAATTACCCTGATTTGATCATTATACATTGCATGTATCAAAATATCATATGTGATGTTCATAAATACAAACAACTATTAAGTATCAATAAAGTAAAGATTTAATCAACCAAGAATACACAGCAATCCTAAATGTGAATGTACCAAACAATGAAGGTGCAAAATATGTGAAAAACTGATGGAACTGAAAGGGGAAATAAACAAATCCACAAACATAGTCGAAGATGCCAACACCCTTCTCTTAACAATTGTTAGGATAACCTCAGAGAAAATCAGTAAGGATACAGAGGAACTCAAAAACATCATCAACCAACAGGAACAAATCAATGTTCATAGAATATGCCACACAACCACAACAGAATACACGTTCTTTTCAAATGCACACAGTATATATACCAAGACAGAATTCAAGAAAAGAAGTGAAATCCTACTGAGTATGCTCTCTGATCACAATGGAATCGAACTTTTTAAAAAATCCTTTTTGTTTCTTTTTTTCTTCACTTTTTTACTTGTGCTGCCCCCATGCCTACTTCCATCAGTATGGTATGCCATTACTCTGAATGCTGCAGTGAGGGTGCATTTCTTGGGAAGTTTTTGGAGAGGGATGTGGCTTTCATGGCTCTGAGTTTTAAAGAAAAGGGAGGAATGGACTTTCCATTCTCTTTAGTTTCTTTATTGGAACTCTCTCTCTGATCTTGGAGAATTAGCATGACCCTCACATTTATCTGTTGTGACTGTTCCTGGAAACTTTCTATGGAACACCAGAGAAGAGAGGAAGATGGTTAGATTCTGAGTCTGCGTCATGGAAGATGGGTTTGCATCTTGCGTGCAGTTAAACAGCTTTGTAGCAAAAAGAATTAAACAGAGCAGAAAATATAGCTTTCTTTATGAAACAAAAAATTCAACAGTAAATTTCCAATTCAGAAGGCAGAGGTCAAGAATGACTGCATCTGCTGGAGACCCTCTCTCCCCTGGGGACCAGCCATTGCAGAGTCATGCCCTTTCTTTATGCCACCCTGTTAGTACTGCTGAGCCAAAAAACTTAGTCCTGCTCAACCACGGTGAATATTTTTCAAAACCACATATTCCCAATCATGAGATTCTCACTGATGATCCTTTGGTTCCTAATTTTTTAAATATCTATCTGTAAGAAGGAAAAAATGTCTCTCTCCACTTTTAGCTATGAGGTGGGCTATTGGCCAAGCACGGCTGGGGGCCTCTGTCCCTGACAGGCGGCAGCTGCTCAGGCTCCCTGTCCCAGAGGAAAGCAGAAGGCAAAGGAGAGGGGGTGGAAGCAAGATTCAGGGCACCCAAGGCAAGAATTCGTTCCCAAGGCTTTATCCTCCCTGGGACTGGGTGCTAGGGCAGATGGTGCTTGCATTTTCCATTGCTCAGAAAGCCATGGCCAGAGACAGGAGGGTGGGAAGGGGGAGGGAAAAGGTCCAACATCATTTCTGGAAGCTCTTCAGATTCTCTGCATTTAAAAATCTCATAATTCTTCTCTTTGAATAACACAGAGCCAATGCCATACAATGTTGTGGCATTTGCTGGGCCATGTTCCCTCGTGAGATGGGAGAAGAATTACTGTGCCTAAGGCAGCAACCAGCTTAAACATTTTCCTTTTCATTCTTGTGGCTTAGGTATTACACCAGGAAATCCTGCTGTCATCTTCCTTGCCCTCTCCCTATTCCTTGCTGTTCATTTCTCAGCTCTGTGATTTTGTAATTCTGGCCTTTGTCAGGGCCATACTCTCTGTTCCTGATTCTCTCCTGAGAACAAGCCTTGGTTCTGGCCTAGAGAGCATGTCGCGACTGTGGACTAGCTGAATTTCAAGTTAGCGTGGGAAATGTCCTTGTTCTCAGGAGATATATACTCAAATACTTGGGGCAACATGTCCTGACGTCTATAACTAACTCTTAAATGAAGAGAGAGAGAACACAAATAAACAAGGCAAATGTGACAAATGTTTACACCTGGGAGGATCCAGGTAAGGGGTATGTCATGTGTATTATATTATTCTTGTGGCTTTTCTACAGATTTGTCATTTTTCAAAATTAAATAAAGATTAAAAAAATCAGTATGGTGTGTGTAAACTGCTTCTCCTAAGCCCCAGGTCAGAACAATGGCCTCTTAGTTTCATTTTAGCCTGTGATGCTCTAGCATCAGGCCATGCTCTGGTAGGAGTAGCATTGAGTGGTATTCCTAATATTTCACATGCATTGCCTGTGGCTCTTCTGAGCCGTGAGGGGCTGATGCTCCGATGAAGACCAACTGAATAGAAATCTCTGGGGATAGAAGTAAAGAATATGCATTTCTTTAAACCATTCCTATAGAGACATCTAATTTTAAGATGGTAGGACCTCATTTTACCTCTCTTTAAAGACTCCAAATACAGTCCCATTCTAAGGTACCGGGGATTAGGACTTCAACAGACAAGTTCTGAGGGCATGCAATTCAGCTCCTAACATCTGGAGAAGTAGGGGTGCGACCTGGTCAGCTCTGCATCTCAGCAGGCAGAAATGCATTTTCCAGCACACCTCAGTGTCTCAGTAATGACCCCCTGGAAGGCTGAGAGCATTTCCTACAGAGCCGAAACCTCTGCCCCATGGCCATGAAACATGGGACGACTACTGGGTGCTGAGCTGAGAAGGTACTCAAGGAATGTCCTTGGGAAGCACCAAACTGGGGAACACTCCGGGCCTTGGATTATGTTCACTAAAATTTAAATGACTCCTTCATAGCCCAGTGGCAAGTAGGGGACCACCAGCCTCACTGAGGAGTTGACACCAGGCCCCCGGGCTAGCTGGTGACTGGAAAGGAGAGGATGATGTGGGTACCCTGAGCTTCCAGTCAAGTGAGTGGCTCAAGCCCCCATTCTAATCAAACAAGCCCATGTCTGTCAAGTTCCTTGGCCTGCTCCTCAAGCCCCAAGTGAGGCTTGGAAGATAGCCCTTCTTGGAACCAGTTTCCAATCTTACATAAGGTGCCAGAATCGCCAGTGATTGGACATCTTCCATGAGGTTGTGGAAAAGGGCTGTATTTTCCTAACAATCAGGTGAACCTCACTCTACACAACACCTGAATCCCCCAAACATTGTGTGAATTTTAAGTCCAAGTCTACCTTAAATAGGCAGGGCTGGAGGGGGGCACCGTTTATAGTAAACGTCCAGTGTGCCTTTTGTAGCAAGCAGAGAAGCCTTCTATTTCAACTTTCCTGTTTTGTAAATGTCACCTTTATATACACACGCATGCAGGCATGTATGCACATTGTGGCGTTCAAGTCTGCGAGGACCAAGTGTCTAGCTGTGCTTTAATTCTAAAATGGGAAGGCTTTGTTAAGTAGCTCAAACTGCAGGGGAAATTATGATCTGAGTTTAAGCTAATATATCATGAAAAAGCCTAGACACAGCCTCTGTGGACTTGAGTGATCTTGCTTTTCTCTGGGAAGCCACCTGGTAAATTCGTACTTTGCAACAGCAGCTGCAGAGACCGTGTTTACCCCGTGTAGACTGTCAGAGAAATATGAAGAACTGGGGGTTCTTCTTCTATTTGTGCTAGTGGTAGGCTGACTTAGTTGAACATATTCTGGGAGTTTTGTAAAAGAGTACAGAGCCTCAGAATTCTGAGCTGCTAAGTCAGTCCCCTCAACAGCCAGGGGAGAGACAGGGCAGACATCTTGACTGATGTGTGACATCATTTGTTGCCAGGATGAAAAAGCAGGGTTGGCTTCAAGATGAAGGGGTCAGACCTACACAAGATAGCCACAGCTGAGGGGTGTTTCTCAAAAGGTAGGACAGAGACTCTTAAAAAGGCTAGGAAGATTCGGAGAAAGTGAATGGAGAGAAACAACAGCAGAGACATGCTCATGAAGAGTATAGACACTTGACATTCATAGCAGAGAAGATCAATGCAGTAAAACCGAGGAATGAGGCAAAACGTGTTTTATAGGCTTTTCCTTAAGATTTTGCTTTATTTTGTATCATTTGATTCACCAATATTTTAGGCATGGTAATTCCTGATCTTATTAGGATGTCTGCTTAAACTGACACAAGAATAGAAAATGAAATACCCCATGTTCTCACTCATAGGCGGGTGATGAACAAAGAGAACACATGGACACAGGGAGGGGAGCACTACACACTGCAGTCTATTGGGGGGAATAGGGGAGGGACAGCGGGGGAGGGGAGCTGGGGGAGGGATAGCATGGGGAGAAATGCCAGATGTGGGTGAAGGGGAGGAAGGCAGCAAATCACACTGCCACGTGTGTACCTATGCAACTATCTTGCATGTTCTGCACATGTACCCCAAAACTTAAAATGCAATGAAAAAAAAAGGATGTCTGCTTAAATGAGTAAATCATGGAGTAATAAAATCTTAGGTTCTTAGTTTTTGAAATTCAGAGATTGTTATGCCTGAGTACTTACCATACCTCCCCAGTAACCAAGACAGTAGCCTCCAATGGCTGGAGGAGAATTTGACTCTTTGGCTATATGCTATACCCTCAGCTCTTAATGTCACTGGGTATAGCAAAGGCACCATCTCAGGTTTATTGCAGATCTGATTTAGAGTGAGTACAGAGAGACTTGAAAGGGCTGTGTCTGTTTATTACTGAGTTCTTGAGAGTTTATTCTTCAGGAAATACATGTGGTGCCAGACATTTCTATTTGTAATGATTTGGATGAATTCTGCTTTATTCACAGTGTGTGGTTGACATCTAAAATCAGGTTTTGTGCATCAGGAAATACGGTTATTAAAATATTATTAAAATAGGTTTCCACAGGCACTTTGTTACGTGTGACAAAATGCATAATTAGCTGGAGTTAAGAGCTAAAAGGTTTATGACAAAAATACTGCACTTCTAAAATAATGTTCAGCTGATACTTACGTGCACTGCTGTAACTTGTGTAAGAAATTGTTCTATGGTTTCTAAAAGTCTTATTGCCTTATATCGTCTCTTTAAGCAATTTTAAAATATAAAGCTTGCTTTTTTTTGGTGGAGAGACAGAAGGTGAGCTTCTGCTATATTGGCAGTTTGAAGGTTGAGTTTAAACTGCTTGAAATGATGGGACTTCAGGATAGACCATATGAAAATATCAGCTTTTTGGGGCCAATGAGTCATCCGGCATCACAAGCTGTTTTGTGGGGATGGAGGCCGGTTTGAGTCTGCATCATCCAATAGCTGATGCTTGACAGAGATACAGGAAAGAAATATCCAATTTTCCAAATCTTTTTTTTTTTTTTTGAGACAGAGTCTCACTCTGTCACCTAGTCTAGAGTGCAGTGGTGTGACCTTGGCTCGCTGCAACCTCTGCCTCCCAGGTTCAAGTGATACTCCTGCCTAATCCTCCCAAGTAGCTGGGACAACAGGGGTGCAATACAATGCTTGGCTATTTTTGGTAGAGACAAGATTTCATCATGTTGGCCAGGCTGGTCTTAAACGCCTGACCTCAGGTGAGCCACCTGCCTCGGCCTCCCAAAGTTCTGGGATTACAGGTGTGAGCTGCCATGGCTGGCCAGGAATATCCAATTCTTTAACAGCCTTTCTTTTCTAAAACATTGGCATTCAGATTAAATATTTGTATGCCGTTGTTTAATACATTGCAAAAACAAGTCAGGTGAGAGATGAAACCTAGACAGAACAAGACAAGTTACCCAGACTTGCAAGCTCTGTGATTACATAACTTCAAATACAAAGCTTTGAATATGTGCAGGGGTGTCAGAGGTGGAGGGACTCAGGCCCTTCTGGTAGGGCCACGTGACTGGATTGTCTTATGGTACTGTTACAGAAGCCGTCTTTTCAAAGGCACCTGCTCCTAGCAAACTTATGCCTCGCCAAAGTCTTCTCTAAAAATGAGAAGAGGACATTTTGCTTTACTTTTACTGAAGTGGAGACACCAAGGCATGCTTTAGGGGTCTCTAGCACTTCCAAGGGTCCGTTAGTCCCCATTCTCCCCCAAATAAACCAACAGAAAAGTTAAGCAAAAAATGATCCTCTCTCTGTTTCCCTCCCTCCCACCTTTCTCTCTCTCTCTTCCTTCCTTTCTTTCTTTGAGTAAAGGTCTTGTTGTGTTGCCCAGGCTGGTCTTGAACTTTTGGGTTCAAGTGATCCTTTCGCCTTGGCCTTTCAGTCTTTTTGTTGGGATTACAGGCATGAAAAAGATGTTCTCTGGCCTAGAAAAAGATGTTCTCTATGCCCATGAGGGTTCAAGAGAAGCTGGTTTCCTTGTCTTCACTCTTTAGAACTAGATTCCAAGTACCTCCTGGATAGAGCCCTAATCTTAAGCTCAGACATCATTTGTGCATAGAAACTCCATATAGGAGTGTTAGAAAAGTTGGAGGCTCTCTTGATGGGTGATTCAGATATGCTGGGAATAAAATAAAATGTGTGTCCTGTGGAAAGAGCTGTAGTTTTAATGTGATGCTGAAATCATTGAGAAATACTCTACTTCACTTGATATGAAAAACAAAAGCTACCACTGTACAGAAAAAAGTGGAGGAGACATTGTGTAAACATTTTCAGATAACCATGTATATCTTTTTTTTGTCAGTCGTGTTCCACCATGTCCACCCCCAGTTCTCAGCTGTTTGTAGGGGCAGGAGAGGAAGTCAAAGGCACTGGCTGAACAGGGAGGCTGGGGCCTGACCCTCTTGAGCTTCAACTGTCTCCTTCTGTACAATACGGATCCAGCTCCTCTTTGAGAAGCTTTGAGAAGTGTTAGAACAAGCAACTTTTTAAGCTCCTTGTAGCTTATCTCATTAATCATTTTAGGAATGGAGGAGCCAGCTTAGAAAGAATTTGTCTGTCATACCCCTGTTAAGGGCAGAGGCACTATATTCTCTTGCTGATGCTCTCGTAAATGATAACTCAGGCACTTGCCCACTGTCTGTTTGGTTTTTATAGCGTGGCTTATAATTTGGTCACTAGGGACTTCAACACCCCACTCTCAGTCTTGGACAGATCATCTAGATAGAAAATCAACAAAGAAGTGTTGGATTTAAACTGCGCTTTAGACCAAATGGTCCTAACAGACATTTACAGAACATCTCACCCAACACTTGCAGAACACACATTCGTGTGTTCATCAGCACATGAAACACTCAGCAGCAGAGATGGTATGTTAGACAAATTTCAACAAATTTAAAAAAAGTAAATCACACCAGGTAACCTCTTAGATAACTAGCTTAGGTGCTGCTGTGAAGATATGATGCGGATGTGATCATAACTGGTTGACTTCAAATTAAGGGCAGGTTATCCTACACTATCTGGGTGGGTCAGACTCAATCAGGCAAAGTTCTTTAAATGCTGGCTTGAACCTTCCCTGAGAAAAGAAGAAATTCTGTCTGCGGAAGGTGGCTTCAGTTCATGCCTGAGAGCTCCAGCCTGCTCTTCTTAGTGGCCTGCCCTTCAGCCTTCAAGACTTGCCTAGTCAGCTCCCACAATTGCAGAACACAATGCCTTGCGGTAAACCTCTTCATATATATCACTTACTCATTCTGCTTCTCTGTTGAACCCTGACTGATATACCAAGGGAGACATCACAATTAATAAGTGGATCTGATGAGCTGGGAGCCTATCGTTGGGTTTCTATAGATGGATGGAAGGAGGAAATGGGTCCTTGGGTGGGCACTGGCTATTGGTTCTTCACTTAACCAGGAGCCTGAACTTTCACATACTTTTGTGCAGCTTTTGCTAAAGGAATAGACCTCGCTGTAGCTGGACAGGGAGGCTAGGATTGCATTCAGATGGAATGACCAGCTGGACATTGGCCCCTGCCTGCTGGCAACTGGGGAGAATGAGCAAGAGAAGTACAGATCAGAAACTAAGTACAGAAAATGTCAGAAGGGTCCATTGGCTGTTCCTGCATTATCAGCACTTCAGCCAGATTCACCTGCCACCAGGTCATGGTCAAGAGGAACATGTATCTTGAAATCTGGGGGCCACAGGGTGAACTAGAGATGGCCAATGGCTGCTAGAAAGATAAGAAAGGATGGAGAATGACCTGGGGGTCACAGGATGAACTAGAGATGGCCAGCGGCTACTGGAAAGAGAAAGGAGGGTGGAGAACGAGGAATAAGCAATGAAGATTACTGGATGTCTTCAATACAAAAGTAGGCATCACGTAGAGCATATCCTTCTAGGTTTTCTGATTCTAGCTATTCATTGCCATTCAGCTATTTTTACAATCTCTAAATTGTAGAGAACTGATGGCAGTGCAGTTATAACTGACAATGCAAAATAATTATTGTGTATAGAACAGAGAATAAATTCTGTTAGGTGAATGCTCAAATAATCTCCCTTCTCATGGAAAAGGCCATCTCGACATTCCTTGACTCCACAGAAATATGTCATTCTTTGACTTCTTCTTTGAACCTTTTGCAACATTTGTATGATTTCCTTGTTAATAAGTATAATAAAATATTTCCACATGTTCATTTTATATTTGCCTGAGAGTCATGATTTTATGCTATTTAAAAATCATGCTCTAATAACACCTGAGGGGTCTTGGGTACTACGGGGAGGAACGTCAGAGGCAGCATTGCACTCAGAGGTAGGGACAAAATTCTGTCCAGTGAGGAGAGCCGAGGGGTCCACGGCCCCCAGAAAGCCCATGCAGCCAAGCCTGCAGCAGGGACAACCTGAATAAAAGCAAACTTTCATTTTTATTTTTAAAAATTAGGGCAAAATACAGATCCTTTATCTTTCCTTTCAAGAGTAGTATCAAGAGATGTTTTTACGGTTTTTCTGAAGAAGAGTTAAATCCATCTCTGTCTCATGTTTACATAAACATTTGTTTATGTATTTGTACTTTATATCCTACCTGCTTCCAAAAACCGCATTTGAAATGGGCCAAATGGTGATACAAGTGACAATAATAGATCGTATAGCAGACCAGACCTTACCTTGCAAAGAGCGATGTCAGCCGTGGAACCACAGAACAGATGGTGAAAAACCATATGATAAAAATAACAGAAGGCTACATGGTAAATATATTACCGCAACAATGAGGCAATGAAGAGACTGATGAACAGAAAGAGAAAAGCCAGGGGCGGAAGGATCATCCAAGGTCAGAGCTCACAGCTCTGGGGTATTAATGGTACCTTGCAGTCTGGGTTTATATGTCAACAGCCTCTGAAGAGCCAAGTGTGGTTGCATTTTCGGTCCGACTTGGCCTTTGTAGAGCAGGTGGCTGAGGACAGAAAGGTACAGGTCTGGGCAGCAGAAATCGCTAGTTCTTCTGTGATGGAAACACTGGTGCAGGAATGGGGACAATCTTTTCCCTAAGACCCGTAGCCAGCTGGGAGAACGAAGTTGAAGCTCAGCTCTCTGGCTGCCCTGGGCATCCTTTGTACCTGAGTCAGGGATGGCTATGTCAGGGCTCAGGAGCCACTTTGCAAACAAAGCCAAAAATACAGTGGAGGGTGGCACATTCTATTAATACACATGACTGCAGCTAGAGAGAACCTTACTGCAAAGTTTAGGGCCAGTTGTATGAGATCTGTGACGATAGAGATTTGTACTGTCTGGACTATAATTTTAAAAATTTTCCAGAAGGCCTTTTTAAGGAAGATATCACAGAATTAAATTGAAAGTGTGTGTATCCTATAAAACATGATGTGCCTTCAACAAGTAAATTACACATCTTATCAAGAAGAGCATTTGGAAAACTAAGATAAAAATGTGAATTCTCTTACTGTCTAGAGGCTGCTGTTCAGAGAACGATCCAGATTAAAGCTGAGCTCCAGACAAGGGAGGAGAAACATTTCTCTGGGATATGTGGGAAAAATAGAAAATGAACTGGAAAGGTCCTAAGGCAGTAGCGGTCCACGCGTGTTTACACAAATGGAAGATGTAAGTGTTAGTTAGAAAATCAGAGGACTAGCCTCAGAGCCCTGGAATGTACCAGTCAGGGGACAGTCCCCGTGTAAACTCTCGCAGCTCAAGACCTGTGCAATATTCTAAGCAGAATTACAAAGTGCTCCCACAAGGGGCAGGCACGGCTGGGGTTGGGTAAGGAGGGGAGGACAGAGGCGCCGGCAATCATCAAATAAAATGAAAATGTTCTTCAGAATCCACAGTACACAAGATTCTTGGAAGCTATTTGTGTGGATGACAGTTTTACAACATGGCTCTCAAGCTGTGTGTTTGGTGTTTCACTCACAGTTTAGAAGAAATAAAAATGCGGTAGAGAATGGTGATGGAGTACCCAGTGCCTGTTGGGCAAGAAATTCCCCTTGGCCCTGGGATGGAGAGCCACGCTTTCTGGATCCCTGAGCTGTGCTCTAGGCAGTGAATTCTTTCGGGATGATCAAAGTAGGCTGAGTGGATTGCCTGGGTGGTTTGGAATCAGTCACGAATCTCACACTCTAGGGGCCTGGAGAGGACAGGAGCCCTGCCCATCGTGAGGCACCGTTGATTGACAAAGGGCTGCTCTCCCATTTCCATGGCCTCCATGGCACAGCCCTCATATGGGGGACCCCTCTTTTAATCTTAATACAGTACTAGCTAACAGTTATTGAGCACCTACTATATGCTAAGCATTGCTTTCCGAGTAATAATTCGTAGAAATAATCCAGGAGGTGTTTTTACAGACTTGGGTGGAGAAACTCATCAGGTAAGTTAGTGTTTTAAACGTACAATCATTTCCCACATTTTCTGAAGTTGTCAGTTGCAATAATTCTTGGATCTGTTTAAGCTGGATCCTGATAGGAACATTTGCCTCGGGCTTTTACATGTTTGTGTAATTTGGGTTTAGCTCACCTGCTCATTTCAGACCCTGTCAGGAGCTGGAACAATTTCTACCTGTGATGAAGGTGGCTGATGACATGGAGTGATTTGAAAGAAGTAGACAGGTTCTAGCTACCTCTGTGTAGCCTCTCTCACCCTTCAAGCTACATGGCATTTTTTTTTTTTTGAGACGGAGTGTTGCTCTTGTTACCTAGGCTGGAGTGCAATGGCGCGATCTCGGCTCACTGCAGCTTCCGCCTCCTGGGTTCAGGCAATTCTCCTGCCTCAGCCTCCTGAGTAGCTGGGATTACAGGCACGCGCCACCATGCCCAGCTAATTTTTTGTATTTTTAATAGAGACGGGGTTTCACCATGTTGACCAGGGTGGTCTCGATCTTTTGACCTCGTGATCCACCCGCCTCAGCCTCCCAAAGTGCTGGGATTACAGGCTTGAGCCACCGTGCCCGGCCACTACATGGCATTTTTATCCTTGAATGATTTAATTTCACTCCACTGTGTCATTCACACATCTGAATTAGGCAGCAAAGTCCTATTTAGGTTCCTTAACGAGGTGAGCCTGGAAAACCTACTCATCCCCTACTATTGGCCTATTGGTTGACCAGATGGCTGTGGTCCCTTTAGTAGATGCTAAGTAGTAAAGCCTGGGCTTTAGGACTTGGCAGCTTAAAAAAGGACCAAGGGGCTCCCAAGGGTAGACCCAAGGGGTGGGGTGCTTAGATAGTAGGAAGTGAAAAGCAAAGAGCCAGCTCAGGCACAGGGTAAGCCAAGACAGAGGGCATTTACTGCACAGAATGGCACAGGTCCCCAGGAGGACATAAGGAAGAAGGGGAGACCACATTTCTCTGAGCAGGCATCTTGCATAGAAGTGTATTTCCTGGAAGAGGGATACAGGAGCTGTAGCCAGATGATATGTTTTCCCTTTTCTGTTGCTCATGTACATTGCAATGACCAGGAAGGCATGCAATCCATGGAGGTTTTATCCCCCGCTGGACTGCTGAAAACACTTAGGCACATGGCATTTTACCTCTGGTGAGATAAATTAAAGATCTGAAAGCAATATGCCAGCAATAGCCACCATTAAACAGAGATTTCAGGAGTAGAACAGACCTTTTAAGCATGTTTTTTTTGAAGCCCAGTATTTCTTTCTCTTTGGCTCAGGCCCAGCTACCTAACTGGCAGGGACCCAAACCCATCCCAGAATTGCCTCTTAGGATCCAAAATAGCCAGTCCATCAGGATAGAACATTCTTTCTCTGCCTTGCTTTCAGCACTGTTAGAATAATTCTGAGATATTCCAGACAGGACATTAAAAATATTTAGAACAATTCAAGAATTTTTTTTTGGTTTTGTTTCCAAAAAAAAGGAAGGCATTTAAAACCAACTGTAAATCATTTGAAAGTGAATTTGTACATAGTACAAGTATGCCCAAATGGTCTGATTCCTTTATTATCAGGCATATATTTGATGATGTCTATAAATTTTTGAGCGACTTTTCAAGGGAGTCATCTTGCTAGCATCAAAGGGTGATCTGATGATGCCATCATCCATTACGGCTCTTTCTCCTCCTATACCTTCTGCACCTGGCGTGTTCTGCTTTTGAACTGTAGCTTGGCTTGACCACTCATGTGAGCCTTGTGGTGTGATCTGGGAAACTCCTTGTCCATCTCAGAGACTCAAACTCCAATCCCAAGTCTTGGAAGATGCACCATTATTTCTATCTCCCCAGACTTTTTTTATTTTTTGCCACAATCATACATTTTCTTATTTTCCTGATTCTTTCCTCCCGTTCATTACCTTCTTTTTCCTATGTTCATTCTCTTGATGTTGAGGGCTCCATTGAGTGCCACTGACACGAGAGCTTCGTATGGATGGAGGGGACAGTTTCAAGAGGATGAGAACTGTCATGGCAAATGACAGGGCAGTTGGACTTGGGCACGCCTTGCATCCTGTACTGGGGTGTGAGCCAATAAGATGGCTTACATGACACCATAGCCATGACTGTCATTGAGCATGTGTTGTGTCTACTCCTCTGATCCTGGTATTCTGGCCTGCCTTGCACCATAACAACAGACTAATGCCAGAGCTCAAACCAAAACCTGGACTTAGTGTTCTAGGTGGGTGGGAACTGAAGCAAGAAATGCAAGGCTGGCATGGACCTGTACACCTCCCACCCACCTACCTGGCAGAATGTTCAGGTGAAGGGCTGGGAGAGGGCCAGATGAGGGCAGAGGTCAGCTCTACCCTTGACAGGAGGGCAGAAATCTGGGAACAATCACACCCTGCATTCTGAGACATTTTCCTGAATAACAATAAGATTGTACCCGTGGGGTATTCTTCCCAAATGACTCATGGCTCTCCAAATCTGGAAGAAGTTGCCTGAAGAACAGGGTGCTCTTACAGACAGATGAGAAAACCGGCAGACAGATGGGTGGACTTCTAGATAAACAGTGGTGGAGAGAGGTGAGGCTACAGCATACAATGTGCCAGAGTCACAGAAGTTTGGCATTATGATTTATTTCCCATTCACAAAGTATAACCACTTGTTTTTTTTTTTTGTTTTTTTTTTTTAAGAAAAAGCTTTTTAAAAACGTGTTAAGAAACAAAATATTCTTGGACATTAGGCAGCTGTTAAAATGTTTTGATGGGTTTAGAATAGGTAAGTCAGAAACATTGATTTGATTTTTCATAAGTTAAATCTGTGTATTCATAGACAAGAAGCAAATTTCCCATGAAAGTACAGTTACGGTTTTTTGAGGGGGATTGTGGAAGAAGGTTAGTTATTAAACAAGCAAATGTAAGCACACAAATCAAAGTGAAGAGGTGCCAGGCACAGATATCCTAAGAGCTGCTCTGGTCCATTAACACAGGGCGAGGCAGGAAAATGAGGCTGTCCTCAGGGAGCTTACCTGGTTAATTCATTAACTAACATGTGAAATGACATCAGCCAGAGTCATCAAGAACGAGTTTATCTGTCAGGATCGAGTAGCACATTCCAGACCTAGAAGTCTAATCAACGCTGGCTGATGTTCAAGAAGCCATAACTAATAAGATGCCTAGAAAGAATATGTGGATAAACCTAAGCAAATGAGCAGCCTGGAGTCCAGACTTTACAAAGTCAAAAACCAAGTCTTCCTCTGTGTCGCTGGCGTTAGTTAGGCAATGGGGCGCCTTAAGTTTTCAGTGCATCCAGGAGGCGCAGCCTACAGGAGGGATAAGTGACTGATGATCATGGCTTGATAACACTCATTTGCTTCACCTGACTGTACTCCCAAGCTCTTTGCTCAAACTTTTAATCATAACTTTGTTCCCTTAATCAATTTTTCTCCCAATGGTGATGTTTCCTAAGTTGGCTTTCTGGTTTATATATCAGTCTTCTATGAGTTTAGTTCATGTGAATCTGCCCCCTACCTCAAAACCAATAGTCTCTATAGGCTTGATATGGTTTGACTGTGTCCTCATCCAAATCTCATCTTGAATTGTAATCTCTATAATTCTCAAGTGTCATAGGATCCCTCCTATGGGATCCTCCCTTTGGTGGGAGGTAACCGAATTATGGGCAGTTTCCCCCATGCTGTTCTCACAATATTGAGTGAGTTTTTATGAGATCTGCTGGTTTTATAAGCATCTGGCATCTCCCCTGCTGTCACTCATTCTCTCTCTTGCTGACCTGTGAAGAGGTGCCTGCCACCATGATTGTAGGTTTCCTGAGGCCCCTCCAGCCATGTGGAACTGTGAGTCAATGATACCTCTTTTCTTTATAAATTACCCCATCTCTGGTGTAATTTATAGCAATGTTGAGAACAGATTAATAAAGTCAAGGCCTTTGACAAAACCTAGCTGTTTCTCATGCTGGGCTGAGGGTGAGACTCTGGAACAAGTGATGACTCCAAGCATTACTGGCCAGGCTCACCCAGGACAACATCACCACCCCAGCCATGCATGTACTGCAGTAATTTCTTATTAATATCATAACACTGAGAGTGCCGACAACGGCTTCCATTGATTCCAGCTTACCACATGCCAAGCACGTTACACGAATCCTTGCAGTAAATCCTCACAGTGACTCTACGGGCAGATACTATTGGTGTTAGTTTACAGAGGAGAAAACAGAGATGAAACCAGGTTAATAACTTTTCCAAAGATCTCATCACTGGTGGTCAATGGGGATAACTGGATTGAGGCCAGGCAGACTAGTGCAGAGTCAGTGTACCCAATCGTCCACTGACTTGATCTCTTAAGTCAGCTCTCTAGACACACCCAGCACAACTAGCTGAGCATTGCTCACGGTGCGCATACTAGTCTGGACTTGGTGTCTTTTCATTGGCCCTAATCTATAAGTGTTTCTGCACTCAAAAGCCTTCTTTTAGAACCCACAATGTAGGACTAGAAATAGAAAGATGAGCAAATTATTGACTTTCTCACTCTCCGTTCTTTCTTCTTAAACCTCCAGCATCTTCTCCCCATCCTCACTCTTAGTTGCAGACCGAGCTTCTGCTTTCACCAAGAAAGCTGACACCATTATAAGGGAACACTCACAAGCTACCAGATCACACCTATCCACGCTTCCACTTGCACCTTTTATCCCTCCCTCTTGCCCTCTAACGAACACCATTCCTCAGCATTGTTCAACTCTTCCCCACCAGCTGTTACCATTACCACTCCACCCTGCAAAGAAAACTGTGTCTGTTCTCCACTCCCCCATCAACTTCCATCTCCATTTCTCTGCTCGTTTTCATAGCAGAACTCCTTAGTAAACGGCCATACTTGGTTTTCCTATTTCCTCTGCCTCCATCGCTCTTAAACTCATCCTAGTCAGGGGTTCGCCCTCTCCCTGCCCTGCTCCCTGGAAACTGCTCCTGTCCGGGCCCTCAGCAACACCCAGCCCAGTGGATATCATTGCTGGGGGAGGAGGCCTGGCTTGCTGGTCCATCAGTCACAGGTCACCCCTGATCATCCCTCTTCCTCGAAACGTCACTTTCACTTGGCTCCTTTTCTTTTTCCCTTTCTTTTCCGGTTTCTCACTATTTGGGATGCCCCAGGGCTCACTAGGATTTGTTCTCTCCTCAATTTCAATACCCAGTGGCCAGATTTATTATCTCCAGCCCTTGAACTCCAGACTCATATATCAGACTGACAGCCTGACTTCTCCATTTGGATGTCTAATAAATATCTCAAAATTCACCTGACCAAAACTGAACTTTGATACTAGTCTGGATTTAATGTCATTTAATTTATCCCAAATTATAAATATTTATGCATTCAAAAGTCTTTACGATGAACCCACTCTGTAGGGTCTAGGGATAGAAAGACGAACAAATTATTCACGGTCCCACTCAGCCACACCCACGTCTACACCCAGCTGTCCTCAGGGCTTTCTGATGAACACTGGGGGGAATGATGGCAGGGTGACAGTGCCTCCTTTCATTTGCTCTGGCCTCAGCCTCCGAGTCACTGTGTCTATTGTCTTTCTGTGACAGTTCACATCCAGTCTCTTAGAAAGCTCTTTAAATACAATCACAATGCAAGCACATCTCCACCTCCACAACTGCCACCCTCCTGACCGGAGCCACCATCTCCACAATGACCTGACTGCCCTCCTGACTGGCCTCGCTGTGTCCACTGTTGTGCCCGGCAAAACTATTCTCAACACAGCAAGCCATGGTAGTCCTTTCAAAACATAAGTCAGATTCTGGCAGTTCTGCTCCAAGCCTCTTTCTCTCAACAAAGCCAGAGTCACGCTATGCCCAGCAGTCTCTTTCCAATGATTGCCGAGTCCGGAGAGCAGGGCAGTCTCATGGGGGATACATGCTCCTCCCCTGCCCTCAGCCGTGAGTGATTCTAGTGCAGGGCTTGTAGAGCTCTCTCTGGAATACGGTTGCCCCCTTCCAGAGTGAATTACAATTCTCCCCAATGAACAGGCATTATTTCTGTAACATAAAAAAATCTTATTTTAAGGAAGAATTGAAAAGTAGAAGGCTTCCGAGGACTTGAACTGCAGCTGGCCTATTCCCTCTCTCCCCAGCACTGTGCTTAGCGGGGAGCCTCCACCTTTCCTATGAACTCAAAATGCCAAGCTCGCCCATCCTGCTTCCGCCTCCCCGTTCTGCCCAGTGCTTTTTGTCCTCAAGCCAACCCGGAGAGCTGGAGGTGGGGACAGAGTGAGCAGCCAGAGCGCTAATCTTCCTGGGGGCCAGGTCACAGGAGGCTCCTGGCTTCTGCCCTAGGGTTCCTTGGGGTTTAATTGCTGCTGGTTTTATGCTTCTGAAGCTGCTGCAAGATGTGCAGCTGCTCACAGCTTACTGTTTCCATTTTCCCTTATTGCTGGCCTCACACTTCAATACTTAGGTGAAACTTGAAAGTAATTTTCTCTTTGAACCAAGCTCAAAAGGCAGAAGGAAAACCATGGCCTTTTCCATAGCAGCCATCTCAGAGCCCATGCCTATCAGTGCCCACAAACCTGGTGTCCAGAAAGCAGAGCTCTTGTACTAGCCTGCAGGTGCTTCCACGCAAAGAACACCTCCAGTGAGCCTCTGAGCCCCTCACTTATTCTTTCAGTACCAAATAATTCAGGACCCTAATAGCGTTGGAGGGTGCCTTGTAATGTTAAAAGGTAATTTGTAAAGATCTGCAAGTTTTGACTCTGTGTTGAGCTTTGAAATAATGAAGATCCAATGGGGACTGTTGATAGTATTAGCCAACATTTAATGGGCTCAGAACCAGCTATATAATTTGTGTGGCCTAGTGTAAAAGAAAAACGCAGGGCCCCTTGTGCAAAAATGGTTACAAATTCCAAGACAGTGATGGCGGAGCATTAAATCAAGCATGGGGCCTTCTGAGCACGGGGCCCTGTGCAACTGCCTTAGTGGCAGGCCTGTGTCTGGGCACAGGCTGTGCCAGGCTCTAAGGTACACACTGGATATGGCTGTCTCATTTCATGCTCGCCAGACCCTTCAGGATAGACACCATTTTACAGATGAGCTAACTGAGGGTTTCAGATATTAAGTAACTTGCCAAAAGTCACCCAATTAACAAAAAGGAGAGCTAGGCTTCACATCCAGGGAGTCTGACCCCCAGAGAAGCCATCCTCAAAGAGCTACATTTTTAATATTTTTACTATCCATGCTTTCCTATTACAAATAACGTTCATTTTTGCATGTTCATAAGCATTACTTATCCTAGTACACTTGAAAAAATAAGAAGAAGCACAAAGAAGAAAGTTAAAATCACCCAAAATAAGTTTATCAGTGCAGGTATGCTCTGTTCTTTTTTCAAAGCATATATTATATACAAAGCAAATTTGTTATATATGTGTATATTTCATTTTGTTATATATGTATACATGACATATATACACATATAACATAAATTATACATTAAATACACACACACACACACACACATATATATATATATATATACACAGATATAAATTAAACACCTCAGTTACAGCTTTACATGTCTTTTGGTTGAAAACTGAACAAACAGACTCACTATGAAATATACATGGGTGGATCTGTGTAGACACACAGGCTGGAAAACCCAGGAGTAAATTGACAAGTTGGCCAAGTCCAAGTTCAGAGGGGCTTTGGGGATAATTTAACCCATAAAATCACATACTTTGGAGTAGAAGCAACATCAGACCTGAGGTAAGCTTACTTCAACCATCCAAAGAAGCATGGACGGCCAGAGCTCAAAGAGTGAGGAGTCCCTTGTAAATCCTATAGCTTCACTATTTCGTTTTTCTTGTCTGGTCCAAGTCAGAACAAATATAACACTTTATTATGTCATGTTCCAAAGTGCTCTGCCCTCGAGTTGATGTCGAATGGTTTTACAACAAGTTTTTTGCACCCGGGTGCCACTGAAGCACTATTTGCATGTGCTATAGTGAACCCAGAATGGTGGGACTTAATTAAAAGAGGCAAACCAACCAAAGCTGGATTGGGGAAACAGCAAACTCTGATTTAACCATGGTGCTGAAATAAAAACATCCAACCTCTCACTTACCTTTTCTCCCCAGGTCTCTCCTGATAGCTCTGAAAGTCTAAAACAGCAGTACCATTCCTCCCTGCCAAAGGTGTTATCTGCAATTTCTACCACAAAATACACTGGTCAAGAGTTGGTAGGAAAACTGACTGCGTGAGAACATTTCTGTAGTTTTTATCTAATGATGCTAAAACTGCTCTCTGCAGGATGTGCAGACAGAAAGAATCACTGATCTGTGAGATGCTTCTTCCTTCTTCCCTCAAACATAAAAACTTGAGTATCAAGTATAAAATCCAGATGAACAAGTTGCTTTCCTAATAAAAGGAAAAGAACTGGAATATTTTGTTGATGCATGAAACCTAATGTGGAGTAAATGACATTAAATCTTGGCTAGGCTAACAGGCCACTGAGATTTGAACCTACGGGCTAAGTTTGCTCTTCCTCATGGAAGGCAGAATAGAAATCCTGCTGGTTGCCATGTGTTTCCCCACCCACAATCTCATCAGCCACGGATGGGCTCTGAGGCCACCTGCCCTTCTCACTTCTCCCTCTCTAGAGGCTGATTTCCTGGGACTGTGGATTTGGACCCTCCGTTGTTTTAGTTTGAACTTAACAGAATACCAGGTTTCAGGACAAAAGTGGGTGTATATTGTCTGCCTCTTTCTCTAGCGCATGCCAGAAGTTCATACACTTAATTTGTTTGACATTTTGCAAGATAAAGCACAAGTCGGAGAAGAGAAAATTAAAGTGAAAGAAAAGGGATCATGAGACTTTTCTTAAAGAAAACGGATGTCAAAGAAATAACTTAACTCTAAGAGTATACTCCATAGGAGGGATGACTAAATGGTTTCATTTCCAGACAGCTCTTTTTGTGAGTTTCTGTCCTCCATCTGTCTGCATGGTGGCAACAATAAGTACTGAGCTTTGAACAACCAATGTTTGAGGCAGAAAAACAGCAAAATGTTAGTTTCAAAATAAGTAACCTTCAAGGATAACTGCATTATTCCTGAGCATGGAGTTATAATGTCATATCCCATTGTGACTATTGCTGCATTTGTGGGATTTTTTTTAAATTACCTTCTACAGAGAGGAACAGAGATAAGTATTTTTTAAATGAATATCCTCATATTCAGACTCTTTCTCCAAACTGTCATTTGAAATTCCAAGCAAATAGCTTTGCAGAATTGCGATGATTTGCTTAGCAGTGTTCCAAGTTAGGCAAGTAGTGAAACCAGCTCAGAACAGCACCTGCTTTCTAGACACCCCTGTGGTGGGCCAGCCTGCCCTTCCAGCAGGCTTGCAGGTCACCAGCCTCCTGTTACCAAGTCCAGCCCAGCCCCATGACAAGAAACCAGGACTGACGTGAAAGATGGAAGAGCTTAGCATCAGGCCCCTACCAGTACCAGAAACTAGGAAACTTGTATGCTCCAAGCATGTGCTTCTTTTTTCCCAGTTGAAATTTGATCAAGGCACCAAATGTATCTAACATACTATGTCTACCACTGAAGCACAAAGGGAAAAATACAGGTAGGGCTGGGTGGGGAAAGAGGGACAGGGAGGGAAAAGTAGAGCAGTACCTGTGGGGAGGACAGGGGCATGTGAGGACCAGCACTCATCCCCACTGGAAGGCTGTCTGCCTTGACACATGCTCACTCTGAAAATGGCAATCCTGTGTGATATTCCTGATAGACCAAAACTGCTCAGTTTCACAACTGTTTGTGAATATGCCTGAATCCAGTACTGGACTGTGACCTTCTCGAGGCCAGGGATTGTGTACTGATCATCATTTATGCTTGCATATAGCTCTTCAGGGAGTTTTGTAGAGGAGATAATTGAGAAAGACCACAGGAATCGGTCCTCAATAGCAAGTCAATGCAACAGACAGCGATCCCACTAGGTACCAAGTACAGCAGTGAGCTTAGTACTGAGAAATGGGAGTGGGTCACTCATGAGTCATGTTTCCTTCCCCCCAGTTGCTCAGTGTCTAGATAGGGCCATGGCAGGTTTATGACTAGCTCCATAGAACATTTGCACAGGTCAGGCTGTTAGCTGGAGTTCACTCTGAGGACAGGGAAAGGCGGTGTGAAATGTTTCCAGAATAAAGTTGGGTTGCATTACTGGACCCCCTGGAGCACTTACGCTCCCAGTGGATTCCTAGCGATGCTCCAACACTAAACTTGTAATTATGAGTCTTCTCTGCACTGAAAAAAGGCAGCTCAGTGGGCAGAATGGTAAGGGGGTCAGTTATGACATATATTGGCTATTCCCAGCTCAACTCCTGGGCAAGTGATGTCCAGGACTACACTATGTTCACTGTGCCTCCATTCACCTGAGTTCCCTTCCAGCTACAGAGAAGGCCTCTTTGCCCAAAATAACATTGCTCTCTCCCCTGGCTGAAGACTGGGTCCTGTTTTCAGGGTTACAGACAAAGTAAAATTATGCAGCTTGTCAGGTATCAGAAAAAACTCAATGTCTGCCTTGAAATGAAGTGTGTGTGTGTGTGTGTGTGTGTGTGTGTGTGTGTGTGTATGTGTGTGACACACACATCCATGTTGGATTGAGAGGAGAGATGGTTCCAGGTTGGATAAAAACATTTTCCGAAAGGAAACTTGGATTTGAAGGTGGCCTGCTGTTTTCCGTAGGGCCCAAAATGGTAGCAAACAAAATCCTTTGACTTGTCTATAGGATTTCTGGGGTCCTGAAATTTACACCTAATTTCCTATTTCAAATGAACAAAATGTTGTCTGGGCATGGTGGTTCATGCCTGTAATCCCAGCACTTTGGGAAGGTGAGGCAGGGGGATCACTTGAGGTCAGGAGTTTGAGACCAGCCTGGCCAACATGGTGAAATGAGGCTCTACTAAAAAAAAAAAAAAGTTACCGAACATGGTGGCTAATTACAGGTGGTGGGTACATGTAATACCAGTTACTCAGGAGACTGAGGCAGGAGAATTGCTTGAAACTGGGAGGCAGAGATTGCAATGATCCGAGATCACACCTGGGCAACAGAACAAGACTCTGTCTCAAAAAAGAACAAAGTGTGCACTGTCCAGGAGAAAAGGAGTCACATCAGCTTTTGTCAAGCACGTTTTATACCACCTCTCACCTCTGCAGAGAAACACTGTAGTCCTGGATTGGGGGAAATTCAGACTCTCACGTCTAGAAAAGGCATGGGCCATGCCAGGGCTATGGGCCAGACTCACTGTCTTCTTCGCATTCAAGCAAAGGAGGGAAGTGGGGTCCTCTGTAAGATTACCCAACAAAGATGTCCCGGTCGATAAAATAGCAGGAATGGGAGCCTCAGGAAATGGGGATTCCCAAGAGTGGCGGAGGAAGAAGGAAGTGCACAGTCAAGCAAGGGTTAATCATAGTGCTTTGCATTTTCTGTTACCTTCCTTCAAAGGTTAATAGATGACCCATAACAAAAGAGTCCCTCAGGAATACATTTAGAAAATTTGGGGATCAACAAAATAAGTGTTTTGACCCAGGGCTTTCCAGGCATGAAGCATTTCCCAAGCTGGCTTGACGTCAGAGTCTTTTTGGTGGAAGACCTATTGACGACTCACGGATCTCATCCTCCGAGGAAACCCATCCTGCTCTGGGTTTTCAGAAGGCAAACTTCAAAAGAATTCAGAGAACATATGGATAAGAGCCCATGGATGGAGATGGCTCAGGAGGGATGGGAGGATCTGAAAATTAAGCTCCAATGAGAGAAGCTCAAAGGGCACAGAAACAGCAGAAGAGCAAAGCAACTCAAAGCCAAGACTGCCTGTGACAACTTGAGCTGACGCAGATGTGGAGTCTGGAGGCAGGCAGACAACCTTCCCTCTCTGCTTTTTTTTCAGGGGTTCATTAAATATTCATTGAGCCCCTTTTCTGCACCAGGAGCTGAGCCTAGCACCAGCTGGAATGCACCCAAACGAAGGCAGCCAGGAGTGGAAGGGTCCGGGATTCTGATGTGGAGAAAGGTTGAGGAAAGTAAGTATATTTAGTCAGCAGCTTAGTCATCTCTGGCTACCAGTACGAAATACCATTGACTGGACGGCTGAAACAATACACATTTATTTCTCAGTCCTGAGGCTGGGAACTCTAAGATGAAGTGTTGGCAGGGGTCAGTTCCTGGTAAGGGATCCCTTCGTGGGCTACAGATGAGCAGACTTCTTGCTATATCTTCACTTGGCCTTTCCTCTCTGCATGGATGCAGACAGAGAAAGGAGAGAGACAGAGAGAGAGAGAGAGAGAGAGAGAGAGACCGACCGAGAGAGCGAGAGCACGTGTGTGCGTGCACCCTCTTCCTCTGCTATTTTTTTTTTCTGTTGTTGTTGTTTGTTTTGAGACAGCATCTTGCTCTGTTGCCCATGCTGGAGGTCAGTGGCATGATCCCAGCTCACTGTAATCTCAAACTCCTGGGCACAAGGGAGCCTCCCATGTTGGCCTTCGAAAGTGCTGGAATTACAAGTGTGAGTCTTCACCTCCGGCTCTTCTTTTCTTCTAAGACCACCTATCCTATTGCGCTCATCATGGGCCCCACATTCATTACCTTATCTAACCCTAATTATCTCCTAAAGGTCTAGTCTCCAAATTCCACCACACTGGGGGTTAGGCCTTTATCACATAATCTTTGGGGGACATGAACATTCAGTCTCTAGCAGTCTGTAGACGAGAGGACAGCTGGGTCCTGAGAGGTGCCTTCAGGTGGACAGTGAATAGGCAGTGTAAGACAAACAGGAGGAAATTTGAGACCAGTGATTTGGGGGTCTCACAGCTAAAGCTGCTTAAACATTATGGGGTTTCTATGTTAGGTAGCAAAGGCTCTGTCTTTGGAAGCATCCAAGCAGGGGCTGACAGTTTTCACCTTAAGGTTGTTGCAGAAGGGATTCCTATGTAGGTGAGAATTCAGTTAGACTCTCCCCGACTCTCCACCTCTACAATTATATGTGGGTTTACTCCATATGCATTTTCTTCCATTTAAATTCTCTACTGTGTGCCCAGGACAGTTTTACTGTCCTGTTTCCAAAGCAGTGTGGGCAGGAGGAGGTTGTAGCCTTGGGTTGACATATGAGCGTTCTGGGTATACAATCAATACATGTGCTCAGAATCTACACAACAGGCTTGGGTTCTTGGTAACAGAAGTGCTGGGGAGATGGGGCTGCTCTATCCAAGTTTAGTTTAGTAAAACTTATCCACAATGGGCAATGAAAACTACAGCACATGGGCAGGTGGCGTCGGGAAACCACTGCATAGCTGGGCACGGATTTATTGCACTCTTCAATGCTCCTTTGTGTGGAACTTACATACAGCAAATACCAACCCCTCTCCCCCAGCCTTTCCTCTTGCAGAGTCACCCATCAATGGCAGGAGGCAGACAGGTGTAACTGTTTCTTCACTTTGGCGAAGTTCCTCATGGTTTATAGAAAAGAGAAAGAAGCAAGGCTTGTGAGAATGGACGAGTTCCAGCTATGTGGGAGGCAGGCAGGGACACAGCGGGCCAGTCACCACGGCCACCTGCAGCGTGTTGGCCATGGCCAGCACCCTATTGTTACTAAATCAACTTAAGCTTGACCAAAAATAAAAAGTCTCTGCCTTACAGGCACTTCGGAGTCTGCAAACTGCCTTCATGCGTGGAATGATTCATAGGACACAAAGAAAAGGCAGCAACATTATTCCATAGTCATAGGGCCTGTGTGTGCATGAGTGTGTTGTGTGCAGACAAGTGAGCATGCACATTTGTATAGGTGTGTGCCCTCATGAGTGACAGTGCATGTGTGTGCATGCAGTTATGTACGCTCATGTGCCTGTGTGTTTGCATGCATATGTGGTTCCATATGTGCATGTGTATTTACATGGTTTTACATCAGTGCAGGCCTTCACTCTAGATAGCAGAAGAGACCTGAATTCTAGCTCCCAGCTCTGTCTCCAAGTAGTTGGGTCACCTAGGGGTTGCTTTACCTCCTTAGGCCTTTGGAACTTCTTGCCAACAGTGCAGGCTTGCCCTTGAATCTAAGGGTTGGTAAGCTTTTTTCTAGAAAGGGCCAGCTATCAAGTATTTTACTCTTTGCAAGTCTCAGGTAGTCTCTGTAAGTCTTTTCTCCTCATCTTTTAAAAATGTAAAAGCCATTCTTAGCTCAAGCCTTACAAAAACAGGTGGTCATGTGGTCCTAGAATAGAGCCTGGAGACCCCTGCAGAAGATCCCTTTTAGCTTCAGCAGGATTGAGCCCCTGGCTGAGTGAATGAGTTGCCACCAGCCTGTATGCTTCATCTTACTGGGGAGTTGTCATCTCACAGTCTTGCTTGACCAAGCACTCAGTGCCAGGTGGGACATGGCTCTGTACCCAGGGGCCAGGAGGCTGGTACTGTTTTTGCTTCTATGTCTAGGGGAAGGCTTATGCAAAATGCATTTGAAGTTTGCCTGCTCCCAAAGTCCTAGGCACAGATCTGAATCCTCGATCTGTCACTTTCTTATTCTCTAGCGCTGGGAAAGTCATGTCACTACTCTGAAACTTGGACAACTTCAGATTCAGTGTTCAAAATCTTCAGATTCCTTTCAGATTTGAAATTGTCAAGATGGACTTTGGTGATGCTTGACAGCTAAGGATTTTGAGTCCCTTTGTAGGTATAAACCTTTAATTTTTGCAGGGGCTAAGAAATAAGTGAGCCCTGTTGGCTCTCTAGGCTGGTGACCTCAGAGGACTGGTGTTCAAGGAAGCTGCCTGTTTGCTAGAAGTTGAGCTGCAATCCACAGAGGCGTGAATGCTCCTCCATTCACTTGTTCTTCATCATGGGATGCATCTATGGTAAGTCTATGTGTCCCCTGAAAGGTATTCCAGAAGGTCGGCATCTGTTTAAAGCAATGAAGTCTCATTGCTGCTTTGTTCGTGCAGAAATCTTTCCACTTGGGGAAGCGCACACCAGGATCCGGGATTCTCTAGTGTGTCTGGGCCGAGTGGGAGCTCTAGGTGTCAGAGCCAGATAAGCCCAGTGTGTCGTTAGGGCTCTAGGGATGCATTTCCGCACTTCACATCCATCTCACTTAAGAATGTATCAAGTAGAGCAGCAATGCCAGTGCCTTCTGCGGTTGAGGGGGAGGCAGGCACAGGTGTTCACCTTGTTCCTCTCAAGTTCACAGTCACGCTTGCTGGGCTGATGAGCTATGGCGAATGAGTGCCCATCTCCATCTCCACCACTCCCCCTCCCCAGCTTCTCTCTGCATCTCCAACTTCCTGCCTCCTCTCTGTTTCATCACAGGGAGCATCAGTTCTCTGCCCTCATCTTTAGTCTTTTAAAAATTGCTAATCCACTGCCTATCCTGTTCCCAGGTTAACCTTCCACAGGAGCCACATTGCCTTCTGCTAACGCAAGTTGCCCTTTACTCAGAAAACTTTCATGCCTGCCCAAAGCCCTAAAGTAAAGCCCACATTTCACCAAAAACTCAGATTTCCATACTCTATCTGGCCCCAACCTACCCTTCCATCTTTATCTCAGAATTATCTTCATAAATAGAGTCACCTGGGTCTTACCCCCAGGGACCTAGGACCACTGGGTCAGGAATTAGGCCCAGGCACTGGGCTGAGAGCCGTGGCCTGCAGGGACTCACTGCTTAAACCAAGCTAGGCTGCTCATGGGTTCTTGAATTTGCTAAATAATGTGTGTCTCACTTCTAGAGTCAGAATAACATAATGGAGGTCATTAATTATAAATGACGACCTGCCCTCCTGCTTGCTTCTCAACCTTCTGCTGTAGTTTTCTGTCTCCTTTTCCTTCAATGCTGGCTCAGAGCTTCCTGTTCTCAAGAAACCTTCTTCCTTTTATCTCAGCACTTATGGCTGTTGACTTCTCTGCCATGCTTTCTGAGCACAGTAGATGGTTCCCTGTGTTGGAATCCATCTGCCCAGCCAGTTCTCATTCTGCCCATCCTATCCCTAGACTGACTGCACTCTGAGTGCTTAGTGAAGGGACAGGTTAGAATTAATTCTGAATTGAAAACCATTTTCTAGGAAACCCCACTTCATAACATAGCTGGGCTCATGGGGTCCTTTTTGGGGCTATGGAGTGATGGGGAACAAGGAAAGCATCTGAAACAGCCACGCTTATCAGTATTGCCTCAAAGCCTAGAAGACATGGACACAGGCACTTGCGTCTTACAGTAGGCAGAATTCAAAGGTGGCTCCCAAGATCCTTGCTGCTTGGGGGACACACAGCTTCTCCCAATTACCCCATCAAATGCTAAACAGAGGCTCCTGAGAAGAAGAGATAAAATTAAGATTCCCAGTGAGTTGACTTTAAGAGAGGGAGATGATCCTGTTGGGGCAGACCTGAGCACTTCAGCTGAGCACTTCATAGTGACCCCGTTCTTCCTTGTAAGCGAGATCTGAAACATGAGAGGGATTCAAAGAGTGCAAGTTCACATGGAGGGGCCACGTGGTGAGGCACTGGGACAGCCTCCGGCCGGGAGCCACAAGAATGGGAACTTTACTCCTGCAGTCTCGAGGAACGGAATTCTGCCAAAAGCCACATGAGTTTGCAAGAGGACCCAGGAAGGAACACAGCCCTGCTGACACCTTGATTTCAGCTGCGGGAAAAGCCCAGTCACACCTGCACTTCTGATCCCCCCCACTCTCAGGAAGAAAGCCCTTCCTTCCATCTTCTACCCTCACCACTGCCTGAAGGCTCCCGAGCCTGCCTGAGAAGCTCAGCTGTGGTTTCCCGGTGACCAAGGAGCTTCCTGCACCCTGTTCTCCCCTGCTGAGACCCTTGGTCAAGTCACTCGTGCATGGGAGGCTCCCAAAGTGGAGTAACTCTTAGGCCAACCTTGTAAAGAAACATGGTAGGGCTGTTCTGTTTCACAGCCACATCTTACCCCGGTGTTAGCACAGGGTCCTGTATTTACTAACCCTCCCCAACCCCATCCCCATGCTCAGTCATGAATCTCAGGTTGGCTTGCTGCAAACCCAAGCCCCTTCCCAGCCCCTTCCCAGCCCCTTCCATGAGACCATCAATGGGGTGGTGCTGTACGCTGCTAAGTTTGCAGTCACTTGTTATGCAACAACAGTTGACTACTGCATGCCTTCTGCCCTCTAAACTCGCCTTTCTCGAGGTTATTTTCCTTTATAATTTGTTAATACATGACATCACCAGGCTCAGGAATTTCACCAAGGAGTCTTGGGAAGGCTGTTATCTCTTGGTGGAGAAAATGACATGATTTGCTTCTTAAGGATCCAACAGAAGTTCTCCCAAAGTAAAGTGAGCTGGAAAGAATGAGGATGCTCCACTTCTCAAGACCTTCTGTGACCTGCTGCCAAAATTCCTAGCCTGCTAACCACAGCATTCTACAAAATTCGGGGTGGGGGAAAGGCTTTTTTTTTCAAAAACCCAACTCCTTATCTGTTGTTATCAGAGCTTCAAGTTAACCTAACTCTGCACCAGAGACCTGGGTCACTTAATGCTGGACTAGAGTATACAGCTGCTCACCCTTAGCGAGACACCCTTGGGTTCCCCAGTCCCGTCTGGTGACGGCCAGACACCTGAGCACCACCTCCATGTCCTTGCTCTGCCACTGACCAGTAACTTTTCCTCAAAGGTAAGACGAGAGAGTCTACAATAATTTGGGTGTGCGGATGGATCATCCTGGGTCTTTTCAAGCTCCTTAAAGAATCTCATGTAATTAGAGCTAACCCGTCCCAATTTCAAATCAAAAGGTAACATGATTAATATCCTCTAAAAATAGAGTTAGCTAAAGGCACTTTTAATAAGGCATCATGCATATAGGTTACTTTTAAATACAACCTATGATTAAGTCTCTGGATTTGCCCACTGGAGGAAGCTGAAATTGAGAACCTCTCTTAACAGACCAAGAGCTGCCTGCTGCCTCTCCATTTTTACTTTGCAACTCTTCAGCCTCCTTCAAAGCCTAGTTCTCTCTCTGGCTTCAGAGCCATTTCTAGAACCCCGGGCTTCCACTTTTTGAGGGCTGGAATCGTGACTTTCAGATGTCTTTTCCCCAGTCCTAGCAATTTGCCGATACACAGAAAGCCCTCAGGGAATGTTGATTTAATTAGTTAAAATTCAACTTTTTTTTACCCTGCCTGATCCAACCTTGGTTTTTTTTTTCTTTTCTAAATTTCACTCACCCTCTGTTCTGGCTGACAGACAGTAGTGTGGGCCCTCCACCCCCACTCTCAGGAAGAAAGCCCTTCCTTCCATCTTCTACCCTCACCACTGCCTGAAGGCTCCAGAGCTTGCCTGAGAAGCTCAGCTGTGGTTTCCCGGTGACCAAGGAGCTTCCTGCACCCTGTTCTCCCCTGCTGAGACCCTTGGTCAAGTCATTCTTGCATGGGAGGCTCCCAAAGTGGAGTAACTCTTAGGCCAACCTTGTAAAGAACCATGGTAGGGCTGTTCTGTTTCACAGCCACACCTTACCCCAATGTTAGCACAGGGTCCTGTATTTACTATCCCTCCCCAACCCCATCCCCATGCTCAGTCATGAATCTCAGGCTGGCTTGCTGCAAACCCAAGCCCCCTCCAAGTTGGGTTACAGTTTTCAGTGGTTGCTATCATGCATCCACACTGCAAATCCATGTTAAGTGTTTATTATAGGCCAGTTACTGTTCCAGGTACTGGAACTCAGCAGTGAATAAGAAAGTCTTTGCCTTCATGGAGCTTGCATTTTGGTGGGAGATAAAAGCCACAGAATAGCTGTGTATTCCAGCTGTAACCTAAATCTCAGGAAAGGTTATGAGCTATAAATTCAGGATGGGTAAAAAGAGAACGAGTGACGTGTGGTGGCAATTTTAGGGTGGTCTAGGATCCCCTCTCTGATGAAATGACCTTTGAGAGAAAACAGGATGGATGAGAAAGGGCAAACCTTACAGAGTTCCTGGGGAAAAAGGTGATCTGGAGAGGGATCTGTAAGTGCGAAGGTCCTGAGGTTGGAACAAACCTGACTTCCAGCCCTTCACCATGAAAAATGCCTCAACGAATTGAATATAGCTTCTCTTTTTCATTTCCTGTAGAATACGGAAGGAAAGTCAGGGGAAATGGGTCAAGGCAAATGAAGACAAGATCAGAGGAAGCCTTCACCTGCTTGCTGGGCAGGTGGCCTCTGAAGCTGTGTCCGCCGAGGCATCAGCCTGGCTGGCGGGACCAAGGATTTACCTTTTTGCTGCTGCAACTGTGTAGAAATGGGATGAGATGGCATGGGGTTCCCGGTCACTCTGAGACAGACCGTTTCCAGTTTTCTCCACGACAGGCCAATGAAAACCAAGGCTGGCTATTCTGGGCTTAGTTGGGTTGACGGGGTTGGAGGTGGTGTGTGTAATATAGCCAGCCTCCTTACATGATGTATGTGATTTTGGGGTGCTGGTAACCCTTTTTGACTCCCTCAGACACCTTTTTTCTCTGTCTTCTCATTCTGCTTGCACAGCAATCTCAGTAATTCCCTTTTCCCATTCAAGCCACAGGCTGAAGCTAATTGCCCAAGAATAAAAAGAACACTGCAAGAACAGATAGCAACATTCTTAGCTTTGACACCCCAAATAGTCTTGGAAGTCTGGGTTTTGGAATACAAGGGCCAGACGGATTTTCTTTTAAGTTCTCCAAAGGTTGACTTTGGAACCAGGCACTAAGCCTTGGAGGACTGAGAGCATAAAGATTTGAAAAGAAGATACGATGTTGCAACAGCAGTTTTCTCAACAAACAGAAGGCAAGAATCCTACCATGGGGATGGGAGGACGGTGGATAAAACTTGGCAAGGACAGAAAAATGTATGGGGCCATCTCCGTGAAGTTGGAAACCTGGTGGGGCAGGAGATACAAACCCATAGGTGAGTTTGGGGATCACAACGCAGGAGAGATCTGTACCTCATTTGTTCATGTGTGGCAGAGAGAGCTCGTAAACTGGCTAACGAGCCCAACCCCTAATACTGAAAGTTGGAGAAATGGGTGGAATGTGCACCAGCAGAGATGTGTGGTTTGGACAAGCAGCCAGGCCATGCTGTGGCCTATGTAGCAGGCTGAGCCAGGAGACTGAGGCCATCGAGGTACACTCAGTGGAGTTCACAGAAGTTGGGACCTTAGACCAGAAGCCTGCCTCCTCTCTCCACCTGACGCCATAAGGCTGTGTCAGCCTTCCCCCAAACCCACAAGCTGTCTGCAAGGAGGAAGGTGAAAGGTGCCTAAGGTAAGGCATCCTGAAACCTTGACCTGTGTGGGCAATGGCTCCAAAGTCAGATGTGAATCACAAGTGACTGAAGGAACCTTAAACTGGCAAGTTGTTCTGCTACTTCCTAGACATGGGGGCTTGTGAGCTAAGTGGAGTTCAGGTCTAAAGAAGTGAGGTTTTACCTCTAGCTGCTTTGAGTTTTGTGTTCATGAGATTCCTATCCACAATCCCTCCCAAATTGTCTCAACAGGCAGAAGAGCCTCCCATTTTATGATAAGAAACGAGGCTCAATGTTTGATAAGCAAGGAGCCCTCCGGAACCCCCGTGCAGTGTTCCTTGGTGCAGACTTTAATAGTAAGGAGGTGATGACAGGAGAACAGGGTAAAAAGGGAGGGCTGGGCAGGGGAAAGGGGTGAGTGTGGTTCTCCACTTTGCCCAGGGTCAGCTGATCCTGAGAACGTATTGGGTGGTGTTCCTAGGGTGCTGCCATGACAAAATATCACAACCTGGGAGGCTTAAACTACAGACATTTATTCTTTGTTCTGGAAGCCAGAAGCCTCAAATCAAGGTTTCTGCTGGGCCACGCTCCCTTTGAAGGTTCCAGGGAAGAATCTACTCCATGCCTTTGTCCAAGCTTCTCATTGGCCAGCAACCCTGGGTATTCCTTAGTGTGTCTACAGACCCATCTCTCCAATCTCGGCCACCATCTTCACGTGGCCTTGCTCTCTCCAGGCCATCCCACTATCCTCTTTTAAGGACACCAATCATATTGGATTAACATTCACCCTAATGACCTCATCTTAACTTGCTTACATCTGCACAAACCCCATTTCCAGGTAAAGCAACGTGCACAGGTACCAGGCATTAGCACTTGAGTATATCTTTTTGAGGGACACAATTCAACTCAGTGAGCTAGCCTGCAGAAGTTCATTTTCTTCTTTTTTTTCTTTCTGTTTCTGGATGCTGGGTTTAGATAAATCAGCCCGCGAAATTTATATACTTCCGTATCAGTCTTCTCACATAGCTAATAAAGACATACCTGAGTCGGGGTAATTTATAAGTGAAAGAGCTGTAATTGACTCACAGTTTAGCATGGCCGAGGAAGCCTCAGAAAACTTACAATCATAGCAGAAGGGGAATCAAACACATCCTTCTTCACATGGTGGCAGGAGAGGGAAGTGCTGGGCAAAGGGGGAAAAGCCCCTTATAACACTATCAGATCTTGTGAGAACTCACTCACTATCATGAAAACAGCATGAGGGTAACTGCCCCCATGATCCAATTACCTCCCACCAGGTCCCTCCCATGACTCATGGGGATTATGAAGACTACAATTTGAGATGAGATTTGGGTGGGGACGCAGCCAAACCATCTCAACTTCTCAAAAATATGTTACAGTCAATTTTCACTTCTAAGTCAAAGAGCTGGAGACCTATTTTAACCTATGAAATACAAGACTTCTGCTTTCGTGGCCTCCTGTCACCCTGGTAGACACTCCTGCAAGAAGCCTGACCTGTCTTCAGCTGCATGTCTGTACAGCAAACCCACTTAAGTTTTGACTCAAACCTTTCATGTGTGAAGCACATGCTGAGATTTCTGATTTCTAGGAGTTGAAAAGAACCGTGCAAGTGTAAATCATGTACAAAGGAAGAAAACAGGGCAGCTCCGTGTGTCAAAAGGTTTTCCTCTGCAAATCCCACAGACATGGGGAGTGCACCACATTGGTACAATTCGGGAGAACACTGCCTCTGACTCTGCCTACCTCCCCCGCATCCAAGCAAGCAGCCAACAAACAAAACAAACCCCAGTGAAGCAGCAGCCTACTGTGGGGTTCCAAAAAGCCTTACAGAACTGAATATGGCAAAATGGCACATGGGGGCAACCTTATTAAAAATCTTTCCTGTAAAATATTGTGCATTGAAAGTCTGGTAATAAATTCTGGAAATTTCTCCCTAGAGTTAAATATAAGGGATCCTGAGGGTTTACTCTGATCTCCTGAATCTAAGTGTATGATGCTCACTTACCTATCTCAGAAAGGTGAGTGACAGAGGGACGGGGAGGCAGGGAAGGCACAGGGGAGGGGCTTTCCTCCTTCTTACTTTCATTGGATGCTTTCACGGGTGGGCCTCTCAGCAGTGTGCTGGATGGAGGAAAGGTGAGCAGGCTTTGCAAAGCCAGGTTGGGAAACTCACACACAGGCACGCACATAAACACACAGACATGGACACACACACACACACAAACACATAGACACATACAGACACACAGACAGGCACACATAAACACACACACATAGACACAGAGACAGATACAAACACGAACATGCACAGACAAACACACAGGGACACACACAGACACAGGCACACACTCTGCACTATCCACTGTATCATTTTAGATGTAGCAGGAATAACTTTTATAGCACAGACAAACACACAGGCACACACACAGACACAGGCACACATACTCTGCACTGTCCACTGTATCATTTTAGATGTAGCAAGAATAACTTTTATAGCACAGACAAACACACAGGCACATACACAGACACAGGCACACACTCTGCACTGTCCACTGTATCATTTTAGATGTAGCAAGAATAACTTTTATATATAGATCAAAATGTTGCCTCCTATCTATGAATGATCCTGACTAGCTGGAAAACCAAGGATGATTAAGCACTGCTTAGAAATGTGTCCCTAAAATACACAAACTTTAAAAATCCCTTAATATGTATTTTAATTTGCATAATGGGGGATTTATAAATTAAGTACTTGTAGGCTGTTTGGGAAAGAACATTTCTAGGGTTTCTTAGACCCAACTGAACCTAGAAATACCCTCGGGGGCCCAGGTCACAAGTGTCTGTAACGCCCAGATAGATACCAGCCCTCTCAGTGACCCCCTCATAAATACATTTTAGAGGCTTGAATATCCAAGTGCCAAACTTGACCATTTGAGATCAGGGCCTCAGCTCTGCATTTCAGCCTTTCTTCTTGCAGCTGCTGTTCCTGATGGAGGTGGCAGGACACTGGTGCTGATGTTGCTGGGAGTCAGGGTGGTGCTGGGCTGGGTGTGGGTTGAGGGTCATAGGTGAGGGATGGCGGGGATGGAGACACATATCACATGACTTTCAAATGATTCTTGGCAATAAGAGGACAATAAAAGATTTTCATGTTGGGAGCTTAAACACAGAAGAATTTGTAGGTACCTTTTTAAAACATTCTTGTGATTCTTCTTTTCCTTTTTTTTGAGATGGAGTTTTGTTCTTGTTGCCCAGGCCGGAGTGCAATGGTGGATCTTGGCTTACCGCAACCTCCGCCTCCCAGGTTTAAGTGATTCTCCTGCCTCAGTCTCCCAAGTAGCTGTGATTACAGGCATGTGCCACCATGCCCGGCTAATTTTTGTATTTCTAGTAGAGACAGGGTTTCTCCATATCGGTCAGGCTGGTGTTGAACTCCCGACCCCAGGTGATCTGTCCGCCTCAGCCTCACAAAGTGCTGGGATTACAGGTGTGAGCCACCACGCCCAGCCGTGATTCTTCTTTAAACCAATGGCTCTCAACCCTGGCTGCCTGCTACAACAATGTGGGGAGCTTTTGAAACATACCACCGCAGAGGCTGTCCACCATTCTAATTCTGATTTAATCAGTCTAGGGTTTTAGGGTGAGGAGCTCTTCAGGAAATGGAAATGTGCAGACAGGGCATTGGATCACTGCAGGTCCACGGGGCATCCCAATACATCAGTAAGAGTGAGAGGGAGGCCTGGGTACAGCCACCTGCTCTGCAGGAACAGCACTGGTGTGGTCCTGGCTGATGATAAAGTCACCTACTTCAGTTTTTGATACTTATTGCAAAATATTTCAAAAATTCAGGAAATTATATGGAATTTCTATGCTCTGACCTCCAGGTTTAATAAATATTAGTATTTGGTTATACTTCTTCAGTATTCATTTAGAAAATATACCTGTAAATAAATCTGGTCACTCTGACTGCATTGGAAAATTTGGGATACCTTTGAGTAACATGTACTGAGAAGACAGGCTGCTCACTTAGGTCCCTGCTTAGGGTCATTTGCACTTTAGTATAAGTGAGGGAACAGGGTGAAGGCAAAGGTAGAGACTGAAGGTTGGGCAAAGGTGGGGAGGCTAGTTGGGAAAAGGAGTGCAGAATGGGCATAGGGCTTAGGATGTCTATTTCAACCCCAGGTGGTCCACTGTTGACCCTGGCAATGAGGTAACAATATTTTTACTGAGGAGTTTTTAGGAAGAAATCACTACTCAGGAGAGTGAGAAATCCCAATTTTAGCATTCTTTGACCCCATATGGTTTCTTTCATAGTACTACATTATATTCCTGGGTATCCCTTTGAATGTTCCCCCTATTTTTTAGGCAAGTGTTGACTTCTTTGATTCCTACCTTCTTGTGACAGCACTCAGCTCCAGCACTGCCTGGATAAATGGCAGCCTATGCCATCTCTCACCTACAGCTGGAAAAGTCCTTTTTTTCTTTCTGTCTGCCTTTCCTTATTTGGAGTTGATGCTTTTTGACATTTCTGTCCAACAAATACTACCTTGGGTTCTGGATTATATTTTTAGGGAAGCAGTTGACATTTCTTTGATCCTTCCATTTGAAATATTTATTTTAAAAAGGTTTAGAAAGGTAGAATTGACTTCTAAAATACTTCAATAAATAACCACTTTCAAGTTGCCATGATTCACTTTGGCAGAGAGATTCTATAGACAGATAACTCAGAGCAATGTCAAAAATAGACACAAACAAACTCTGCTCAATTCTGAACTCTTCCTTTCTCTTTCTTTTTGTTGATTCTATTCAACATCCTGCCCTCTGTGATCTTAACACAATCTGTTAAATTATGGTATAATCAAAACCCTGTCACCCTCCATCACTTTTAACTTCAGGAAGCTTCATAATTCTTGCTTAACCATTCAACGAAACAAACATATCAGGGGATGGCCTAGCAAGCTTAGTTCTAGGAGCTTATTCATCCTTCTTCGATGTCCGTCTAAACTCATACAAAGGAACACAAGTCACTTAGCAGTTATGTGGAAGTTATGTACAGCCTTGCAACATCAGCATCATCAGGGAGCTTGCTGAAAATGCAGAATCCCAGGCCCTACCCCAGATCTACTTAACCAGAATCTGCATTTTAACAAGAGCCCCAGATAATGACTGTGCACATTATGATTTGAGAAATACTAACAGCATAAAAATCAACGCTTGTACCACTCAGCTCCCTCACACAACATTAACTTACCTGCCTAGAGAATGTGGCTTACTACTTTTGAGACTGCTTTTGGTTCCCCTCTTGTTGGAACTCAGTCGGGGTGGCTGTCAAAATGTTACAGAAAATATTTAGGGAAAGTTATAGATTATAGTCTCAAACCTTTTGGAAGGCCAAAAAGTTCTACTGGGGCAGGCTGAAGGCGGCCGGCCAGTCCATTAAGTCAGGGAGAAGATAGGGATGAGAGGCTTTCCCCAGTTTAAGTCTGTTTACCCCACATCCCTTTGTCTCTACTCTATTTGCTCAGGTAAACTTTGTGCTGCTTAACCCTATCGGGGAAGATCAAAGGGGGATTACCTGTTAATAATGTTTTCTCTGCGCCTGGAATCTAAAGCTTTCATCATTTGTGAAACCACTCTTTTAACCATGTTAATTATCCACAAGTGTGTTAACTTAGAACCTGTGTTATAAATAAATCTGTGGATATACATGGGGTTGGGGTCTATTGGTTGCATTTCACCATCTGAGAGCAGCCAACTGCCATCCCTAGCCCACTTGTATCACTGTAATGGTGTGAGAGTGCATTCACTCATCTGTCAGTGAGTCAGGGTCTGCAGGCCAGACTTCCGCAGGTGGTGACTGACGCCTCACCCTCTAGGTAAGGCAGTTTTAGGGATAAAAAGCACAACTATATAAGCATTTTTTCCAAATTTCTTTTGTTAATGTGAGAGTGATAATTATACTCTCACCAGTTTTTTAAAAGAATCTAGAGATTTTCACTTTATTTTAAAATTATGTTCACAGTGTCATATTTCTGGTTTCCTTTTCTTCAGAGATGGGGTCTTGCTATGTTGCCCCAATTGGTCTCAAACTCCTGGGTTCAAGTGATTCTCTGAACTCAGCCTCCTGAGTAGCTGAGATTACAGATGCAAGCTATCATCCCTGGCTCCATATTTTCTGTTTTCTAACTAAAATTACATATGCGAAGCAAAGGAGAGAAATACATAGAACTTCCAAGCTATAGCAGGTCAGCCTCTTTCTAAAACTGAAATAATAGCCCTGGGTTTAGAGATGAGCAAGAGAAGGGCTTTTCTTAAGGGCTCAGGAGGCAACGCGGCTTTGTTCTTAAAGACCTTAATGATCATGCCTATCTTCCCACCTGCCTAGCTGCCTAGAAATGTGAAGGGCTTAGAATCAGCCAGGACTGAGTAGGGTGCAGCTAGCTTCAATATGACCCATTAGCAGTACCTTTGGGGGTGCCTGCTCCGAGTGGGAGAAGTATTACCAGACTTTTGAATAGAGCCAGCTTTGTTTCTGGCTGAAGATGACATCCTTGCTTTAGAAAGCCCTCCTCCCCGTGATCCCACATCTCTCTTCTTGACCCATCCCCATTCCTAGCTACCTTCACTGACCCCATAGAGGTCATTCTTTGGACAGCATCGGAAATAAAAGATGTATAGTCCTTTCCTCCTCTGTCTCTCCCACCTGGTGAAAGAGGCAGACCTTCTCATTAACCTGCCCTCAGGGTAAAGTACCTTGTCCTGATTACTTCAGTAAAGAGGGGCATTAGAAGGAGGGTACCAGAATTAGAGGGGCTGTGAGACAAAGACAAAGGGCTCCAGAGCCCTCTCCCTCCCTCTCCGGCCCTGGGAGCTTCCTGACAGTGGTGCCCTGTTCCCATTCCCCATTTTAAAAAGTTGGAAATTTGAGACAAAGCCTTATTGTAAAATGTTGCCGTTTCTCAGGTATTTCTGGGTTGAAATCTCATCCCTAAAATCAGAAACTTTCTCACAAGTCTGACAAATGCTTGCAGGCTTATGGGTAATTTATAAAGAAGAGAGTTTTAATTGGCTTGCCGTTCTGCAGGCTATACAGGAAGAATGATGCTGGCATTTGTGGCTTCTGGGGAGGCCTCAGGAAACTTACAATCATGTTGGAAGGAAGTGGGGAAGCAGGCACGTTACATGACAGGATCAGGAGGAAGACAGCGAGCAGGTGCCACACACTTTTTAACAAGCAGATCTCATACGAATGTACTCACTATCACAAGGACAGTGCATGGATGGTGCCAAACAATTTATGAGAAATTCATCCCCATGATCCTATCACCTCCCACCAGGCCCCAACTACAATGCTAGGATTACAACTCAACATGAGATCTGGGCATGTACAAAAATCTAAAGTATCCCACCCATGCTAACTGCTGAAGCCTCTGAAGCCCTTCCTAGGGTGCTGGAAGCCATCTGTCTGGTCATCACACATGCACCTGTTTCCACCTGAGCTGACAAGGCTGATGTGCGGCTGGCTGCTTCTCACCAGCCTGGCATGGGGCTCGGTTGTGTCTTTGCTAGGTGGTGCCTGGAGCATTCCGGGCATGGAACATGCATTTTCTTGTGGGCCGTGAAGGTACAGAGGTCACTTTTCTTGAGTCTCCAGGTGAACTTTGAGACTGCATTACCACTAGGAGGGAAGAGCTCTCACCCTCAATTCCTGGGGGAGACTGAAGAGCAGCATGTGGGCTTGGGGAGGAAGAAACTCATGGAAGACTTTTAGGAACACTGAGCATTTCTCTCTGGCAGGAGCCAGTGTCTGTCAGGGGAAGAGACAAGGTGACAGCAGGAGAGAAGACACCTGGGCCCCAGAGGCAGCGGGGGACCCCACGCTGACAGACACATCTCCACGAAAAACAGAGGCAAGGTGACAGTGCCTGGAGCCCACGGTTTGCTTCAGAAAAGGCACCTGAGCTTCAAAAAGGAAAAGAAGAAACGAGTGCCTGCAGCTGGGCTGCTGGGAATTCTTTTGGGAGCTGTGGTGCTGCTGGGGAGGGGCAGAAGCTGGGGCTCCTGCCAGACTCAGGAGGGCAGCTGGTAGCTGGTTCGTGTGTGAGCCTGAGCATTGACTGCAGGAATAAACACTGCGGCTACTCTTGCCAAGGGACTTAAACAGCATCTCAATGCTGGGCTGATAGTTTTTGGGTAGAACTGGGTTCTCTCCATTCTACAAGGCCACTTTGGCTTCCAAGAAGGCAGCTCTAAAAAGAAGCCCTCTCTACTGTTGCCTTACAGAACCCCTGCTGGTGTGTGAACTCCTCCCCCTGCTTGTGTGAGAGTCCCACCCAAGGTGCAGCACAGCAGGGAGACAGAGCAGTGTGGTTCAGTCCTGGCTGGAAGGTGGGTGCACAGCGACCCTTGACTGCCAAATCCGTCCAGGTACAGCAATGGCAATGGGCAGGGACAGCCTTGCTCAATGCTTCCCATAGTGGGAGGAACGTCCCACCACACCACACTTTCTTTCTAGAAGCAAAGTTGTCCGTTCCACTGCCTTGTCTAAAATCTTGCTTTAGCTGCTGATTGGCTCCGAGAGGCCATCTACGATCCTGTAACTGATGCCATCCCTGCCCTGCGCCCTGTCCCTATCCCTCCAAGGCAGACCTCTCTTCACTCTCTCCCTAGGATTGCACTCCATTATCACACTGCCCTCTGCTCCCTCACTTTTCTAAGCCTTCATTCCCAGGGCTACCTCGGATTTCCTGCATCTATAAGGGAATTCTCTGCCTTCAAACTCCTGGCTCAACCAGAGGTCTGTGCAGACTGGACGATCACATGAGTCCGTCTTGGGTCAGGGGACAGCCTCATCATCACAGCCATTGTATTCTGCACCCCCTGTCAGTATGAGAAGTCATTTGCATCTGTTTCCCCAAAGTTACCACAGCGCTTAGGACCCGTGGGATCCAATCCCTATTTGCTACGGGAGTAAAGATCAAGTCATATGGGAAAACACTTCTGAGTTGGAGCTCAAGAGAAAGGGGAAGGGAAGACTCCTATGAAACAATTGTTATTCAAGTGAACCTGGGACACAGGCTCTGTGAGCTCACTACTGTGGGTTCTCCACGCTGGCTGCCTTTAAAGTCATCTGGGAGGGGAAGGGTGAGCGCGGTGGGGGCCACCATGCATGGTGTGTCTGAGCAGCTTTGGTTGCTGACGCTAGCCTGGCATCTGTGGAATCTGATTTTTACATTTGAGTGGCCATGAAATGGGCTCTATTGCCCTTACCAGTCATGGAAAGTTCTATTCCAGGTAGGCCACTGCAGAGTGCCTGTCAAGGGTTGTCCCCATTGGACTTCATTTCTTTTAAATTTGGAAAATGCCACTATTAAGAGGCCAAGGTGGGTGGATCACAAGGTCAGGAGATCGAGACCAACCTGGCCGACATGGTGACACCCTCTCTCTACAAAAAATACAAAATTAGCCAGGCATGGTGGTGCACACCTATAGTCCCAGCTATCGAGGAGGCTGAGGCAGGAGAATAGCTGGAACCTGGCAGGCGGAGGTTGCAGTGAGCCGAGATTGCACCATTGCACTCCAGCCTGGGCAACAGAGTGAGACTCCATCAAAAAAAAAAAAAAGCCAATAATGTATTACTGTTCTGTGATTGCTCTAGAAAGGCTGTAGATGGTGGACAGAGTTGCAGATCAGGCTCCATAGATGTCATGTATCCTGGTCAATAAGAGACCTTCCCTCTCAGCCTCAGCAGGTAATAGAAAAGCATTGGATACAGGGGGTTGGAGGAACTGAATTGTTATAATACTGGTGAAAATGTACTTCTTAAAAAGGGAGGCATAGCCAGGGAAAGACGTTTCCTTTTCCATTAGTTTAGGTTTTAATTCACAGTTGTTTACAATGATGACTATCTCTTTGCTTTATTTCTTTGTTGAAGCTTTGAATACAGACAAAAGTTTTAAATATACTGTTTTAACAAGAAAATGATTCAATATTTTAAAATAAAAAAGGCTAAAAAGAATTCACATAGTAAAAATGAAAATATTTCCCTCCTTCTGTTAAGAAGGTTTTCAACCCTTTAATAAGCATACTTTCCTCAGGTTTTCAGGGGACAAAACAGCTAAGAAAGGGAGAGATGGCTCTGTCTGTTGAGAAATGTGATGTTGAGTTTCTCCTGGGTAAGGGTGGAAGAACAGTGAGAGAAAGAGATTTTTGTCTTTTGTGTATAATCTCAGTAGAAATCATGACATCGCTTTAATGATATTCTTCCACATGTGAAACTAATAATAGTTTGTGACTCCAGAGGGAAAAATCAGTTTTGCCCTGAAATACGGCCAAGTTAGACTAGAAAAACGATTGTTAAGAAAACTGTCCTTAGCTGAATTTTTCTCTTCTCGTTCTCTCTTACTCCCTCTCACTCTCCTTCTTGCTCTCTTTTTCCAGCTCTCCTTTATTTTCTCACCCTCAAGTCTAAAAATTATAAATGTATCTCAAGAAGTGAATACACTACCTCAGTTTTGCTGACTCTCTTAAAATCTCTTGGCCTGGCACAGTGGCTCACTCCTGTAATCCCAGCACTTTGGGAGGCCAAGGTGGGCAGATCATGAGGTCAGGAGATTTAGACCATCCTGGCCAACACGGTGAAACTCTGTCTCTACTAAAAATACAAAAATTGGCTGGGCACGGTGGCACACGCCTATAGTCCCAGCTACTTGGGAGGCTGAGGCAGGAGAATCACTTGAAGCCGGGAGGCGAAGGTTTCAGTGAGCCAACATCATGCCACTTCACTGTAGCCTAGTGACACAGCAAGACTCGATCTAAAAAAAAATCTCTTGTAAAGAACACATCTTGGACACTTGCAGCCAGTGAGTGTTAACTGAAGAGTGGACCTTGGTAGTGTCTGAGAGAAAGCCGAAAAGACCAGAAGTGGGAAGAGTTCAAGGCCCAATGTCCAAAATGCAGGGCCAGAGTCTCCTAACCCTGGTCATAAATCCTGGTTACCTGGTACAACCTAAGCTTGTGAACTTGGCTTCCAGTTCCCTGCCTACAAAATGGGAAAACAGTATGTTTCCTTCCTTCCTGGGCTCTTGTGAGAACCAACAGGCTTAGTGACTGAGGCAATATTGCTGAAAGCTAGTAGCAGATGAGTTTCACCATTCGAAGGTGTTTGCTTGGTGTCTGATATTAATTTCTCATTTATAACTCACTCAGTTCCTGTGGCTGAGTGGCTCAGGTGGGCACAGGTTCTGGCAGCTGAGAATGACTTGTCCAGGTTTGAATGTTTTCATGTCCACTCAGATTGCTTCTGTGGTTAATGGATCAGGGATTACAGACTGTTCTTTCACTGGGAAATGTTAGAATGTAAACAGGCACAGCCTTTTTGAAGTGCAGTTTGGTGAAATGTAACAAGAGCTTTCAAAAAGTGCCTACCCTTCTACCCAGCAATTACGTGTGTAATGCTTTATACTAAAAAGGCATTCTGATATTGTGTGTACAAAGACACATTGTGTGGGAGATGCTTATACAGCACTGTTTACAACAACAAAAAAGAGAAAACAACCCCAATGCCCAAAATAAAGGACGCTATGAATACACAGTAAGTATGTTTTAGAGTCACCTACAATGCAGCCACCACAATCACAGTCTGTTTAGACGACCATATTGAGTACCTACTATGTGCGGGATATCAGCTAGCAAAACGTCTGTGAACAAAACGAACAAAAGAACTCTACCCCCAGAAGCTTGCCTTCTATTGCAGGAGACAGAAAATAAGCAAAGCCAATATGTTATTTGTGTGGCGTTGGAAGGTACCGCGTATTATGGAGGAAGTTTAATCAGGAAGGAGGATGGGGCAGCAGGGGTGGAGGATGGGGGCCAGCACAGACTTACAGGAGGTGGGAATGGAGGCACTTGCTGAGAAAGGGTCAGCTCTGGATGGAGTTGATGAGAGAAAGGCAAATCTGGGGAAAGAACATCCCAGGCAGCAGAAAGAGGCCTGGACTTATGGAGCAAGTAATCCATCATGTTAGAGAAAGAGCATAAGGCCATCGGCAAGGTGGGTGAAGAGCAGGGAACGAGGCCCAGAGTAAGAGACAAAGAAATCCGCAAGCCACTCCTCGTTCCTGACTTGGAGAGGAGTTGATGATGAATTACCAAATAACAAAATCAGCCATCAATAGATGATGATCCAGTTTTAGTTATAAAATGTAAGTAAACCCTCCTATTTACTGTATGTGTTATTTTCTCTCCCACCCCACCTCCCCCTTTCTTCTCTCCTTCCTGCCTTTCTTTGTTCAAAAAATTAAGCTTATCTGAATTTTCACATTTTTTCCTACATTAAACATACTTGTGCAACAAACAAATGAGAAAGACTCAGGTAAAATAAATAGACAGTATTTTATCGTCTTTGGTCAAGCTGTTTGAGCGCAGAATTCACTGATGTTAAAATTTGTTTACTTTTCTGAATTGGCAATAAACACTGTTTGCTTTGTGGAAGTGTTAAAACAATGGAAGAGCTCAAGTTGGGAAGTTACTTTAAAGGTAAGTGTTGGCCAGGTGCGGTGGCTCACACCTATAATCCCAGCACTTTGGGAGGCTGAGATGGATGGATCACAAGGTCAGGAGTTTGAGACCAGCCTGGCCAATATGGTAAAACTGTCTCTACTAAAAATACAAAAATTAGCTAGGTGTGGGGGCGGGTGCCTGTAGTCCCAGCTACTTGGGAACCTGAGGCAGGAGAATTGCTTGAATCTGGGAGGCGGAGGTTGCAGTGAGCCAAGATCACGACACTGAACTCCAGCCTGGGTGGCAGAAGAAGACTCTGTCTCAAAAAATAAAATAAAATAAAATAAAATAATAAATAAATAAATAATAAAGGTGAGTGTTATCTTAGAGAAAGAGTAGGTTGGTTTTCACAAGTTAGGTCACACCCAAAATATACTTTCTCTGCATTTCTATTGGTGAAAGTTCCCCAGGGTGGATCTCAAAAGTGCTGTGTATCTAGAAACCACACGGAAACCACATGGAAATAGAGGGATAAAGGTGGAGAGCTCCTCCCACCCCCTCACATGTAATTACAGACATGTTCAAACTCATCTGTAATCTGAAGAGCATTGACCTTGACCTCACTGTAAAACTTTGATGATTGAGAATGCGTCAGGACTGGAGTGTTCCAGTTTAATTCGAATTATTTGGATAATTGACTCAACCAGGAATAAACAGAATTTCAATTTAAGATTTCAAATTCAGTTGTTAAAAATCTTTCTAAAAAGTGAGCTCCTTCTCCATATTGGTGAGTGTGTCATGCTGGACACAGTTTAGTCTTTGATGATGTGTGTGCCCTGGGAGGTAACTGGGTCATTTCTATTCTTAAACTTAGTTATTTCTCCTTTAAAGTCCTACAAGAGTGGAGTAAGGAGCATATCTGCCTTCTGAAGTAACACGTGCTTGGCATTAAAAAACTATAAAATAATTAAATTATTTATTACAGTTTTCATATCCTCTTAGAAGCAAGGGACAGGAAAGCCAGCTTACTAATTTATTTTTCTGAGTTATCCCAATTTTGTAGCTAGAAAACCTGATATATAGAGAGAAGTGAAATAACTAATCTAATAGAGCTCAGTGTCTGTCAAAGCTCATCCTATAGAACCACATGACTCCAAGTTAACTCCAATTTCTTAGGCTCCTAGAAAGGAAATGTGGTTATGTCTAAGGGCATGAGGACATAGGTTTTGGAGATCTTTAAAGCAACCCAGAAGATAATGCCAATACAGAAAGACCAGAAATCAGTGACCTGAACTGTGCTCCAATTTTTACATGGCTTAGAGAAGTGAATGTTACATCCCTGGTCCCATCTGAAATACAAATTTATTCCCTTTCTTCCATCATTTAAATATCACATCTGAGTGACATCTAGAATGGATGCTTTTGCCAGTACAAGTTACTAAGAAAAGAAGAAAGCTCTTTCCCATGTGACATCTGCCCTCTGACCTACATAACAGTATTTGGGTGTTTTATTTCTTGTACAGTGGATCCTCACTGCATTCATAGAAATGGCTACAATGTGCCTCATGGAATAATAAGGGTCTGCATTATTTTTCCAAAAACAACTATTTTTTAATAGTTTTAATAGTTTTTAGCAGTTCTCAGTATACTTTAAGGATTATAGAAATATTATTCAAATACTATATACTGAATTTCCCTTCCATGAAACTCCTTAAAGAGACACACAGGGGTGCAATCATATATAGTCTGACCCTTGTTGGCAAAGGAGTTTGCATCTGGCAGAGAGTAGAAGTGTGCAGGAGGGCACCAGCCCACAGGGTGGCTGCAGAAGAAACCCCAAGACAGTGCTTGTGGTAAGAAGATAAAACCTCAAGCCTGAGAACCTTTCTGGTGCCATTTTCAAACATAAGTTTAATTGACATCTCAAATTCAATGACCTGGACATCTGCCTCAAGAAGCTACCTGGTTTATTGTTTTGATTTATCTGATATGACAGCATATAAATTACCTTTCCTTCCTTTTAAAACAATTCCAGGGTGTCAGAACCCCTGTTATCAGCACATCCCTCTTGCACATATTAAGCCCATTGTTTTCCCCTCTCTTTATTAGAAACAACTGTCCCTTCCTCTCCACCCTGAGATTCCTTCTCAGGCGCTAAGAATTTCAAGGTCCTACTCAGTGCTTTTTCTTTCTTTGCCAACTCAGTGAGATCTCTTTTGCTCCTTCTCATGATATGGTTTGGTTGTGTCCCCACCCAAATCTCACCTTGAATTGTAGTAATAATCTCCAAATGTCAAGGGTGGGGCCAGGTGGAGATAACTGAATCATGGGGGCAGTTTACCTCATCCTCTTCTCATGGTAGTGAATAAGTCTCATGAGGTCTGATGGTTTTATAAAGGGGAATTTCAATTTAAGATTTCAAATTCAGCTGGGTGTGGGGGCAGGCACCTGTAGTCCCAGCTACTTGGGAGCCTGAGGCAGGAGAATTGCTTGAACCTGCTGAGAATCAGCTGAGGTCAGTGGTTCTCAACTTGTGTCCCTGAACTGGCAGCAGCAAACAGCATCACCAGGGAGCTGGCTACAAATGCAATTCTTAAGACCACCCCAGATCTATTGGATCAGGAACTCTGAGAACAGGGCCAATCATCTGCCCATCCCCTCCAGGGATTCTGATGTATTCTAAAGGGTGAAGCACTCTTGCCTGCCACCATGTAAGACATGGCTTTGATGTTCCTTCTTCTTCCCCCGTGATTGTGAGGCCCCCCCCAGCTGTGTGGAACCATGAAGCCACTAAACCACTTTCCTTTATAAACCACCCAGTCTCAGGTATGTCTTTATTAGCAGCATGAGAATGGACTAATACATCACGGAAGTGACCATTCTGTGGAATCTTGGGGTGCTTTAAGGGCACAGAGTGATTGGATCTGTTTTGTGATTGGAATATGAAGCCTAAATGACTCAATCAATTACCAATGTCTGAGGCATGGGAAGAGGCCAGGACAGACACACAGGGCTTCTCATTTGCTTATCACTCTCCATGTGTAAGTCTTGCCTCATTTTAGCAATACCAACAGTTCATCTGGAAATTTAAAAAATGAAGAAAGAACTTGAGTCTAGATTCATTACCTGAAGAAAGAGACAAACTACAATACTTGTACATTGCAAGGACTCAAGTAGTCAAATGAGGATTGTGATTTTTCACCAGGTCACCAGGGTCTGTCTTTAGTGCTAACAGCCTCCTGACATCTATTTTATGCCAAAAGGACCACTTACTTTAGATTGGTTGAGAGTAAGCAAAAAACATCCAGTATTGTTGAATAATTGTTCATTTTAAGGAAACCTTATTAATGCAGTAAAAATATCGGGGATTTGTTTGGAAATTGACTGGTGAGTTTTAATTAAATTATCCTATCCCACACCAGTTTTTTGTGTTGCTGTAACCACAATGTCATTTTTTCTATCAGCTTCTCTAAAGTCCAGGTTTCACACTGTTTGTGGGTAGGCTATTGTGAATGACTCTGGTATTGTTTGGGTGATGATTTATGACCAAGGATTTTCAGGTGAAATATATCTTCTGATGCTGGATCCCATGTTCTAGCTATTATCCCAGTGGCCAAAATAACCTCTTTGTACTTCCTGTGAGAGCTGAATTTCAGCCTTGCTAACTTAAACTCGTCAGGAATAGAGAAGACTATCTTAGTGGTGCAAGCTAAATAAATAGTATCCCTGAAAAATAAAGTTAATTAACAGCAAGGTATTTTTGTTCATTTTTTTTGGTATCATTTTGGGGTCTTGAAAAACATTTTCTTTACTTATTTGGAAGCTCTAGACTGACCCACACTTACCACTATACTGAAGTAGTGAGCTGTGCCATAAAGCTTATTTGCAGACTAAGGTGGGTTCCACGTAAAGCCCACTTTATATTTTTACCATAGACTCCTTATTTTCATAGGGTCTCCATTCATGCTGCTTGGGAGCCAGGCTAAATTCCCAGTGACTTCTATAAAAACATAAGGGAGTTTTACTTCACGGGCAGAGAGAAAGTTTGTGGTTTGACAGATATGACTGAATAACCAGGAGATGACCATCAAGCAACACTGTTTTTGCACATGTGGAAAAAAAAAAAGGAGTCTTGTCTACACTCTGCTCCAGATCAGAAAATAAAATGGTCCCATCATATTCAGGATAAATAAATTTCCCATTCACAGAAAATCTCCAAAAACATGCACTTAAACTCTGCCAGCCAAAACCTTGCACGAGAAAGTGACAACACACCACAGCCCTAACTGGCTGCTGCAATGGCTCACCTACCTCTCTGCCCAGCACCACTATCTATGCCCTGGAACAAACTCACCATTCTGCGCCTGGACTGCAGCCATGTGCGCACCCTCTTGCCCATGCAGTGTGGTAGGAGAGCTTTCTTTGGGCGGAATCCATCATCAGCCTGCTCTCTTGGCTCAAGAGTGATTACTGCTCTCAGCATCACTGATGACACTAAAGTGGGTCCATTTTTCTATTACTCATTTACTGCTTCACACATGCTTAGGGCTTCTTGCCTTCTCATCAGTGTCCTAACCTCAGTATTTAACTCTGTCTTGCTCATGACTGCCAGATTAAAATCCCCATATTTCCTCCCATTTGGCCCCAATCAAAGCAGTCACTTCTCCAAGATCTACAAGCTCACATGCCATGCTGATGTGTGGTGCTCTGATTTCCATGGTGTGGTAGACCATACCTCTGCCTGATCAATCCTCATTGCCAATACATCTTACATGCATGTAATGGCAAAACCACAATTACTTTTGCACCAACCCATAGGTGGGTTCCTCATTGGAAAGCCCTCCTTTCTCCTGGGAAAACCTTATTAAGCACCAAAACGCTACTCTTCTTCCAAGACTCCATCACTTTTCACCACATCCCTGGATGTTTTCTGCTGATCCCAGCCCTCATTAATGTTCTCCTCCCTCACTTAAAGCCTAGCACCATTCTCTTGCATAACGCCATGCTTCTTTGTGTGCATTATTGCTTCATTGATACTCTCATTTTCTAAGTTTTTGGCCTCTGAGAACTAAAATCAGGACTGTTTTTTCCCCTATGTCCCCCATGTCTTTAGATAGTAGGTATGGAGTAGAGATTTGTTGACTGACTAACCCAAGAAGCTAAGACAACTCTGGACATAGTGATGAAAGGCCAACTTCTGGCAATATGAAGGTGGTCAGATGTTTTGAATGAAAGTAAATGTTATATAATAATATTTATTCCTCACTTGATTGCATGAGAGTCTGCTGTGATAAGCACTCTATTCAATTTTCTTAATATGGCTTTTCTCAAGAGTACACCACTCTTATTCGCTGATAGTGTCTTTTATTTAAAGGATAATAGATGAGACTATTAATTTTGAAAAGAACAAAGAAACTTCATAATGGATTAACTGTAATTCCAAAATACTAAGCAGTTTATTTAAATAAACTGCCTAACAGAGAAGGCTTGCTTTGTACTTACAATTTTTCAAACTTAGTGTGATCATGCATATTTTTTCTGTTGGACCAAAAGCTCTTTGTTTTTGCTTCCTACCCCCCACCCAAAACACTGAGTCCAGGTGAAATCTGCCTTTGCAGTGGGCATTCTGGATCCCATCTCTAGTTGTGACTCTGCCTGGCTCTTGTGTGAGCATGCATTCGAAGGTCTTTATTGTGGGAAGAAGGCTGTGAGAAGGGGCATTGGGTCTGGGTTCCTCCCTAAAGCAGTTCTGAGAAAACCCTAAGCCAGTAGCTCCACCCTTTAGAGTGTATCAGAATCCCCGGAGGGGATGGGCAGATGGTTGGCCCCGCCCTCAGAGTTCCTGATCTGGTAGATCTGAGGTGGGCTTGAGAACCTGCACTTGTAGCCAGCTCCCTGGTGATGCTGCTTGCTGCTGCCGGTTCAGGGACACACGTTGGGAACCACTGACCTCAGCTGACTTTCATCAGCTCTGATGCCTCCTTCTGTCCACAGAGACCCCACCTGTGGCCAGTCAAGGAGACACGTCGGGTGTTGGCTTGGGCCCAACAGTCTTGAGTGCTGACTGAAGAAAAAGGGGGGTCACCTAATTCGGCTTCTTTTCCAATGAAAGAATCCCTCTGTGACAACACATAATGTCACAGTTGCTTTATTTGCCCTCCTCTTTCTGCCCTCTCTTTATATGCTTTACTGCTATGGGTCCAGCCACCCCAAGAGGGCTAAAGAAAATTTAAGAGGGTGGATATGTTTAGGGTGTTCACTGGTAAGACTTCAGGAGAGAGCTGAAGAGGAAGGAATCTACTCCTTCTTTGCCATTATTTAAACTGGATTTCTTGAGAGTAGGAATTATATTTTAGTAGCACTATGTTTTGCACATTAGAGACACCTACAAATCTGAAGTGTGCTGTGCCTGACTCGTCTTGGAGTCTCAGCTCTGAAAAGACTGTAAGGTGATGGAGAAGCCTCCAGAGAGAGGTTTCATTCCCTGTCTTTCGACTGAAGGTAGTGTGCTGACAACACAAAGCAAGGGTAAAGCTTTTCCGTAAGCAGTGAGTCCTGCAGCCCTGCCTCTTAGTCACGTGATGCTGCTTAGACATGTGATCACTGCATTCCAGACCTGCTCTCTTAGACCACGAGGTTTGTGTATGGATTGAGATGCCATGTTTGGTTAAATACCATTCACTTCTTTTGTAGAAAAATGATGGCTCCCCAAGTCATAAAGCAATGGCCCCATAGAGTGGTGAGGTCCAGGCTGATTTGTTGACTGAACCTGAAGGGCACCACTTCTCTCACAGCCATTAGAAGTGCTCTGTGTTGGCAAAGACTTTGAAATACATGCACCCCAACCCCAGTACCTAGCTTTCTCAGCTTCTTTACACTTCTAGTGACAAAGAATTCAGAGCTGTGCAAATGCAGAAGACAAATCATATTACCTCTGTCCAGCTCTGTCTACTGAAAATCCTTTCTTATATTGAACCAAAATATGTCACTTTGTAGATTTTACTGCTGAGTCCCACTTTTATCCCATAGAGCCCAGCAGAACAATTCTGATCCTTCCTTCATGTTCAAATATCAAGATGCCTGAAAATAACTATCATGCCTCTTCCCCTACATATTCTCCAGGGAAAACACCCTTAATTCTTTCATCTACTCATATTACATGGTTTACACTCACCTACTGTCCTGCCTACTCCCTTCTGCATATGACTGAGTTGGGTTGTATCCATTTTGGATTGAAATGATTTGAACGTGACAGTGAAATAAATCCTCTCCTCAAAACCATGCTCTTCATTAAACAAAAGTTGCACTATGAGACATTATTTACTTTGGAATGGCAAGATATTTGAAGAGGTCAAAAGTTTTCTAATCCAGTATTACTGCCCCATGGAAGGATTAACATGCATTACTGGTATTTACTGTTTCAATTTGACAATGTTTTCCCCTGCATGAGTGTAGGTGGCTGTGGTATCTCAGTAAGGGGAATGGAAATGATGCAAGAGAACTAAAAGCATTATGGAACGCCTCCCTATTTCTTCTGCTTCTTCCTCTCATAGTCTTCTCAGATATTTCTCTTTTCTGAGTTATGAGTTTGAATTAAAGCTATTCTTTTTCTTCTAGTGAAAAGGTTTGGAACTCAGTTTCCAAGTTTTCTCCTTGAGGGAAGCAGAACTTCTCAAACACTACTTATAAATTACATGGTTTATTGTCAGGAGAGCACTGACTATTAGTAGATTAATTCAACCTAAACTCACAGCATGTGTCTAACCTATAGACATTTATGTGATTTAAAACAAAATGCAAATTTCTAGTCAACAGCAGGTGCCAGATATTAGAAGACAGTATCTAATTCTTCAGCATTCTTAGACACAATGTGGGTATAACTGTCAGGATTAGAACGTTGCTTTTGAGCATGGGTTTTGAAGTTGGCTTTTCTCCTTTGTGTCTACTTTAATGGATCAGCTAACAGAAATCAAACAATATGTATTTGCATTTCTTTTGTTAGGCATCATCTACACCCACTCCAAAAGTCAAAATATCCCAAATAATGTATTTTACAAAATACACTACTAAAGAATGATTCAAGGGCAACATGAAATACTATCTCTACCAGGAATCTTTTCACCATTGGGACAATTTCCTCTGCCTTACTCTATTCCTGATTTAAATTAGCTGCATTTCTTTGATGCCAGACACTTATACTGGGCATGGATACCAGACTCCAGCATGTTGACCCTACCAGTTTCCCCTCCTCCTGGTCATAGAGCTGAACTACAATTTGCAGCTACTCTTGCAGTTAGGTATGACCATAGAATATGGATAGGAGTGATATACATTACTTCTAGGTCTGGATCATTAAAATCTTCTACATAATCATCTACGCTCACTCTTTCCTTGTCTGCAAGTTGGATATCAACACTCAGGAGATCTTAGAAGCCATGTGCTAAAGATGACAATGTGTCCATCAGCCTGGGTTCTTGTATAGCATCAACGAATTAGATTTATGCAAATGAGAGAGATCTTCTATTTTGCTAAATTGGTGAGATTTAGAATTCTGTTTCAAGAGCTATCTAATTAATAAAGTATACACAGGCTCATCAAGAACTGAAGTTAATGCCACATTGAAATAAATGAATAACAACATCTGCTATTTATGAAGTGCCTGCTTTGTGCTGGACATTGTACTAATAACTTTTATTTTTATTTTTTGGAGACAGAGTCTCACTCTATCATGCAGGCTGGAGTGCAGTGGTGCAATCTCAGCTCACTGCAACATTTGCCTCCTGGGTTCAAGTGATTCTTGTGCCTCAGCCTCCCAAGTAGCTGGGACTACAGGTATGCACCACTACATTTGGCTAATTTTTGTATTTTTAGTAGAGATAGCGTTTTGCCATGTTGGTCAGGCTGGTCTCAAGTGATTTCCTGGCCTCAATGATCCACCTGCTTCAGCCTCCCAAAGTGCGGGGATCATAGGCACGAGTCACCGCCCTCAGTCTATGGTAAGAACTTTATTTACATTATCACATGAATCCTCATAACATCTCTGGGGTATATGTTGTTATTATTACTATTGTTATTATTTTATAGATAGGGAAACCAAGGCAAAAAGTTGATTAAGGTCACAAAATTAGCATAGTGGATGATATAATTGCCTCCAATTATTCCCTTCCCTCCCTGAAAGATTAGATGTCTCCACCTGTTGCTACATGGCTTGCAGTGCCTCACTGTGGGAGAAATATACATCTCCTTCCCATTGACCATTGGCACTGGTGCGCCATGTGAATTGTTTGGTCAATGGAATGTGAGTGGATAACTTGTGACATATCCAAGCATGAATTTTAAGGGCCATCGCTTAACTTTGTATTCTCCTTTTCCTCTGATACTGGGATGAAGCATTTCAGACCAGACTGATTCTTGAGCTTGAATTCCAGAATGAAGAAGGCACAGGAGGCAGAACCACAACTGACCAGCAGAGGTATAGAGCTCCAGGGAATAATACACCTTTGTGTTGTAAGCCACCGAGATGCTGCAGTTGCTGTTACTGCACCAAACTTAGCAAAAACTGACAGATACACCTAGACCTTGATGCAGATTCAGTTAGTGAGAAACACTGGAGCCTGTGCTCTTAATCAAGGAGCAACACCACCTACGAAGCACACTGTAAAACTTGCACAAGTTCCTGCTAGATGATACAAGAGAAATTTAAAGCATCATTAAAAAAATCAATTCTCATCCTGGATAGGAAAAAAGATGTCTGTAAGTTTAAAGAGGAAACTGCCACAGGATTTAAACCTAATTTATAGACACGTCTCTCACATTGCATATAATACGTTCAGATTTAGTCCCACAGAACAGTTGTTGGCAAGGACATGGATCTTGTTACCCACAGATGCACTTTCTGGTTCCATTTATAAGGTTTTCATATTGGAAACCGCATCTCTGTGACTGCGAATAAGAACGGTGATGCATGTTAGCCAAATTCTATTCACTAAAAGAATCACCAGCACTGTATGATTCCTAGTCCTAAGCACAGCTACACAGAAAAAAATAAGGAACATGAGACTGAAGGAGGTTATGGGTTTCATCTGACATGGATACATTTATATAGTCATAAATTAAATAGTCACTTGGTTAAAAGTTAGGGTTAACTTTACATATTGTAACTAGGAAAGTTGACTGATGGCCTTAATGCATTCAAGATAAAATACAGATCTGAATGGCTATTCGAACATTGCACACTGCACAAAATCATTCTTTGAGGTTTTGTTTAAACAATGATTCAATTTAGCAACAAATAAATAAATGAATATTTACAATTGATTAGGAGGTATGGTTAGATCAAAGCTACAGTTTACTGAGGATAGAGACTATTCTTTTAATGATGAGACTGCTCCTTATCTGACAAAAATAATTTTACTATTACTTAATGTTATTAAAATAATAGCAAGTATATGTATATTCTAGTACTTTGCCAGAGGAAATTCAGAATACCATTGGAGCACTAACTGCTATTGTGATTATCTCTTCTTTTTATTGGATCCTAATTATTTCTAGAAATAATTACTTAAATGCATCTTAAAATGTATTTTTATCTTAAACAGCTATATTTTATTTTTATATCTCCCCAAACACTTTCACTACAATTAAAAAGAAAGCTCTAATTCAACAAAAGTGTTTTGATGATTTTTCAACTTAACTGCCAATTCCCCCCTTACTGGTATTACCAGATTTAATAATTTTGTAAAACTCCAGAGTGAGTCAATTCTCTTTTGGTACTTATATGTCAATTATTGAAGATAAAGTAAAGAAACAATAAATGCCATCTCAAGAAGCTATAAATCCAAATTCACTGGATTTAAACATCATAATTCCACCAAACTTAAAGCTTTAAGGCAAGGAACTTAGAAAAACCAACCTTACTTTGAAAAGTATTATCACTTTAAAGTTGGTAGCAATAAGTAACTGCCTTTTCCCTTCACTTTCTTCCTTCCTACTACTCTACCTATCTCTGGTCCATTTCCATTTCCATATTACTTATGTATCATTTGATAAAGGAAGAATTGGTGAAAAAGAGAAGAGCTTCACTTTATCTGCCTGCCTTTACATAAAGAGGATTTGTTTTGTTCTCATGAAGGTCTATATGGTCAACATTAAACCCTTTTGGACAGAAACATTTTCTACCAGTGAATATCAGTGAAGGAGATTAAGGTTCCATAAGGGTATTTTATTTTTAATATCCAATGAATTTTTTCTATTGCTTCTTAAGTAACTATTCTAATTTTTCCCCTATAAAGTAAAGGTAGACTGAGAAGGATAGGGATGAATATGAGACTGAATTAAAAGCCTTTTTATATTCTTAAAGGAAACAGTCAATGTAAGTTCCATGTATTAAATAAAGACCTGGGTCACACAAAGGAAAACACTATATACCAATGTTTAGGCAACACTGAGATGAGGTAACTATCGTTTAGGCAATACCTAGACGAGGTATCAAAATGATTTTTTTTTAAAATAGCAAAATGGAAACAAGTGAATGGGGATGAATTTTCACAAGTTGTTCTCCTTAACAAATCTTACTTGAAATGAGTAAACCAATTACTTTGAAGTATCCTATTGACTGCAAAGGGCATAGTGACACTTTGTTCATCAATTAGCCACCTAGGAAGAAAGCAAGTCATAGTGGGTGAATATGCACTGAATATGGGAGCATATTCTACCAGAACTAAATTATCGACTGAGAAATTTCATATACCCAGATTATTGACACCACCCGTCTTTTTAAATTTATCAGAGAAATTGAACTTTAGAACTCAGAAATACATTACTTTGTTTATCTAACAGTCTATATTCTTGTATAGCTTTATCTTCATAATGAATGTCTACTTCCCTTCTGCTGATAATATCAGATGGAACAAAGCCCAGGGAACAGCTGCGTTGTTTAATACACCATGCATCACTTCTTCTGTCTACTTTAGGTAGCAACCCTTTCATAAACTAAATTATGGATAAACTCATCAATACCTATCAGGAACTGAAATGTAAGAAATAGTGCAATAACTCATCCTTTGGCTTAGGTTTGAAATAGATTGCTCTGCCTTCACTAACAATCATTTGAAAAGACTGGAAGGTATAAACACACTGCTTTAACCACATCCTGAGTGCTCAGCATGCGATATCTTTAGAAACAACAACATGTCACACTTGGAAAGCCCAGAAAAAAAAGCCAGGATCATATTTTGTTTACCACTAAAAATAACAAACCAGAACCAGCTCAAGACTTCATGCACAAGTATATCCACGAAAGAGGAAAGCAGCCAGGGATATTGTCAAAGCTTTATCAACACTTCCAGGCAGTTGTTAAACCTTTGACTGGTCTCTGCAATTCAAACCGTAGCTTGTAACACCTGGACGGCACTCTTACAGGCATTCTATTGCAAACGTGACTGCCACCTTCCTGTACTAATTTTCCTCTTCGTATCAGTGATGGTGGTGGTGGTGGGGGACCTACTACTAAGGATTAGAGCAGGGCAAAGACCAGCTTCTGGTAAAGTAAGAGCAGAAGAGCTGGATGGACTTACCTGTTTTCCCTGTATGAATGTTGAAATGGAACTTGAATGGAAATAAATCCTTCCCTCCTGCAGTTTCTTCCTTGTTTGTATTAAGAGAAGTGACTCCTCTTGGTTTCCTATGCCTGCAACCTAGGAAATGTAGCCACCTTGCTCACACGCAGGCTTGAAGATGTGATCACTGGCTCTCATCTTGCTAACACACACTCTCTCCTTTCCAGGAGCTCACCAGTGTTGCTTTGAATCCTGCCAGGTCTAGACTGAGAGGAAACTATTTCTCTACCTCTTGAGTACTAGGACCCTAGGAAAGAACTTGGTTGGCTGGTTTCTCACTGACTAGGGTGCTGCTACAGCTCCCTTCTGCCATCTATGCCCAACAAAAAGTTAAAGAGAGAAGCGTGAGAGGGCAAAGGAGGCATGCTTTTGTAAGCCAAAGAGACTCAGCTGAAACTAGCAACCCTCCTCAGGGGCTGATGGGCGTGTGTGTCTGTGCCCGCACGCGTCCTTTTTCTTCCCCCTAAGGACGGAATCCTGTCTCCACCCTCAGTTCAGCTCAGGTCTTTCCCTGTCCCAGTGTTCTTGATTCTGAATAGTTCCTCTGATGCACCGCCATGCATAAATGGATGATTTGCAAGCTTCTTTGCTTCACCTAATTCCGTGGATAATTTGATATCCAGATTCTGCCCGAGCCAAGGAATCTTTTCTTTATAGAAAGTAATTGACATCCAATGACCAAAGGAGTCAGTGCCGCTCGCTGGGGCTGTAGAACTAGGAGGAGACTGCACCCTCGGGGCCTGGGCTCTGGCCTTGGTGCTGAATCCGGAACCCGCTCGGGAACCACCACCTCGGCGCCACCCCCACCCCCCACCTCGGCAACTTTCGGGAGGTTTGAGGGGCACCCGGTCAGCTCTGGGCGCCCTCTTGAGCGTCGCCGTCAGGGAGTTGGGCACAGCTGATGCCCTGGGACCCGCCACAGGGCACGCGGCTGGCTTATTCCTTTGCCTGGAGCACGGAAAGTTTTGTCCAATTTTTTTCCCCCTATAACTGGAGCTGCCGTCTCCCCTCCCACCTGGGTCGCCATGGAGACTCGAGCTCTTTTTCTTTCTCCAGGCAAAATGGGCGAAGCTCAGTTAGCTCAGCTGTGACTGTAGCAAGCCCTTTTCCCTCCCTAAGCAGTTCCTGGGCATCACCCTTCTTCGCGTTTTTCAGCCAAAGAAAGGCAGGCAGTGAACGGGGCTGGCGGGGATGTGGCATTGCCCTCTGTACCGTGGGGCTCCCGGAGATCCGAAGACTTTGGATAACAGCAGTTGGGAAACGCTCTAAACACATAATACATCTCCAACTCCCAAACACTGGAGTTGTGGGTTTTTTCCCCTCTTCCTTTTTTTGAGGGGGGGTGGAGGCGGAATTCTTTGGAAAATTCTGGTATTTTGTTTCTCCACTAACCTCATCCTATCTCTGTGGCTGTTTCTATTAAGATTGTTTTCCCCTGAGAATCTCTCCATATTGCACCTAGTACAACAGATGTACCTGTGGATCCACCGGGCTTTTATTGGGTTTTGGGAATACTGATGTTATTTCACTTGAAAAACGAATCCAAGAGTAATGTCTTGATGAAAATGAAAGTATATCCACAGGGAAGCAAATATCCACAGCCACTCAACCCTCTAAATGGCACACACATCTCGTTTTATCTAAAGCGTTCCCCCCGCTTCCAGTTACAAAATAATTCAGTTTACTCCCAGGGAGATCTTCCTATTCACTGTTTTCTGTCATCATATCACATCTTCGGTTTTACGGATAGAGACCAGTTAGGAGTTACAGTATCCTGTTTCCCATTCTCCGCATGTTTCTCCCACCCTCACTTTTCCTCCCTCTCCTGTTGTCTCTCTCCTCTCCATGCAAAGCAGAACAGGGAGACAGCCTTCCACAAAGACAATGGGCTTTTCCGAACTGTAAATGACTACACCACATGCCGCCCCTGCCAGTTAATCAGCGCATTTCGCCTTTGCCAGCGGATGTTGAAATGATGTCTGCAATAACTGACTGGGTCCTGCGAGCCCGGGGATGCAGACCCCTCCTCCCCCCGCCCCCCGTGCGAGTTTCAGTCGCTAATGAAAACCATATGAAACAGATTCCCCTTCGGTTATGTAACCGGCTTCTCCCTCGCCTTTCCGCTGACTTGGGCACAATGTTTCTCAGGAGAGTGGAGATGCCTGCGGCGACGACGGAGCTGGGGAAGGGGACGCGGGGACCCGAGGGCGCGGAACGCCTCGCCCAGGTGGACGCCGGCTCCTCGCCCGCGAGCATCTCAGCGCACCGCTTACCTGGCTGCGGACGGGTGGCTTCACTCAATCATGATCTCCTCTCTTGAAACGGAGCAAGACTGAACAATTCGCTACACGACGGATGGCGAGGGAAGGAAATGCAAAAAAGAAAAGGAAAAAGAAAAAAAAGAAAAACTCGAATCAGATGGTCAAATTTCACATCAGCCCCGAGAGGCTGTTAGGAGACTCCATTCTGCTCGCGGCGGCTTTGGCTCCGGGTCCGGCTTTCCGGCGCCCGCGGGTCTCCACCCCTCCGCCCGCCCAGCCTCTCCAGCCAGGTGCGGCCGCCTCCGGACTGGCTCCCTCCGGCCGAGCGCGGAGAGCAGGGCTGGGCGCCGGGGCCAAAGGAGTGGCGGAGGGGCGCGCGTCTGGGCAGGGACGGGGGAGGGAGACTGGGTGGAAGGAAGCGGGGAAAGGCAAGAGAAAAAAAAATCCCCGGTTAGGAGAAAAGTGATGGACCACGCAGGGAGACGTCATGAAATCCGCAGATTCAATGAATGCTACTCAATTCCAGCCGACTGGCTGAGCCCCGCTGGCAGCGCACGAAGCGACGCGGCTCCGGGATAAAAGCGAGCGCAGCGCCGCGCGCTGGGGAAAAGGCCGCACAGCGCCGGCGCGGGCCAGGAGGAAGGGGCGGGGGCGGCGGGACGGAGCCACGGACCCAGAGACGCCCACCCCGCCGCCCAGGTCCGCCAGCGTCTCCGCGCGCTGAGGACAGGGCCTGGTGGGGCGGGCTGGGCACAAACCAGCGAGCAGCCCTCGCCACTCCAGCACGACACTGGAACGTGGGTGCTCCATGCTGGGGGACCCCCGAATCCCCAGTCCCCACCTTCCTCCCCGTGCCACTGAGTGTAAGTTATTCCTGGAGAAACGCCTGGAAAGCAGGAAGGAGCCGAAGCTCGGAGAGCAGTTTTGTCTGCTGGTTGTAGGGTCTCGGCTTTTAGGGTTTTGTGAGATGGGGAAAAAGGCTCTGGGCACTTCCTCCCACCAGGCTTAAATCCGGGAGAGGCAGCCCTGGCGTGGGAGCCGGAGCCCGCGCGGCCCGGAGGGGGCGCAGCGAGCAGCCGGGGCGGAGGGGAGGGGCCGCATCCCTGGGCTTTGCAGGTACCTGGTGGCGCCCCAGCTTGCTGCCCCATCCAGTCCGTTCTGTCCTGTCCACCGCGACTGGGACCTGGTCCCGGCTGCTGCATCATCACCACCCTCCTACTATGGTGTCTCTGGGGTCACTGGAGACAAAGAATGGCCTTTTCCAAGAATGACCCAGGCTGCCTTCAAAGCTGGCTTTATCAGGATAAACCCTTTAAACAAATGTCTACTCCCCTTTTTGAATCTAACTTGCTTTGTGCTGTCATTCCAAGGGCCCCTCATGGTGCTCCGCTCTTGCAGCCCCTCTTTTTCTTACAGTCATCACAAATGGTAGTTCTACATTTCCAAAGCCTTCCCATAAATTGCTTCTACCTGTGAACAGAACTCTCTTTCATGCTTTCTTTTTCCTAGGGATGAATGGATTGACAATTTTTAAGAGCAGTGAATACCATTGGCTAGTAATTTTATAATGGCCCTTTCCATAACTGGCTATTCTTGTGCTGCTTTGTAAACTGACTTTCCTTCCACAAGGCACAGAGTCTCTACCTCAAAGAAGGTGACCTTATTTTAGAGAGAAGGCTTATGAAAACATCTTTTTTTCAAGATTATTTTATTCTACATACATACATTTTAGTTACCTAGCAATTCAGGCCCCTAAGAATGCTGTCCGCCCTCTAAAGATGACTGTAATATGGAGAGGTATTGCTTCGATTTGCATCCAAAGTCATGTACAAGTCAACTGTACACACAACCTGTGAGCTTGTATTTGCTGTTGATTTTCCCTAAGAGGTTGTAATCCGACTTGCTGTTACTTTTGAGTCACATATCCCACATACAGAAGATATTATTATGTGTAATATGTGTAGTATGTGTAATGCATGCTCCACAATGCCTGCTGGATCTAGTGACAGTGTTAGAAATAAACAACTCAACCAAAGAATCCCTGAGAGAACAGGAATACAAATGCAAGATGCAGGACTTTGGTGGACACAGCCTTAGAACATTAAAAGAACAACTCCTATTGACTATAGTTGTGTAAAGTGCATTCTGTTTCATCTGTGAAGCTGCTGTGGGTAGGCCTGCTAATTTTGGTGTTATATACTTTTACCAGTAGAATGATTTCACAAAATATCTTTCTTACGAGACATTAGACTAAATAAGAAAGTCAAGAGTTGGAGGTAACCTATTTGTCTCCTTCAAATACTTTGGAAGCTCTCCTAACTTGAAACAGCTTCCAGGGTGATGTGGGCAATAGCACTGTGTGAGTGGCCTAAGAGCATGTGTTGAATGAGATGGATCCCATTAGCATGGCCTGGGATTTGATTGACACCAGAGACAAGAGCAATTGGCTTAACTGAATTCATTATTCCCTAGAGTTCAGACAAGTGCTCTGCATGGGAGTAACTAAGAGCCTGCAGCCACATCTGAAAATCAGGCAAATTGTGCTTCAGGGCTGCAAATTGTGGCTTCTCTGAGCTCCTGAGAGACCCGTCTCTCAAACTACATTGTGTTTAGCATGTCTGAAATCTCACTTATATATCTATTTTATGATTTCAGGTGAAGGCAAGGCCTGGGGTTGGAGATCTTTCAGGGTAAATCAGTGCTCCAAAGCTCACATAGTGACTTTTATAATTGATTGATTATGTCATACAGATGAGGCTGGTTTGTCTCCCACATATAAAGACGTAATGGAGACTTATTAGCTCGTAAAATTAACAAACTGAATTATCTTGACAGGGTATCATTCATTTTGGATGATCTTGTTTTTCTCCATCATTGATTGTGGCAATTTATAAACCATTCTATTTTCTTGGCCCACGTGTAGATCTTGTCTTGCCTTGAACAGGCTGACACCAGAACTAAGATGGTTGGGAGTTTTCGGTCGTTGGGCCAGCACTTGTGTTAGATTTGAGACCTTAGTTTTTGTGGGTCTAACTGTTAAAGAGACCTAGGTCTTCCGTCTTATTCCCCTGCCTGCTTTCTCCACAAAAACCCCACCGCAGATAAACAACATATTTAAAATGCAGAGATGGGAATATAAATTTTTAAAAATTGATTTTGTCAATAAAAGGACAACTTAGAGTGTCAAGAGAGAAGTGTTAAGATTATTCTATTTTACATTTCTACTTCCAATGCACTGAATGTGACAGAGGAGTTACGAAGCAATTAGGCAGATAGTAAGGGTATGGGAGTCCTCAGTAAGGCTTTTATTTTGAATTAAAAACAGCCCCAAATAATTTCCTAACAGAGCAGCCTGCACGCTGGGAGTTTGCACAGGTGAATGTGGGCAGGAAGTAAGGACTAGAGATGGCCAAGATGGTGATCCCTTCTCTCCTAGCCACATGTACTGTAAAGGAGCAGACAAGATGGTGCCAATCAACTGGAAAGCCCATTTGCATAAGAAGATTAGGGTAAGTCAACCAGTCTTCCCCGGTGCCCGATATAGATGTCATACCTGATTGAAGCAATCTGTGAGCCCTATGTAAATCAGACACTGCCTTCTCCAACCTATAAAATCTGCTGTGGTCCTCTGCCTTCCCCTTTTCCCATGTGTCTCTCTCTCACAAGGAGCTGCTCTCCTCTCTCCTTTCTTCTATTAAGTTTTCTGCTCCTTAACCCACCCATATGTGTGTGTGTCCTCAATTCTTTCTCAGTGCGTGTCAGTGAACCCCAGGGTATATACCACAGACATTGTAGCCCCTTCAAATGGATTTCATTCATGTCTCTTGTTTAGGGCATATCTGTAAACAGTTGTTAGTATTTCTTTGATTATAAATTTGGAGATGTATTAAGAAATACATCTTAATTCTTAAGAAACATTTCTAGATATAAAAAGTTGAGAATTTTTGCTAAGGATTGGGTTTTAGAGGGGCTTTTAGCTCAGGCATTTTAGGGCTGGTCTTTAGAACTTCAGGATAATGTCTAACAATTATTGAGTTATGCCTTTTTTCTTTGGTACACTTTTATTTCCTACACATTTTCCTTATTTTTGTTACAGTGGGTAGGTAGTCAGACATGAGCAGGGCAGGAGAGGGCCTTCCCCACCGGGCATGTCAAGAACCATCAAGTGATGGTCAGGCAGTTGCTAAAATGTCCCTCTAAAATAATAATTGGTCACAGCCAGCACCGGGAAAAACAGTCTCCCAGTAGACAGAAACACCTGAAATTGGTGATCAGCAGCTTTGTGATGAGATCTCAGGAGTTAGGTAGGTGGGTTCAAGGATGTGCACTCAGGAAACGTGGTGGAGTTTAACTGCTAGCTGGCCTTCTAGGAACACTTGGCTGGTAAGGGAAGAACACCTCAAGTATTCTGTAAACACTGAACATGCGGTCCCTCCCAAGTGCTGGTAGGCCACGGTGCATGCAGACAGCCCACCCCAAGAGAAGAATCAGGGTAGAAGGGACACAGCACCCTAGAAATATGCCAATGCGTAAAACCCCAAGTGGGGTTTTGTGTCCCAAAGGTCAAATAGTACACTTGATCTGGCAAGTTGCCCACTTGGCCCTTTTTCAAGTGTTCTTTCCTTCCTTTTGTTCCTGCTCTAAACTTTTTAATAAACTTTCACTCCTGTTCTAAAACTTGCCTCAGTCTCTCACTCTGCCTTATGCCCCTCAGTTGAATTCTTTCTTCTAAGAAGGCAATAATTGAGGATGCTGCAGACCCACACAAAATTGGCGATGCCCACTCTTTGAAATGACATTTACCATTCCTACTAATCTTAAGTCAGAAATACTTATGAATGTCTTGAAACCATATATTTTTATTTTAAAGTCATGGCTTGATAAATGAGTACAGTCAGAAGTGCATAATATAGTCTTATATGATAGATTCTTTCTTATATGATGTTTTATTAGTTCATTATTTAGCAGGTATATCCTTTTTAATTACAGTCACAGTCTTCAAAATTTATTAAAATGCAATTTAGAAAATTATAATAGCTTTGAATATAATATTTAAAAAGACCATGGGAGGTGACAGTTAGAAAAACTGCATAAATGAAACTTACTTAATCTTCCTTTACCTCTTACTGGAGTTAACTAATTAACATGACATCTGCACCACAGAAACATTTGAGGCCAAAATAAGTGAATTGAATTGGTATTTTGCTCTTTCTCATTCATTTGCTAAAATGCCTAGATTTTTTATTTTCTACTGAAATTCTTTTTTAAAAAATTTCACTTTAAGTTCTGGGGTACATGTGCAGATCTTGCAGAAAGCACCTGCCCTGGGTTTTATACCTTAGAGTGAGAAGATTTGCTGAGCTAAAGCATTGAAAGATACTCTTTTATTTTCTTTTTTTGAGACGGGTTTCACTCTTGTTACCCAGGCTGGAGTGCAATGTTGTGATCTTGGCTCACCGCAACCTCCGCCTCCTGGGTTCAAGCAATTCTCCTGCCTTAGCCTCCTGAGTAGCTGGGATTACAGGCATGTGCCACCATGCCCAGCTAATGTTTGTAATTTTAGTAGAGATGAGGTTTCACCATGTTGACCAGGATGGTCTCGATCTCTTGACCTCGTGATCCACCCGCCTCGGCCTCCCAAAGTGCTGGGTTTATAGGCGTGAGCCACCGCGCTTGGCCCTTGAAAGATAGTCTGTGTATAGGGGGAGCAGGAGAACCCAGGCTATTCCAGACTACTTTTTTTGTTTGTTTAAATTTCAGGATATTGCATTCCTAGTACATTCTACAGTTATTATTGAGAACTACAAGTGTGTAAGAAGGAAGAACTGGTTCAAGACCACCTAGAAAGCTGTTCTGCAACAACCCTTAGAAAGAGTGGAGCACAGGTTCTGGTGTATATTAACACTTAACATGTGTCAGCTATTTATTAATTCATGATGCTCATCATCTGTAAGATAAAACTGAAGACTGTGTATTTTCAAGTGGTTCCAGATTTGTATCCACCCACTTTCAAGTCTAATTGGGCTTCAATCCAATTTCAAATTCCCCTCTTTTTTTAAAAAAATTTACTTTAAGTTCTGGGATACATGTGCAGAACATGCAGGCGTGTCACATAGATATACCTGTGCCATGGTGGTTTGCTGCACCTATCAACCTGTCGTCTAAGTCCAGCATGCATTAGGTATTTGTCCTAATGCTCTCCCTCCCCTTGTCCCCCGCTGCCTGACAGGCACAGGTGTGTGAGGTTTCCCTCCCTGTCCATATGCTCTCATTGTTCAACTCCCACTTATGAGTGAGAACATTCGGTGTTTGTTTGCTCAGAATGATGGCTTCCGGCTTCATATACATTCCTGCAAATGACATGAACTCATTCTTTTTATGACTGCATAGTATTCCATGGTGTATATGTGCCACATTTTCTTTATCCAGTCTATCATTGATGGGCATTTGCAAAACCCCCTCTTCTAGTAGCTGTAAAATACCAAGAATACTTTATAATTGTCTATGATTAGTTAATAAGCCCCATCCCTGAATCAATTACTCTGGTTAAAAAGATGCTATGCTAGATACAGTCTGTTGGACCCTAACATATATTTCCACTCACTTCTGGTGCCCTGACTTGTGAATACACCATTCTTCATAATAGAAGGAACCCAAGATTTTCGCATCAATTGCTTCTTCTTCAGTCTGAAGGTGAAGGGGCCTAGTACATAGTAAATGTTCCAGAAACATTATATAATCCTCTAATAACAATACAGAAAAGTTTGGTTCTCTTTCTTTTTGTTGAGAACAGATTGCGGTAAAATTATATTTTGTAGGCTGAAAAGAGACTTTGGTAAGCATAGAAATGGATTCACTTTGTCTTGTTACAGTATTTCTCAACACTCAGTGGTTTGTTTAGGTAGGTATTTCCTCCCGTTTTCTCTTTACTTAGAGCTAAAGTGGAAGAAACAAAATATAGAATCAATAAAGATTCCAAAGAGTCCACAAGGAAAACAAGCATAGCAGCCAGGATGGAGTAGTGATGCCACAGTTGAACACTGAGATCCATGAAATCGATTGCTTGTGGCGAACAAAGAAGAACAGAGCTTGTTTGTGGCCTCAATTCTCTGAGTTGTTGTGCCTACTTGAATTTATCTGCTGGCTCAAGACCCACTCAGTAGTGGGAAAGAGAACACTGGCAAAAAAAAGAGACAATATAAAGATGATAGAACCAGAAACTGTAGAACCTGAAAGTCTCCTTAGAGATTATCTGATTTCTTTTCAACTTCTATCAGCCCTTCTCCGACCCACAACTAAGACCCCCAAGGCTTCCGTTACCTCCTAAACATGTTGATTGTTTTTGTCTCCCTTACTTTTAAACTCTTGGTTAGCCTTTCTACTATTGACCATGTGAAATCCTTTGACATCAACTCTCAAATATTTACCTTATTCCTTACCTTTTACCCTGTTGGAATATAATTCTGTCTTATGCATTAAACATGGTACTGTGTTTTATGTTACTATTTATAGTACCATAAAAATGAAAATCACACACTTTCCACGAAGTTATATGATCCTTTCAAACAAATATAATTTGGGAGAAAACAGGGATACAAGATAATACAATAATACCAGGATGAATTTTTGCTAAGATGTTTCATGAAGTAACAAAATAATAGCAGAGCCTTCAGAATTTAAGTTGTCCTGGGCAATTTACTTAACTTTTAAGGCCCTCTGAAGTAATAATAACAATAATATCCAGTATAAGTGTTCTATTGCTAAACAATTACTATAAGCATAACAGCTTTAAAAACACCCATTTATTAGCTCATAGTTCTGTAAGTCAGAAGTCCAGCAGGACATGGGTGGTTTTCAGCTCAGGATATCATGATATTGACATCAAGGTGTCAATCAGGCTGGGTTCTTGTCTGGAGGTTCTGGGAAAGAATACACTTACAAGCTTATTCCTGTTACTGACAGAATTTGGTTTCTTGTAGTTGTAGGACTGACATCTCCATTTTTTTACTGGCTGTCAGTGGGGAGGGGCTGTCCTTTGAGAGTCTATCCGAATTTCTAGTTATGTGGCCTCTCCATATTCAAGCCAGCAATGTCTCATCAAATCCTTCTCATGTTTCAATTTCCTGACATCTTCTGCTACCAGCTAGATAAATCTCTCTCTCTTTCTCTTTTTTTAAACAGGCTTGTGTGATTAGGTAAAGCCCACCTAGATAATCTATCTTAAGGTAAACTGATTTCGGATATTAATTATGCCTGAGATTTTTTCCACAGCACTATCTAGGTTAATATTTAATTGAGTACCTAGGAGAAGTGTGTACACAAAAAATAGGAATATTGTGGGCATCTTAGAATTCTGCTACTACATACCTACTTCACAGAGTTTTTGCTAAATGAGATGATACATAAGTAAACAGTGTATTAAAAGTGAAGTTTTGATGGAAACACTAAAGAACCACCTATTTTTGCTGATCTGCTGAATCGCTTCATTGCTGGGCCTACAGCTGCTCCACCTAACTCTCTATCTTCTTCCAGCTTCTCCAACTGCCCAGCCAGATGTGTGTTTTTAGTGATGAAGGGCTCTCACCAAGGCCAGAGGCAATACAATTTGACACAAGGTTCAGTTCATCCTTGTGGGGTTTCAGCAAATGCTTATGGGTTCCAGCCTCTTTGTAGCACATTACATCACTGCTGTAGTACCTACATCTCTAGCTGGTCTCCTAAGGGCTAAGATCATGGTGGTAGATACCTTTTTCTGTTATCATTTTGTCTTCTCCCTACCCTCTGTCAGCACATCAGCAGGATGAACTTCTTCACCTGAATAGATGACTCCAACCTTCATTGGTTAGAACGAGGACCTTGGTGGTAGAATTATTAAGTTGCCAGTTTTTCAGGATTATCGAACAACTGAGTAATAAGAGATGCTTCAGAGAATTCCCGGATTCACAAATAGGCCTTCTTGCTCATGCTAATGAGTTCCACCTCAGTTTCTCTCTGGTAATCATCACAATAGTTAGAGACTCCTTTTCTTCCTGTTGGTTTTGTAGCATAAGGAGTCCTGAAAGGCTAGGGTACAATCTCAGCTTCCAGTGCATCAGGAATACTATATGTCCCTTGGTAGACACTTTCCTCTCTGAAACACTAAGACATCTAAACCCATCAGACCAAGGTAGTGGGAATGAGAAGCAAGCATGGTAAAATAGTGATGGGGCCAATCCCCCTTTTCCCTATTGGTTATTAGCTATACACTGTGTGCATTCTGGCTGAGTGACATGACATGCTTTGGTTGCTAGTTTATGGCAATTACCACACCTTGTAAGACAGGATCCAAACGTCACAGGGTGCTGTCTCCCAGCTGGTGTCATAAAGGAGTTTTCAGAAGACCATTCCACCATTCCATCAAGCAGCCATTGCTCAACAGGAAAAACTTCCAATCAACAGAATCATAAGAAATAATAAATCCTTCAGTTTTTGCTTTTCTTTTAAGTCTCTATGTTCTGGGGTGGTTTGTTATTCAGAAATAGATAATGAAAACAAAAATCAGTATCTAGAAGTGGTTTGCTGCTGTAATAAAAGCAAAACACGAGGCATTGACTTTGGGATCAGGTAGTGAGCAGATGCTGCAAGAGAAGCATAGAAACTGCTATTGGAGGCTGGAAAGATGGCAGTTTGAGTTTTGCAGCAACTAAGCAATTTGTAGAATTGTCACCTGCAGTAACTTGGAAGTTAGAAAAGGTACCTGAGCTTACAGATCTGGCCAAGGAGATTTCCAGGTAGAATGTTGAAAGTGCCAAATGGCTTTCTTAGCTGCATATAAGAACCATTGGAAGAGAGATAACTGTTCTGCTTATAAGCAGAATTTAGAAGAAATATAACAAAGACAAAACTTGCTGTTTAGAAAATAAAACAATTTATTAACCCTAGTCTTTCCTAGAGTGAGAAAGTCTCAAACTAAGAATAGTCACAGGGTAAGGATCTGATGAAAGATATGACTGGAAGATCTCTGCAGATATAAGATGGTGCCTGGTTACTTCCTCAGCTAGAAAAAAGCGCTTTAAAGAGTCTTCAGGGAATTGTCCTCCAGAAGTTCTAGGTGATGCCCAAAGTAGAGTGATCTGTCTTGAAAGAAATGATGGTTTTAGACTGGGACACGGGGTGAATCCCAAACATTCTATAAAAAGCTCACAATGTCTTTGAAGGGACTTACCAACTTGAACTTAAAGAGAGAGGATCAAATAAAATACAGAAGGCTTCGGTTCCCTGACTCTGTGGGCAGGAAACAGGCAGAGAAAACCGGACATGCAAGTGAAGGCAGTGCGTATGAGAAGGAAAACGCTCTCATAGAGCAAAACTGAGATCTTCAAGAAGAAGGAGCCAAGAACCACAAAAAATTGTTAGGGAGCAGAATTAAGCCTTAATCATGGAACACTTCATGATCATTGGAGCTACATGACAAGATATTTCTGTGTTTATTTCAGAATTGCTATGGGCCAGTGACTACTGTATGCCTCTCATTACTTTCTTTGTTAAGTGGAAACACTGACTGCAGTTACCCTGTTCTTGTCTCAACATTGTGTGTTGGATGTGTGGGGACAGATAATTTGACTTTTTAGTTCACATATCTCTAGATTAAGAGTTTTTGATACACATCTATAATCCCAGAAAATAAGGAGGCTGAGGCAGGAGGATTACTTGTGGCTAGGAGTTTAAGACCAGCCTGGACAACATAGCAAGACCCTGTCTCTAAAACAAATTTTTAAAAAAGTAGCCAGGTATAGTGGTGTATGCCTGTGGTCCCATCTACTCAGGAGGATGAATCAGGAGGATTGCCTGAGCCCAGAAGTTTGAGATTGAGGCTGCAGTGAGCCATATGGCATTACTGCACTCCAGCCTGGGTGACAGAAAGAGCTTGTCTGAAAGAAAGAAAGAAAGAAAAAGAGAGAGAGAGAAAGAAAGAAAGAAAGAATTACTGATATTAAAAACTCTTGTCTACACCTGAATAAAAATAAAAAGATTGTAAGTTTGTAGCCCAGTGACATGTTTGGGTGAAACTCTAGAGGCCTTGGGAATAGGTGAGTGTATCCTCTGTGAATCATTGGGTTAGAGGAGGACTGAAAGATTGGTGAGGTCATAGATGTGGTTGATGGAAAAGAGATGAAGAGAAGTGTCAACTAAAATAGTAGTTTTGGGCACTTGCTTAAGCAGATTTCTCATACTTTCTAGACCTGATTGGACCCATCTCATATGGACACATGGTGCATTGTTACACCAATGGCTCCCAGTGAATTACACTGTGCCCTTGTGAGCAGGAAAAATCAGCAGAAGACTGTAGAAATGGGCAGTTGTTAGAGTGTAGAATGCCATTTCCATTTTATGATGGAACATTGCTATGAACATCCCCTTTTTAATGGTTCTGTGGGTCAGATAACATCCAATAATGAGAAGTTTGAGTTGCATGGTCCCTCAGGGATCCATGGTGATCATTTTATTTACCAGATCCTGAAATCAAGCAAGAAGTTGCTTTTCAAATGGAAAATTACTGTTAGTGTAAGAAAACGTGGCTTTACTCCCAAAGCCTAAGAGTCTGTTCTGTGATTCTCCTATGGGGACTTGCCAGAGTCTCCATACACTTACTTCCCTGCTTGGCATAAACAGCCACACTACATGATTCTTCCTCAAGGAAGCTGACCTCCTTCTCCTCCATAAGGGCTCTGTGTCTAAAACTGGCTTAGGTACGGGAACTGGACAAAGACTGTGAATCCCAGGAAGGCAACTTGGGTTAGGACTAGACCCACTTGCCAGATTAGTTTTTCTGATTTTGCAAGCCGAGCAATAACCTTAGGAGGAAGCATTTATATTATGTTTGGAGATCCCATAACCAGTCAGATCCCTGCAGATCAAAACATTGATCACAACTCTATTCTGGATGCATACTATGGAAAGGAAGTTCAGCTTATGGCTTCCAAAGCATTTGCGATTTCAATGCAGATTTTTAATCTATTTGCTTTATTTTGTATGCTTTATTATTTGTAGATTCTGGGAACCCTAGATAACCTGATTATCTCAGTAGAAGCGGAAGAAATCCTGGAAGAATTGATGCTTAATTATAAAATGACAGACTCAGCAGACAGAGTGTAACCAATACCGAGACACTAGGTGAGGAATTTTGTGGTAGTAATATTGAAAATGCTGAAGCGTTTGAGGGAAGTCAGAGTCATACAGCTACAAAAGCAGCTAGATCTTTGCTCATAATAGGGCAGTCTTCAAAATGTTCATTGTAATTTATATATTTATGTTGGCTTCGTTAGCCTTTGTACCTGAGAATGGAGAGAAATAGGATGTACCCCTTGCTGCTTTATTTGACTACAGCTCTTAACTCAGAGACATCAAAAGGCATTTAAACAGGGCTGGGTGCGGTGGCTCACGCCTGTAATCCCAGCACTTTGGGAGGCGGAGGCAGAGGCAGGTGGATCACTAGGTCAAGAGATCGAGACCATCCTGGTCAACATGGTGAAACCCATCTCTACTAAAAAATACAAAAAATTAGCTGGGTATGGTGGCGCGTGCCTGTAATCCCAGCTACTCAGGAGGCTGAGGCAGGAGAATTGCCTGAACCCGAGAGGCGGAGGTTGCGGTGAGCCGAGATTGCGCCATTGCACTCCAGCCTGGGTAACAAAAATGAAACTCTGTCTCAAAAAAAAAAAAAAAAAAAAAAAGGCATTTAAACCATAATTATTAACTAATAAATTCAGATATCATTATTTAAGTAACTTTGAAATATTTATATTTGAAGAAAAACGAGAAAGATAAACAATCCTACTGTTTTAGGTAACTGTTTCTAAGCCAAATAAAATGTGATATAAATTGCTAGAGGGTGAAGTGCAAGCCAACTCTGGTTCACATCATTAAATGGCTCTTGCTCATCACTTGCTTGCAAAGACCCAGAAGCAAGGACTAAGTTAACTGTGTGATTTGCTTGGATGGCACCACCGTTGTAGACCTCAGACTCCAGACTGTCCCTGTTACTAAGATAGAAATGCCAACTACCCAAAACTGGGAGGAAGCATAAAATCATCTTTCTCCATTTTTATTTCTCTTCTGTATTAACTCATTTTCCTTTAGACACCGACTTCACAGCTGGGTGTTTGATTTGATTTGAAACAGTGTTAGCCATAAATCAGGGGATTTCTAGAAGGGGAGAATTCAGGCTTATTTTTTTTTCTTGAAATGAAACAAATAATATACTGCTTCTTTACCTTCGTGATAAATACTTTCAGCAAAAGACTTAAAGCTATTAATTGGTTTGTTGGAATATTTGTAGTGTTTTAGGATGAAAATAATATTTATTAGGATGTGTTTTTAAGCAGTTCTGTTAACCAGAGAGATTTTAAAAACAACACAATTTAAAAACGTATGCACAGATATATAAGAAAATCCCCCACCTCTCTCAAGCAGCTGACTGCAATCTAGCAAGTAATATTTTCAGGTGGAACTTAGATGCTGTTATGATGTCGCATTTTTAACTGGAATAAAGGGTCACACCTTTTTCTTTTCTCAGATTATGACTATGGAGAACAAAGGCCCTTGGAAAAAAACTTAATCAAGCCATTATTAGAATGATCTTCTTTTAGAATCTCTTGGGCACCCAAGGGAGCATCTGTATACCATAGACGTGGAGCCAGTCCTTATGCTGCAAAGCTCCATATGGAAACCAACTTAATGACTTCAGAGAAAGAAGTATTCCAAATCGCTAGAATTTCCTTCTCCACTCTGCAATTAATGTTATCTTTGAGAATCAGTGTTTGACTTGGAGAAAAGCCTGTGTGTGCATAAGTGTGTGTGTGTGTGTGTGCGCGCACACACACATGCACGTGCATGTGGTATTGCCCTCATAGATGGATATCAATGATAGACGTGGGTATGCCTGCAACTTAAGTTGGAATGGCCCTTACCTTACTCTAATTGATATCACCCTGAGGTTGGCCTTAAGGATGCCCGAGTTTCTCACGTTAAACCATCTATGAAAGCTGGAGGTTTGAGGACCAGTACTAGCGTCCGGCCAGTACTGAATGCCAGGCAGAATGACTCAAGTTCAGGGAAAGCATTCATGGTGATGGGGGAACTGATGGGCTGGGGTGTTTTGTGTGTTAGGTGATTCCCTCTGGGTAGGGATGGTGTTCTTCATGAGGTAGGAGAGTCACGACGGGAAGGCGGGGCTGGAATTTTTGGAAAGAGGTGTTTTTCTACTGAGGCCTACCAGTGAGGAAGCAGTCATGAGCAAACCTTAGGTCTTTGTGTGTCCTTGGAAATGTCTGGCTTGGAGCCTGGCTTCCCTCACCCCTTCCTGTGTAGAATTTTCTTTTGTAAATTGTTCCAGCCTTCCTGGAGAGATTCATATATGCTTGTATAGATGACTTGGTTTTAGACAGATGTTCTAACCTTTTCTGACTTCTGTGGAGGAGGAAGGAGCAGTTTCCTACTGCACACCATCCTCTTGGTCCCAGAATCCTGTGGTGGCTGGCAGAACAGGCATAGCAGCCTTGGGAAGTAGACTTGCGGGGCTGAGAAATAGCTTCCCAGTGGACAGCACAGAAGGACTTCAGACACGTCCCTCTGCTTTCCGGCCAGGACATAAGAAAACACATGAAAGACAAGACCCCTGGAAGGGGAGGAGAGTGGAAAGCAGGTTGGCCGATGTTTGGGTTATATCCAGGGTAATGGAATCAGTTAGCTATTGTTGCATGACAAACTAATTGAGAGTAATAAACATAAGTGTGAACCAGAAAAAGATGCAGTTACACTATATGCAAACTTGTGAAAATGTGGGGTGTATTACATCATTTTATGTATCTGTTCTTATTTCCAGTGCATGGCCATCCTATCAAAATCAGAAACAGAGAGAAAAGTTAACTTCAAGTGCAGATTTTTTTTGCCATTGAATTAGATGGCAATGCATTGTGTCTTTTTAAAATATAAAATGATTGTACCTATGTCAAAATACTCAATTAAGTGAAATGCTATCTCTTATACCATTCTCATTCGTTGGCTTAATAAAAAATTGTACTCAATCATTAATATTACATTTTGAATTTTGTCAATAAAATTGTGTGAAAATTGGCTTTTTCTCTTGTGTAAGTACCACATAATATCCTTGATTTTGCCTCTTTGCACATGAGGCACACCACATTTCTACCTAGCCCTCTGTAGAAAATGTTTGCCTACTCCTGACCTAAATATGCATAGACATATATCATGCTTCTAAATTGAGATATTCAATATTTAATGTGTCAGTTATCATTATATTGATCCATAGATTCAGTGCAAGCCCAAGCAAAATTTCAGCACAATTTTTGTAGAAGTTGACCAGCTGATAAGTCAAAATAACTAGAACATCCAAAACAACATGGATAAAGAAGAGAAAAGCTAAACAATGTATGTATGCAACCTGATTTTAAGATTTTTATAAAACTACAGTAATGAAGACAATGTGATCTTATAAGAAAGGCACGTGAATCAGTGAAAAAGAATACAGAATCCTAAAATGAACCACACATTTATGGCCCATTGATTTTTGACACATTGATTTTTGACACTTTTCAAAAGAAGACATTTATGCAGTCAACAAACATATAAAAAATGCTCATCGTCACTGGTCATTAGAGAAATGCAAATCAAAACCACATTGAGATAACATCTCACACCAGTTGGAATGGTGATCATTAAAAAATCTGGAGACAACAGATGCTGGAGAGGATGTGGAGAAATAGGGACATCTTTACACTGTTGGTGGGAATGTAAATTAGTTCAACCATTGTGGAAGGCAGTGTGGCTATTCCTCAAGGACCTAGAAATAGCAATTCCATTTGACCCAGCAATCCCATTACTGGATATATACCCAAAGGATTATAAATCATTCTCTTATAAAGACACATGCACACGTATGTTCATTTCAGCACTGTTTACATTAGCAAAGATTTGGAACCAACCCAAATGACCATCAATGATAGACTGGACAAAGAAAATGTGGCACAGGTACACCATGGAATACTATGAAGCCATAAAAAAGGATGAGTTAGTGTCCTTTGCAGGGACATGGATGAATCTGGAAACTATCATTCTCAGCAAACTAACATAAGAACAGAAAACCAAACACCACATGTTCTCACTCATAGGTGGCTGTTGAACAATGAGAACACATGGACACAGGGAGGGGAACATCACATACTGGGGTCTGTTGGAGAGTTGGGGGCTAGGAGAGGGATAGTGGGGGATGGTGAGATTGGGAAGGGATAACATTGGGAGAAATATCTAATGTAGGTGACAGGGGGATGGAGGCAGCAAACCACCATGGCATGTGTATACCTATGTAACAATCCTGCAAGATCTTCACATGTACCCCAGAACTTAGAGTATAATAAAAAAAGAAAACAATAATGGAAATCAATAGAATGTAAAATGGATAAACCATAGAAGAAACTGATAATGCCAAAGCTAGCTTTTTAAAAAAGATTAATAAGATGGAATATCCTTTAGCTCATTGATCAAGAGAAAAGAGAAAATGTGATCATATCTGGATGATTGAGATCACTACAGACCCTACAAACATTAAAACAGTGATAACAGAACATTACAAACAACTTTATACCAAAAAAATTTGTCCCTTTGTGTGAAAATGATAAATTCCTTAGAAAATAATAACGATTAAAAAACTCAAAACCTAGCAGAAGACAAGAAATAACTAAGATCAGAGCAGAACTGAAGGAGATAGAAACACAAAAAACCCTTCAAAAAATTAATAAATCCAAGAGCTGGTTTTTTGAAAAGATCAACAAAATAGACAGACCACTAGCCAGACTGATAAAAAAGAAAAGAGAGAACAACCAAATAGATGCAATAAAAAATGATAAAGGGGAAATCACCACAGATTCTGTAGAAATTCAAGCCATCATCAGAGAATATTACAAACAACTTTATGCACATAAACTAGTAAACCTGGAAGAAATGGATAAATTCCTGGACGCCTGTGTCCTCCCAAGCCTAAACCAGGAGGAAGCCGAAACTATGAATAGACCAATAACGAGGTCTGAAGTTGAGGCAGCAATTAAGAGCCTACCACACAAAAAAAGCCCAGGTCCAGATGGGTTCACAGCCGAATTCTACCAGACACACAAAGAGGATCTGGTACCATTCCTTCTGAAACTATTCCAAATAATTCAAAAAGAGGGAATCCTTCCCAATTCATTTTATGAGACCAACATCATCCTGATACCAAAACCCGGCAGAGACTCAACAAGAAAAGAAAACTTCAGGCCCATATCCCTGATGAACATAGATGCAAAAATCTTCAATAAAATATTGGCAAGCCGATTGCAACAGCACATCAAAAAGCTTATCCATCACAATCAAGTAGGATTCATCCCGGGGATGCAAGGCTGGTTCAACATACGCAAGTCTATAAACGTAATTCACCGCATAAACAGAACCAAAAACAAAAACCACATGATTATCTCAATTGACGCAGAGAAGGCCTTTGACAAAATTCAACAGCCCTTTATGCTAAAAACCCTCAATAAACTCGGTATTGATGGAACATCTCAAAATAATAAAAGCTATTTATGACAAACTAACAGCCAATATCATACTGAATGGGCAAAAACTGGAAGCATTCCCTTTGAAATCCGGCACTAGACAATCTCTCACCACTCCTATTCAATATCGTACTGGAAGTTCTAGCCAGAGCAATCAGGCAAGAAAAAGAAATAAAGGGCATTCAAATAGGAAAGGAGGAAGCCAAATTGTCTCTATTTGCAGATGACATGATAGTATATCTAGAAGACCCCATCGCCTCAGCGCAAAAACTCCTGAAACTGATAAGCAACTTCAGCAAAGTCTCAGGATATAAAATCAATGTGCAAAAATTACAAGCATTCCCACACACCAATAACAGACATAAAGAGAGTCAAATCAAGAATGAACTGCCATTCACAATTGCTACAAAGAGAATAAAATACCTAGGAATACAACTTACAAGGAATGTAAGGGACCTCTTCAAGGAAAACTACAAACCACTGCTCAACGAAATAAGAGAGGACACAAACAGATGGAGAAACATTCCATGTTCATGGTTAGGAAGAATCAATATCGTGAAAATGGCTATAGTGCCCAAAGTAATTTACACAATCAATGCTATCCCCATCAAGCTACCATTGACTTTCTTCACAGAACTGGAAAAAAACACCTTGAACTTCACATGGAACCAAAAGAGAGCCCGCATAGCCAAGTCAATTCTAAGCAAAATGAACACAGCAGGAGGCATCACACTACCAGACTTCAAACTATACTACAAGGCTACAGTAATCAAAACAGCATGGTACTGGTACCAAAACAGAGATATAGACCAATGGAACAGAACAGAGGCATTGGAGGCAACACAGCATATATACAACCATACAATCTTTGATAAACCTGACAAAAACAAGCAATGGGGAAAGACTCCCTGTTTAATAAATGGTGTTGGGAAAACTGGCTAGCCATGTGCAGAAAGCAGAAACTGGACCCCTTCCTGACACCTTACACTAAAATTAACTCCAGGTGGATTAAAGACTTAAACATAAGACCTGGCACCATAAAAACCCTAGAAGAAAATCTAGGCAAAACCATTCAGGACATACGAGTAGGCAAGGACTTCATGACCAAAACACCGAAAGCATTGGCAACAAAAGCCAAATTAGACAAATGGGACCTAATCAAACTCCACAGCTTCTGCACGGCAAAAGAAACAGTCACTAGAATGAATTGGCAACCAACAGAATGGGAAAAAAATGTTTGCAGTTTACCCATCTGACAAAGGGCTGATATCCAGAATTTATAAAGAACTCAAACAGATTTACAGGAAAAAAACAAACAAGCCCATTCAAAAATGGGCAAAGGATATGAACAGACTCTTTACAAAAGAAGACATACATGAGGCCAACAAACATATGAAAAAATGCTCATCATCACTGGTCATTAGAGAGATGCAAATCAAAACCACATTGAGATACCATCTCACGCCAGTTAGAATGGCGATCATTAAAAAATCTGGAGACAACAGATGCTGGAGAGGATGAGGAGAAATAGGAACACTCTTACACTGCTGGTGGGAGTGTAAATTAGTTCAACCATTGTGGAAGACAGCATGGTGAGTCCTCAAGGACCTAGAAATAGAAATTCCATTTGACCCAGCAATCCCATTACTGGGTATATATCCAAAGGACTATAAATCGTTCTACTATAAGGACATAGGCACACAAATGTTCATTGCAGCACTGTTTACAATAGCAAAGACCTGGATCCAACCCAAATGCCCATTGATGATAGACTGGTCTGGGAAAATGTAGCACATATACACCATGGAATATTATGCAGCAATCAAAAATGATGAGTTCGTGTCCTTTGTAGGGACATGGATGAATCTGGAGAACATCATTCTCAGCAAACTGACACAAGAACAGAAAATGAAACACTGCATAGTCTCACTCATAGGTGGGTGATGAACAATGAGAACACATGGACACAGGGAAGGGAGTACTACACACTGTGGTCTATTGAGGGGAACAGGGGAGGGACAGTGGAGGGGGAAGCTGGGGAGGGATAGCATGGGGAGAAATTCCAAATGTGGGTGAAGGGGAGGAAGGCAGCAAAACACACTGCCATGTGTGTACCTATGCAACTATCTTACATGTTATGCGCATGTACCCCAAAACCTAAAAAGCAATAAAAAATAAAAAGTTAAAAAAAAAAAAGAAAATAGTAACGATTGAGATTGACTCAAGGAAAAAAAACCCAGGAAATTTGAATATCTCTTTACAAAGTAAGCTCATTTAAATAGTAATTTAAAATATCTTTGCAAAGTAGAGTAAGGCACATTTCTTGGTTTTACCAAGCATTAAGGAGAAAAAATAACACAAATTGTCCTTTCAGGAAAAAGAGAAGGAAAGTATAATTTTCCTCTTATTTTATGAGGAGGGTATTAGTTTGCTACAAAAGCCAGAAAGACTTCATCAGAAAAGTAGAGATTAATATCCTTTATGAACACAAATGAAAAAATTTTAAACAGTGTTTTAGCCAATTGAATCCAGCAATATACAAAAATAATACACATGATCAACTGGGTTTTATTTTAGGAATTCAAGGTTGGTTTAACATCCAAATGTTATTAGCATAGTACACCACATGTGGAAGGCAGAATAATGGCCCTTCAAAGACGTCCTAAATCCCCAGAACCTGTGAGCATGTATGATATGTGGCAAAAGGAACTTTGCAAATGTGATTAGGGTCAAGCGTCTTGACATGAGGAGATTATTCTGGAATATCTGGATGGGCCCAGTGGAATCATAAGGGTCCCCAAAAGGGACACATGAAGGCAGAGGGAGCTAAAACTACAGAAGAGGAAGGAAGAGTGATTCAATGTGAGAAGGACTTGGCACATAGTATGGTTTGGCTCTGTGTTCCCACCTAAATCTCTTCTTGAACTGTAATCCCCACATGTCAAAGGAGGGACTTGGTGGGAGGTTATTGGATCATGGGGGCAGTTTCCCCCATGCTGTTCTCATGATAGGGAGTCCTCACAGGATGTGATGGTTTAAAAGTGGTAGTTTCCTTGCTCTCTCTCTTTCGCCTCTCACTATGTAAGATGTGTCTTGCTTCCCTTTGCCTTTTGCCATGATTGTAAGTTTTCTGAGGGCTCCCAGCCATGTGGAACTGTGAGTCAATTAAACCTCATTTCTTTATAAATTACCCAGTATCAGCTATTTCTTTTTTTAAAATTTTACTTTAAGTTCTGTGGTACATGTGCGTATCTTGCAGGATTGTTACATAGGTATACACATGCCATGGTGGTTTGCTGCCTCCATCCCCCTGTCACCTACATTAGGTATTTCTCCTAATGTTATTTCTCCCCAATCTCCCTACCCCCTGCTATCCTTCCCCTAGTCCTCCACCCCTCAACAGACCCCAGTGTGTGATGTTCCCCTCCCCGTGTCCATGTGTTCTAATTGTTAAACACCCTCTTACGAGTGAGAACATGCAGTGTTCAGTTTTCTGTTCTTGTGTCAGTTTGCTGAGAATGATGGTTTCTAGATTCATTTATGTCCCTGCAAAGGACATGAACTTATCCTTTTTTATGGCTGCATAGTATTCCATGGTATATATGTGCCACATTTTCTTTGTCCAGTCTATCATTGATGGTCATTTGGGTTGGTTCCAAAACTTTGCTAATGTAAACAGTGCTGAAACAAACATACATATGCTTGTGTCTTTGTAATAGAATGATTTATAATCCTTTGGATATATACCCAGTAATGAGATTGCTGGGTCAAATGGAATTGCTATTTCTAGGTCCTTGAGGAATAGCCACACTGTCTTCCACAATGGTTGAACAAATTTACAGTCCCACCAACAGTGTAAAAGTGTTCCTATTTCTTCACATCATCTCCAGCATCTGTTGTCTCCAGATTTTTTAATGGTTGCCATTCTAACTGGTGTGAGATGTTATCTCAATGTGGTTTTGATTTGCATTTCTCTAATGACCAGTGATAATGAGCATTTTTTCATAAGTTTTTTGGCCTCATAAATGTCCTCTCTTGAAAAGTGTCTGTTCATATCTTTTGCCCTCTTTTGAATGGGTTTGTTTTTTTCTTGTAAATCTGCTTTAGTTCTTTGTAGATTCTGGATATTAGGTCTTTGTCGGATGGGTATCTTGCAAAAATTTTTTCCCATTCTGTTGGTTGCTGGTTCACTCTGATGTTTCTTTTGCTGTGCAGAAACTCTTCAGTTTAATTAGATCTCATTTTTCTCTTCTGGCTTTTGTTACCATTGCTTTTGGTGTTTTAGTTATGAAGTCCTTGCCTATGAATATGTTCTGAATGGTTTTGCCTAGGTTTTCTTCTAGGGTTTTTATGGTGTTAGGTCTTACGTTTAAATCTTTAATACATCTGGAGTTAACTTTTGTATAAGTTGTAAGGTAGGGGTCCAGTTTCAGCTTTCTGCACATGGCTAGCCAGTTCTACCAACACCATTTATTAAACAGGGAATCCTTTCCCCATTGCTTGTTTTTGTCTGGTTTGTTAAAAATCAGATGGTTGTAGATATGTGACATTACTTTCAGGGCCTCTGTTCTGTTCCATTGGTCTATATCTCTGTTTTGGCACCAGTACCATGCTGTTTTGATTACTGTAGCCTTGTAGTATAGTTTGAAGTCAGGTAGCATGATGCCTCCAGCTTTGTTCTTTCTGCTTAGGACTGTCTTGGGTATGTAGTGAGCTGAGATTGCACTGCAGCACTCCAGCCTGGGCAACAGAGCAACAGAGGGTTGAGACTCCATCTCAAACAAACAAACAAAAAGCCAGTATCTTATTGTTTATTGCTAGGGTATATAAATAAAATTGATTTTTGTATATTTTTCTTATTATCTGAAAGCTTGAAAATCCACTTATTAGTTCTAGTAGCTGTTTTATGTGTTTCTAAGGATTTTCTACATAAATGATCCTGTCATGTGTGAATAAAGACGGTTCTACTTCTTACTTTCCAAGGTAGATGCCTCTGATTTCTTCTTGCCTCACTGCACTGGCCAGAACCTCTAGCACAATGTTGAATCAAATGGTGAGAGCAGACATCCTCATCTTGTTCCTGGTCTTGGAATAAACCATCTAATTTGTCACTGTTAAGTATCACATTAACTGTGGGATTTTTTGTATATGCTTTTTATCAAGTTGAAGAAGATCTCTTCTGTTCTTAGTTTGCTGAGCATTTTTATCAGGAATGGATGTTGGAGTTTGTTACATGCATTTTTTGTGTCTGTTAGGATAACCATATGATTTTCCTTCTTTTTGAAATTTGTTAATATAGTGAATTATATTGTTTTCTAAATATGAAGACAATCCTGCATTCTTGAATGAATCCCATGTTGTCATAATGTATTATTATTTTTATACATTATTGAATTTAATTTGCTATTTAAAAATGTTTTGCATGTTTGTTCACGAGGGATTTGATCAATATTTTTCTTTTCTAGTAATATGATTTTGAAAAGAATGAGTGGGATGCTGGCCTGAAACAATGAGAAGAGAACTGTACTCTTCAATTTTCTGGAAATGTTTATATAGAACTTGCATTTTTTTCTTCCTTAAATGTTTAATAGAATTCACTAGTGAAGCCATCTGGGCCTGAAGTTTTCATTGTGGGGAGGTTTAAAATATAAGTTGAATTTCTTTTTGATATAGGGCCATTCAGTGGCATTCCTAGCCTTTAAGTCATTTCTTGAAGCTTCCCTCCATCTCTCCCCTGAGCCGGTGGGTAGCAGACAATTCCAATTCTTCCAGAGTGGAAAGCTCATCTTCCCCCAGTGTGTGCAGTTTCACCTCATTCTCACTAGTTCTCTTTGACCTCAATCCCCAGCTACTTTATTTGGATGACTTTTCTAAGATGTTATAATGCAAACTTTCAGCTATTCATGCCCTTTCCTCTTAATCCATAGTCTTATTTGTATTTGGTCTCAATCACCTTTTCCTGGGTCTCTGGGGTTCTTTGACAGATCTAATGCAAATTCTGATATTTTTCTATAGACAGAAAAGCTAGGGAGAAAACGAGAGCATCCCTGTGTTTGGAATCCAGTATCCCTGGGAATTAGGATTCTTGATTAGTCCAAAAATGTAAGAAGGAAATGGCAGCTGATATTGGTGTCTTGTCTACTTAATACATAGGAAGGAAGCTGGCCTTGAAGAAAGAATGAGCAAAGGGGCATCTCCCTGATACCCTGTCTCCTTTGCCCTCTTCAGTGGCAGTATTTCCTTTCCCAGGACTCCTTCTACCGATCAATATGACAAGCTTTAGACAGTCAGCAAGCAATAGAAATATGAATTTTTGTCTTGTAATCCAGTGGTTCTCACAGTTTAGTCACCACCAGAATTGCTTGGAGGGCTTGTTAAAACAGGTTACTGGGCCCAACTCTTGGACTTTTTGATTTATTAGGTCCAGGGTGAGGCCTTACGAGAAAAGCAAGAGGAAGCTGCTGAAATGTCAGAATCCTGAGATCACAGAGTGCCACAGGCTAGAAGTACCTATGGAACAATGTCTGAAATAGGTGAACGTGTGTAGGCTTCACGTCTGGTAACCATGGTTACCATGGGCACAGGGAGAAAAGCCTCATACTAAAGAGTGAGCAGTAAATAAGGGTGGAACAACCTCCTCCCGCTGTCTCCAGGGAGTCTGGCCAGGGGGCTGCTGGGACACAAAGCAGGGATTGTATCTCAACACTCTAAATGAAAGACACAGTTCCAAGCTTGCAGGCTTGGTGTTCCTTTGTTACTGCAGGCCTCTTGGATGGCTAACCAATTGATCAGTGTCAAGAAATGCACACTGTCTCCTCGGATGTCCCCGTGGTCCTGCAACAGGAGAGAAGACCTCAGAACTGGGAGAAAGCTAGACCGCTTCTCCCAGCATGAGGACCTCAAGGAACTGGCGTGGGTTAGCAGTTGTGGCAGCCTGCTGCCTTGGTTATGACATCTGGCCCTTGCTGAAATGGAGAGGGTTGAGCCCAGGAGTTAGGATGCACAGGTGGGGAAGCTCCCAGAATTCCTTGCTTGAGAGGGAAGGCAGGTGTACAGAGCCTTGGCTTAGTCCCCGAGTCTCTCTGTGTCTGGCAGCTCTCACCCAGGACCACACACAGGCCCCAGATGCTCCACCTGGGCCTTGATCTTGTGTTCAGCTCCACCCCGCTTTACAGCAGATGCCACCTGCTCCTGCTTTTATGATCTAGCTACCAATTTCCCATTTCCTTTCTGCCTGCAAGCTGTGGAAAATCTCTCAAAGGAGATACTAGACCTTTTGTTCTAGGAAAGAATTTATATATGCTGAAAATAAAATTTCTTTTACTCTGACAATAAAAGTCAACCTGGGCCACTGTCCCAGATTACACTGAGTCTTTTTAGTTTGTAAATTTTTTCCAGTTCTTTCAGGAAGCATTTAATGAATGTCTCCTGGATACTGGGCACCGTGACACAGAATCAACAAGAAAGGTCCATGACTTCAGGCAGCTGAGACAGCTCACAATCTAGCCAGGGAATTGGAGACAAGCCGACAATTTTAATCCAATATGAAAGAACTAGCATACGTGTATGTTCGGGGTGGTCTGGAAGCATAGAGGAAAATCTAATGCAATCAGAAAAGGCTTCTTGGAGGAGGTGTCCCTGGGATTAGCCTGGAAGTATGAGTAGTATTAACTAGTTCACAGTAGGGAGAAGACATTTCAGGGAGAGGGAAAAGTAACAACAAAGAAACAAAGGCAAGAAATAGCAGTGTGTATATGTCTGTGCATATGTGTTTGTGTTTGTGCATTCATGGGTCGTATATGTGTTTGTGACTGCATGCACATTTATGTGTGTGTACATGTGCCTATGTGGGCATGTGATTGGATGCGTTCATGTGTACAAATATGTATTTGTGTGTGCATGTCCAAATGTGTGGGTGTGTGGATGTGATTTGGTTTGGATGTGTGTCCCCTCCAAATCTCATGTGGAAATGTGATCCTCAGTGTTGGAGGTACTGAATCATGAGGGAGGATCCTGTATGAATGGCTTAGTGCAGGGGCTGGGGACTAGTACGGTCTGTGGCCTGTTGCAAACCTGCCACACAGCAGGAGGTGAGTCTGGGTGAGTGAGCATCAGATCAGCAGTGGCATTAGATTCTCATGGAAGCACGAATCCTATTGTAAGGTTCACAACTGTACACACAAGGGACCTAGGTTGCACATTTCTTATGAGAATCTAATGCCTGGTGATCTGAGGTGGAACAGTTTCATCCCAAAACTATCCCCCCACCACCACTCCTGGTCTGTGGAGAAATTGTCTTCTATGAAACCAGGTCCTGGTGCCAAAAAGGTGGGAGACCACTGGCTTAGTGCATCCTCTAGGTGATGAGTGAGTTCTCACTCAGTTCATACAGTAACTGTTTTTTTAAAGGAGTCTGGAACCTCCTCCTCTCTCTCTTGCTTCCTCTATCTCCATGTGATGCCTGGTTCCCTCTGCCTTCCATCATGATTGTTGGCTTCCTGAGGCCTCACTAGAAGCCCAGCAGATGCCAGCACCATGCTTCCTATACAGCCTGCAGAACCATGGGCCAAATAAACCCCTTTTCTTTATAAATTACTGCCTCAGGCATTCCTTTATAGCAATGCAAATGGACTAATATAGTATGTGTGTGTACATGTACACATGTGTATTTGTGTCTATGTGTATACAAAAGGTCAGGCTGTGTGGGAGTGTGCATATGTATTTATGCATGTGTCTTTGTGTATATGTATCTGTATATGTGTACATGTGTGTATGTGTGCATCTGTGTGGGTGTGTGTGAGGGCATGCATGCCTTCACAGTGAGATTGGCAAAGGAGGGGTGAACGCAAGGAATATGAGTAGTTCTGTATTTCTGAATCTGGTGGGAACAGATTATGGAGTTCCTTGAGCACCACATTGAGGAAGCTGGCTCTGGGTTATTTTTCTAGCAACCCACTGAATGATATTCAGGGACGGGGGTGTCTGATAGAAAAGGTCAGGCTGGTTAAGCCTTTGGAAAATCTCCCAGGTGGAGCTCCACAGAGGCAGCACCTGGGCAGGGTTCAGAAGCACATGGTTTCTAGAGGGCTGCTCTCCAGAGATGGAGGCACAGTGGAGCAGGGGGCAATGCCAGGCAGGGCTGCTGTGGTCTCAGCTGGAGCCTGCTGCAGCCTGACCCTGCCAGGAGATCTGAAGGGAGACCCTACCATGGAGCCGGTCCTGCCTGAGGAAAGGACATGGCATTCTGAACCTGGAATCAATCAGTCATTGGCTGCAGGCTGAGGGAGGGAGATGGTAAGGGGTGCATTGATGTCCAAGGCCAATGCTCCAGAGAGAGGTCAGCTGTGAGCACTTGTGAGGCAGCACCTGTGGGGGGCGCCCTGCCTGGGCAAAGGGCACCAACAACATCCAGGGCAGTGCAGAGCACTTTTTGTAAGTTCCCTGAGAAGTTGTAGCCTTTTGGGTTGCTTTCATTTAATGGTGGCTGCTTTAATTAAAAAAAATTATTTTTTTCAGCATCTTCTGGGACCTAATACCCTCGATGACTATATTATTATTATTTTTTGCAGAGTACTTTTCAGCTTCCACATTTGATTGCTGAATTTTGAGATTACTGTTTTGCAGTTGGTTTTATGCAAAGGAAATTACTTCTATAGCATTCCAGATAGAAAAGAGCTTCTTTTCACCAAACCCTGAAAGGATATTTTCAAGTTGAGTAACACAGGCTTTGAATTGATGAAACCTCTACCTGAGAAGCCAACGACGTACAGATGTAGACTCTTCCATGTGGAGCTTCGATGCAGGGCTTTCCCGTCTGTAACTCATGAGGAGTGAGGAGAGAAGGTGGGGAGCCAATCGTTAAGTCAGCATTTGGCTATTGTTAAAGAGAAATTATTCTTGACACTTATTAAAATTGTAAGGAACACTTTATCAAGACTATTGTAATTGGGGGAGAGAGACTGAACTCAAATGCAAATGAAGCGAGATGTAAGCCAAGAGCAGAGTGATGGGGTCGGGGGGGGGTACCTGAAAAATTACACAGAGGAGAAATCCAGGTGTGGGGGGGATTCTTGCTAAAGGCACCCAGGGACTCAGACTTTAAGGGTGGCAGGTTTTCCCTAAACTCATCTAGCAAAATTCTTTGCTAAAACGGGGCAAGGACAGATAAAAAGGGCCAAGGTCAAGGCCTAGTGGAGAAGAGGGCTCCAAGGAGCCTGAGGTCTGGCCACGGAGGGAGTCTTTATCACCATCGTATCCCGCAACAGATATCCCAAGAATCTGTCTCCAAGCCTGGAAGCTTGGAAAGCAATGGGGCTAACAATTAGTCATCACAAAGTTAGGTTTGCCTGGAGACCCTGGAAGCTTGACACAAGGCAGACAAAACCGAAATGAAGATCGGCCCTGATCCCAAGAATCTTGAGGAAAAGCAAGACTCAGTCTTCAAGAACAGCAGAGAGACCGTTATTATCTCAAGCATGATTCGGAAGTGAGGCAGCAGGGAAGGTGAAGATTGCAAAGGCTGAAATTCCATGGCATGGCCACCCCCTCCCTCAGGTGCATAGGACTTTAATTTAAAAATTTCCCAGTTTAACCCTGTGTTATGTTCTACTTTTAGGTGCTTAGTGAAGCAACATTTACTTGTCAAGCAGAGCATGGGAGAATTAATGGCAAAGGGGCGGCCTTGTCTTGCTGTGGGGGAGGAAGCCTGTTTCAAAGACCATGCAGGCTCTGTTGAAAAATGCCAGGAAAGGCTCAACTTGAAGCAGCAAGAAAATAATGTGTTTTAAATAATAGCCACCTCTTCCTTAAATCTATTTTTAAAAAACAACAACACTGAAAACTCTATCTTTACTCTTCAATTCTTCTGGAGAAATTATCCTCCCAGGTTGCATTAGAAAAGTGCCTTATACTGTACTTAGACCATCAGAGTAAGAGCCTGTAATGGGGTTTACTTGTTGCTGTCTGTCACCCCTCAGGCAAACAGGCATCACCAGCTCAGTTGTAGACGCAAGACTAGGCCTGGCCAAAAAATGTGGAATTTAATCACTGGTGTTTCAAAGAGATGCCTATTACTAAGTGAAAGAAGGCAGTCTGAAAAGGCTGCACACAGTATGGTTTCAACTACCTGCCACTCTGGAAAAGGCAAAACTTCGGAGACAGTAAAGAGATCAGTAGTTTCCAGGGGTTGGGGTGGAGAGAGGGATAGATAGGCAGAGCACAGAGAATTTTGGCAGCAGTGAAAATTCTCTGGGCAATACTATAATGGTGGATCTATGCATGTCATTCTCTGTTTGTTCAAACCCTCAGAATGCACCCTGGGAGACAGTGATGGGTCACGTAGGGTTGTGTGATGGAGGTGTGGAGAGCCGCAGACTCTCAGCATTGACAACTCCTGGCTGCTGCATTCTTTGATGCGTGCTGACTTTGCTATTTTTTTTTTATGGCCAAAGAACATGCTTTGGTTTTGTTTTAGGAGGAGACACGGATTGAAGGAACCGAGGGTGACCATGGAGGAGATCCAGAAACTCAAGGCTAGATGGGACTTGGCTGGATTTTGTAGTTCAAGAGGTTAACAGGACTGAGTTTAGGTAAATCTGTTCTCTCCATATTGCTTGAAATTGTGTGTGTGTGTGTGAAAAGAATAATCAGTGTAAAGTTTATCTATCATAACAAATGCACCCCTCTGGTGGGGGACGTTGATTGTGGGGCAGGCTGTGCATGGCAGGGAGTGGGGGATATATGAGGAATCTCTGCATATTTTGCTCAATTTACCACGAAATTGAAACTGCTCTAAAATATAAAAACCTCTTTAAGAAATGTATGTGGTGCATTGTGTTAGTGGCACATGGGTTAGGAAGAGGGAATACAGGCCTTGGCTTAAGCACACAGGAAATATGCTTCCTCCCCATCCCCCATATTCTCATACATGGACTTAATTACTAGGCCTATCTTTCTTCTTGTACAATCGATTCTCATTATCCCAGTAGTTAAGTTCTATAGCATTGCCAAAAAAAGAAAATGGAATTAGTGGATACTGAACTTTTGCTCCCAGGAGAAATCTAGGATTAGGTTCCTGTGGGCCTCTTGTCACAATATCTTTGTCAGCCAATCAATACATAATCTTGTTTTATGTGTGTTTCTGTTTAAAGATAACTTATTTATTATATATCGTTGATTAATTAACATAGGGATCACAGCTAACAGCTCTATAACACATGCCTGAACTGAGCTCATCTGAATACATCAGTGTGTGTTGATCCCCCCACCCCATGCGTCCATGTGTTCTCATCATTTCACTCCCACTTGTAAGCAAGAACAGGTGGCATTGGTCTTCTGCTCCTGCATCAGCCACTGTGGAAGACAGTGTGGTGATTCCTCAAAGACCTCGAGACAGAAATACCGTATGACCCAGCAATCCCATTGGGTATATGCCCAAAGGAACATAAATCATTCTATTATAAAGATACTTGCGCGTGTATGTTCACTGTATTTAGTTCTAACCTGTTTTGCTAGATGGAGTAAAGACACAATCCACCCCCATTGGGCCCTTAGGAATTCTGACAAAGTTGAAAATCCCAGTGACAGTTTCTTGCTTAGAAATCATTCCTGCTTCCAGAACTTGTAGTTGCAGCTGTGGTTCTAGGACCACTGTGTCCTAGAACCTCAGAAAGACATTTTTTCTGAGGTTATTTGGGAAAGAAAGAAAGAAAAAAAACATAGTTGTTACACCAGTGTATTCCTCCCATGGCAAGAATTGTAGGGTCATACCAGCATCCTCCCTACAATCTTCTTGCTCTTAAGAACAGCACTTCAGCACTGTGCTTCGGGCCATTTTAAAAAATAAAATCACTGACGAAAAGCACAAAAATGTGAAAAATGGCATCGAACAGACTGTGAAGAGAACACTTGTTTACATTAGGAGAGCTGACAGAAGCAAGCAGAACAATGCATCATTCCAGCTCAGCCGGGAACATATGCCTGCTCAAATTTTTTACCATCCTGCACATGCTCATAAATGACCACTAAATCCCCTTGAGTGTTGATTTTGGAGTTTCAAATATATTTTATGGAGTAGGTGACCTTGCCAATATGGAATTTGAGAATCAAGAGGCTGGACTGTATATGCTTTTGGTCCAGCCAAGGGCCCTGCTTGTCCACCGCTGCCATACCATGTTTGACTGCTCCAGGGACCTTGAGGTGACTCTAGTTTGGAAGATCTGGACCACTTTGGGAGCTTGAGAGTGAGAAGAGAACATCGTGAGAGGTTTATCTGGAGATGAGAGTTTTCTGGCTCCAGGTCACGGATTCACATCTCTAGGTGGGCTGCGGGAAGTAAACCAGCTCATAGCCTGCAAAGGTTGAGGCAAGCTCGAAGCTTGTGTTGACTCAAGTCCCTGCTCCCTTCCCTCTCCAGTTATCACAAGCATCCAGCTCAGAAAGAGACCTCCTGTACTTCTCCACCCTCATCCCTCTCTGGCCCCACTCCACCCACTAGTACATTCCATTTCTTGAAGCCTGCTTCTGTTTTGACCACTGCGGAGATTTCTTATATACCAGTGGCCTCTGTCTTGCCTTGGGGTGTGATCGTGACTTATTTTATTCAGGTTCTACTTATCCAGGGTGGCCAGGAAAGTTCATCTGTAATCTGAGCATTCCATCCCATCCTGCCTCTTGGAAAGATGTAAAATAAATGCACCAAAAATAAACAGAGGCTTTGAATAATATCATACATGATATAATCAATTTCAATAAGAAGTTTTTTCACATATGTCCCATGCAACATATGGGGTATACTTATGTTGAAAATGCTTCATTATTTATCGTAAATTTGAATGTAACTGGCTGTCCTGTATTTTTGTTCGCTAAATCTGGTGGCCCTACCTCCTCAGAGTCTGCAGCGCACTGCCCAGTGCAGGAAGTGGTTGTGAGAATCAGGGGATTATTCTGCCAATGAGCAGCTGTGAGGTCTTGGGAAAGTCACCACCCCTCTGGGCCTCGGTCCCCTCATCTGTGAAATGGACACAACTTCTAGTATTTGTAGCTGTGACATTTTCTGAAGAATCAGAGTTTGGGTCCCCATTTTAGGTTTCATATTCTCTTTCTCCAATTGGTAAGTTGGCAATTTATTTATAAGTGTCCAAAGAAAGCTTAAAGAGAACTCATGTATTTATTTCTAAGTAAAACTTTTCTATTGCTAAAGGAAAACCCACCCATCTGGGCCAAAATAACATGCTGCCTTGGCAGGAAAATAAATCTGCTGAAAATTGTTAGAGCACTTTTTCCCTCACCTGCCTGACAGGCTCGGCTGCACAGATGAAGAGCCTGTTCTCTGAGAAAACAAAGCAGCTGAGGGGCAGGTTCAGGCTGTAAATCAGTCCTCTGAGGGGGCAGACTGCATCGCTGGGTCTCACATCCACACCAAGCTGTGCTCTTGTGCACCACAGAATGGCTCGTATGAGGCCGTGGGGAACTAGGATGGCAATGACAAAAAGTGGATTCTCCACCTCCAGGAGAGGCAAGGGAAGACCTGGTGACAGCAGCCAGTTCTGCATTCTGGAGTTGGCAGCCTCAGAGATGAGCCTGTGTTCTCCATGGAGTTGGCTGGTGGGGCCCTGGCAAAGACATGGTCTGCACCTCTGTGTTTTAACAGAGCACCCACTCTGGGGGTGCAGGGGAAGAGCTTGAGAGGGGGAGAAGGTAAATGCTGTGACATGTTTATTCCAGCACCCCCCACCCCCGCACCCGCACCGTCCCTCAGATAGCACTGCTCATCTGGTCTTATTCTCATCAGAGACCCATCTCTTCTGGGAAGATTCTCAGCATCTGTGGTCACTCAGAGCAAGTATTCTCTGCAAGAAGAAAATCCACTTTGGGTTGGGGCTGGGCACTGCAGCTGCCCAACGGTGGGCTCCAGGCTCTAGGCCCTGTTTTTCTTGGCCTCGAGCTGAGTTCCAGCTGTGATTTGGAGGCCACAGGATCCATGATGAATGATGATTAGCAAATGCTTTCTGAGATCCCAAGTCTCTTGCTTGTCTAGGCAGTGAACAGGTGGGATGGGAGCATAAGCATAGCTCAGTGGTCCCCAGAAGCTGTATTTGGTCAATTTGCTCTTTTATGTTCTGTTTAAGAAATCTTTGGCTTACTCTAAGTCACAAAGATTTGAATTATGCAGGCAGCTCCGAGCTGTATTTTGAGTTAATTTTGGTGCATGGTACAAGGTAGAAATTGTAGCTTTTGTTTTTGCCTGTGGATATCCAATTGTTCCAGCACCATTTGGTGAAGAGACTATCCTTCCTTCACTGAAGTATCTTTGCACCTTTGTCAAAAATCAGCGTGGCTGGCGAGGCGAGTGTCTCATCTGTCTGTTTCTGTGTGGGCCTAAGTCTAGATTCTCTGTTTTGCTTTCTTTTATATGGTTAACTGCACACCAGTACCACACTGTTTTTGTTACTGTAGTTTTATAATAATTTCTAAAAATCACATGGCATGAGCCTATTAACTAAAGCAGGGAATCGAAGCCCTCTGGGCTCAACATCATCTGGTCCAGTACCTGGTGGTCTTTAGAATGAAATGCTGAAACTAGTTTTACATTTAAAGAAAGAGAAATCTGAGAGAGGGAAGGGGCTGGCCCATGAAGCCAATCTGTAATGGAGAAGCCAACTCTCCTTCCTCACAAAGCCTTAGCCAAGTGCCCTTTAAGTAATCAAATGATGATAGAAACAAAAGCTGCCATTGGGTTTTTGGACGACCAGTTAAGGTGCTCGGCATTTTACACATAGTATGTAACCCTGCATGCACTTCTGTGATACAGTCCTAGCATCGTATATGTGTTGCAGATGAGGAAATGGAGACAGAGAGCTGAAGGGACGTGGGCAAAGGTGTACAGCTGCTGGGCGACTGGGCCGAGATACAAATCCAGGTGTCTCAGGGCAAAGCCTGTGCTTCCTCTAAACCAGCAGTTTTCCGAGTGAGGTCCTACAACATTAGCATCACCTGGAAGCTTGTGAGAAGAAGTCAAATTCTTACCACCAGGTGATTCTGATGCAGACAAATACCTGAGAACTACGGATGGAACCGGTCCACGCACTGCCTCTGCTAACAGAGCAGCATCTCTATGTTTAAATCCCAATGGACAAAGAAACAATTGCAGGGACTGACCTTTCTGAAGGGCTGTGTATATTGTATATCTATGGTTCTCTCTTATGGCCACACTCCGTGGCAATGACTTCAGAGGAGCGAGGAGTGGATGGCAAGGCCATTAGCACACCTGCAGGCAGGTGAAGTGCACAGGATGCAGGTGGGGAGGGGTGGTCTGGGCAACTGATATTACCTCTCTGCATCTTCTCTTTCCTCTAGTGCAGAATAGGGATAACAATGCTTACCTTCTAAAGGTACTGTGAGGATGAATAAAACGAGTCAGGGAAAGGACTTAGGACAGGGTCTAGCCATAAAAATAAAGACTCAGTTGAAGTTATTACGTAAATCCATTTAGATAACTTAGTTCAAGAACTGACCACATAGAAGCCCTTGTGGTGGTTTTTTCCTGACTCATGGGCAGTGACCAATGGCCTGGCCGTACACTCAGGAGGGAGGGCAGTGAAAACCTGGCCCATTAAAGGAATGCCCACAGGCAGCACAGAGCTGTGGAAATTTGAGGCATGTGCCCAAGGAGGACAAGTCAATGCCCATCAGAACTCCTTTCTAGATGCAGAAGGTGGCTGGAATTGACAGGAAGAGATCCCTGTGTGCTCCCTTGAGGTGGCTGCCTATGTCAGTGAAACGGACGGATATGTGGGCACTCACTACAGCAGTGCAAAGATGGGCTGAATCTCAACATATTCCTTTTGCACCTTCTCAGGAGCATAATGCCAGGAAGAACTAACTGCTTTGCTTGCCAACAAGGGAGACAGAGACTGCCACGGGCTATGGGGCAGATTTACTGGTGGGAGGCCCCTGAGCACAGCTGGCGAGTGGGACTGATCCTGGCTGCCCTGGGGGACTACAAATGGATCTTGCCTGGAATAGACATGGACTCTGGACTGGGCTTTGTTTACCTGGGGGAAAATGAAAATGCCATTAAAAAGAAAAAAAAAAAAAGAAAAAAGAACAGAAGATACTGCATGGATTTAGATGGCCAACCATGGCTTCTTCAGACAAAGGAACACGCTGAACAGACGTCAATGACCAAGAAAGGGCAGAGACATCATCCTTAGAGTGATAGTTTGATAGAGGAATAGAAGGGGCAGTTGAAACACTGGCTGTCTAAAACGGTGGTCCCCAACCTTTTTGGCATTAGGTACCAGTTTCCTGGAAGACAGTGTTATCACAGTGGGGAGGGAGGATGGTTTCAGGATGATTTAAACACATTACATTTATTGTACACTTTATTTCTATTATTACTGCATTTAATATATAGTAAAATAATTACACAACTCACCATAATGTAGAATCAGTGGGAGCCCTGAGCTTGTTTTCTTGAAACTAGATGGTCCCATCTGGGGGTAATAAGGGACAGTGGCAGATCATCGGGCATCGATTCTCATAAGGAGCACACAACCTAGGTCCCTTTCATGAGCAGTTTGCAAGAGGGTTCTTGCTCCTGTGAGAATCTAATGCTTAGAATGGCGATCATTAAAAAATCTGGAGACAACAGACGCTGGAGAGGATGTGGAGAAATAGGAACACTTTTACACTGTTGGTGGGAATGTAAACTAGTTCAACCATTGTGGAAGACAACTTGGCGCTTCCTCAAGGACCTAGAAATAGAAATTCCATTTGAACCACTACACATGGCAATGTGGTTGCCACTACACATGGCAATCCCACTACTGGGTATATACCCAAAGCATTATAAATCATTCTATTATAAAGACACATGCACATGTATGTTCATAGTGGCACTGTTTACAATAGCAAAGACCTGGAACCAATCTAAATGCCCATCGATGATAGGATGGATAAGGAAAATGTGGCACATATTACACCATGGAATACTATGCAGCCATAAAAAACACTGAGTTTGTGTCCTTGTAGGGACATGGATGAACTGCAGCAAACTGACACGAACAGAAAACCAAACACCGCATGTTCTCACTCATAGGTGGGTGTTGAACAATGAGAACACATGGACACAGGGAGGGGAACATCACACACTGGGGTCTGTTGGGGGGGCCAAGGGAGGGACAGCGGGGGGGTGGGTGGGGAGGTCGGGGAAGGATAACATCAGGAGAAATGCCAGATGTAGGTGACGGGGGGATGGAGGCAGCAAACCACATTGCCATGTGTGTACCTATGCACCAATCCTGCATGATCTGCACATGTACCCCAGAACCTAAAGTACAATAAAAAAATTAAAAAGAAAAGAATCAATGCTTCTGCTGACCTGACAGGAGGTGGAGCTCAGACAATGTGAGCAATGTGAGCAGTGGGGAGCAGCTGTAAATACAGGCGAACCTTTGCTCACTCACCTAATAGTGTGCCTCTTAGATTTTTGTCTGTTTTACTAATTGTTCTGGGGAAGAGGGGTTGGGGAGGATGCTGCTATGACCTTGTAATTCTTTCCATGGGAGGAACACACTGGTACAACAACTATGCATTTTTTTCTTTCTTTCCCAAATCACCTCAGAAAAATGTCTTGTTTTTTTTTTTTTTTTCCTCCCTTACCTGATGCAGTGGTCTCGGAACGACACAGCTGCAAGTACTGGAAGCAGGAGTGATTTCTAAGCAAGGAATTGCTCCTGTGTTTTTAAACTTTGTCAGAATTCCTAAGGGCCCGATGGGGGTGGATTGTGTCTTTACCCCATCTGGCAAAACTAGGGTTAAGACTAAATACAATTAACATACACTTGTCTTTATAATAGAATGATTTATGTTCCTTTGGGTATATACCCAGTACTGAGATTGCTAAGTCAAGTGGTATTTCTGCCTCTGGGTCTTTGAGGAATCGCCACACTGTCTTCCACAATGGCTGATGAAGGATCAGAAGACCAATGCCACCTGTTCTCACTTACAAGTGGGAGTGAAATGATGAGAACACATGGATGCATGGCGGGGGGATCAACACACACTGGGTGCTGTTGGGGGTGGGGTGGAGGAGGAGAGCATCAGGAAGAATAGCCAATGGATGCTGGGCTTAATACGTAGGTGATGGGTTGATCTGTGCTGCAAACCACCATAGCACATGTTTACCTGTGTAACAAACCTGCACATCCTGCACGTGTACCCTGAACTTCAAACTTGAGGAAAAAAACCGCAACTGTACTTCCTGGTGGAAGTGGCTCACTAGTTTGAAACCTGTGTAACCCTGTCCTGAATGAATGGGAACAGACTGAGGTAGAGGCACTCGCTAGGCTGATATCGCTACAGCAATCTGGACCAGCACAGTGGCTGAAATGAATGTCCCTTTCAAAGGTGGAAAATTTGGATAAAAGTAAATGACAAATGGAAAATAGAAGGAATAATAGCTGAGGGTAAGACATGAATAAATGGGTTATAGATTGAGGGAAATCCATAACAACTCTTTTAAAGAGTCTCGGGGCAAGAGATGACGTTATTGGCCAGCTCATTTATTCCAGATGCCCGAAAGGGTGAAGCTGTGCATTTAGAGACACCTCCTGCTTTTGGGAACTGACAAGTTCTCTGAAGCACCCATGGAGGGCATGGAGGCTCCATTCCCCTTCCCCTGTACCTTGCCCTACACATCTGTATCCTTTGCAATATCCTTTATAATTAACTAGTATATTCTTTTTTTTGCTGACCGCAGATTGCAGGCCTCCCATGGAGTTCCTGGTATAGGCTTGTGTATCTCTACCTGGTAGAACTGCCAGATGAAATACAGAGACCCAGTTACATTTGAATTTTAGATAAATAATTTTCTTGTGTGTATGTCTCATGCAATATTTGGGACATACACTAATATTCTTTTTTTGTTGATATCTGAAATTTAAATGTGACTGAACTTCCAGTTTATTTGGAAAATCTGGTGACTCTACTGCCTGGACAGCAGTGGCCCTTTGAGCAGAAGGAATTGGCTCCTGGTAGTAGAGGAAGGACTTTGGTCCCCAGTGTAAGCCCTATTTGTTTGCTTTCAGGATGCGGGTTCAGAAATCTTTAGCAGGTTCAGAAACCTTTACTGCTGCCTGTAAAGATTCATCACGGCCAGGGACTTGCAGAAGGACTCTCACCTGGTTCCATGTTGATAAATTTCAGCCACATGTAATGAAACAGAGAGAAATGGAAGAGAACAGGGTGGTTAAGGGACCTGTTAAAAGTGACTACAGTTTGGCCCGCTCCGGTTGAAAAACAAAAGCAAAGAGACAAACTGCTTTGTCCCAGGAGACAAAGGAAAAAAACCCCAAAAACCAAAACATCACGAACAAAACAAAGCCACAGATGCATTTCACCAGAAGTGTATTTATTTAACCCTCTGAAATGTCTTTCTTAATATGTTGCTGGATGTTCTGTTTTATAAATCCATAATTACAAGTAACTGGTGTTGCAATGATTATAAATTTCCAGTATACTTATTTGGGAATTAAATGGCATTAATTGGAGGGTGGAACAGTGACTACGACTTAATTAACCTGAGACTATGGGCTCTGGTTAAAAAGCCGCCACTACCAGGTGAGTGTGTGTTCCAGGAACAGTGAAGCTTCTACATTTAAAGGCTGTAAATTATTGATGGTGGCAGTCGGTGCTTCTGACAAGCAGTAAACTGGGCGACTGAGTGCTGGAAAGTTGGAACACATTTGATCCATGTAGGTGGAAATGTGCAGGGTAAAAATAGAGTTGTGGCAAATGCTTTTCCAGATCCATGAGACTGTCAGGGAGCGAGATCTCTTGCCAGCTCTCTCTACCTCTGCTGGTACCCATTCTCCATCTCTTCCCTTCATACCTCCACCCTGTGTCCACACTCTCATCATTGACTCTCGTCTCTGGTCAAAAGCAGGCCGGATGGGAAGACAGAAACCAGGCTGGAGAGGGCAGTGGGCATCTGAGCAGAAGGTGGAATTGAAAATTCACAAAGGGAAGCTTGCACTTCATCCTCATCTGTTCTCTTCCCTCCCTATTCAAATGGGGATTGTGTTTTTAATGCTGATTTCTTTCCTCCTCACTGGAATTGTCTTATGTAATCCTAGCTAGTGGAGTAGCTGAACTTAATTTGGTGGAATAAAAAGAAATGTGCCTTTGTTTTCTTAAAAAGAACGAATGTTTGCCATTTCTTAGTTATGAACACAATAAACCAGGCTCTACTGGGGAGAGAACTGGAGCGGGGAGCAGCAGATGCCCGGAAAAAAAGGGCATAATATTTATAACACTGTGAATGAAGCATTAAAAATGGGCAGATTAAAGCAATCCCTCAGCAGATGGGGCATATGTATTGCTAGAAACTCATGCACATGTTCCAGCCTCATCTATGGAACTGCGCTGAATGCCAAGCTACTTGGTGATAGGGGAATTTGATTTAAAGCGTATGTTTTTTAAGGAATTGTCATATGTGCCCATGCAAGAATAAAACACAAATGAAGAAACCCTGATGCTTCTCACTTCTGGAAGCCTTTTAATCAGAAAATGCTCTCCTATGCCTGCCACATAAGGAGTATCATAGGAGAGGATGCTATGACATTCTGCTTTGAAATGTAATGTGGGTTACCCAGCAATTTCACTCCTAGGTATTAACCCAGAGTAATGAAAGCACATGTCCACAAAAAGACTTGTTTGAGAATGTTTATAATTGCTAATACCCACCCCTCTTAAAAAATAAAATCAACTCAAACAGACCTCAATTGCAGAATGGATAAACAAATTGTATATGTTGGAATATTACTCAGCAATGAAAAGAAGCAAACTGTTGCTACAATGGAAAACATGATAGAATCTTAACAATGTTATGCTGTGGCTGGGTGCGTTGGCTCACGCCTGTAATCCCAACATTTTGGGAGGCCGAGGTGGGCGGATCACCTCAGGTCAGGAGTTCGGGACCAGCCTGACTGACATGGAAAAGCCATGTCTCTACTAAAAATACAAAATTGCTGGGTGTGGTGGTGCATGGCTGTAATCCCAACTACTCAGGAGGCTGAGGCAGGAGAACTGTTTGAACCTGGGAGTTGGAGGTTGCAATTAGCTGAGATCACATCATTGCAGTCCAGCCTGGGCAACAAGAGTGAAACTCTGTCTCAAAAACAAAACAAAACGACCATTATGCAGAGCAAGTGAAGCCAGAAATGTCAAATAAAAGCATACCTGGACTTACTGCAGAGACTTTCTATAAAAGGATTATTGCAGTGGAATAATCCTGGATTGGGAAGAGTATTCCATAGAGGAAACATTCTATCTATAATGCAGACATTTATCTCAAAGGTTAGGCAAGCAGCGTTTTTCTCTTATAGAGAGGAGTGAATAAGGCTAGGAAGAACTGAGTGGGGGGAAGTGGAGTGAAAATGTTTTACCTGAAGCTAGTTTATCTCTGGGGATGGGGGTGGGGTGTCTGCAGGTTTGGCTGAGGGTAACCGAATCTTAATCTTTGGCAAACAAGTATTTTGTTCCATATGATCAGTGGCAACAAGCAGATCAACCAATCATTTATGAGACAAAGAATGGGGAATTGGAAGGTCTGGGTCTGGCCTTGTCCCGAGTAGCACAGATCATCAAAAACTGTCACTAAGTCCTATGGGGAAAGGTGTTTCCCAGAGCATGAAAGGGTGGGGGAATTCTTCAAACAAACTTTGCTGTTTTTCAGAAGCCCAGGCTCAGCTAAAATTCAACTTTGTCACATTACAAAGTACATTGCCATATTATTCCATGTGTAGAAAATACTAAAAAAAAAAAAGGATGAAACTAAGCTATAGTGAAAGAAAGCAGATGGTTGTTGCCTGAGACCATCCAAGGAATGGGGACAGACTGCAGAAGGGCACAGGGAAACTACTGGGGGTGGCAGGAATGTTCAAAAATTTTTTTTCTTTTTATTCTTTTTTTTGTTTTTGAGATGGAGTCTCACTCTGTTGCCCAGGCTGAAGTGTAGTGGCACAGTCTCAGCTCCCTGCAAACTCTGTCCCCAGGTTCAAGAGATTCTCCTGCTTCAGCCTACGAAGTAGCTTGGATTACAGGCACCTGCCACCATGCCCGGCTAATTTTTGTATTTTTAATAGAGACAGGGTTTCAACATCTTGGCCAGGTTGGTCTTGAACTCCTGACCTCTTGATCCACTCTCCTTGGCCCTGCTAAGTGCTGGGATTACAGGCATGAGCCACCACGCCTGGCCAGGAATGTTCAAAATCTTGACTCTGGTTGTCTTCGTCTATTCAGCCTGCTATAACAAAATACTATACATGGAGTGATTTGTACACAACAGAAATTTATCTCTCACAGCTCTGGACACTGGGACATCCACCATCAAGATGCTGTCAGAGTCAGTGTCTGGTGAGGGCCTGATTCCTCTGCACATACTCACTATGATCTCACATGGTAGACGGGACAAGGGAGCTCCCTGGAGTCTCTTCTTATAAGGGCACTAATCCCACTCAGGAGGACTCCATCCTCATGACCTGATCACCTCCCACTTCCTAATATCATCACCTTGGGGGGTTAGGACTTCAACATTTTAATTTGTTGGGAACACAAATATTTAAACCGTAGGGTTGGTGATAGTTGCATTGCATGTACATGTCCCATGATTTATGGAACCATACATTTAAAACGGGTGTATTTGATTGTATATGAAATATGCCTCAGTTGAATATATTTTAGCAAATGTCAAGTGGGTAGATCATAGTGGCCATGAGCTCAGGCATAGAAGCTGGGCAGGTGTGAACTTGACAAGCACAAAGCCATCACTTACGAGGTGTGAGAGAGATATTAGGCCATTGCTTATCCTCACTAAAATCACTTTCTCCATTAGTGCCAACCTCCTAAGATTGATTAGGGCTTTAACAGCATGCATCTAGTAAGAACTCAGTAATCTTAGCTACTATTGCTTCTACAATCATTACCGTGTGTTTCCTTTCACTTGTGTCTCTTGGGCAATGTGGTAGAGTAGAGAGACAACAAGATTTTGAGGCAGAATATTTGGGCTTCAGAATCCTTCAGCTCAATGTCTTCAGCTGTAAAACAGGAAAATATAATCATCACAGCTCAGCTGTGTTACAGTCAGTGTAGTTAACGAAAATCAAATGCGAAACTGGATGTGAAAGTAGCAATAAATTAAAGCAACCTCACAAATGGAAACAAGCTGATACATTGGACCAAGCCTCAGTTTCCTTTTTCTTTCTTTCTTTTTTTTTTTTTTTGACTTGTTCCTCTGGATTTTTCTGATGTATTTTTCACAACGAATATGGATTCTTCTTAGAATCAGGGAAAAAGTAATTTCCATTTCAGTAAAAGAAGCTGTAGGCTTGGAATAAGTACTTAGATATGTATTTGAAAAAATAAGTCCATAAGTAGAGGTGAGGATATAATTTATCTTCTGTGGAGGTCACTTTTGAAAGTGAAAGAGTGTGCGATCACTAATTACACGAGGGCAACTGGCATCCACTGAAATGATCTGGGGAGAATGGAAATAATTGATCATTTCTATATAAGGACATGTGGACTAATATTCATTCACAAATGCCTCTTAAAAATGAAGTACCACTTGAGGAAAGAGGGGAGTGGGAGGATGAAGAGGTTGGGGAGTGGGATGATGAAGAGGTTGGTGAATGGGTACAAAAATAAAGCTAGAAGGAGTAAGTTCTAGTATTTGATAGAAAAGTGGGGAAATTATAGTTAACAATAATTTATTACATATTTCAAAATAGGCGAAGAGAAGAACTGAAATGTTCCCAATGCAAAGAAATGATAAATGTTTCAGGAGATGGCTATTCCAATTATCCTCATTCGGACCATACCCATTGTGTATGTGTAACAAACTATGACATGTAGCCCCAAAATATATGTAGCTATGATGCTATCAATAAAAAAACAATTGACATCACTGGATCTCAAAATTAAGAAAACATGGTCTTGTCTTTGGACCTGGAGCTCAGAGGCACCTTTTTAAGCCACATCTGCTCACTTATGGTGGAGACTTTACAAAGCTTGGGAGCATAGTCCCATGACTGTTTCCCTTGAGAAGCTCATGCGTTCCAGGGGATTCCCTCCCAATGAATAGATGAGACTTGGGGCCCAGAGGTCCAGGAGGTTCTTCTGTGGAAGTCAAGAAGTCAAGGAGTGTGGATAATTTCATGTGTTTCTTTTGTTGTTAAAGAAATTCAAGTATTCTACTTTAGACTGTTGATTAAAGGATATTGTTCTACTATAAGGACACATCACATGAATGTTCATTGCAGCACTGTTTACAATAGCAAAGACCTGGAACCAACCCAAATGCCCATCGATGATAGACTGGACTGGAAAAATGTGGCACATATGCACCATGGAATATTATGCAGCAATCAAAAATGATGAGTTTGTGTCCTTTGTAAGGACATGGATGAATCTGGAGAACATCATTCTCAGCAAACTGACACAAGAACAGAAAATGAAGTACCACATATTCTCACTCATAGGCGGGTGAGAAAAATGAGAACACATGGACACAGGGAAGGGGGTACTACACACTGGGGTCTATTGGGGGGAATAGGGAGGGACAGTGGCGGCGGGGGAGAGCTGGGGAGGGATAGCCTGGGGAGAAATGCCAAATGTGGGTGAAGGGGAGGAAGGCAGCAAAACACACTGCCATGTGTATACCTATGCAACTATCTTGCACGTTCTGCACATGTACCCCAAAACCTAAAATGCAATAAAAAAATAAATAAAAAACCTTGAAACTGTTTTGCATTTTGATTATCATAGTAAAGACTGTTCGAACAAAGATCATCAATGGATGCTAAATCTATGGAAGAACTTTTGCATGGTCTGAAAATGTCTCTTGGCTGGGCATGGTGGCTCATGCCTGTAATCCAGAACTTTGGGAGGCCAAAGCGGGTGAATCATGAGACCAGGAGTTCGAGACCAGCCTGACCAACATGGTGAAACCCTGTGTGTTCTAAAAAAAAATGCAAAAATTAGCTGGGCATGGTGGCGCACGCCTGTAATCCCAGCTACTCAGGAGGCTAAGGCAGGAGAATTGCTTGATCCTGGGAAGCGGAGGTTGTAGTGAGCCGAGATTACACCACTGCACTGCAGCCTGGGTGACAGAGCAAGACTCTATCTCAAAAAAAAAAAAAAAAAAAAGCCTCCCTATTTGCCACTAAGTAAAAGCAAGTGTAAAAATTGTCAGTGTACAGTGGAGGTTCTACACAATTTTTTGCCCCAGTGACCAAAATGAACATCTTCATTGAACTGCTCTGGACATTGTGGCCTCCAATGTGATGCCCTGAGAAGGGCAAATTGTCACCATGTAGATTTCCAGCCAGGAGCTGTACCTGAATCCAAGCTCGAGGACACGTTTGGGAGTACCTTGAGCAATTCTTTAGAAAATGAAGGCCTATATTCTCCAAAAATGTCAATGTCATACTACAGAGAGGCTGAAGAAATATTCCAGATTAAAAGCCTGGGGACATAATAAATACATGCTATTCATGATCTTAAACTGGGTCTTATACTGGAGGGAAAACTGCTACAGAGGGCATTTTTGGCAATTGATGAATTGGAATACAGTCTGTATTTAGACAAAAGATTTGCTCCGTGTTAAATTTCTTGAATTGTTACCTATGGGTTTCTTTTGAAAGAGAATATCCTCGTTCTTAGGAAATATGCCTTGCAGCATTAAAAGGTAAAAAGGATTGATGTATGAAATTTACTCTCAAAAGGTTCAGAGAAAGCAAATTGTGTGTGTGCATGTGTGTGTATACACAGTCATTTACCAACAGACTTTGAGAGAATATGAAAAATAAATGTGTTCAAATATTAAATATTGATATATCTGAGTAAAGCCTAAATGGGAGTACTTTGTATTATTTTTTGCAACCATTTTTTGTAAGTTCAAAAAAGGTTTTAAAAATTAAGGAAAGAATCTAAGTAGTGATGAGTGAATGAAGAGTGGTAGCTTAGAGGCCCCAGTCTCTGAAACCCCAGATGAAGTTGGGTATGGTGGCTCATACCTGTAATCCCAGCACTTTGGGAGGCCAAGGCAAGTGGATCACCTGAGGTCAGGGGTTTGAGACCAGCCTGGCCAACACAGCAGAACCCTGTCTCCACTAAAAATGTAAAAATTAGCCAGGCATGGTGGTGTGTGTCTGTAGTCCCAGCTACTTGGGAGGCTGAGGCAGGATAATTGCTTGAACCTGGGAGGCAGAGGTTGCAGTGAGCCAAGATTATGTCATTGCACTTCAGCCTGAATGACAGAGTGAGACTCCATTGAAAAAAAAAAAAGCCCCAGATGAAAATGGTGTTGCTGTTGCTTTGGGATAAGCTGGAACCAGAGATGTTCACACGTGGTTTAGGGGAGAAGGGAAGCATGAGGATATCCATTGTGTGTTTGGTGCTGTGATTTGGACTATGGAGACTCCACTGGGGCTGGTGGCATGAGGAAATATTGGTAAAATTGGCTGTTCTTGAAGTTGAGCTCCTTGTGAGATTGTGATAATCAAATGAGAGGTCATTGCCTCACCAAATTTGAGTGCTTACGATTGATCACACGAAATGAAAATGCCCAGTTACGATGACTAAGGAAGGGATCCTATATTGCTGAAATTGTCATGTCCCCGAAGTCAAGTGCCAGTGCCAGGGTCAGAATGAGCACTGAACACCAGGAGACTTCCTACCCAAAGCATTTGCTGAGCTGCCTGGCAGCAACGTGGTCAAGAGGACAATGAGCTAAACCGATAGTAGTGATCAAGCCCCTGTCCTCTTACTATGACAGTGTGAGCAAGAGGCAGAAAAAGAGGTGCTGACCCCCGCAGTGTTCCATTTCTCCCCTGGAGAGGTGCCAGGTGAAAGTCAGCATGGACCTGGCCAATAGGAAACTACAGAGGAGTACCAGGCTAAGGGTTCCTGCCTCTTTATGGACACAGAGGCAGGGAGAGAAGGGGGACAAGGACGTTCTTTAGCCAAGGACCCTGATAAGGAGGGTCCTTGGTAGAGGGCCCTGGAGTGCAGATATGTGCATGAGTTGGGCTGGCCAGGCAGGGCCCAAGTCCCTGACTGCAGCTCCCTCTTCCTGGGAATGCAATGCACTCGCTGTGCACCGAGACTGCTGTGGGGAGGGCAGCTTCCCTGGAGAGGCCTGCAAGGCAAAGACTTGTCACTGACTGTGGTCGGACCTGAAAGATCACACATGGGATTTGGGCCTGGAGCTGGGCTTCTTACAATTTTCAGTAAGAAAACCTGGTCTGGGTTGGAGATTGCCCTCCTTCAGGTGCAGTGAGCTGAGCTTTCTTATGGTAGGTGCCTGCTTGGGATCTGGCACTGCTGTTGGAATGCTTCCAGCCAGATTTTCCCAGCCCCTGAAAGCAGGCTGCCCTTGCTACCCAGGTGGGGTGGGGTGGGAGTTGTCTGCAGGCACCTTGTTAGCACATCAGCATGCTGCTGGCTGAACGCACCTCCTGGCTTTATTTTCCTCATCTCCTGCCTTCAGCAGGACATAGCTGGTCATGATGCTTCAGGAAACCTGGCATTGGTGTGCAGTTCTTGAGCTGTTTAGCATCACTGCTCAGAGCCCCTGGAGCTGGGACCACCACCTGCTCTTGTGTGTTAGAGCACTCAGAGAGAGGGTGCTAAGGCTCTGGGCCAGTGCAGGTAGAAGGTGAAGATACCAGCTTGGTAAAGCAGAGCTATACACCCTGAGCATTTTCAAGATGTTTTAAATTCACTCCATCATCTAGGAGCCAGCGAAGGGAAGGTAGAGCCCAGCCAAGGGCAGAAGTGGGAACTTGATTTTAGAAGTCATAAGGGTGGCGGGCAAGATCCACAAAAGATCGCAGGCCAATTACTGCTTTCAGGAGGAGGAAGGATGTCCTTGGGTGGCTGTTAAAATGCATGACACAATTAAAATATAGGGACACACGTGGTCTGTGTTAAAATTAGACTATCAATACTGCTTAGCAGACTTGGAACCTCAGGCAAGGCACTGGAGCAGTTAGGGTTTCCTCTTCCGTAATTGAGTGATTTTAACAGTATCTCTCTCATAGGATTGAGAGGATCAAAAGAGATGATGCTTATAAAAACATGAGACTGCTTGGACCTATTCTGAATGCTTAATGAGCTCTAGCTGTGAAAATATATGTCTACATACATATTTAATAAGCACATGTGCGTGCACAGACACACACACACACACACACACACATAGGAATGCTGCACTCTGTCATGCAGTGACCAGTGGAACAAACCCTCCCTGTCCTGGTCCCCCCCTGCCCACTGCAGCTGAACTGGTCCTGGGGTCCTGACTCCTCACAGGCTTCCCCTCTCACAGACTTCTCTTCTTGCCTCTTCTTTTCTCTTTATTTTCTTTGTAGATTTCTCCAATATCCCCTCTTCTCTTTGGTCCTTTTTTCATGTTTTGACCTCTTGTCTCCTTGGTGTCTACATTTATTCAAAAGTCTAAAGAAGGTAAGAAGAAAACTAGTTTGTAACCTGAAACTTCTTCTTTGCTGCTAGAAATACCTGCTCTTGTTCAAATACAGCAACGAGACTTGGTTCATATGGAAGATAGGAGTTGGAAAAGGATGTTTCTAATTCACTTTTTGCTGGTGACCCCCACATCAATACATTGCTGAAAACAGAAGGAAGCATTAGTAGAAAGGGATGAGGGCTGCTGCTCTCCACCAGAGAGGATTCGGGCACGTTCCACGGCCCTTGTTGGGATGCACAGGACTTGGCGCTGCGTTGCCCACGCCCCTGACGTGGGAGGCTGAAGCCACTTCCTTCCACTCTGTTCTGGCTAGGTCAGCTCTAAGGAGTTTTCTCCAACATCTCTTGCTGCACTGGGGAGTTCTGGGCATACAGAAAACTTTCCACTCCTGGTAAATTTATGGAGAACTTGGTCCCATATGATGAGAGATGGAGCCTATTATAAGTTGATACTAACAAAAATGGGGAGATTTTATTGTTCTGTAGGAAATGTTTGCAAGTCTAATGTCAGAATGTTCTGTGAGTGTTGCAATGTAGTGGAATAACGCACCCACATGCTTCTTGTTTTTTTCCCCCTCATGACAAGTATGACATAAGATGCACTTAAATAAATCTGTG